>CM066330.1:116880837-118288962 GCA_033807585.1 Hydrophis major
AAAGGGATGAATAAATCTAATGTGCAAATAACAGAATCTGAGATATAAAATCCAAAAAGCAATAACCAATCTATTAAGATTGTCATTGACATAAGCAACTGGATTAGATTGGGCGTTGGTTCTTACCTGATACGCCCCTTCTCAGCGAGCCGCGAAGAGCATCCAGAGAGTGGGATGTGCTTCTGAGTCCTCTTCTTTCAGGCTGAGCTTTAGCTGAGGAAACGCTCCACCCCCTCACGTGACTCCAAGTAGCGTTCCCCCAGTTTTTGCGATAACAAGCAGAAAGGTTATGAAATCCTTCTAATCAACTATTGGCTCCTTGGCTGAAATCAGAGTACCCACCAGACGGAGGAGTTAGGGTGGGGCTGGATGCTCCTCGCGGCTCGCCGAGAAGGGGCGTATCAGGTAAGAACCAACGCCCATTCTCCCTCGAGCCGCTCAGAGCATCCAGAGAGTGGGACATACCAAAGCTTGGCTGTCCTACGGGTGGGACTCCGTCTGGGCCGAAGCCCCTCCGGGTCACTGATGACCCTCTGTAGGACTCGTCGGCCAAAAGAGGCCTCTGCTGAGGCGTACAAGTCTATTTTGTAATGTCTGATGAATGGGGACGGGGAGGCCCAAGTGGCTGCCTGACAAATGTCAGCGATCGGGGCTTGCATGGCCCAAGCCGCCGAAGTAGCTGCACTCCTGGTGGAATGAATGGTTATTCCACCAGGAGCGGGCAGAGATTGTGATAGGTAGCACCTGGCAATAATCGCCCTGATCCAACGACTGATGGTTGAGGGAGAGACTTTGAGTCCCAATGTCCTGGGCTGAAAGGAGAGGAAGAGGGATTCTGATCTTCTCAGGGGTTGTGTGCGCTTAATGTATATGCGCAAGGCCCTATTAAAATCCAGGGTGTGCCAAAGGGTTTCCCTGTCCCTCGAGGGTCTGGGGCAAAAGTTTGGGAGGACCAGTTCCTGAGACCTGTGGAAGGGTGAGTTAACCTTGGGTAAGAAGGTGGGGTCGGGGCGAAGGACCACCCGATCAGCGTGGAACACTCATAAATCGTTTCTGATTGACAATGCTGCTATTTCCGAGACTCGACGAGCAGAAGTAATGGCCACTAGAAAAACTACCTTAAACGTTAGAAATTGAAGGGAGGACTCCCTCAGAGGTTCAAACGGGTGCCTTGTAAGCGAAACGAGAACCTTGTTGAGGTCCCATGTGGGGAACCTGTGAACAGTCGGAGGGCACAAGTTGGTGGCATCCCTGAGGAAAGCCCTAACCCGGGGGTGATGAGAGAGGGAACTGAGGTTATCACAAGAGACAGGTTGAGAGGGCAGCAACCTGCCATCTCAGGGTGTTAGGGGCAAGCCCTTTACATAGGCCTTCTTGAAGGAATTCCAAGACCTGCGCAATAGAGGGAGAGAGGGGGTCAACTTGGAACCCGCTACACCATTTGCAAAAGCCCTTCCAAGTGGCATCATAAATTCGTGTGGTGGAGGGCCGCCTAGCGGCTAAAATAGTGTCGATTACTTGACTGGAGAATTTTTCTCTTGTCAAACGGATCCATTCAACCTCCAGACGGCTAACTGGAGCCATTGGGGCTCCGGATGCAGAAGGGGCCCCGAGAGAGGGACATCCTGTCCGGGGGGATCCTCCATGGGGGCACTACCGAAAAATTGTGGAGGTCCGCAAACCACGGTCTCCTGGGCTAATAAGGAGCCACCAGGAGCAGGTCTGCCTTCTCGTGAATGAGTTTCTGTATGACTCTGGGAACTAGCGGCGGTGGAGGGAAGGCATATAAGAGCCCTGGGGGCCATGGGCAGCATAGCGCGTTGTGGTTCTCCGACCCGTGAGATGGGTACCTGGAGAAAAACCGTGGAAGCTGTGCGTTGGACGGGGAGGTGATCCATCCTCGGAGGGCCGAATATTCTGGATGCCTCCTTGAATAGCGATGGATGGAGGCGCCATTCTGCTTGGTCCACCATGGCCCTGCTCAGCCAATCCGCCTGGATGTTGGAGATTCCGGAGATGTGCTCGACTTTTAGCGAGAGGAGGTTGGATTCTGCCCAACAGCAGAGATGCTCGGCCTCCCTCATCAACTGAATAGACTGGGTGCCTCCTTGCCTGTTGATATGGGCTTTGGCCGTGACGTCCGTGAGAATAAGGATGTTACGCCCGTGTACCAAGGGGAGGAATCTGCGCAGGGCCAGGTGGACGGCGTGAAGCTCCAGCCAGTTGATGCTGCATCTTTGCTCGATCTGCGACCACTTGCCCTGTGCCGAGAGCGAGTTGACGTGAGCGCCCCAACCGGATAGGCTGGCGTCCGTGGTGAGGGTTAGCCGCTGAGGTTCTGAGAAGAGGTGGCCCCTGTTGATGGCGGGGTTGGTCCACCAGAGGAGAGACATGAGGACCCTTGGGGGCACCTTGACTCTGGACTTCGAGTTGCTTCTTCCGGATCTTTGGAATGGGAGCAGGAACCACTGAAGGGATCTGCTGTGTAAACGGGCCCAGGGAATAATTGAGATGCATGAACCCATCTTACCCAATAATTTAGAAAGGTCAAGTAACGCCACCCTCCTTGATCGCCTAATCTGTTTGACCAGAGCTTGAATGCTGAGGAACCTCTCTGAAGAGAGGAAGACCTTTTCTGTAACCGAATGAATTATGGCTCCCAAGTGGGTGATTCGGGTGGATGGGGTCAGTTTACTCTTTTGCCAATTAACGAGGAACCCGTGTGCTAGGAGAGCGGAGAGGGTGGCTCTGATGTCCCTGACTGCCTGGGTCTTAGACGGGGAGAGAATAAGGATATCGTCCAAATAGCAGTGAAGGTGGATGGGGACGCTCCTGAGGTGAGCCGCCAGGGCCGCGAGGACCTTGGTGAAGGTCCTGGGGGCCGAGGCCAGACCAAAGGGGAGGGCCACGTATTGATAGTGAAGGTTATTATAACAGAACCTGAGGAATTTGTGGTGAGAGGGCCAGATTGGAATATGTAAGTATGCCTCCGAGAGATCTATGGAGGATAACCAGTCACCCCGTCTGGTACCCAAGAGAATCGATTGCAAGGTGTGCATTTTGAATTTGCGCTGGATATGGTGGCGGTTCAGCCGTTTTAAATCTAATATAGCTCTGCATCCCCCAGAATGCTTGGGCACCACAAAGAGGTGGGAGTAGACTCCTCGTCCCCTCTGGGCCAGTGGAACGGGTTGAATGGCCTGAATGTCAAGCAGGTGTTGGATGGCTGCATCCATTAGTGCACGATTAGCGGGATCTCTTGAGGTGGGGGATGTCCTGAAGAAATCAGCAGGGGAGGACTGGAACTCAAGGGCGAGACCAAACCTGACGGTGTCCCTAACCCATGCATCGGATGTGGATTTGTCCCATTGAGCGGCGAAGTGTCTGAGGCGGCTGCCGATGGGGAGGGAGGAAGAAAATCTATCTGGGTCGGCGGTAGGGCCTCCCCCCTGATCCCCTAAAGGGCCTCTTATAGTTGCCACCCCATCTGCTTCTGTCGCCTGAGTCCGAGCGGTCCTGAGACCAGAAGGAAGGGGGTCTCGGGTATCTGGGCGGGAAGGGGGGTTGGTAGAAGGGGTGGTGGAAGCCCCTCCGAAAGGGCTGAGGGCCTCTTGTCTCTGGTCTCCGAAAAAGGGAGGGCAGGTACTTCCTCTTGCTGCGGCCCTCGACCAGCAGGGGTTCCAAGGCCGGGCCGAACAGCTTGTCTCCCTTGACAGGAGCAGTGGCCAGCTTGACCTTATTTTTAACATCCGCCTGCCAGTGCTTGAGCCACAGTAGGCGGTGAGCTGTGACATGGGATGTTATCGCTCTGGATTGGTAAGTGGAGTCAGCTGAGAACTCGGCTGCGGCCACCAGTTTCGCTATGTCTTGGTGCGCCCTCACATTGGACGCGGGGACGTGTTCTCTCAGCTGCCGGAGCCAGCGGATAGAGGACCTTGTGAAGAATGAAGCGGCCGTAGCCAATTTAATGGCCCAAGCGTCGGATAGATGGGCCCGGCGTAACGCCAGTTCCGTCTGCTTGTCCTCAGGTTTCAAGGCCTCTAAGGCCTCACTGGGGGTAGAGGAGGAAGCAAGGCCCACAATGGGATCGTCAACCTCCGGGATGTTTAGAAAACTAGACATTGCCGAATCAAGATTAAAGAATCTCTTGTCTTGGTTAGAGGGTGTAGGGGGGCTCCCGTGGAAGCAAGTTGCTTCGTCACTAGGTCTACGAAGATGGGCGGGGTCGGGATGACCTCAGCTTCCACCACTGGTTGTGTGAAAATGGAGTCCTCTGGTCTCTCTGAGGTGGGGGGGGGGGAAGTCAGAGGGAGACTGGGGAAGAAGACCAGAGACATTCTTGGCTTTAAAGAGGAGGGATTTAAACAAGTGTGGCTTGAACAGCCCCCCGAATACGGGTTGGTCGGGAGAAGCCCCCTCGTCCTCCGACATCTCCCCCTCCATGAGGTCCGCCTCTAAGAGGGGCTCACTATAATGGGAGGATCCCATCCGGGAGTCCTCTTCCTCTTCCCTGAAGTCACCAAAATCCCCTTCCTCCTCCTCCTCCTGGGCCCCTACGGGAGGAGGGCTGTCCCTCTGAGAGAGTATCTGACCAACCGGTGGATCTGGCTGTGGAAGGGATCTGATGGATAAAGAGTCGTGGTTGGGAAACTGTGGAGAGAAGCCTGATCTGGACATGTGCTGCAGGCCTTCCGCAATGCCCTGGCGGATAGCCGATTCCATCCAAGCCTTGATGGAGGGCTGGAACCTCAGATGTATAGGGTTCTTCCTGACGCAGACCAGTGGCCATAGGTGTAAAGGTAGCTTCAGGGGTCTGTCTGGTCAGTGGTCCCGGGGTCAAGTGACCCTGAAGTGGGCTGCGCCTAGATAGGGAGGACGGGTCTGGAGGGAGAAGAGATTGGGTAGAGGTAGAGGGGGTGGGAGAAGGAAGGGCTGGAGGCCTCGAGCGGGACTCCCTTGATCACCTATCAAACTCCTTTTCCAACACCTTATGGCGTCTTAAGGTGTCTCGTTGGGAGGCCTTGGAAGGTTCCTTGTCCTGCCTGCGCAAGTAGTGGGACTTTGCCTTAGCCTTCAAGGAAGGTCGTTTAGAGAGATTGTCGTCTGCCATTTTGATAATTATAATAACAGTAATAATAATAGTAATAATAGCAAAGGACGGTTGGCTCGTCTGGAATTGGCCTGATAGGGGCCGAGTGAGGTTTGAGCTGGCCCGCTCCCCCTTTTGGAATTTAATATGTACAGTGATAACAGGAGGAAAAGTGTGTGTGTGTGTGTGTGTGTGTGTGTGTATAAAATATGTACAGATATACAATCTTCTGATTTTTATTTATATATTTTTATCTATCTATCTATCTATCTATCTATCTATCTATCTATCTATCTATCTATCTATCATTTATGCTATCTGCATGTAAAGGTTATCTATGTATATACATATAAAAACGTATAATTTTTTCTGTAAATGTTTCTCTTTCTCTCTCTCTTTTTATTAAATATAAACAATAAACAATATAAACTAAAGAGGTACCATAGTACAGGCCGGATTTATCAAATAAACGCCTGAGGCCTAGAAGGAGAGAGGCCTCTGGCAGCAGGCCTCCAGACAACAAGCCAGGGGGGTGGGGGTGCTGCAACTTCGCCCCGATGGAGGCTGCGGGAGGCCAACAGAAACAATGAAAGCAAGCCCGGAGGATCGCTAAAAGCAATTAACTTTTGACCCAAGGGTTCTGGGACGTTTACTTCCACCGCAGCAGCAAGAATCAGAAATAAAAATGGCGTCCGACCACGATGCGGAACCAAGATGGCGGCCGCGAGCTGAGCTATGTCGGGCACCTTCGGGACGGCAAGGAGGGCTTGTCCGGTTAGCTCAGCATGCCTGGTGCTCTTAAGGAGCGACTAGCCCTTCCCGGTCGGCGTTTAGGGTGGGGGGGAATCCAGCAAAAGTTGCGCGCCACGAGGCAGCGCGGAGGCAGCGATACGATCTAATAATGGGGGGGTCGCACGAAGCGCTGCGAACCCGCCCGCTTGGCCCCTAGGAGCGAGGGGAGACTTCCCCTAAGTCCCAACCTTTTGCACAGGAGGAGGAAAGGAAAAACTAAACCTGAGAAATAAAGAAATTAGCCAGAATAAAGTACGAAGTTTGAATCAGCCAAGGAGCTCTTTTCAACAGCAGCCTGACTCTTCAAGGCTGAGCAAAAGACTGGGGGAACGCTACTTGGAGTCACGTGAGGGGGCGGAGCGTTTCCTCAGCTAAAGCTCAGTCTGCAAGACTGGACTCAGAAGCACATCCCACTCTCTGGATGCTCCGAGCGGCTCGAGGGAGAATTTTATAATTTAAAAGGCTATGGGAAAGCTCCAATTAATTAGTTTCCAAATTGCTATAGGACAGGGCAGTCCTAGATTCTCCTTGGAACTGCTCGGATTGTCCAGAGGATGGGTGGAGCTTCAGTCTCTGCTTATTGTAGGCTGAGCTTGATTTCTGAGGAACGCTCCTCCCTCCATCACATGGCTTGCCATCTTGTTCCCCAGTTTATGCTCAGCCTTCGAGCAGAGTAGGCTGTGTGTTTGCGTGCTCTTGGCAGTTTCTGGATTCCCCTCATTCACCCCTTTTCCTACCTGTTCAGGTTGTATACAACCCTTATTTCTTTCTATCTCCTTAGCCCTGCGCAGCTGGTTCCTTCGTTGGCTTGGTTTCCTGGGAGGGTTCCCCCCCCAGGGGTTGCCAGGGGGTAGGCTCAAAAACTTTGCGCTGCCTCCCCCACCCTTTTTTCTCAGCTTTTCTGCCGTGTAAAAATTGTTTAAAAGGCTCCGTTTCGTTCCGTTTTGTTCCGCCCCCCTGAGCTCCGTTTGAATTTTTTTATAGCGTTTAAGGTTTTTTTGGCTCTATTCTCTGTGGGCTTACCCAGGGACCCTCTGATTGTTACCGGGATCCTCCTGGCCTTTGCCAGGTTATTTTCCACAAGAACTGTTAGTGGCGACCGCCATTTTGAAGCTCGCCTCGTGGCCGGGTGCCATTTTGGCATTCATTTCTTCTTCTTACTGAGTGCCTATTCAAAACAGCAGGTCCAGTAGGCCTGCCGAGGTTTAAAAAAAAAAAGAAAGAAAGAAAATTGCTTTTGCAGTTGGAGGTTTTTTCTCCACCTCCCCCTGTTGGCTCTCACCGCAACCAGCTGTAGCGGCTGCAGTTATTTCCACCACTCCCGCCCGGTTGTTGCCTGGGTCGGCAGTTGGTTTAGACCCGGTTTTGCTCTTAAGACCCTGTAATCTGAGACCTTGCAAGGTCGTTTTCTTCAAGTTCTTCATTAGGCCTTGACTTCAAAAAAAAAAGAAAAAAAAAAGAAAAAAAAGAGAAAAGAACAGAGAGGGGGGGAATAATCATACGGAGCAAAGAATCCTATTGATTCAAGTCAATAATATTCGGGGGAAAGTGTGTCAGTGTATAAAGGAACTCCCAGGGCTCCCGGCCTTCGTTGTAGGTCGACCCCTAGGCGCGCCAACCGCCTCAGATTGGACCCCTAATTATCTGGAATGGCAGAGAGCAATGCCTCAAAGGGGCCTTCCTTGAAGGCCAAGGCAAAGACCCACCACCTGCGTAGTCAGGCTAAGGAGCCCACCAAAGCCTCTCAAAAGGATGCTTTAAGACATCACAAAGCTCTAGAAATAGACAGACATGCTAGACAGACAGGCTCAGTGCCTCCAGCACCTGCCACTCCTTCCACCTCCACCCTCCCTCCCCCTCCTGCAGCTTTTTCCTCCCTATCCAGGCACAGCTCGCCCTCTCAAGGGCATCAAGCCCCGGGCACACCAACCAGGCGAACTCCTGAGGCCACCTTCACGCCCACGGCCGCTGGCCTGCGCCAAGAGGAACCTCTCATTCAGGCGGTTCTGGAGCAGCTCAGAGTCTGGATGGAGATGGCCATTCGACAGGGAATTGCAGAAGGGATGCAGCAGATGACCAGACCGGGGTTGCCTCCGCAGGCCACCGAATCTGTAAGATCATTCTCTCTTATGCCTCCCCAAGGGGAGGTTTGCCCTTCAGTCAGGGAGGACGAGGAGGAAGTGGAAGGGGACCTAGAATTAGACAGGGAGGAGGAGGAACAATATGTCCTGGGGTCCTTACCATACGACAAGCCTCTTCCGGACTCAGACCCATCAGAGGAGGAAATGTCCGAGGATGAAGGTCTCTCTCTGGACCAGCCCGCCTTTGTAGGGCTCTTTAAGCCCCAGCTTTTTAAATCCCTCCTCTACAAGGCTAGGAACATCTCGGGCCTAACAGCCCAGACCCCCTCTGATCCCATTCCCGTAGTTTCAGAGGGACAGGAGGACTCCATGTTCAGACAACCGGTAGTAGAGGCCAAGGTCATCCCTACCCCCCCCCCATATTCCTGGATCTGGTGTCCAAGCAACTGTCCTCTTCAGTTGCTCCTCCGGCCCCCTCGGCCAATGATAAAAGGTTCTTCAACCTCGACCCGGAGCTCTCGACCTTGCTGAGTACCCCGGAGGTTGATGAGCCTGTCGTAGGTCTGACCTCTTCCTCCGCCCTCAGTGACCCTTTAGAGGCCCTCAAACCAGAGGACAAGCGGTCAGAGCTCGCATAAAGGCGAGCTCACCAGTTGGACGCATGGACAATCAGGTCGGCTACGGCCGCTTCCTTTTTTATCAGATCTTCCATTCGCTGGCTTCGCCAGCTTAAACAACATGTCCCGTCCTCCAATATCCGCGCCCATCAACACATCGCCAAAATAACGGCCGCTGCTGAGTTTTCAGCTGATGCCACTTTTCATTCCGTAAAATTCTCCTCCCGCGCCATTTCCTCCCACGTCTCGGCCCGCCGCCTGCTCTGGCTAAAACCCTGGCAGGCGGATCTCAAGCACAAGGTCAAGCTAGCTTCCGCACCCATAGCCGGAAATAAGTTGTTCGGTACTTCCTTGGACCCTCTCCTAGTCGAAGAAAGGAATAAAAAGAAATTCCTCCCTTCTCTTTCCCGCAAGTCTGATTCCAGATCTCTGCAGCCCTTTTGGAGGGCTCCCTTTCGTCCCTATCTCCAACCCCTTCCTCCCAGACACCAAGGGTCCTGCTCCTTTGGTTCGGGACAGTCCCAGGACAGGTCCGACCCCTTCAGCAGGCACAGAAGAGGCGAAAACTTCAGGAGGCCCTTTCGTGGCTCTGGCAGCAGGCCCTTCCGCCGCTCCAAATAAGCCTCCTGACATTATTCCCATTGGCGGGCGACTTAAAGCCTTCGCCTGTCAATGGGATTCATCCACTTCAGACGCTTGGGTCAGGGATACAGTCAGGTTTGGCCTTGCCCTCGAGTTTCTCTCCCCCCCCCCCGATTTTTACATTTCATGTCCCCGCTCCAACAACCCTTCCAAACGTAACCTCATGGAGGAGGCAATTCGACACCTACTGGACATTCAGGCTATCCAGCCTGTTCCTCCATCCCAAAGGGGACAGGGCTTTTATTCACGTTTATTCGTGGTGCCTAAACACTCGGGGGGATGAAGGGCTATTTTGGACTTAAAGCGTTTAAACCGTCACTTAGTGTACCGTAGATTCAAAATGAACACACTTCAATCCATCCTTTTGTGAGTTCGGCAGGGAGAATGGTTGTCTTCTATAGACCTCTCCGAGGCATATTTACACATCCCAATTCGACCCTCCCACTCTAAATTTCTCCGTTTCAGCTACAATAACCTACACTTTCAGTACGTGGCCCTTCCATTCGGGTTAGCCTCGGCCCCCAGGACCTTCACCAAGGTTCTGGCCGCGCTGGCTGCCCACCTCAGATCCATCCTGGTGCGGCTCCACTGTTACCTGGATGATATTCTCATCCTCTCCCCTTCCAGGGAACAGGCTATCAGGGATATCCATACTACCCTCACCTCCCTCCAGGAACACGGGTTCCTCATAAATTGGAAGAAAAGCCAACTGGCCCCCGCCACTAGACTACCCCACCTAGGGACCATAATTGATACAGTCATGGGGAGAGTGTTCATCTCCCCAGAAAGGATACTCAGCATCCAACAATCAGTCAGGTTCATCAGACGACACAGGAAGGTCTCTCTCCTTGATCTATCCAAGTTATTAGGTAAAATGATCTCTTGTATTCCCGTTATTCCCTGGGCCCGTTTCCACTCCAGATCCCTCCAGTGGTTCCTGCTTCCGTATCAAAGAGCTGGGACAAGCAACTCAAGGAGCAAGGTCAAGGTCTCGCCAAGAGTTCTCACCTCCCTCCTCTGGTGGAGCAAGGCGTCGATCAACAAGGGCTGCCTCCTCAAGGAGCCTCCAAGACTTATCGTCACCACAGACGCCAGTCTGTCTGGATGGGGCGCCCACCTTCTCTCCCTTACAGCTCAGGGCAGATGGTCACTGTCAGAGAGGCTGCGCAACATAAACTGGTTAGAGCTTCACGCCATCCACCTGGCCCTCCGCAGCTTCCTACATCATATTCAGGGCAGCCACGTCCTCATTCTCACCGACAACATAACAGCAAAGGCACATGTCAACAGACAGGGAGGCACTCAGTCCTCAAGTCTAATGAGGGAGACCGAGCGCCTGTCAGTGGGCAGAGTCTCACCTCCTTTCACTCAGGGCAGACCACATTTCAGGCACCCTCAACACCAGGGCAGATTGGTTGAGCAGGGCCACCATAGACCAGGTCCTTCAAGAAAGGGCGGAATTGCTTCTGGTAGCTTGTTATTGGCCCCGTCGCTCCTGGTTTGCGGACCTCCGCAGCCTATCAGTAGCTCCACCTTGGAGGATCCCACCAGACAGGATCTCTCTGTCTCAAGGCCCCCTTCTTCACCCAGACCCCCAATGGCTACAGTTTGCCATCTGGAGGTTGAGCGGGAACGTCTAAAAAGGGAGAATTTCTCCACGGAGGTCATCAACACCATCTTAGCAGCTAGGCGTCTTTCTACCAGAAGGATTTACAACGCCACTTGGAACAGTTTCCGCAAATGGTGTGCCAATCTCCACATTGACCCATCAAACCCATCGGTAGCAAAAGTCCTCGATTTTCTCCAGGAGGGTCTCGGTAAAGGTCTCTCCCCCAACACTCTAAGGCGTCAGGTAGTAGCCCTATCCACCGTAATTTCCTGCGAGGGGGCTAATTCCCTCTCTCTCCATCCCTGCATCCGGGCATTTCTAAAAGGCGCCTCAAACTTATGACCTCCGTCCCTTCACAGATACCCAACATGGGATCTCAACAAGGTCTTGACCTCCCTCACCAAGCCTCCCTTTGAACCCCTTAGAGAGGTTTCCCTCCAGTTCCTATTCTCCAAAGTAGTTTTCCTGGTGGCGATTACTTCGGCCAGAAGGATTTCAGAGATCGCTGCTCTGTCAGTCAGGAAAGACCTGTGCGTCTTCCACTCTGACCGAGTAGTACTTAGACTTGATCCTTCCTTTCTCCCAAAAATTAATTCTATTTTCCACAGGGCTCAGGAACTTATCTTCCCCAATTTTTGCCCCAGGCCAACTCATGAAAGGGAACAGCTTTGGCACACCTTAGATGTTAGGCGGGCCTTGCGGATTTATATTAAACGTACTCAGACCTTCCGCAAATCCGAGGCCCTGTTCATTTGCTTTCAACCAAAGTCACAGGGGCTCAAGGTTCCCTCTACTACAATAGGCCGCTGGATAAGGGCGGCCATTTCTAGGGCATACCAGGCTCAGGCACTCCCAGTGCCCAGGGGTATCACGGCTCACTCTACCAGGAGTGCGGCAACATCGGCTGCCTGGGCTACACAGGCCCCTATATTTGACATTTGCCAGGCAGCGACATGGTCCTCCCCGTCGCCTTTTATTAGGCATTACAGGATTGATAAGTATGCCGCGGCGGAGGCGTCTTTCGGTAGAAGGGTCCTCCAGAGGATGCTTGGGGATCCCGAGGACTCGACAAACCAGACAGTGTCCCTCCCGTAGGACAAGCCCCAGCTTTGGTATGTCCCATCCTCTGGACAATCCGAGCAGTTCCAAGGAGAATGGGCGTTGGTTCTTACCTGACACGCCGTTTTTCTTGGACTGGGAGGATTGTCCAGCCCCTCCCTTTTCCTTTCACCGTCTGGGGGGGGTTTCTCGTTTCGACCAAGGCACCTTAAGTCTAACAAAAAGGACAGCACGAATGCCTGTTTCTTTCTTCTCTTCTTCGCATAAACTGGGGAACGAGATGGCAAGCCACGTGATGGAGGGAGGAGCATTTCTCAGAAATCAAGCTCAGCCTACAATAAGACTGAAGCTCCACCCATTCTCTGGACAATCCTCCCAGTCCAAGAGAAACGGCGTGTCAGGTAAGAACCAACGCCCAATCTCTAGACTAGAGGAAGACAATTTCATCTTAACGGGACATCAGGGCCTTGCTTTCACTCATCTGAAAACTTATACTACCCAAACAGAATGAACAAACTGCATGGGTGGCTCCTTTGGAAACATACTGGATGGTTCTGAACCATGTAAAATTAAGTAAAATTATTACTTTTATGATTTTATAACCATACTTCTATTCGTACAGACTAAGATTGCAACTGTACATCTGATAACTCATGCAGTTTTCAGTCAGATCTTTTTCTCACATTTTTATCAAAGTTAAGTATCCTCCATTCTAAATCTGATTTGATTTCTTTCAAAGCAAAGTATCTGTTCATTTTCATTTTTTATCAATCAAGATTGTCTTTCTATTACAGATAGTCATTGGTTTACAACCATTCGTTTAGTGACTGTTCGAAATTACAGTGAAAAAAGTGACATTATCATTTTTCACTTATGACTGTTGCATCATCCCTGCAGTCATGTGATCAAAATCCAGATGTTGGCAAGTGGCAGTATTCTGGGGTCATGTGATCACCTTTTGTGACCTGACAAGCAAAGACAATGGGGACGCCTGATTCACTTAACAACCATGTTACTAATTTAACAGCTACAGTGATTCACTTAACTGTGGCAAGAAAAGTCATGAAATGGGGCAAAACTCACTTAACAACTGTCTTGCTTAGCAATGGAAACCTAGCATGTTAGATGTACTTTTCTGTCATACAGAGACCCCTCTTCATTCAATTTATATACAGAATGGAAGGACTAGCACTGACCCTTGTGGCATCCATACGGTACATATTATTAATCTCTGAATACAATTTGAAATATTTATGAATTCACTTACTCATGCTAAGTAGAATTAGTATGTTAATTAGAATATCCTATAGTTCTTTATGAAATATTTTTCTGGAATCAAGATATATTATGCCGACAACATTCCTGAAATCTATTAAATGGGCGTTGGTACTTACCTGATACGCCCTTTCTCGTTGAGCTGCGTAGAGCATCCAGAGTGGGAGGTGCTCCAGTCTCCGCTCCTACAGGCTGAGCTATAATTGAGGAATGCTCCTCCTCCTCCACATGACACCTCCATAGCGTTCCCAGTTTTACGAAGACGAGAAGACAAACACTATTACCTACTCTAAACTATTGTAGCAGCTCACAACTACTTAACTGACTGAATCATTGGCCGAAACAGGACTCCCCACCAGACAATTTAGGGTGGGGTTCGATGCTCTACGCAGCTCAACGAGAAAGGGCGTATCAGGTAAGTACCAATGCCCATTCTCCATAGAGCTGCTGCGAGCATCCAGAGTGGGACATACCAAAGCATGGCCTGTCCTACGGGAGGGACTCCGTCTGGGTTAGAATATCCGCTGACTCTCTTGCCACTTGCTGAAGGGCTCGTCTGCCAGGGATGCTTCTGCTGAAGCAAAAAAAAAAAAAAACACATTAATTTTACAATGCCGAACAAAGGGTGACGGAGACGCCCAGGAGTCTGCTCAGCGAATACCATGTATCGCCTGGGTAGCCCAGGCTGCCGAGGTAACCGCACTCCCTGTAGAATGTGCGATTATTCCACTGGAAAAACAGGAAGCGCCTGAGTTAGATAGGCCTTGGAGACTGTCGCTCAGATCCAAGCGCCTACAGTAGACGGGGATACTTTGAAACCCAGCATCTTTGGTTGGAATGACAGATACAATGCTTCTGACATCCTGATAGGCCGGGTGCGATTGATATAAACATGTAATGCACGTTTGATATCGATGGAATGCCAGTGCTGCTCCTTCTCAGAGAAGGCCTAGGCAAACGTTAGGAAGAATAAATTCCAGTGAACTGCGAAAGGCTGAGTTAACCTTGGGCAGGAGGAAGGGTCCGGTCACAGGACCACCCAAACAGCAAAGAAAAACACAGAGCTTCTTTCTAACGGACAGAGCTACTATTTCAGGTGTCCGTCGTACAGATGAAAAACAGAATGAGAAGCCTTCCTTGAATGTAGAGAATTGAAGTGATGCCTCTCTTAAGGGTTCGAAACGCGGTTTAGACAGTGCCATGAGAACCCTGTTAACGTCCCCGGTTGTATACCGGTGTATCACTGGGGGATGCAAACTGGTGGCTCCTCTGCGGGATGCCCGAATACAAGAGTGGTGTGAAAATGGTTCACAGGGTCACCAGAAATGACCGTTGATCAGTCTGCTGCCTGCCTCCACAAGGTATCGAGGGAGAGGTCCTTGGCCAGTCCTTGTCAGAAGGCCAAAATTTGAGCAGCCGCTGGGGGAGTGGGCTAATGCGTGATTTGTGGCACCATTTAGAGAATGATCCGGGTAGCATTATATATCCGGGTAGCTGAGACCGTCTCATTGCCGAGATAGTCTCAATGATCTGATTGGAAAAGAACCCTCCTTCTTAGACGGCCCTGTTCGACCTCCAGACGTCTAACTGAAGCCATTGAGGATTTGTACTGAAGAGGTCACTGGGCTAGCGGGCTCCTGCCCAATGGGATCCTCCAGGGAGGACCCACTGAAAGGTTACGAGGGTCTGCAAAAACCATGGTCTCCTGGGCCAGTGCGGGGTAACCAGGAGGAGCTCCGCCCTCCCGTGGATCAGCTTTAGGATCACTTTGGGGATTATCAGTAGTGGGGAAATTGCATAAGAGAGCTCGGTAGGCCAGGACCAACGTGAAGCGTTGTGATTCTCTGCCCCTTGGGGAGTACCTGGAGAAGAATCCCGGTCCCTGGGCGTTGAGCCGGGACGCCAAAGGGGTCCCCAGGGGGTGGCCTAATATCGTTGAGGCCTCCTCTGCATTATTAATTTGAGCAAGGAGGAAAGAAGGCGCCATCCTGCCTAGTCTAAGGTGGCCCTGCTCAACCCATCAGGCCGACTGTTGAGACTCCCGAAATGCAATCTGCCCTAACGGGCAACCGGTTGGTCCCTGCCCAGCGATAGAAACGCTCGGCCTCCCTCATGAGACAGATGTCATGTCTGCCCCCCTTGTAAGTTTATATGCGCCCTGGTCGTAATGTTGTCTGCCAGGACCAGTACGAGGCGCCCGCATACTTAAGCAAAATGCGTAGGTCCGGGTATACTATGTGAAGCCTCCACCAGTTTATACTGCACCTTTGCTCGGTTGCTGACCAGGTGCCCTGAGCTGAGATCGGGTTGATATGGGCCCCCCATCCGGGTAGGCTGGTGCCTGTCGTGAGGGCAACCCCTGGGGGCTCCTGAAGAGATGCCCTTGCGGATCGCGGGTCTGGTCCGCCAAGGCAGCGATGCGGAAACCCTTGAGGGAACCTTTGCCACGGCTCTCGAATTGCTCCTTCCGGAGCAGTGGTAAGGCAGCAGGAACCACTGTATGGATCTGGAATGGAGCCAGGCCCAGGAAAACAACGAATAAGTATGAGACCAAATTGACCAGTGATCTAGAGAAGACCAGTATTGGCGTCTTTCTTGTTCGCCTAATGTTCCTGACCAATTTCTGAGTACTGAGAAATCCTTCAGGGGAAGGGAAAAACCATCCCTTCAACTGAGTCAATCACAGACGCTAAGTGAGCTATTCAAGTGGGAGGGGTAGATGACTCTACTCCCATTGTACAAGAAGATTATGGGCCCGAAGAATCGTGAGGATGGATCTAGTGTCCCTTTCGGCGTGGCATTTGCTAAGAGAAAAGATGAGGATATCATCCAGATAATAGAAACTATGAATGGGGGAGTCTCTGAGGTGAACTGATGGGATCGCCAGAACCCTGGTAAGGATCCTCGAGGTCGAGGCTAGACTAAGAGGAAGGGCCATGTGTTGAATAAGTTGACCAGGGTAGCCAGGACTCAGAATTTAAAGAATGAGGGATAAGTGGGAATGTGGAAGTACACTTCTGAGAGGGCAAAGGAGGTGAGCTAGTCTACCCTCCTAGTGTCCTGCATAAGGGACTGAAGTGTAAGCATCTTGCATCATGATGGACCACCTTAAGCCTCTTCAATCTAGGGTGAGCCTCCGGTCTCCGGAGTGTTTAGGAAGTAGGAAAAAGTGGGAATAGAACCCCATTCCTCGGAACGAGGAAGGTACGAGCTGTATGGCTTTGATCTTGGTGAGTGTTAATAGTGGTTCCCATGAGAACACGCTTGGTGTGGCCTCTGGGGAGAGGGGAAACTCTGCAATGCTCCGGAGAAGGGGACTGAAAAACTCAAGGGAAGATCAAACCTGAGATTTAAGGCAAAAAAACCTGGATCGGCCAAGGAGAAAACTGCTAGAGCTGCCTGTCTCTGCGAGGCTGAGCTAAAACTGGGAACGCTATGGAGGTGTCACGTGGTGGAGGAGGAGCGTTCCTCAATTATAGCTCAGCCTGTAGGAGCGGAGACTGGAGCACCTCCCACTCTGGATGCTCGCAGCAGCTCTATGGAGAATTACCTTATTCAATAATTAAATTGTCTATCTGGTAAGATTTGTTTCTGTCAAATAAATGCCGAGTTAGTCTAAAAACCTTCATTTTCATTCTGTTCACTTTATTGCCTGTTCTAGAATCTAGCTTGGTCTGAAGGTCAGATTGTCTATTTCCCTGTGTTTCCCCATACTACAATTTAATATCTCTCTAAAAAATCTTCAATTTTTGTTTCAGAACAATCACCCATATCTCCCTGGATACTTGCAAAAATACTGTTTATTTGTTCCTTCATTTACTTCCATCTACATACCCCATTAGAGCAATTTTTTTTCCGGAAGTTTTTTTTCAGGATTTTCATCTCCAGCCACAACAGGATTAAGTTTAAAGTTTTTGTAAACAACCTCAACATTCTTAAGAGAAATATGTTTTTCTTTTACTAAGTACACCTTATTTCTTGCCAACAGGTCTCTCTTTAAATAGCTTTGTCCAAAAACTAAATATCCATGACACAGTTTGTGGAATGCTAACATTCATTTACAATGTTCTTCTTTCCCTTTCTATTCTTCTTTCATGGGGCAGGAATACAATGAGAACACCAAGTGACTTTTCAGAATTTTTCAACTTCCTTCCTCTAAGATATGATGACATGGCTACAGCTGTTTTTTTCTTGGTTATCATTCTGAATGAATATTTTCTCCCTTTCTCTCTCTCTCTCTCTTTTATATATAGTAGCTTGCCACAGCATATCCATATCCATATCATCTGAAAATTCTTTATTCTTGGTTATGAGTTGGACATGCTATTCTGATTACTTCTTCCATCACTAGAGTAAGTTTGCATTTGCTGAAAATATTTCAAGAGTGCAAACATGTTCAAGTTATATCAGGACCTGCCCATTCTTTCTTCAGGCACTATCAGGAAAAAAGTACATCTTTTTTTCAATCTCAGGATCCCATATTAGCTAGGGATTACACTACAGGTAGTACTCATGTAGTGAGTACAATTGGTACCAGCAACTTAGTTAAGAAAGGGATTATGAAAGGAAAAATCATATGACCATGACTGTGCTTACAATTTTACTTCAGCTTTCCTTTATTTTAAAGTGTAAGATAAAGAACAAACAGCCAGAAAGATTTCTGGAATTTGATTCAGGAAAAAGCCAGGTAAAAGGGGAAATCTTATAACTCCTTGTTGCCTTCTCCCTCCCTCATCCTTTAAAATATTCCACTTGATGCTGTTATAATTATAGCAAGAAGAGAATTGAGGTTTGTATTTACATTGCTTGGAGAGGAAAGGGTTACAAGAGAGGAAGCAGGGACACAATTGAGAATATATATCAAAAGGGCCCTGCTGATGCTTTTATTCAGGCTTAGGGGACACAAAAACTTTTATGGAAGAGAGCTGATGTTTTTATGTTTTGTTTGTTTTGTTTGTTTTTAAAAAATCAATAAAATTGTTTTCCCCCCCAAAAAAAAAAACTTTTACAGATAGTCCTTGACTTACAACCAATCATTTAAGAACCATTCAAAATTATGGACTTTTAAAAAAGCTACTTACAATCTGTCCTGAAAGTTATGACTGTTGCCTTCTCTCCCATCAAACTAACTCAGGCACTTTGGCAATTGCCCACATTTATAACCAGTTGTAACATCCCACAATTACATGATTGTGATTTGCAATTTTTTTTACTATTTTCGTCCAGAAAATGGCAAAAAACACCCACTGTATAAACTGGATTTGCTTAACCACACGATTTCCTTAATGAATGTGATGTCTTGCTTTAGAGCCATTGTAAAAACTGAAGCTGGTCACATAATGGCTTGACTTTACAGCTGCAACAACTTACATCCAAAATTCCAGACTTCAATGTAGTCATAAACTAAGGACTACCTGTAACGTGAAGCTGATTAGAGCTTGTCAGTTGTAGGCAGCAACTGCAAGAGTGCTAATCAGCTAATTAAGGTCACACAGCCCAACTTGTTAATTTGCTCTTAATAGTTTTTAGGGAAGGATTCCACTACACTTGAGAAAAGCAGCTCTGGAAGACAGCTTGCTTAAACAATCTCTTCACTTTGGAGGGGGGCAGAGAGGAGGAGAAAAAAAAGCAAGGCACAGAACAACATGTACTGTCTAATTGAAATGGTGAAAGTGTGACAGAAACAGAGCCATATTGTGAAGGTCGTAAATGCAGGCAGTAGTTCCATTTAAAATATTGGCAACATTATTAAAGATGCAGAGAATCAATGATGAAAACTCACTGAAAGACACTTGTGAAAAATACTTTTCCATGATAAAAAAGCAGAGCCTGAAATGCAACTGCAAATTCATTATTCTATGAGGATGAGTGATTCATGGAATATTATATGTTTTAAATAAGAATTCTACCCTTCAGAGAGAGAGACAGAGAGAGCTCAAACTGTATATTTGAATACAAGTCCCAGATCTGATTTTCTTATGAGCATTCATCATATGTTCAGAGACTAATGTTTATTTGTTGAAAATGAAGGAATAGAAACACTGTAGTTCCAGGGACTAGGTCTGCATGAAACTAAGGAGCTGCCAAATAGTCAGAGAAACTGCTTTACTATACTTCATAATCTTCAGGACTGAAAACTAACTACTGATATATAACTTGAGAATAAATTACACAACCATCCTGTTAATTAAGATTGCAGCATATATATGTATGTCCTGGTTCAATGGGGGAGGGGAATGAGGATGCTGTTTAGAACTGATGTACACAATCCACACAAATATTTCTTAATTGGATGAGTAATTCATTTTAAATAGTTGAAACTCCTCCTTTGAATATTTAAAATATGTATCAAATGCTACATTTCAATCTCTTATTTTTAATCCAGGATAACATCAAAACTATTTTAATCTCCTTTAAACTCCAAAATTCAGGAGTTGAACAGTTTGGAAAAAAAGTAGCTTTGATTTCAAGTCCCATACTAAACTTGATCTATTAGAAATTTATACTTTTCCATCATCTTAAGACTTGTAATACCTTCCAGAAAAATAATTACTTTCAAGTACAGGTACACTAATACCTTGAGTATTTCAACTGCAATTTAGCAGGTAATTCATCAAAATATTGATATGCCACAGATGAATAGGCAATTGTGAGCAGGAAAGCTAGTAATATGCTCCTTAGGCTGGATTCAGATAGTAAGGAATATCTTTATGTGAAAACCAGTGTTATCAACACTTAAACCAGTCTCAATAGGTAACATTCAAGTCTTCGTCATACTCCTGTAGTAATCTACCTTAGCAACTATACAAGAGTGATTTGACATTAACATGTTTGGGAATTTATTTTTTACTTCCCACTTAGGCCCTAGATTTCCTAATGGTCTCCCATCCAAATAGTAACTAGTCTAACACAGCTGAAGGTTTTCAAGATCAACCAAGGTCACCTATCTATTACTGGCAATACATACCTGGAACAAAAAACAGTTAAGAACGTTTGGTTCCTACATTCACCTGACCCTATTTAATACCTAAATTAGATGCCTAAACCTACATTTAGCACAAAAATAGTTAATAAATGCAGTAAATACCAAAGCCAACAAAACTGAATCGCTACTGATTGAGCCTCATGGTGCAACCATACTATTCAGCAAACCCATCGAGTCCAAGCCAGCAAAACCTCCAGCAGTCAAACAAGGTGCGAACCTGCAGCAGCCAAGTAGGTGCCCACTCAAAAGCAGCGCTCTCACAGCAAAGTCTTTGGATCTTCTCCACCCTCTTGCAGTTCAGCACCGCAGTGCCGAACCATCCAAGGACGAAGAAACGGATCTGAACAAAACCACAGGGGTATTGTTAAGAAACACGCTTGTTATTTGGGAAAAACCAAGCTGTTTCGGTAACTGCCTGCCTTCAGAACCGATCTCGCAAAAGGCCGCTGGCCGATCTTTCACGAAGGCCGCAGTAGTAGCCTCCCATCCCGGTCGGTGCGACCTAGTCCTTGGGCGGCAGGCCGCGGCGCGGAGTTGTCTGTTTTACTGCCCCTCCTGCGGGAGGCAGGCGGAGGCGGACAGGCCGGAGGAACGCGAGCATTCTTACCCTGAAGGGGCGCACAGATGCCCCTGCGCCGAGTCAGCCGAGCCTCCGGATCACGCGGCGGACAAGGCCGCCAGGCCAAATCAGGCTAGGCCTGCCTATCCAGTCCGTTCTCGCCTTACAGCGCCACAGGCCTCAACAGGCCGGACAGGGGGGGGGGGAGGGGAGGGATGCGGTGCAGCGCTGTCCGAGAGAGATGGCAGCGGCCTCCCTCAAGGTCGCCCTTACCTGCCGGGGCCTCTGGCGACCCGTCCCAAGTCAAGCGGCGGGACCAAGCCGGAATTCGCCCGAAGAGGCGTTATGTAAACCGGCACCGGCCCCGCCGAGGGGAGGAACGAAAAGGCGGGGCGTCCCCGCTGGCCTCTGCGCAAGCGGTTTGCTATCCGCTGGCTCCGCCCCGCTCCTTCCGCCCGGCCTCCGCTGGAGGAGGGGGGCGTTGTGTGTTCTGTGGCGCCGCTGTTGTCGGGTCGTGACGCGAAAGGGCGGGGTGGGGGTGGGGTATCTTCTCGGCGTCAGGTTCAAGCGCTTTTGAACCCCGTTGGTGCGAGGGTCGTATTGTAACTCTTTTGTTGCTTGAGTTGTAACGTAATGAAAGTGGCAGTCTAGTATAACTGAACTCGAACGTGTATATTTCTAGGCGGCGCTTTTCGTCTTGTCACTTTTTGAATAGAGCTTTTTTGCTGATTAATGCCCAATTTTAAATTCAACTGACAAGAATATTTGCATGGATCGACTTACAGTTGAGGAAGAAATGCTTAAGATAAACCCATTGAAATGGACCAATCCTTAATAGGCTTTAAGAGCTTTATCATATTTAAGGATAGATTCCCAATGGCTTGATAATGAAAAACCAAAAACAAATTAACAATATTATGGCTCTCTTATCATGTGCAAACTGAGCTATGGTGGCTTGGGTTATATATTATACAAAAAACCATGTCACAAACCATGAGTTATAAGCACCATGACTGGCTTTACTTATTGTCTTGTGTAAACTAAACAGGATTCATACTGTATGCTAACCATAGGCATCTCTTCTTAAACACAACAATGGCGTATTGATAAAACAAGTGCTGTGTTGTGAGAAACCCCCATCCCAGAAGAATGAAATATTTTGGGAAATATTAAAAAAGGTGTTGGAAGAAATGTCCACCTGGGTTCAGTTCCAAGTGAGAAGAAAGACACCGGAAAGATGGAAATTAGGATAGTTTTAATGGTGGAACAGGACCACGTGGTTTGAGATCCCAGGCAAAAAAAGGGCACATGGGTGACAGAGAGAGAGAGATTCATACCCTCTGTTGGGTTTTGAACTTGTTTCTTGTTCCTGTGGCAAGAAATGTATCCTGACTGGTTGTCAGACTACCACGGGGACATGATTGAAGCTTGATTGAATCTTGCTGGGTGATGTTATGAAGGGCAGTGGTGGGATTCAAATTTTTTTACTACTGGTTCTGTCGGTGGGGCTTGGTGGGCGTGGCTTGGTAGGCGTGGCTTGGTTGATGTGGCAGGGGAAGGTTACTGCAAAATCTCCATTCCCTCCCCACCCTAATAACCTGCTTTCCAGCTCCATTCTCCTGTGCAGAGCAACAAAAGAAGATCCAGCTCATCAGCTGGTACTCGGGTGGTGGAAAATAGATGGGGGCAGGGCCAGTCAGAGGTGGGATTTGCCGGTTCTTCAAACTACTCAAAATTTCCACTACTGGTTCTTCAGAACTGGTCAGAACCTGCTGAATACCACCTCTGATGAAGGGGCTTTGGGCAATTCCTATCACTCTGAAGCTGAAGATCTTTTGTGTTGTACATAAGATGGCTCAGTCTTTCTGGGGCTATTAACAAAGGTGGGAGCTGCTTTCCAAGAGCATGTTCTCCTTTTCTTATCCAGGGAGGTATAATATTTTGCCTTTTTAATACAGTATTTTCTAGAATATTTCATTCTTCCAGGAGAGGGATGGGTGCCAACTTTCTACAAAGGCAGAACATTATATTTCCCTAAAGGAGAAAGGGAGTAACATGTTTTTAGAAGCAGGAAACAGCCCCCAAATCTTTCTTAATAGCCCACAGCAAATGCCAGCACTTAAGAGATAAGAGCTTATTGAAAGAGGAAGACAACTATCCAGTAGCACTATTCATAAGCAAAGCAAGTACTGCAGGCAGAAATCCATTCAAGATAGGATATTTCGAACCTCCTTGCAGACAGCTAACAAAGGCAGAATGATAGGATTAGAAAGCAGCCCTTCACTCAAAACCCAACTCAGAATGAAAAGCCATTAGCCACAATAGGAATTGCCCAACACTCTTTCAGAAACCAAGTCCCTTCATTGCACCACCCCCATAATAGCTCAACCTTCAAAGTTACAGAAATTTATAAAAATTAATGTTCTCAACAAACCAATTGTTCAGTGGACCCAGAACTGTCTTTGTGGTTCTGTTCAATAAACCATCTTTCCAATCAGTCTCCATGTTGTTTCCAGCATTTTTCTCCCAGCTTGGAACTGAACCAGATGGATATTTCTTCTAACAGTGTCACAACTTAAAATGTATCCTTTAGTTTTTGAATCATGTCACATGTAAGTATGTTAAAGTAGAATTTGTTAGGGCATTGCAAAGTGCTTTACATCTTTTGAAAACATACATTATGCTAAGCTATAACGTAGTTTGTTTCATTTTTATTTTCTATAATGTATAAACATAATCAGTTGTGTTTTGTCCCCATGGTTAAGCAATCCATAGCTAAATGCAATCTTTGAAACAATAATATTGCTCTTTCTCATGCATATTCTTATTCTCCTCAATCTTTTCTTTACTTTGAGCAAACACAGTTACCACAATTTTTAATGGTCTGCTTTTGTCTTAAGCATCTTAAAATTATGGTTTATGCATAACTGTGGTATAAATCAACTATTATGACATTCAAGAAACTGAGGTAGTTAAAAATTTAGCATCCCAATATTTTGAGCTATTGATATGTTCAAACTTTTAAGAAACAACCTCATAAAATGCTGTAAGAGTGAGCACAGCCAATGCCCTTTACCAGAATACAAAACTGGTCACATTATTCTCTCTCTAGGCTGGTGATCAATTCAGCATTATTTTTATTTATTTTTATTTTATTTATTTGTTGAGCATGTATTAGATAACAGATATAAGTATAAACATGATTAATCATAATACATGAAATGGATAAGAATAAAAGAGGACATTAGGACAGGAATGGTAGGCAGGTTGGTTAAAGACCTCTTAGGAATGGGGTGAGGTCAACAGTGGATAGTGTAAGGTTAAAGTTTTGGGGTTTTGGGAAGAAACCACAGGTATTACAAGCATTGACCACTATGTTGCTAAAGTCATGTTTCCTGCAATTAAGTTTGGTGCTTGATTAGGATACTTGTTTTGTAGATGCAATATAGTGGTGAATAGATTTCCAAGAAGAGTTCAAAGTGTTCCCATTGGCTTATAAAAACAACAATATTTGGGAGCATCTTCTCCAAGGAGAATCTGTCTACTTTATATAGGCAACTCAGCTAGAAAGTTCCTTCCCCTTCTGAGGTAAAATGGATAGAGCACTTCACCTCACAACTTTTTGGTAGCAGCTCATCAGTATCTGGATAGCCCCTACTTGGGGTATATTCTAGGAAAGTGAAGACAGTTCAACAAGGCTCTTGAAGGCTCTTTTACATTAAGGCTCCTGATTATTTTGTTTCCTTCTGGTTTTTATTTGATTATTTTTAATCATCATATTTCTGCATTTTAATTATGAACTGCTTGGAGTATTGTAAACTAACAACATACAAAGACACAAGTACATAAATAAAAAGCTTGTATTTCATTTAATTGTATTTCATTTCTAATCTTTGACATACTGATTTTCATTTGGAAAGGTAATAATTACAGATAAATAATATTAATGCTAACTGAATGCTGCCCAATTAAGTATCTTCCAAAAAACTTAAGATCTGAAATTAATCCATAGGGCAAATTGATAATCTCTTCAATCTCTATGAATTTTAAAATGAAGGCAGTTCAAAAACTTCATTGAAGTACTGTATTTTATCTTGTTTTAACTGCCTTTGAAGTTCTGCTAAAAGATAAACTACAAATCTTTATATCAAAATAAGAAATTATTTTTAAAAAGCTATATTTTTCCTAATGAAAAAACAAGGTTACACACAAAGAACAGATTCAGTAATATCCGAAACAAATCAACTAAGTATAAAATCAGGACCTCAATTAAAAGCCAAATTAAAAAAATACATATAAATATTGCCATTTCTTAAAATAACTCTATAAGTCATGTATCAGTCTTTTAAATGCCGTTATTTTCTTAAACATAAAGATTTTTTTAAAACTTTAAAAGGCCAATAAGGCAAAATATATGTCCTTGGGCATCTAAATTTTTGAGAAAAAAAAAGACAAAAACAAAAACAGAGGCTATATCATGAGCTGGTGAGGGAGGCTTCTATTCTTCATTTTAGTGGGACTGCAGGGGCTTTCTTAGGGGCAAAGTGCCAATTCAGATCTGATAGAATTAGGCAAAAAGGGGAATTGGGTTGGACCCTAATCATGGTGCAGCAATCTCCATTTTATATCAGTTGAGACTTTCAAGAAGAGATTGGACTGCCATTTGTCAGAAATGGTGTAGGGTCTCCCGCTTGGGTGAGGGGGTTGGACTGGATGACCTACAAGGTCCCTTCCAGCTCTGATTATCTGTATCTGTATCTACTTGTTAGATTTATTTTCTTCACCACAAACTAATGCAATAGGTATAACAAGCAGTCTTAAAACAAATAGTAAAGACATCAAATGGGTAAAAACTTCTGTTGTTTAGGATCAACCCACCAACAATAAATAAACAATCAATAGTTTGCAGACTAGCATTTGGTAGAGCATGTGTAAAGGCCTTGGAAAAAATATGCAGAAATTCTGATGTATTTATATCTATAAAGATCAGAATAGTGTAAGCAATGATACTTCATGTGATTTTGACTCTGAAGCAGAAGATTAGGATGAATATTGATACCGTGTTAATCACAAAATAAGGCCGGGCCTTTTTTTTTTTTTGACCCCTGAAAAAACGGCTAGGTCGTCTTTTCAGGGGTGACTTAATTCCCCCCCTTGCATCCTTGGGTGGACGGCGACAGCTTGGATGTTGACCTCGGCGTTGGTGGGGCACTTCGTATTGGGAGACCTTCCACCACTGTTGCTTTCCCTTCTCCCCATGCTGCCGTGGCATTTAGAGCAATGCCGTGGTGTTTGGCGCAGCCACGCATGGCCAGCCAGGGCTCCTCCCTGCAACCAGAGCCTGGCGGAGACACTCGGCTTCAGGCGCTCCTGTCGCCACCTTCCCTTTGCCTTCGAAGGCAAAGCCAATTCTTTTAAAAACGATGCCCTACTACCAGTACGACAAAGCCTCCTCTGCCCGAGAGGGCAGCCCAACCCCACGTGGGGAGGCAAATCTCCCAGGGCCACAGCGCAGGATCAGCCCACCCTGGGAAAAGCGCCTAGCCACCATCCCTGCCTGGCACTGGGCAGAGCGCGAAGAGCTTCTCCTGGGGCACCCAGCGCAGCTGACAGGCGGCCCCTCCTGCCTGGTGGCGGAGCTCTCGCCAAGGCAGCAAGTGAGCGCCTCCCCACTGGGCCTTCTCCTCATCGCGCCAGGGCCGTGCCAGAGCCGTGTAGGCTAGGCAGAGCCGGGAAAGCGAGCAGTGGGTGCATGCCCACCTGCCAACGAAAGAGCCGGGCCGACACGAGCTTGGCTACCTTCCCAAGTCCCTCCAGCCCAAACCTGAAGGGGCCACCAGGAGAGGCTGCCCGAGGCAGTGATAGCACCCACCCATCTGTGGACAGGGAGACGAGGCAACAGCCTGTGCTGAATCCTCCTCCAAGCTGAGCCCCGCCAAGTGAGCACCTCTGCCCGATGCTCGTGCCGCTGCAGCGTTTGGAGTTGCCAGCACATTTGGAGATGCATGGGGATAGGGATGGGCTGGGCGAGGGGTGGAAAGCTCTATCTGCCGGACCTGCTGGCCAGGGAAGCAGCGCTACTGTCGCCTCGCCTCCCTATCCACGGATGGATGGGTGCTATCACTGCCTCGGGCAGCCTCTCCCAGTGGCCCCTTTGGGTTTGGGCTAGAGGGACTTGGGAAGCTCGGGTCGGCCCAGCTCGTTCGTTTGGCAGGCGGGCGCGCACCCACGGCTCGCTTTCCTGGTTCTGCCCAGCCTGCACGGCTCTGGTGCGGCCCTGGTGGGATGAGCGGAGGGCCCGGTGGGGATGTGCTCACTGCCTTGGAGAGAGCTCTGCCACCAGGCAGGAGAGCCCACCTGGCGGGATGAGCGGAGGACCCGGTGGGGATGTGCTCGCTGCCTTGGAGAGAGCTCTGCCACCAGGCAGGAGAGCCCACCTGGCGGGATGAGCGGAGGACCCGGTGGGGATGTGCTTGCTGCCTTGGAGAGAGCTCTGCCACCAGGCAGGAGAGCCCACCTGTCAGCTGCGCTGGGTGCCCCAGGCGAAGCTCTTCGTGCTCTGCCCAGCGCCAGGCAGCAATGGCAGCTGGGCGCTTCTCCCAGGGTGGGCCGATCCTGCGCTGTGGCCCTAGGAGATTCACCTCCCCACGTGGGGTTGGGCTGCCCTCTTTCAGGCAAAGGAGGCTTTGTCGTACCAGTGGTAGGACATCATTTTTAAAAGAATTGGCTTTGCCTTTGAAGGCAGAGGGAAGGCGGCAACAGGAGCGCCAGAAGCTGAGTGTCTCCACCGGGCTCCGGTTGCAGGGAGGAGCCCTGGCTGGCCATGCGTGGCTGCGCCAAACACCACGCTTTTGCTCTAAATGCCGCAGCAGCACGGGGAGAAGGAAAAGCAAAGGTGGCGGAAGGTCTCCCAATACGAAGTGCCCCACCAACGCTGAGGTCAACACAGGCAGCACCATATCCGGGTATGCAACAAAAGTACTTCCTAACAGCAAGCCCCCCCGCCATTTCCCCCCATTTTGCATGTTTAATATAGGCCTTAATTTGGGGAGAGGGGCTTAATTTGATTTTATGCCTATAAAACATGCTGGGACTTCCTATTGGGGGAGGCCGTATTGTTGGAGAAACACAGTACTTTTGAACTTTCAAGATTTCAAGGCCAAAGCCTCTGATATAAGTATGTAAGAGAAAAGACACTCGTGCCGAAAGATCAGGCAAATTCCATTTTCTGAAGATATTCTTTCAAAATAAAACAGAAAAATATATGTGACAATGATTGGAATGTAAAATAAGACAATGGCATTCAGTAAGATTTTCATCTCAAAGATAAATGAAAATACATCTTAAAACATGCTATATGTCTTCAGGAAATTAAATTGTAATAGTTCAATCTAAAGAAATTATTTATGACAGAGCAAAAGGAAATATCCTCCTACTCTTTCATGGCACCTTAAATTACAGTGTACTCCTTTCAATAGGTGGGAATTTTGATGGGGCTGGAAGAGTATGTGGGGAAGGACCAGAAGCCTCTGCTTGCACAATCCTTATTATACTGTTGTTTTGTGCATCCAACCCTTAGTTTCTGTGCTCAACAGACAGTATAGCAGCAAATAATAATAGCCCAGTAGTAAGACGCAACAGGAGTCCCGTGTGCACCTTCTATAGATTCAGATAGCAATTATTAGGGAAGTGTGCCTAAGCAGGGGTGGGATTCAAATTTCTTAACATCCAGTTCTGTGGGCATGGCCTAATTTGTGGGCGTGTCTTGGTGGTCATGTGATTGGCTGGACATGGCTTGTATGTACATATTATAAATATTTTTTTATTAAAATAAGAGCAACTTTTACCCAAAACCAGGCAAAGCAGGCAGATTGAGCTGCTTGCAGAATCACAGATTCACTCAGAGATCTACCTTTCTGCAATCTGCTGCCTGAGCTTGCACTGAAAAATAGAAGCTTCAGTCCTAAGGAAGGTTCAGCTCTGCTTTTAGATTAGCTAGAAAGCAAGAAATCCAATGATTTCCTGCTTTCTAGCTAATCTAAATCTCCCTGCACAGCAGAACAGCTGATGGTCGGGGGGGGGGAGGAAAAATAGTAACTTAACAAAGGCAGGCAAGTTTGATGGCATGCATGCCAGGTAAGGAATGAGGATGGAGAGGGGAGGGGGCTAGCCAGTGGTGCGATTTGCCGGTTCTCCAAACTGCGCAGAATTGTAACAACCGGTTTTGTAGAATCGGTCTGAACTGGTCGAATCCCACCCCTGTGCCTAAGGCCCTGAATGCTCTTGAGTATATGATACTATGCTATTGGATCACTTATCTGATTGTAAGGCCTGTGCAACAGTCCTAAAGAAAGATGAAAATGCCCTTTGGAGCATGCAGGAGTGTGATTGCAGCAGGTCTTAAAACTATCTGCATCTTTTCCAGATTGCTAGCAGCTGCAGTGGACCCACATATGATCCTATAGGAAGGCCTGTCTATTTTAAACAATTACAGATACAAATTATGTTTGTGCCCCCCAGGATCCAAACTACCCTTTTGCATTCAAATACTGTATGAAACCTGATTATAATGCAATTCAGATAGTTATATTCCAAATGATAACATCTTAATGCTTTGCTGAATATAATAAAAATGAAGTGTTTAGTGTTTAGTTCCTCCTATTCTTCATGAGTGCTTCTTCATGAGACCTTCACAAGATCTAGAAAAACAAAACAAAGGCAAAATTAGTAGACTCTGGTCTAAATAATTGTTAACTGAGAACACCAAATACTCCTAAGATATTTATGCTGCATTAAATTTTGCCGTTCTAAAACATGAGCATGTTGCGTTTCTCTGAATTACTTGAAGAGGAACACTTTAAGAATATTTGGATCCATGTGTCCATCCTCTTACTTTTGCTGCTGGTTGCATTTAAGTCTTCATAGAGACCAACAAAGCATTCTTACTGCCAACTGTAGTAACAGCATCCGAACAGCTACCAAAGAAACAAAAATGCAAAAATTACTTCCCTGTTTCCTTCATGAGAAAATATATAAAGTAGAATAGAAGGAACCAGCCCAGTACACTAGGAATTATATGGGTCCTTTTGTTTTAATATCATTCTGCCACAATATTATTATTTAAAAAGAACAAACTCATATAGTATAGGTACTATATTAATGTCACAAAGTAATGAAAATAGGACTTCTGTCTTTCTGAAATGTTGACAAATGTTTGGCTCAAGAAGCTTAATCCAAAATTTTAAAAATGCTTTAGTTTTAAAACAAAAAATATGATGGGGCAGATTATGAATTGCATGTTGGTTAAAGGGACCAGAGTAGAAACCATGAAATGGTGAGTTATAATCCTGCCTTCAATATGTACCAAACTCAGGGATTTTTGGCTTGTGATTCTGCCAGACCTAGGAAGAAAGCCACGACAAACTACTTCTGAAAAATGTTGCTAAGAAAACTGCATGAATTTGTCCATGTAATTGTCAGGAGACAAGACTGTTTTGCACATATTTAAATACCTATTTTACTTGCTGCAGGATTAACTATTTTCACTTACGTTTTCTTTAAGTAGTCTTTTCAGCATAGTTTTGGGTGGGAAATTACTACACATGTAAATAAGAAATAATTAAGATTGCCTGGAACAAAAATATTCTAGCTCAGAACCAAACTGCTTTTAGACCAGGTCAAGGAGTTTTGAGCCAAAAGCTGATTTTCTCTCTTGACTTAAGAGATTTCTATCTCCTTGGACTGTGCAGCAGCACTTTGGATTGTTGTGTACAGTTACTGCTGCTCTTTAACATTGTCACAACTTTTCATTAGATCAAATGGCTCCCCTCAGTCCCTTTTTGAAGTTGAATCCAAAGCACGTTGGAATTCTAATATCTCCCCTGCAACCCTGGAGGAATGTCCCTTACAATACTTCTGAATCTGCCTTTGGTCTTAGTCTAAGGATAGATTTTTTTTTGGGGGGGGGGGGGGAATGGACAATCCTCAATTGAAAAGCAGTTGTTTCTGCTGAACTGTCAGCTATTTTCTCATTTTTTATTACAATAAATGAACAACCAAAAATAATACAAATTCAGCACAAAATAGAAATCAAGATTTAGGTAGGGAAAAACATATGTATTAGAAAACAAACACAAAAACAAATGTATTAGAAATGCTACATCATTCCAAGTGGGGCAGAACTGAATTTTTTTGGGGGGCAGGGGATGACAATAGAATTTATCCCAGTTTAACATCATAATAAAGAATTGTTTTTTAATCAAAAAGAAGACATTATTAAGAGATGTACCTGTATGATACTGTAGAATGTTGAAGTTCTTGTTTATCTGACAAGACAAGAAAAATATATTTCCATTTTATATTAGAAATTAAAGATATGTACAAATAAACATTCTTCTGTTTAGCAATAGCTCCTCCACATTTTCTGGATTGTATTCTCTCAATTTGTTCTTTCTAATCCAACCCTTTATCACATTCAGGCAATGTTCACAAGTACCAATAGATTCTTGGAATTGGATGATAAATAGATTCCCCATCTATTCTTATGTTATGAGGGGCCAGGAAAGAGTCTACTGTTACACAAACCCTTGTGCAGCTTTGGATCATTCACTCACACACAGCTTTCCTGTCAAGCCATGCAGATCTCACAGCAGCCCTTGCTTCCTACCTGCATTTTCTTGATAAATACAGCTAAAGCATACAAACAGGTGGGAAATAAGTAGGAACATATTAAATCACTTTCGTGTGAGCATTGAGCTGCATAGGTTTCCTAATCCAAAGTTACAGTAAAATTTTATTGATTTCAATGTACATTTGTTTTTTCACATGCTCACATGCTCATCCCCACTTGCCCACATCCTTCTCAACTGACCTAGACTGTGCAGGCACTAGCTAAGGGAATGGAAGTTGCCAAGTCCAGATCCAGAGTGACTCAAAGGTTGGGTGGGTTTCAGGTTTTCAAAAGAAAGCCCAGCAAAATGCAAAATGCTGATGGAATTATAGTGTTAAAAAATATCACTGGAACAGATGGATGCACAAAAGCCCACCTAGTCAATTCCCTAATGAAGGAAGTTTTGATAAGGATACCATTTATCCAGAGGATAAATATCATGTTTAAGAAGGCATGCCATCTATGTCCCATCAAATTATACAATTTTAAAGATGGGACTGGAGTGTAGGCACAGTGTCAAATATTGCTTGATGGTCAGAGACAATGGGCAATGAAACAATGATCATCCATGGGCAAAATGGATGATCCTTCAGTTAATCATGCCCTATGCTGAAAAGCAGAGGTCCCCAAACTTCTTTGTACCGTGAACTGGTTTCCGGGAAAACAATATTTCCATGCACTGGTGGTAGTGGTGGCAGGAGCAAGAGGGGGAAATGGTTTCATGCACTACCTCGATCCCACACATGCACAGATGAAACTCACTTGCATGGCCTAATTCCTAACAGGCCATGCACCAGTGCCAGTCCATGGCTCGGGGGTTGAGGACCACTGCTTTAAAGCATTTTATAGGTCACAACCGATATCTTGAATTGTACCTAGAAGTTTACTGGTGATCAGCAGAAGTATTACATGGGCATAATAATACACAATAATAATACACAATAGATACAAACTCAAGGTTAACTGCATCAAACTTGACTGCAGGAAATATGACTTCAGCAACAGAGTGGTCGATGTTTGGAATACTCTGCCTGACTCTGTGGTATTTTTCCCCAAACCCCAAAAACTTTAACCTTAGACTGTCTACTATTGACCTCACCCCTTTCTTAAGAGGTCTGTAGGGGGCATGCATAAGCGCACCAACGTGCCTACCATCCCTGTCCTATTGTTTCTTTTATTTTTCTTTAAGTATCTATCGCATGTATTCAAAACTATGTTTATTCTTATACCTGTATCTTGTAAGCAATTGACAAATCAAATCAAATCAAATAAATACTAAGATATGCCCATAATTGCCTGCATCACTGGCTTTTGGATCAGCTGCAGCTTTCAAGTGGTAGAGCAGCCGAACCTACAGTATATTGCAAAAGTTTATATGAAAGGCATCAAACAGCACTGAACTAGTCTTGCAATTTTCACAGAGATTCAGAGCTCTCTTTGATGACTCTGTCAAGAGATCAACTGTGATTGGATGCCTAAGAGACCATGGACGCAGAGAAAGTTAATGAAGTAAATAGCTGAATGAAATATTCTGTATCTTGCTTTCTATTTTGTCCCCAAGACACTCTGAACAAAATGTGGATATCAATGATCACTCTATTTGAGGACACACAGTCAATCACCGAAACCAATATTCCTCCTCCTTTCCCTTCAACCAAAATATTTACAAGAGAAAGCATCAATTTTTCAAAAAATTGAAAAAAAAATTTCAATTTGTACAGCAGTGCTCTCAAATACATATTGGAGGCAGGTTTTCATGAAAGCTTTTGAAACAGAAACAGAGCATATTAGAATTTTCCATTCTACTCTTAACTGCTTTGATACCATAAATAATAGGAAAGAAGAAACATAAAACAAATACTAAGATGAGTATCTGTAGAGTCAAGGAAGCAATTAGAAAAACAAGGGTGTTGTCGGTAATTTCAATATGAATTTAATTAGCTAAAATGAAATTAGCAATCAAATATGATCTACTAATGTGAATGATTCTGCTACATTGATCACTACTACATACCTGTTACCTTTTTGCAGTGACAGCCATTGAATGTTATGCTGACCACGCTGACAAGGATTATTACAATCACCACCAGAATGACAATGAAAATGATGATACCTAAGTGGGAGTGGAAAACATCTATAATAACTTTTCTATTGTATATCATTAAATATTAACAATGTCAATTACCAAAAATGCTTCCCCACAAAGGGAACATAACCAAAGGTGACCTTCTCAACAATTCTGCCCTAACAATCATTGTTATGATTGCTCAAAAGATGGGGGGGGGGATTTCAGTTTTAATAAGCTCATCTTCTGAGTGTTCATACTTAAAACTAAGCAATAATAGAGATGGGTACAGAAGTTAACAGTGTGAGCTAAATGAGACTGGAGATCTATGTTGAGGTCTGTAGGGGGCGTGCATAAGCTCACCAACGTGCCTACTATCCCTGTCCTATTGTTTCTTTTATTTTTTTTATATGTACCCACTTCATGTATTCATAACTATGTATATACTTATACCTATTATCTTGTAAGCGATTGACAAATCAAATAAATAAATAAAATAAATAAATGAATTCTAATTTGTCCCAGGAATCAATGTTAAGGTTTTATTGCCTTAGAAATCTATACCTCATGAGATCTAATGGTTTAATAGAAACCTCCTCACATAAGATTTACTTTTATGCACCTGCAAATAGGACAAAAACTGATAGGTGAAAGTTACAAGGAAGAATCAAATAAATCAAATCAATGTCAATAATATTAAACTATTTCCATTCATATTTCAAAGCAAAAGGAAACTTATGTCACCATGTCTACTTACTTAATGCTGCCACTGTTAATGCTGCTGGTCTTTCTTCTGTAGGATAAGAGGTTGTAGGAAAGTCTGGTTTTTCATTCTGGAAATCTTTTGTGACAATCATTAGTTTAGATATACCTGTGGATTCTTGGGAAAAGAGGATGCAGTTGAATAAAAGGAGTAAACAAATATCTCTTTGCTGATATGTGAAACAAAGATAAAGTAAATCCTTCCATTATTTGGACAGATCTGAAGTTAAACCATTGTCCGTGGAGATGCAACTTTGGGGAATAAGTGGGTTGGGCTACTAGAACTCTCACTGTTCAATTGGAACTGAATACGCATGGAATGATTCCCTTTTAGTCCCACCATTCAGCAGGAATACCTAACCAAGGCAGAAAACCTTAACTGAGGATTTTGAACCTTGTTCAATTATGTTAAACTCGGATTCCTGACTTGTTGCTTTCCTAGTCAGTCAGAAACAAAACCTAAGACTTATTTTTGGCTTTAAAAGATTGGCTTTTTAGAAGAGCAAAAAGTCATGAATCCTGTTCAAAAATGATGCATTACACAAGCAAAGTATAGACCAACAATGCTACTTTGTCCTAGTAAATAAATATATCAAGGAATAGTGCTTTATTCTGACACACACCAGATCAAAATGATTAATTAGTTAAGAAAATATTGTATGATTGTGTTGCAGCAGTCTCATTCTCTTTTTCCTATGCTCAAGATGCTAGAGATGAAATGTACAGTATAATTAATTAATTGACGCAAGCAACATGGGACAAAAAGATCCTAAGAGAAAATCAGTAATTACATTTTTTATACTAGTGTTGTCTGTCACACACAAATACACTAACAGAGACAATATATTGTAAAGTAATTTTGAGACAAGCTAACGTCAATTAAGAAATTAAATAATTAAGTGAATTTTTGGACTCCTCACCAAGATGGCTGCTGAATGGCAAAGAAATATTTCTATCCTATCAATGATCTGCTGATTTTGCTGCCTATGCTGGCTCGCTGGCAGTGCTGCTCCCTAGATGTGAATGGGAACACTTAGGAATGACCCAAGACAACTTTTGGGAAGGGAAGTTTTGAAGTTCCCTTTGGGAGTTGTTAAAAAGTCATGGGCATCCATCTTGCTGTAGGCATTTTGGATTTTTTTTTAAAGTGTGCCTGGGTCTTAATTTCACTTTTAAAATTTCCTTTGCTTTTTGTCTTTAAAAGTACAGAAGACTGGCTGAACGCTGATTTGTTTCAACCCCCTGTTGAAGTTTAGCTGTTCTCTTTCTTTTTCCTTTGATTTATGCTGTTGTTCTAAATAACTTTCACTTTAACAACATTCTTTTCAATGGTGAAGTGCTTCCATTCGAATTATATTAATAATGGACTCTCAGCACAAGGTTTTTCTTATTTTTTTTTAATTTGCACAATACTTAGGTTCTTTTTTCTTTTAATCTTGGATTGAAATATCCAGAAAAGACTTTTCCTGCTTTCTTCTGCTTCAGCTTCTTTATTCTATAGTTAAACTTCATAGAGCATCAATATACTACATTACAGACAAGCAATAGCTAAAATCTAAGAAAATATATTTTGGCAACATGCACCATTTAATTAAAAGCTTTTTAAAAAATGTTTGATGAGATAATGCTCATAGAAAATATGTGCAGACTTTAGAGGAATCTGATTTGAAAGCTGCAGAACAAAGAGATATTGACTACACAGACAGGAAACTAACTGAGTTGATTACATACATCTCTGTGAACTTTAAATCTGCATTTGTTAATTCAACAGAAGCCTGACACGGACAAGTGACAACTGGGTTTTCTTGGGAGGACTGGGGAATATTGGAGAATGGATTTATTACTCTTAATTGCCAAACACTTTTATCTGGACATTGCTGGGGGGATAGACCAATTGTAGAGATTGAATGTATTATATTTAACTAGACAACAATAGATAAGAAATGGTATCAAGAAACAAACGTGGATATTTGATCCAGGATTAATTATTCTTCACTTTTGGGATGGTTTGAGATAGAAAAGATGCCATGGTAAATTTTCTAGAAAATGATCACAGTAACACTTTGTTAACAATGGGTTTGGAAACCCTAATCTTGTTCTATATTGTCATTAATATAGCATATAGATGACAGTTCAATAATTTGCAAGTGGATTTACTAGTTTAATAAATGGGAGAGGGGACTTCTTTCACAAGGGGTGGAAACTAATATTGTAGCAATGCATAAATCAGTATTCAACCCAGGGGATAATATGTCTATATATGTTGGGGGGTTTCTTTTTTAATGCACCTTTTTAATGTCTTGTATGCTTTGTATCTTGTTTTTTTAAAAAATTTATTTTAGTATTTTAAGTTTTCTTTGAATAAATAAAAATAGTTAAAAAATAATTAAGTTTGTTTTCCCTCTTTCTCCCCTGAAAGTAGAGTACTTTTCCAGTTGGATGGTGACTGTTAAAACACCATTTTATGTAGTTTTCAAAAGGCTTTTGGATTAGTCTTTTTGATGAAGCAGGCTTAAACAACTTTTGCTTTGCAAAATAGAAAGGTGTTCAGTCATCAGTTCACTAATAATCACTGATGTACCGTGTTTCTCCAACAATACGGCCTCCACCAATAGGAAGCCCCACCATGTTTTATTGGCATAAAATCAAATTAAGCCCCTCCCCCCAAATTAAGCCCCATATTAAACATGCAAAATGGAGGGGAAAGCGGGGGGGGCTTGCCGTTAGGAAGTACTTTTGTTGCATACCCGGATATGGTGCTGCCTGCATTGGTGAGGCACTTCATATCGGGAGACCTTCCACCGTTGCTTTCCCTTCTCCCTTGCTGTTGCGGCATTAGAGCAACGTCGCAGCATTTGGCGCAGCCATGTGCAGCCAGTCAGGGCTCCTCCCTGCAACCGGAGCCCTGAGGAGACACTTGGCTTCAGGCGCTCCCGTCTTCCCTTTGCTTTCGAAGGTAAAGCGAATTATTTTTCAAAGCCTCCCCTGCCTGAGAGGGCAGCCCAACCCCACACGGGGAGGCTAATTTCCCGGGGCCTCTTCCGTTCCTCCCCGACCTCCCTACACTGCGCGCCTCTGATGCGCTGGTCCCTTTGGCCCAGCGAGCTCTTCCACCTCAAAGAAAGGCCAGGCGGGCTGCTGCGGAGCAACAGGTCTGAGCCGCTCGCAGCGGAAACAGCCACCACCCTTAGCCCGACGCGAGGAGAATGAGCGAGGTTAGCGCCCGCCAGCCCATCCTTCCTGCCTTTGGAGGCACGTGCACCGAGCACCTCCATGTCTCAGTTTCCCCTACTGGCGGGTCCTCCTTTCATGCTGAGGACTGCGGGGGAAGGCGCTCGCCTGAGAGGATCTCTCCCTCTCTCTCCCCGCAAGGTCAACATCTGCGCTGCGGAGGAGAGGGCTGCAGCCGGTTCCTCCTGCTTGCTGAGAGGTGAGAAAGCCGTGGCTCGCCCGGGTGAGATTTGGGAACGAGGGGCAGGAAGAGGCACGCAAACACCCGCGGCTCACTTTCCCAGCTCTGCCCAGCCCTTACGGCTCTGGCGCAGCCTTGGCAGGATGAGCGGGGGGTCCGGCGGGGAGGCTCATCCTGCCAGGGCTGTAATAACAGTAATAACATGGTGCTTGCATAAAGATTATATAAAATTACTTTAATTGTATGCATGTTAATTAATAAGTTGCAGGCTGTCTAAAGGCAGGGGAAAGCAGTTTTTAAATATATAAATTAATGTTGATTTCCTGTTTTGGATTATTGTTTATTGCTGCCTTCTTTTGCTCCACTTTTACATATTTGGGTGTCTCATGAGGTACCAATGCCTTATATGTTCCACAAAGAAAAACTGGGGAAAATAGTGTGGGAAACAAACAGTCATGGAACAGGACTGAAGGCATCTTACCAACTATCTAACGGGTTTTTTTAGTTAGTTTGATAATAATTTAAATAACTTAATACACTTTTCTCTCATAAACAAAGCTAGAATCTTTTAAATCCATATTGGAAAACACTGATTACTGTGGAATAAATCAACACTGTGATAGAATTTGCTTGGGACTTAGTATAATAGGCTTTGCAAATAAAAAGGAAGATATGAAGATTAATGTTTTATTTCATGGAGAAAAAATTACATTTCAAATTAATTTTTATCCATCCAGTTATGAGACTTTGTTTAGTTTTCACATAATTCTAAATTGAAAAGAAAATGGTGTTGCATAATAAATAGGAGCAACTGTCTTCTACCTGCCAAGGTGGGAAGAAAGAGACTGCTATTCTCCTTAGGCTCAGGACCTACAAGCAAAATGAAAAACAAGGACATTCTTAGAAGACATTTGAAGGAAAGTTCTGGTTTTCATAACTATGTACTTTAAGAAAAACTCATTTTCTCCCTCATAAATCTTGAAATAGCCTATTTCAACAATGCCCACTTATTCCCATTCATTAGCTGCTAGAACTTCAATTTCAATTTCATCATGAGGCACAATCTGTACTTCACTTCTGGCCCTTTCAACAAATATTTCCAATGATCTTGGAAAAAAACTTCATCCAATGTGGTATACCCAAGCTCCTTACATATCTCCTCCCTCAGATTTCCATAAACAGTGTGGATTGTCACACCAATATTGATACCTCTTTCGCATATGGTTTGCTCAATTTCTGATTTTGCCCACATGTTTTAAATGTTATTGTTGTCCCTTTTATCTTTCACTCTAGCTGATTTTCCATTTCCTTTTTGTCTAATTTGCCTTTTCTGTTGCATTCGTGTCCTCAGGAATAGCATACCCCTGGAAAGATAGATGGGTTTCATCCTGATTGTTTTCCCAAAGCCTTTTAAGACCTGTCTTTGGTACCAGAGCTGGGACTAGGGTGATTGTTGAACTCCTCTGAAGGAGGATATTGCATATTGGGGAGTGTTATTTTTGATATGCTTTTAATATATATGTATGACATTTTGCACATTGCTCAGAGTAATCTTGGTATTGGGGGGACTTAAAAAATCCAATAAATAAACATGCTACATATGGGTCTTGTTTAATATTATTTTTGATATGGTGCTTTTGAAAATAAAATTTATTGTTTTAATTTATTAAAACAACTTTATTTTGTATTGAAAGGAAATTTGTCACTGAACTCTGATTCATTTAACATAATTGTTATTTATGATTTCTTTGCTGGGAAGATGAGGCAAGTCACAGTTTCCCTGATTTTGAGAATAATAAGTCCATTAGTGTCCAAACGACAAAAAGCTGATACTTCAGGAGTGCATTAAAGGAAGAATAGAAGCAGGGTCAGTTCAGGATACAAAAGAGGTTTGCTGATCAACTCCCTTAAGAATAGACTTATAAGAATAATTACTCTAGAGAATGGAGAATGATTTAAGAAATACTGTTATGAACTAATAAAGGTGTTTAATAAAGTTTTAACAACCTTAAGAAAAAGCAGGGTTCTAATCCTGCACTTCTGATTGGCCGATAATAGCGACATCGGATTGGTCCCTTCTGGGAAATCTGATTGGGCCAACTCTCATTGGTTCAAGGGTTTAACACTTCCATGTTTTTCATTGGCTAATAGGACAGCAGCCAACCCTATAAAAGGGCTGCTGCTGCCCTAGGGTTTTGCTCTGTTCAGTATGCTTAATAAAGAGTTGAAGTTCACTGTTTACTGCCTCGTCTCCGCTCCTTGCACCCATGCGCAGAACTTAACACTGGCGACAAGGATGGGATGCAAAGACATCTGAGCTGATTGAACACTCACAGAGCACCAAACAGAGCACGTGGCTGAAGGCACATCAACAACGGAAAACATGTCCGGCGGCGCCATACCACCCGCTCCATTTGACCCGGCACAAGAAGACTGGGACTCGTACATAGACCGGTTCCAGATGTTTCTGGAGACCAACAACTTGAAAGACGCAACTACGGGGGAAAAGCGAGCAGTGTTCCTGACCCATTGCGGGTCTGCCGTCTTTAAGGCACTAGCGAAACTGGCTGAGGTGAAATCCATGGACTGGGATGTCCTCGCGCCCCTTCTACGGGCCCACTATGCACCCGCCGTACCAACGCTTGTCCGAAGACATGAGTTTTATCAGAGGGACCAACGGAAAGGAGAGAGTGTCGCAGATTTCATTGCGGACCTCCGGAACCTGGGAGGCTTCTGTGGGTTTGCAGACCTCGAAGAAGCTTTGAGAGACCGAATAGTTCTGGGATTAGATGACCAAACGGCACAGAGCAAGATCATGGCCAAAGGGGATATCGATCTTGCCGATGTCATCAAAGACGCTACTGCAGCAGAAGCAACCAGGAAGTCGGCCGCCCGAATGCGCCACACCAACGCACCGCTCTGTCAATTTGCCAGCAATACCTCACCTTGCCTAGAGAGGCACACAACAGCGACCCACCACAAGGACCTTGAATCTCCATCAGAAAGTGATGAGGAGGAGGTCAACCAGCTCCGGTCTGAACGCGACCAACGCCACCAGCGGAATCGAAGATTACTGCACCAATGCGCGGGTTGTGGGGCAAACCACCCATGATCAGACTGCAAATTCCTCGACACGCTATGCCATTCCTGTGGGAAAAGAGGCCACATCAGGAAGGTCTGTAGAAGCAAGCGAGGATCCAGCCCAATTCGGAGAGAAAACAACTACCGCCAGACCACAAGGAATCGTCCTGTGAGTCAGGAACACTTGAACCCAAATGGAACAACCACTCCTACAGAAATAAAACACTGGCCACTTCAATGAGACAGGAAGAGGCACACCAAACCATTACAATCGGTCACGCTTCATCATTAGATGCAAAGAAGATCCGAGTGAGGGTCGCCATCGAAAACCAACCTTGCGTGATGGAAGTCGACTCAGGATCGTCCCTCTCAATGGTTTCCTGGAAGACCCTTAAACAATTATTCCCTGCCATCTGGCATCAAGACCTCAGAGCCCAAAGAATCATACTCAAAGATTATCAGGGGAACCGAATTCCGGTTGTTGGATCCAGCCAAGTCCAAGTATCATTCAAAAATCGTACTGCGTCATTACCGCTGACCGTTGTAGACCGTGACCGGCCTAGTTTGTTAGGCCTTCACTGGTTCGCCCCACTCAGGATCGAGGTAGCCGGCATTCACCAAACCAGAAGCGACGACTGGGAGGAGGCCCTCGTCCAGAAATTCCAGGACATCTTTGCAGACAAACTAGGCGAGTACAAGGGGACCCCGATATCATTTAACCTTAACTCTGAAGTAGCCCCCATCTGCCTTAAGCCTCATCGGGTACCTTTTGCCCTAAAACCAAAGATCAATGAGCAGCTCGATAAATTAATAGCCCAGGGTGTTTTAGAACCAGCTGACCACGCCCGTTGGGAAACCCCAATCGTAACACCCATCAAACCGGATGGATCGTTAAAGATTTGTGGGGTCTACCGGGCCACCCTTAATCATGCCCTTCAACAGAACGCTTACCCGGTGCCGGTGGTGCAACACCTTCTCCATTCCCTGGGGGGCGGAAAAGTCTTCGCTAAATTGGATTTAGCGCAGGCGTACCAACAACTGCCTGTAGATAAAAAAAACCGCAGAAGCACAGACGATCGTTTCGCACCGAGGCACCTTTAAATGCAACCGACTCCAATTCAGAGTGAGCGGGATTTTTCAAAGTCTGATGGAGAGACTCTTGCAAGGGATCAAGGGGGTCATGCCATATTTTGATGACGTTTTAATTGCGGCCCCGAATAGAGAAGTACTAGAAAGGCATCTTAAAATGGTTCTCGAGAAATTTAAAGAATCCGGCCTAAAGATTAAAAAAAATAAATGTCAACTGTGTACAGATAAAGTAGAGTTCCTGGGGTACCTAATCGATAAGCAAGGCATTCACTCCACTAATAGCAAACTAAAAGCAATCAAAAACACCCTAAGACCCAAGAACAGAACAGACCTCCAAGCTTTCCTGGGGCTCATTAACTTTTACAACATCTTCTTGCCCCAGAAAGTGACCGTAGCTGAGCCCCTACATAGACTTCTCGACAAAAAAGCAACCTGGAGTTTATGTTTTCTGAAATATATGTATCATTTCTTCTTCTTTACTTTTTGTCCACTAAATCTATATCTCAGGTGAAACCATCAATATTAAGGCTAGAAAGGGAGAAATCAGAAATAGCAATAGTAACAGTTCTAGGCTGAACACTTGGTCTTCCAATCTTTCTGCCTGTAATATCTTGCTGAGTCTTGGTACATCATAAGGAAGTGTTTCAAAGTTATTGTCTCAACTATCTTGGAAAGACATGGTACATATAAAGTCATATTTGCACCAGCCTAAGAAAAAGTATTTGTGGATATCTCCCTATTAATTATAATTTGTCTGATATTTAAGCATCAGATATGCATATAAAGTCCATTTTTGTTCTATCTGTAAGCCGTTATTTGTTAAACAATTATGTTATTTATTTGTAAATGTTATACATTAATTTAATTAATTAAACAATTATGTTATATGAAATATTATTACTGGTGAAACATAAGCCATTTCCCCTTATCCCTCTCCAGTCTACTTATCTGTATTGAGCCAATCTGTAAGGTCAAGATTCAGAATCTATTTATAAAACAATATGAATAGCAAGAGATTTCCAACAACTAACAACTCTTTTGACCATTCATGAATACAGAGAAACTATTTTAGCTTGTATCTTGAAAATTTATGAAACTGATTTAAGCTGAAAAAGAACATAATTGCATCTAGCTCAGCAGCATCAACAATTCTCCAGTGACTCACCCAAAAAGAAGCCTTATCTAAACATGTTAGATTAGACATTTTTTAATTGTATCTGTCACAGAAAAAATAATTATGCAAGCTAACCATCTATTCTATTGCTGAATATTGATCTTCTAACTGAATGCGGTGAAGTTGCAATTGTCGTCTTGATTATTAAAAAACTTCATGAGGCTTACTATTGAATAGACATATGATTGGTCAATACAGTACCTTACCTTGGAGAAGAACAAAGTGACATATCCACAAAAATATTAACATTTTTAAAGCTATCATGTTTTCTTCCATTTGCCAGTTCTTAGTTCCTTACTGTTCTATTCATTCTGTGATCAGGGAAAAAATGGGGTGAACTTTGACTGTGTGAGTTGATTGTCCCAAGGTTTCCTGTTAAATAATAGAAGGAAGCAGCCTCAATCAACAAGCAGATTGACGCTGTGGAATTTTTCTCGCCTGTTATAGTTTTGAAGGATATGAGACAGAATTAATCAGTAAAAAATACATTTAATCACAATTATTGTAACTACATACTTTCAGAGTACCTATTTTCTGAGGATGATATTACATGCATGTAAAAAATCAGACTTGAGGATTGGATTTGAAAATGAAAATTTCCCCATTCTGGTCCAAGAAAAAGGCTGTGAAAAGACAGGTTTAACTACTTCACAAAAAGATAGGTTTAACTACAAGAAAATGTTAATCTCATTTTTAGGTAGTTAGCTAGGTACCATCAATTCAGGCCAGAGACCCAGATGGACAAATGTCTGTAATCTGCCTCCAGCAATACTCCATAATGCCTGCAAAGATATTCCAATAATATCCAATTCATTCACCTTATCTATTTCTTCCCTTGCTATTTTCCTCTTCTGGCCAAGAGAGTCAGCTAACCTATATCTGCTCTCATCCCATGCTCAAAATAATCCCCAAACTCAATTCTTAGGGTAGCTTCTTAGTCCTTCTAAAGTTTCCTCACAATACACAGGTGTTCTGGCACACTTATGGATTTTAATATATTTCCCTTTACTTCTTGATATTATTGGTTAAAATATGTCCTTGTTCTTTGTAGTTTGACTGAATGTGGTTGGCCTCTGATGCCAAAGGCCTTCATTCTCCCTGTGATAGTTTGCATTGAAAACTACTAGTTTCTTTCCCTTTTTGAAATTTTGAGAAATTTTCTTTTGCTTTGATTACCACTTTCCATTCCTTTCACATTTTTCTTTGTCTCTCCTGTTATGTTTGGAGCATGGGTGAGAAAGAATGGAGACAAGCCTCTGGAACGGTGAACTTCAACTCTTTATTTACATCGTGACTTCTCAACTCAATGGCAGTTATAACCCTCCTTATATAGGCAACCCCAATAACTATTAACCAATAACAATTGAGGAGCGCTAGCTCCCTTAACCAATAGGAACTCTCTGTTAATGGCCAATCGGATTCCCCGGAACGGGCCAATCCGATCCTGTCATTAACAGCCAATCAGAAGTGCAGGGCCAGAACCCTGCACTTTACTCCAAGCTCAAGTTCTCTTTATTAAACCTTATGCATTCACAACACCCCTTCCCCCTGGCTTCTGTTTGCAGGGCGCAGTTACATAGTCCTTTAGGTAGGATGGTTGCTTTATTAGTCTTTTTGATTTTCGCTGTGTCATTGGGCTGCAATCACGCTGAGGTAGATCATTGTTTGGCAACGGGGTCGCCTCTGGTTCAGAGTTCATTTCTTCGTCGTTGCCATTATTCTTGGTAATTCCCTGAGGTGCATCTGTTTCCCTCTCTGGTTCCACTTCCTGTGTCTCTATTGCGCCATCGTTCCCTTCGAACGGGTTTTCTTCTACTTGGATTTCATCTTCTTCCGTATCTCCCCCCCCCTTTAGTTTGGTCGTAAGGGAATTTAGGAATGCCCGACGGGAGCCGCGATCATAATTGGTCGATATGACGTTTCCATAGTCTATCGTCAAGGCATTGTACAAGGTAGGATCTCGGGCCAGTTACACGAACTACTGTCGCCTCCACCCACAGCAGATCGCCCGATAGGTTTTTAGCGTATACCAAATCATCTACCTGGAAAGCACGACAGCGGCCGCTGGATCCCAGTGGTTTTTCCGGTTCATAAGCTGGGTGTAACCGGTCGAGGTGGGAGCGGAGTTTTTGTCCCATTAGCAGTTCGGCGGGAGTTTTGTTGGTGACGCTATGAGGTGTGATGTGTTGTAGAAAAAGGATTCAATTGATCTTGTCGTCAATGTTATCGTAGTCTATCTTCTGCAAGGTTTTCTAAACAAATTGGACCATGCGCTCTGCTTTGCCATTGGTCGCAGGGTGCACAGGCGAGGTGAGCACATGTCGGATGCCGCGGTCAGCCAGGTACTGCTCGAATGACAGCGTTGTAAATTGGGGCCCGTTGTTGGATACCAGGATGTCTGGTAATCCGTGGGTTGCAAATAGTCTTTCCAAGTTTTTGATAACCGCTTCAGTGGTTGTGTTTGTCATGCGGTGAATCTCAAGCCAATTCGAGTAGGCGTCGATGGTTAGCAGAAAGGTGTGGCCTTTGGTCGGCCCCGCAAAGTCCAAGTGAATACGGGACCAGGGTCCTCATGGTTTCTCTCATTCGGCAGGGATGGCTTTAGGCGGGGCTTTGCTCACTTCCTGGCATTTATGATAAGCTTTAACCCAATTTTCGATTTGCTTGTCAATGCCCAGCCACCATGCGTAGCTTCGTGCGAGGGCTTTCATTCGCACGATACCAGGGTGGCCATCGTGCAAGGTTCTCAGCAGCGCTTTTTGTAGTCGTTCTGGGATAATGACTCTATCGCCCCAGATGACACAGCCTTTTTAAGAGAACAATTCCGTTTGTCGAGTCTTGAATGGTGTGAAGTCATCTGATAATTGGTCCAATGGCCATCCGTGTTCTACCCAGCCTAGAACTCGCACTAAGGTGGGGTCATGTTTGGTTTCTCTCGCGATATCTCGGGCAGCCAATGGCGGCAAGTTGAGTGTTTCAATTTGCAACATGGTTACCGTTGGTGCAGGATCGTCGAGAGTTTCTGGAAGCGGTGCTCAGCTCAATGCGTCAGCTTGGGGAATGGCTTTCCCTGGGCGGTATTACAGCCGATAATTATTAGCAGCCAAGAATTCTGACCAGCGAGTCATCCTGGGGGATAATATGTAGGGAGTCGGCTTATCTCCAGCTATTATCCCCAATAACGGTTTGTGATCAGTCACGATAGTAAAAGCCCGGCCATACACGTACTCGTGGAATCTTTTAACGGCCAATACAATTGCGAGGGCTTCTTTATCGATTTGGCCGTAATTTCGCTCAGTTTTTGAAAGTGTCTTTGAGAAATATGCAACAGGGGCTTCGTTACCATTAGGCAGTACATGGCTCAGAATGGCACCCACTCCGAAAGGCGAAGCATCACATGTGATATTTAACGGCAAAGTCTCATTGTATTGCATGAGTACAGAGTCAGAAGTCAGTAGTTTTTTCACATTACGGAATGCCTGTTCTTCTCTATGACCCCATAACCAGTTTGCTTTCTTGTCTAACAACCGGTGTAACGGTTCAGTGACCGTTGCTTTATGTGGTAGAAATACATTATAAAAGTTGATGATGCCTAGGAACGCCTGGAGATCGGCCTTGTTCCGAGGCCTGGGAGCGTTTTTTATTGCTCTTAGTTTGCTGTCAGTAGGATGAATACCCTGACTGTCAATTAGGTACCCTAAAAACTCAACACTATCTGTACACAATTTACACTTATTCTTTTTTACTTTAAGACTGGCGTTTTGGAATTTTTGTTGGACTAACTTTAAACGATCCCATAAGATTTTTTTTGTAGGTGCAGCAATTATTACATCATCAAAGTAGGGGACCACGCCTTTAATCCCTTGTAGTAGCCTCTCCATCAGGCTCTGAAAAATCCCTGGGGCTACACTGACTCCGAATTGGAGCCGGGTGCATTTGAAGGCACCTCGGTGCGTCACAATCATTTGTGCCTGTGCCGTCTTTTCATCAACAGGTAGTTGCTGATATGCCTGAGCTAAGTCTAATTTAGCAAAGACCTTTCCGCCCCCCAGGGAGTGGAGGAGATGCTGTACCACCGGCACCGGATATGCATTCTGCTGTAGGGCGTGGTTCAGGGTGGCCCGGTAGTCCCCACAAATTCGGATCGACCCATCTGGCTTAATGGGTGTTACGATTGGGGTTTCCCAGGGAGAGTGATCGGTAGGTTCTAGCACCCCCTGAGCTATTAGTTTGTTGAGTTGTTCGTCAATTTTCGGTTTTAAGGCAAACGGAACTCGACGGGGCTTAAGGCAGATGGGAGCTATCTTTGGATCAAGGCTGAACGAAATTGGGGTCCCCTTGTACTCGCCTAAGCTTTCTGCGAAGACGTCCTTGAACTCATGGATGAGGTCCTCCTCCCAGTCACTACCGCTGATTCGGTTTATGCCTGCCACTTCAATGCCAAGTGGCGCGAACCATTGGAGACTTAGCAGACTAGGCCGATCTTTGTTGATCACAGTTAGCGGTAAGTACGCTGTGTGCTTCTTGAAGGAGACCCAGACTTGGCAGGAACCAACGACGGGGATTCCATTCCCTTGATAGTCCTTAAGAATAAGTTTTTCGAAATGGAGGTCTTGGCGCTGAATCGTGGGGATGAGTTGCTTGAGGGTCTTCCAGGACACCATCAAGAGGGACGATCCCAAGTCGACTTCCATGTGGCAAGGCTGGTTCTGGATGGCTACTGTGATTCGGATTTTCTTGGTATCCAAGGCAGAGGCGTGACTGATAGTGATAGTATGGTGAGCCTCTTCTCGCTCTAAAGCTCGGTTTCTGTAGGAGTGGCTTACTGGTTCTCGCCTTACAGGACGGTTTCCTGTCGATTGGCGATAATTAGCCCCTTTTGAGGCTTGGCCGGGTCCTTGTAAACTTCGGCAGACCCATCCGATGTGGCCTCTCTTCCCGCACTCATGGCAGAGCGCGTCGCGGAATTTGCATTCGGACCTGGCATGGTTGGCTCCACAGCCAGCGCAAGGGAGTAGGGGCTTCGGGTGGTGGTCCCAGTTGGACCGCAGTCGATGGACCTCTTCTTCGTCGCTGTCTGACGATGAAGAGAGGTCCTCGTGGTGCGTCGTTGAAAGCTGCCCTTCTGACCTAGGTGAGATGTCGCTTGTCGGTTGGTGTACCGGAGCGCGGTTGCGGCATAGTTGTGCAGCCGACTTCCTGGTTGCTTCTGCTGCAGTAGCATCGGCAATGGCATCGGCAAGGCTGATGTCACCTTTTGCCATCAGCTTGCTCTGCACGCCTGGTGCATCTAATCCCAGAACTATTCGATCTCTCAGTGCCTCTTCCAAATCGGCGAATCCGCAGAGGCCTCCCAGGTTTCGGAGGTCTGCTATGAAGTCGGCGACGCTTTCTCCTTTTCACTGGTTTCTCTGATAGAACTCGTGCCATCTCACGAGTGTAGGCACGGTCGGTGCGTAGTGATCTCTTAGTAGAGGTTCGAGGTCATCCCAATCCATCGCCTTCACTTCTCTAGGTTTTGCTAGTGCTTTAGCCATCTTAAATACAGTTGGACTGCAATGCGTTAGGAATACCGCCCGTTTCTTCCCGGCTGTGGCGTCCTTTAAGTTGTTAGTTTCTAAGAACATTTGGAAGCAATCCATGTAAGACTCCCAGTCTTCCTGCACTGGATCGAACGGAGCGGGTGGTACGACAGCGCTGGACATGGTTTCGTTGTGTAGCGCCGTCAGCCACGTGCTCGGTGTTTCTTCTTGGTTCCGTCGGTTCAGACGTCTCCATATCCCATCCTTGTCGCCAGTGTTATGTTTGGAGCATGGGCGAGAAAAAATGGAGACAAGCCTCTGGAACGGTGAACTTCAACTCTTTATTTACATAGTGACTTCTCAACTCAATGGCAGTTATAACCCTCCTTATATAGGCAACCCCAATAACTATTAACCAATAACAATCGAGGAGCGCTAGCTCCCTTAACCAATAGGAACTCTCTATTAATGGCCAATCGGATTCCCCGGAATGGGCCAATCCGATCCTGCCGTTAACAGCCAATCAGAAGTGCAGGACCAGAACCCTGCACTTTACTCCAAGCTCAAGTTCTCTTTATTAAACCTTATGCATTCACAACATCTCCCATAACTCCTCAGGTTCTCTACTGTATACACATTTAGGCATACCAAATCTGTTCATTATAATGATCTTATATACTAAATATGTATTCCAGGACAACCTCTTCTAGCAAGCCTCTTAAGTTTAATTTTCTAAGTTTACTATATACAGTATTTAACATCAGTAATTAATAATCTGTCTTGCAACCTAAGCCTGAAAGTCTTGGATCTTCTGCTTCTTATTATAATAGTTGATTTTATTCTGATGTTATCCATCAGCTGATGTTACACATAAAATTTGCATTTATGTTGCTTGAGGGAGATGTTGACAAAGAACCAATGTCTTTAAATTATGTCTTAACCTATAACCTATATTTGCATTTACTAATCCAAATATTCTTGTAATTGTAGGTTTGGCCATTTCTCCAAATGTTGCATTTTTTATTTATTTATACATCACATGTTTACCCTGCCCATCTCACCTAAATGAAACTAGGCAGTTTATAAATTATTTACATTTTATCATTTACAGATATTTACATACATTTTATTGTTTACAAAACATTTATATTTCATGGTTTATCATACATTTACATTTGGTATAGCATTTGGTCATAAGATTATTTAATTTCAGGCTTCCGGTTTCGCGTGGCTTCGGGGCAGCAGGAATTCGCGACAGCTCGCGATTCCTGCTGTGCTAGCCGTCGAGGTACCCCTGATCCAGATGGGTCAGGGGGATATGGCTGCCCTGTAGGGACAGCTGAAGAGAGAGGGGAGTCGGATAGGGAGGTGGGGGTGTCGCAGACCCCCCCCCTTCTCCGGAAAAACCCCTTTTTCCCAAGGCGGTGGAGCGGCGGTCAGCAATGGCCGCCACGAAGAAGCCAGCAACCGGGTAAGATTGTGCTGGAGGAAGTGTGAAGAGTGAAAGTTTTGTCTGAGCCGGGTCAAGTAACATCTTTTAAATTGCCTGGAACTGAGCTGTTTGAATTGCTGGAGGATACATTGTATCCCTAAGAAGAGCGAAAAGCGGCGGAGAAGCTGTTAAAGGGAACTTTTTTTTCTTTTTCTTTACTCTCCCACCCCATGGAAACAGCAGAAATATTTGGATATCTTGGACATTGAAAGTGAATTGCTTTGAGAGTTGAAGCTAAGAGACAAAAGGATTCTTGGACATTGAAAAATTTAAGAAATTGGAAAACCCTTGTTGGAGGTATGGATTTCTGATTATTTAAAATTGACATTGCATGGGAAGGGAGAGAAAAAAAAATTGGAGCAGAAGCTGAAAAAGGAGGAGATTGCCTAGAATCCCAAAGGAAGATATATGGTAATTGGACCTCTTTGATTAAAAATTAACCCCAGAAAGAGAAAGAGAAGAAGGAAGAAAAGTATTAACTTTTGGAACTTTTTTTTTTTAAATTGCTTTTGATTGTTTTTGATTAAAAATACTGTGGTTGTTTTGGAAAAAGTTTTCCTTTTCATAATGGCATCGTTTGTGGATGAACTAGAGATTGAATATCAAAAATATAAAAAAGAAGATACTTTGGGCACTTTGTTTCAATTCTTAGAAATGGCGTTATGTACTTATGAAAAGTTGATTACGCAGCAGAAGGACTGGGACAAGGAAGAAAAGGAAGAAGAAGCCATCTTTGATGAACAATGGGTCCCTTCCGGAGAGGAGGAGAAAAAGGATAAGAAAAAGGGGATTTTAAGAATTATAAAAACAACCAAAAGAGAGAAAAATGAGCGAAAAAGTGGAGGCAAGGTTAGAAAGCAAAGGAAAAGGAGCAAGAAAAGCGAGGAGAAAAAGCAAAGGGGTAAAAAGGGCAAGGAGAAGAATAAGCAAGAGAGAAAGGGGGGGAGGAGAAGCCTTAATGGGGGGAAGCAAGACCTAAAGAAAAAAAGTTTATTTAGAGACAATGGGTGAATTTAATTTAGATTAAAAGAGGGATTCTGGAGGGTACATAAGTTTGTGTTTTTATATGTGTATTTAGAATATAAAATTCATTATGTAATCTTAGAATCTTTTAAACAGAATCCCAAGAAAAATTGCTATACGAAGTATTTTTAAGTTAGGGTAATGAGTTATAGATGTTACTCCAATTGGTGTACAGGAGAAGTATAGTAAAAGAAAATAAAGATGAATGGATAATTGGAAATAGAACAGACAAAGAATGTTGTTGAAAATGGTAATAAGATATGGAAGGATATATATGCATTTTTTTGGATTTTGTATATTGATAAAAGGCAATAAAATTTTAATTAATAAGAAATAATTGGGATGGAAAGGAGAAGTAGGGATAAGATATGAAGTTAATACTATATGAAGTATTGATATTATAATTTGGAAATGTTATGCCTTATTGGTCTCTTATTATTATTTTTTCCTAGAAAAGAATTTATAAGCTGTTATGCCTTGACTCTTTGTGCATTGTTTTTATAAAACTGATAAAAATGGTTTTTATATATATATATAAAAATGAAAATGATAATAAGATATGGAAGGATATATGGGATGAATATGATGTTTGAATTTGTGTCTGTGTGAAGAGTTTTAACCCGGGAACAGACAACCTTCAGAAAAGATCTTTTAGTTTTGTTTATGTTTTGTGTTTTGTGTGTATTGTGTTTTTTGTAAAACGAATAAAATTTGTTTTTTATAAAAAAAAAAAAAAAGAATCAATAAAACCTTGGAGGAATGTTAGATGAGAATAATTGTAAACAAGCCAGAAAGAAATGAATATGATGACTATAAAATGGATAAATATAGAAAAGAAATGAAATTGAATAAGAGTAAAGAGAAATAATGAGAAATTTGCTGAAAGATATTTATGTGTCCATATGGAAATAGGATAAATTAGAATTATGTTGTATAAAAATAATGTTTTATTCGACTTGTAAAAATTTATAATGTTAAGAGGTTTTATGTATTTATGTATTTAATGGTTAATGATGTGTTGTTTTATCTTTAAAATTAATAAAATTTGTTTCAAAAAAAAAAAAAGATTATTTAATTTCTTCCAACATTGTATCTAAATTGGGAGCATATAATTATTGAAATGGGATGTGGGAATGACCAGTAGTGGGGGTGGGGAAAATGCCAAGGGGATCAGATAAGGGGGGAAATAGCCCAGAGCAGGGGTCGGCAACCTTTTGGACCCCAGGGACCACCAAACTCATAATTTAAAATCCCACGGACCACTAATATGAATTTTGAGTGATGCTGACTTGTTGACGTTGGTGGGAGAGAGAGAGAGAGATCCAATCTAACCTCGGAAGGCTGGTGGTGATGCTCTCTCTCTCTCTCTCTCTCTCTTACACACACACACACACACAAACACACACACACACACAGGTCTCTAACACACACACACACACACACCCTCCAAGGCAGCCACATTCCTAACCTGCTTTTCAGCTCCATTCTTGGGAGGGAGGGGAGAGAGAGACTTTTGGCTTCATGCAAGAAAAACAACAGAAGTCTTTCTTTCTCTCCTCCAAACTCCACCAGAATGGCACAGTCTCTTGGAGCAGGATGCTTTGCAGGGTCTCATTTCTGGTGGAGTTTGGGGGAGAAAAAGAAAGACTTCTTCTGCTTTCCTTGGTGCAGCCAAAAGCAGAAGAAAGAAGCGTAAAGAAGCAGCCTGGTGGCCAGGCGAGGTGCATGGGGTGAGTGGGGCAAGCCCTTTCCCCCTTCCCCACACTACTCGTGTTATTCACAATGCAAGTGATGCAAGCCTTGTGTTCCCGCTGGCCATGTGAGCAGTGCAGCCATGTGTTCCTGCGCAGCCTGGATTAATTGCTTTGGCGGGTGCTTTGAGGGTGACCTTTCTCTGTGGACCACCAAAATTTTCTCGTGGACCACCAGTGGTCCCTGGCCCACCAGTTGGTGACCACTGGCCCAGAGGACACAGTCCATGACTGCATATCAGGAAAAGAAACTCAGAAGAGAACTTCCCTAACATTTTACACTGTAAAAAAGGCAGTGAGAGATTGTAAGATTCTGTTAATGTAGCCTTTCAATAAAGTAGAATTACTTCATCTGGTCGTGATTCCTGTCTGATCTACCTGGGAAGGATGATAATGATATATCACTGATTATTCGATTATTTAGTCCATTCCAATTCTTCGTAACCAACCAGACATCACTTTGCTGTGATTGCCCGCCAATAATCGCTACTCTGAGTTTTTGCAAGTTCACATTTCTGTCCTTAAGAAGGTATCTAACCATTTCATCTTTTATGGTTTCTTTTTCTATCACTTTTGATTTTTCTAAGCTGTAGAATCTTCTAACTCTTCCCCTCAAAATAAGTGTCCAAATATTTAAGTTTCACTGTCCCTTCAGCAAGTAATATAATTTTAATTCCTCTAATAGTGACATTTGTCCTTTCAATGCTTGTATTCTCAACAGATTGGTTTTTTTATTAATAAAGTTTTTATTTTTTAAGACAAACATATAAACAATGCATAAAAACATAAAACCATCTTCCATTTTATATACATACAGTGTGTCAATTGGTTGCAAATCTTTTGTGCAATCCTTTCATAGTCATTGTTCACAGTTTATATCAATCTCACATTGTCAAACTAACATATGCTTATATATTTATCAATTGTTAATCATCCATGACTAAACTATTTATTCCATCATTTTATATGAGATATCCCAAATTTTATTTTAAAATTTATATTATGCTTTCATCCAATGGGTTATATATGTCTACATTATATTTTATATCAATCTATTAAACTTCTATAACAAAATTATCTATTCTATTACATTACCATGTCTTTTTATCCAACCATTGATAAAACAAATCTCATGTTATATAAAATTGTTTATCTTCTTGTTCTCTAATTTCAAATGTCAATTTACTCATTTCAGCACAGCCCATAATTTTCTTAATAACTTCCTCCTGCATAGATATTTTATCATTTTTCCAATTCTTCACAAATACAATTCTAGCCACTGTTAAAACATTTACAATCAAATACCGTATATACTCGAGTATAAGTCGACCTGAATATAAGTCGAGGCACCCAATTTTACCACAAAAAACTGGGAAAACTTATTGACTCGAGTATAAGTCGAGGGTGGGAAATGCAGCAGCTACTGGTAAATTTCAAAAATAAAAATAGATGCCAATAAAAACTTTCACTAGGACAGTTGAGAATAAGTTTGATGTTCACAATTTCCTCTTTGAAAGAGACCAGTAAATAGGGAACAAGAAGATGAAGAAAAAGAAGTGTGTTTTTTCACACTTTTCACACTGAAGTGAACAAAAATGGCATCATAGGAACAAGCTTATTCTCAGCCCAAAGGTTTGTTTCTGATTTCTTCCCTGATTTAAGGGAAATTTGGGAAACGATCTCACTATCATGAAAGGTTTGATTGATTCACTAACGCAAAAGATGATGATGATGACAGTGGTAGGCAGGAGTCACTCTCTCCCTTGCAAGAAAAAACCAAGAGCCGTTCTTATGATATCTCTCTCTCTCCCCCCCCCTCCCCCTCCTCCCGAGTGGACTGAAAGCAGCTGGAGCTGAGGAAATGAAACTGAGTGGAGCGACCTCCACTTGCCTTGCTTTCTCAGCCTAAAGCTCAGAAAAGCCTCCCCCTCCTCCTCCCCCTCCCCCTCCTCCCGAGTGGACTGAAAGCAGCTGGAGCTGAGGAAATGAAACTGAGTGGAGCGACCTCCACTTGTGTTGCTTTCTCAGCCTAAAGCTCAGAAAAGCCTCCCCCTCCTCCCCCTCCTCCCCCCCCTCCCCCTCCTCCCGAGTGGACTGAAAGCAGCTGGAGCTGAGGAAATGAAACTGAGTGGAGCGACCTCCATGTGTTGCTTTCTCAGCCTAAAGCTCAGAAAAGCCTCCCCCTCCCCCTCCTCCCGAGTGGACTGAAAGCAGCTGGAGCTGAGGAAATGAAACTGAGTGGAGCGACCTCAGCTCGCTTTGCTTTTTCAGCCTAAAGCTCAGAAAAGCCTCCCCCTCCTCCTCCCCCTCCCCCTCCTCCCGAGTGGACTGAAAGCAGCTGGAGCTGAGGAAATGAAACTGTTGCTTTTTCAGCCTAGAGCTCAGAAAAACCTCCCCCTCCCATGCTTAAAAGTTGCAAAGGAAACACGGAAGCAGGGAAGCGGCTGCCCAGCTTCGGAGCTCCACACCATTTTTTTTTCAGAGGGGAATCTGACTCGAGTATAAGTCGAAGGCGGTTTTTTCAGCACAAAAAATGGGCTGAAAAACTCGACTTATACTCGAGTATATACGGTAGTTCAGCTTTTTGTTGTATGTTTCCAGTATGATTCCCAATAAAAAGATCTCTGGTTTAAAGTCTATATGTTGTTTTATCATTTTTTCCAACCACGTGTGGATTTTAGTCCAATATTTTTTTTCATCCGAACATGTCCACCACATGTGGTAATATGAACCAAGGATCTGATGACATTTCCAACATTTATCTGATTTATTCTTAAACATTCTCGCAAGTCTTGTCAGGGGTAGATGCTACCTATAAAACATGTTATACAAATTTTCTTTATATGCAGTTCACATTGTCATTTTATAGTTTTTTCTCAATAGATTGTTCTAGCACCATAATTTCCAAGATATTTTCTTCAACCATCTTTTCTGATGGTTGAGCTTTCAAAGGCATGTAACCTATGCCATTCCAAACAAAAGGTTGTTCAATCTTTTCTTGAAAACCTCCAATGAGGGAGCACCACAGCTTTTGGAGGCAAGCTGTTAATTGTTCTCACTGTCAGAAAAAGTTTCCTTAATTCTAGGTTGGAGCTCTCCTTGATAAATTTTCCTTCCTTTGCTTCTTCTTCTGCCCTCAGGAACTTTGAAACAGCAGTTCCCAACTTTTCTGGCTCCAAGGACCACCAGCAGCAGCATCGGTGGCACAGAAGTGGGGGAGGAGATGGTTTAATGTGTGCAACCCAGCACTCATGCATGTACAAATGAAGTTTTGCATGCTCATCCATCATTTGCACAGGCTGGCTCCCAACAGGCCATGGAAACGTACCAGTCTGGAGCCTGGGGTTGGGGACCCCTGCTTTGAAGAATAGGTTGACCCTCTTTTCTCTGTGACAGCCCATTAAATATTGGAAGACTGCTATCCTGTCATCCCTAGTCTTTCTCTTCATTAGACTAGACATACCCAGTCCTGCAGCCATTCATCATATGTTTTAGTTTCCAGTTCCTTAATCAACTTTGTTGTTCCTCTCTACACTTTTTCTAGAGTCCCAACGTCTTTTTTGTATCGTAGTGACCAAAATTAGATGCAATATTCCAAATGTGGTTTACCAAAGAGGAACAAAGTGTTACTAACACATCACATGACCTTGATACTATCCCTCTGCTGATGCAGCTCAGGCCTTCTTTGGCTGTTTAGGCAGCTGTAGCACACTGCTGCCACATATTAATGTGGTTCTCCAGTAGGGCATCTAGATCCCTTTCACAGTTACTGCTGTTCAGATACTACCTATTCTATTCCTATGCATTTGGGATTATTTTGCCTAAATGTAAGATTTTATTTTTCTCACTACTGAATTTCATTTTGTTGGATAGAACCCAGTGTACAAGTCTGTCAAGATCCTTCTGTATCTTGAATTTATCTTCTAAAATGTTGAATATTCTCTTCATCTTGGTGTCATATGCAAATTTGATGAGTTCTTTTGTCCCCTGATCTAGCTCATTTATAAAAATGTTGAATATTATTGGGTCTAAGACAGAACCTTGAGGAATCCCACTGCATGCTTCTCTCCATGTAGATGGAGTTCCATTGAGGACTACATGTTCAATGAGATTGGTCAGCCAGTTACAAATCCATCAGGGTATTGGTACAGTCTATCCACATTGTTCTATCTTACCAAGAAGTAGGCTGTGGACTACTTTATCAAATGCCTTATTGAAGTCCAGGGAAACTATGTCCACAATATTTCTGTGATCCACTAATTTAGTCACTTTATCAAAGAAGGTAATTAGGTTTGTCTTGTATGATCTGTTTTTAACAAACTTATGTTGGCTTCTAGTAGTAACTTTGATCATTTCTAGGTGCTTGCAAATTTACTGCTTAATCCTTTTTTCCAGGATTTTCCCAGGTATTGATGTCAGGCTAATTGGTCTGTATTTTCCTGGATCCATTTTTTTCCCATTTTGAAGATTGGAACATCAACTCTTTTCCAGCCTTCTGGTATTCCCTGGTACTCCAAGCAGTTGTGGTATTCGACCAATTCGGCCCGGTTCAGCTGAATCGACAGCTCTGAGGATCATCTGTGAGTGAACCGTTCACTCTAACGATCAGCTGCTGGGACCTCCCACGCACCCTGGCTCTATACTGATCTTTGTTTCCTGCTTTTGAAGCTTAGCTGCTTCGCCCAGCACAGTGGATTGCCGTGCATCAGCTGTTGAAGACACAGGGAGAGTGCAGGGTTGCAGGAGAAGGTCAGTATCAAACCCTCTGTGTGTGTGTGTGTGTGTGTGCAAAGTGCACCCACCAAGCCACGCCCACAGAACCGGTGGTAAAAGAAGTTGAATTCCACCACTGACTCCAGGCCTTTGTAAGATTTAGCTCAATTAAATCCGGCAATCCATGTGTTGCAAAAAGTTTCCTGAGCTGTCTAATGATGGCTTCTGTCATGGTGGAGTGCATGATGCTTACCTCTGGCCATTTGGAGTAAGCATCTATGATTATTAGGAATATGTGTCCTTTGGTTGGGCCCACAAAATCAATGTCTAATCTCGACCATGGTCCCCTTGGTGTTTCCCATTCGTGTTTTGGTGGAGTGGGGGATGTTGGCCTAGATTCCTGGCAGCGTTTACACGTTGCCGCCCAGTCCCCTATTTCCTTATCCATTCCTGGCCACCATGCAAAACTCCTTGCCAAGGATTTCCTTTTTACAATACCCGGGTGTCCCTCATGCAGAATTTCTAGTATGCTTTTCCTTAAAACGTCTGGTATGACCACCTGATCCTCCCATAGTATGCACCCCTTCAGCATTGAGTGTTCTGTTTGTCTATTCCGGAACCGTTTAGTGGTCTCGTTGATCTCAGTCTCTGGCTATCCTTTTCCTACCAAATTTAAAATTCATGCCAGGGTTTTGTCTCTAGTCATTTCCCTAGCAATGTCTGCTGCTGTTATGGGTAGGTTTTCTAATGTCTCTATCTGGAGGGTCAATGTGGTTGGTGCTGGGTCATCTTCTATGTCAGGTAGGGGGCAATGGCTAAGTGTGTCAGCATGATTTATGTCCTTTCTGAGTTGGTATATTAATTTGTAGTTGTAGGCAGCCAAGAATTCCAACCACCGCGTCATTCCGGGTGACAGTATGTTAGGTGTAGGTTTGTTTCTTGCAATGATGCCCAGGAGTGGCTTGTGATCTGTGACTAGTGTGAAAGTTCTCCCATAGATATATTTGTGGAAACACTTTATTCCGGTGACAGCGGCCAATGCCTCTTTGTCTAGCTAGCTGTAGGTCCGCTCTAGCTTTGACAGGGTTTTTGAATAGAACACTATGGGTGCTTCTTTCCCATCTAGTAATACATGGCTGAGGATGGTGCCGATGCCGAAAAGTGATGCATCGCAAGTTAGGGTTATTGGGAGGGTTTCGCTGTATTGTATTAGTACACAGTCTGATGTGATCAAGTTTTTTATTTCCTGGAATGCCGTTTCTTCTCATCGCCCCCAAGCCCAGGTTGCTTTCCTGTCAAGCAACCTGTGTAGTGGTTCCGCAATTGTTGCTTTCTGTGGTAGGAATATATTATAAAAGTTAATGAGTCCTTAGAAAACTTGCAGATCAGTTTTATTCGCGGGTCTGGGGGCTTCCTTGATTGACTTTCTTTTCTGTGGGGTGGATTCCTTCACTGTCTATAAGGTATCCCAGGAATTCAACTTTGCTGGCGGCTAATTGGCACTTCTTTTTTACTTTTAGTCCCACCTCCTTGAATTTACTTAGGACTTCCCTTAGGCAGTCCTGCAATTGTTCTTTGTCCTTGACTGATATGAGGATATCATCAAAGTATGGCACCACCTTTTTATCACCTGCAATAGGCATTCCATTAAGCTCTGGAAAAACCCCTGGGGCGACACTGATGCCAAACTGTAATCTGTTGCATTTGAATGCCCCTCCTATGCGTTATGATTGTCTGGGCTTCTGCTGTTTTGAGGTCAACAGGTAATTGTTGGTAGGCCTGTGCGAGGTCTAGTTTTGTGAAGATGTTCCCCCCAAGGGAATGTAATAGATGCTGTACCACTGGGACAGGGTATGCACTTTGTTGGAGCGTATGGTTAAGGGTTGCTTTGTACTCTCTGCAGATGTGCACAGATCCATCTGGTTTAATTGGCATAACAATTGGGGTTTCCCACTTTGCATGGTCAATTGGCTCTAGAACCCCTTGTGCAATGAGTTTATCCAATTGCTCATCGATCTTTGGTTTGAGTGCGAATGGAACCCGCCTGCCTTTAACCTTATAGGGGCTATGGTTGGATTTAGATTAAAGGAAACTGGGGACCTCTGGTACTTGCCCAGCTCTCCATCGAACACGTCTCAGAATTCTTCCATCAGGTCCTCTTCCCACTCTATCTCGGTGATACTATTTATTCCTGTGACTTCGATTCCCAATGGTGCAAACCATTCGAGTCCCAGTAGGCTTGGCCAATTCTAGTCAACTATGGTTAGTGGGAGGACTCTGGTGTATTTTTTGAATGTTACCTTGAATTTTCCAGTGCCCACTATGGGCATTTTGTTTCCCTTGTTAGGGATAACATTGTTTTACCCTAACTGGTTTAGGTAAATAATAATATGTAATCATAGTTTGTATGTTAAAGTGTCTGCAACTTTAACTGTGGGATAGTAATTAAGGGAGTGGTTGTGAAAGCACTTTAAAAGAAGCAAGACGACAGCTTGCTCTCTCTCTGGCTTTGATGATCCCTGATTACTGCAAGGACTCAAGACTGCATTGCTCGAACGGGAGAGAGACAAAGGACTGATTTGTAAGTGAACTGACATAGGATATTCTAAACGGACTTTGCTAACTGAATATCCCTGAATGGACTGACTAAATGATACATGACTATTGGACTGTTATTTTGACTATGCTATGAACTCATAATGGAATAAACTATATTTTTGATAGCACAAGCGTATCTGTTATTTTTATTGTATGTTAATAAACATACAAGCTTAGCTCACTCATTTATCTGTGTGCCTATCTGACTAACGCTGCACATTCTGTTTAGCTTGTCTCCCTAACCCTGGTTGGGGAAACCAGGCTTAATATCCCTGGTAGTCTTTCAGCGTCAGTGTTTGTCTTTCGAGTCCTTCCCCTTTATGTTTGGTATCAGTCTTTTTATAGTGTCCCATGATACCATTGACAAATATGAGCTGGAATCCACTTCCATCTGACAGAGTTGGCCCTCTATGGTTACCTGGACATAGACTTTCCTGGCATTTGTCATGTTAGAGTGTCTGATGGTCACCGTCTGGTGTATTTCATCTCTTCCATTGCTTGCCTCTTTTCCTCACCTGTTTTGGTTGTCTTGGTTCCAACGGCTTCCTGTTTGTTTCTCCCTCTCTCTGGGGGGAGTGTTCCATCTTTGTCTAGGGCTGTAGTTTTTTTCTTGCTCGGCATGCCCTAGCAATATGTCCCCGCTGTTCACAATGTTTGCAGATTGCATCTAGGAAACAGCACTCAGAATGTGGATGGTTCCTCTCGCAACCAGCACAACAAAATTCCTTCCTTTTTTTGTTCCGGTCCCTTCTGCCCCGTTCTGAGTGGAGTTGATTTACCCCTTCGCCTTCCTTGTCATCTTCTGATATGGACTCGAAGTCCTCGTAGTGGGTTGTGGTGGTGTTTTTAGGGTTTTCTGGTAGTGCTTTATTTATTTTCTGCATGGTGGCCGCCGATTTCTGCACTGCTTCTGCTGCAGTAGCCTATTGCTTCCTTGAGTGTTATTTTGGGTTTTGTTAATAATTGACCTTGTAGTGTCAGGATCCCTCAGTCCCAGGACCACTCAGTCTCTCATGGCTTCATCCATGTTCAGGAATTCCAGTGATGTCCCTCAAAGTTACAATGAAATTGCCGATGCTCTCGCCTTATTTTTGGTTGAGCCAATAAAATTCATGTCGTTTGATGAGGCAGGAAATGGTTGGTGTGTAGTGAGTCCTCAATATTCTTTCCAGGTCCGGCCAAGCCATCGTTTTCACATTGGTGGGTGCCACTAATGCTTTGGCCATCTTGAATACAGTGGGACCACAATGTGTGAGGAAGACAGGTCTCTTCCTGTGTTTGGATATGTTGTTTAGGTCACTCCCTTTGAGGAATATGAGGAATCGGTCAATGTATGATTCCCAGTCTTTGGTTGCTGGATCAAAGAGTGTGGGTGGCATGTTGTTTCCAGCCATTTCATCTTGATGAGTTGCCGGTGTTCGTCGGTCGCCAGGTGCTCGCTGGTTCCCTTTTCTCAGTATCCCATCCTTGTCGCCAGTGTAAAGAGATTCAGGACACCAGCATAGTAACCAGTTGTCTTTACTTCGTTCTAGGACTGAGTGCCGAAGAAACCGCAGCAGCCCTTTTACAGTTGGGCTACTTGCAGTTGTGGCTGGTGACGGCTCTTTAATTTTCCTGCCACCACAGACTGACCAATTGCAGGTGAGTATGTTAATACATAACAATGAGCACATTTGGTAACAAACATTTATCTGTAAAGAAGTTAAAGCTACAATACTGTAGAGTACAGAAATCCCTACTCTGAAGTTAGAACAAATACTCCGTGTATGAAAGTATATTTGAACTGCCCTTCTTGTATACAATATAAAATGATTATTTTAAACACTTCATATTGTCTGAGCAACAAAATGTCCAGGAAATCTATCTAAAGTATTCATTCCTGAAATATTAAATTTGAAAAAAAATGTTAAATAACTATCAACAGTGATTTCAACTGGGTACAGAGAAGAAGTAATGGGTTAAATAGGAAGCAGTTTAAGTGTTTTAATACACATGTTAGACAAAAAGGTAAAGGAAACATATTTAATTCTATTTTTAGTGATTGAAGATTTGTTGCTTTTAAAGATTCTGGACAGTACCCAGATTTTGTGCTTTGGTAATTTATTTTGCATGTCCCTTCTTGGTGACAAACTACCGTAATAATAGCAGGAAGGCTCAGTGTTAATGGGTATAAACTGTGGGGAAAATAGCCATGTGCATATCAAGCATCCGGTTTGGAGTCAAGAGTCTGCCATTAATAAGGGCATGGTTTGAACTCTAATGCAACATCTCTTTAAGTCTCTGAACCCTATAGGGCAAAAAAGGATTAAATATTTCAAAGACTTCAAAGGAAAAGGGATGCATTCTAGGATAAGCTAACAGACAGTAAACTTCTGAGGCTTTAGGAAAGCTGCTGGAACCATATGGTAGCAGCAAGAAAATCTAATGGAGTAAAGGGTGAAGGCAAGGCCAAGAAAAGAGCCAAGGAGGTTACAGAGATTTTAGTTACAAACGTTTGCAAACAGAGACATCCCAAATATTGTGTAGTTAGCTTGCTAAGAACTTTGTCTTTCTTAGAGTAGAGGAAGTCACAAGGGGATCAGCTAGCTTTGATTTGTTGTAAACCAATAGTAAACATGTATAGGCAGAGTGAAAGTAGTGTGAACTGCAGGGCAATGTTGAAATTCTTGATATTTGGGAAATTAAATCTTACAGTACTTAAACATATACAGTACTATGAATTAACTACTCACTCCCCAGTAGATTTTAATTACTTCAGAGTAACAATAAACAGGAAGAGAAGGATGATCTACCTCTTTCCCAGAAGCACTCTGAGCACTCTGACAATTATAAGCTCATCCTTTTCTCAGTTTGTAACCCATTTATAACTTAGGTGTAAGAAAATACTGTGGGGCAGCAATGAAAATGAAGGGTCAATTGATGAAAAATTTCCTACAGTTGTAACATGATCTTATTTCAACTATGAAGAATTTCCTGTATTATTATTTTTACCAGAGTAGAAAGTTAGCACCCACCCTTCTCCCAGAAGAATGAAATATTCTAGAAAATATTAAAAAGGCAGAATATCTCCCTAGATGAGAAAAGGAAATACATGCTCTTGGAAAGCAGCCCCCACACCTTTGTTAATAGCTCCAGAAAGACTATCTAAAAGACAAAAGACATCTTATCTACAACACAAAATACCTTCACCCTCAGGACAAAATAGGATTAGCCCTCTAACCATCTCACCACATGACACCTGGGAAGATTACATCACCCAGCAAGATTCAACCAAGCCTGGGACTCAAGACAACATACAAAGTTACCCCTGCATGGCCCCATGGGAGTCTGATAACCAATCAGAATACATTTATTTCAAAGGAGCAGGAAGAAAGTTCAAAGCCCAAGAGAGGATATAAATATATCTCAATCTCCACTCCATGTGGTCAGCTACCTAGGACTTCAAACCATGTGGTTCTGTCCACCATTAAACCATATTTCCTCCATGTTTCCAATGTTTTTCTCCCCACTTGGAACTGAATCCCAATGGACATTTCTTCAACACTGGTTTTCATACTTTTTGTCTCTGCCCTTTAACTGTAATAAAGAATTGTTGTTGGATGGTCTGTGGAATTATACACATTAATCTAATATCAGTACTGGAAAGATTCTGGAATAGATCACAAAATGATTGATTTATAAACTGCTGGAAAAGTAATTAATTCAGGATAGTTTTGTGTAAAACAAGATTTGTTGGACAAATTTTATTTAATTCTTTGGGATTAAAAAGAGCCATATTTGTTTCGTGGTTAAGGCACCAGACTAGCAACCAGGAACCTGTGAATTCTAGTCCTCCTTTCGACATAAAAGCTGGCTGGGTGATTTTGGGCCAATCAGTCCATGACATCAGGCTGGAGAAACAAGGCAATCAGTCAATTCCTGATGCAAACAATGGATCAACACTTGGCTGAATTGAAAAAAAGTGGACTTGCAGGAAAATGCTAGGAAAAAATAAGGAAAAGAAAGGAAAGGTAAGCTGCTTTGAACGTATTTTCAATTTTAGCAAAATATTCATATATTCTAACTTAACTCAGAGTTAATAAACTTCCCCTTTTAAAAGTGAAGAATAATATTGAGTAGGGAGGTTCAGTATTCAGTTCATCCATGGTCTTGATGAAGAAATAAAGAAAATGCTTTAAAAGTTTGTAGATAAGAGAATGGGATGTAGTAGCTAAATGCTAGAAAATGCCACTTAGAAAGTTCTTGAAAAACTAAAATATTATCTTTCATAAGTTTCATGTCCCATTTCTCTATATTCAGCCTTGAAAAAAGATGGAGATAGATTAATGCAATAGAAAAACTGCATAAAGTTAAAGCAATTTGATAATGAAGTCAGTTCCCCCAAAAGATGACAAAGTCCCTTTTACTGGATTCATTCAAGTGTAGGCAGATCTTAGCAATGCTATACTTTAGTTTCCTTCACTGAGCAGAGGATTGGGCTTCATAGCAAAATTGACCTCGTCCAAATTTTTGATCTTATGAAATAGAGTTAAATAAGACCTTAAAACTAAACTGTCTGCAAACTGAACTTCTGCTCTAAAATCTCTGGCACATAAGATTATCATGCATTATAATTACTATATTAATGTGGCAAACATAGATTATTTATGATTATTAGTCTTAAAAGCAAAGAAAAAGCATTCAAGCGCCAGAAAAAATTAACACATGGAGAATACAAAGAATGTAATGATCATAACAATTTATCTTTTCATACTTTTCCGGAGGCAGAGAGTGATAAAATTGGTTGGTCTGGAAGCTAAATTTATTGTCATAGTTATATTAGTGTTCAGACTGACGGATAGTGATTTTGGAAAAGCACATTGCATATTTTATTTATTTATTTGTATAAATATATGTAGATGTAGATATATATATATAGGTATATGTATAAACATAGTTATAAATACATGAAATGGATACATATAAAAAAAATAAAGAAACAATAGGACAGGGACAGTAGGCACATTGGTGCTCTTACAGACCTCTTAGGAAAGGGGTGAGGTCAATAGTAGACAGTCTAACATTAAAAAGTAGTGCTTTTTCAACATTGTCTTCTGTAAAAACGATATGTATTAGATCATTGTAGTTGTCTGTAATTCGACTAGGAAATACTGGGCATGATCCATTGCTGTTTACAAATACTGAGCCAAAGAATGTGTTAAAGAAGTTGGCTTTAATGGTGTCATCATTGCAGTCTTTACCATTAGGTTCTTTCAGGGGTGGGATGGACCTTGAGTTTTTGTTTGTTGTTTACAAAATTGTAGAAAGCACTGATGGAATTGGTGCATAGGTTTTCCTCTTATTTAATGTGATAATTGGTACAGTCTTTATCTGGTACCATAAATGTTTGTATCGGCTTTTGAGATTGGCAACGTGACCATATTTGTTTTTCTGCCAAAGTGATCTCTTTTTGGATTGAAGCTTCCTTATTGTTATGGGTAATCTGTTTTTTTCTAGTTTTTGGAGTTATTATTGGTACATATAGTTTGATGACTCTTTTGACTTCAAGTAAAAATATGTTGTAATGATTTTCAACAGTATTGCATCCAGTGATTAGAAATTGCCAATCAAGGGATGAGAGATCGTTGTCTATAAGATCATAGTTGCCTTTTTTGAAGTTATAATTGGGTATCACATCGTTGTGTTGAGTTGAGACAAAAGTCAATCATGCTGTGGTCACCATTGGAAAAGGATTCTTTAATTTGTATTCTGTAAATTGAATTTGTTAGCTTGATTAACAAAAATATTGTTTTCTATTCTAAGACTGAATTTGTTAGTTTATACCAGAAGCTGCAGAAACAGATGTTCTTTTTATGCCAATACTCTCATTAATGCTTACTTTCAAGAATCCTTACTTTTAAAGTTAATGAATGAGGTAACTAAGTGAAAACTTCCTGAATTCTAAATGTAATGGGATGAAAACTATATTATTTCTTTGTTTGCAGAGAATTCATCAGCCCCTCTTTTGAGGCCTTCTGATTTAGATGAGAGTTTGTTGCCTACCACTGATAAATTTAGGCAGTCTGCAATATTTACTGTACAATTCTGCCATCTCATGGTAAACATAGTGTAATGGACTTATAGAACCATTTCTCTTTGTGTATTAGAGCATATACTGATGGAAAACAAATTATATATGTTGAAAATTGTTGCATATATTGTGAAACTTTTGTTATTAAGCTAATTGAAGAGACGGATCCATTATTCAGGATGTCCATTAAGTATAAAAGTGCAGCATTGCCGCAATGTATGTCATTTGCATGATTTATACTATTACATAAATGATGCAACTTAATGCAAATGATATTGTTATACAAATGGAAATTAGTTCTATCTTCTTTCTGGAAATTAGTTCTATCTGTATGGAAACTCCATTGTATTAAGGTTGAATAAATCAATGTTTCTCTGTATAGCTCAAAGCTAAGCATACTAAATTCCTGACAAGACTTTAGATATAAGGTTATTTATTTATTTTATTTATGTCTTTGGTTTTGGTTTTTACAAATGAAAGAACTATGACAGGGATGAAAGGCATGTTACTGCACTTACCCATGCTCCTTTAGGAACCTCTTAAATATGGGATGAAATCCACAGAAGTTGGAATTAAAACTGTGAAAATTAGTAGCTGCGACAGCTTAATTGGGTAAGATACTCCAGACTTTGACAATTTTGTTACAAAAATTGAATTTTTTACAATTAAGTTTAAAGTGGTTTACATTGTTTTAAAGTGGTGGTATATTTTACATTATAATTAAAACTTAAAAAATAATTTACAGGTAAGGCATTATGTATAATTTTGTATGCAATTCCTAAATCTGACCACAAGTATTGCAACTCTAAACTATCCAAACCAAGAATTTCAAGCCTAATAGCATAAGTATTCTAAACTAATGTGGATAGAAGAGTGCAAGATTTTTCTTGAAAAGTACTTCTGAACTCTCTCAATTTATTAATGTCTGATATGTGGTAAGGATTCCAAACAATTGAGCAATATTCAAGGATTGGCCTAACATATCTTTTGCAAGCTTTAGTGAGCAATACACGTATTTCCAGAAAAAAAAAACTTTTTAGAATCAAATTCAAAACTTTTAATGTTGTTTTAGCAATGCTGTTACAATCAATTTTAAAACATAAATTGTTAGAGCACACCCAGGTCCTTAATAAAATGAGGGTCAACACACCTAACTTACATTTTACGTTCTGTTTTCCACTATGTAACATTTCTTAACAAAAAGTTACCAAATGGATGACCATTTAAAAACTTGGTCAATGTCATTTTGCAAAACTAGTGAATTTTCAGTAGTATTAAACAATTTTGCAGCATCAGCAAAGAGGACATAAATGCTTTTAAGTTGATCACATAAATCATTTATTTAAATCAATCAAAGAGTAAGTCCTAGATTGTAAGTTCTCAGTTAATCATTCATTTAGCAACCATTCAAAATTATAATAGCACTGAAAGAGTGCTATTATGTATAAAAACCAGGCCTCAGAATAGTATGTAATGAAAGAGTGCTATTATGTATAAAAACCAGGCCTCAGAATTCCAGCCATCTCAATGTCCTATGGTCACATGATCACTGTTTCTGACATTTCTTGCTGACTTCCCATAAGCAAAGTCAATGGGAAGGCTAGCAGAATATAATATGCTACCCATCCTCCTATTGTAAGAAATAGAGCAATATGAATCCATTTTGTACACATGTGTGTTTCAAAAGCAGCATCAGTACTTTTCCAGAGGAAATAGTCAAACCACTAACTGTCAGTTAGTAGCCTGGAAAGTACTGATAAGCAATGGGTGTTCCCATAAGGATGAAGTCTGATAAAGTTTGTAAGCCAAGCCCTTGTATAGTGGGGCGGGAAATGGGGTATAAGTATGTTGAATAAACTATGCTCAAGGTTCCATCCTGCTGCCTTGGATGTGAACCCGCTTCTGCAGAATCGAATAAAGCACCTCTCTCTTGAAAATCCGTGTCGTGTCATGCCTTTCCTGTGAATCAGAATCTCACAATTGGCGAGCCAGCCAGGAGCCTTCACGGCAACCCTCGGGGTCCAAGGGATTGGTGAGTAGTGGCCATTCTATCTCCTTTTGTGAGATAAACCCTCCCCGATTCTCAAGAGGTTCCAGAGGGCTCCTCGAACCAGAAAACCCAGAGAGACACACGAACGGATTTCATCGGGTGCGAAAGAAAGAGCCAGTACCGGGAACAGCCAGAGTGGTCTGGGATCACGGAGAAACCTGAGTTGGGGACGCCCACACATCCGCAAACCTGAGAGAGGTCCCGGAGTGATCAGGTAATATTGTTCCTCTTTAAAAATCTTTCGATAAGAACGAGAGTGAGGGATCCTTAAATTCTCAATGAAACTGAGAGTCCAGCGCTTGCTGGAGGATAGGTCAGGGAAGACGAAAATGGGGAAAGGGCAAAGTAAGAAGTTGAGGGAAGATTTAGAGGTTGACATAGGAAAGACAGATAAAGAAGGCAGAAAACCTATTCCGGTGGATTCGCCATTGGGACAACTGTTACAACAATGGTTCTCCCCGAATCTAAAAGATTATACCCGGAATCTTGAAAAAAAGCACATGATTTATTTGTGCATATATAGGTGGCCAAAATATTCCCTAATTGACCCTAAATTTCCCTACCATTGGTCTCCAGAGGGAGAGACCAGTACATATTGGATGAATCAATTGAAAGATTACATATTGGCACATAAACAGAATGCTGAAATCCCATATATTGAGGTGTGGTACCATGTAAATTTTGAAGGACCCAGCCCGCCACCGGCTGATCAATTTGTGTCCAAAACCAAAGACCCAGAGTCAGACGATGAATTCTATCGTCCACCACCTCGGTATGATCCCCAGCAGGCAATTGCTGCTGTAGCAAACATCCCAATTCCTCCCTCCCCTCCGCCTGTGCCACCTGTGCCTTTGCGGAGAGAATTGAGGGATCTGGCAAGGAACGTGCAAAATCTCCCTTTTCCACCGGCACAGCCGGTACAGGCTTACCCTTTGTGAGAAGTACCAAATGGTCTTAATGCTTTGGGTCAACCTGTGGCTATGTATGCTATTCAGCCCATGAGGCCAGGGGAACTGAGAGAACTTAAACAGTCACTTCCCCGACTTCATGAGGATCCACAGAAAGTGTCAAAAGAACTGGAATTGTTCTTGGGGCCGAATGATTATACTTATGAAGAAATGATGTACATACTTGGTCATTTATTTAGTAGGGAAGAAAGAGATTTGATCAGACAGGGAGCAATAGAATATTGGCGAGTATTGCAATTGGGAAATGCACAAGCAGTTGCTGGAGATGTCAAATTTCCCTTGGCACCTCCCAATTGGAATATCCAAAATGCAAATCATAGACAGGACATGAAAGATTTGAAAACAATGATAATTGAGGGAATCAAAATTGCTGTCCCACAAGGACGCAATTTGACAAGAGTTTTTGAAATTTCACAAGGGAAAGATGAATCTCCTGGGAACTATTGTGCCCGGTTGAGACAAAGTTTGGAGAAATATTCAGGCGTTAACCCAAACTCACCTGCATTTGAATCTATGCTGAAAATGCAGTTTGTGGCTGGGGCTTGGCCGGATATTCAGAAGAAAATTCAGAAAATAGAAAATTGGGGAGGACAAGGAATTACAGCTTTAATTAGGAATGCGCAACAGACATTCGTGAATAGAGAAGTGGTAAAGACAAAACAGAAGTCCCAAATGATGTTAGCAGCAGTACAAACAGCAGCTAAAAATGAAGTGAAGAAATCTCTGGGAGAAGGTTTTAGAGGAAGGGGCAGAGGTTTTGCATCTAGAGGAAGACCTTTCAGAGGTAGAGGAACTGGTCTAGGTAGAGGAGGTGTGGATCGTACTTGTTTCAAGTGTGGCAAGGAAGGACACTTTGCACGCAAATGTCAGAATAGCCGTCCTGAAAGAAGTTACGCTCTATACGAAGACTAGGGAGGTTCCGGCTCCTTTAAGGAGACCTGCAGGGAGCCATTGGTAAATATAAAAGTGAGTCCAGACCGTCAAGAAATGACTTTCCTGATAGATACAGGGGCTAGTCGTACGTCTGTATGCGAGCCTGTAAGCAAGAGAATGGAAGGAAAAGAAACTATTTTAGTCACTGGAGTGAGTGGAAGGCAAAATAGAGTGAGAGTTCTGGAAGAAGTGGAAATGAGTATGGATGAGATAGAGGTTTGTAGTAAGGTGTTGTATATCCCAGATTCAGGGGTGAATCTGTTGGGAAGAGACTTGATGCCAGTGTTTGGATTTCAGTTATGTAATACAGAAGGAGTGAGAATGTGTGTACTGACAGCTGAAGATGAGGAAAAGATAGAAGATGAAGTTTGGGCTGAAGGAGGTAAAATAGGAAGAATGAAGATTCAACCCATTAAGATATAAGTGCAGCCTGGAATTGTGAAAAGTTGGACTCCACAATATTCCATGAGTCAGAGAGGGAGAAAGGGATTGAAACCAGTAATAGATCCATTACTGGAGCAAGGTCTCCTGGAACCGACTATGTCTCCGTTCAATTCCCCGATATTGGCTGTTTTAAAGAAAGATGGGAAATTTAGAATGGTGATGGATCTGAGAATTATTAATAGCATAGTTGTGCCACGTTTCCCTGTGGTTCCTGATCCATACACTATCTTGGGGCGTATTCCGCCCAAAGATAAATGGTTTACAGTGATAGATCTAAAGGACGCCTTTTGGGCATGTCCGTTAGAAGAAGGAAGTAGAGACTTGTTTGCCTTTGAATGGGATGATCCAGAGACAGGAAGAAAGCAACAGCTGAGATGGACTGTGCTACCTCAAGGCTACACAGAAAGTCCCCTGTTGTTTGGACAAGCTCTGGAAGAAAAGTTACAGACATTTCCAAAAGAACCAGGGGTGAGTTTGATTCAGTATGTGGATGATTTGTTACTATCAGAAGAGAAGGAAGTAAAGGTTAGAGAAAGTTCAGTGGCTTTGCTGAATTGGTTGAAGGAACAAGGATTGACGGTGTCAAGAGAAAAGATTCAGTTTGTAGAGAAGAAAGTGAAATATTTGGGACATTATATCCAACAGGGAATGAGGTCATTGGATCCAGAACGAGTAAAAGGAATAATGAGTTTAGCTCCTCCTAGGAATAGAACTGAAGTGAGAAAAGCTTTAGGATTAGTGGGATATTGTAGAGCATGGATAGATCAATATGCGGTGTTGGCTCAGTTTTTGAATCAGAAACTGAGAGGCAAAGAAGAGCAAATTAGTTGGTCAGAAGAGGACAAACAGAAATGGGAAGAAATCAAGAGGGCGTTGGCCACTGGTCCGGTATTGGCTTTGCCTAACTTGAAGCTTCCTTTTCATTTGTATGTTTCTGCAAGATCAGGAGTTGAAGTAGGGGTGCTTGCTCAGAAAAGGGGGGGGCGTTATCAGCCCATTGCCTTTTTAAGTAAGACGTTAGAACCAGTTGTGAGGGGATGGCCTGTTTGTGTACAAGCAGTTGCAGCCACAGCAGTGTTGGTTGTTGAAAGTAGAAAATTGACTTTTGGGGGAGCACTTGTAGTACATTCCCCACATCAAGTGACATCAGTCTTGAGTCAGTTGGCATCCACCTGGATGACAGAGGGAAGGATTTTGAAATATGAAACTATTTTGAGGACTAGTCCAAATATAGTTATAGGAACAGACAAGAATTTGAATCCAGCTGAATTTTTGGAAGGGTCAAGGAAGGAGTGGGAAGGAGAAGATCATGATTGCTTATTACAAGTAGACCTAATGACAAAAGTCAGAGAGGACTTGGAAGAAACTCCTTTAGAAGAAGGCGAACGATGGTTTGTTGATGGATCTAGTAGAGTAGAGAATGGTGTAAGAAGGTCAGGATATGCCATAGTAACTGGAGAAGGAGAAGTCATCGAGAAGGGACCTTTGTCAACAAATTGGTCAGCACAAAAATGCAAACTGTTTGCATTAAAAAGGGCTTTAGAATTGGCAGAGGGAATAGATGTGACCATATGGACAGATTCCAAATACACTTGGGGAGTGGTTCATACATTTGGAAAGATTTGGCAAGAAAGGGGGTTCATCAAATCAGATGGGAAACGAATTGAACAGTTGCAATTGGTTGAAGAAGTACTCGCTAGTCTACAATTGCCACACCGACTAGCTATAGTACATGTGAGTGCCCATCAAAAAGGGGATAGTCCAGAAGTTGTTGGGAACAGGTGGGCAGATAAGTGGGCAAAGGAGGCAGCAGGGGAATTGATACTGCAAATGGTGTCTATTCCTTTGCTGGAAGAAGAGCCACATGAGGAGTGGAAACCAGATGAGAATGATAAAAAGAAATTAGAGAAAGAGGGATGCGAAGAAACTGAAAAAGGATGGTTTACATCTAAGGGAATACCAGTTTTATCGGGACCCCAAATGAGGAATGTGATGCAGTATTTGCATGAGGGAAGCCATTGGGGGACTGAAGCATTGGTACAAGCTATAAAACCGCATTGTTGGAGTTTAGATATGTGGACTATAGCACACTCCCATTTGTTGGAAATGTTTGATATGTTTGAAAGTAAATAAAAGTGCATCCAAAAAGACAGATAGAGGAGGACGACCATTAGCAGCCTGGCAGTTCCAGAAGATACAAATTGACTACACTGAATTGCCACCTAGTGGTGGATGGATATATCTGTTAGTAGTTAAAGATCATTTGACAGGATGGATGGAAGCCTTTCCTACAAGACAAGCTACAGCTCCTATGGTGACAAATTTAGAACAAATCATACCTAGATATGGCATGTTTGAAGTAATTGATTCTGATAGGGGTACACATTTTACAAAGAAAATTCTTCAAGAAGTAATGAGGGCGATAGGGGTGAAGTGGGATCTGCACACTCCTTGGCATCCTCAATCTTCTGGAAAAGTGGAAAGAGGGAACTCTGAAATCAAGAAACATTTGACAAAACTGCATTTAGAAAATGGATTGCCTTGGACTAAGAATTTGCCTCTGGCCTTATTAAGAATTAGAACTTGTCCCAGGAAGGATGTGGGAGTTTCACCTTTTGAAATGTTAATGGGCTGACCATATCTTACAATCCTTAGGGGACCCATACCAGAATTTAGAGATATGTTTGTGAGAAAATATTTGCAGACACTGTCCAGGTCTTTATTGTCTCTTCACAAACAGGGACTTTTAGCACAGCGACCACCGCTAGTAGGAAGTCAACATTCCTGTGAAGTTGGTGATTGGGTGCTTGTGAAGACTTGGAGGACTGAGAAATTGCAACCCAGCTGGGAAGGACCATACCAAGTGCTTCTGACTACTGAATCTGCTGTCCGGACGAAGGAAAGTAGATGGACTCACTACAGTCGTGTGAAAGCGGCTCCAGAACCTGAGAAGCCTTGGAGAAGTCACCCAGTGGAAGGACAACCTTTGAAACTGACTTTTAAAAGATAAAATCATGTATATGTTTCTGTGTATTTCAACTGCACTTGTGAGTGTTTTTGTCTTACAACAGGTTGAAGAAGCAGAAACTGGACAATCTCGACATGTTCAGAGAGCAGGGGATCTTGGAGAAAATCTCTGGACGGATAATTGCTACATCCAAGATATAAGAGCAACGGCTAAGAATTTGAATGTTACTAATTGTTGGTTATGTATGCATTTGCCTGGGAAAGCTAAAGAAGGAGTAATTTTGCATGGGGTACCATTAACACAACAAATGATGGTGCCACAAGGGGAAACCAAAACTGGACCTGTAGAAGGAACAATAACCAGGAAAGTATTTGTTCACTTAAGAGAAACGGCTTACGTTTGCTTTAAAAGGAATGTCACTGGAGGACCATTTCTTGGAGATTGGGAAAAGTGTAACAAGACATTTGAAATGCCTAAAACATGTTTTGATCATCATATAAGCACTAGTTATAGATGTAAGGATGAATATATGCCAGAGTATAAATATTATTGTCAGATGTGCATGTACTTTGAGAACATAATCAATTGGACTAGGGATTCCAACTTGACTTGGGCTATGGAAAACAATCGATGGATGCTGTGTGGAAAACATGCCTATAGAGAAATACCAAAACTATGGTCAGGTACTTGTACCATAGGGTTTGTATTGCCTGTAATATACAAATTAGATAAATTATCAAATACACGAATTAGAAATAAAAGAGAGTTAGATTCTGGAATATACCATAGATCTTGGTATGAAGGTGCGGCCAGAGCTTTAATAGCCCCAATTGGAATAGGGATGAACTACCGGGATATAACCAGACTAAATAATTTTACAGTTGCTATGTTTAATGATACAATTAGAACAATTAAAATGATTAATGAGGAATTAGCTAAGGTAAGACAAGTAGCTTTGCAAAACAGATTCGCTTTAGATATCATGTTAGCTGCTAAAGGAGGAGTGTGTACCTTAATTCATTCACACTGTTGTACTTATATACATAATTATGAACCAAATAGCACTAGCACTGTAAAAGGTATGGAAGAAAGAGTAAAAGAATATCAGAAACAATGGGATGAATCCGGAATGGTAGATTCATTGTGGGATGCATTATGGTCTTGGCTGCCAGATGGTAGTTGGTGGAAATCTATTTTGACAACGGTTATAACAATTATAGTAATCTTGATTGCTTTATGTTGTTGTATCCAATGCTTGCCTAATTTGATGCAAATAATGATATCTGCTTGTGGAAAGATAAAATTTAATCATCCAGAAGAAACAGAAAAATTGTTGTATAGTAAAGAGAATGAAATTGCCATTTCAAAAAGAATTGATAAAGACTTAATTGCTTTTGAAACAGTTATGATCCAGAAAAGGGGGGATTGTAAGAAATAGAGCAATATGAATCCATTTTGTACACATGTGTGTTTCAAAAGCAGCATCAGTAATTTTCCAGAGGAAATAGCCAAACCACTAACTGTCAGTTAGTAGCCTGGAAAGTACTGATAAGCAATGGGTGTTCCCATAAGGATGAAGTCTGATAAAGTTTGTAAGCCAAGCCCTTGTATAGTGGGGCGGGAAATGGGGTATAAGTATGTTGAATAAACTATGCTCAAGGTTCCATCCTGCTGCCTTGGATGTGAACCCGCTTCTGCAGAATCGAATAAAGCACCTCTCTCTTGAAGATCCGTGTCGTGTCATGCCTTTCCTGTGAATCACAATCTCACACTATGCAAACCAACTCTAGGTGGATTCAATTACAATGGTAATGAATGTTATGCTGGAAGACCTGAAAGACCAGGTTAAGGACAGATCATCATTGCGAAAATCTGTCTATGTTGCTAAGGATCAACAATAATTTGATGCAATAAATAAACAAACAAATAAAATAAAATAAATAAATAAACAATTTCTACAAAAGATTGATGGGCAAATGGATAATGATAAATCCTGGCAATGATTTACAATTGGAACATTAAAAAAAAAAAGAAATTGAGGGTTTGATTTTGGCTCAAGAGTTATCTATTCAAACTAATGCAATCAAGGTCAGGCCTGAAAAAATATTGAATAATTTAAACTGCAGATTTCACAAAGAAGCAGAAGAAATTGCAAATCATATACTTAGTTCATGCAAGAAGATCACACAAACTGATTATGAGCAAGGATATAATATAGTTGCCAAAAGAATTCACTGAGATATCAGTTGGTTTACCACTCCCTTTTGTGCATCCATTTCATAGTCATCGAAATAATTATATTACATAATAACTCACACTATCAATCATCAGTTAAATATCCTAATATCATTATTGAACAATCATTTGACTATAATTTTACTAATTCATACTTAAGCGAGATAACTATAATTGAGTTAAATTATTTTATAACAAATCATAGAATCATACCAAATCTATCTTAATAAAGTATTCTAAAAAATTATCAAAACCAAGAAAAATTATATATTCGTTATTTCCTAAATTTCTAAATATTCTATTATTATATTGTATCATCTAACCATTGATAAAAGAGATCCCAAACTTCATAAAATTGTTTATCTTCTTGTTCTCCAATTTCAAATGTCAATCTACTCATTTTAGCACATTCCAATATTTTCTTAATAATTTCTTCCTCTAATGATACACTGTAAATTTATGAAGAATGATATTTTTTTATGTTATGTTTTATGTTTTATATGTTTTTGTTTGTTGTTAAAATCAATAAAACTTTTATCAAAAAAAAAAAGAATTCACTGAGATATCTATAAAAAATGTTATTGTGCTAATAATGAAAGTTTGGTGAGAATACTATATATAGTTGAAAAAGTAGTTGAAAACAAGGTCAAAATATTGTCGTATTTCCAAGTATAAAAAGATAAAACATATGGCTCATAACGTAGCAGAATTAACTGTGATTGAAAAGGAGTAAACTGGCATAAGTGATATGGCAATATCAGGAACAGAAGACAAAGAACTGAAGAAGATCAGAAAGAAAACCAAAGTTGTAAGATTATGGCATAAACTAGTCCCCGTGCTTATTGGCATACTGGATGCCATACAAAGAAGCCTTAGAAAATCTGCACATTGACAAAATTACCATTAGTCAATTATAAAAGGCCACATACTGCTTGGATCCACACTGATACATTATTACATTAAGTTCATGGGAATAACTTGATGCATATGGAGGCCCACATCAGCTAAATAACTGGCAGATCTGATTTCACATTGCTATCTATATAATAATAACAGTATAACATCTGGCTGATTATGCGACCAACCACAACAACCAGATGCTAGTTTTATTAGAAACTGGAAAATACGATGGCTCCTTTTCCTTCTTATTTTATTTATTTTATTTTTTGACTGCTAATTAAGGAACTAGAATAATATGTCTGGGTAAACATGATTCAGATACAATTTATCATATAGTCTAGGATGCAATAAAAGCTACCATGGCATAATGTATCAGTTATATTCTCATCTAAATAATACCTCTTACAGGAGGAAAATCCTACAGACTACATTTGTTTCCACAAGCCAATCATACATGCATATATGCAGGTACATAGGTAAAAATATAACGTCAGAATATGTTATCCTTATTAAATCATGAATTACATATTGAAATATTAATATCTATATTCTCTCACTGAGAACAAGTTCAGTATAGTAGTTAAGGTAGTGTGTAATATTATGGTAGAGTGATAATGTGCAGATTTATGCCATGCATTTAAGTTAAGTGGATATTGAGAAAGATAGAGCATAGGAAATTAGTTCAGCACTAGTTCAGGAATATTTCATGTTATGCAGCATATGATATTTTGAAGACGACATCATACAGGAAATATGGTGTTCACAAGAGATGGTTGCCAAAACAACAGAATGTTCTCATATGCACTGAATAAATGAACAGTATTCTATGGAAAACTACCAGAGGGTGTGAAACAAGTGCCAGGTTTGATGAACTATTCAAGCTTTGTTAAAAGATTTAAAGATACATGGGAACTATTAGCCATGCAAGGCAGTCCAGACAAGAAGCACGATCAGGAGTATTAGCTCCGTCTTTATTATAAGAGTATGTTAACGTTCCTCCCTTCCTTTCTATTTTCTAGAAAACACTGCTTTGGACTCTGGCCTTTTGGAACTGACTGCAGGCAAGCTGTCTATGATATGGGGACTTTGTTGCTCTTTGTGTGAGTTTGCACACTTGCCCCTTCTGTTGCTATCTGTATTTACTAAATACTAAGTACAGTTTCTTGCACCTACTCCTCATATGTGTTCATGTCAAGACAGAAATGGCTGATTCAATTTCCAATTTGAGAAAAAGTATTTCCTTCCCCAAATACTTTGCTCACCCTCAGAAAAAAGAAGCAGTTTGGAGGTTGTAGTAAATTTAATAAAATAGGACCAAGCTGGAATATTTATCACATTTGCATTAAATGTTGCTGCGTTTTCACTGAAGCTACACAGAATTGCTATTGTATATAGTTGAAGATTGAGAGAAGATTGGTGTGGTATTTCTCTGCCTTTTTCTGGTAAGTATGGTAGCAGTGAAACAATGTAATTCTTATGCAAATTCCTGTAAAAATTGCAGTGAATCTGCCTTTGATATCAGGGTTCTAATATTCTGGACAGGGTGCTAGGTACAGTGAGATACTGTCATTCAGTCTTTGGAAAAGTGTCATTTTATAAATAAATTTTGCCTGGCCAAAGTCAGAAATATGGGACAAGCCAGTGGTGGGATTCAATTTTTTTTACCACCGGTTCTGTGGGTGTGGCTTAGTGGGCGTGGCAGGGGAAGGATACTGTAAAATCTCCAGTCAGAGGTGCCGGTTCCCTGAACTACTCAAAATTTCCACTACCGGTTCTCCAGAACTGGTCAGAACCTGCTGAATACCACCTCTGGGACAAGCCCAGAACATCTGTTTCTGGTTCACAACTGATGACCATGGTGGAAAGTCATTTGGAAATATCAATGGACCAGGTCATTAGATAAGTCTAATCATCAAGCAACACATTAAGACTAATTACTGTTCCCTTGCTTGTTTTAGGCATTCCTTTTGGAGCCTGAATGCTGTGTTGTGGATGCTTATTGGAGTCATATGTGTAAATGTGAACGATGTTGTTTATTCTTGACTGCCTTTTTCCCTCCATGTAAAGTCCTACCTGGGTTCTATATGAATTTGGGTGAGGGTTAGGCTCCTCCGTTAAGCTTTGAACTAATAAAGGACAAAGATAACAAAGTGGAAGGCTGTGTTCTTGGCATATATATTCTACATTCCATTACCTGATGGCATAGAATATGAAATTAAAGCCTTCTCATTACTGGGATTTCTCTTTCTCCCTCTCCCTCCCTCCCATCCACCCACACATTTGGTAATATATATTTAGATATTACTAAAGACACATCAGTATGTTTGTCTATGTACATTGTTTTAAATGGTTTTTGTATTGCATTTTAATAAAACTATTCTGTCGTGTTTTGAATAAAATTAGATTTAGGTTAAGAATTTAATAGCAAATGAATGAGTCAGTCCTTCATGCTCTTACATGGAAGGACTTTTTTTAAAAAAAAAAAAGTTTTAAATTCATAAAATGAAAAGGCTGGAAGGGACCTTGAAGTCTTCTTGTCCAAACCCCTGCCCAAGGCAGGAGACCTTATTGGATCCTGAACAAATGGATGCTCCACAACTCTGAGACAAGCTGTTCCATTGATTCTGTCAGGAAATTTCTCCTTAGTTCCAGGTTGAATCTCCCTCTGACAACCTTCCACCCATTGCTTCTTGTCCTGTCCTCAGGTGCTTTGGAGAATAAGCCAAGCCACTTCTCCCTGTAACAGCCCTTCAATTACCAAGCACTTTTCAAAGAGTCAGTGAATTTTTTTCCTTTACCATTAGGTGGCAGTCTCAGTTCTGTTTCCACATTCCACCCTTTCTATTCACTTTTTCTGTTCTCTTTAAGGTGTTATTAATTTCACTAATTCCAAGTATTAGCTATTAATTCTTTTTAACACATTCCATTCCAGCATTTAATTATGCCTATTTAGTGCCAAAATCCAAATAGTTATCCAGTTTAATTTTCAAGCCTTTTATAATCCAATATTTCTCTGAATTTTCCACTTCCAAATTAATTCTTTTCAAAGTCCAAAGCCAATTTCATTTATTTCCAATTTTCTTCACTCTCCCTCTGGTTGCCGCTTCTACAATCTTTCATAAAAGATTCTTTGTTTCTTCATTCCAGGGTACCTTAACATCCCTGTATTTCGCCTGGTTCACACACCGCTCACAACTTCACTGCTCCAGCACAGTCTTAGTTTTCCAGACTGTCTCCCATCTTCATGGTGGCCATTTTTGACCACCGCTGCAACTTGGCTTAGAAGGGGGTTTATCTTGTCAGGGAGGGGAGATGCAGCTCCCCTCAACCCTCCAGGTGCCCCCTTCTTCCCCAACCCTCCAAGGTGGTTCTGGTCCCAATTGGGACCTCCAACAAGTGAGCACGGAGCAAAACTGCACATAATTGCGGATTTTGCTCTGACACGACGGAAGCACAACCGGAAATTCTGATTTGCATCTTGTTGAACAGTTCTTTAAGTCTGCAGAAAAAAAGTTATTTTTCAAGAATTCAATCAAATGTTTATTGTCAACGTGTATATGCGTACAATAAAATTGAAATGAGCCTCCTTGGTGCTGGCCCTACAAGTCTATGCAAGTCTATCATATTAAACCTAATTGTGGCGTTCACCCTGTCCTTGGTCATATTAGGTATCTGAGTAACTTTTGATACCATTGACAGTAGTTTTGGCAGAAAATTCTTAAACATTTACTTATAGAAAATACCTCAAAATTATCTGGATACCAGATAAACAAAGAGAGAATTGCTATGTGTTCATGATAATGCTTATTAGTTCACAAGTGGATTCTGTATGTGAAAAGCTCTACATATTTACTGTGTGATCAGAAAATAAAGCTGTATTTATTTTGAAGGAAAATAAATGTGACATTGAAAGCATAACTAGAAGAATTTGCAATTATTCACATATTACCTCTTAATTCCTGTTTGAATTACTTTTTGTTTATAATTATGATAGTAGGTTTTTTACTCACTGATAGTGGTGAGGAAGGTACTAATTTAATATTTTTTTCTACTGTTTGAGTGTTTTGAAGTGCCCAGTTTGGAGATTGGGTTGAAGTAACACATGTTCATTTTATAAAGCAGAACAGATTCTTTTCTTTTCTGTTCTTAAAAACTAGAACAGTCTTTCTCAAATTTGTGCCATCTTCCAGTAATGCAAAAATCCCCAAGCTGTCTCTTATCTTTTCCAGTCACCAGGGTCTTTGATGAGAATTGGAAACATTGCTCTAAACTTTGATGTAATAAAGAGTGGAAAAAAGCAATAAAAACAGCAGAGCTTGTGGAGAACTATATAAACAGCTGAAGCAGCAATGATGTAAATTAGCAACAGCATCATTAACAACCTGCCATTGATAAGTACAACTGAGGAGTGTAGAAAGTCTCATGAAGATAAAACCTTTTGGATTGGGGACTTGTGACATGCATTATCATCATCACTGTACTGCTCTGGAGAAAAACACAACTCCCTATCATATTACACCCTTTCACCTAAGTTCAATAATTATCCATAATATGTTATATTTAGTATATCAAATCTGGAAAAAGCATCGAATGCACATGATTTATCAGCACAATATCCCACTGAACTTCATTATGAAATTTGATGCACATCATACATTGAATTGTTCCTGAGTTTATGGGGTTAAGAAAAGATTTACAGGTCTTCAAATCCAATATTCCACACAAAGAAAGACTCTTTACACCATCCAAGGCAAATGGCAGTTAAAAAACCTGCAGTGATGAAACAAGGAAGCAGGATGTTCCACTGCTTAGCAACTCTCACAATCAGGGAATTCCTTCTTAACGCTTTCTGTAAAACTTCCACTGGTTGGTTCTAGACCTACCTTTAGATACTATGAAGAATAAACTCAGACATACTCCCTCTGACAACTGTCAAGTATTGCAAGACTATTGCCACAACTCTTTTTCTCCTCTTTTAATTCAGTTTCTTTAAACATTCTGCACAATATTTAGCCACAAATCTCTCAACATCATTCCTTTTCTTAACCTTAGGACAAGGGTGTCAAACTTGTGTCATCATGGTGGCGTCATGTGACATATTATAACTTTTTCTCCTTCGCTAAACCAGGCATAGGTATGGCCAGCGCATGATGCATCTGGTCTGCAGCCCTGCCTTAGGAAGCAGAAGGGAGAGATGCAGTCTATGCAATGGCCTGGTAAACAAAATCCAAGTCCTAAAGAAGAATGTGGGAAGAATAAGGACCCCACCTAGTTCTCTGGAATGTAAAGGCAGGGGAGGAAGGGAAGAGCTTGCAGACTTGCAAGATGCTATTACTGTAAGCTTATAATAAACAATATTGGTACTTATGGTTTTGATTTATTGCCTTGATTACTTTGAAGAGCTGGCATTAGGTTATACTTAATCTGTTATTTACTATATCTGGATATGCAAATCCTTGTCACAATTACTATAGTTGAACCAGGTACTGCCAATCTTGTACTCATGCATTGAGATTTTCCTACATAAGTTTAGAAACCCCATGGAAGAGCATTAGTAAACAATTGCAGGCATCTGTGCTGTCCCCCCCCCCCCAAGCCTTCTGGTATTAGCACAGCAAAACTGTTATAAGAGGTGAAACCTTGAAACAGGTGGAGAGATGTGTGGTGTGTATTTTGAAGCTCTGCAGCAGCAACAAACAGAAAAAGTAGCCAAATAAAAGGAGTTTTTTCTTCAGAGACTGAATGGTCCAGAGCAGGAGTCACCAACCTTTTGGACACCAGGGACCAAATCCTGCAGACCACTAATATGATCTGCCTAATGACTGGCTGGGTGGGTGTGACTGTGAAAGTTGGACCATAAGGCAGAGCACCAAAGAATTGAAACCTTTTAACTATGATGCTGGAGAAGACTCCTGCAAGTCCCTTGGACAAACAAGGCAATCCAACTGGTCAGTCCTAGAGGAGATCAACCTTGACTGCTCTTTAGAAGGCCAGATCCTGAAGATGAAACTACCTTGGCCACCTCATGGGAAGGAAGGACTCACTGGATTAGAGCTGAATGCTGGGAATGATTGAGGGCAATAGAAGGGAATGGCAGAGAATGAGGTAGCTAGATGGAGTCACTGAAGCAGTTGGTATGAGCTTAAATGGACTCTGGGGGATGGTAGAGGACAGGAAGGTGTGGAGGAACGCTGTCCATGTAGTCACGATGGGTCAGACACGACTTCACAACTAACAACAAAATTTTGGTATTGTAATTTGATTAAGAAATCTGGCAGGCCGGCATCTGGTGATTTGATTACCTAATATATATATGAATAGATATAACATTGAAGAGTTTATAAATTCATGTAATATATAATTATGCATTTTAAGATCTGAACAGCATTTTGTTTTTTCAAACGACAGCCGAAAAAAGTGCACTATGATCCTTAGGTCGCCCACATTTTTCTATCCAAGGGCGTATTTCCTGTACACCCAAGGCACAGAACCGAACCCGAAGAAAAACAGTGTTTTGATTGTGCAAGCAGCAGTAATACTCGGAGAAGAGCTACTGCGTCCTTTTTTTAAGTAACTGTGGTGCCAAGGGGTGATTTCGTGCAAACCCTAAGGAGGAGCAAATCCCAGGCAGCCCCCCGTCTCTTTCGCTCCAACCAGCCACAGTTCCTGTTATTTCCACAATCTCGCGGTAAATTCTCGGGTTCTCGTTTTGCTCTTCCTAGGAGAGAATATCCTTCCGCCCGCCTTCCCTTTTCCTCTTTTTAGGACAACTATTTATCCGCGGCCGAACCGGCCCGCGGTGTGTCGGGCCGCCTGTTCCCGGGCAGGCGCCGTCTAACGCGCTTCCCGACCGGCGAAAAACTACGACGCTTCTCCGCGGCCCGCTAAGCCGAACCACAGTCCAAAAGCGCATGCGTGACTTGTCGCTCGACTCCGTCAAGCGGAGGAATCCTATGAACCTCTCGCGTCATAAAGAACTTCGCGCGGGGAGTAATGCAGAGCAGCAGTCCCTGCACTGTGAGGCAGTCACTCAGTGAAAGAGCCCGAGCGTGCTGGGGGAGAGAAAGGGGGAAGAGCGACGGTGAGAAGCGAGCAGGCGAGGGAAGGCAGTGAAAGGGCGGCAGGCGAGCAAAAGAGGTGGGGGCGACGGGAAAGAAGGCAATAGAGAACACCGGGCTCCCCCCCAGGCCGGTACCCACACCTGTCCTCCCGCTTCCGCCGAAAAGCTTCTGCGCTCCCTCCGCCGCCGGAAAATAGTCCCCCTCCTTCCTTTCCTCCTTCCTGCTTCCCTCTCTCAACAGGCTCCGCCGCGATGGCGCTGAAGAGAATCCACAAGGTGAGAGTCCTTCGGCAGAAGGCCAACCCGGAAGCCCCTTCGCTGCGAGGGCCAGCATATAGGCATGGTTTTCTCCCGCCCTTGTAGGCCGCACAGAGGGGCCGGGCTGGAGGCCCCGATCATGCCGGTGATGCTCTTGCTGGCGGCGATCGTCGGTGCCGCCGCTTTACGTAAGCTCGGTCCGGCTTGGCCTGGGGGGGCACTCGGGCATCTCCGGCAGGGCTGGAAGGCAACGCTCCGCGCGTGAACCCTCTGGGCCTCGGGACACCTGGCCCGCGCTCCTTTAGGGCCTGGGCAGCTCTCGCCCGTGGGGTGGCGGGGTTGGGGGAGGCATCTCCAAAGCCCGAAAGCCTTGCCCAGCCGGGCTGATCTCTTCGTTGCATTGGCTGCGGGAAGGAAGGCGACCTTTATGTTGCAAGCGAGGTCTTTCTCCCCCACCCCTCTGCCTTTCCTTTCTTTCTCGGTCAGCCGCCTTATACCGTCGGTCTCCGGACAAGAACGCAGTCACCCCCGGCTTAGGTTAGGATTTTGCAAGAGGCGCACCTGGCCAACTTGCAAGGGCTTTTTTGCTAGATGGGTTGCAAAAAGTTCTTGCTTTCGTCACCGGAACAGGGTTCGAGCACCGTTTCGAAAGTCATCCCGTCCAATACGTTTCGAAGCGGTTGGGTTCAGAATGGGTGGCTTGCCCGTAGCCACAGGTGCGCGCTTAGGCATCCCTTCTGAAGAAGTTACATTGGACGATCCTTCCGTACCTTCGTCCTTGCTTGGTGCCGGCCGAGGGAAGGGACCGTTCCTTTGCCTTGCATGAACAAAGGGAAAGCGCTGGAGCCAGTAAGTGTGCTGACCCTGAGATCGGCGTCCCTCACTACTTAAGGGATATGCCCTCTTAAATAATGTTAATAATAGTTGGTGCTCCCAAGATTGCTTTCATGTTTACAACTTTTTTGCCTCTTTATTGCCATTACTGCGGTCTTGCCGCATCAAAAGTTTATTCGGTGTCAAAATATTAAGCAAGAGTATCCTGAAAAGGAAATGTAGGAGTGAATTCTACTGAAGGCTGTGGAGTTTACTTCAAAAGAAGCAAGGATAGAAACAAGTTGCTATAGTTGCAAGAAGAATATTTTGGGGATATCACTGTTCTAAAAGGCCAAGGTGATTTTTTTGGGGGGTTCAAACAGATGATAATGTTGATGCATCAGGATGTAATTGGAATCAATTAAAAGTTGCAGGCTCTTGGTTTAGACTTATTTGTAGTATTGAGAGGAAATGTAACAACTATTTCAACACATGCTTGGATAACAAAACAGTGCTCATAGGAATCACCACTCTAAAATAAGCAGTAGGTGAAAATGTTGCTTCTAGTGAAAGCCTTTGCTTTGGAAAATAGTTTTGCTTTAAGGTTGCTAGGGCTGGGAGTAAAGGCTCCCGGGTGATCTTGCAGTGGCATTGATGATGTTATGTTTTATAATAATGTGTGTTATTGGCTTTTTAAACAATAGATTGTTGCATTTGAGAAACTAACTTTAAAATATATGAAAACAGAACTTCTCTGTCGGGATTGATAATTTTTGAGTGCTTAAATATTCTGAATATTTTTAATAGTCTGGTTCTAAAATCATTTAAAATACTATTTTATGCTTTCATTTTTCTGTTACAAACTTTGTATTACTAACATGCATTTAAAGAGATTAAATTAGAAAGATTGATATATTGATCTATGAAAGGTTGCTGAATTAGGGAGGTTTTTTATGTGTTTTTTATGTTGCTGAATTAGGGAGGTTTTTTGGATTTCATTTAGTGCATATAATTGGTTTACTTAACTGCTAAAGAGCAAACACACATTTGTTATTGATTTGTTAATTCTGTGTCATTCTTGAAATATTGAACTTAAGAATAAACTTTTATGTAAGGGAGAACAGTCAACTGTATTTTGATTTTATTTGAAAAATATTAGATATATAGCATTCCTTTATTGAATTTGGTACAAGATTTTAGGATATTTCTGAGTCAGAATTTTCTGATTTGTGACCTTGTTTCCTCACTAAATCAAGATTTTTGTCTCAGTAATTGAATGTCTAAGCCCATCTTACAAAGAAATCATGGTTATTTATCAGCAAAGAAAGTTTGACATAGTGAAATAAAATTAACAATAGAATTGGACAGAGTAGGAAAACAAACAAAAGCCAGGAATGCAAATTTATAAAAAACGGTAAGCAATTATTTAAAAAAAATCAGAATTCCTTTCTGATTTAAAAAAAAATATTGCTTAACATTGTTTATAAATTTGTATTTTTAAGTTTTTGTTTGTTGTTGTACTCTGCCCAATTCTATTGTTAATATAACAGAAGACAACAGCTCAAAAATATAACACTTTAAGTTAAACTTTCCTCTTTTTGCTTCTCCCTCATTCCCAGATTCTTCATTCTCCTTGGCATCAATTTTCATACATGCTGCTCCTTCCCAACCAAATGATTGATGGGAATCTGACTTCTGAATTACATTTTTTCCTTCATAAAACGTTATAGAAGTCATAGTAATGCTTGGCCACAAACAGAAATAAATAATATTCTGAAAAACTGCAGCTGTTTCTCAATGTCTCATAGAACCTTCATGAATATCCCACAAAAAACACAAACATAAAAAATTGGAAGGTGTATCAAAATGCAATTATTTTTTTAAAAATCAGAAGAGAGACAGCATTTTCATCTCATTAGAAAACAGCCCAAAATATCTGCAAATGTACCAAAACACCCTACATTCCACTTTCCAAGAATCCCAATACTTTTTTGGTTCTTCATCTAAGTCTTAGTGATCAGTGTCAAGTCTTATTCTTTCCTCCCCCCTTTGAAGAAGAAAATGATCAGTGGGTTAAGCCAGGAATTTTCTGAAAGCACCATGCTTGGGATAGATAGTCTTCCAATGGAAGTTCATTACTACTTGATATCACTGAAACATTTTTTCTGTAAGAAAATCTGGTTGATCAGGCAGTACTGAAACATCAAAACTAGTATTGTTTTTATTTGTTCTTTCACTTTGTACTCCTGCTAAACTGTTGTCCAGTTCATTGATTTTATTTTCTTAAGAGATGTAACTATTTTTTGCTTCTGTTCTTTTTGAAAAAAAGTTAAAGATCTTTTTCCTTTCTGTTTATGTTTGCAAACTTTATCTCAATATTATATAATGGCTCATAACAAAGTGCTGTAATAGTGAAAATCAGTGGGCACTGCTTATTCATCTTTTGTTAAAAGTGCACAGAGTAATAATTTCCACCCTACTTATAATCAGTATTTTAGATAGGTGAGTTCAGAAAAACTTCAAATTAGAAGCCCAAGTTGAAGATGGATCATGCAGGAGGGAATCTATCCAGATATCTATCCAGTGCCACCAACTTGATGGCCCTTAAGCCAAGTGAAGCTGGGCAAAAAAAAAAAGTAGGGGTCTTCAGTGCAGAAGTCAAGGCAGTGCCCTAAAGGTGCTTATCCCAAGTTTGCATAAGTGCATATATCCTGTTGGATTGGCTGATATCTGGTAACAGTGTCACTCAGCAGCATATTGAGATCTCTGCTTCAGGATTTTTTTTTTTGCTGTGATGTTTGGAAGAAATAGGGACTTGCAGAAACTTCTGCCTGGTATGAAAAGTGTGGATACTTTTAAGGAGAGAGCATATATAATTTCTTCCATTGAGGGACTAATACATGTAGCATATTCTATTTCTGCTTGAAAAATAAGAAATACATATTGAAATTATGTTAGAGGATACTTGATAGACTGCAGTTGCAACAGTAATCAGGTCAATCATTTCCCCCTATAGATGCCTAGACAATCTGAACATTGCCATAAAGGGAGCCCCACGAAAGTTTCATCTAAAAGTTATGTGTATATACACATTGTGAAAAATAGAACTGCAAATTGCTTGATTTTAAGGTACAAGATATTTTGGACTTTATAGTTGAAAACTGGGAAATAGAACGATTCTGTTTTAAGTTTATTTTGATTTAAGAGCATTTTAGATACACCTTGGAGGAAATTTATATTTCCTATAATACATCAAATGGAGACAAGTGGAATTTGTATGGCTGCAAGTACTGGTATCATATAATAAGTAGATTAACTACACCTTTAAAAATTAATTTACATCCTTCTTGTCAACAGTAACATGGAAAATACTGAATAACTATATTACTAATCAGAATTGGAATCTTCAAGGTCCATAGCTGTTTATTCTGAAGTTTTATTTTCAGCTTCATGGCATTCAGAAAGTGAATGGAGCAAGTTCCTCAATGTTTTCTCATGTTAATTCATGCCTTGGTAGCATTTTTGTATTTTGAAATCTTCAGTTTTTCATTTTTCATTTGGTGTAGTAAATGAAGGAATGTGAGGCATAAGAAGAAGAGTCTGATTGATTAATGCATAGCATTTGTCACCATATTCCAGATTTAATATCGTTGAATAATTATCACAATAAATATTTCAAGATATTTTGTATCTTATAAAATAGACAACTTTCCCCCCAGATAAATTACAGATTGTGTATATAGTATCCTAATTATAGGGAGTAGCAATGTTAATGTTACAGTGTAACTATCTTTGAATCTCAGATCTTGAAGTCATTGGAAGCTTAATTTGTAACATCTATTCTGAAAGAATACTTAATATTTTTCTTTTGAATTTTCAATTTAATTGTTTTCAGGCATAGTGGGATGCCAGAAACACAAACTAGTGTATTTTTTTTTTTGCCTTTGCATTCCAAGTATAGTGTAGCAGTATATAGCTTAGCAGAGGTCACATCTTTTTATCATGTTGAAAAGATTACCCGTATTGCACATATAGTACGATATTCACACATGTTTACTGCAAATATAATTCATACAAGAAAGGTATTGATTGAAGTGCAGTATTCTGTGCATAGAAAATACAGTTTCCACACTTCTATGATAAAAACAAGATTGATTGCATCAAGTTTTTTTTTTAAAAAAAAGCTAAAATGTTTTGACAATTATGATAGTCAAAATACAAAACATCATTAGACATTGTTAAAAATAGTGTATGCAGGCAGAGCCATGGCACTTTTCATTTCCAGAATTGGTAGAAGTATAACACGTAGGAAACTATCTCTTGCTTTTCTCTTGATAGTACTTTGATATAAGAGTCTATTTCTAGTATATAGGTAAGCCTTAAAAGCAATAGGACAATGAAAACAGAAGAGAGGAAATAATAGAAAGAGCAGCAAAGGGAATATTCTGATGTGCTTCAAACGGTCAATAACCTGAGCCGTCAGAGGTAATCATGTACAGTGCAAGACACAGTGATTCACTCAATTCAGCCACTGGCTCTTAAAAAAACCTTGAGAAGTATAAATAAGACATTTAAAAATGCATGCTTGTAATCAGGCAAAAGTCAGTTGAGCTCCATTTGAGAATTATAATCCCTCTGGTATCTCTTTAAGTGAGAGGAAAAGATCCAGAAATGTTCAGAATGGATAAGAATGGGAGAGATATTCAAAGATAGAAGAACAAGAAAGAAAACAATTTGGAGGCAAAATTGTTCTTTTCTAAAACTCAAATTGATCATGAACAAAGGAAGATGAGTTGTTTTTCTCAGAGCTAAGGTAACTTAAACTGTAGCACAAAAAGTAACATCACAACAACATTAAGGAAGACAATTCCTTCCATGGATTTTTAGAGATAGAACGTAACTATATAATTCAGCAGTGGGTAACCTATCCACCCTTTCCCAAGCTTGTTCTTTTCAGCCACTGAGCTTTCTTTGACTATGATTATTGAAAACTCAGGGCATGGTGAGTTTGATTTAGATGTTGGAAACGCAAGAAGTTCATATAAGCTAGAACACAGATATACTACAATAAAAAAGGCCTCTCATAAATTTCTCTCCAAATTCCTATTGGTGAATTCATGCCCTGCAAATTCATTGTAATTTTTTCACTTTCAAAGGTTGCTGCACCAATGTAATTGATGATTTCTGATTCTCGAAGGTAGATGCTCTCATTTCCATGAAAAAGCACCTCTTCTCCAAAGCAGGCTAATCCTCCTGTAAATGTTTGGTGTTCTGCTTCAGAACAGCATATCCCAAATTATGCATTAATAATCCCAAATCTGGCTTATTTGCAAATTGATAAAAATGTTTAGACCTTATTTTAAATGTGAATTAATATATAAAAGTTTTATTATGTTACAGTTGGTATGAGGAGGTTGAAAATTCTCACCTCTTCTATGATGTTTATGTCATTCAAAAATAAAAATGACTGATGTTACAAACTAGTTAAGACAAGTTTCATCTTATGGTCAAGCACTGTTTTGTCGGGGTTAATATCCTTTCTCTTAATTCCAGGCAGTTATTTTTGAAACCTGTAGCTCTCTGTTTGGGTGGACTATTTTCTAAATCATTCTATGAAGGATTTCAGGTATTATTTTTGTGATTGTATTCTACACTGTTTTTGAAGGAAGAGCCAAAATATAAATAAAAACAACCATTATTTCCATTTTTTCCCTTTGTGTTTATACTTCTTATACTTTATAATTATATCTTCTGTACCAAAGCACCACCATATTATATGTCTAGAGGGGTGGGCAATTCAAGCCTTATTAAATTGTGCTGCCAAATTTTTAGAAACCCAGATGTGATTTCCTGCTGGTTTTAAGGGGGAAGTGGTGACAGCTTCATTTTTAGGCTTAACACACCCCTAAAATGAAAACAAACCATCACATTTGGAAATCATACCTTTTTTGTGACAAAGCTTCATCATTCTGTCTAGTGCATCCCTACGTAAATAAAATGGTAGCCCCCAAATACCAAAGCTTTCCCTGTCCTGGTCTAATCAATTACACAGCAGTGAAATAGTATGCACATTGTTCAAAAAGCATTAAACTTGTTTGTGATTTAAACTTAGAAAATCAGTCCATGCTAATTAGATTATTTACATAGACACATAGTTTCTCACAGCAAAATGTGTACCACGTGAAAGGAATAGAAATATGTATGTGTTTTATATATGTATATATGCACACTACACACACACACACACACACTTACTGTCAAAGGTATTCCATTGTTTTGCTGTTCTTCCAGGATCAAGGAATGAAGTTTTGGGGTATGCAGGGCCAATTAAACCACTGTTTCATTTCTCATTAGTTCCATGGGCAGTTGTAATTCTGGTGTTTTTTTTCTATTTCTGCTACCAAAATCGCACTTGTGTTGCTTCATTGAGATTCCTTAGTTGTCTTCCAGTGGACATTATTAGAAAGGTATGAAAAGTTCAGAGGGAACATTCCAAATCTGGAGTATTCCTCAATAGAAATGTTATAATACCCACCTGCCAGAAATAATAAAAATGAAGCAATATAAGAATGGTAATAATATCTTTTAGAAGTTATCTGTTCAAAAACAGCTCTTCAGGTGTGCTAAAATTATTACATATTTTCAACCCCTTCATTTTTTTAATCAAATATTAATTACACAAAATGATGTGCTGTATGTGTTACTGGACTGTCGTGCTTAAATGTTGACCCAGGAAAATTAATTTCCAAGTACAATCCAGATCTTTGTACAATATTTAAACTGCTTTACATTGTGTTTTTTTTAAATCAATAATTTTAGTGCAGCTACTCTAAATTGTAAAGAAAAAAGTAAGCTATAATTTATAAAGCACTTAAAAATTATATTCATAATTTTGTTTACAAAATCCTCAGAACTTGCAAAATCAAACTGATTTAAGAGAGTGGCAAATCTTTGAAAAATCCGCATCACTTGAAGAACATCCAGAATTCCAGGTCTAGCTAGACTGGTTTCCTCAACCCTGGCACCCTCCAGATGTACAATGCAGACCAGCACCTAAAGGGTTGAACGGAGCATTAGCAGTTCAGTGACCTTGTTAGTTGGCTTGAATGCTACGACATGACACATTCATTTGTACCACTGCTTATACTGTAGTTTGCATAGACTTTAATAATAGTTTGTAGTCAGATACAGTGCAGTGTAGCATTTCTGGCTATGGAGTTAATTAAATGTCCAGCTGCATGTTTGCCCTATTTCTTAAAAATACAGAATATTTTTGGTTGTTGAAAGTGATGGCAGAAGCTTCAAGAGCTGATCTAAAGCCTTTGGGAAGCCATAAGCTAAAATGTTCCACTCACACCTCTTCATATAGACCACCCATAGCAAAATAGGGAGATAACACAGAATTCTCTGCAATTATACAAATGATCCCCATTTTTATAATAACTTCAATAATTCTTATTAGCTCCACTAGTATCAAAGGAATAGAAATGTGAGCACTGCATTATGTTTTGTGTTCTTCTTAGCAACAAAAAAATAAAATACAATACTTTACCAGTTTATCCAGATAAAGTGTCCCATTGGATTGAAGTATAATCTTGGGTTGCATGCATAATTATGAATTGTTTCATTCAATCGTTATTTTTAAAAACAGAAATTCTTAACAGTGAGTTGATTTCAATTTCATTCTTTGCCTAGAAGCATGCAGCAATATCAAAAGTTAGCAGCCAACTCCCATGTTATGCTGAACTTTCTGTATTTCTTTGTGTCTTATTTAGAGACAGGCCAGAAACAGTGCTTAGATCTTTCCATAAGCAAGCTCTCCTACTTATTTGGTGCTATAATTCTGTGCATGATAACTTGAAGGAATATTTTCACCGCTAGGTGTTCATATGACTCATGCTGCCTGTGAATCAGTGGCTGAACAGTTTGTCATTCTAGAAACAAATAGAAATTCTATTATAATATTTTTGAACCAAGAATTTAAAAAAAACCCTTTACTAAGTGACAGACTCTTCTAATTAGAAGCTCTTTCAGTGGAAGGGAATAAATTGGACAAGATGATTGTTTCCATCTCATTTTTAAAGGATTTATCAAACACTTCGTGTTTCTGAAGAAGATTAATTCTTTTATCTTAATTCTCATCTTGCCTTCCCAAGGAGAACAGGGTTTTTGTGCAGATAGTCCTTGACAGTTGAGCCCAAGCAAGACAACTGTTCAGTGAGTTTTTCCCCATTTTACAACCTTTTTTGCCACAGTTGTTAAGCAATTCTCCATAGAGCTGCTGCAAGCATCCAGAGTGGGAGGTGCTCCAGTCTTCACTCTTACAGGCTGAGCTGTAATTGAGGAACGCTCCTCCTCCTCCTCCACGTGACTCTTCCATGCGTTCCCCAGTTTTAGCTCAGCCTCGCTAGAGACAGGCAGCTTTAACGATTATTCCTTGGCCGATCCAGGTTTTTTTCTCCTATTTGCAGATTCAGGTTTGACTCTTTCCTTTCTCCTTGATCCCTGCGTCTTTAGTTCGTCCCAAAATAGTGAAGGAGCGATTTTTTTCACCCCTTAGTGGGAAATAGGGGGATTTGGAGCCTTTCGCCCCCCCACCCCCTCCCTTTTCCTCTGCTGCTTTTTAAGCTGTGCTGCATCTAAGCAGCGGCTTCTGTTTGCGCTCTAAATAGCGCTACATTGCGCCTTCCCCCCCCCCCCCCCATGAACGCCTTGGAAAAAGGGGAGCCTTCTTCTGCAGCCCCTTGGTTTTGCTTGCATTCCACTGGCTTTTTTATCATTAAGGGGCTTGTGTGTTGTCTCTTAGCTATTTGCGCCGGGGCCGGTGGCCATTTTGGGCGTGCCTCGTGGCCGGCCGCCATTTTGATTCTTACTGTATTTGATCATTCGGGCTGCGACGTTCTTGAAGGCCCATAGCGGGACCGGCAGGCCATGTGGAGCCTAGTCCTTTAGAGGGTAGTGTGGCTCTGTGCCCTGTTGCTCCTTTTTCAGTTTTAGTTGGCTTTTTTTCCGCAGCTCGCTCAGAGACACAGGCACTAACTTCCCATTTTTGTTGGGAGGCTGCCTCAGGAGGCCTTTCTTTCCTGCTTTTTTGATTCTTTTGATATTTATCTTTCCTGGCCTCAGCGTTCATTTGGCTTATTGAAAACTATAAATAAACAATAAAGTAAATAGTCTATTATTAATTTTTTTCTTGAATTCGTTTGGCACCTTTGGGTTCCTCCCTTAAAAAATCAAATCAAATCAAATCAAATCAAAATAAATAAATAAAATAAACCAAAAAATTTTTTTCGAAATGGGGACGTGGCCCAACTTTAGGACCTGCGTTGTAGGTCGAGCTTCCAGGCGTGCCAACCGCCCTTTTTTTGTATAATATCTCTCTTTGCTTCTTTGGTGTTATGGCAGAAGGCAATCCCAGCGGTCCTTCTTTGAAGGCTAAGTCAAAGACGCACTATTTGCGCAAACGGGACAAGGACTCATCCAAGGCCTCTCAGATGGGCGCCATAAAGCCTTGGAGAAGGAGTTTGACAAACGGTCCAAAGACTTGCATTCTGTAGCTCTCGCTCTTCCCACTACCTCTACTCAACCCCCTCCCCTGCCAGAACAACCTTCTCTTTCCAGGGGCAGCTCACCCGCCCAGAGCCGTCAGGCCTCTCGAGCGCCTGAAGCCACATTCACACCAACCGCTGCGGGCCTATGCACAGAAGACCCATCCTCTACCATCATTCCGGACAGTATCAGAGAGTGGATGCAGCTAGCTATCCGTCAAGGAATAGCAGAAGGTATCCAACAGCTGGCCAGACCAGGGTCCCAAATGATGGCGCCCGAGGTCGAATCTATGTCCGGAGGATCCCTCTCCAGACCGGCTTCTCAACACGGTCAGGTACCTTCCCAAATGGAGACTCCTTTCCCGGAAGGGGAGGAGGCTCAGGGAGAGGAGGAAATGGGCTTTGAACCCTTCAGGGAAGAGGAAGGGTCAGATAGGGGGTCTCTACAATATTCCGAACCCTTTTTCGAGGTAGACCCTATGGAGGAAGAGATGTCAGAGGACGAAGGCATACCTCCTGAACAACCGGTACTTATAGGCCTGTTTAAGCCTCATTTATTTAAGTCCTTGCTTTTCAAGGCAAAAAATATTTTGGGCCTGACTTCCCAGTCACCCTCTGAACCATCTCCAGCGACCCCGGGGGGGGGGGGCAGAAGACACTATATTCAGACAGCCGGTTATCGAAACCGAGATTATTCCTACCCCTCCAATCTTCTCTGACTTGGTCGCGAGGCAATTGGCCTCTTCGGGCCCCCCTCCCGCCCCTTCCAGCCAGGACAAGAGATTGTTTAATCTCAACCCGGAATTTTCTGTCATGTTAAACACTCCTGAGGTGGACAATCCCATAATTAGACTAGCGTCATCCTCTAACCCCACTGACGCTCTGGAAGCATTGAAGCCAGGGGACAGGTGGGCAGAGATGGCGCTACGGCAGGCGCACCAGTCAGATGCTTGGGCCATTTAGTCTGCTACGGCCACGTCATTTTTCACTCAATCCTCCATCAGGTGGCTCAGACAGATGAAACAGCATGTCCCCCCATCTAACACCAGGGCCCATCAGGACATTGCCAAGCTCACGGCCGCAGCGGAATTTGCAGCCAACGCCACTTTTCACTCTGAAATTTTCTTCTCAGGCCATCTCACGCATTACTGCCCGAAGGCTTCTTGGCTTATTCACTGGCAGGCTGACATTAAGAATAAAACTAAATTGGCCTCATCTCCCATATCAGGGGGCAAATTGTTTGGTCCAGCACTAGAGCCTTTGTTGATGGAGAGCCGGAATAAAAAGAAGTTCCCTCCCATCGCTTTTTCGCAGGCAAGAGTCCAGAGGGTCCCAGGCCTTTCGGAGGGGCTCATTTCGCACCTCCTTCCAACTGTCCTTCACCCCTAGGTATCAGAGTTCCCCGACGTTTCGGCTGGCCTACCAGGACCGGAGCGACTCGGGAGACAGGAACAGAAGGGGGAGCAGCTACAGGAGGCCCTTCTGGGGTGCAGGGAATAAAGTGCCCCTCCGTCCCAGATAGGCCTCCAACCACTTATCCCATTGGCAGTCACCTTAAGTATTTTGCCAACCGGTGGGATTCATCCACTTCGGATTCCTGGCTTAGGGACACTGTAAGATTAGGGTTCTCCCTTCAATTTCAGTCATCTCCTCCGGAGCACTTCATGGTTTCTCCCCTTTCCAGAGACCCGACTAAGCGTGCTCTCATAGAAGCCGCTATGAAAACACCTTTCTGATATCAAGGCCATCCAGCCCATGCCACCTTCACAGCGGGGAGAGGGGTTTTATTCCCTCCTCTTCTTGGTTCCTAAACACTCCGGGGGTTGGAGGCCCATTTTAGACCTGAAGAGGCTAAATCGCTATATTGTCCGTCATAAGTTCAAAATGCATACACTTCAGTCAATCTTACAGGGCACCAGGCAGGGAGACTGGCTCACATCCATTGACCTCTCTGAGGCATACCTTCATATCCCCATCCACCCCTCGTGTTTCAAATATTTGAGATTTTGCTACATCAATCAGCATTTTCAATATGTGGCCCTTTCTTTTGGTCTCGTCTCGGCCCCGAGGAACTTCACCAAGGTGTTGGCAGCTCTGGCAGCTCACTTCAGACACTTCCCTATCCGCATTTACTGCTATCTTGACGACATTCCTATACTATCCCCTACCCGTCATCAAGCTGAGAGTGACACTAAAACCACCCTTTCGATACTTCAGGATCATGGCTTCCTCGTCAACTGGGAGAAGAGCCAGCTTAGCCCTTCCACCCGAAAAGCACACTTAGGGGCAGTGATTGATTCAGTTGAGGGGATTGATTCAGTTGAGAAGATTCAGCAGTATCCAAAAAGCTATCAGGGCTATTAGACGAGCTAGAAAGGCCTCATTACTGGACTTATCCAAGTTGCTTGAAAAATTAGTTTCATGCATATCTATTGTCCCCTGGGCACGCTTACATTCCAGATCCCTGCAATGGTTCCTCCTGCCTTATCAGCGTTCCGGAAGGAGTGATTCAGGTCTCATGGTGAAGGTTCCTCCAAGGGTCCTCGCCTCCCTCCAATGGTGGACCAGACCCACTACCAACAAGGGACATCTCTTCAAGGAGCCCCAAAGGGTCACTCTCACAACAGACGCCAGCCTATTCGGATGGGGGGCCCACATGCAGTCACTTTCAGCTCAGGGTACTTGGTCAGCAATCGAGCGACGCTGCAGCATCAACTGGCTGGAGCTTCACGCAGTACACCTGGCCGTGCGTGCCTTTCTACCTCAGGTGCGAGGGCGCCACATACTAGTCTTGACAGACAACACTACAACCAAGGCCCACATCAACTGTCAAGGGGGCACTCATTCTATCCACCTCATGAGGGAGGCCGAGCGGCTCTGTCGGTAGGCAGAAGTAAATCTCCTATCCATCAGGGCGGAACACATCTCGGGGGTCTCAAATGTCCAGGCAGATTGGCTGAGCAGGGCCACTCTGGACCAATCAGAATGGCGCCTACACCCCTCACTGTTCAGGGAGGCAGCAGCGATATTCGGTCAAACTCTGGTGGACCTGTTCCCATCTCCACTCAACGCCCAGACACAGAGATTCTTCTCAAGATACCCCACCAGCGGGGCAGAGAATCACGATGCCCTGCGTTGTCCCTGGCCCACAGGGCTTCTATACCTTCTATGCCTTTCCTCCCCTCCCGTTGATCCCCAAGGTGATTCAGAAGCTGATACTAGAAAGGGCGGAAGTTCTCATGGTAGCCCCATATTGGCCCAGGAGGCCGTGGTTTGCGGATCTTTGCAATCTGTCATTGGCCCCACCATGGAGGATTCCCCCAGACAGGATCTCACTGTCCCAGGGGCCTCTTCAGCATCCAGACCCACAGTGGCTTCAGTTAGCCATCTGGAGGTTGAGCGGGAAAGGCTAAAAGATGAGGGCCTGTTGGTCCAGGTCATCAATACCATCCTGGCAGCAAGGCGGCCTTCGACTACCCACATTTATAACACAATCTGGAACATCTTTTGTAAGTGGTGCAATAAGTTCTCCATCAACCCGCTCTTCCCTTCAATCGCACAAATCCTAGCCTTCCTACAAGATGAGCTAGATAGGGGCCTCTCCCCCAACACCCTGAGAAGGTAAGTCGCAGCCCTATCAATGGTGGTTGCTGGCAGTTCTTCTGGCTCACTTTCCCACCACCCTCACATCAGGGCATTCCTTAGGGGGGCTTCCAATCTGCGCCCTCCAGTGATTCACAGATACTCGACCTGGGATCTTAATAAGGTTCTTATTGCATTGACTAAACCTCCCTTCGAGCCTCTCAGGGAGGCGCCACTTCAGTTTCTCACATTCAAAGTGGTGTTTCTTGTGGCAGTAACATCAGCGAGAAGGATATCTGAAATTAGCAGCTCTATCCGTGAGTAAGGACCTATGTGTTTTCCACACTAATCGGGTGGTTCTGCAACCAGACCCCGCCTTTATGCCTAAAATCAACTCGGCATTTCACAGGGCACAGGAATTGGTCCTACCTAATTTTTGTCCCAAGCCTTCTCGAGAAAGGGAAAGGCAGTGGCACACTCTCGATGTCCGAAGGGCACTCCGGATCTATATCTTATCGCACACGGGCTATCAGGAAGTCAGAATTGTTGTTCCTGTCATTTCAGCCAAAGACGCTGGGCTGTAAGGTATCCCCGTCTACTGTTGGCCGCTGGATTAGAGCTACCATATCCAAGGCCTATTTGGCTCAGGCCCTTCCTGTTCCTAGTGGGAAAACCACTCACTCTACAAGGAGTGCAGCCACCTTGGCAGCCTGGGTTACTCAGGCGTCATTCAGGATATCTGTCGAGCGGCCACCTGGGCGTCTCCATCTCCGTTTATACACCACTATAAAATCGATGTTTATGCCTCAGCTGAGGCATCCCTTGGTAGGCGAGTCCTTCAACAAGTGGCAAGAGAACCAGAGATGATTCCAGACCAGACAGAGTCCCTCCCGTAGGACAGGCCATGCTTTGGTATGTCCCACTCTGGATTCTCACAGCAGCTCTGGAGAATGGGCGTTGGTGCTTACCTGATACGCCCTTTCTCGTTGAGCTGTGTAGAGCATCCAGCCCCACCCTAATTGGTCCGTCTGGTGGGGAATCCTGTTTTGGCCAATGATGTATATAATTTATAGTTCAGACTTGCTTATTAGTTGACAGAGGATAGTTGCTGTCTTCTCGTCTTCGTAAAACTGGGGAACGCATGGAGGAGTCACGTGGAGGAGGAGGAGCGTTCCTCAATTATAGCTCAGCCTGTAAGAGTGAAGACTGGAGCACCTCACTTTGCTTGTCAGAAGGTCGCAAAAGGGTATTGCAACCATCATACATATGAGCCAGTTAAGCCTCTGAATTTGGATCATTTGATCTCAGGAATGCTGCAATGGTCATGTCACTTTTTTCAGTGTCAGTACAAAGGTCGAACATTAAAAATGGCTGCTAAGTCAAGGACTAAATGTATTTTTGTAATGGCTTTTTCTTAACATAGGCATTGATCAGGCATTATTTTTATTATGCTTTCACATATGTTATGTGCTCAAACTTTCTATGATTTTTTTGCTGAGTGATAACAGGAAAAGAGCAAAAGAGTAATGCATTGATTTGAGCTCTTTTATTATATAGTCAGATGAGGTGATATATAGTTGAAGGTTTTATAACTTTGGTAGTCCTTTGCTTACAACTGCATGCTTAGCGACTATTCAAAGTTACAACAGACTGTCCAAGAAGTATTTACAAACTGGTTTCAGAGTTACGACCGTTGCAGTTCCCCCCCTTCCGCGGTCACCGATTGCTCACTACACTTTTGAAGATCTCCAGAGTTCAGGAATTTGGGGTAGGGAAGGAGGGGAGGTGGCTCTGCTGTTGGTACAATCCCAAAAGTGGCCATCTTTGTCTGAGTGCCATTGCAAACCGCCTCCACCCAGTGACACATGGCACAGCTAACGCTGCTCTTAGGTTTGCTGTTCCTTGCTAACACTGGGCTTAGTTCCCCCAGTATTAGCTTCACTAGCAACTGTGACAAACAGCATATGAAGCTGTTGGTTGGGAATTTTTGAAACGCTGTAAGGAAAATACCAAGAACAAGTCACTCAATTTCCCCTATGTAGGAGTCCCCTACTCCTGCCAATCCAGAGATCTACTTCTGTTGTGTTCCACAACTAGGGTAGATTCACCAAACCATATGACTTCTTCCTGCTCTCTCCCGTCCCCTCTATTCAGGACTGGATCTTACTCTCCAGCTGTTGACTCTGTCTGGCCTCTGCTTTAGCAAAGCTGCTCATCCACTGGGAGCCTTTCAATCTGGTCTTTCTCATCAGGCAGGGCGAAGGTGCTACTCCCATGGAGAAGAGGAAGAAATACCGCTTTCTTTCAATTTGGCCAACGGGGCTTTGGAAAGATGGCCCTGTCAGCAACAAGAACATCCACTCATGATTTGTCTTTCTTCCCCCTTCCCCCTAGCAATGAAGGATGCAGAGAAAGCATAAAATGCACATCTTCCCTATTCTTAGCAAGGATGAAGATCGGAGAAGCAGCTTTCCACCCACCTTTCAATGGCTTCCTCTCTCCGCTCACCTGCAATGAAGCACTTCTGAAGAACAAAGACCTCACTGACTCCACTCCAGCCACTTCTCCAACTTCTGCTCCTCAACTAGGGGAAGGGGTGTGTGCAAAACGAAGGGAGGGACAATCTTGCTATGCCCATGGTGGTGTGCCTTAGTTCTTCCAAAAGCAAAACTTAGTGAAGCTCCTGAAGACTTAATTTTTCCCTTCCATTTCCCCCTTCCCCCGTTTCTTCCATACGCAACCTTGGAAATTAAACACCTCACACCATTTGGAGCAGACAAGGGTGGGTGGGAAGAAGGCCCAAGGACTAGGTGGATCCCCAGGGGTGGGAAGCAGAGCACAGGGTGTCTTGGGGTGAGAGAGGCCTGAGGCAGGTGGCCTTGTGCCTGCAATAGGCCTCCCAGGGCCTTCCCCACCCTTGAGACATCCTATACTCCACTTAATGTCCCGAGTTTTTGTTTAAAGATTACATCAGGGAGAACACGGATGGGGTGTTGTTAAGTAAGGCTGTAAAGGTGATCCCAACTTTGATTGTATAGGGCAGGTTCCATTATGGTCGTAACTTGAGGATTATTCATATAGTCAGATGTGGATATATGCAGTTTTAATCCTGTTTTGAAGCTAGTTTTGCCCTCTTCCAAAAGACATTTCGACAGATTCTTTGCTTTCTGCACAAGGAAGGATAAATAGCTGAGATTCAAAAGCTATGACGTTGGGAAAGCTAAGTAAGTTACTGTATAGGAACATACATTTTCAGTCATCTATATTAACTCATTTTAAGAAAAGAAAATATTTGGATACTTACTGAAAAAGCCTATATAGATGCTTCATGAGCTGAATCTTAAGATTTAGAAAGAGTCTGTATAGCTTTGTGGTGATTGGAAACTGAATTTCAGAGCAGAATTTGGAAAAATCCTATTATGGGAGAAACATAAATGTATAATACTGCCTGCGTCTTTTTTTAGTTACCACAATGGAATTACATTAACAGAAAAGCTATCTTATATCATGGTGATTCTCTATATTTTATAGAAATGGATGCTGGTATTTTCAAGCATATTTTCATATGCTCATAATTGTTTTGTTTGCTAAATGAGACAGAGAGAGAGAGAGGAAAAAAAGTAATGCTTGTTAAGATAGCTCACAAACTAGTAATGCAAATGGTAAAAGAAAGCTTTTTCCTTTTAAAAATCCTTTTGCTTCTCCCAAAATACTCATTGAATGACCAGTGATTTAATCTCAAAGTTTACTGTGAATTGAGTATGGATTTGTAGATTTTAAGATCTAATACAGGTAATCTGGTTTAGTGAATGCCTCGTTGTGGTGACCAGTCACAGTTATGATAATGATGAAAAAGTAGCATTACAATCAATGCTTTTCTTTATGACCTTTGCAGGGCTATAAATTAAATAAAAGCTGAAGTAAGAACATCAGCACAGTTGCAACTGTTTCACTTCACATATCGAATTTCTGGTCCCAATTGTGGTTGTTTAATAAGGATTACTTGTATTCCCCACTTTAAAAATTAGTTTTAAAGTTTAGTAAAAACAGTTCATCATTTAAATGAACAAAATTACAGGTAGTCCTAAAGGTATGATTAATGGAGCCTGCAGTGATTGTTAAATGGACACAGTGGTTGTAAAATGAATGCATTGATCAGGACCCAGTGGGGAAGGAAGCAGTTCCAAGACTTGCAGGGACCCTGCGGTTGGGATGGGAGGCCTACTGCAGCATCCCTACGGTTGGTCATAAGGACAAATTACTGCAAGGGCACAGCAGTGGCTGAAACAAACTAGCGCATAAGTAACCTGGTGGGGGGATGTTTGTCATAACTTAGGATGCTAAGCAACTGGGAATAGGTTGAGGACTAACTGTACCTGTAGCGGAAATGGTAATTGATAGTATAGGAAGCATGTATTGCTACATTTATTTCGAGAAGAATCTTATGGAAAATGTCAGATATCAGCATTTTATTACGAATAGAGACTTGGCTAGATTATTTATTGGCTAACTAGCTAGTATGGTATAATGGTAAGAACTAGAATTGGGACGATCCAGTTTCAATCTTATTTTTGAGCCGAGAGTGATTGGAGGAGGGTAATAAGAACTTATAAACAGGTAATCTTCTGAAGATTGTTTTATTGTGTTATGCATTTTCTTTATGTTTAATAAAATTTAATAATAAAATAATGCTATAGTAAATGCTTCACTGTGAGATAAAATGATTGTATTTTAATCTAGTGTAACTGGTTTTTAGGAGCTGAATGATCTGGCACGTGATCCTCCAGCGCAGTGTTCAGCAGGGCCTGTTGGAGATGATAGTAAGTATCTGTAAAAAAGGAAAAGACCTCAGATTAGGATTCTTTTGGGCAGTAAGAGGAATCCTAAATGTATTCCTATTCGACTTCTCTTTTAAATGCAAAGCCTTCTAAGCCAGTGAGTGCCTCAGAGTAACCTCTGCCATCAGAGCACATACATTGCTGGTTCAGTCAACTTGGAACCAAAACAACTGGTTAATGAATTTCATTGAAACAACCTACTTCCACTTTTCCGAAGGTAAAATAAATTCAATGGATTTCTGTTCTTAAAAGACTTACAGAGAATCCTTAATTTTGATCTTGAGCAATTACAACCTTATATCTTAAAATTAAAATTTAATATCCATTAAACTAATTGTGTACAGGTAGTCCTTGGGTTACAATGGCAATTGTATGCTGTCACTGAGCGATGTGGCAGTAAAGCATGACATCATGTAACTACATCACTTAGCGACAGCAATCTAGGCGATCATGATTGCTGACTGAATCCCAAGACATGCAGGAAATGGCAGGAGTCTCAGGTAAGGAGCATGGGGATACTGTAGGGGGTGGAGAGAGAGGCCCTGGGCGGCTGGCTGCAAGTCCACACATGAGTTGTATGCATGGCATGCAAGCTCAGGGAAGAGTGGGGATTTAGCAGAGTGACTTGCAACTTTCCCTGCCAGATTTCCCATTGATTTTGCTTGTGGGAAAGTGGTAGAGAAGATCACAAATTGTGATCACGTGAGTGTGGCATGCTACAACTGATAGATGCCAGCTCGTTGTTAGGCTCCTAAATGATGATCAAGTGACTGCAGGGGTGCTGGAACTTCAAGGACTTGTCATAAGCACCACTTGTTCAGCATCTTTGAAACTTTAAACATCACTGAATGAGTGATCGGTAAGCGAGAACTACCTGAATTAAATGTATAGTAAATTTAGTAACTGAAGATGTTTGGATATGTTTATTATCTTAAATCTGTTTGAGTGATAGTATAAAAGTACTTCTTCAGGAGTTAATGTTTCATATACCAAATATAAATCATCTCTGTCTTTCAGAAACAGCAATGTGAATTGACATGCACTGAATAAAATACAAATATGCTACTAATCAAATTAACTTCTAATTGCCATTTCAATGCATTTCCTACAAATTGCCTAGACTAAGTTAGCTTATTTGTTTCTCACTTTTATTATATTAATATAGCCATCAAACTCATATAGTATGACATAAAACAGACTTTAAATTGAAATTGTGAGTAGTTTGGATGCCTGGGATCTGCATTTGTACAGTTATTTGTGTTGTAAATAACAGCAGAACCTATTGATGGTGGCAGGGAGATGATGCTAAGTCATAACACAGTTTAGCAACAAATCAATGTGCTAGAATATACTAACTAGTCTGATAGCATTCACTGGCATTTCCTCTAAGTTAGGTCTAAGTAGTAAATAACTGATGGCTCTGTCTCTGGTTTCTTTAGCATGTTGCAAAAGGCATGGACTATGACTTCTTTTCAGAACTTGCCAAGGGGAAGGCACTGATTTCCTGATTCTATTTCTGTTTGTTCCTAGAAGAAGTAGCCTACTTACAAGATAGGCCATAAATAGACCATTCATGAAATTGTTCATAATCTAGAAACCACTAAATGTAGTAAGAGTACTAGTACCAGTACTTTGCCATTAAGCCATATTATGGCTTAAAATGGCTGAGATTTTAAAGGGAAGATCTTAAGTCTTAAGTGCCTTAGTCAAGCTTTCACTTTCTTTTTTCTTCTAGTGTTCCACTGGCAAGCAACAATAATGGGACCAGTAAGTAGCCCTCCAATTTTAATTATGATAGAGGCAAATATCCTATATCGTCTTCTAATAGCTTTGTCTTTGCAGAATGACAGCCCCTATCAGGGTGGGGTGTTCTTCTTGACAATTCACTTTCCAACAGATTACCCCTTTAAACCGCCTAAGGTAAGGAACATTTTAGATCCCAACATAGTTGATACATCTTATGCTGTGTATTATAAACCAAGGAAATAATTTATTTTTAACAGGTTGCATTTACGACAAGAATTTACCATCCAAATATTAACAGTAATGGCAGTATTTGTCTTGATATTCTACGGTCGCAATGGTCTCCAGCATTAACTATTTCAAAAGGTAAGCAAAAAAAGTTTTTACTGTACATGGATATATATTTCTAGAGACAATGATATATATGCTGCTGTCTTTACTCTTTAATTTCCTACTTGCAACCAATTTAGAATTTAAAGCACCTAGGCCTGATTCTACCAAAGTTTATGGAGTTACATTTTAATTATATCAGATCAATTTTCTTTTGTCTTTGTCCCATGTATGTCTTCGCTCTGGTTTTGTGAGCAAGTTTGACTTCTACTTTGTAACTGAAACATAAGCATTTGGTTTTAATTATATGTGTTATTTGGATATCTATTTCTTTTAAAAATCCTCATAATCAGAAATATCTGAATTGAAATATTAAATTAGAGGAAAAAGGCAGCAAGCAATAAAGAGCATTGTGAGGATTAAATATTCTATTAAAATGAATTCACACTCTGTTTAGTAATTATTATCAAATAAACATTCAAAATATTTATTTAATTATTGAATTTATATTGCCGCCTATTTGCCCATGGTGACTCAAGCCAGCTTACAGAATATAAAAACCATATTTAAAACAATAAAAATTAACAAAAAAATCAAATAAATTAATACAGTACAATGAAACAAAATTATCTCTCACCACCCCAGCGACAGCAGATCACATGAGCCATTTAATGGGCTCCATCCCACTCTGGGTTCCCCAGGCCCACTGGCAGAACCAGGTCTTCAGCACCTTCCAGAAGAGTATTAGAGTGGGTGACATTCTAATCTCTGTGGGAATGATGTTCCAGAGAGAGGGAGCCACCATGGAGAAGGCCCTTCTTCTTGGTCCCACCAGGTGTATCTCCCTCGGGGATGGGACCTGCAACATTCCCTGCCACCCCACTCTGATGGGTTGGGTAGATGGGTTGGATGACTGGCAAGAGACGGTTCCTCAGATAACCTGGTCCCAAACCATGAAGGGCTTTGAAGGTGACAACCAGCACTGTGAATTACACCTGGAAGCAAATTGCCGCTCTCACAGGAGAGGTGATACATGTGCACACTGGGTCTGCACAAAGCCATGCTGGCTGCTGCATTTTGCACCAACTGGAGCTTCCAGTGGATCTTCAAGGGCAGCGTGTTACAATAGTCAAAGATGGGAAGTGACTAGGGCATGAGTAACTGTGAGTAGGGACTGTTGGTCCAGGAAAGGGTGTAACTGGTGCACAAAGGCCCTCCTGGCCAAGACCGCCACCTGCTCTTCGAGCAGGAGTCATGTGTCCCCTAAATTATGCACAGGATCTGTTTGGGGAAATGCCATCCCATCCAAGACCAAATGTGGTAATTTTACCTGAGCCAACGAACCCCCAAACCCAGAGCCGCTCGGTTTTGCAAGGGTTTAGTTTCAACCCATTGGTCCCCATCCAGCCCCTAACAGCCTCTAGGCACTGCAAGAGGGAGGACACAGCATCACTTAATTCACCACTGACCAAGACATACAGCTAAATATCATCGGCATATTGGTGATACCTCAGTCCATGGTGATGGATGATCTCACCCAGCAGCTTCATAAAAATGTTGAACAGGAGCAGAGAGAGTACCAAGCCCTCAGAACCCCGCAAAGCCATGGCCAAGGGCTGGATCTCTCCCTTCCTGTCAACACTGACTGAGAGAGGTCGCAGAGGAAGGAAGTGAACAAGGATAGCACAAGGCCTCCCACTCCCATCCCCCGAAGCTGCCCCAGGAGAATACCATGGTTGATGGTATCGAAAGCCACCAAGAGGCTAAATAGAGCAAGGATGGATGCACTACCCCCATCCTGCTCCTGCCAGAGATCATCCAAAAGTACAACCAACGCCATTTCTGTCCCAAATACAGGCCTTGGTAGCAGTCGAGATAATCCATTTCATCCAGAAACCTCTGGAGCTGCCGCGCGACCACTTTCTCAATAACCTTCTCCAAAAAGAGAAGATTGGAGATAGGTCAGAAATTATCCAACCAGGTGGAGTCCAGCAATGGCTTCTTAAGAGCATGGACCACAGCCTCCTTAAAGTGCTGGGGCACCGTCCCCTCCTATAGGGAAGCATTAATCACCGCCAGAGTCCACCCGCCTGTCACCTCCTAGGAGGCTTTCACAAGCCAGGAGGGACATGGGTCTAAAACACAGGTGCTTGTGCGCATACTCCCTAGGATCCTATCCACTTCCTTGGGAGCAACAGGGTCAAACTGTTCCCAGATAACAGGGCAAGAACCTGTCTCAGGCTTCCACCAGACCAGCAACCATGCCGGCATCTGACTGGGAATGAAGTTGAGTGATTTTGTCTTCCAGAAAATCTGCAAATTCCTCAGTCCTCGCCTTTAGGTGGACATCAATCTCCTCCTTCCCCAGGAGGAGGCGGCTCACCTTAAAGAGGATCATTGGGCGATTATCTGCAGATGCAACTAGTGCGGAGAAGTATTCACCACCTATTGCTTCCTTGTTTTTCACAGCACAAAAGAGGAGGGCTTATAGTCATGCTCAGTATAGCTAATCCCCTATTTTGCAAAATAAGCATGGTTGCATGCACAATCCTTTACTCATCTTAAAATTTTCAGGTATTCAATAAATTTGTGGAGAGGTTCTGATAAAATTCAGTAGCTTTATCTGTCAACTATTGCATTTAAATGTGCATATTAAATTTCTTTTGTTGGTTGTAATTCTCTTTGTTTTCTAATGCTTGTAATACTGCCATAGTATTTCACATTGATCCAGGGGTGGGATTCAATTTTTTTAACAACCAGTTCTGTGGGTGTGGCTTGGTGGTCATGTAACTGGCTGGGCATGGCCAACTCAACATCACTCACGTGGAGGCACACTTCAACTTGCCTGGCCCCTCGTGACTGTGGGGATGCTGCAACAGTCGTAAGTGTGAAAAATGGTCATAAGTCACTTGTTTCAGTGCCATTGTAACTTTGAATGGTCACTCCACACAAGCAAAGTACCAGCAAAGGAGGGGAAAAAAACTCCAGAGACGTTCCTGAAAGTCTAGTCCTGCCAAGAATATAATAAGGGTTAATGGAGAGGCAGTTTCTGTAAGCAACATCAGAATGTTTCCTTCCTGCCTTCCTTACAGGATTATGCCAGTAATTTCTTCTAATAACCGGTTCTCCAAACTGCTTAGAATGGTAACAACAGGTTCTAATGAATAGGTGCAAACCTGTAGAATCCTACCCCTGCATTGATCTTGTATTAACCAACACTGTACATGTGATTATGTTGTACAGCAATTAAGCAACTCATAATGTACAACAATATTTTATGTAGATTCTCCTAGTAAGTAAGTTAACATTTAAAGCAAATTTCAAACTAGAGAAAATTTGTTTTATCTTGTATTATAATGTTTTATTTTAAAGAAAAGAAGAAATTTTATATATTAAAAATATCTTATAGTTTCTGGTACTTTCAGTCAGGCAATATCATTAAGCTTTGATTATCTGCATATGTTTACAGAATAAAGTTGTTTTGATTTACCTAAAAGAATGATTAACTTTTATTATGTTTGGTACTATTCGGACCTTCTCTTGTCTAGTTTTACAGGTGTGACCTGGTTTATTCAAATATGTTTGACATGTAACACTCTCTCTTTTCCTATTCTAATTCATGTACAATAGAAATTGTTACTCTGGTGCTTGGAGACATCCAAATATGGGTTAAACTCTTCAGTTGCTTAAGAAGGGAAGATCATATTGTTAAAGTCAGCTGTTAGTGCCTCCATGCTTTTCCTATTTTTTTCATGTGCTTTCCCAAGGCTGATATATTGCATGTGTTTTTTCATTCTATATTGTTACATTTCCATCTTGAAAGCAAACAGTTGTATATTTTTCTAATCTGTTGAACTTCCCATCTCTCCTTACAACTGAAAGACTAGGGCACAGGTCTCTAAAGAATTTTTGTTTATTTCATCAGAGTAGTCAAAACTGTGACAAAAAAAAAAAATCAGTCAAAACTTGGTAGCTTTAAGCCACAATTAATGACCTACTGTAGTGTGCCAATGCAATGTGGAACTTAATGCTTGGAAACTGCCCATGCTGTCACAATTCTTGATCTGATGTTGGGTGTCCCACCTTGCACGCAGAATCCTAGTGCTAAATAGTCCGTTTGTTCAAACAATGACCAGCAAAATCTTTTTTTAAAAATTCATAAACATTTTGAATACAGTGTATTCAGGGATGGGATACGACAGGGTTAACTATCGGTTTGGGATTTATAAGCTTCCCTGCAGGCTGCGAGCCGTGTACCTGTAAATCGTCATCACCAGCTGCCTGCAGAGAAGCAGCCTTTGAAACAACCTTCTCTTCCTGCTTTTCTAACTGCAGCTGTGCCTCATTCAGCAGCTGAAGTTGAAAAATCAGGAAATAAAAATCAGGTAAGAGCCTGGGTGGATGAGTGGGCAAAAACATCAGCAGACATAGAACCGATTCTATGTCTGTTGCTCTTCAGAGCTACCAGTTCTACAGAGGTGGACAGAACCGGTAGAAACCTACCCCTGAGTGTATTGTCAGGGCATATCATTTACAGAGGAAAAAAGAAAAAAAAAAAGAAATAGTAACATATATACTAATAACAATAGTAATAGTGTAACAGAATAATTTTAACTAAATTTATCTTTATGTTAGCTTATTTGTAATCCTTGTTGGTTGGTTATATTAGCATACTTGTAGTTATAAATCATCTTTATGTTTAGTTCATACATAGCAATAATCTTTCTTCATCTCATTTCTACCTCTAACCACTTATAAAATCTATCCCATGTTGAGTAATATTCTATATCTCCTTTGTCATTTATTTTTAATGTCAATCTATCCATCTCTGCATAATCCAGTACTTTCCGAATTACATCCTCATCTGATGGAGTGTTCTCATTTTTCCAATATTGTGCAAATACAATCCTTACTGCTGTCAATACATGCAAAACTAGGGATATAGTCCTTTGATCATAGCCCTCCGGCATTATACCCAACAAAAATATTTCTGCTTTCAGGCGTATACGTTGCTTAATCATCTTTTCCAACCATGTATGTATTTTCGTATCCAGCAAAATCTTTAGGGGGAATTTCAATCCTAAATGTTGTGTTTTATTCCCTCTAGTACTTTTGTCCATCTGTTCTCTGTTGTGTGATCCCAATCCAGATGATCCTTTAGTGCCTGAGATTGCACGGATCTACAAAACAGATAGAGAAAAGTGAGTAGGGTATTCAAACATCTTAAAAATAAAGTGGATACATTATTATTTTTAAATAAGGAGAATGTTTTAATTTGTGACTATGTTGATACCAAAAAATTTGGTCTTAATGATTAATAATGATGGATACTCCAGTTAGTTTTACTGAAAAATCTGGGGTTCTGTTAGTTCCATTTCAAAGAAATAATTTCCCATGCACTATTATAGCTACATTATTCTTCTGGTGTCATTACTGCTGTACCACTAAACAGTAATTCTGCTAACAATTAAGAATCACATGAAAAAGAAAAATAATTAGGTTTGTGTACAATAAAAATGACTGTTTGTGCTTCTGAACCTAAAAAATTGTATAGGTGATAACAGAGTACATCAGAATTCATTATTTTGAATTATTTTACAAATAGAAATTCAAACAGTTAGTTAATCTGTAACATAATCCTTATATTTCTCTTTTACTAACATTAAAAGAAATTGAACATGACTAGATTTCATACTTTGCAACCTATGAAGTGCACTGCATGAAGTTCATAACTGAGGTAAAGAAAGTGAGATAAAAAATGTAAAATACAGTGTGTATGTGTCAGTTTGTACATGCTCATTTGTGGGTGTGTTAGGAAAGGTTCATCAGGCAGTGTGTAAGGTTTTGGGAATTTTTTTTTAATTCTTAGCTGTTGATAGGAAACATTAGAAACATTTCTGCCTGTTATTCTAAAAACAGGGTTGGAGTGGATGTGTTTATTTATTTAGCATATGGCATCTACAAATGTTATTTTTATTAGCTGCTTTAATGTTTGGTGAAGCTTTCCTATTGTTAATCATCTTTCTTTATATATACAGGTACAACAGAATAGCTCGAGAATGGACTCAGAAGTATGCGATGTAATTAAAGAAATTATTGGATAACCTCTACAAATAAAGTTAGGGGAACTCTGAAAGAGAAAGTCCTTTTGATTTCCATTTGACTGCTTTCTATGAGCCCACGCCTCATCTTCCCCTGTGCACATGTTTACCTGATACAGCAGTGCTGCGTGTTGTACACACTTGGAACAACGAAATACTGTATTCCATACCAACATTGACTCCTAGCAAAGAAATGTGTGTGAAAAGCCAGTTCTTCTATCAAAGTCTAGTTGTGAGCATAAAAGCATTCCTAAGAGATTTCAATTGGGCACTAAAACCAAGCGTGAAGGGAGAGGGGAAGAATAAATTGTTTCTTGTGTTTCTGGGGACTTTTGGTGATTCAAGAGGATGCTTTTTTTAAATGGAATCCTTTTAAACTCATAACTGTAATGAAAAAAAATGTGAAGAACTTAAAGCTGTTCTGTATTTTATTCTGAAGGACCTACTAAGGTAAATGTATGACCAATGAGATCAAATTGTACCTACATCCTGTGTTTAAAAGTCTGAGTTTAACTGGTCAGAATTTAAATGCATTGGAGCTATTAGTGCATCAAGTGATGTTGATTTTATTTCAAATCTCCCCCTGACCCTTTCCCTACCTTTCATAATTTTGGTTTGTATGTGTTTTCTCAATTAACATAGCTAATAGCTCTTATTTTCTTAAGTTTTTAATGGCTTAGGTCTTTCTGGATGTAAGGGTAAAAATTCATTTGACAGACTTGTGTATATTTAAAGACCCAGCTGCTCCCTTGGAGCTTGTACGTTCAAGAATGATTAATCTGTGTAATAAACTGATTACTACAGTCATTACATATAACTGTGTGAATAGGCTTTATTTTTAGTTGTCTGTTTTAAGAATCAGTTTTCTCCTGATGGTTGCATTTGAAAATTGTGAATCTTCAAGGATTCATCATTAAAAGGCTGTACATCTGTGGGAAAAACAGATTAGTTTGACTCCAGTTTCTGATAGTATTAACTTTCATGATGATGTTCTCAATGGTTTGGGTTGATATGTCAGACCAAGATTGCTAACCCTGGTAATGGGTTTGCAAATTGAGTATCACACAATTTTGTTTCATGTGGTGTAGAATACACTATACATAAAGGATAAAAATTGGGCAAAATGGGTAACATTTTAATAAATAAAAGTACTACAGATTATGAGAAAATTTGTTTTCAAAAATGTTGCTCTAAATATTTAGAAATATCCATTGTGTATGTATATTTTCAAGAAGCCTTGAATTATGAAATTACAGGCTAGGAGATTCTGAACTACTTTAGCCATTGTATTCTGACACTACATTTTAAAATATATCTATACATTCTTGGCACAGCTGAGAATAAATTCCCAATAGTTATTACCTTTTACATTTATCCTATTTGCTTATTTTATGGATGGTCTTTACTTGCAGATATGTAGCAATAATATAGCATAATTTAAAAGTATGCAAAGTCATGTTACATAATTTCTAAGAGTCCATTATTTTACCATAATCTTGATAAGACTGATCTCTGAGTTAGCTCACCTAGCGGCATTCAATGAACTGATGCCTAATCTGAGACTGAAACAATAATTCTGAGCTTTCATCATGATGCTCTAAGTAGACAATGGAATAATTAGTATGTGAGTGGCACATTTCCATTGGTGAAAACAGTTTATGCTAAAGGAATTTAATTCACTTTAAAGCATTCCCCTTCTTTCTCACTTCCTGCAACTTCTGTGAACTTTCAACAACTTTCCAAAGCAGAATTTGAACATACAGAGAATAGCAAAGAAAATACGCAGATTGGAAAGGTTATATTCAATTATATTTTGCATAGTAGCCTAAGCATTGTTCCATAGGAATTATGCTACATGTGGTAAAACGTATAGGCAATAAATGTTTACTGTTAAAAAAGTGAACAAAACAGAAAAATAATTGAGACACTGGTGCTTATATGTACGTGTCAGTCCAAAAGCTTGAGGCTTTCTTGATGAAGAAATTGAGAGAATGAGCGTACTACACAACAGTGATGAGAAGTTCTGAGTGGTGACGGCAGATCAGGTAATGTCAAAAGTGGAACTTGTGGGGGGAAATGGATATGGAAGAGAAAAAAGTGATAGAAACATAAGATTAGAACAATTGCAAAAAGTGGCAGCAAATATTAGCTTTGGTTGCAATTAAAACAGTTTTGGGGGTTGGTAGAAAGTGGGGATGAAGTTGGAGCGAGGGAATGCTGAAAGAATATTTTAGAGAGTTGTGTGGAAATGGCAGCGATATATCAAAGAATGGGATTAAAATGATTGAAATAATGGCAGTAGCCAAGAAAAAACAACAAAATGTCAAAATGCCACAAGAATGTTGAAGTAATAAAACTGCAGATGTTGATGGGGAAATACAAATAAATATAAATTAAGAGAATATTTGTAGCTCAGGTTGAACTGTGGAGTCTTTCATGCTCTCTGAACTTTGTTGTTTGTTTGCAGACATTTCATTACCCAATTAAGTTATATCATTGGGGTAAGTTGCTTCCTGTTTATAGATAGTATCTCACCCTGCCAGATTGATGGATGTGGGTGTGGTTTGCTCCTTAGTAGTTCTTTATTATTTTTTACTTGTTTGCCCACTGTTAATCCCTACTTATTTGGGTGTTGGTTGCTGAAGAGAATGTGTTCTGAACTTTTTGTTTCCTTAATCTCCTGAATGGTTTGCAAATATAGTTTATTTCTAAGTGTCTATTGATGGCTGATTCATCTGAATGTCAGGCTTCCAGGAATTCCCTAGCATTTTTGGATTTAGCTTGGTCTAGGATGCTCACAATTTCTCAGATGAAACTAGGATTGAATCTTTCACGAGTTATAAGATTAAGTGGTTTTAATTGTGTCGTCTGACTGTTAGTTCATAGTCTTTTGTCTGTCTGCCCTACATAGAGGCTATTACAGTCCATAACACTATATGGCTCATCAGGGGTGTCAAACTGGTAGCCTACAGGCAGGATGCGTCATGTGCAGGAGACACCCACCTCAGTTCCGTAAAGGGGAAAAACATCGCAAATGTCACATGACGGCAACGTGTTTTACTTAAGATGTTTTGGGTGGCTTTAGTTGATTTGTATGCTACAGTAGTGTAGTTGTGATAGTCTATTGATAAAGTAGCATCGATATTCATTAACAGTGCAGTTACATGAAATGAAATCATAATTTCATATTCTATTTGTAGATTTTTGATTTTTGGAGGCACTGTACCTCTCTGTGGAGACTTGATGACACAGCATTCTTTACATTCACAGATCCAGAACTAGTAAAGGAATCCATGGCAGCAGTATGACACAACAAACCTGATCCAGTCAAATATACTAAGACCATCTATACATCTTCAAACAAAATGGATACACATGCAACTTTATCAAAAGGTGCCTGACCACTAAACCCACTGGAACACAACCAACCAGCTATGAAAAGGATAATGTTACTACACATCAAAAACATAAGAATCAACCAACAGACGATTGATTACAGCTACTCAGCATTTCCTCTGTATGGAACACAGTTGGAAGAATGCTGTGATATCCTATAATCAAAGTTAGCAAAAACTACTTGGGGATAGGAATTAGTAAGCATACCTTGGAAGATGTTTGTCAGAAGAGACTTAGGAGACTGGAACTTCTACTCCCTCCTTAGGCAAGAAGCCAACTGTATAATTTTGATCCAGTCATTTTTTTCTCAGCTTTAGGAAGGGGACAATGATAAGCTATTTTTGAAAAAAACTTGCCAAGAAAACTACAGTGTTGGGGAGAAGGCCAAAAGTAGATTTTTTCAGACTTCTGTGATCAATTTTAATGGTACTTTGTTGAGAATTGCTCAGGTTTGCCTATCTCGATTTCTCATGGACAAAGTCAGATGTGGTGACTGGGATGGTATCTTGACAGATAAACTGATTTATTTTGATCTATAGATCAATGAGTATATGGTACTTTCTGGTATATCTCCAGCCACATACTGGTATACCTTCAGCTACATATTCCCCTTGGCTTCTGAAATGAATTATATCACATTGGATCCAGTAAGTTATCACTGCCTCGTTGTGAGACGAGGTTGTTCCTGTGAATTTAAAAAAAGATCTTCTCCTGGGGTGAGCCCTTTCTCCCCAGTCTTTCCCTAGATCTAGTGTCTTGGGCAGTAATTTCCCATCTCTAACTTCTCCATTTTAGGCAAGGTTAATTGAAACTTTGTGATCAACTATGAAGCATTCTAAAGGAATATCTAAATACTTTAGTCCAGGGGTCTCCAACCTTGGCAACTTTAAGACTTGTGGACTTCAACTCCCAGAATTCCTCAGCCAGCAAAGAGGAATTCTGGGAGTTGAAGTCCACAAGTCTTAAAGTTGCCAAGGTTGAAGACCCCTGCTTTAGTCAGTTTCAGTGCACAACCTTTCCTGTTAATGGTCTCGGCAACGTTTGACCTCATTAGTCATGATATCCTTGTAGATCTGTTGAGAAACATCCAGATAGGCAGGAAAGAGAGCTCAAGTGGGATTTTAGCCTTAAATCATTGTGCAGCCACCCCCTCAGCTCCATGGAACCACAGTAGGTTTCCAACAATATACTGTAGTGCTATGGGCTACCAAAAAGATGTTGAAATTGTGCTAAGATTTATTAGCAAGTTCTGGTGCTTTGGGGACACACTTATCATGGGGGACATAAAAGCAACTGGACCTAAATTGATATTAGCAGCCAGGCTGCCCAGAATCAACAGTGTGTGTGTATGTATATATACATCTCGTTTACAGCTGCTGAAAATGTCAGCATTGTGTACCTGTCCTGTTAATGGAATTTTCTCATCTTTCCTTGGACTCTGGGAACAAGAGGCTGAACTAGGCTTTGGTCCAATTCAAGCAGAGCCCAACCATTCAGGTTGAAAATATCCAAATTGCTACTGGTTAGCAAAAAGGAATTAACATTTTCTCTCTACCTACTGCCATGAGTCAAAAGTTGAATGTGTGAATGAGTATTGCTGCTTCATGACCAACACTTCCCAGTTCAAGTACTTTCCTGGAAAAGCTCTGCTTTAAAAAACATCTGAAAGGTTAGGGCTTTTGGGCCAAAGTCAATTTTCATGGAAAGCCATTCCAAAGGGCTCAGCTAACAAGAGAAAACAGCGATCTGGGAACCATCAACTGCTGTTTCCAACTTGATTGAAGTGGTCAGTCTGTTTCCTGTGGGGGATGCAGTCATGAAACTAGCCAGGTGTTAAGCTATAAAGGGATTTATATTTTGAAACCAGCACAAATTGCATTTCAAAGCTGAAGCCAGGGTCCCCAAAGTACATATATCATGACCTCCATAAAGTACTTTTGGGCACCCAGCCTACTGCATTTTGCACCAAATGAAGCTTTCAGGTCCTCTTCAAAGGCTGTCCAGGAGAGACAAGTCAAATACTTTGGGATGACCAAAATCATCATCATCTTACAGAATTCACAGTGACTTTCCCCCAGTCCACCAAAATGGGGCCTTTGGATTATACTTTGGCTTCTGAAATTTTCAGAGCCAATACTGAATTCAGAACTGATTAAGTTCCCAGTTACTGTAATTCACATCAAATTTTATATCTACTGTAACATTTCTATTTTGTCAAAAAGCAGTAGTAGGAAACGGGAACTATCTCTTATTCTCCATGCAATTTTTGCCACATAAATTGTTCTCTCACCCCAAAAATAGCCATTTATTGTGTTGGTGTAAAAGGATGCTTTTGTGCAAAATTGAATTATAATGGCGCCATGCATGAGTCTGAACCCTAGATTGGTGACAAAAAACAATACAGACTGCAGTATCTGAAATTTGATTGAAAGCCATTTAGCAGAACAAACATCTTCAATTTCAAGAGCAATAGAGAGCATTTCTTGTTGATCAGGACTGTTTCTGACACGGTGATTTTCTGTTGCTATTTACTGATACAGACAGATGCAAGATCAACTGGACAGGACTGATCAGTGCAAACAGTGCACTTAGCCATAGAGAATACTGTATCCTTTCCAGATGTTAGCTCTGCAATTGCTTGGCCAGGGAATTGCAAGTGTGGGCTAATAATAGCTCAGTTTGCCCCTTAGGATGTGGAGCACAGCTGAATGTAATCAAGTGACTCTGAAATGCAGCATTTATTCTGCCATTGGGTATGCAGGCGATGGGAGGGAGAGAAGGACAGGCTTGAATAAACAGATTGCCCCAAACTCTTCCTCGTTTTTACATTTTCCACCTTTTAAATTGGTGCAGTAAGCCATAGGAAGATGGCAATCTGGAGGACAATAGGATTGGAGAAAATGTCTTCCAGCAGAAATATTCCATATAATTATACTACAGTGTCACAAGCATGGCAGAATTGATCTGGTCCCCCCATATTTTCCCTCCATTACATCTCAGACCCACATCCCATACTTCTCAAACTCTCATATTTCCAGGAGATATCCAAGGGCCATGACACTAGACTTTGTCAGCAGTTCCTGTTTTAATATCTTCAAGCTTGCGTTACTGTTACATCTGATAAGGAGAGTTTCTCTTAAGAGTGGCTTGGTTTTGCACCATCAAATTGATGTTGACTTTTAGCAAGCACACAGATAGACTTTCTCCATAAGGATCTGTCCAAATCTGGTACTTTGGTTCTCCCAATAGTATACCCATCACTGATAACCATCCCAACCACTTTATACATGTCATCTTCTTCCTCTTTCTATACACCTTTTCTATCATAAGAGAAATAGATCTTCACATAATGTACTTGAAAGAGGATAAGTTGAGCCTGGTCATTTGTGCCTTGGATTGAATGTTTGATGCTCTTTTTTTTTTTTTTTTTATCATTGATGATACTGTCTGGAATCTTATCCAGTACCAACATTTAAAAGCACCAATGCTCTTTATATCCTGCTTCTTCATGGTCTGACTTTCCCTTCCACAGAAGTAAAACCATTGCCTGAATGATTCTGATCTTTGTAGTATCCTTTCAAATCATCTGAATGTGTTTCTGTGGAAGGAAGAGCACCTGGAAAGTGACATAAATGAACAAAGATTAATGGAACAAAGACCTTTCCTCATCCATAATAAAGTTTTCACAGATCTGGAAATGCAACATCTAGAAATATTGGCTAAAAAAACAACAAATAATGATGAACAAGCTGAAGAGACTGCTCCAGCACCTGAAAAAACTGACCAGCCAGTGGAAGAAACCAACATACAGTATGAAAATCCTCCTGCGCAACAATTTGAAAGTATAGAGCTAAGTGATCTAGCAAAAATGCTGAAAAAACAGATTGAAAACCACATCAAAGAAAACATAGAAAGAAAAAGACTAGCTACCATTCACGAAGTGCATAGCAAACCGGTGAAAGATCTGTTAACTGCCGTGAACAACATTTTAACTTCCATCCCATCCAGCACCTGTATGAAACCAACCAACTAATGTAAAGCACAGCCGTCATTATAATTGCAGAACTGGGTTACCAAATGCCAAAAAAGAAACCCACTGGAACATCAAAGTGGAAAATTCCACTTGAAAATAAAATAAAAAAACTATGAGGGGATGTCAGCAATTTACAGTACTTGAAAGAAGAAAAACTAAAGAACAAAAAGCTGAAAAATAGTTTACACAAAAAATACAACCTGGAGTTGAAAAAACAATATTGGAAATCATTGAAAAACTAAAACAACATGTAATATAGCAACAGCAAAGAAAATTGAAAGATATGAAGGACAAATAAAACAATATCATGAAAATGTCCAGTTCAGAAGAAACCAACACCTCTTCTACTGGTCCCTTGATGAAAATTGAGTCCAAACTAATGTTTTCCCTTCGCAGAGCTAGGGTGGGCATGGCCTCATCTGCCCACGGGACGCCATTTTGATATCCCGACTCTAGAACATTGTTTCTGAATATTGGCAAGTTTAAAATGAGTAGACTTCAACTCTCAGAGTGCTCTGGGAGTTGGCAATTCTGGGAGTTAAAGTCAACTCCCATCTTAAACTTGCCATGTTTGAGAAATACTGCAATAGACGAATATGAATGATATATTAAATAATAATATATTGTACATGTACAGAGATAGGAGAATTTGTCATTTGCCCCAAGTTTTACACTGGGTTGTCCCAGAGAAGTCATTTCACAAAGTGCAGCATAGCCCCGCAAGCACATCAAAAGGATGGCTAAGGATGAAATCCTCTGCTACTCCATAGGAGGCATTTTGCGGATTTTTAAGCCCTTTTAGTTCAATTGCCCTGGGACTGGAATTTCTATTGCTAAGTGACACAATTTTAAAGTACGATACCACACTAACTTGCAGCTTAGTGACAGCAGTTCTGGAATATATGATTGCTGTTAAGCCAATCCCACACTATCATTGTTATTGATGGTACTCCAAGGTACTTGGGTGGGGATTATAGGGGACTAAATTGTTATTTAAGTAAACCATTGGGGATTCATGTGTTAGTTTCTTTTTTCAAGATGGAAAAATGTAGCTACTATTTTGCTGATGCTAAGAGTGGTAAGTATTTTCCCAAGATTTTAAGCTCTTTGGACAGGAGGCTCCATGTGTTTTTCTTGTACTGCAATGGCCAAATCATCGATGTATCCAAATGTGCGTCCCCTTGTCGCCATCATATCTGATATGTATAAGTCAAATAACGTAGGTGCCATTAGAGAGCCAGGGAGGCTGTTTCATCTTTTAACCTTATGCTGTCCCCCATTATTATCTGAAATGACCTATCACTTAGGATGTTAATTAATTAGTCGATAAGAGATTTTGCAGGGGATGATATGGCAGAGTTTGTATAACAACCCGTCCTTCCAAACTGTGTCATATGTCGCAGTTAGGTTTACACACACAGCTGTGGCTTGGACGCCTCATTGGAGTCCTTCTTCAATATAGCCTGTTACACTTCACACCTGGTCTACACAGCTCCAGTCTTGTCAGAAGCCAGCTTGTTCCACAGGCAGATGTTCATCTATTATGGGAACTATCCTGGTTATAATTTTTTTTTTCCAGGAGTTTGTAGCAAGAGATCAAAAGGGTGAATGGGTGGTAGCTTTCAAGTCTTGTGGTTTGCCAGGTTTTAAAAGTGATGTTATTTTAGTTTTTTAAAATTCTGGTGGAAGGCAGCCTTTGGAAACTACATCTGAGTTATTTATTTATTTATTAATTACACAATAAATGAGCACTTAAAAAATCTAGACATATCACTAGGTGGTGCTGTTGCTCCACGATATGTCTTACATCCTTTAACACCAGGAAGCTGGTGCAACCATCTGTAAAGGGCATCTCACTAGGTTTTGGGCTTTCGCTTCTGTATCATCTGGCCAGTCTATAGTCACAGTAGCATTTTGGTGCAGAACCTGAATCTATGATATCAGCAAGATTATCTGAATGCAGAGTGAGAAAAGAGTTAAGGAAAAAAGCAGTAACAAGTGCTGATCTGTAGAGTTGAGTCTGTAGAGACTGTAAGATATGGTGTAAGATATGGTGGGAAGCTATTCATCTCACTCCACATTCATTGGAGGCATGTGTGAATTCTTTAAATAAGAGAGGGCAGGTATAATTAGGAGAACTTCCAAAATAGCTTGCACGTGGCTGATTAAAATCACATCCCGTGTGGGACTGAGCCAAATGCATCCCCTTGAAGCTAAAATTCAAGTAGAGCAACATTGTGATGGTCAAAGAAGGTCTTCTGACCTCCCTCCCAAGTATGGTATTCTTCTCATATTGGTTAAGTGGCATTATGCCCTTTTCCTGAAGGCCCGTAGAATGTTTTGGGAAGGAGAATGATAAATAACATTGATAAAATATTGCTTTTTCTGGTGCTGTTGGAATGTTTAGGAGAACTTTTTCTAGGTGTGTCTGCTCCAAGCATTGAACAGAAAGCATCTTCCTTGGTTGTGGCAGCCTGCCATTCCAATATCCTTCCCATACACCTTCTCATTATGAAGAAATGGCTTTATTTTTTTTTCTGGGCCTCAAAAATTAGTTGAGTTTGCTGAGATTTATGTATTTTTCTTTTTCTGTTATTATGATATCTATGTTCTTATGAAATCAATATTGAATTTTTGCTTTTTGGCAATGTTTTATTGCTTTTTAGCCAGCTAAATGGCCATATTACTTTATTAGAAAGTATACACACACACACACAAACATGCACATCATATTCCAAGGTCATCATCCCCATCTTAAGGTGGATTTTGAGATCTAGTCATGCACAAAATTCAGCTAAAATTTCACAGTTGAAGATGATTTTTGTTTTAGAAGTAAAATTTATCCTTCATAAATCTTGAGAATATATTTATGGAGACACTCCTGCTTAAAGGGCAGTTAAAATTGTAAAATATCAGAGTAACTGTACTTGGAAAAGGTTGGGAAAATTTGTTGTTCTTGAGCCACAGGTACCAAAATTAATAAACCAGTTCTTGCATCTTATAATTATCCAGCCCTAGACCCTACACTCTATTTCACACTTAATGGAAATTTTTTCTTTGAATACTATTAATATAAGTAAACGAATGGAGTGCCTGGGTCACAAAGAAGACAGAGCTTCTTTTGAAATATATGTAGTTCTTGGCCAGTGTTGGCAACTGGAACCTGAATTTCTGTTGCTTTGTGATGCAGTCATAAAATGCAATGTCATGTGACTGTATCACTTAACAATGGCAGTTTGAGAACTTTCTTTGTTCTTTGCCTTTGTTAAGTAAATCACTGTGGGTTGTTAAGTGAGGAGGCACATAATTGCTATTTGCGACCCATTGACCTTGGCTTGTCAATGGGTAGTATTCTGACAGCTTCCCCATTGACTTTGCTTGTAGGAAGAAGGTTGCAAATAGTGACCATGGCATCAATGGGATACTGCAACATTGTAATTGTGAGCTGGGTGCTGAGTGCAATTTGGTGATTTCAGGAATGCTGTAATGGCCAGAACTTCAAGGACTGGTCATAAATATCACTTGCTCGGTGCTAACAGAAGTTTTAATGGTCACTGAATGAGTGGTGGTTAAATGAGAACCACCTGTACTTAATTAAGGGTATGAATTGGTTCATTTACTGTATTTAAGTCTGGAAAAAGATGGGTTGCTTTACAGATTTCTAATAATTATACTTAGGAATAGCTTGCAAAGGCAAAGAGCAAGAATTTTGCAATATCCAAGATGAAAATATATTTTAACTTTCTAATGGTAATCATTTTAAATCACGTTCCCTAGTTCTTCAAGCTCTGGCAAAGAATAAAAAAGGCTGTTGTAGAAATGCAAAAAAACTGAGGCAAAAAGCATTTCTTTCAACAACAGTGCCTGGAAAAGGGGACACCAGTGGTCCTCCTTCAGTAGCATATGCAAAGGCAAGGCTCATGCTAAGATGGAGACCTAAAAGACATAAAGATATAGATTAAAGAGAAGTTGTGTCTTTACATGTGCAAATGCAACAATAAGAAAGAGCTGTTTTTCTTGGGAGTGTCAGCAATGAAAAAAACCAAATATTGTAAGAAATATTGTGAGAGGGAATAACTGAACATCTCCTGAAGGCACATCTTCTTCCAAGGGTTCCTTTGCTGCCTCCATTCAGGTTGAACCTCCTGACCACTGCTAGCTTGGAAGTTTTTCCAAGACTTTACTTCCAGCCCAGTTCTAGGGAGGTTCTCTGGATCATCCCATCCGAAGGGCAGAAATACAAGGGGGAATTATGTAACCATGCAATCTTGCACACTGAAACAAAATAACTAGATATTACAAAGGAATTTATTCGGCAAGACGAAATATAAAAGAAATAGGAGGCAACAATGATCCAACATAATTTAAAAGTATATCAATAACTCATCTGCTTGGTACCTCTTCAAATACCATAGGCCAGGGGTCTCCAACCTTGGCCCCTGGAAGCCTGGTGGACTTCAACTCCCAGAATTCCACAGCCAGCTGGCTGTGGAACTCTGGGAGTTGAAGTCCGCCAGGCTTCCAGGAGCCAAGGTTGGAGACCCCTGCCATAGGCTGTGGGTTTCAGAACATGTTCACTGCAGTGCAGGCACCCATAGAGAATTCATCTGGACGTCCTCCTTAAATATTTGTATGCAGAACCTTCTTGCTTTTTGTTTGTTTGTTTGTTGATTTTTCTTATGTGGTTTGCATTGATGTACTGCACTGTGAACATAAGCACTGAAAAGAAAGAACTGAAGAAGATAACATATATTTGTTAGACTGGCTCTTTCATCTAGATACTTGCTTAGTACTGACTGGTATTTATTGAAGTTAACACCAAATGGGAGAAAAACATTTAGATCACTGTCTTTTTTCTTTTGAAAAGGTGGTCCATATATTGCTGCTGTCTTATCCACTGTTCATATTGAGATATTCCTCTATCTCCCCGTCTCCAACTATGTATTTTATTCTGCTAAAATTGCAACAGAGCTACTGAAAAATGGATGAGATTGAAAAGAGACAGGGGGTTACAAACACATTTGTGCTTCTGGCATCATGGATGTGATACTACAGTTGGGGACTAAAGACATTATTTTTGCATTTTCTTTAGCTACCCTGATAGATTCCTGTTTGGTCCTGTGCTATTTATTCTATGGAGTCCCGCAGTTGTACACTGTCTTCCTTGATGATGAAATTCCACATGAAGCAAGTGAGATTATCCAGGGATTTTACTTAAGCTATAAATGTGGGCTCCACAAATCTGCCTGCAGTTGATAAACACCATAGATTTTTGGCAAAATGTGGAATGTTCTATTCATTTTATAGAACCAGATTATTGACATATGCTATTCAATAAATTTTGTATTAATTGCCACAGAATTCAGAGTGGCAATGTTTTCAGATAAAAGATATTTTGCTGTTTGTTTATGAACAGACAGTCCTAAACAGCTCGGAGCCCTGTGAAGCACCAGAACACTTAAATATGTGGGTTTTTTTGTTCATTTACAAAATGATATGCCTAATTTCAAATGTTGGAATATTCAAGAATATAGAGACAATGGAGCAAGGAACAGGAATGTCAGATACATCAGCCTCAATGCAAAACCATTTTCCCATCTCTCTATCATATTTCTATAGATTTGAATGATTAGATCAACCAAACTAATACTTTCTGTGCACTGGAAACTGAACTGATCACAGGAAGTGCTTGAAGAAGTATTTGGTCTCACAGAGATGAGATGCATTGTCTCAACACAACAAAGCAGCTCACAAAATTGTATAATCTGCTTCTCTAAAGAATCACAGCTCAGCAGATTTGTCATGCAAACAGTAGTTTTTATGCACGTACTGCACAGGTGTAGATGTGCCTGTTATTACTTGGAGTAAGGTACCAGGCTGTTCCATACTGCTAAATGCAATTAACATTTTGAAGGGAAATGAGTAGATGGCAAAACTAGACACTAAATACTTTCATGGTCGGGGAAAAATTGACACTTTTGGATTACAAGGATACCTGTCTGACAAATAAGGGTCTGAAGAGCTCCTTCTCTTTGTAGGCATTGAATTGGCATGATATTGCCAAGGGCTTTATATGGAGGGTTATTTAATAATACATTGGACTTCATATATGAGTTTATGTTTTCTTTTGCTTTTTAGAGTAACTGAATGTTGCTTAATAAATACACATACACAATACTTTTTATGTACATTTAGCTCTTTCTTCAGATGCTGGTTAAATATAAAGCAGGATAATGGTGTTCCCTGAGCCCCTTTTGATGGATCTTCCATTAAAAAAAAGAATAGGTATTTTCTGGGAACTTGAAGATTCAGAGAGTGGCAAAAAAATAAAGACAGGGAACCAATATTTCTTCCCTCATATACTGCTATTTTGGGCACTTGAAGACTTGCTGTTGAATGGACCATGGCTGGGCTCATTTTTAATTTGAAATGCTGTGTCACCTGATGTAACTCCTCCAATGATATTTACTGCACTGAAGCACAGCAGCTTCTCATATGACCATACTGGTTCTATTTAGTTCCCTGGAGGAATGGTTCTTGACCTGTAGTCTGTCAAAATCTTTATTATGCCCTTAAGCCAGCAAACACTTCAGAGAAAAACACACCAACTTAAAATTAATAAAACTAAAGAGCAGGCCTAAAATATAATCAAATTACTATTTTACGCACTAAAGTTCATATTTTCAAATCTGATGAAATTTAGCAAACTTGTGAGATTTGCAAATTTATTTATTGATATAAAGGTGCAGGGTTTTTTTGTTTTTTTTTAAATCAGGAAGATGTGTGAGAGGATCAAGGTACCATGATAATCCCAAGAATCATGTTGCTGATCCTGGCTTGGTCCATAAAACAAAAGGTTTGGACAAGATGCAAAAATATGATTATCTGTGTAATGGGCACCACCTGTTTATAATAATTCAAACATGGGTTTTATTTAAAGAAACCTTTCCTCTTCAGGAAAGTGTTCATTCATTTATTAAGTGATTCAGTGAAGTTTGATTATAGCTTGGCCTATTTATATATATCCTCAACCAACATTGCCCAGAGGCAGCAGCTGAAGAATTATCTAAAACTTGAAGAGTCAAATCAACTGTAAAAAGAAAATGGAGGATATCCATATTATCTACCCTCTAGAACTCTGGAGATTAACTAGCTTATAAAATAAACATGTTCTCCCTTCCCTCCCTCTTTTCTTTTCTTTCTTTTTTGTTCTGTGTTTTATGATCCTGCATTTCAGGAATAGGTTGGCGGAATTTGGTCATTTGCTTAACAAGACGCCAGCACTACTTGTTTTTGTGCTCAAGTATTCAGTGGCAGAGTTAAAAGAATACATTTTTCCTTGCACCCCACCTGTTTTTCAACTCAAGGGTTGGATACCTATCGTCTGCCCCCCCCCACCTGCAGCCACACCTCTTTTCACTTTATTCATAGTAGCTTGACCAGTTCTATAGAAAAACAGTACACAAAGCGCAACAGCATTGTTATGCAGGTTTTGCTCCAAGCCTCCAGAGAGCTGGCACTGCCTAAAGGGAAGAGCTTTGTTTGCATCAAGATTCCACTTCTAAAGCCTCTGCCCCCACCCCACATTCCTTCTGTTCATTGTGACATCACTGTCTCCCCACACCAGACACAAGGCTTCTTGCTCTCCAGACCTCAGAAGCTTTTTTGGTCACACTTTTTTGCCTCAGAAGTCCTTTTTGTTTGTTTTTTTCCCCTCACACCATTTCAGAAGCCTTTCCCAAACTCCAACTAATCTTTAATACCTGCAGTTTGATTGAAATTCACCAGTTCAGCTCCCTCAGAATTATTAAAAACAGTAAATAATTTCTAAAAGTAGTTTCTTGGGAATAAAGTAGGATTGCCATGCTTGGATTTGAATCCAGATTAATGCATGGACCACTGGAAGTGGCGACAACCAGATACTGGAACAACCCAGAAGAGGCAGATGACAAGCTGTTGGAGAAGAGTATAGGCAACTATGGATGATCTTCATTGATGAGGCAGGTTTCATTCTGAGGGACTCAGCATACAGAAACCAAGAGACATAAACTATTTTTTTTAATTTAAATGCAATCATTTAAAAAAATTACATGGCTATCCAGTGTAAATAAAGAACTCTGAGAAGCTAGCAATCAATACACAAAGGAAAAAAATCCAATATGATAAAACTCCTGCAAATAAAACGAAAAAGAAACACAATGCAATAACTGAGGCACTGCATGACCAATTCGCAGCACCAGAACATATACAGAGTCCTCCATTAGCATTCTGACCTGAATGCCTGGGGGAAATACCAGATCTTCATGGGTTTACAGAAGGCCAAGAGGAGCAAGGCATTCTATTCAGAAGGAGGATATTCCTATGACAGGGAAGGTCTCTTGGATGTTACTAGACAACAATTGTTTCACATAAAAAAATACTGAGCATGTCCACTTTATCAGAACTGGTAGGATGGGCCAAAACGATGATAAACTACTGTATGAAAATTTCCACAAAGTCTGAAGTTTGCAGTGAGATGCCACAAGAGCTCACAATAGTTTCTCTTACTGGTGTCATAAATTGAATAGGCAGTTTTCTCAGGCAACAATAGTTTGGTCCAAACTGATTACATTTCTGGCTTCCTAGTAATACTAATTCAGGAAATCTCCATTATACTGCTTCTTCATTTTTCTGAGTATTATATCATGGTGTGTGTGTGTGTACGCGTGCATATGTGTGTTTGCCTCTTGTCTGGACCATATGCTCTAGGGCCATAGCCTACAGTACAAACTCCAACCTCTCCCAGGAGGATTCTGATTTCATTGGAAGAGTGGGTTCCATGGTGCCCTGATATAATTGTCATCTTCTTGATGCGATAATCTCTCACCTTTTGTGCTAGCATAATCCAGTACTGTTGGTGGACCCTCAAATATCCATCCTGGAGAGGCCAGTATCTACATTTTTTCCCAAATGCCCCATTATGTCAGTCCTTAGCTAGTAGACAACTCCATGCATTTTCTCCAAAAATGAATGCTGTTTCTGGAGAGATATTTATTTATCTCCTTAAATATTTGATTACTGGAATCACTTGGCTAAGAAACAATGCTCAAGCTGATTTTTCAGTAGTTTGAGTACCACAACATTTGTGAGAAGATATCTCATGAGTATGGTAGGTGGCCAACTACCTCTTCCTTATTCAGTCAGCTACTCCAGCATTAGGGCTGTGGATTTCCATTTATAACTCTCTTTCACCCTAGAAAAGACAGTGCTGCAGGAGGTATAACTCTGCTGCTTCTCATGCAGTAGATGACTGCTCTCATTTCTATGGTAGAAGTAAGCTACAAACTTCCTGTGCGTATTAATCAGATAATCCTTTATACTGGGTGAGGCTTGTAAGCAATGCAACTGATGCTCACAAATCCAGCCTCAAATCCTGCTCAGCATATTCAGCAACCTCTGTTGCTGAGCATATACTATAACTAAATGATCGTCATATGGGGCATGTTCATCTGTATCCATCCTTCATGACTAAAACTTTGCTGTCTTCTTATTTTTGTCTTTTGAGATGGACCATGCTGAATTCTGACTGCTCCAAATATTGCAACTTAAATGCACTGTTTTGGTGGTTTCATCAATATTTTTCCTGCCTGCCTATTACAGGGAAAGCACTACTGAGGTTGTGGACCGTGTGTGATGGCACAGTACAGTCTGAATCAGAAAGAAATCAGTGGATTCATCGAAACTTCTTGCTTCGGGAAACATGAAGCTGAGAAGGTTGCACACATTTTCTCTGTTCTGCTGGTCTAATGTCTAACTGTTGTTTCTGTGATCAGCAAAGCAGATTGGTTGTATCATCACACTATAAAGTGCTATAAAGCTCTCATCACACTACAAAATGTTTTAGGATACTAGTCTGTTGCTGCTGTTCACTGTACTCCTCCTTTGCTGTTGCGTCTGTCTAGACAGGTGTTTCTTAACCTTAGCAACTTGAAGACCTGTGGACTTCAACTCCCATGTTGGCTGGGGAATTCTGTGAGTTGAAGTCTTCAAGTTGCCAAGGTTGAGAAACATTGTTGTAGACACAAGGTTGCAAAACTTTATAGTAAGGGAGCCCTCTTGCCTCGTAAGGATAAGAGACGACACAGATTATTAGCCCATTGTATTTTTTTTCCCTATTCCTCTTCTCCCTGTGGTAGCAACACATGTTGCAAACGTTTGGGAGAAGGAAAAAATAATTTGTTTAAAGAGGAATGAGAGATTGTCAGGTTTTTCCATACTATAAAAAGTCAAGGTAAATTCCCCATGTTGTTTCTTGTAATGGCTAACAGATACTTGCAAATGGAAGAGGGAGACATAGTTTCTTCTGCCATTGCTCCCTGCTACTCCCAATCAGGTAACCCTGAGTAGCAAGCCTTGAACTGCCTAATCCTGTTTTGGCCTGTCCTGTCCTTTCTTCCATACTTCCTCCATGAATTACTCCAGTTCCCTTTTAAAGCCATCCAAATTATAATACATTTCATAGGAGAAGTATTTTCTTTTATATCCTTTAAATCTTCTTCCAATCATATTCTTCGGATGTTCTGGATAAAAACTTTTCCTTGCCTACTTCTCTATGGCATATTTGATTTTTTTTTTTTTAAGATCTTAATCTTGTCACCTGCTATAGTTGCCATTTTTGTTAATTTTCCCAAATAATTTACCTTTTGACCTAATAATTTTGGTTGTATCTCTTCTACATTGTTCCAATTGTAGATGTGCCTCTAGCATGGAATTCTCTTTTTTGCAGCATGGCATGCTGAGTTAATGTCTTACTGAAATGTTCACTATGACCTCAAGATATTTTATCTGGATAGTTACAGACATCTTCAACATCATCAATATTTTAGTGAACTTTGGTGGTTTTGGCCCAATGAATATCCTTATTTAAATTAAACTATATTTGCCACATGGTTGACCATCTATCCAGTTAACTTCTTTCTGGAACCCTTCATAATCGCTTCTGGTTTTCACTACCCTGCAAATTTGGCATGCTTATTGCTTGCATCTAATTCTATATCTTCATAAATGCATTAAAAGGCATGGGGTTTTTCTAAAGATTTTTGAGAGATTCCACTTCTTACTCTCTTCCATTAAGAAAATCGTCCAATTATTCCTATTTTTTGCTTGCAGAAACATCTGCAAAGTTTCTTCAAGAGCCCTTGACAAGGAACCTTATCAAAAACATTTTACCCAAATATGCATTGATAGGTCACCTCTATCCACATAGCTGCTCATAATTTAAAAAAAAAAAAACCTCAGGTTATTGAGGCAGGATTTGCAGTTGCAGTATTTATGCTGATTTTCCTTCAGAAAAAAATCATTCTTCAATATGCTTACTTTATTCTTTGATTACTATTTTCATCAATTTGCTTTACAGCAAACATTAGCTGAACACAAGCTGATCACCCTATAATTTCCTGGGTCTCTCTCTCTCTGAACCCTTTTTAAAATTGCTGTTGCGTTGACTACTTTTCACTTCTCTGGCACTGAACCTGATTTGAGGAATAAGTGTCCACTTTCCATTAGGGACAGCAGTTTCACGTATAATTTTTAAAGATCTCGAAATAGATGCCTTTGGCTTTGATAATGTATTACTTTGTAGTCTCTCAAAATGTCCTAAACATCTTTTTGTTCTTTTAAATTTGCTTTAGCTTCTCCTTTTCACTTACTGAGGTCATTACTGTCTCAGCTATCTGTCCTGTGTCTTCAGTAGAAGCAAAAGTTGCAAAGAATTCAGTTTCTCCACAATCCTGACATCGGTTAAGTGTCTTTTTCACTTTGTCATCATCTAATGGCCCAACAACTTTGACACTCAATTTTCTACTTCAAGTATTTTTAAAAAATTCATATTGATAGCTTTTTGCAATACGTTTCTCCTATTATTGATTTCACCTTATATTTCTTCTGCCAGAGTTCATGCTCTTTTTTGTTTTCTTCATTCAGGAGTGACTTTCCATTCCTGAATGATATTTTTGAAAGTGTGAGTGCTTTCTGGCCGATTTGGAATCGCTACCTTCTCATTCATTTGAAATGAGAAGGTGACAATAACCTTAGACCAGGGGTCCCCAACCACCAGTCCCCGGACCGGTACCAGTCCGTGGATCATTTTTTACCGGGCCGCAAAGCTTGGGTGCCACCATCTTGTTTCGATAGCACTTCCGGGTTTTTGGTTGCTTCCGGGTTTTTGGTTGGAAAGTGCTTCTGGTTTTTCAGTTGGAAAGTGGCGTTTGGGTGCTTGCGCCTTAGTTTCATCGAAGAGGGGGGCGGCTTCGAATGAAGAGCCGTCCCGATGGCGGTGGAGTCTCATGTTACTCAGGTACCAGTCCATGGAAGAATAAATAATCGTGAAACCAGTCCCTGGTTCAAAAAAGGTTGGGGGCCACTGCCTTAGACTATACCCAGAAGTCTCCAAACTTGGCAACTTCAAGACTTTTAAGCATAGCTGGCTAGAGAATTCTGGGAGTTGAAGTTCACAAGTCTTAAAGTTGCCAAGTTTGGGGGGCCCCTGGACTACACAATGCTGTGTGGCTCTGATTGTCAGAGAGGCTCTGGAAGATGTAACAATGGAAGAAAAGCCTTAGAACAACATGAGCAGAAAATGATGACATAATCTGACTAGACATGAATAAGACTACTTTGTAGTAATAAATAGGTCTACTGTCGGCCCTTTTTAAGGCTCGTTCTCTTGCTGGGAAAGATTGAGTTGGAAGAATACCTGGAGGTCTGCTGTGAGAATTTTTCGTGGCATCCATTAGATAGAATCACTTGAATTCACTCAGAATTGTACCCTGGTTGTGCAGGTCTTGGAGAATTGGCTAAGGCAGAATTTGAGTGATAATCTAGCAAGAAGTGTCCATCTGCATTTTAGATCCATGATCCTCTTGACCAGAGGTCTCCAAACTTGGCAACTATAAGACTTGGGGACTTCAACTCCCAGAATTCTGGGAGTTGAAGTCCCCAAGTCTTAAAGTCGCCAAGTTTGGGGACCTCTGCTCTTGACTGATTTAGAATTACTGGGAGATGACAACATGGCTGGGTCCAAACATTGGTGGATGAATAAATAAACAAATGAATAACAACAAATGCCTTAAGCCAGTGCCTAGAGTATCTAGACTTTTAGGCTTTTTTAATCATCACCTGAGCATGAATAAGTGTTGTTAATTCCTTTGACAATGCCTTCCTATTTTTTTTTATCATCCCAAGGTCACTCTCAATATTTGAATAGCATACAGAGAGAGATTTAATTTATATTTGTGCCAGATATTGCTCCTATAGTGATTCTGTGGAGGAATTTGATCTTTCAAAAGCTCCTAGAATGTTAGACTTTATATAACCTTTGCTATGATGTGCAACGTCTCCTTTCCTGCCCTATGTTTCTTTCCAACATTTTCAGGAAAGTTTGTATCCAGGATGTATCCCACTTATTCCATCCATTTCATCAGTATTGTTATACACACTGTATCGATGTACTTATTTCCAACCAAGCACCTATCGTGCTTCAATGACTTCTAGCATTGGGATAGAAACACCGATGCATCATTTCTCCAGTGATTTACAACTTAAAGATGGAGGCAGCATTCCATCATGAGCAGAACGAGGTGGAGAAGAAGGAGAACTTCAAGTAAAGTTAAGTTGGAGCTAAATAAGTACAATTTGAAGAAGGAAGGAGAAAGAGGGGTAAAAAGAGGGGGAGAATGGGGGAAAGGAAGTGGCAGGAACAATGGCAGCAAGCACAACCAGCAAGTAGAACAAGCAAGCAGTACTGGCGCTGGCAAGCAGTGGCAGCACTGGGAATGCAACTGGTGGTAGCAGCAGCAACCACAACCGGTAGGAGAGAGCTGACTTCAACAAGCTTATAGTAGAGAGAACTTAGGAAGGATCCCATGCATAAAAATCTTAAAGGGGATAGTAACTCAAGATAGTTGGAAAATTTTTGAAAAAAGTGAAATTATAGAAACCTAATCTAGCACAATACTCAGAGTAAAGACAAAACAAGCGACCCCAAATAAACCAGAATAGTTGCATAAAGAATTCTCAGATAAATTGAGAGACAAAAAGGACAAGTATAAAAAATGAAAAGAGGGACAGTAACTATAACAAAGTCCTAACAAATAGGCTGAATGTGCAAAGACGAAATCAGGAAAGCTAGAGCTCAGGATGAACTAAGGCTTGCAACAAATGCCAAAAACTATTTTTTTTAATGTTCAACATGTAAAAAACAAGGGAGAAGTCAAGTAATCAATCCACTGATGGGAACAGATGACAAGAAGGTGCCAGGTAGCAGGGAAAGAGAAACAAGCATAGCTACTACGAGAAGCCAATAGGGCTTTGTTAAAAACAGAGAATGTCAGACAAACCTGATTGCCTTCTTTGGCACACTGACTAAATTAGTGGATCAGAGAAATACTGTGGACATAGTTTATTTAGACTTCAGTAAAGCATTTGATAATTTAACCACAATCTACTCCTTGGAAAAAATACAAAAATATGGGATAGACAGCATCACACCAGATGGATTCGTGATTGGCTGACTAACCACAGTCAATGTGTTGTCCTTAATGTAACTCCATCTAAATGGAGGAAAGCATGCAGTGGGGTACCTCAAGTTTCTGTCTTGGGCCCAGTACTCTTCAACATCTTCATAAATGATTTAAACAAGGAGATGGAAGTAGAACTCATCAAATTTGCAGACAACACTAAGATGACGAGGGGGGCGGGATAACGAATACTTTAGAAAATAGACTCAAGATTCAGAAGGAACTTGACAGACAAACCCTGGGCCCTATCAAGTGCAATTCAGAGTTGAGAATAGTAAGGTCCTACATTTAGGCAAGAAAAACCAAATGCACAGGCATGAAATAAGTGTTTTTTGGCTCAACAGTGATCATGAGAGGGATCTAGATGTCCTAATGGACAACAACTTAAGTATGAGCCAGCAATGTGCTGCAGCTGACAGCAAAATCAATGAAGTCCTAGGCAGCATCAAAAGGGGGATGTATCAAGATCACGTGAAGTGATAGTGCCACTTTATACTGCACTAGTGGAACAACATTTGGAATTCTGTGTCCAATTCTTGTCCCCATGATACAAAAAAGATGCCGTGATTCTAGAAGAGCAACAAAGATGATAATAGTCTGGAGGCTAAACCAAACAAAGAACAGGTGGGGAAACTAGATAAGTCTAGTCTAATAAAAAAAAAAAAAAAGAACTAGGGATGATATGATAGCCGTCTTCCAATACTCGAGGTTCTGTCACAGAGAAGAAAGAGTCAACCAAACCACCTGAGGACAAGACAAGAAGTAACACTGGAAGATTCTTAAGGGGGATCCAACCTAGAACTTAGGAGAAATTTCCTGATACGGAGAGCTATTGATCAATGGAAAAGCTTGCTACAGAGATTGTGGGTGTTCCATCACTGGAGGTTTTCCAGAAGAGGCTGGATGGACACTTGTCTGGAACTGTATACGGTCTCCTGATTGGGCAGGGTTTGAAACAGGAGTCCCTCAAGGTCTCTTCCAACCTATGTTCTTTGTAATTTTTCAAATGTTAATTTGAGGGGTTTTTTTTTCATTTCCAGATTGTCCTGTCCACCACTATCCCACTTCTAATATTGTCTCTTTTCCTCGCATTATTTTCTGAAACATATCCAGTGAAGCTTGCAGAATCTCTCTAAATGACAAAAATATAATTTAAATAGTCATCATCAAAATCCATGAAAAATGTATCATGATGTCAGAATACAAGTTCTATACCTTGTATACATGTGTTGAATTTGTGATGCTTTGTCATTCAACCTTTTTCATTCCCTCTAGACATTCATGTCTATGGAATTGTGTGCTGCCCATCATAAGTAATTTAAAATTTGCTCCACCATCTTTTTGATCACAGAGCAGCCTGATGTTCAGGGAAGTAAAGAAAATTACCTTGCCAGGGATATGCAGGAATGGCTACCTTGTCAAAAAGGCTGAAGCGTTTTAAAAATCCAGAACTTTGAGATAAGATTTGGAAGCAGCTCAGGCACATGCCTCTCTAATTTACTGAACTATAAGAAGGAGGAGAAGGTAAAGTACGGAGTTGCAAGATTCTATTATTATAGTGAATATCAATAAAAACAGTGTTAACCTTCCTGTGAAATTGTTTTTGTATTCTGTCCTACCTAGTGGGGCAGGCACCTAGTCCTCTTTTGAATTCAAGTGAATTCCACTTCTTATAGCTTTGGTTAACTTCTAAGATTCATCAGTGCCTAATAAATCTAAATTCCTCCCCGATATGCAGGGGTGGGATTCCACCTGGTCAGACCAGTTCTATAGAACCAGTTGTTACTATTCTGCACAGTTTGGAGAACCGGCAAATTGTGCCACTGCCTGGCCCCTCCCCTCCTCACCCAGTCACTCCTTACCTGGCATGTGCACCATCCAACTTGCCTGTGTTGTGCCTTCACCTAATTTTTGGTAAGTTGCTATTTTTCCTTCCCCCCCCCCCAATGATCAGCTGCTCCGACTGTGCCGGGAGATTTAAATTGTTGGATTTCTTGCTTTCTAGCTAATCTAAATCACTGTTGTACTGCTTTGTCTTCGCCCAGGAGGCTTCCCTGAGAGGCCCAGTCAGGGGTGGTATTTGGGGGGGGGGGCGGAGAAGTGGCCTGAGAGCAGAGCTTAGGACTGAAGCTTCTATTTTTTCAGTGCAGACTCAGGCAGCAGATTGCAGAAAGGTAGATCTCTGAGTGAATCTGTGATTCTGTGAGCAACTCAATCTGCCTGCCTGCTTTGCCTGATTTTGGGTAAAAGTTGCTCTTTTTTAAAAATAAAAAATTCAATATTTACAATATTTACATACAAGCCATGCCCAGCCAGTCACGTGACCACCAAGCCACATCCAGTCAGCAAGCCATGCCCACCCAGTCAAACGGCCATCAAGTCACACCCACAAATTAGGCTACATCCACAGAACCAGTTAAGAAATTTGAATCCCACCCCTACCTATATGGCACCCCTATTTCGTCCAAACATTGAGATTCTGCATGACTAGGTGACTCTGCATATGGAATAGGAGCATTTCTGAATGCTACCTTGACCATCTTGAACTCCTCTTCACTCTGCTACCTAGGCCTTAAATTTGGCTTCCAAAACTGGCTGACCACATTTCCCAGTATGATTCCAAACTGAATCATATTTACTGCCTCCTCCCCACTACTGTACTATTCAGTATCTTAGCTAGGCAGTGCATGATGTCTGAAATATTCACATCGGGCAGGAGAATCACTACATGCATGTAATCCATCAAAAGTATATGCACATTTTTAATGAGCCCACAACCATATGCCCTTTCAGCTCTAGAAAAATATCCTCAGTATGAGGATCTCAAAAAATTGTTTTCCTCCTATGAAAACTTCTCCTTCATTCTTGAATTGATTTCCTTCCCCAAGACTCTCATTTTCCCTGACAAGAAAGGAGTTGTTTTCCTGGGATTGAGATGGAACTATCACATTTCAGAGGATCTCATCTACATACCACTTTTCCTTGTCTTTAAGCATCTCCACCTCAACTATCTTTGTTTCAAGGGAAGAGGCTTGTTCCCTGGCAGCCAGAACAACACTGCACCAAATCCCAACTTGTGGTCAATGAGCAAATAGTTGAATGCCCGTCAAGTTGAATGTAATAAATCAAAAAGCATCTCTTGCTGGCTTGCTCCCTTTATACTGAGTTTTAACAAGCCTTTTTTCTTCTTTAGGAATTATCTGACCTAAAATCTAATCGTAGTGTTATGCATTTTACCAAGTTTGTAGCTCTGCTTGCTTACGGTTGGTGAACTCACCTCTATATTTAACCTCTGATGGAGGGATATCTGCATATTCCTCCTCTCTTCCCTCACATAATTCCTGTGTTCCTATTTATATTCCTACTTGCTCATTCTATTTGCAATTTCCCAATTAACCTTCCTTCTTTCTAAAAAATGTTGGCTAAGTCTGTTGTTCTCATGAAGTTCACAGTGTGAGCATCCTATTAAATACAACATTACTTTGCCATTATTTAATGTAATGCCTAGTACTGTATCAGACAAATTGCCTGTCTATAATCATCCATGTTGTGGTAAACTCAAGGTTAGTCTAGGGGTCTCTATGAATATGTACATGAAACTGCTATTGAAATGTTATTGCCAGTTTAGTAACTAGTTAGTTGGATCTTAAAATTTATTTCTTAAGGATTCCATTCTGGACTCACTTCTGATAAAGTATAAAGCCTTAAATCAGGGATCATCAATGAGCAAAGCTATCTGCAGTTCTCCAGCCCAATGTTGTGGCCCTTCAGATACATTAATAAACTGCAATACAGGCTCCAGGTTCTGGCTAGTTGTAGGGAGCCACAATGGGAAAGGCTGTGAAATATGTTCACCTTGTGTACAGTTACACTTGTCATCTCATGCAGATGCTTTTAACACATGTACACAATGGTTAACTGCTATGCACAAGTCATATTCACTACATTCGAAGTGCATAAATTTAAGTACATTTACATAAAACCAACCTCCATTTTTGCCATGACTTTACTGCTGTTGCTGGCAAGAACATATTGTACTTTTTAGGAAAAGTGACCTCTCCCCATGATTTCATTTAAGGGTCAAATGCACTTCTCAAGCAAGCAAAATCTGTACATTCCCTACAATACAGATACAGGTAGTCCTTGGGTGATAATGGCAGCTGGGACTGGAATTTCTGTCATTAAGCAATGCAGTCATAAAGCAAAACATCACATGGCTGCACTGCTTGGTGATGGCAATCTTGGCAGTGCCAGGATTGTGCAGGAAAAGTTGGAAGTCCCAGGCAAGGAGTGTAGCTGAATAAGTAGGAGTCACAGGTGAGTCAGCAGGGGCTCCGGGCAGGTTGATGGGCTGTGGGTGAGTGCAGTGGAATGCAGGCAGCTGCTGAGGGCTGCGGCAGAGGTGGTGTTCAGCAGGTTCTGACCAGTTCTAGAGAACCTGTAGCGGAAATTTTGAGTAGTTCAGATAACCAGCCAATACCACCTCTGACTGGCCCTTCCCCCATCTATTGTCTATCTCCTGAGTCCCAGCTGATTGGCTGGGTCTTCTTTTGTTGCCCTACAAAGGAGAACAGAACTGAAAAGTAGGTTAGTGGGGTGGGGAGGGGAGGGGATTTTGCAGTAACCTTCCCCTGTCACGCCCACCAAGCCACGCCCACAGAACCAGTAGTAAACATTTTTGTATCCCACCACTGGGCTGCGGGTAGGTGGGGCAGTGATGGATGGTTGTGCTACGGAGAGCAGGTGGATGGAGGAGTGCTGTCTGCAGGTGCACACTACAGAGGGCAGTCAGCTGGGGTAATGCTACAGAATATGGATCCCTGGGATCCATAGCAGGATTCAGGAAAAAAAAAAACTGGTGGGAACAACTTACGGAAGCAAATAGTGACTTTTCCCACCAGCTTCCCCATTATCTTTGCTTGTGGGAAGCTGGCAGAAAAAGTTGCAAATGGCGGCCAAATGTGTGTGGGATGCTGCAACCACTGAGGGGGCAACCTGATTGCCAAGTGCCCAAATTGAGATCATGTGACTGCAAGGATGAAGTGACAGCAGTGCCAGTCATAAGCACTGCTCATTTAGTGCAATTTTAACCTTGTAACAAATGCTGAACCAGTGGTTGTAATTGAAGGGCTACCTGTAGTCCTCATTTCGCAACTGTCTTGTTCAGTGACCATTCACAATTGCAATGGTGATGACCGATGCAAATCTGTAAAGCAAAGAAGAACTGAAATTAGACTGTAAAATTGTGGTTTCACTTAATAAACCCCTCACTTAATGACCAAATTCCCAGTTCCAATTGTGGTCGCTAAACAAGGACTCCTTGCACTAGTACATTTTCAGCATACTAATACAATATTTACTGCAGAATTTTTTCTCTGTGTGACAGCCAGGTAACCTTGTAGGTAAACTCATGAGGATGCATATAGGCTCACAGGCATCCATGGAATGAATAGGGACTATGAAAGAACATGCTCATTCCGTTGTGGTGCACCCTTCTCTCTTGTTCTTCCATCCCAGGTGCCTGTAAATAGAAGCCCAGGTTTCAACAGACTGTTTGTCATGCTCGCCTTCTACCTCCACCGCAGCTACTGAGACTGCTTGCATCACCCTGTTGGTATATGCCTGGTCCGACTGGACAGCACTCTTGGGAAATGTTTTATGACCACTGGCTCCTCTTAAGGCTATGGGGTAGGTCATACCAATGGACCTAAAAAAGGGGAAGTGTTACTCATCCTTTTGCAGTGCCCCCCCCCCCCGGATTCAAAAGCCTGAAGAATCAGTGGGTGGTGAGCGATACACACTTTGTGCTTGACTAACAGCTTCTCTCACCCCAGGAGGTGAAGATAGATCTGGAAAGGTGCCCAGCGTATTGCAGCATCCCTGACGTGACTTATCACTTTGCTGCTGGATAGATTCCACCAGTGCCTGACAGTCCTGAGAGAAGGCACTTGGCATGTGGGAAGACTTGGCCAGTTGCTATGGAGCTCTCTCTCCCTCCCGCCACCGCATCCCCGCTGATCTCCTGGTTTTCCTGCCCCTCTCCCATCCAAGCCTGCCTGCTGAAACATTTCAGACTGCAACATCTGCGCTTTCTCTGGGTCTTTCTCTTGGAATGTGACCTGCCACAAGACTGTGCTAGAATTCAGGGAAGGAGGGAACAACAAGGGAGGACTCTGCAGAGAACACAGTCCGCCCCCCAAATTCAAAATAAGCCCTGCTGGGATAGAAAAAGCAGCAACGTGTGATTTCTTCCCACTCTTAAAATATTAACCATGTTCCAATCATGCAGGGGACTGAATGTCTCCTGCAGGAAACTATAGCCTTCTGGAGGCTAGAAATATCCCCTTGGGGACAGAGTCTCAAGGGGGAGTCTGGTATTTTATGTTCACTAATTATACTGTGGTTTTCTGCAGGGAGAATCTCGTCCCTCGTATATCAACTGTAGCTTCTAGCACAGCAAAGCCAGGAGGAGTGGAATGGAACCGGGGAGCGGCTTTTTGGGTGGGGGATATGTTCTGGCCAAAACAAGAACATTTTAAAAGGTGGGAAAGGGGCAAAGCAAGGCTCATAGGGTGCGCAGGGTGCAAGAAGTCAATGAGATGAAGTAAATTTGTTTCCTGGTGAGGTGGGGGAAGAGTGCAGCATCTTCTGATGCTTCTTTTTGCCAGTGAAAGAGCCACAAGGAAGTCAGGGAAGCTTCTGCCACAAAGATTTCATCAGTTGGCAAGAATGCTGCCTTTGCTCCCTTGGGAGAACTGTTTCTTTCAGCTGCCCTCTGAAGAACACCAGCTGGCTTGAAATAGTAGTCATGTTGTCCTCCTTTTCTCTTTCTGTCATGAATTGTGGCCTCTGTTTATTGATATATGGGTGTCTGTAAATACACATTTTGGAGATTTGTATGTTTCGTTTTAGCTTTTTTCCTTCTTTTATAATTGTATGCATTTTCTTTGTTTAATTAGTGTTTAGTTCTTACTCTATCATTATAACAATAGCACTTATATAAAGCTTTACAGAGCTCTCTAAGCAGTTTACAGAGTCAGCCTCTTGCCCCCAACGATTTGGGTCCTCATTTTACCCACCTTGTAAGGATGGAAGGCTGAGTCAACCTTGAGCCTGGTGAAATTTGTACTACCAAATTGCAGGCAACTGGCACTTAGCAGAAGTAGCCTGCAGTACTGCACCCTAATCACTGCGCCACTGTGGTTATGAATATTTTGAAGCTCTTCATTTCGAAATCACAGGGCACAGTATTCCATTTTATGAATGAGTTGTGTTTGAATTCATCAGATACTCAACATTCATCATATACTCAACATGCGTTTTGGATGAATTTCATCTTGGTTATTTTCATTAAAATAGGTTTCTAATTTATTAATGTATATATTATTGCTATTAGGACACTTAGAAGAACCTATTAGAAGTGAGAGCTGAAGGTGACTTTCACAATCTATTTACAGCTGTGGGTTAGTGCTATAAAATCCTGTTGGCCCAAAAGCCAGAATACAACAAAAGGAATTTGTTTTTACCATCTTGAAAAGATGCCTTGGTTGCACTGCTTTTTCTAAAAATGACTGTCAGTGACTCATTTAGATTAAAAAAACCCTCAAAATTAACATGTCAAAACACAGGAGTGCTCAGATCTCCTTCAGCAGCCAGAATCCAGGCCGGGCTTGCGAGGTTCAGCTCTAGATTCAGAAAGGACAGGCAGCTGGTCCAGCGAAGCTTTTTGACACTGACCAGAAGAGCCACAAGCTTTTGAGCACTTCCTAGACAGGACAGCTTAGGAAAAGAAGAGGTTACCGACCATAGATTTAGTCTCTCTCCTTCATTCAAAACAATAGAACACAGGGACTGCCTATGACAGTGAGTAGTTGCAAGTTCAAGAGTGACAGAAATTACTACTACATCTAATGCAATATTAAACTTGTGGAATGTAGCCAAGGTAGCTCTGATCTGGATTTGGGAAGAGGAATAATAAGGTTCTTTGATGTCTCTGGCTTTCAACTAAGAGCTACTTAGGACAGGTAAGAGGACGTTCTATCTTTTGGATATAGTAATTGCAATAGTTTTCTCATGACACAAATGTTTTGTCTCAGGCATGGTTCTAGCCTATAATTGCCAGCCAGTATGTCCTGAAACCTGGCTAATACCAAGAGTTTCCAAAGAGTATCTTTACAAAGAACAGGTCAAGGGATGAGAAATTTATGTAAAGCAATACAAAGCAGTCCTTGGCCTATTGCCACAATTGAGCCCAACATTTCTACTGCTAAGTGAGACAGTTGTAAAATGAATCATTTTATTTTATTTTTTGTAAATTTTATTTGAGTTTTCAGAAAAAGAAAAAAAATACAAAACATCTTTTTTGAAAGCAGTATAATCCCAGGTTACATTTCTTCGTACAGACACAAATTCAAGTTCATGCTCATTTTTATATTCTATTCTTCTCCCTTCTTTTAATTTTCTCAATTTTATTTTAATTATCTCATCTCAATTCAAATAATTATATTTGTATTTTTTGTCTGTCTTGTTTCAATTATCTATTATCTTTTCTCATTAAACAAAATTTCTCCTGTAGTTACTGATTGGAGTATGACGCCTTGATATCTTTTAAGTTTATCTATTTAACTCTTATTTAGACTTAATATATACCCTAAAGTTATAACATTCAATATAATACATAACTTCCATTCAGATTCTGCTTGGCACATTCTTAAAATACACACTATATTCTTAAAAAAAGAAAAAAAAATTAAATTAAAACAACACATTCCATTCCAATTCAATTCTATCATTAATATTAATATTCAGTAAAGTCTTAACTTCTTTAACATTACTTTTCAATTAAATATCATACTTCTATGGGAACAATTATAAGCTTTCCATAATTAATTCCCCCCCCTTCACTTATATTTTATAAAACATTAACTAATTAAAATGTTCCTGTTCCTTCCTAATTCAATTCTCTCATTTATTTTATTTCACTTATTTTATTAACAAACATTTCACTAAATTACACTATTTTATCCCTCATTTTAATCATACATTGTTTCCAATTTTCTAAAATTATTTCTATTACTAATATAACAATACAATCTTATGTACCTTTACAGAATCCCCTTTTCAATTAGATTTTCACCCATTATCTCCAAATAGGTCTTGTTTCTCTATATCTTGCTCCGGTCCTTTGTAACTTCTTTTCCTTTTCTTCTTCCCTCTCTTCTTCTCTCTCCCCTTTTTATCCCCTTGTCTCTCTACCTCTATTTCTCTCTTCTGTATTCCCCTTTTCTGTTGCTTTCCAGTATTATATTTATTTTTTGAATTATTTTTCTTTTCTTTGGTTGCTTTTTTAAGTCTTAAATTCTCAATTCTCTTTCCCCCCTTTCCTTTTTCTTCCCTACATAAAATTACTTGTTCATTAAAGATGGCTTCTTCTTTGTCCCAGTCTTCTTGTTTTGCAGATGTTTCTTGTTGTTTCTCATAGTTCCAAATCTCCATTTCTAAGAATTGAAAAACGAAGCCAAAAGAACCCTTCCCTTCTTGTGCATCTCCTTTGTACTTTTTAAGTTCCATTTTCAATTCATCCAGAAGTGGTGCCATTGTACAAATTTTTAAACAACCACCCGATTAATTTTAGTCATTCAAATGTAATAACCAAGAATCCAAAGATCACCAAATAATCCAAATACAAGCAAGCTGTTTCTTTTTGCTCTTTTTTTTTTTACTTTCTCTTCTTGGGGTTACTGTTTAGTTACAAAGTTTCAGTTAAAATGTATCTTTTAGAAGTCTTGTTGAAGTTTTACTGGGGATTCTTTTTAATTCCAGGCAGTCTCCTCACTCTTCCAGATCCTGCCCTTATTCTTTTTCTCTCCCTTCTTTGAAAAAAATTTTTTTAGTGTCCAGAAATCTTTATTATCCCTTTGGCATTTATTTTCAGCTTAATTGCCTATTGATGTCAAAGTGGATTTTTCCGATTTCTTATTTAAGTCTCTTAGTTGACAGTATAGGGAAGGAGAGAGAAGAAAAAAAAGCCAAACCTTTCCCTTTTCACTTTTCCTCGCTACTCTTCTTTGGGAGCGATGTTATTTTTTTGTAAGTTTAAATTTCAGGGTACCTTAGTTGTTGCTTTTACAATTTAACCCGGTCAGCCAAAACTTTCACTTCTTATCTTCCTCCTGCACATTCTTTTCCGGTAGAGTTCTTCTTTGTGGTGGCCATTTCTGACCACCGCTGCAACCACATTCAGGAAAGGGAGTAATGGCCAGCTGAGGAGGAGAGATGCGGCTCTCCTCAACCCTGCTGGCGGTCTCCCCCCTCTTTACCACCTCTACGGGGTGGCTTAGCCCCGAAACCAGCCGGCTCGGGGTGCTCCAGCGGCGAGCCCAGACCAAAACCACGCACGATCACGGATTTCTGTCTGTCGCCGAAGAGACTTCAAACTGGAAGCCTCGTAAAATGAATCATTTTAGTTTTTAAGTTAATAACAGGGTTGTATAGTGATTCTGGCTTCCTCATTGACTTTACCTGTCTGAAAGTCACAAAGTGATCACATAACTCTGGGACACTGTAACCATCATAAACATGAGTCAGTTGCCAAGTGTCAACATTTTAATCACATGACCATGGGAATGCTGTAATGGTCATGTGTGTGAAAAATGACCCCAGGTCAACTTTTTTCAATGCCATTGTAACTTCAATCACTGAACAAATGGTTGTCAGTCAATCTCTACCTGTACACTTTTTTTTTGCAGCAAAATTAACTTCACATCTGATTGTGGATGTGAGAACTCTAGTCCAATAATCTGATGTTACTATGGAAGAAATGAAACGTGATCCTTCGGCCAGTTGTGGTTCTTTCTGGCTAGACCTTCTCCTCATCCTCATCCTGTCTTCATCCTGTTGAGAATGGTTTGTGTGAGCTTCTGCAACCTTCTCTGCCAGTTAAAGCTTGGCTTCTAAACCTAACTTTGTTCCTTCCTCTCTCAGCCACACTTATCACTTGACTAAATTCAGGATGTGCTGAGATAAGGTGGCTGCTGTCGTCCTGCCCAGTCATCAGTTTGCCAAGTGAAAGAGAGGAGGAGCAGTGAACCTCAGTGGCCTCTTACAGCTGTTCTCTGCACAGGCATTTTCAATCCTATCAAATAAACAAAACAACTCATCCCTAGCTTCTGGGTTCACTGCATATTCTTTTATTTGAATACTTTATTATGGATCACAATATTGCATGCAAAACCAAGAGAAAAATGCACAACCTTCACTGTTCTTCTGAGTGCTACATCAAAGATTTTTCTAAGGGACCGTTCATTTTTGTACCCATCTTTAAAGTGCTCCTGCCCCTTCCATTGAATTTTAAAAGGGGGAAACAGAAATCAATCTATAAATCCCACCAGGCCATCAAAACTTCTGGAACAATGGCCCACTCTCCCTCCCTTGAGTCTCCACAAATACTTGACACTAGTTTGCAAAACCAATTAAATCTTCAGACTTGCTGGTAGAAGACGTACCCAGTGAAGTAGAAAGGATGGAGATAAATACTGACAAGGAAGGAAAAGAGGGGCAAATTGTTAATTGTGTTCCACCCCTTCTTGGTGAAAACCAGAGAGTGAAAGTTGTTTTCCAGAAGGTCCTGGCGGTGGTGGTGCGAAAACAACACCAGGAGACGTTTAAGAAAAGAGTTGCCAATATTTTGAGCTATATTGATGGCAGTGGAACATAGATGAACAGCTCATCCTTCAGTAAGAGTCAATCAGCGGTCTCATCTGGACAGGCTGCAACTAGCCATTTTAGGTCAGAAGTAAGTTACACACTAGATAATTTTTCTGACAAGAGAGAAAAATTAACCAATGCAATAGCTTGCCTTTGGAGTTATGGGTGCTCCATCACTGGAGGTTTTCAAAAATAGACTGAATAACCATTTCCTGGGAGAGTAGAAGGTCTCCTTGAGCTGGGGATTGGACTAGACGACCTCTGAGGTCCTTCTGGTGCTATGATTCTATGTTCTAGAGTAGAATTTCAACATCTATGAGCACTGAATTTTTAATAGGCTTTTTTATTATCACATCTATAATATGTACATCCCCCAAAATGTACATACACTCCACCTTCCAATCTTCTAACTGCTTTCATAAATCCAATTAAGACAAGGAAACAGAGTAAATGATGAAAGGAAACAAGGTGTTGCCAAGTTTTTTCCCCCTTTCATGTTATTTTTCTCTCCTTTTTGTTGCTTGTCAGGTTAACCTTGCTTAAATGACTGTCTCACTTAGCAATTGTTTGAAGTTATGATGGCATTGAAAAAATAACTTTATGACCAGTCCTTGTACTTATGTCCAGTCACAGTGTCTCAGTTATTTGATAGTTATTTGTGTTCACAACCAACTTCCAATAAGTGAAGTTGATGGAAAAGCTGGCAATAAAGTAACAAATCACAGACCCTTGATGTCTTCTTTAATGATATGCTGTAACTTAATGGCCAAATGAGAAGTGATGCTGTCTGTTGCCATCATGTGTTTTGCTTAGTGACTGTGTTGCTTAGTGAAGGAATTGCCAGTCACTGAGCAAGAACTACCTGTCCCACAACCTGTTCCCACACTATCCAATGGAAACCAGTGGGGGAAATCACAGTGGGGTACATCAGGCTTTCTTTTGTTGCTCCTCTTTTTCCTCTTCTATTGATACCCCCAAACATGGATATAGTTGTTCTGCTCAATTGCCCTTACATAGTTTAATACTTTATCCTAATATTAGGACTCTAGAATTCAGCATTTTAAAATAGCTGCAGTTTTCTACCTACAGAATGCTAATATGAAGGAAAAAAATCCCCACCCCATCCTGCCCAGGTACAGGAAGAAAACTAGCATTGTGGGATAATAGGGATTCCCTCGCTCTCTTTCAGTCCTTATGCATTCTTACCATATGCTTGGGAGGAACCTTCACAAGTTCCTTAGATGAAAGAGGTTTAGTTCGTGGGAAACATGATACAACACGTAGCACTTATTATATAGGTATTTAGTACTTCAGGAATTCCAAATTCTAGTTTATATTTTTTAAAAAGGACAAAATGACAATATTGTAAACACTATGGGTAGAATCCAGTAACAGAGGTGAGAAAAATTTAGTTTATACAGGAGATCTGAGAGGCCCCACATAATAGATTTATGGACTGATGTATGTGTGCACGTGCTAAATGTGTTCTAATCGCACAAATTTTCTCAGGTCCCTTTCCCCAGGAAGTATTTTTTCAAACACTGCACACATCATCAAGCTCCTGTGGTTTGCAAAAGTCTGCCGCCAACAAAGGAGAAAGGAAAAGATGTTGCATAAGCTATTCTTAGCACATTTGGAGGATGTTTAATGCAGCAATTCCAATTGAGCATGCTGGCTCTTGATCTGATCTGGGTGCAAAAGCAATTGAGAACCTTCCAAATGATCAGTTTCTTTTTCTGTTCCATAAGGAATTGCTTTTTCACATTACTTCTTATGGCATCCATGTTTACTAGAGGTGTAAATTCTTGAATTCCAAAGTAACCCCATCCATTGGAGAGAGAAGTCAATCATCAAGCTCCTTCTTCCAATCAAAGATGCTAGAAAAAAGGGAAGAGGAAGTTCACAAAGCGAATGTATTTATTCATTAATTTATTCATTCAATTTATATACTGTAGCTATCCATCTCACATTTGTGACTATACTATAAAATTACAGTATAAATTTTATACTGTAAAATAAGGGATTTAGAGTTCTTAATAAATTGATTAATAATTTATATTCATCCACAAGCACGCAAGAGAGATGACGTATTAAATTTATTGAAAGAGGATTTAGGATTTGACCTTTGTTGAGTTAGCTTGGAATTCTTCAGAGTATAACATTTCTTTAAAATTTATTTTGACAACTCACCAAAAATTTGCAGTAACATTATTAGAGGGTACTCCCTATCTTAAATTGCACTATACAGTATCAACAAAACTTTTTCCTGATTGTATTAAGTTGGAATCAAATTACTTGATATCACCTTTGGGGAAAATAGATTATTTTTATGAAAATTTTCGAGGAAATTAGAAACAAATTACAGAATAAAATTTTATTATTTTGATAGTTTTGTTTTTTGGTGCAACACAACAACTGTATTTATGTATTGTTTTTAATTTTCAGTGTTTTGATGCTTGCTGTTTAATTAGGCAGTGTATTTGTTTTTCAGTCATTTGTTTTGGTCCTTCCTTCATTGCTGTACACAGAATTAAATTAAAATAAGCAAGAAAATGGTAAGAGAATATCTATGTGACCTTGATGAATATAAATCATCAGGACCTGATGAATTACATCCCAGAGTTCTGAAGGAGCTGGCAGATGATATTTCAGACCCATTGTACCACAACTTTCAAAAACCTGGAGTATTGGTGATTTACTAGAGGATTGGAAAAGGACTGGTGTGGTTCCCATCTTCAAAAATAGTAATAAAAAACAGTTCTGTGAATATGAAAGAAACAAATAAAGTTATAATTAAAAGTCAGCATTGGTTTGTTAAAAATAGATCATGCCAAGTCAATCTTATCTCATTGTTTGATAAAGTCACTAAATTAGTAGACTAGCAAAATGCTATGGAGATGTATACTTAGATTTCGGTAAGGCATTTGACAAATGCCTTGTAAGCTAGAAAAATGTGGAATAGACAACATCTATTGGATGGATTTGTAACTGGCTGACACACCATATTCAGTGACTAGTCCTTAATGGTAGGAATAGCCAACACCCCAGGAGACAAGCTCAAGAGACAAAAAGATCTTGACAAACTTGAGCAATGGGCCCTATCCAATAAAATGAATTTCAATGTGGAGAAAAGCAATGTTTTACATTTAAGCAGAAAAAATCAAAGATATAAGTACAGATTAGGTGAGAACTGGCTCAAAAACAGTAACTGTGAGAAGGACCTTGGAGTCCTAGTGGATGATGATTCAAGTGGACTGAATATGAGCCAGCAGTGTGCAGCAGCCGCCAAAAAGGCTAATACAATCCTAGGTTGTATTAACAGAAGCATAGAATTAAGATCATGTGAAGTATTACTACCGCTTTATAAAACCCTAGTAATATCACACCTGGAATACTGCAACCGATTTTGGTCACCTTACTACAAAAAGAGACGATGGAAAAAGTTCAAAGAGCTACTAAGATGGATCAAAAGCCTGGAGACTAAAACATACGAAGAATGGCTGCAGGATTTGGGCTTGGCTAATCTAAAGAATCTAGAGCCAGAAACGACTAGGACATATGTGCGAGGGGAACCTTTACCTTTAGTCTAAAGAAAAGAAATAGGGGATAACATGATAGCAATATTCCAGAATTTTAGGGGCTGCTACACAAAAGGGAGGGACAAACTAATCAAAGAGAGAAGCAACCTGGAATTAAGGAGAAACTTCCACACAGTGAGGACAATTAACCAGTGGAAGAGCTTGCCTTCAGAAATCCTGGGGGCTTCATCACTGGAGGCTTTTAAGAAGAGACTAGAATAGTCACTTATCTGAAATAGTACGGGTTCTCCTCCTTGATTAGGGGGCTGGGCTAGAAGACCTCCAAGGCCCCTTCGAGCTCATACATTCATCATAGAATTATAGGAGGGCTTGTAGAATAAATCCTTGTTACCACAATAATAAGCAGTATATTTCATTACATGAGTACGGTTTTGGATGTGTACAGGGCATTTATAAAACAGTTTCAAACAGGATGGAGCTGGTTCTTCTTTTTTTTTTTAATAACAAATTTTATTAATTTTACAAAAACAATACACAAATAATCCAGGCATAACAATTTGAAAATTCTTTAAAAAAAAAAAAAAAATTAAAGAAGAAAGCCAATAGAACATACAAAATAATTCCAAATTGTAATATCAATATTTACATTATCTATTTAACTTCATATCTTATCCCGACTTCTCCTTTTCATTCTAGTTATCCAAATTATATTTCTTGCTTATTAAAATTTTATTACCTTTCATAAACATACAAAACACAGAACATAGAAACAAAAAAAACCTAAAACATCTTTTCTGAAGGCTGCTTGATCTCGGGTTGAAACTTCACACAGACACAAATTCAAACATCATATTCACTTTATATATCCTTCCATATCTTATTATCATTTTCAATATCATTCTTTGTCTGTTCTATTTCCAACTATCCATTCATCTTTTTTCTTTTACTATACTTCTCCTATACACTGATTGGAGTGACGCCTTTAACTCATTGTCCTAACTTAAAATTACTTCATATAACACTTAATTTATCTTGGGATTCTGTTTAGTACATTCTAAAATTACACAATAAATTTTATAAAAAAGGTAAGGACCCAGCAATAACTAAATAAAATCCTATATAAGCACTATCCATATCATTAAAAAAAACCTAATCGTATATATTAACACTCATTTATATCTTAAGCACTTTACTCTAGATACACATATAAAGACACAATCTTATGTACCTTCCAGAATCCTCTTTTTTTTTCAATAAGATTCACCCACTGTCTCTAAATAAACTTTTTTTCTTTAAATCTTGCTTCCCACCATTAAGGCTTCTCCTTCCCCCCTCTCTCTTGCTTATTCTTCTCCTTGCCCTTTTTAGCCCTTTTTACCCCTTTGTCTCTCCTCCTCCCTTTTCTTACTCCCTTTCCGTTGTTTTCTAACCTTGCATCCACCTTTCATCTCATTTTTCTCTTTTTTGGTTGTTTTTTCAAACCTTAAAATCCCCTTTTTCTTATTCTCTTTCTCCTCCTCCCCAGAAAAAACCCATTGTTCATCGAAGATGGCTTCTTCTTCCTCTTTGTCCTAGTCGTTCTGCTGCATAGTCAACTTTTCATAAGTGCATAACGCTATTTCTAAAAATTGAAATAAAGTGCCCAAAGTAACTTTTCCATCTTGTTCTTCCTTTTTATATTTTTGATATTCAGTCTTTAGTTCATCCACAAGCGATGCCATCATAAAAAGAGAAACTTTTCCCAAAACAACCACCCAAGTATTTTTAATCAAGAATAATTAAAAAAAGATTCCAAAAGTTAATGCTTTTTTTCCCTTCTTCTACTTCTCTTTCTGGGGTTACTGTTTAATCAAAGAGGTCCAATTACCATATATCTTTCTTTAGAATTCTAGGCAATCCCCTCCTTTTTCAACTTCTGCTCCAATTTTTTTCCTCTCCCTTCCCACTTGCAACAACAATTTTTAAATGATCAGAAATCCATACCTCCTATAAGGGTTTTCTGATTTCTTAAATTATTAAGTCCAATGTCCAAAGAGTCTTTTGTCCCTTGGCTTTAACTTTCAAAATAATTCACCTTCAATGCCCAAATAAATTTCAAATCTTCATCTGCTGTTTCTATGGGGTGGGAGAGTGTAGAAAAGAAAAAAAAGTTTCCCTTTAACAGCTTTTTCCGCCACTTTCCAATCTTCTTAGGGGTACAATGTATCCTCCAGCAATTCAAACAATTCAGTTCCAGAGAGTTTGAGAGATGTTGATTAACCCGGCTCAGCCAGCACTTTCACTTTCCCTGCTTCCTCCAGCGCAATCTTACCCGGTTGCAGGCTTCTTTGTGGCGGCCATTACTGACCGCTGCTCCACCACCTCAGGAAAAAGGGGTTTTTCTGGACGAGGAGGGGGTCTGCAACACCTCCAACCCCCTGTCCGGCTTCCCTCTCTCTTCAGCTGCCTCTACAGGGCAGCCATATCCCCCGGATCCATTTGGATCGGGGGCACCTCGGCAGCAAGCACAGCAGGAATCGCGGACGGTCACGAATTCCTGCTGCCCTGAAGCCACATGGAACCGGAAACCCAGGATGGAGCTGGTTCTAAAGGAACTGGACTCCTGATCACTTCATAGTTCGTGTCTATACATTTATAATCATAATTTTTACACTGGTTTCTTTTTTTGAGCTGCTGCTTCAATGTATCTCTGAGACAAATGCCTTTACATTTTGTGAAAAACAGAGATTCATAAGTATAGTATAATTTCTAAAGTTGCTTTTAGGGTACCCTTTAGATCAGCAGTCCCCAACCCCTGGGCTGTGGGGAAGTACTGAGCTATAGCCTGTTTGGTATTGGGCCACAGAAGTGACAGGCAAGCACACGCACAGCTCTACTTGTTCAGTGGCTGAGTGCATGCATACACACTCAGGCAAATGGAGCTGCGCATATATGCTCACCTATTGCTCCCACTGAACAATCCTTTCTCCCCACCACAGGTCCACAAAGCTGGAAAGGTTTAGATAAGTGGCTATTTGGGTTTTCACTTTGGCCTATGCCCAGGTAGTGACTGGGGCTGCTAGTTGCCTGGAGGTGATAACTGGCCTAATCACCTCCAGCTTTGAACTTTGAACTATTGTACTGTGTTTTCCAATCTCCATCTTGTTTACATCATTCAGCAGTCTCTTTTTTCTCTCAGGTATTCTTTTTCTTCATGCCCACCCAGGTAGTCTGTTTTCTTTTACATCTTTTAGTTCTCGCTTTCCCCTTGGTCTCAAGATAAAGGTTTTTGCCAACAAGAAAGGGGCAAGTCTGAGTACGTTTCTTCCCCACCACCAGCCACAGGTTTAGATTTTGCAGTATGATCTCTCTGTTCAAACACCTGAGCTGTTGGGTACCAGTTGTCTGAATGAATAGGGGGGAAGGAAATGCCTTCTATGTCTTTCCTGAAAGAATGGCGGTTTGTCCATTCACTGCAGATGTCCTTATTGACACTTCCTAAACATCCAAACAGCTTTGAGCATGTGTGCAGCTGTTCTACACAGTTGGCAATATATCCTGGAAGAACCAAAATACACTTTTTAATTCAAGCTTTTCAGTGTACTCTAGTTGAAGTTTTGTGCTTCTAGAATTCTGAATTCCAACATAAACAGCATTAACATATTTTGAAAATTTCCACTTGTTTAAAAACATAACATTCCTTAGGGAAAACCTCAGTACCACATATTTAAAAAATATATTATTGTACAGAGAAATTGAGAAGCCTGAGCAAAGTATCCAAAATACTGTACTGTTACCCTGTTTCCCTGAAAATATGACCTACCCTGAAAGTAAGTCCTAGCTTGATTTTTACATGTGCCCAATATATCTTAATATACCGCCAAAATAAGTCCTAATTAAGATCCCGCCCACTCCAAAGTGGATTGGTAAAAAATAAGCTAGGGTAGGGATAGGGGGGTGGACCTGCCCTACTACTTACCTTTGGACAATTGTAGCCAGGCCTTGCACACCCTGACACCTATCTTGCCAGCCCATTTCTTCTGCAGCCAGCAAGGCTGGCAAAGCTTTCCTGAAGGCCTCTGTAGCTGATAACAAAGCTCCAGATCAATCCAAAGCTCTGTTACCAGCTGCAGAGGCCTTCAGGAAAGCCTTGCTGGCTGCAGAAGAAGTTCCTGAAGGCCTCTGACAGCAAAAAGGAAGCCAGGAGCAGGATTCAAATTTTTTAACAGTTCTGTGGGCATGACTGGGTGGGCATGGCTAGATGGTCATATGACTGGGTGGGTCAAAAGAGAAGCTAACAATGCTCTTGGAGCAGGGGGTTGGACTAGATGACCTCCGAGGTCCCTTCCAGCCCTGGATTGCTGTGCTGTTTCAAAGCATCCTCTGCAGCTGCAGCTAATGCCGGGATTTGTGGTCCTTCCTTCCTCTCCTTTCTCCCCCTCTCTCTCCCTCCCCCCTTTGTCCCTCCATCTCACTCACTTTCCCTTCCCAATTTCTCCCTTCCCTCCCTTTCTTTCTCCCTTCTCTCCCTTTCTTTCTCCCATCCCTCCCTCTTTCTCTCCTCCCTCCCTCTTTTTCCTTCTCCCTTTCCTTCCCTTTCTTTCTCCCACCCTTTTTCTTTCTTTCATCATATCCCCCGGTGCCCCATTTTTGCTCCCAGCAGGCTGCAAGGAGGGCTCCTAGGCCCAAAATGGGGTGCAGTGGGGCACTGCACCCCGTGTCCCATTTTGGGCCTAGAAAGCCTTCCTGGAGCTTCAGGAGAGCCAAAGTGGGCTGAGGGGGTGGTGCTGCACCCTCCAAACCCCGTTCTGGCCTAGCAAGCCTCCCTGCACTTAACTGGGAGCCAGAACCAGGTGCATGGAGACTTCTGGGTGGGACAGGGCCAGCTGGTCTTCGGAACTACCAGTTTGCTAAACTGGATGTAAAATTAACATCCGGTTTGCCCGAACCAGCCTGAAGCAGCTGAATCCCACCCTTGGCCAGGGGCGATGTGCGCAAGTGAGGTTAGTCAGTGAATAACATCCCCTGAAAATAAGACCTGGTGCATTTTTTGGTGGAAAAAATATTAGACAGGGTCTTATTTTCGGAGAAACATGGGTACTCTCTTTTTGAGAGCAACATCAGTGACCCTCAGAAGATCTTCCTTTGTTCATCTATTACTCCTAGTATGCGTGCCTTTCTAGAAATGTACCCACTGTTGAGATATTTTGTTAATTCCTCCAGGCATGCAGAGAATTGTAGCCAGACAGAATATAACCACATGGCAGAGTTAAGTAATTTGAGATCACCCTCAAACTTTCCTACAGCAATAAAAGAATTAAATACCAGATCAATTTCTGCTGTAGAAGAATTAGGCAGTACTGTAAATAGGCTGAAGGCCGGCCAGAGGACCATGAGGCTTAACTGTTTCTACCTGTGCCTTCAACAGATCACAATGTGCCAGGTGTGGGTAATGTAGCTGTTAAAAATAAAGTCAATGGTCATTAGACAACAGCAGAAAGGGTTTTTTTGTATCTCTTTGCAACCATGTCTGGTGGATATTCAGATTCATGCAGCCCAGATAGATAGACCAAACACAAAACACCAGCAGGATTTCTAGCACAAGAGTGATGTGGAAAGAAAGAGGGAATACATGATGAATGAACTGCTGCTGCTGTTGTCACCTCTTCCACCTGCTTCTCCAGTCAGCTGTCTCCTCAGTACAGTGAAGTGTGCTGGAAGTGGAACCCTTGAGGACCCTAGAGGCATCCCCATTGATTGCTGCTGCCTGCTGTCTTTACTCTCTCCTTCCTGCTTCTGAAGAAATGAAAGGAGGGAGAAAAGGCATACTGTATCTGCAAAGGTCTGGATGACAACCAGGTGATAACCTCAGAAGTATTTATTACATGATATCCTGAGCTATCCAGAGCTACACTTAGAGCACAGAGACTGAAATATTGTAGTACCAATAGCCTGGAGAATTCCAAAACGAATTCAGGAGAAAACCCAGGAGCTTATGCAAGACTGTTCCTGGGTATCAGAATGGTCAGTACTCTAGCAGCAACCCTGACTTACCCCTCCAACCTATAGGCTTTCAGGCCTGATCTCTTGAGGAGCAACACTCTTGGTCATCTCTAGGGGTTCTGAAAGATCATCATGATATCACCCAAGAGGCCAAATCTCAGCCAAGGCTAATATCCCCACCCTTCTGCAACCAGAAAATTCTGTTGTCATCTTATGGTTGTGTAAAGGTTTGCCAGCCAGATGCGGTATGCCTAAAAGAGGACTTTCAGCTGGCCTAATGGTGTGTGGGGATGCTCTTAGGAAGGTGTGTGATAAAGTTCAAGTAGAAAAGAGAAGAGGGATACTTCAGGTGACTGAGATGATGAGGTGAGACTTTGAATAAGCTCAGGTTCATTGCTACTGTAATTCTCTAAATCCATAAAATGGAACCAAATTTTTAGGATGTTAAAATGAGCACCATAGTATATAAAGACCAAGATTCTGAACTATATTTTCACCAGAGGGGAGAGATTGGAAGATTTTTCAGAAGACTACTGAGGATGAGCAGAAGAGCAAGTAACACTGGTGTTTAAGATGTGGCTGGATTAAAACTGAAAGGATATCCAACTGTTGATTTGTCCAGAGATGAAAGGCAAGCTTCCATAGGTATAGTATTGATAATTAAATATCAGAACCATAAACCCCAGAGAAAATATGATTTTAGACCAGAAATTGCAAACTGGAACACCAGGGGTGGAATTCAGCCGGTTCGGTCCAGTTCAGGCAAATCGGATGTAAAATTTACATTTGGTTCACCGAACTGGTAGTTGAACTGACCGGCTGGCCCCGCCCACACCACCCTTCTCAGGAATTTCCACACAGCCTGTTTTGGATACAGGTAAGTGCAGGGTCCATGCGGAGGCTCTGGGAGGGTGAAAAACAGTCCTCCTGGAAGTTCCGGAAGTACAGAAATGGGCCTGTTTCCAGCTTCTGGAGGGCCTCCAGAGCCTGGGGAAGGCTGTTTTCACCCTCCCAAAGGCCTGAGGGAAGCCTCTGGACAAGGTGAAAAATGGCCCTTCCAGAAGTTCCAGTAGACCACACGTACTATGATCATGCCCACCCAGCAACTGGCAGAGAATTGATTGTTGGGATTTTTGAATCCCACCCCTGCAGAACACTGACATTCTGGATGTTAGGAGACCTGAAATGAACTGGAACTAGTCTCTTTACATCAGTAAAACAGATTCTGCTGTGGAGTAGAAAGATTCTACGGGAGAATAGAAAAGCCATAGAAGAAACGAAGTAAGCATAAAAAAGGGTTCAGATGCAATCTAAAAAATGATAAGAGTGATCTAAATTTGAGCCTAAGCCATCCCATTCTTTTTTGTATGATATAAATTGATACTCTATCACAGATGGCAAGGAAGTGAAACAATTCCATGATGATTGTAGTACCTTGTTGATAAAACACAAAAAAGTCACAATAATTGTAGATTTAAATGCTAAAGTTAAAAGTAAACAGCTCCTGAAATAATGTGATGTTTTGATCTCAAAACCAAAATAAAACAGGAGGCAAATTAAACGAGTTCTATCAACAAAAGTCAATGTTTATGGGAAATGCTTTATTTCAACAACTAAAAGATGGTTCTGTGAATGGGTAACTATGATTGGACATATATTCAACTATATTCTCTGTAAGCAAGGATGGAGAAGATCTATTCAGTTAACTAGATTAGATGTAGATCATGCTCAAAAGAAGCTGAAGCAGAGTTCCGAAGGTTAAAAATTCACAGGGATGTTGGATTTCCGGTCTGCAGTGCTTCGGAGCAGGCAGGAATCCGTGACTGTGCACGGTTTCTGCCTATGTTCACTGCCCAAGTGCCCCGAACCATTTGGCTTCAGGGCTAAGCCACCTCTGTAGAAGATGGCGAAGACAGGGGGGGGGGGTCTGGCAAGGTCGAGAGATATCACACCTCTCTTCCCTAGCCAGCGAAACCCCCTTTTCCAAAGGCAGCTGAGTGGCAGTCAGCAATGGCCACCACATAGAAGAGCTCAGCCGGAAAAAGAAAGTGCAGGAGGAGCTGTGAAGAAATGAAAATGATCTTTGCTGACCGGGAGAAAGTAACAGTGAAAGTACCCTGGAATTTAAAATTTACTAAAGAAACATCGTTTCCAGAATGTGTCAAGCGGCGAATGTAAATTAAAGGAAAAGGGTTTTTGTTTTTCACTCTCCTTCCGAACGTGACAGTGATAGAACTTTAAGAGAAATCGGAAAACCCACATTGGAGGTATGGATTTCTGAACATTTAAAGGAAAATCTTTTTGCTGTAAGTGGGAAGGGAGAGGAAAAAAAATTGGAGCAGAATTTGAAAAAGGAAGAGATTGCCTAGAATTTTAAAGAGCTATTGAATATTGATAAGGCTTCTAAAAGATATATCTTAATTGGAACTTTTTGATCAAACAGCAACCCCAGAAAGAGAAATGGCAGAAAGAAAAAAGTATTAAAAGAAATAGTTTATTTGGATTCTTTGGTGACTTTGGAACTTTTGGGAATTATTTTTGACTAAAAACACTGGGGTGGTTGTTCTGGAAAAAAATTTTCTCTTTATGATGGCATCGCTTGTGGATGAACTAAAAATTGAATATAAAAAAATATAAAAAAGAAGAACAAGATGGGAAAGATACTTTGGGCACTCCTTTTCAATTTCTAGAAATGGCGTATGTACTTATGAAAAATTGACTGGGACAAAGAAGAAGCCATCTTTGATAAACAAATGGTTCTATTTGGGAAGGAGGAGAAAGAGGAAAAGAAAAAGGAGATTTTAAGGCTTGAAAAAACAACCAAAAAAGAGAAAAATGAGGTGAAAGGTGGATACAAGGTTAGAAAACAACAGAAAGGGGGAAAGCAGAAGAAGAAAAGGGAGGAGGAGAGACAAAGGGATAAAAAGGGCAAGGAGAATAATAAGCAAGAGAGAAAGGAAGGGATGAGAAGCCTTAATGGTGGGAAGCAAGATTTAAAGAAACAAAATTCATTTAGAGACAATGGGTAAATTTAATTGAAAAAGGGATTCTGTAAGTACATAAGATTATGTTTTTATATGTGTATTTAGAATAAAATGCTTAAGATATAAATGAGTATTAATATGTATGATTAGTTTCTTAATGGCATTGATAGTGGTCTTATATGCTTTTTTTGTTATTGTTGCTTTTTTTTCCCTCATAAAATACATTGTGTAATTTTAGAATGTACTAAACAGAATCCCAATATAAGTTAAGTTATATTACGTATTATTAAGTATTATTAAGCTAGGGGAAAGAGTTAAAGGCATCATACTCCAATCAGTACAGGAGAAGTTTGTTTAAAGAGAAAAGATGAATGGATAGCTGGAAATAGAACAGACAAAGAATGATAAGTATTATGATTTGAACTGAGATGAGATAAATAAAATAAAACTAAGAAAGAGAAAAGAGCGAAGAAGCTATATAGAAAATTGAAAATGGTAATAAGATATGGAATGGTATATAAAATGAATATGATTTTTGAATTTGTGTCTGTATGAAGAGTTTTAATCCGGGATCAAGCAACTTTCAGAAAAGATGTTTTATGTTTTTATGTTCTATGTTTTGTTTGTTTAGGTATTGTTTTTGAAAAGCAATAAAATTTTAATTAGCAAGAAATATAATTTGGATAATAGAGTGAAAGGGAGAAGTTGGGATAAGATATGAAGCTGAACAGATAACGTAAATATATGTATTATAATTTGGAATTATTCTGTATGTTCTATTGTTTTTTTCAGAAAAGATATTTTATGTTATTATGCCTTGTTTGTTTGTGTATTGTTTTGTAAAAACTAATAAAATTTGTTTAAAAAAAATTCACAGGGATGTTGATTGTATTCATAAGGTAGACAGATACCTGTTACTTGGAAGGGAAATTATGATACTCCCAGTTGTAACAAATATTAAGCCTGTCAGAAAGACTCGACAATAAATGGATGCTTTTGAGTATTCAGGTGAAAAAAATATATTAAGAACATCTTGGGCACAAGAATAAATTATTATTTCCTAGATGAAATAAATAAGAGGCTTCTTTAGTGGTACTAATAATGAAGTTAAAAGTAAGGTATTTTGAAGACATAATGTAAAGGAAAGAATTGTTGGGGAAGGCCCTAATGCTTGGAAAAAGTGAAGGCAAACAAAAAAGAGAAGACAACGTGGCCAGAAAATATCACTGATGACACAAGCAGGAACTTAGGAGTATTCAAAGAAATGGTTATCTGACAATCTTAAAAGAAACAATGTCCATCAAATCATTTGTAGATAACCTGACATTTTATATTTTTTAGAATGTGAAAAACTAAGGAAAGCAAAACTGATATCTTGATGATTTCATTTCCTCTCCCTTTGAAGAAACAACACTTGAGGAAAAAGGAATCTTGGTAAATTCCCTCAAATGCAGATGAAGAGAAGTAGCTTCCCATCTGCTAGTGAGGCTAATGAGGTAAATAATTGGCACATTTGCAAATGAATTGAAAAAGATATTTAGAGATACCCTTGTGGATGATCAGAAAATATAAGTGGTGTTTAAAAATGAATCAGAACAGGAAGTATTCTAGCTTTACAGTGATCAAAACCAAAACCTAATTGAGTTGGCTTTAAAGAAAGTCTGCAGTCCACTTGCTATATGCTTTTTTCAAAGCATCAGAATTGTGCCAAAGAACATCTGTTTCCATATTCCAGAAGAGGAAACTGAGGAATCAGAAAAGAGAGGATATGGAATGAACACTGGCTATAATACTCTTTGAACTGAATATAGTAAAATGCACACAGAAACTCCCATATGCAAAGATTCCCTGAAACGTGGGGATAATCAATAGGAATTTTACTTTTAGTTTATAGCAGAAAATTGGTAGTGCTAAATCTGATCTGGAAGCACTATATATCTTGATGTCCCTTCAAGCAGTAATAGTAACAATGTAATGCAAGATAGGGTTCAAGAGTGTATGTTTTAAAAGCATTGATTTTATCTCAGTAAAAACTTGTCCAGGTAGAAGTGAGATTGTCTTTCAAGGTGGAAGAATATAGGACGTTTCACTGGTGTGTATGTCACTATCAAAATGGAAATAAATTATAGATCTCTAAATAGTATCATCAGCAATCTTCCCAGTTTCACATAGCTAAATTTTCTTTTTTAAATAATTTTTTTGGAATTTGTAAACAGAATAAAATCTAATAAGCTGATATGTTGAATGAATTTACAAAAAAAATGAAAAGAGACAGAAATAAGCAAATTCAAAAGAAAGAAATCAAAGAAATGAAAAGATTGTAATGAAGTGACTTCTAGTTTTCTTTTACAGCCATTATAAATATAGATATAAATTAACTTCTTATTTTCTGGTTACAGCATTGTTTATATTTTTTCTATAATCCATTATTTTTATTCTAATCATGCAAGCCGTATATCATGACTTAATTTTTTTTGTTTCCTACAAAATAGTCAATAAGGGGTTTCCAATCATTTTTAAACTTGCACAATGTCCTATTTCTCACTCAGCTTTCAAGAGGTGGTCCTGCAATTAGAACGATATAGCCTAGAATGATATAACTGATGCATCCAAGTAAGAGGAAAAGGCCAAACCTGGAATCATCCAATTAATAGAGAAACAGAATGTTAAAGTAAAACCTGGAAACAAATAAAATACCACCCGTTTGCCATCCTTAGGAGGTAATTATGAATGAGAGATTACTGTTTCATGAGGGCAGAGGTGACAAACTCATGCCCGAGGGCCGGATGAGTCACGTGCTGGAACCGCCCCTGCCCGGTTTAGCGAAAGGGAAAAAAGTCCTGATAGGTCATGTAATGACGCCATGATGATGCAAGTTTGACACCGCTGCACTAGGGTCACATAATTTTTTTTAAAAAAAAACAAGTTTTATTGATTTTAAAGACAAACAAAACATAAGACATCAAAATATAAAACCTCCTTTCTCAAAAATTACTTATAAGTTTGAACAAGGCAAACAAAGCATTATTTTTAAGGCATAGTTCCACATTATCACATTTCCATTTAAACACATATATATCTTTTCCAAATTTCTCATTGTTTCTCCCTTCACTTTTATTCAATTATATTTCTTTCTATCAAGGTTTTATTAATTCTCAATCAAGCATAACCACACAAAATACAAAACATAAAACAAGACATAAAAAGACAAAACCTCCTTAATTATCATTTATACATGTCTTTTCCAAATTTCTCTCCCTTTAGTTTTATTCCTCCAAGGTTTTATTAATTCACAATCAAAACATAGCTAACCAAAACACAAAACATAAAACTTCTTTTGAAAAGTGGCTTAGCCCCGGGTTACTTTTTTTTTTACAGACCTAAATCAAGTTCATGCTCACCTTATATACCATTCATATCTTATTAACCATTCTATGTTTTCTATATAACTTCTCCCTTCTTTTCACTCTCTTAATTATATTTTGTTTACTTCATCTTATTTCAAAATCATTATGTTTGTATCTTTTGTCCGTTCTTTTCCAATCATCTATTTATCTCTTCTCTTTAGCAAAGAATTTCCCCTGTAATCACTTTTAAGGTGTGACGCCTTTCCTTAAAGTAACACTTAAAATAATACATAATTTCTATCCTGATTCTGCTTAGTACATTCTACATATTACATTTTGAAAAAAAAGAATAAACTTATAATATATATAATTTCCATTCTAATTCTAATTCTAATTAATAGTATAACTAAGCATTAATCATTTTACACATTCTCTTTGATATTCTATTAAATATTGAAATCTATCATTATAAAATATTTTAATATTTTGCTAAATCTTATAATATTCCAATAGACTATTTCAAATGCAAATACTACAATACTATCTTATATACTCTTGCAGAATCTTTCTTAAATTATACACTGTCCTTTATCCTTTATCTCTAAAAAAAATATCTTGTTTCAGACAGTGGCTTTTTTTCCCTTTTTCTCTCCCTTTCTTCTCCAGTCTGATCTTTTTGCCCCCCACTCTACTAACCTCCACCTTTTTAGCTTCCCCTCTCTATTGTAATTCTCTTTTCAATTGCTTTGTAACATTGTACCTTTTTTTCACCTTATTTTTCTTTTTCTTGGTTGTTTTATTGAATCTTAAATTCTCATTTTTCCTTCCTCTCTTCCTATTTTCTTTCTTAATCAAACTTTTTTGTCCATTAAAAATGGCTTCCTTTTCTTCTTCTTCTTCTCCTTCTCTTTCTTCCTCAAGTATTTGCTGGTACGTAGAAACCGCCATTTCTAAAAAGTGGAAGACAGCTTGCAATGAATTCTTGCCATTTTGTTCTCTTTCTTTTAATTTTTCATATTCCATTTTTAGTTGATCCACCAATGGTGCCATTGTAAATTTTTAAAAACAACCCAGATGTTTTTAATCTTAAAGTAATTTGCAAATGTCAAAGTTATCAAACAATCCAAACAGCCAGAAATTATTTCTTCTTCTTCTCTTTGCAGCTTTTCCTCCTGGGGCAAAATCCCAAATATATTTTAAAGCCGTATTACAATTAGTTGTTGGTCTTATAATCTTCAAAGCGTCTCCTCCAACAAGTCTTTAAAGATTTTTTTTTAGTCCTCTACTTCCCACTTATAACAAAAAGCTTGTTTTTACCTTAAAGAAGCAGGTTTTTCTGTGCTCATTTACTTTCACCGCCGTAACAACTTCTTTTGGAAACAAATGTATCAATCTGAAAGTCAGGTTTCCAGGGTGTTTTAAAAGTAACTTAATGTCCCAGTTCAGCCAAGAAAACTTCTGCTTCTGTCTTCCTCCTGCACAGTCTTATCCGGTTGAAGATTCCTTTGTGGCTGCCATTTCTGACAGCTGCTCCACTGCCTCAGGAGAAAGGAGTCTAACTGGCTGGGGAAAGGGAGTGCAATATCCCCAGACCCCTGCCCGGATCTTCTCTGTCTTCTGCTGCCTCTTTGGGGCAGCGACAACCTCCAAATCCAGTTGGATTGGGGGTACCTCAGCGGCGAGTGCAGCAGGGACCCGCAGAGAAGCGGATTCCTGCCGCCGCCAAAGCCTTGCAACCGGAAGTTCGGTCACAATTTTTTTTAACAAGTGGCTTACTGTCATAACAGTACAGGAAGTGGCTTACTGTCATAACAGTACTGCCTTTCCCTGTTGGTTCATTAAAAAAAATCTTTTAATTGCAGCCAAATCATGGTGGCAGAGCTCTCTCGCTTTTCCTTTTTTAAACAGGAAAATATAAGGACTCTCTCATTGTTGTGGTTACCCCTTCCTTGATGTATTTTAACCATAAGCATCAGAAATACTAGATATTTTCCTTATTAGAGTTGGAATTAAGTTGAGGAAGGAGACATACTCTGCTTTTCAAATTGTTTACTTTTTCTCATATTTTGTCTAAGGACAAGCTTAGATGGTAAATGCTAGTAAAACCTAGGAACTTAAGAAACAAGAGGCACATATATCAGAGTGCCTGAGGGAAACCCCACTGTTTACAGAAGTAGAAAAACATCTTTAAAAAAATCCTGAGGGACCAAACACTGCTTTGCCTCCCCCCCCCCCGCCCCCGAAACAGCCCACTGAGTACTGGGAATTCTCAGTTGCTGAGGAATGTAGAGCAAGAAGTAGAAAAGAAAAATAGAAGGGAGGAGGAGGCTGCAGGGACCATGAAATGCTCTCAGAATAGCTAGTTGGAATCATGGTTTGGAGCACCTCTTTGAGGGAGAGGATATACTCCAACATTTTGTCAAATCGAAACGTACAGCTGCAATATATTGTTACCTGCTGGGAAAGACAATGTAGTTAGATTAACAGTGTATAAAACTTCACACTTTTTAAACTGCAGATATTGGAACCCTGAACTCTTCTTTTTCCAAAATAAAGGAATGATCTGAAGGCATTTCTCTCGTCACTAGAGAGCCTACACGCACTGAAACGCAGGGGACTTTGTCTTATGAGGCAATATTAAGCCCTAAGAGGAGCTCAAATCAGTTTGGACAAGAAAGTGATCTCAAATGTCAAGAATCATTTGCACTTTTTTGTGTCCACTGGCAGATCTGAGCAGAACTGAAGCACTCTTGAAGAAACAAATAGCGTTTGCTTACTCTTTCAGACCAGAGTTGCTAAACATAAATTAGGGGAGTGGGTGGCTATTAGAGCAGCTATCCTATTGGTACTGAATAATTTAGAGAAATGTTTCTCCCCTTTTTCTTTCTTCCTCTCTCCCCTTCTAAAACCCAGAGGAGATTGTGATAGGAAGAACTTGGGGGAACAAAGCAAAGCAGCTTGTGGCTAACTGCAGCCAACCTTTCCTCTTTACACAGGGTTTGTAAAACAACAGCGCTTCTCAATGAAGCCGGCTCCCCCCTCCTTTTCTGCGCAGCCTTTGTTCCACCAGCAAAGGTCAACCGTTCTCTGTTCAAAGCAAAAATACACCCCCTGGTTATCAGATTTAGGAATTCTGTAGGGAGGTTGCAGATGGAACATGTTTAAAGCAGGAAGAGTGCTGCAGTTCTCCGTGAAGAGAGGTTGTAGAGGTCAACAACACGTTAAAAAAAAAAAAACCCAGAATGCTGACAAGCTGTGCAAATGGGAGGAGAGTCTGGTCAGTTTAGAGAATGGAAAAGGAGGAGAAAGGGGGAAACTGTTACTGCATGTGAAAACTGGGGGTGGATGAGGTGAAGTGTCAAGAAGCACAAAGAAGGAAGATGTACGCAGAGATCCAGGTGTGCTGACTAAAGACAAATAAGATTAGAAGAGAAGAATGTAGTAGGTGAGGTCTCTGCAAGCAGTGGACATAATTATCATACAATTGATAAACAGATAGGTAACTATTACAGCTGGTTGCCAAGTAAACCTCAAGAGTTTTCAAGCTTGACAAAAGATTGTGAGATAGAATTTGTCTATTTGCCTTATGTGTGAACAGCTGGAGGACAAAAGAGAATTAAAGCTCTGCTTTTGAGATTTTTGCCTAAACATCAGAAAACTTTTTCCCCTCTCCTTCTGAATTCAGTGGTTTTCTAAAGTCCAAAACGTTCATTGTTAGTATAGAACAATGGCCTACCCAATCTAGCACTCCATCTTTGGCCTCTTCCTAGCTCTGGGCAGGTAGCCATGAACCCAAGCAATTTAAATTGAAAAGATTGATTCAGTCTTTCCAGGATTTGCTTGAACCTGAAAATGTGATGTATTTATTTCCTTTTGTATGGTAATTTTTGCCTCTGAGTATTATGGGTTCTCCTGTAATGGATGAAAGTGAAGACTGTCTGCATAACTTGGTTTTGTTTTCTTTAAATGTGACTGAAATCATGAGTCAAATTTAGTTTGTAAGATTCCTTCCATTCACATTGCTAAGGCTTCTCCTGCAGTCCTTCCCTGTCTCAACTCTTCTAAGAAATAAGGGCCACTTGTGGTACTTAAAACAATGATTTGGTCTTTGTTTACTCCTACAACTTTCCATCTGAGTAAAGGAAGCCAAATATGCCATCCCCTTGAGGTATCAGGAGTGCTTAGAAGCAAAAACCAACAGAGTCAGTCATTTTGTGACAGCAATTCTAAGAACCTCTCAGTTTTCTTTCTTTTCCCCTGTATGAAGAGGAGGTGGAACAATGTAAATACAAAAAAAAGGAATGATCTTGGTTCCTGTTGATAAGACAGCTCTCAAAGTCCATCTCCAGCATGAATGTAGGACAGAAACTGTTGTCATCTTTGCTTGAGAACACATGGAAGTAATGCTTGTAGTCCTCTATCTCCAATTACATTTAACTACTACTGATTTACTCTGTTCTATTTTATGCTTTAGGGAGTAAGTTCATTTTAAGCATGCATTAGAGATGGCTGATGGATACCCTCTCAGTGGCTTTGAAGAGCATCAACCATTATATCCTTTTCTACAGCCTGGAAGATGTAAGGATAGAAGGCATAAATGGTAGAAATGCCATTCCTAACCCCCTGGTAGGTTTCAGGTGGTGTTATATAAAGACAGTTGTTTCTTCAAATGAAAGCTTTCACGTGATGTCATTACAGGCTCCATTCTGTCTTGAATGCTTTCCAATAGCTGCATGCTATGGTCAGGAGACTTCAGAAGATTTGGAGCTATATTGGTATTCTTAAATCTGCTTGTCTATAACATATTTGGATAATGATGTGGCTCCTATGAATGTTTGTCTGCAGTTAATGAGCTATACCGGGTCTAATAAAATGAAGCTACAGAAAGTTACAATTAATTCTTACTTTCCAGAACAACAGAATACAACCTTTGTAATTGCTTCTGGATCCAAAACTTTCCCTGTTTCCAAGGATGAGGCAAAGGCCAAAAGTGCATTTTATCATGCCCTTTCTTAGAACAAGATGACATTTAAATGGTAAAACACAATCTAGTAACCTCAAGGTTGACTTCTGCAATGTGTTCTACGTGAGCTTACAATTAGTATATGATTTAGTAGCCCAGCTGATTTCAGTTGATTTCTGGAATGGTTCAAAGATACCACGTTCCCAAATAAGCCAGGATCTAGCACAATACAATACATGGATCTAGTTAATATGTCAGGCATTTTATTCAAGTATTCACACATTGTATTCATTTGTCATCTCTATGACAAATGAAAAGATCGTCATTTTTATATGGTGTGCTCTTGCACTGTAATGAATTTGCATACCTGCCAAATTTGATGATGAAAGCAGCCCTTTGGTTTCACACTTCCCACTCTGCAGAGAGATTTGCTTCTCAGCCTGTTCCTTCTCTTTTCCTCTGAAGCCACAGGAAAAGACTTTTCAAAGAAATCCTCTTACAGATGCCCACCTGTGGCTGGGCACCTCACTGTTTTATGCTTGTTCTCTCGGTTCTGTTACTGCATGAACAGCTGTGCTCTTGAGAATGAGGCTCTCCCCTTTACCTGATCTAAAGATGGTAGCTTTGGGAATAAGGAATGAAGCTATCTCCCCTATCTCTTCCTCTTGTTTTTGTGGGATTTGGGAGCAGGTTTCCACCTACTGGGAAAATACATTCCAGTGCCCCTAGGAGCTAAATCCCACTCTTGGTAGATTGTGACTCTGAAAGTCTCCTACAGGGACTAAAGTCATCATGAGCTCTTGCCATAAAGCCAAAAATGTAGAAGAGAAAAAACTGGTTTTAAGAGTAGTGTAGATAAGGAGGATCTTAAAAGGTCTCAATAAAATATATTTCCCAGAGTCTGGGGTTTGTTTAATTGGGTATTGCTAAAAAAAAATGTAGCACTAGGGGACATTCTATTCTCATCATATCATCATTTTTCTGCTGTGTTGTAGCATCCTTTTTCTTTCATTTCAATGGATGCAAATTTTCTTTTCTTACTTCTGTCACACAAACTGATCATATTTATTTATTCAATTTCTATAGCCACATATCTCAATCCAAATGACTTTGAGGGTGGCGAAAAATATTACAATTAAAGCCATTAAAACACAAAATAGTTACGAACAATATATATAGGCAACTGGGACTTATCATAAAAATTAAGAGTACAGCTAGGTAGCAAGGCCCCTTACACTTTCAGAATCCCCACATCTGTGCACACAGTCAAGTCTTACCTTACAAAAAGCTAATGGTTGGGGCCAGTCTGAGCTCCGAAAGCAGAACATTCTAGAAGGTATTGTTGAAAAGGGCACCCCTAGAGGCTACTAATGCTGGAAGGCCACAATATCCAAGCAGGATGGCATGCTTTCCTTTGGTACAGAAAAGGAATAGCACATAAATATTTTCAGAGACATTATATGAGACAGGCACTTTGTTCCACAGTGTGGAACAAAATTAAGCATCAAAATTACATGGAAACTCCTTTTTGGCTCTCTATATTAGAAATACTAATACACCTAAATTTGATAAATACAGGGGAAATTGTGGTATATAAAGATACAGTACATTAAATGAGAAAGGAAAATTGAAAACCGGATCAGAATTGACAGCACAAGGGGTAGAACTGGAGTGGTGATCATATTTACAAATACAGTTGAGATATACACAGGATGTGAAAACATGGGGCATTAATAGACAGTTAACATTAGACAAACTGTTGACAGGGACTGATGATAAATTGATCAAGGTGATATATAGTTACCTCTTAGACTATAAGCTGGAGGAAGAGCATGTTAAAGAGACAATGATGGCATGGGCCAAAAATTTTGGACATAACATTGAACTGGCTAGATGGCAAAATCTCTGGGGAAAAAAATAGGAAATTAACATTGGCTACATCGTACAAGGAAAATTTATACAAAATGTTCTCCAGGTGGCATCTTCCTCCAGCAAGGCTTGCTAAAATGTTTAGAAACTTATCACCAAAATGCTGGAAGTGTAAGGATTTACCAGGTATATACATGTGGTGGACATATAATCAAGCAAGGAAATATTGGTGACAGATTTAGACATGGGAAGAGCAAATGGTGGGAGAACATATTCAATTTAAGCCAGAACTATTCCTTTTAGGAATAATGACAGAAAGTCACAGCAAAGGTACAACATATTTAATAATACACATACTGACAGCGGCAACAATGTTCTGTGCACAATATTGGAAGAATGAAAACATACCACCAGAGAGATAAGAAAAATATTGGCTTGTGCAGAACTTGAAAGACTAACTCTAGAACTGAAAAATAAGAGGGAATCAGAATATTATGATACTTGGAATAAGTTTTATCAATGGTTGCAGAAGAGAGGGGAAGGTCGGAACAAAAATAGTTAGGACAAATAGACCTAGATTGTGAATATTGTACTAATATGAATGTTAGTGGTTTAGTAATATCTTTGTATGTATGGCAGAGTGATGCCAGAACAGTCGTGCTGTGTTTGATACTTATAATTGTAAACAATAAAAATATGTATTATAAAGAGAAGGGCACCCCTGCCAGCTGACATCCCCAGGCTGTTGGGTAATCCTAATTTACTATACTGAAATAGATGAGTAGAAACTATTGAGAAGAGATGGTCCTTTAGGTCAGCAGTCACCAACCAGTGGACCGTGAGAAAATTTTGGTGGGCCCCAGAGAAATCTCACCCCCAGAGCACTCCCCCAAAGCAATTAATCCAGACTACGCAGAAACACAAGGCTGAGCTGCCCACATGGCCTGTGGGAACCCTCCCTGCCTACTCACTCCTTACCTAGTAAACTTGCCTGCTAAATTGCTATTTTTCCTTTTTCCGACTATCATCTGTTCTGCTGTGCCAGGAGATTTAGATTAGCTAGGAAGCAGGAAATGGTAGAATTTCTTGCTTTCTAGCTAGTTTTTAGATCTTTGGCTCTGCTTTTAAGTACAGCTGAACCTTCCTTAGGACTGAAGCTTCTATTATTCAGTGCAGACTCATGGCAAGCAAATTTGAGAGACTGAGCTAGCCAATGGCAGACAGATAGATCACTGAATGATTCTGTGAACAATTCAATCTGCCTGCCTGCTTTGCCTGATTTTGGGTAAAAGTTGCTCCTTTTTTAAATAAAAAAATACAATATTTCTATATTTATAATATTTACATACAAGCCATGCCCAGCCAGTCACATTACCACCAAGCCACACTCACAAATTAGGCCACGCCCACAGAACCAATTAATGGTCCCTGGGATTTAAAATTATGAGTTTGGTGGTCCCTGGGGTACAAAACGTTGGCGACCCCTGCCTTAGGTAACCCAGTCCCAAATCATTTACAGTTTTAAAGGTAGCAATCTGCATCTTGAATTGCTCCTAGAAACTCACTGGCAACTAGTGCAGCTTCCATAGTAGTGGTACTGTATACCCATCACATTAACTACCTGTGCACTTACATTTTGCATAAGTTGAAGTTTTTGAAGGGCATCCCCAGGTAGAGTATGTTACAATAACTCAAACGAGAGGAAATGAGGACCTGAATGTGTGCAAAGTTCCTCCTAGCCATGGTGCCACCTACTCTTAAAGCAGGAGCTGCAAGTCCAAAAGGACCTCCAGATTACACACTTTGTCTCTCTTGAACAGTGCTGCCCATCAGGACTCCATATGCAAGCAAGGATTAAGAAATCTTAGCAAGAGGCAAGAAGTCCAACTATTTCCATTAAGAACTGTGAAGTTTGTCTTGATATACCAATACAAGGAGTGAAACCTAAAAAGCAAGACTGAAAAATGGAGAAAACATATTTTAAAAAACCTGAGCATTTTCCTTTTTTATATCTTAAAACTTATCCACCTAATAGACAACAACCTTAGTGAAAAAAGGGTACATTAACATTTGAAAAGTAGCATATGCCTTATAAAAATTTTTAAAATAAAATCAGTAAGCTTAACAGATAAGCTAACAAAAAGCAGAGGAGGACAGAAAGTGGACAGTTTCCAAATTTGGGGAAGTCTTGTTTGTTGATTGTTATCACAGTTGCCTTTATTTAACTTCACTTCCAGAAGCCCAGAAAAATGCAACATTTGAAGTGGATTTTAAAACAGTTTAAAACAGTTTCCACTTGAATTCAAGTGGTCTGTACATTAGGGAAGAGGAAAAAAGCAAAAAGTTAATGCTGGAAGGACGAAAGAATAAACACAAGCATGAGAAGCTAAACAAAGCCAAGAGGAAAAGGAGTAAAATGAAAGATATATGTCTCCAAGTTCATATATTATCCCTCAAATCATAAATCTCCTTTTTATTTGCTTTATACAATCCATTTTCTCTGTTAATTCTTTTCTCTCAACTTGCTTTTTCCTTGACAAATTGAAACTGGAATAAATTGCTTTGTGTTCCACATTTTGAAAAATCCCAAGAATGATAGAACCAAGTTTAGATTTCTTTTGGATTAAAGAATATTACAGACTTAACTCCATTGTTTAATCTTTTGCAAAAGATTGCAAGAGAAACAAATAGTTTCCCCTTAGTCAGCAAATTAAGTGTATCACATGCTAAGGCTATTACCCTCTGGCTGTGCACCTCTAGTTTTGGCTAATTCCTACCAGAAGTCTTATATTTTCAATCTAGCTTTTGTTGTTTTTGAAGTGGGATACTTTTTAACCATATGAGGAAAGATTCTCCATATCATTGCTATTGGCGCTATTCCTTTTTCCCCTTAACATAATAATGTCCTGTTTAAATATAATTTAAATAGGCAAAGCATTAATAACAACCAATATCAGTTAAACCATCTAGAGTCACAATTAACAGCTAACCAACCAACTTACCTGTAGTGTTAGTGTTTCTCAGTCCTTGCCGTTGTATCCTTGTAGGACAGAGAACCTACATGAGTGGAAATGAGTTCTGAGAAAGTGACTTGTCCTCAAAATTTAACACTTAACAGCCAGCAACCTCAGAAGCAATGGGACAGACACTTTGTTCAGGTATGAGCCTACTATACAGTAATATTTTCATTACCTGAGACTGCTCTTGGAAGATTCTTGGGAGCCCAGGAACTCTGCCCTCCAGAGAGATTCACACCTGAAATATTGCTTTCAGTTTCCTGCCAGTTTTTACCAGCTTCTCTGGATATACTTTTTTCCCTGTTGCACTGTCATATTTAGTGGCAATCCAAAACATTTACATCCCCTGGCAAGAAAAATTTCAGCCTGTATTCTTTCTGCTGCAGTTTTATTTAAGGAGGTCTTTGGCATGATTGGCTGCTGAAACAAGTTTAAGCTTAATCCCCATTGGTCCAGTATAGTGAAAAGCTACCTTAAATAATGGAACAAGAAAGTATTTTCTTTACTGCACTGTTAGCTTTTGTTGTCTGGCATAGAATGTTCCTTCTCACCTAATTTCTCTGCTAGTTGGTTTCTGTTTGATCCGTACAAGGTTAGAGTTACTGATTTTGTTAGTACTGTAGTGGATGCATTCCTGGAAAAGGAAGGCCTCAACACTGCATTCTAATCTGAATTTTAGTTCATACATTCCTTTAATATTAAGAGATAATAGTAGTTGCTTGCTCCTAAAAGGACAGAACTACAGTTTTTCCCAGCCATTAAGTTTGCTAGTGACTGAATGGCCTAAAAATAAGAAAACTGAAACTAAAATCTTATGATGTATCATTGCCAGTTGGAACGCATGATAAAATCAGTAGTGTAGTAACTGGCTTCCATACGACTGGGAAAAAGTAATTTGGGGAGAATGTGTTATTTCAGCTTCAGACACCTCTGACTCACTGATTCGCCGGAGATATTTCTGGATCTAGCCTTTATTAAACCAATGACCAGTTTAATTTATCTACTCGTTGCAACCAGTAAGCAAATTTAAGCAGACCAAGTCTCGGAAGCAAAGCAAAAGCGCCGAACTGAGGGACAATCTGCAGCGCTTACAAGCCAAACCCTCGAAGAAAGCTGTAGCTTTCCGGTCCTCCAAACGGCCCCAGCCATGCCAATCAAAGGGCCAGAAGACGCAATTAAAGGCGTCCTTGGCGAGCAAGCGAGCACCAACTGCGTCAGAAGCGGCTCTTCCCCTCGCCCTGCGCCGCAATCACGACCTGGCCCGGGCTCCTGATGGCTGCTCGCGAAGCGCGTGGGAACCGGCGAAGGGGACTCAAGCTATCTCTTTGATCAGCTACGTTGCGTTAAATTAAATTCCAACGACGCCCTCTCCTTTGACAGAGGCCGTGCGGGGCGTTTATTCGAAAACAAAGTCCCGCGTCCAATGGGGCCTACTTCCTCCTAGGATTGGGAGGGCAGCAGCTTTTGGTCAGTGTGTAACATCGGCTGGTCTCCGCCGCGAAAGCAAGTTAATTCTCCAATTCGTGCGTACGTGATTGCTGCCACATATAATGAGCAGATGCGCTTTTTACTCGGCTTCCGCGGGGCTTGCCAGCGTCCACAGAACTGCAGCTTTCTCTCGACTTGCCGCCCGATTCCTCTCCTTTGGCCCCTCAAATTAAAGAGGGCACCAGAGCCAGGGACCCTGGAAGGAGATGAGGAAGGGCAGGCCAGGGAGGGCCGTCATCTTTACTCCCGCATGGGTCGTTTGCCATGAGGCCGCGAGTCAAAAGAAACGTCTTGCTTTCTCTTATAAACATGAAGGGGAATGGAGGGACGAGGACAAAAGCCGAGCAGACCGGCTAAGAGGCTGTCGCCAAAGAACTAGAAGCCGCCGCACTTATTCCGAGGGCTCGGGCTTTTTAAGAAACGCCCTGCCTCCGTCTCCTGTTTTAGGAAGGACGCCAGGATGCCCTAGTCGCGTTCCTTTTCTGTGACCTCGTTCTGGGAAGGGCGGAGTTCTGCACGGCTGACTCCCAGGACTGCTGCTGATTCCTTCCCGACCCCCAGGCCAGCTGCAACTTCGCGCGCGCTTTGGTGTTGCGCGTTCAGACACAGCCATAATACTGTGGGTAGTTTGCCCGCGCACAGCGCTGTCGGAAGTTGAGGCGAGGAGGAAAGCCTTTATTCTTAGGCACTGTGCACGTGTGAGCGAGTCGCCAATGGCCCGAAGTACTTCAGCTCATCTCTTGTTGAGTTTTCTTCGTGAAAAACATTACATGGGAAAACCGTCGCTGAGTCATCGATGTCCCCACTTTCTCAAACTTTACAGCGTACGAAGGGAGGTTGGTGGCTATTTCTAAGAGGCCAAAAGAACAGATGTGGAAAGGGTTTGGGAAAAGACAGAAATAGGTAGTGGTCGTATTAAAATCCCCCTTGTTCCGTGTATGTGACTGCACACTGGTATTACTGTGTTGTTTTCTCAGCCCTGAGCCTAGTCTGAGCAGTTCGATCGATTCTCATTGATTGTCCCTGACGAGCTGCTCCACTTTCCAGCCAATGTCAGCCTGTCTGCATTCGGGAAAGAGAGAAATTAAGGAAAATCTCTGCCGCCCTGGCGGTGTCATTTCCACACACTTCAGCTGGCAGGCTGCCAGACGTAGAGCTGCAGCAAAGAGGTGGACTGGACTATTTTAAACTGAGGATCAGCATCCACAGGTTTGAACAGTAAAGTAAAGGGACGCTAAATAGATGCTAGTATTACTCTTTAGTGTTTTAAAGCTGGTAACGAACAAAAAACTGGGCAATGTTCTCCTTTAGGCAGGAGGAATGGGAACTAAGAGAAAATGTTGTCACTTCAAACTTCCTGAAAAGTCTTTTATGAGACATAAGTTATGGGGCTGAACATTTATGTAGCACAAGAAGATATAACACTATTCCCTTTTAAAAAAAAATACAGCCCAGTTAGATTTACCAATTCCCAAGTGTATTGCTTTTTGAAGATTACTTGGGTGCATGCTTACAGTTATAGCCACTATATTTTAATAGTCCTGAAGTTGCTTTATATGGAATCATTTTATGACCCATCAAGCCCAAGTTCTTTCTCTCCCCCAACCCTGCACACCCAACCATGTTTGCAGCAATTCACCATCATCTCAGGGAGAAGTCATTGCAAATTTTTAAGTGCCAAGAGAGTCTAGAGGTCCTGCTTGAGTCAATACTGAAAGCCTAATATTTCTATATTGTGGGAAAAATAAGCCCCAAATAAAGGAGTTCTGGACAGAAGAGGTCATAGCTCACAGACAGAAAATACACTTAAAGCTCAATTTCTATAGCAATTCCATTTAAAACAATCTCAGGTGGCAAGACTTGAATGATCTTGAATGAGGTTTTGAAGGGCCACCAAAAGACTAAATGAATTCTAGGCAAAACAGACTGATAACCTGATTCTGTGCGAGCATCTCCAAAATGTATATTCACAACAGTGATAGCACATTGTTGGGGAATAGTATAGTAGACAAACATGGGGTTTGACAGAAAAGCAAGTTAACTTAGTTATATTGCAATCTAGCTTGTAGTGGGATCAGTCTACATGTTCCTCAACATTTTAGCAAAATGTAGGATCTAGAACTAAGTAAAAATTTAAACAGTTCATAAAGATTAAGGCTGCGGATCTACTGTATACACACCTTCGAATATGACCAATGGAATTTCATGGGAATTTGGAATAATTTATTACTTTTAGAAATACTAAATTGGCTTATAATAAACAAAATATATAATAGAAATAATTGAAATGACAGAAGTAATAGTTTAAATAATAATTCCAACATTTGACTAAAATCGGGGTAAAGTCTATATAACTAAATTTTAAAAATGTTCTCCAATGGAGCTTGTCTAACCTCCACTGGAAGTTTAATTCACAAGTTGAGTTTCACTACAGAGAATGCCTGTTCCCATAGCTAAATCAGTAGCAGCTGCAGCAGCAGGATGTCACCCCCTGAGTATAATCAGAAGATATTTTGATTTAGAATTGGTCAGAATAGCTGGTACGTTCTGGGTTTGTTGAGATAGATTTTTTAATGTCTAAGTGTGATTTTTTCCATTATAAGGGAGTCTGTGAGCTTTGCCCATTGTAGGGGCTAGTGATATTTGTGTTTTCAGAGGGTGGATGAAGAAGGAAACAACCATTCTTCTTTGTCCCCTGAATACTAGTTGTAACTTGACACCGATAACACCAACCACTTTCAAACCACCTGGCTTCTTGCCTCCTCCTCAGTCAGTCACTGCTTGTTATAGCATCTTGTCTACAAAAAAGTTCTTGAACTTACTTGATCTTCTATATTACATTGTTTGCTTTTAGTGGACTGATTTTTTTTTCACTGAACAACATGGTGTCGTTCCCTCCTCCCATTATATATGTTTAGATGTGTAGTATAACTTACTTTGTCCATGAATTTAGACATTCCCTTTTCCTTAAGTTCCATCAGTGAGATTCTGCTTTGCATCCTCAGTGATGGCTGAAATATGGCACCTTTATCTGTGCCCAGAGTATCATCTTTTTGCCTTGGAAAGTTTACTTGATCTGTCTTTCTTCCACTGTCTGGGTAAAACAGTTTCCCATCCTTGCAAAATGTTCTGCTGAGTTAAAAGTATGAAGGTAGATCTTTTGGCTGTTTTCAAACAATATTTATGTTAGTTATTTTTTATGATTTATTTTGTAAATTGGAGTGCATATTTTCCTTAATAAGTAAATTTAGTCATAAGATCAGAGTAATAGTCATTCCTTGATCTACTAAAGATCCATTTAGACTATAATTTAATTTTTATGCATGATTGATCAGATGACTCAAGAGAAAAAAGATGGGTGTAACTTCCAAGCATATGTAAAAACACTTTTAAAAAAAAACTTTCTTAGCAAGTTTCTCAAAGAATTTCAAATTTTTATGTATCCTTTTGAGTGATACAAACAATTCTCCTAGTCTTGGATTGTGTGAAAACCTATGCTAATATATAATTCTCCTAGTGTGTTTTGTTATTAGGTGAAGCTTCTTGATTTATCTGGCTTTTGGATATGACATAATATACAGAATATAGATCTGTAAACATTGTAAAGTTCTGACTAGTTTTCAGCTGAGTTTATCATATTGAGCCTGTGATGATAATAGCCATTTTATAGCCGACTGTATAAAATACTACTACTAAATATTTATTTATCATGGTTACATGTTTAAATAGTTTAGGGTCTTCTGTGCTCTACTTACTTTGGAAATTTACGATCTCAAATAATCCATTGTGTATAAATCTTGGATTTGTGTTATATATAAATCTAAGATGTGACTGTTTTCTAGCATTGGTCTCCAGCTTATTGGATTTTTTTCCACTGGATATGAATACTGTGGTGAACTGTGCAGTGCTATCTGTGTTGCGACTGATAATATGGAGCATGAGAAATTGATTACCTAGATTTAGAAGGAAGTAACAGAAAACTAATAAATGGATATGAAAAAAGCTGTTCTTGGACCTGTAACAAGTTAGCTTCGATTAGCCAGTTTCTAATACAGGTAGTCATTGACTTAAGTCCACTATCGTACTGAAAATGTCTTGTGGCTAAGCAAGACAGTTGAGTGTTGCTCCATTTTACGATCTTTCTTGCCACTGTTGTTAAGTGAATCAGTGCAGTTATTTAGTAACACAGATGTTAAGTGACTCTGACTTTCCCATCTGTCAGAAGGTCACAAAATATGACCATGGGACAGTGCAACTATCATAAATTCGTGCAGTTGTCATGCATCTGAATGTTGATCATGTGACTCTGGGGATGCTAAATGGACATAAGTGTGAAAAATGGTCATATGTCACTTTTTTCCAATGATGTTGTAACTTCAAATAGTCACTAAATGAAATGATGTAAATCAAGGAGTACCTGTGTCCCTTGTTGAAATACTTAAGTAGCTACTGTCCTGCCTTGTAGCTCCAGACTTTTTTGGGGTTTTATTTAGCTCTCCAGACTCATTTTGTTGCAAGATGGGCAGCAAATAAATTCAGCAATTCAATCAATCAATCAGTATCTCCCAGCTTAGAGTACTTACAGGATGACTTTGAATGCCATTGTATTAATTTAATTAATTAAATAATTATTGTTTGTGTTCAGGAGCCGGAATTTTAATTTTAGTTATGCGACTGTGCTGTAATTGGTATTGTACTATTGCTGCTTTTGACAGCTCCAAAGCAAAGATTAAACATTGTGCATTACTGAACTGAAGGAGAATGGAAAGCACAAACCCTGTGGTGTGGCTGAACAAATCTTTGAAAACTGTGTCTACTTGTTCTCTGTTTCTATGGGAAGTGACTGTGGAATATTGTTTTTTAACAAAACATTCTTTTTTAAGCTTTCATTCCATAGCATGTGAGCTGGGATTGGCAGCTTCCCTTGAATATATGCTTCAAATTGAAGCCTGTAATCAAGTGACGGTTCCTCCTTTGATTTGATTTAAAATGCTCCCAATCTCTGAAACTTTGCTGGATTTCATTCCTCAGATGATTCTTCCCTTAATTCCACTCTAGTACTTCTTTATACCTTTCTCAGCCTTATCTCATTTCATCTGTTTCTTAAAACTACATTTTTTCCCCTGCCTAACTCTTGATAGCAAAATGACATTTGCTATTAGTGGGTAAGATTCACATTTCCCCCTTTGGTTAGGAATAATCAACAGTGCAAAATTTCTGGAACTTGGTTACATTTTGTTTTGAGATTTTTTTCTGTTTTAGGTATGCTTTATGTACAAATTTATATGGAAAATAAAATAAACAATTTTGATTTAAAAGAAAATATCATCACTGCTTTTTTATATATGTCAAAGACTTTCAAGCCTTTGATGACATTCCAGTCAAATACTTTTTTTCCTGACTAAACAATTCCACCATATAAGTACACATCCAATAATTAACTATTATTAATTTAATAATTGTTAACAAGAACCAGTTTGGTATAGTGGTTAAGACATCAGGCTAGAAATCAGGTTACTATGAGTGCTAGTCCTACCTGAAGTAAACAAGCCAGCTGGATAATCTTGGGCATGTCACTTTCCCTCAGCCCTAAGAGGGTGGCAATGGTAAACCACTTCTGAAAAACCTTCCCAAGAAAACCAAGAAATTCAGAAAATGCCTTCCTTAACTCATGGTGTCACACCTCCTACCAAAAGAAATAATTCATAAGACAAGGTAATAAATTATTTATTTATTAAATTATTTATATAATTGTATTATTTTTTTTTTAAAATGCCTATCTGAGGTAGCTCAAGAAGCTTGGAATTTTCAGAAAATGCTCTTGTGTAGCCTAATAATCTCTGAAAAGAGCAGGAAAACACACTCTTTGTTGCATGCTCTTTGGAAGCTCCACAGGCTGTTACTCAAGTGCGCAAGTGAAGGGCCTGTCTGTGACTTCCAAAGGGTCCAGAGGTCTGGTGTGTCACCAAAAATGACATGGTGTGACACTTATAACATGCATGTCATAGTTTCATCATCACCTTATTAGAGTGTCCTCCTTGCTTCAGAGAGTAAATGTAATCACAGTTGAAAATGTGATTACACATGTGAAATCACAATTGAAAATTGAATCAATAAAATGGCATTCAACTGTTACACATATAATTTAGTGGATCTGGATGGGAACAGATGTGTAAATATAAGAGTTGAGGGACAAAGAATCATTGAATTAGAACAACTTATAAAGGTCATCTAGTCCCTGTTCATGTAGGTGATTGTCCAGTCTCAATTTAAAGACTTCTAGTGAAGTAGAATTCATTATGAAGTAGAATTCACTATGTCATGTTGCAATCTGTTCTAGATCATCCTGGTGACCTTCCTTTGAACTTGCTTCTAGGTTTGAACTGTGGTGTCAGAATTAGACGTGGTGCTTCGGGTCAAGTAGAGTGGATTATGGTCTGCAATGTACACATTTTTAAAAGCAATTGCCTTTTGAACAGACAGATCACATTGTTCAACTTCCTGTTTATTGTTTACTTCTGTTCAATCACCAAAATCATTTGACATAGCATTTCTTTTTTTCCGGTTCTGCCCCAGCTTCACAATAAAATACATGAGCGTTCAGTTCATATGCAAAGTCATTTCCCCAGCACCATTTGCAGATTTATACAAAGGCAGTATAATGCTAATAGTTTTCCTTTCAGCTTTTCTTAATAACCCCTATTTGTCTCTGTGGTCCCACTTCAAGGTCTTTTCACTGAGCTATCCTCTGTGAACTCAGAATCTGTTTCATGATTGACCACAGTCATTTCACATTCCTTCCAACATTCCTTACCTATGGAATTAATCTATTTTCCCTAATGTACAATTGTACAGTATCCTAATTATAATATAGTTTTTGCATTTTTTTTCGTTTCTTGTTCATTTCATTTGGAAAGATTCTAATGGACTTTTTTTTGTCGACAAGATTTAGGAGTTCCTGATTTTGAATTCTAGGACAAGATCGCACATCACAGGAATAATTCTTATGGGCCCTTTTGGGAAGTTCATTGTTTGTCTATTTCTGGGCTGGCTTCTTTGAAATGCAAAACTATGGGCATAATTTGAGGCAGCTGAGACAGTCCTTGTCAAGGATTAGGATCTCAGCCAAAAGGGCATTAAGGTTTATAGATCATGATGAAAAGGGAAAAGCTGACAAGCAATGAAACCAATACCTGCTTGATCTAAGAATTAGGGGGGGAAACCTTGATAAACTAAATTAAGTTGGCTGTGTAGTGCAGTGTTTAAATTTTTTTTATCTTTCAAGGAAGTCATGGACAATTACAATACTTGTGTCGTTTCCTGAAATTAAATTTCCCTAGTGCAATATAATCTTCATATTCCCTTTCAGAATGATGCTGTGCTTATATAAGCAGAGATGCAGAGAACTAAGGGAGAAAAAAGAAATTTGAATCCTTCCTGACCCAATGCAATAGCCTTGGTAGCATAGTGGTTAGAATGCAGTATTGCAGGCTCACTCTGTCCACAGTCTGGAGTTTGATCCTAACTGGCTCAAGGTTGACTCAGCCTTCCATCCTTCCAAGGTCAGCAAAATGAAGACCCAGATTGTTGAGGGCAATATGCTGACTCTACCAACCACTTAGACAGTGCTGTAGGGTCCTTCATGATAGATTTGCTTCTATTTTTTTTGCAGGATGTCTAAAAGAAAAGCAAGTGGGAGCTGTGAAGTTGATAGACACTGGACAGTTAGAAGTTCAGTCTTCTGCTCAACTCTTTTTCACATGCAATTACGTCTTTGATATAGGTTGAGAAGCACTCCATTGTAAAAATACAGTTTGATGCTATTATAAATTGTAAGAGTTTTCATAGCTTGGTACTCTAATAATATATGTCTGATCATTTCATTTGTACATTGGTGGAAGTATGGGATTTAAATTTCAACATGTTTGGAGGACACAATAACAGGAAAAGCTGTTCTATATGGAGACAAAAATAATTTTGGACTTACCCTGGTCCCATGAAATCTGTATTTATGAAGAAGATGGAGTAGATGGCATTGGTCAATTTCTTTTTCATTATTTGCTTTGTTCATTCTCTTTAATTTGTTTTTAAAGACCATAGCTTTGCATGTAAAAACTTACTTTCAGAAACTATTTCGTTTTCTGAACTCTGTTGTAGATGGTGATAATGTCTTAAACATGATTTTAATAATTTTATTAAATTATGAACTCTCCTGACCTAAATGTAGGTTCCATTGTATATCAAATGTCTTGATTGACAGGAAATATATGATCTTAATTTATTATGTCACCTTATGGCATATGGGAATGCTCATCTGGGGAATTGAAAAAAACTTGCAGTGAGATCTTGCAGTGAGCATCACAACTTTTCCCATTATAAGCTTTTTTTCTTTCTGAGACATATCTGTGGAGTTTTTCACAATTCATACTATAATCTAACATCAAATTCAGGCTTAAGACTGATCAGAATATTGATGGGCTTGGGTTATGGCTCATAGAGCACTTCTCACTTGTAAAATGTCACAACCCCGCTCATGGTCACATGGCGACACTCTGGGCGCTTAGCAACCAGCTTGCATTTATGATTGGCTGCAGCATCAGTGGTCTTGTGATTTTGGGTGGGTTTTGCTGGTTTGTACCAATTTTTACTGGTCTAAGGCAAAAAATGCCCATTCAGAAGAATGGGTTCACTTAATAACTGTACCATTTGATTAACAACCACATGATTTGCTTAACAACACCATGAAAAATGTTGGAAAAATGGGTTCAGTCATGTGGATGCTTTGACTTATGACTGCAACAACTTATGACCAGATTTCCAGGTCCAATTGTGGTAATATGGTGAGGTCTGGGTATACTGAATCTTTCCTAGAGTGATGAATGAGAAATGCAGGTAGTCCTCGTTTACTGACTGTTTTGTTTTGTTATTGTTTGCAGATGATGATTTAACTTAATGACCTGCTCCTGCATTCAAGACTTTTCAATTGTAAAGCAAAGAAAAACTGAAATAAGATGATAAGCATGATTGTAGTTTTATTTAGCAACCATTTGACTTAACAAACAAGTTATCAGTGCCACTTGTGGTTGATAAACAAAAACTACTTAGATGAATCATTTTGTTTAAGGGTGAGACCTGGCTAATTCTGGATATACTTGAAGATTTCCAAAGTCATTAGAATATTCCAGTCCACTTTAGGCTGCAGAAACAGCATTGACTTGGGTGATGGATGACCCACATATAAGGGGAGGGGGCAGTTTTCTATTCTAGAAAGATTAGATCTATCAGCCATTCCAATATCATTGATCACAAGCTTAGCTGATTCAGCTCCTTGCAATATGGCTCTGTGTGATAGTTAATGTTGTTCTCAAACAAGTTTACTCACAAGTTTAGGTTGTAGGAAGTTAGATAAATATTACTGATTTTGTAATGAGGGACATTTCCAGATGTTGGTGAGATTTTTGTTGCTATTGAGCAAGGCCAATTTCAAACTTTTCTTCTTAAAAATCATGCCCAGGTATTAAAACTCAGTTCATATTACAGTGTGGTCTCTTAGTCTGACATGAGCAAGAAACCAAGTTAAAGGAGTTATGAAAAAGAAATCAATTTTACTCCAAATAATTGGGTTATTAGGTAGATTAAGCTGATTCAACTTCCAGATTTCTTTCTTGATTATTAATGAAATTACTGGTATGAGTGAAAGGCACTCAAGCTTCATTTAGAGTGTTGCATTGAGACAACTTTGCCAGGCAGAATAGTTTTGGATAATTCCTATAAAATAAGGGATGAACATAAAATAAGGGATGAACATAAAATAAAATTTTGGATAATTCCTAAAATAAGGGATGAACATAAAATATGACATGAACAAAGTTATAATCAAAAGCCAATATGGCTTTGTCAAAAACAGACTATGCCAAACAAATCTTATTTCATTCTTTGACAAAGTGACCAAATTTTAGTGGACCAGTGAAGTGCTGTGGATATAGTATACCTAGATTTCAACATTTGACAAAGTAAACCATAAGCTACTTCTTAGTTAGAAAAATATGAGATAGATAGCATCACCACCAGAAGGATTCATAACTGGCTGATAAATTGCACTCAATGTGTAATCCTTAAAGGAACTACATCTACATGGAAGGAAGGAAGCAGTGGGAAGCCCCAAGGTTCTGTTTTAGGCCCAGCACTCTTTAATATCTTTATAAATAATTTAGATGAGGAAATAGAAGGAAAGCTCATCAAATTTGCAAATGACACTAAACTGGCAGAAATAGCCAACACCCTAAAAGATAGGCTCAAGATCCAGATGAATCTCGATAAACTTGAACACTGAGTCCTATCTAACAAAATGAAATTCAATTTAGAGAAAAGTAGGGTTTTACACTTAGGCAAGAAAAACCAATGTACAAGTACAAATTAGGTGAAACCTGGCTCAATAGCAGTAACTGAGAGGGATATTGGAATCCGACTACACAGTCACTTAAATATGAATCAGCAGTGTGCTGCAGCTGCCAAAAAAGCCAACACAATTCTAGTGTCAGTGTTCCAAGTAAACTCTCCAAACAATTCAGAACTCTGAGACAAAGTGTATCAAAGTAAGAATTTATTAGATAGTATGTTGGCAAATCTGGGGAAAACCCGAATCTGAATTCCCATGTTTCTCTCCCTCCACATTGAAACTCACACCCTGCCCCATTTAGTGATTCTCAGATCACATTGGCCAATCAATCTCCTGTCTAAACTGCTACCAAATTCCAGTCACTCCCCTTCAGGTGCTAGTAGCTTTTCCTTGATCACTAGTGAAATAATGTTGTTGTGGCTATACTCCTTTCACTACTTTCCCGTTCCCATACCTTGCCCATCCCCTGCTATGGCACCTGGAATCTGTCTCAAGTTAGACCCGGGGCTGACCTCTAGGCTGCATTAACAGGGATAGAATCAGGGAGAGAAGTGATACTACTATGCTTGATAATGCCTTGGTAACACCACACATAAAATAGTGCATCCGATTTTGTCATCACAATATAAAAAAGAGACTTTGGAAAGAGTGCAGAAAACAGCAGTCAAGATGATTGAGGGGCCTGGAGACTAAAACATATGAAAAATAGTTGCAGGATTTGGGTATGTCTGATCCAGTGAAAAGAAGAACTGGAGTGACCTGTGCAGTGTTCCAATATTTGAGGGACTGCCACAAAGAAGAAGGAGTCAACTTATTTTCCAAAGCATCAGAAGGCAAGACAAGGAGCAATGGATGGAGAAACTGATCAAAGAGACAAGCAACCTAGAACTAAGAAATTTCCTGATAGTAGGAAATTTCCAAACAATCAATCGGGAACAACTTGCTTTCAGAGGTTGTGGGTGCTCCAACACTGGAGGATTTTAAGAAGAGACTGGACAGCCATTTGTCTAAAATGGTATAGGGTCTCCTGCTCGAGCAGGGGTTTGAACTAGAAGACCTCCAAGGTCCCTTCCACTTATGTTATTCTCTTATTCAGTAGAAAAATAGAGAACTCAGATTCAAATTCAATCCCTAAGAAGTTCTAGTAACAACAAAAATAATGGGTAGTGTTAAAACAAGTAATGCTGTAAGTCAAATGGTCCAGAAATGTAGAAATCAGAGGTGGTATTCAACTGGTTCACACTGATTCAGGTGAACCGGTAGCAGTTATTTGGCATGGATGTGCGCAGTTATTTGGCATGGATGTGCTGGCCATGCCCCCAGCCCGGTTGCCCACTTGTCCCAGTCAATCTCCTAGCTTTCCCTACCATATGGTGGCCGTGGCGCAGCTCGGGCAGATATCCCAGGGTTGCTGCACATGCACACTGCATGTACAGCCGCGACACATGCAGTGTGCATGAACAGCAGCCCCAGGACATCCACTCGCCTGCATGCCCTCCTAGAGCATGCTTTCTCCCTTCTCCCGGTGGACACGCCTCATCCAGCCCGGCCTGGCCAGCTTCTCACTTGTTGTGGGCGGATGGCCTGGAGCTTCTCACCCCCACTTGTTGTGAGATGCCTGCAGCTGCTGCATGCTTTTTGGGGTGTGGCTGCAATCCAGTAGCTGCACTGAAAAAAGCATGCCCTGATCTATGTGCCAGGCCCAGCAAGTCCAAGCAGCTGGCGCATAGAACAGGGTGGCACTGGACCGTTGGAGGAGCAGAACGGAGCTGGAGATCATTAACCACCCCTTTCACAGCGTAAGAAGCCTCCCCCAACCAGCCAGCTGCTCTCCTCCTCCTTTGCCTGTATGGCCGAGGAGCAGACCAGCTCACTGGTTGGGGGAGGCTTTCTACGCCGAAAGAGGCTGGAGACTGAAAAAGTCACCTCCAGCAGCCACCCCTTTGGCTGACTGGTCTCCTCCTCCACAGCCATACAGAACAAACAGGCAGAAAAAAAGGAAAGGAGCTGGCCAATTCGGGGAGGCTTCTTGCACTGCGAAAGAGGCGGCTACTGATCTCTGGCTTCGCCCCGCTTCTCCAACAGTCCAGTGCCGCCCTGTTCTATGCACCAGCTGCTCAGACTTGCCAGACCCGGCACATAGAACAGGGTGTGCTTTTTTTAGCATGGCTGCTGGACTGCAGCTGCACCGAAAAAAGCATGCAGCAGCTGCAGACATCTCACGACAAGGAGGCAAGAAGCCCCAGGACACGTAGCCACCTGCTGGCTGGCCAGGGCAGGCCGGGCGGGCTGTAAGAGGTGTGTCTGCCAGGAAAAGGAAGAAAGCATGCTCTAGGAGGGCGGGTGCTGGGCAGGTGGGCAGATGTCCCAGAACCACTTAAAGGTTGACTTTAAGAGCGCCCCCATGGAAGAAGTCAAGAACTGAGAGCAAAAGTAGTGGTGGCAGGAGTGACGGGCATGTGTCCACAAGGAGAGTGAAGGGAGGTAGACACTGCACCTCTGAGGAAAAGAGGAGGTGCCAAAGCCCTGGCTGTCACCCGAGAGGGGACCGCATAGGGACCCATCACACCCCTGTCGCCCCCGCTACTTTTGCTCTCGTTCTCGGCTTCGTCCATTTTTAAGTCAATCTTTAAGAGATGGAAGACATTTCATGAGATCGCTGCCAACACATCGTTGGGAGAGGTACAGCCCCTGAATACATGAGAAGTCTTGGACAAAGTTATCTGACTTTTAAAACGCATCCGTGCAGTGTCTGCTTCCCTTCACGCTCCTTGTGCATGCTGGGAGTGCCTACGAGAGAGAGCGAAGTTGACTGCTATGAGGCGAGTGCCTTGGCTTCCCCTTTTGTTCCTCACAGTCACCCTGAGCCAGTGCAGTTTTTTACTTGGGCAGCCAGCTGGCCACAGCAGTGCCCGCAGAAGCAACAGGCAGCGCCGCAACAACGAGGCACAGTAAGATTTGGTGGTACAAATTTATCCCCGAGGGACTTCTGGCAAAAAACAAAACAAAAGCCACTCCAAAACAAAACCCATTCAACAGGCAGACTCAGCAGGCTGTTGTGATCTTTAGTTGACCTTTTTTTGTCAGCCCAAGGGCGAGGGGGGGGGGGGAGAAGGTACGTAGGAAATCACCCTGTCTCTGCAGCATCAGTCATGGCCAACTCAACGTCACTCGCAGCAAGGTGCCGCATCATCTTGCTGAATTTGTCACACCCACCCAGTCACATGACCACCAAGTCACGCCCACCAAACAAGCCATGCCCACAGAATCGGTAGTAAAAAATTTGAATCCCACTATTGGTAAAAATGAATAAGTTGTCACAAGTAACTATAACTTAACTTGGATATATGTTACAATCAGTCTGCAGTGTCAGAGAATCAATGAAGCCTACATCTTGCTGGATGTTTGGAATTATAGGATTTTGTTCAGAGATATAGATTAGACACAGGCTTGCTAAATATTTGAGTCTCCTTTCCAAATCTTATATTTTGCTTTCTGTTTGCATTGTGTTTTGTGTTGTTGCAGTTTGCTTCAGGAACTAACTGACCATTGCTTCTGTCTTTTGTCACATTCTGAGAGGTAAGACATCACAATTTTCATTTCTTTTGGCTATTCATTATGTGAATTGTTACAAGATGTCATCATATAGAGCCTTTAGCTATGTTCTTCATTTTTTATTGTTTGATTTGTTGTTTGGTTTACCACCAGGGCTAACCAAATACATTTTATTGATTGAGACAAAGGATAAAATGCTTCTGCCAAACAGAACTAGCATCATTCTGTTGGAAGTTAAAACCCACCCCTCTCCTTGAAAAATGAAATATTTTAGGATATATTCAAAAGCAGAATATTTCCCCTAAAAGAGAAGTAGAAACTCAGAGAGGCAGAAACTCAGCCTCCCAACCTTGTTAACAGGCCATTCAGGCCTAGGCCAGCTTATTCTACATAACAAAGATCTACCTCCTTCAGGCAGAGCCATAATAGGAATTGCCCAAAGCCCTTTCATTACATTATCACCAGAGGTGGTATTAAGCAGGTTCTGACCAGTTCTGGAGAAACGGTAGCAGAAATTTTGAGTAGTTTGGAGAACTGGCAAATATCACCTCTGACCGCCCCTGGCCCCATCTATTCTCTGCCTCGGCTGGGTCTTCCTTTCTTGCCCTGCACAGGAGAAGGGAATTGGAAGGTATGTTAGTGGGGTGGGGAGGGAATGGGATTTTGCAGTAACCTTCTCCCTGGAGTGGGGTGGGAATAGAGATTTTATAGTATCCTTTCCCATGCCCACTAAGTCACACCCACCAAGACATGCCCACAGAACCAGTAGTAAAATTGAATCCCACCACTGATCATCACCCAGCAAGAGTCAACCAAGCCTGGGACTCAAAGGACAATGTACAAAATTACCTTTGCATGGGGCCATGGGAGTCTGACAACCAATCAGAACACAAGCTCAAATTCAAAGCCCAACAGAGGGCATAAAACAAGGGACTCTCACCATCTCTTCCTTTTTTCTTCACCCAAGGCATGTGATCCTGTCCACCATTAAACATCTTTCCAAGCAGTCACCATGTTTCCAGTGTCTTTCTTCCCCACTTGGAACTGAACCCAGAAGGATATTTCTTCAAAATACCTGAGTGTGGAAGACCAGCTCATCACATTCTAGACAGGCTTCCTCAACCCATCAGCCTCTCCTTTCAATAAGGATATTGGCCTTGGACTGCCATGACTTCTTCATATCACTCAGCATCTCCTACTTGAGGGAACAGAATTGAAGAGACTGTCTTGCTTAACATCTGATTTACACAATATTTTACCTAGTCAAAGCATATCTTTGCGCTTTCTACCTTTAGACAGTTCAAAGATTCACCATTATGGAACAGAAAATGTAAGAAGAATCATACATCTGATTAGATTACTGTCAGCACTTGGGTAGATGAGTTGGAATATAAAGGGAAGAGATTATCTAAAATCCAGAAACTAGGGTGGTATTCTGGCCATACAAAAATAATATAATGCATCAGAGTGGATATGATTAGCTGATGAAAACGTGGAAAACAAAAGTATCACATATTCCCTGTGTGAGTTGAGGCAATTTGTGCTGTTGCCAGCAAACAGAACAAACATAGCCTCGGCCCTATGTGCACAACTGAAAATTCTCCCATGGTGTCTTCAGAATATAAATATGTTGTAGCCCTTCAAGAAGGATTAATTTATTGGAGAGCCAAGTCACAGTTGTATTCCTCCGCAGCACTGTCAATGATTTATAGAAAAAGCTGATTTCAGGAGAAGCTTGACCTTTGTGTTTACCCAGTCAGTCTAGTCAGAATATAGTACACAGAAAGTACTCACCACATTGAGATGGAGTTAAAAATTAATGACTTGCAAACTTTTCAAAAAATGTTGTAAATATGTAAACATTAAATATTTCAAAAACATACATATAGAATTGATTCAATTTTAGGCTCATTCCAACATAATTTACTATAATATTAAGGAATTTCCTCAGAATTATATCCTTAAAGTTCCTCCAATTCACAACAGAAGCAGTTTATTAAATGAAGCAGGTGGTCCATAGCTCTATTTTTACTGAGATAATTGAAAGAAGCCAAAACTGGGTGCCATCCTGACAGTAAATTTAGACCATATAGATAGAATAACTTTGTCTTTACATTAGCTTTATTTCTCTAGTTCTCTATTTTTAATAAAAATTTTATAGTATGTAAATATACTATAGGTAAATCCATGCTATACACACCAAGGTACTCACTTAAATTATGCAATTTATTATATAACTAGCGAATGAATTCTCCATCACTTCTTCATTTGCTCGTTTGAACATCTGATTAGATTATAGATAAAATAATTAAGTTCCAGAATAGAATTAGAAGATGAAAGACAATTTAAGTCACTGATACATTGATACATAATTTAAATCACTAAGAAAATTCATGAGTTCATTAATTTCAATCAATTTTCCTGTTTTTGTTCTTTTATTTTTCCAAAACAAAATGATAAACTAAAAACTAAAAAAATTACTGAACTGAACTGACAAACAAAATTGAAAAGAAGAAAATAAATTGAAAGGGTTCATAGTTACTCATGTTTATAGATACATGAAGTTTTGTGCATATTTGTGTTTGTAAAATATATAATAAAATATTAAAAATGTAAATCCTTTTAAACATCCATATGTTTGGCTTGAATGTCATTAATGTAGATTCTTGTATGAAATAACATTCTTATAGCTAATAAATTATGAATAAATTTGAATTGTAAAACTCTGTAGCATCATTTTTTCAGACAAAACTTTTAAATATAATTGATTCAATGAAAGTATATTTTTCCCAATTTCTGTAATAATAAGCTTAGCAACTAACAACAGGAACTAAATCCATTTCTTATTTCCCACCAAGCTATTTGTGTTAGAAAATTTGGACAATAAACCACAAATAATTGGGATAAACAACCAAATTTCAACTAAAAAGATGAAATAATTTAATATTGCTACCAGCAATGGCAAATTAACACAATCCAGAAAAATAAAAATTAATTTGATACAATTTTAGCAAGTATGGATTACGTACATGGTGGGTTCCTGATTAACTTGCTAAATAGAGTTGGAAGAAAAACTATGTTACAAAAGTTTCAATGGGATCTACCAATTTTTAAAATATTTTCAAGAGAATCAATCAAACTTAGTCAAAGAATTAAAAACATTGAAAGTCCCTTTTTACTAAATTAAATAGTTATACATCATTCATCAAATTTATTAATGGTTTGATTGATACAAAACAGTTATTTTATGATAGAAGGAATAATTCATTATAATTCTTTCTGTAAAGTATATTTATTAATAACAAGATTCCCATCTGTAATTAAATCTCTAATTCCATACAATTCTACACTTTCCCAATCCACTGTTTAATTTATCCATAAATTCAAAAGAAAAATGATCATGGAATGGGAAAAAGGAGAAAAATTAAACACTTCTACCTTCTCCAAACTGGAGGAAAAAAATGAGGTATTGGTAAAAACAGGCCAAACATCCCTCTTTCTAATTATCTTTCCAGGGACTTGGAAACTAATAAATCCTGTTAGCAAAACCATAAAATGCTTACAAAGCCAAGAAACATGATAAAGATGAGAAAAGATACCGGGAGAAGAGCAATGACTCTGGAAAGCTAGGCCAGTATATAGATAACCCCACAAAAGTAACTCTTGAGAAAGTAACTGTTTATTCTCTCAATTCAGAATTATTTTGGTATTTCAACCTCGATACCTCTTAAATCCCCTCTGCAACTGAACTCACTAACCATATATATGTTCAACCCAATATTGTTGAGCAATCATATAAATATTTTATTAGCACAACTGTATAGAGAAGTTGCATCTTCATCCTTTCTGAGACTACTTTTGCTACCTCTGATACTGTAATAATTTATGGATTAATAGAAGGATGTACTAGTCGCCATTATAAACGATATTATCTTGGGATAATTTGTGAGAAAACTTTTGCAAAAAGATCAAAAGTTAATTTTTAAACATGGAACCAAGAGATATTCTTACTGTCAAAGAAGAATGTAACCATCTTTACTAATTCAGAGTCCAGTGCTAACTCATTTTCAACCCACAATGTAAAAACAAACAAAAAACAATTATGTTAATTCATTTTCCTAACAGAAAAAAATGTGTTTCAAATTTGCTATTATTAAACTTCACTGTACTTTGGTTTATCCAGAGTTGTTTATTATGCATAAATAGTAATGTAGAAAAACTTTTTGCCGTAAGTGAAACTGAGCTATTTGCAATGGGATTTGGAGTTCATGAAACAGTAACAAAATTTTAAATGAATATTGTGCTAAACAATAATGATGATAATTGATTTAAGCTTTCAATTATTGAAAGTTTTGTTAAAGCTTTGAATTATTAAAACTTTTTAAATTTTATGCAAGAGATAATTACATTTCTTTTTTAATTGATGCCAGACCTTTGTAATAAATACTTTTAAATATCTATTCTAGACACTCCCTGAACTAATAGGAAATCCTGAAATGTACTGAAGTTATTTCTTTGATGTTTTTACCAGTCTAAATTATATGTAGATAATTCAAATTACAATTGAAATACCTGTCAGCCCTCAAGATACCTTCCTCTGTTGCTTTTCTGCTATTATTTCATTATTTCTCTGGGCTGTCATGACAACGGTGGGAGGGGGGATTTTTGCTAGGGAAGAAGACTGGAGGTGTTTGCATTCCTTGCTGGGCTAGCAAGGGGGGGGGATTCTTTTCTTTAACTTTCCATTTCTTGGCTATTTTCTGTCCTCTTTTGTGCAACTGCGAACTTTTATCAAAATATGTCAAGGTCATTTGACAAGACGCCTCATCACCATCTGGAGATGACCACATGAGCTTATTCAGAAGTTTTAATTGAAAGAATCATTTGAACTTTGGGGGGTGGGAGCAATTCTATTTTTCAAATGCAGCTTGGCATTCCATGGTCCAATTCAATGGTTGACTGGGCTTTGGTTTCAATTCCCCCTTTGTTTTCAGGAGGTTGGTGATGGGCATGGCTATTTTTGCAAAAGACGGGATGAATTGCCGATAAAAGTTGGCAAATCCCAGAAAACTTTGAAGCTGTTTACAAGTACTCGGTTGGAGGAATTGAGGGCATTTATCGAGAAGAACTTGAAACGGGGTTTCATCACGCCTGCCAGACCTCGAGTGGTGGCCCCTGTGATGTTCCGCGAGAAGAAAGATGGCTCCAAACGTCTGGTAGTTGACTATAAAAACTTGAACGCAGTGTCTGTAGAGAACATGTACCCCCTCCCTCTGATGAAGGACATGTTAGCCCACTTGGCTAAGGGGAAGATTTTCACAAAGCTGGACTTGAGGGAGGCGTACTACCGAATCCGGATTAAGGAGGGGGACGAGTGGAAGACTGCGTTCAACTGCCCAATGGGTTGCTTCCAGTTTAATGTTCTCCCTTTCGGCCTACAGGGGGCACCTGCTGTTTTCATGCAAATGATCAATCAAGTACTTCACGAACATTTATACAAAGGGGTTCTAGTATACCTTGATGATATTCTTATCTACACGGAGACTAGAGACGAACATGTGAAACTGGTACGCTCTATGTTGCACAAACTGAGGGCCGCCAAATTGTACGCCAAACTATCCAAATGTGAGTTCCATCAAGAAAAAATCGACTACTTGGGATATCGTATCTCCCCCAAGGGCATTGAAATGGACCCAGAAAAGGTGCGAGCCGTTTTGGACTGGGCCCCACCAAGAACTTGTAAACAGCTTCAAAGTTTTCTGGGATTTGCCAACTTTTATCGGCAATTCATCCCGTCTTTTGCAAAAATAGCCATGCCCATCACCAACCTCCTGAAAACAAAGGGGGAATTGAAACCAAAGCCCAGTCAACCATTGAATTGGACCATGGAATGCCAAGCTGCATTTGAAAAACTTAAGAGACTTTTTGCTGCAGAACCAATACTGAAACACCCAGACATGGACGCGCCTTTCGTGATCCAAGCTGATGCGAGCGATGTAGCAGTGGGGGCAGTCTTACTTCAATTAAACGAGAAGGGGACACTACAACCATGCGCTTACACTTCTCGTAAATTCACTGAGACTGAAAGGAGATGGGCCGTTTGGGAGAAGGAAGCGTTTGCAGTCCGTTGGGCTTTACTAGCTTGGAGGCATTTTTTGGAAGGAACGAAACACCCATTTGAAGTGTGGACTGACCATAAGAATCTAGAAGCTTTAAAAACCCCTCGGAAGTTATCCCCTAAACAAGTTAGGTGGGCTCAGTTTTTCAAGCGGTTCAATTTCTCCTTGAAATATATACCAGGGGGAAAAATTTTTTATGGCAGATGCCTTATCTAGAATGCCTCAATACAACAGTATCCGTAAAGAAGTGATAAGGCCAATCGTGTCCGCTACACAACTGGCTGCCCCTGTAGTTACCCGCGCGCAAAAAAGAAACCAAGAGAAGAATCTATCCACTGATCTAATGGAATAGTTTAAGGAGGCTTTGAAAACAGATGAGTGGTTTCTGGCAAATGCGAACAACTGCACTGTTCGAGATGGCCTAGCCTGGATGGGGGCAAAATTGTATGTACCTCAAAACCTGAGAAGCCACGTATTGCAACAAACTCATGATTCCAAAGTGGCTGGTCATTTTGGGTTTGTGAAGACCTTACATTTGGTGAAACGGCAGTTTTGGTGGCCTTCGTTGAAAAAGGACATTGAGACTTATATGGCAAGTTGTCCGATTTGCGCCTCAGCAAAAAGACCTCCTGGTAAGCCACCAGGACTGCTGCAAAATGTGGCCAGCCCAACTGCTCCTTGGAAGGAAATTTCCATGGGCTTTATAGTAGATCTACCCGAGAGCAGTGGACACACAGTCATTTGGGTGGTGACTGACTTGTTCTCCAAACAAGCCCATTTCATCACTTGCTCAAAGATCCCTTCGGCGAGGTCATTGGCCAGACTGTTCATTCTTCATGTCTACAGATTGCATGGTGTACCTGAACATGTAGTTTCTGATCAGGGAGTCCAATTTACCTCGAATTTCTGGAGAAAATTTTTGAAGTTAATAGGCTCCACCCAAAGCTTAAGCTCCCTCACCATCCCCAAATGAATGGAGCCTGCGAGAGGACTAACGGGGTGCTAGAACAATACCTCCAATGTTACATAAATTATCAACAAGACAACTGGGTGGATCTACTACCTTTTGTGGAGGTGGCATATAATAACTGTTCACAGTAGTACGGGGTTTACTCCTTTCAAAATAGCAACAGGGCAAGATTTTGTACCCATACCTGAACTGCCTGGTGAAAACCCAACTGTCCAGTCACTGAGTGATTGGATATCTCAGCTTCAACTTAATTGGCTGGTCGTCCGCAAAGCTTTGGACGAGGCGCACCAATCTCATAAGAAATTTGCTGGCAGAAAGCGAGCCCCGCAGATGTCATATCAAGTGGGCAATAAAGTATTTCTCTCGACCAAGTATTTGCAGACTACCCAAAAATCGAAGAAGTTGGGTCCTAAGTATGTAGGACCTTTCCCCATTGAAAGGATTATAAATCCTGTGACTGTTCAACTGACTTTACCAAAGATTCTTCGTCATATTCATCCAGTTTTCCACGTTAGTTTGTTGAAACCAGAATGTACCTGTACCTTGAGACTGACCCAGTCTGATCCCCCCGTACCATTGTTAATTGAGGGTGAACAGCATTTCGAAATTAAAGAAATTCTAGACTCTAGAAAATGGAGGGGTCATACCCAATACCTGGTAGCTTGGAAACATTTTCCTCCGTCCCATTCTGAGTGGGTAAATGAAAAGGACCTTAGAGCTCCTGAACTATTAAAGAAGTTTTATGCCATAAAAACCATAAAAACCATAAAAATGTATAATAATGTTAACATGTAATTATATATTTTCTTTTAGGGACTTATGTCCTTTTTCTAGGAGGTCCGAATGTCAGCCCTCAAGATACCTTCCTCTGTTGCTTTTCTGCTATTATTTCATTATTTCTCTGGGCTGTCATGACAACGGTGGGAGGGGAGATTTTTGCTGGGGAAGAAGACTGGAGGTGTTTGCATTCCTTGCTGGGCTAGCAAGGGGGGGGGATTCTTTTCTTTAACTTTCCGTTTCTTGGCTATTTTCTGTCCTCTTTTGCGCAACTGCGAACTTTTATCAAAATATGTCAAGGTCGTTTGACAAGACGCCTCATCACCATCTGGAGATGACCACATGAGCTTATTCAGAAGTTTTAATTGGAAGAATCATTTGAACTTTGGGGGGTGGGAACCTAATTCTTTGTATGTGGATTCTATCCGCCAATTTCTCAGTTTCGGAATTGATTTGTAGCTTCCACTTTATTTTCCAGTAAAAGGATAACTTTGCTCTACACCATGGAGTCTGAGTATTTCTTTCTTGGGATCTAAAGGGAGCACAGCCTGACAATACCTATGTGAATTTTTAACAAAACTGAGTAGATCATTTTTAACTGACTGACTGATTATCATCTCCAAAAAGATTAATTTCATTTTAAATATAGCATGATAATTCACTATGTGTATATATGAAGAGGAAGAGGATATATAAATTGCGTATAGCTCCCGGCACTGGATTGAATTGCTTTTTTTTGAGATAAACACCCAATTGTCTTGTCTGGAGCATTCCCTCATTTTCTGACTCCTAATGAGTTTAATAGGTAAGGGATTTTTTTTCAAATGAGTCTTATTTGGGCTGAAGACAAAAATGCTAAAGGCAACACCTCAGTAAAAGTTTGTGGATATTAAACATTCATGTAATGTAAAAGGAAGTAGAAGTGTAATAGGAGCTAATAATTGTCCCCACCCTATAAAAATCAGAAAGACCTTTTGTTATGCATTAAAGTCTATGTCCTTCATTGTCTGTGTATTAGTGTGTGTCACCCACTCATCCCAAACTCTGAAATATGAATTTCATGAATACATAAAAACAACTTTGTCAGATAGGTGTAACAGAGATCCAATGGGATGATTCTAATGATTAGAATATTTTATGGCAATAGACAAGAGAAGTAGCAGCAGACGGAGAATCATTCTCTTGGCAAACTAAAGAATGATCCCCAATATCGTCTGAATGGGTACATGCCCCAAATTTGTTGACTCAGCTCTAGGAAGAATTTTATGGGAAGAACAAATATTTTTGAAGATACACAGGAGCAAAACTGAATTAGAAGATGGAGGAAAGACTTTACAGAACAAAGAATAATCCCAGAAGAGAACAGAGCTGAGGAATATAATCTCCCTTTTGTTACTTGGAAGACATTGAAGAGGTTGAGGGTAGGAGTGCCCTAATGTAGGACCAATACAGGTAGTCCTCGACTTACAACAGTTCATTTAATGTTTGTTCAAAGTTACAACAGCACAGAAAAAAGTGATTTATGAATATTGTTTTACAGTTACAACCTTTGCAACATCCCCATGGTCATGTGATCAAAATTCAAATGCTTGGCTAGCAGTTCATATTTATGATGGTTGCAGTGTCCCAGGGTCATGTGGTCAGCTTTTGCGACCTTCTGACAAGCAAAGTCAATGGGGCATCCAGATTCACTTAACAACTAAGTTACTAACTTAACAACTGCAGTATTCACTTAACAACTGGGACAAGAAAAGTCATAAAATGGGGCAAAAATCACTTAATAAATGTCTTATTTAACAATAGAAATTTTGGGCTCAATTGTGGTCTATATTCTCAGGTAGTTGTTGTTGGTAGATAACAATATGCCATGCAAATGTGGCAAGATGCAGAATCTGCCCACTTGTTGGCCTGTCAATTGCTACCAGCAGAATGCACAAATTTGTTTCTGGCCAAAGCCAAAAAGGTGGATTTGTTTTGGCAGTTTTAGGTTTGATCAGGACACAAAATCAATCAATCAATCAATCAATCAATCAATCAATCAATGGTAATAGATGGATACAATGTTCACAATATTAAAAATAAAGAAAGGGAACAGTCATATTATATACTAACATCCACCCTTGCTAAGAAATCTAGGTGAGTGAACTTGGTGGCACAATAGAACGCATATGGACTAAAATAAGGAGTGGAATTAATAAAAGTGATGTGTTAAATCCTTGATTTAATGAATCTTGCTTAATGGACTTTAATGAACAAGATAGAAAACCCCCACTGGGTCATTAGCAATAGATGAGAGAGGGAGAGGGAAGGTGCTGGGAAGACAGTGTGTCAGGGGAATATGACATGCTTGGGGGCCACTGAGGGAGATGGGGATATTTGCACCAATCTTATTCTACTTATTCCCCTTGACCTCCTTGTTATTGGGCAAGATTAGGATAAATATTTGATTGGACAAACACTCATCTAATTAGCTCTGTTAATAAAGATGAAGGAAGTCACAAGAGGATGAGCTGTTTTTGCCTTGATACTAACCAATACAAGATATTGACTGAGGAAGATATAGCAGGAAACTGGAGGGAAATGATAACATTATATTGGAGTTCTTTATTTAAAGGAAAAATAAATTGAGTATAATCTTGTACTTCAAGAAAATAATTTTTAATAAATTCAGAGCAATGATGGATGGGAGCTATGCCAGGAAGAAGAACTGCAAATCATTTGTGACAGGAGCCCAATGTGGTTGCACAAAACAAAATTCTGAAACCTGGCAGATTGAAGGAGAGACAAAGGACCAGAGTATAGTATGGACAAGCGACTTGGAATTAAAGTTACTAATTATTAGAAAGGCCAAAGCTCAACCTAAACTGAACCCGAAGAAGGAAGCTAAGAACAAGGAAAAGAGCTCCAGCAGATCCAGTATGCTAAATATAAAAGGAAGAGAAATTAATCAGCACACTAATTTACCAAAGAAGATAGTAAAACAGCTAATAAGTGAAAAAGAGAGAAGAACAGCTCAACTCTTACTTTGGCTTGATTTTTGCTGAAAAAACTCATCTGTCTGCTATGAAGCAACTGGCAAGCAGGATGATGGGGGGCAGGATTGAAGATTGAAAGTAAGATAAACTTAAGTCAAGGAAATCCTGTCTGAGTTAAATCACAAGATCTGTACAAAAGAGTTGGGCTTCTGGTGCCCTTGACCTTCTACTCTTCCCTTCCTGGCAGATGCTGCTGCAAAATTGGTTCTCTTCCTAACAGCAGATTGCTGATGGAACCACTGCTCTGGATAAACAGTATGTCTTGTCACTTTTATCATTTCTCTTCCAACCCCAAGCCAAGGAGATGGGACCAAAGTTAAAAAGTGAAAATGCCTTTCCCTAATTAAAAATGAGGGCAGTTTAAATCTAGCAACTACCAAATCAATCTGCAGAGACCTGGGACATCTGAGGGCTATTACTTGGTTACATCTACTGAGATATAAACTGGCAGTAAAATTTGTTTATATAAAATTATACTTACTTCATTAAAAAGCACTAAGCATTAAAAGAAACATGAAGGAAGTGATGGATTTAGAGAAAAGGGCCAAAATTTCAAGACTATGTGTAAATATAAGAACAATGAGCAAATGAAAATTGAATCTCAGGGAAAATAGCTAAGAAAAAAAAAATCACATCCAAGAGAAGAGAAGAGGAAGAGAAGAAGAGAAGCAAAGAGAAGAGACGAGACAAGACTTAGGCAACTTTCTTTCTTAAAATCCTGCAAGTTTCCCCTCCATTTTAGAGGACGTACTGTCTTTTTTCCCAACCACCATGCTCCCAAGAAAACTACAATATAAAGTATCCAGAAAATTTCTCTGTGGCTATTTAATTTTAGTTGAATGAGAATGATGTTTGCTTAGGAATTTAGCCAAAGGTCTTTCCTGGGTTTCTTGCTAGAGGGGGGAAGAATTTGGTTGCAGTCATTTGTGTTGCGTGTGTACTGTAAAGGGCTGTTCGAACAACCTTGGGGAAGAGCCATAGTCAAGGCAACAGTCAAACAAGAGAAATCTGAAACCATAGCTGGAATGAAACTTGAGAAGTGAATAGACTTGACTCTTCCCAGTTCTTAATTTTAAAATGGCAAGATTCTGTTACTGTAACCCTGTAATAAAAGTGGATTTAGAATTCATGACTATGGTGTTCAACTCTGGTCTACCTCAAAGGGCTGACAAATACGTGTATGTGTTTTCCTCTAAAAGTGACCTTTAGAGCTTGGCTAGCTTGCTTTAACAAGGGTATCTGTTACAAATAAATAAGTAATATTCAGGCTGAAATTTATATATCTGGAGTACAGATAGTCCTCAACTTACAACAGTTCATTTACTGGCCATTCAAAGTTACAACTGCACTGAAAAAAGAGACTTATGACTGTTTTCACACTTACAACTATCGCAGCATCCGGACAGTCATGTGATCAAAATTCAGGTGCTTGGCATCTGATTCATATTTATGACCATCGCTGTGTCCCGGGGTCACATGATCCCCTTTTGCGACCTTCTGACCAGCAAAGTCAATGGGGAATCCAGATTCAGTTAACAACCATGTTACTAATTTAACAAATGTAATGATTCACTTAACAACTGTGGCAAGAAAAGTAATAAAATGGGGCAAACTCACTTAAGCAATTTTCACTTAGCAACATACATTTTGGGCTCAATTGTGGTCATAACTTGAGGACTATATACCATTTTAAAAATTGTTTTATGGCACTATTTTCTCTGTTATTAATATTATGCTATGGTTTTACATTTATTAATTAAATTAGTGACTTTCCTATTTGGAAAATGACAGCCAATTTGGTATAAGGGTTTAGTTGCTGGTCTAAACCTGGTTTGTAATCCTATTTTAGGCATGGAAGCCAACTGCTTTCACACATTTAACAAAATCCTAAGTAGTTTATCAATCATAATAGTAATAAGATGCTTTTGTTTGTCTCGTACTGCAGAAGGTAATAATTTTGAAGAATATTTTCCAAAATTGTCCTATCAGGATTCTGTCATTTTAGATGACTTACTATTTAACTTCAAAGGACTCTCTTGGGGCTGTTAAACATATTGAGAAAATGGGGTAAGGATGAAAGAGTTTCTTTTTATGCCATTTTCTTGGTCCTAAATTATTGTCTGAACTGATGGTGCTATTTCCTAGGTCAAATTAACATCTCCACATGGCTGCTTTATTAAAATAAATATGTAAATAAAACAAACTACAGAGATTTCCAGTCATAGATTTGAATAACTTTTTAAGTGACTAACTTTCCTTCATTAATTGCTAATTCCCAATCATCGTTTAGGTTCTTCAAAAATGTACTTTTGATATTTATGAACACTTATCGTTAATTTGCTTAATCTTCCTCCATGGTACAAATACAGTATAAATTTTCTATAAACACCTTAACTCTATTAACTCTGTTTGGCTTAAATGCCTGAATCAGAGTTTTTCAGACAAACCTAAAATATATTAGTTAGAACTCCTTCCAAAAGAACTCTTATTTATGCAATCCATCTTTCCTCATTCAGAGAATTTCACACAGAGTTCAGTTACATTTAAAATTTTCATACTTTCATGTGGCTTCTACTTTCCTAATGATCTCATATAATATATGTACATACATACTTATTTATTTATTTATTTGTCATGTTTATAAGATGTATATTGGAGGTGGTGACCCTATGAGAGCTGTATGCATCAAAATTTCATTTTAATTTATGCCAATTAGTGTCCATTGAAAGTGACAATAAAATTATTCTATAAAATCTATCGCCGTCTTGGGCAGTAAGGCTCAGTAATCTTTCTAACAAAGGAAGGCCAGCTAATCATGACATTATTTATCAACAGCGTGGGCTGAGGATTTTTTACATAAAAATATTTTTATTTTATTTATTCAATTTCTATAGCAAATCAACTCAAACCAATAGATTTCTACATTTTTTTGGCTAATGATAAGAGGTCATATGATTTATATGGTGTTTTTTCCTGGTTAAATTATTGCTCTGACCTCATAAGTTGCCTTGCAGTGAGATAGGCAGCAAAGAAATGTAATAAATAAATAAACAAATAATTTCTTATTTCTATTAAACTAAATATTGTTAATATTTCCCAGATTTAACTAAAAGCTTTTGTCCATATGCATTTACAATGGGACAAAAAGATCCTGGCAATATTTCTTTTCTGTCACATCCTCATGAGACTAAATTTATCTTGTCCCTAGTTCATGACTGAGATGGTCTCAAATCATTCTTCAGGGTTAAACTAGTATTTTCCCAATATTTCAGTACCATCCAAGGTGTATCAAATCTGTTATTTTGGATGAAGCCAGTTGACTAGCAGGCATTGGAAATAGAGGCAATAGAGGCAGATCAGTAAAGGGGAAAGTCACTTTTAATGTTGGTATATTTTTCTTCAGCAGATGGATGGATGGATGGATAAATAGATAAATATTTAATCAACTCAGTGGTGTGGAAAAACTTTTGGTCTGTTTACTTGACATACTGGAAGAAAAAAATAATTTAGTCAATAGCAAACTTTTGCTCTATATTGTCAGGGACGAAAGCTTAGGGTCATACATGAATTTCAGTTCAGAAGATTTATGCTCAAACATATACATAAGAATCTAGTCAACTAACATACAATACTAAACTGGTGTTGGATAAGGGCCAACAGAATTCAAGAGGGGTTGGAGAGACCAGGGGTGTCAAACTCAAGGCCCTCAGGCCAGTTCTGAGCCCATGCGGTACTTAGATCTGGCCTGTGGGACTGGCCTGGAAATATCAAAGGACCGGCGCTTGGTGCCTCTGGCAGACAAAATGGGCTTGGGGGTGCTCATGTGGCCCCCACGGTCTGTTATGGCCAGCAGGGAGCTGCAGGAAACATCCGTCCCATCTCCTTCCCCCTCCTTTCCCTGACCAGCCCATGGAGGAGAACTACAATGCTGATCTGGCCCTCTAAGAAATCCAGTTTGACACCCCTAACTTAGACTGTTTGTGGGAACAAAATGACTCTAGGCTGATGAATTGCTTAACTCTGCCCATTAGCTCTGCTTGCTCTTCTCTTATAATATATACCATATGACAACATAGAATATGGATGGAGAATTTCTGGATCCAGTGCACATTTAGAATTTCCAAGGAATGTAAGATTTGTATTGTTGTTTATTTAATCAATTTACTCCCTGCCTCAATTTCTGAATCAGCTGTAGACAAAATCACCATGGTAGGTGTGTCCATTTGAAAAAAAAAGTCTTGGGTATTGGGGAACCTAGTAGCCACCAAGGAAGGTGTCCAAAACAGTATCAAGAAGAACCATAAGGTCTATCCCTTGCCTGGGAGAATTTTCTCTTTCTCTCTGTTTTTCGATTCATAAACTTTTTTTTTTTAATTTAGGGAATTCATAGACTTTTGGTAATAACTGTATTCCAACATTTTCCCATTGTTGATACCCCTTGTGTTTAAAATCAAACCTCTCTTCAATCTATTAAAAACTAATGGATTTATATTTAGTTTATGTGTACTCCCAAAACTTAAATCCAAAATACATTTCTAAACAACATTTAGTGGGAACTGTACTAATGAAGATGATTTGCTATACCATATACTTTAACTTTTATGAAAAACAGTGCAAGTGCCAATTCATACAGAATATAACAATAAATGTCCTCTCTGTGTTACATTTGCTCACAAAACAACTAAATACTGTTTCAGGCATGATGCTGTCTGCTTCTAAAATATATGTCAAAGTTTATTGAATATAGTGATCACTTGACTAATAATTTCACTGAATGAACTATTATGACAATCCCTAGTTTTTGGTCTCCTAATCATTTACTAAATTGACTCCACACTGACAAGTCTGAATATTTGGGATTACTTTTGATTATTTTTAACGGTTTTGTTGTTTTCTGGTCTTATGCATTAGAATTTACATAAATTGCTCCTACATAATCTTTTTATATAATAGCATAATCAGCATACATGACAAGCACCAAATTGATCACCAAATTAAGAACCATTAGGAATGTGGGTTCAGCTGCTAACCCCGCCCCCCATTTGAACATGATATCAAAGATGGGCAAAGTAATTGTTCCTTTCTGCAAATAATGTGTTTCAATTGTATTCCTTATTCTGTGAAACTTAGAATAATGCACAGAAGACAGCAGAGAAAGAGAAGGAATATCTTGCAAGTGGATGATCTTTCTTTCGTGAACCCTGAATATATGCCAAAGCATGAATTTTTATTCAAGCAGATAACTAGTTTAGTTGGGTTGCATTAATTTTATTTGTAGTTCTTATGGTGCGTGACTACTGCCATCCTTCGATTTTCTTATATTCTCCCTTTCCCAATCAACTACTTTTTACTGCTAGAAATTTGGCTACAGTGGTTTAATAAAGGATATTTCTCATTAAAGACTTCCCTCTGTGAAGCTGCTCAATTATACAATTTCCCTGAGTGTTTCCAAATTGGCAGATTTGCTACATTCTTTACTGGGATTGGCCAGGAAGATACCTACCTTTCTGTTTTTACTTGCACTAAACTGATAGAAGAAGTCCTTGGAAAAGGGCTCAACATTCTACAACTAACAAGATTAGGGTATGCTGGGAGGTTCAGTTTGATTGGTAGCAGGTTATCAGAATGATTTTTTATTTGACTCTTTGGCTGAACTTCTAGAAGAAAGGGCCTGCTTGCTGGATTTCAATCCTCCAAGCTCATCACAGTTCTACCAAAGGATGCATCCTTTTAAACTGCTTCCATAGCTTTACCACTACATCAGTCACAATTCTTCAGTGACAATCACATTAGAGTAAAACACTAATGGTAGTTGTTCAGTGCTTTAAATTTACAATAACTGGTGGGTGACAGGTACTTTAGGATGCATAGGGCTACATTTAAACAGAAAATGTAGAAAACAACTTTTAAAAAATGAAAATATCAAGGACTGTCCAGAACATCACAAATAGATGTCTAGGGCAATCATACAGTTACATTGCACAAAAATTGGTTTTAATTATGTGAAAGTTATATTCAACAATATATGGTAATGAAAGCATTACACAATGCTATGCACAATTTTTTACTTTTCTGAGATAATAAACTGTTACATTCATGACATTTAAAAAGGTGAAAGTGTACGATATTAGCATACTCCAAACCTCTTAACTGATTGGTCCGGATGGACAGCGACCTGATTGGTCGAAGGCTCGGCCATGATTGGAGCGCTGGGAATCTACTGCGATTGGCTGTGCTGATCACGGGAGATTCAAAGCGCTGCCATTGGCCGCCGAGTGGCGAGCCAGCCCTATATGAAGGGCTGCCGCGGCTCGCATTCTTCAGACTATTCTCATCTAAAATAAAGAGCTGAAATCACTGAATGGTCTCGCGTCTCCTTCGAACCGATCCACCCCCGATCTATCACTAGCGATGAAGGTGGGATCGTGAACACGGAGACCCCAGCATGTGGCGAAGCGACCCACGAACAGACAGCATGGCCGGCATCAACTCGCCACCTGCACCTTTCAACCCTGCTATCGAGGACTGGGAATCCTATACTGATAGGTTCCAAATGTTCCTCGAGAGTAGCAACCTCAAGGACGCCAACGGCCACAAGAAACGAGCCATGTTCCTCACACACTGCGGGCCCACGGTATTTAAGATGGCCAAAGCGTTGGCCAAACCGGAGGACGTCAAGGCGATGAAGTGGGACAACCTCGAGCCCCTGCTGCGAAGTCACTACGCCCCCGTCGTGCCCATCCTTATTCGGCGGCATGATTTCTACAGGTGGGATCAACGCGAGGGCGAGGGGCTGGTTGACTTCATGGTGGCACTGCAGGACCTGGGTGGTCTCTGCAAGTTTGCCGACCTGGACAAGGCCCTGCGAGACTGTGTCATCCTAGGACTCCGAGACCCCGTCTTCCAGAGCCGCATCATGGCAAAGGGGGACATCTCTCTCGCCGATGCCCTCACCGAAGCCGCTGCAGCAGAAGCGGCCAAGAAATCAGTGGCTCAGATGCGACAATCGAGCATCATGCCGCAATCGACGGCCGGAGAGACAACATCGACCACCGAGAGGCGACCAGCAACAGACCACACAACCACACACCATGACGATATTGACTCCTTCTCGGAAACCGAAGACGAGGAGGAGGAGATCCACCGCCTCCAATCAGCACGGGAGCAGTGGGAACCACGCGGTCGTAAGTCAAGGTTCCTGTGTGCCGGCTGTGGCGGTGATCAACCCTGGGCGGACTGCCATTTCCTCGATGCCATTTGCAGGCATTGCGAGAAACGGGGGCACATCGCCAAAGTATGCCGGAATAAAAAAACACTACAGCCCGCGACGACAAGACGGCAGCCCCCGACGGAGAGAAAGCACCCCCACCAGAAACCGCGATCGCTGGACAGAGAACCGCTGGAGCCGAGAAGGTTGGAACAGGCGACTCCAGGAGACGAGACAAAGGGAGGAAACACACCAGACTGTCGTCATCAGCCACTCCTCCACCAGCGACACCAGGAAAGTATATGTGGTGGTGGGAATCGAAGATCAGCCGTGTAACATGGAGGTGAACTCAGGATCCTTCCTCTCAATGGTCTGGTGCACACTCAAGCGCCTGGTTCCCACCATCTGCCGCCACGAAATGGAGGACCAAACACTAATGCTCAAAGACTATCAGGGGAACCGGATCCCTGTAGTTGGCAGAAGCCACTTTAAGGTCACCTTCAAGGGCCACACAGAAGTGTTACCCCTGATGATCATTGTCCGAGATCGCCCGAGCCTATTGGGACTACAGTGATTCGCACCCCTGGGAATCGAAGTAACCGGAATACACCACATCGGAGAGGCAGACTGGGAAGCGGCACTAGTGAGGGACTTCCGGGAAGTCTTCGATGACAGCCTAGACAAGTACCGGGGGTCCCCTATCTCCTTTAACATAGACTCGAGCATCGCGCCAATCCGCCTTAAGCCCAGGTGAGTGCCATTTGCACTCAAGCCCAAGATCGATGAGCAGCTTGATAAGCTCATCGCGCAAGGGGTGCTGGAGCCGATCGATCATGCCCAGTGGGAAACCCCAATCGTCACCCCCATCAAGCCAGATGGGTCTGTGAGAATTTGTGGTGACTACAAGGCCACCCTAAACCATGCGCTCCAACAAAGTGCATACCCCGTCCCAGTAGTCCAGCATCTTCTGCACTCACTGGGGGGAGGTCGAATTTTCACAAAGCTCGACCTGGCACAAGCCTACCAGCAACTGCCGGTCGACGCCACAACAGCAGAAGCCCAAACCATTGTAACACACCGAGGGTCTTTCTGCTGCAACCGGCTCCAATTTGGAGTCAGCATGGCATCCGGGGTCTTCCAAAGCCTTATGGAAAGACTCCTCCAGGGCATAGAAGGGGTTGTGCCCTACTTTGACGATGTCTTGGTGGCCGTGAAAAACGAAAAACAACTGGAAGCCAGGTTGAGGGAGGTACTGCAGAAATTCAGAGACCCGGGACTTAAAGTCAAGAAAGGGAAGTGCCAACTACGGGCCAAGAGGGTCGAATTTCTAGGATACCTCCAGGACAAACAAGGGATCCACCCCACAGAAAAGAAACTGAGAGCCATAGGGGAAGCACCTCGACCCAAAAACAAAACGGAATTACAGGCTTTCTTGGGACTGTTAAACTTTTACAATGTCTTCCTACCTCAAAAGGTGACCGTGGCAGAACCACTGCATAGACTGTTAGATAAAGCAGCCACCTGGACCTGGGGAGCACGGGAGGACAGCGCCTTCAACAACACAAAGAACCTGCTAACATCCGATGCGGTACTAATCCATTATAGCGAGACCCTGCCATTAACGATAACTTGCGACGCATAGCCATTTGGGATCGGCACCATCCTCAGCCACCAGCTACCAGATGGGAGGGAAGCACCCATCGCTTTCTCGTCAAGGACACTTTCAAAGCCAGAACGGAACTACAGCCAGCTCGACAAAGAAGCCCTAGCAGTCGTCGCCGGCGTCAAAAAATTTCACGAATACCTTTACGGTAGGACTTTTACAATCATCACAGACCACAAACCACTGCTAGGAATGCTGGTGGGAAACAGGGCCACACTAAACATTCTATCGCCAAGAATGACAAGGTGGTCCGAATTCCTAGCAGCATACAATTACCAGCTGATACACCGACCCAGCAAGGACATCACCCACGCAGACGCCCTGAGCCGCTCACCCCTACCTGACTGGGAAGACGACCCAGCACCCACAACAGAGGTACTCCAAATAGAGACAATATCCAACCCACTCGTGACCGTGCCAGACATTGCCAGGGAAACAAATAAAGACAAGCGGCTGGCGCGTAATAGTATCGGACAACGGGCCCCAATTTACCGCCCTAGCGTTTGAGCAATTTCTGGCAGGCCAAGGAATACGCCATGCATTAACCGCACCAGCAAATCAAGCGGTGAACAAACGAGCGGAACGCATGGTCCAATACACAAAGAAGGCCATCCAAAAAATAGAAGCAGCCAATATACAGGACAAAATTAATAAAATGCTCCTCATCCAACATATCACACCTAGCGCAATCACAAATAGAAGCCCAGCAGAACTTATGATGGGTAGGAAACTGCGGTCAACCCTGGATAGAATGCATCCAACATACAACCCGGACAAACCCCCAGGTTCCTCAAGCAAACACAGAACATTTAAAATAAGGGACGCGGTATATGCGAAAAACCTATCAGGAGAACCACTCTGGGTACCAGCAACAATCACCCAGATAACTGGCCCCTTATCATACCGATTAGAGACAAGCGACGGAAAAAGCTGGAAACGACACATCAACCAGCTCAGATCAAGGATAGCTGTCACCAACAACCAAACACCAGAGCAAGAAACTAGAAGGGGGGGGGGAAATCAGCAAGCGAGAAAGAAAGAACTGAAGGGAACCAACTAACACAAACAGAACACTCCCCCCACCTAGAATAAACAAACCACAAATAAAATGATGCTACTCACCTGTAGACGCATGACCAATGGAACACGAAACCCTGGAATCTTCACCTGGAAGGAGCAGCCAAACAAGTTCACCCAGCCCGGAAAGATCCGGTGGGAACGACAGAAGCGGCAGCTCAACCTGCCCAGGTAGACCGGGAGGGAGCTACCAAGAAAGGCCCAGCTCAATGTTCCAGGCGGTTCCATCCCAAGGAACCGGAGCGACAGAGAAGGCATCCGAACTGGTCGACGACCACGCCAGAACTGAACCGCGCAGGTCAAGGAGGCAGGTACTAAACCCCGCCTACCTAGGTGACTATATCACGACGCACCGACAGACTAAACCAAGAGGGGAGGGGTGTACGATATTAGCATGCTCCAAACCCTCTTAACTGATTGGTCTGGACGGACAGTGACCTGATTGGTCGAAGGCACGGCTGTGATTGGAGCGCTGGGAATCTACCGCGATTGGCTGTGCCGATCGTGGGAGATTCAAAGTGCTGCCATTGGCCGCCGAGCTGCGAGCCAGCCCTATATGAAGGGCTGCTGCGGCTCCCATTCTTCAGACTATTCTCATCTAAAATAAAGAGCTGAAATCACTGAATGGTCTCGCGCCTCCTTCGAACCGATCCACCCCCGATCTAACAGAAAGTATGCTTCACTTAAATACTGCCCCATTAACTCAAATATTAAAACATATTCCATTTTTACTAATTCTATTTTTACTACTATAAATTGATTAATATTAGTCAGTGATCGTGGTGGATTTTGGTACCACTCTGTGAAAACCTGAAGCATGAATGTTGACTGAGATGTGAGAAAATGTTCTTCCTAAACTTTAGCCATGATTGTTACTGTCGTTGATCTTATGGCAATAAGAAATCTTACCTTCAGCTCTTGCTAAAACAAGAAAAGAGAAACAGAATATTAAATAGTTACGATGTACAACGGGAGAGCAAGAAATTGATAGCAGTAATACCAGGATTGATAACTGAAGAGTAAAATTTTATTCTCCACTATTAGTATAATATTATTCCTGTGCACCTAAATCATGAGGTATGTCTGTTGAAAAATATTGTGGATGGATTAAATTTATGCTTGTAGAAATATTGTAGTCAGAGTTGTTTAGAATAATGAAGTTTTTCAATCTGGTTCAAACAAGGATTATTATTTCTAAATTGGTGCAATATTTTCCCCATATTTTTCAATATAGGATACCTGACATTCCTTCAGCAACAGTCCTGAGCTCACATTTTGGATGTGCATTTGGATAATTCAGGGTTATATCCCCCCCGCAAGTGAGTCTAGCCCTAGTGGTTTTCAGAGGGCATTTTACACCAGCCAGGTTAGCAAACTCCAGTCCTTAGGTCTGTCTTTGGGGAGTCACTGCTCATTAAAGTTTGGAAACGCCAGGAGTCATCTTAAGCAACCTATGTGGGATATTGGTTTCCAAGCCACTGTAAGCATAGTATCCAATCTCACAGTCCATAGATTCTTCTCAGATGGATGTGTGCCACTATCCTATCTTTCCTCCATTCTAACTCTGACATTTTGTTTGTGGCCAGACCTTTACCTTAGATACGCTGACTTCTGCAGCCTTCAAGGGCAGGGGTTCCCAACCACCGGGCCGCGGACTGGTACCGATCCGTGGATCACTTTGTACCAAGCCGCAAAGAAAATAAAAATAAAAAATAAAATAAAAATGGCGGCTTTCTTCGCCTTCGGTGAATGCTGCTGGGATCAGGGATCAAGGACACAAATGAAAGAAGAGGAGGGAGGAAGCAACCAAAGCCTGTCCTACTCTCTGGCTCAGCGGCTTTGGTTTCCTCCCGCCTCGTTCCTCTCTCAGTCACTCTTTCGCTCCTCCACCAGCCCAGGAAGAAACTGCTTCAAAGAAGCCGGCAGGGTGGCTTTTCCTGTCCGCACAGCTCCTTCGAAGTGCCTGTTCACTCCCACCCCGCTGCCCGTGGTTCAATCCAGTGCTCCGTTCTGCCTGCCTGCCTGCCTTCATTACTGGTTGTTTCGGAGCAGCTTTGGCTGAGAATAATAACTATTCACCTCTTTTATTCAGCCGAAGCTGCTCTGAAACAACCAGAAACGAAGGCAGGCAGGCAGGCAGGCAGAACGGAGCACTGGATTGAACCGCGGGCGGCAGGGTGGGGGGTGAACGGGCACTTTGGAGGAGCTGCACCAACAGGAAAAGCCACCCTGCCAGCTTCTTTGAAGCAGTTTCTTCCTGGGCTGGTGGAGGAGCGAGAGAGCGACCGAGAGAGGAACGAGGCAGACACCTGAGGGATGGGGCTGAGGAAGGCAGGGACGAGAGGCAGGACTTCTCAGCCGTCCTGCAGGGACTTGTCCTGAGCCGCGGAGACAGCCGCCACCGCCCAGTGCTCAGTTTTGAAGGTGCTCCTCAGCCTGGTGCAGTTCCTGAATCTGCAGCTGAAACCCTCCATTTTAAATGTCCCAATAGAAGAGAATATCTGTCGCTCAGGGTTGCAATGAGGAGGCATTGGCGCTCCCTGAACTTGGTGGTTTGCTGGCAGATGTTTTATTACCCGACTAGGTAACAACATCAGATGTTACCTAGTCAGGTAATGAAACGTCTGCAAGCAAACCACCAAACTCGGACTCCTCCCCCCGTCCTTGAAAAAGTGTTTCTGCGTGAAACTGGTCCCTGGTACAAAAAAGGTTGGGGACCACTGCTCAAGGGGATAACCCCTGAATTTAAAGCTTTGCACAAGTCAATTTATTACTAGCAATACATTGTTATTTTCCTGGTAGCAGGATAAGATCTTTCAAGGTGCTATAACTGCTTGCTGTTGAATTTTGGGTGAAATTGCTTGCCTTGCAATTTTGGTTGAATGTCTGTCTGTCTATCTGTTTAGCTATCTATCTATCTCTATCTACCTGCCTATCTCTGTCTTTGTCTCTATCTCTCTCTACTTCTATCGATCCATCCATCTTTAGGACAATTCTGCTCTTAGGTATCCCTGACCTGAGGTTGTGGAGGTTGTGGAGGAGGCTGGGAAGGGCAGAGGCCAGTTGAGCAGTCAGAGGAGGACCCAGGCCCATCCCCTATCCATCCTAGGGCACGCAGGGAGGAGAGGATCAGGGAGAGACGTGGTCTCCTTGGGAGGAGAGGGCCTCGATCCTCTTCATGGGTTGCAGGTTTGAGAACCAAATAAGAGTTTGGACCTGCGTACTGCCAAACGCTGGAAGCAAAGAATGTTTTATTTTAGTCTGAAGTTATTTTGGTTGGCGTCCTTCCAACAGACTGTGCCTTGTTATCTCCTTGAATTTGGTAAATACTTCTGTTCCATTGTGGAAATTTCATCATTTGTTTTTTTTATTTCACCTCTATCTGCTCATTAAGTTTGGACTGTATTGCTTTCTTTTGAAGACTATTTTTGAGTATGTTTTATCTTCAACTAAGTATTATTGAACAGTGGAGCCAAGTTGGAGGCATTAAAGAACATTTATTTACGTTTTGGATTTTGTTATGTTGTACCCTACCCTGGGTCATCACATTGCTTTATCTCTTGAGTATATCTGATAAAGACTGTGAAATGTTACGTTTTGGATCATGTTTGTGTGGTTTCTTCTTGCTTATCATGCAATTCTGCTGTTTTATTTTTGGCTAGTTCCTTATTTCAACAAACTTTCTTTCTTTCTTTCTTTCTTTTACATAAAATGCACACATTTTGACAGATTAAACAGATATCTCACAGAGAAAAGATAGAAAAAACAAATCAGATGCCTACTAACAAAATACAAAAAAAAGAATATCAATCCAGAAAACTTCCGGTTTGCGTGGCTTCGGGGCAGCAGGAATTCGCGACAGCTCGCGATTCCTGCTGTGCTAGCCATCGAGGTACCCCCGATCCAGATGGGTCAGGGGGATATGGCTGCCCTGTAGGGACAGCTGAAGAGAGAGGGGAGTCGGATAGGGAGGTGGGGGCATCGCAGACCCCCCCCTTCTCCGGGAAAACCCCTTTTTCCCAAGGCGGTGGAGCGGCGGTCAGCAATGGCTGCCACGAAGAAGCCAGCAACCGGGTAAGAACTGTGCTGGAGGAAGTGTGAAGAATGAAAGTTCTGTCTGAGCCGGGTCAAGTAACACCTTTTAAATTGCCTGGAATTGAGCTGCTTGTTGCTGGAGGATACATTGTATCCCTAAGAAGAGCGAAAAGCGGCGGAGAAGCTGTTAAAGGGAATATTTTTTTTTTTTTTACTCTCCCACCCCACGGAAAAAGCAGAAATATTTGGATATATTAGACATTGAAAGTGGATTGCTTTGAAAGCTAAGCTAAGAGACAAAGGGATTTTTGGACATTGAAAAATTTGAGAAATTGGAAAATCTCTGCTGGAGGTATGGATTTTTGATTATTTAAAATTGTCATTGCAAGTGGGAAGGGAGAAAAAAAATTGGAGCAGAAGCTGAAAAAGGAGGAGATTGTCTAGAACGTCTTTGTGGATCCCAAAAGAAGATATATGGTAATTGGACCTCTTTGATTAAAAATTAATTCAGAAAGAGAAAGAGAAGAAGGAAGAAAAGTATTAACTTTTGGAACTTTTTTTCTTTTTTTAATTGCTTTTGATTGTCTTTGATTAAAAATACTTGTGGTTGTTTTGGAAAAAGTTTCCCTTTTCATAATGGCATCGTTTGTGGATGAACTAGAGATTGAATATCAAAAATATAAAAAAGAAGATACTTTGGGCGCTTTGTTTCAATTCTTAGAAATGGCGTTATGTTCTTTTGAAAAGTTGATTACGCAGCAGAAGGACTGGGACAAGGAAGAAGAGGAAGAAGAAGCCATCTTTGATGAATAATGGGTCCCTTCCGGAGAGGAGGAGAAAAAGGATAAGAAAAAGGGGATTTTAAGAATTATAAAAACAACCAAAAGAGAGAAAAATGAGCGAAAAGATGGAGGCAAGGTTAGAAAGCAAAGGAAAAGGAGCAAGAAAAGCGAAGAGAAAAAGCAAAGGGGTAGAAAGGGCAAGGAGAAGAATAAGCAAGAGAGAAAGGGGGGGAGGAGAAGCCTTAATGGGGGGAAGCAAGACCTAAAGAAAAAAAGTTTATTTAGAGACAATGGGTGAATTTAATTTAGATTAAAAGAGGGATTCTGGAGGGTATATAAGAGTGTGTTTTTATATGTATATTTAGAATATAAAATTTATTATGTAATTTTAGAATTTTTTAAACAGAATCCCAAGAAAGATTGCTATATGTAGTATTTCTAAGTTAGGGTAATGAGTTATAGATGTTACTCCAATTGGTGTACAGGAGAAGTATAGTAAAAGAAAAAAAAGATGAATGGATAATTGGAAATAGAACAGACAAAGAATGTTGTTGAAAATGGTAATAAGATATGGAAGGATATATATGCTTTTTTTTTTTTGGATTTTGTATATTGATAAAAGGCAATAAAATTTTAATTAATAAATAATTTGGATGGAAAAGAGAAGTAGGGACAAGATATGAAGTTAATATTATATGAAATATTGATATTATAATCTGGAAATGTTATGCCTTATTGGTCTATTATTATTTTTTCTTAGAAAAGAATTTATAAGCTGCTATGCCTTGATTCTTTGTGCATTGTTTTTATAAAACTGATAAAAATGGTTTTTATATATATATATAAAAAAGAAAATGATAATAAGATATGGAAGGAGATATGGGTTGAATATGATGTTTGAATTTGTGTCTGTGTAAAGAGTTTTAACCCGGGAACAGACAACCTTCAGAAAAGATCTTTTAGTTTTGTTTATGTTTTGTGTTTGTATGTTTGTGTATTGTGCTTATGGTAAAACTAACAAAATTTGTTTTTTTTTTTAAAAAAAAAGGAAAAAAGAATCAATAAAACCTTGGAGGAATGTTAGACGAGAATAATTTAAACAAGCCAGAAAGAAAAGAATATGATGACTATAAAATGGATAAATATGGAAGAGAAATGAAATTGAATAGGAGTAAAGAGAAATAATGAGAAATTTGCTGAAAGATATTTGTGTGTCCATATGGAGATGGGATAAATTGGAATTATGCTGTATAAAAATAATGTTTTGTTTGACTTGTAAGGATTTACAATGTTAAGAGGTTTTATGTGTTTATGTATTTAATGGTTAATGATGTGTTGTTTTATCTTTAAAATTAATAAAAATTTGTTTCAAAAAAAAAAAAAGAATATCTATCCCCCCTCCTTTTTGGTAACCCATTTACTCATTTTCTTGCATTCATTTCCCCAACTGCTAATCACTACTTAAATATTTGTGCTATACTTGGAGCCTTAACATTGGAAATTATTACTACTATCAGTTTAAGTCATGTCAATTATTTAATTGCTTTAGTTTGGACAAGACAATATTGTATATACTTCTCCCACTAAAGTCTCATGGGGAATAGACTGGGATTCTTCACTGTTTGAGGGCTTGTCCAGGCAATGGATCGGAAGTTGTGTTTGAAGAATATCTTTTGTTCTGTGTTTTGTATATGTAATCAGCCAGTAATAGATTGTCTACATATATACATGTATTGCCAGGTAGACCAATTCAATTTTTTAATTGAATATTTACTGGAAAATAGAATTCCAAGAGTGACTTAGGCTAAATGTCTGTGATTAACAATTAAAAGGGGAAGTAACTCTTCCAGTTTTGCCATTCTTATAATTCTAATACAGTACATTGAAGAAATAGGCATTCTTACCAAATTCCTTTCTCTGCTCTAAACTACTGTATTCTATTCCTCCAAATTACAGTAGTTATTCATTACAAAATTTCTTGGGTCGGTCATTCACACTCATTAGTCTTAATATGTTCTGAATTTTGGCATAACTACATAATCAAAAGTATTACTATAGTCAATACAACAAAGATGTGCCTGCCTTTTTTTCTTGCTCTCTCCTTTATCTATCTTATGTTTGCATCCAGTCTGGTATTTTCCTTTTCCTGGGACCTGCTTGTTTATTTGTATTTTCCCCTCTATATGGGGCTCTATTATTTTAGCATCTTAAACAAAACTTTATTTATTTGAAAATGGAATGGAATTACTCAGTCACTTCAACATGTACGTAATATATACACAAACTTTCTTAATCTGTATGGATTTTGTTTCATATTGGCTGATACAGAACTGATGGCATTTCAGCTACTTCTTTTTCAGCAGGTTTGAACAGTCCAATATATTTTTTATTGCTTCTTGTATTTCACTTTCACTTTCAAGATGATTCCTGAATAGATTCCCTCCTGACCTCTGTTTTGTTGTTCTCCAAATCCATTTTAAGACTTTCAGTACAATGATTCCATCCCCATTTAAAATCATTTGGCAATTAGATCTCTATTATGATTATACTTGAATAATTTCTACCTTAATTATAAATTTTGGGGGAATTTCTCTGATTTTCAGAAACATTTTTCATGACAAAAACATCTGTCATTTTCCTTTACTTGTTATTTTCTTTAGTTTATTAACATTCTTAAGAAACTTTTTGTTGTTTTTCATCTCTGATGATGAAACCCTGCATTTAATCACTATATGTATTTTTTGCCCAAGGCTTTCATCTTCTACCTTTCCCTGATTATCATGCATTCTCTTTAAATTCCAAACTTTAGCCTATATATTTAACACAATAATTTGTGATTTAGAAACCACCAGAAAATAATAGAAAATACAGCTTACAGTTGAGGGGAAAATTCCTGGAAGAGTGTAATAGTAAACTACATATATAGTGTTGCAAAAAAAGAAAAGAAAGCGAAAAAAGGGATGAATTTTTTAAAGATGTTTTTATTTTGTTTCTAATTTTCAACATAATAAAGCATCATAGTTTCAACATTCTTGACATCTATACACATTCTTATCATAAATACACATTTTATTTATATTTATCTAATATTAATTAATTAACTATAATCATTATTCCTATATTCTTACATAATTTACAAATTTACATTTTACATTCTTAAGGTTTCTTACAGTTAAGTTTCTTGTCTTATTTTTTAGTTCTGTTTGCTAACCAATCATATCATTTATTCCAGATTAGATAATAATCAGAGTCCTCTCTTTATTTCAATATTAACATATTCATTTCCGCACTTTCTGTTACTTTTTGTAATATCAGTTCTTCTTTAGGAATATTGGAAGTTTTCCATACCTGTGCAAAGGCTATTCTGGCGGCTGTTGTAATATGTAGCAATAAATATTTTATTTCTTTTGTTATTCTATCTTTAATAATTCCTAAAAGGAATTCCAGTCTGAGCTCAATCTGATAACTAGTAATCTCTTGAAGCCAGTTTTTAATTTGAATCCAGAATGTCCTAGTCTCGCAGCATAGCCACCACATATAATAAAATGTACAGTCAACTTTCTTACATTTCCAGCATTTTGGGCTTGTGTTGTGATAAATTCTTGCCAATCTCACTGGGGCTAAATACCATCTGTAAAACATTTTATACATGTTTTCTTTGTATGCTGAGGATATAATTAATTTATAATTTATGCTCCATATTTTCTCCCATTCCCCTAATTCTATATTGTATCCCAAATTCTGGGCCCATGCTATCATTGTACCTTTTACTGTTTCCTTTTCCATTTTAAAGTCTAGTAAGTATTTGTGTATTTTGGTTATAAATTTTTGTTCCGGTCCCATTAAAATTTTGTCTAGTTGGTTTTGCTTTTTATCAAATCCAAAATCTTTCAAATCTCTTTTATATTTATTTTGGATTTGCAAATATGGCCACCAATTATAATCCCATTTTCCTTTAACTCTTATTTGATTTTAATTTCCCTTGATTATCTAATAGTTCCCCATAGCTTACCATTTTTTAAAAATCTAATCTATTTGGGTAGATCATGGCCTCCGTGGCTGACAGCCATCGTGGTATTTCCATATAATGGTTACTTTTGATTTTCTTCCATGTTGTAATCAGTGAATCCCTTATTAAATGGTGATTAAAATAGGTATGTATATTACTTTTGTTTTCCCACAAGAATGTGTGCCAACCTATCTGGAGGTCATGTCCTTCTAGTGTTAGAATTCTTTTATCTCTCAGTTTTACCCAATCTTTGACCCAATTCAGCACCGCTGCTTGATTAATAGAGGTCCCACTCTGTTAGTTCAAGACTGCCTCTGTTCCTGTTATCTTGTAATAGTTTCATTTTAATATGTGACCTCTTGCCCAACCAGACAAACTTAGAATCATTTTGTTTAATTCTGTAAAGAAGGTTTCCCTAGTTTAATTGGAATCATTTGAAATTGTGGTGGTCTCCCATGGAAAGAATGAGACACAGAGGCTGGTGTACTTGGGATGGGAGTCTAGAGCAAATTCTAGTGCTCCCTTTTATTGAGAATTTCGTACATAGTAAGCATTCACATTGTGGATTACAATAATTAGATATAGTACACAGAACTGTTTACAATTGTCTGAGCTGCTTAATTGTTCCTGGTGTTTGTTTTTAATTTCCTTGCTTATCTCAGTGACCCTTAGGCAGACATGTATGTATAAGGTCTTAGACTAATCATTACCCAATACTGAAGTCAAAGTTTATTCCCACATCTCCCCTGTTTTAGTTTTTTGATGATCGCGGATGCCTCGGTAGCTTTTCGCCATCTGCAACAACAGTTCTCCTTCCGTAGGCTTCACCCGACACATTCCTAAAAGTCCAGGGAGACATTGGATACAACAGCAAACACAAAGAGAAAATATAATAAGCAATATCACTTCAACAATTAGGTGACGAATCCATGAACCATCTGGCAACCAGGACCAAAGTGCAGACCACATGTCCAGTCCCTCGTCCTTCGATTGTAATGGATTCTCATTCAGGGTTTGTTCCATATGCTGTATAGTAGCTGTAATGTTTGGAGAATAATCAGGGATATACATGCAACAATGTGTATGAATCACAGCGCAAACTCCCCCTTGCGCAGCCAAAATAGTGTCCACCGCATATCTGGTTTGCAGGACAAAGTCAAGGATTTTTCCTTGCTCTTCTTCAAGCAGCTTTAGCGTTTTAATGGTGTCTTTAAACATAGTAACTGTCCAATTGTTTAAACAATGCAAATCTCTATAGTTCATCATGACTCCTAAAGGAGGAATAACTCCTTTTGATATCTGTGTCCAGTAGTCATGATTCAAAACAGAGTTTACTTCCGTTGCGGAACTCGCATTGTGGATATGAGCAGTCCCCAAAGATTTTAAAATGACATGAGATGGGATTACTTTCCCAAAGGTGCAGACTCCTTTCCATCGTGCTGGCATGCGATCATAGGCCATCCGTCCACACAGCAACCATAGATTTGCTCCCAGGAGATGGCCAACCGTATTTGGTTCAGCATAGATTAATCGTGCAAAAGATTCCATTAACATAGCCAAATAAGTGGGCGGTGGTGCGTATTTCCCATTTGCACATTTGGGCAGCTGGTTTTCTATCATGATGGGACAACATGTGGCAGGGATAATTGGACACCCATTTTCATTGATCAAAGATATGATATCAAATTTAGAAATATTATGTACAAAGTAAGTGAGATTTTTAGTTTTCATGTCATCCGGATAAACCCGACTTCCATTGCCAATAATAATTGTTTTGTTACAAAATGGATATGTTCCCAAGTAAGTCATATTCTCTACTGTCTCATTGTGAGTCCAGCAGATACCCGCCACCTCTTGGATTCGGCTTCCAAGATGCAATGTATTTATGTTACTTGTAGTCCAACTGTTAGACCACATCCCTGAACAACCATAGCATTGTCCTTTATACCAGTCACCTTTGGCCAGAGGTACTGCAACCATTGGAAGCCCTGATGTTTTGTGAGTTGGCATGTGCATACATACCCAACAATCAGTTTTATTATGAAGGTTTGCTAGCTTCCCCATGTCCTGGATCAACGTGTTTCTTTTCCATTCCCCCAAATCCATCTCGTTGCCCCTTTGGCTGATGATAAGGATGCACACAGCAAGCAGGAACCCAAGCAACTGTCCCCTCATCTTCAACAGCAGCGTATCCTCGGCCCCAAGTTATCAGCGGGACAGGTCCTTTCCACGTTGGATCTGGTAGTCTCTTATACTGAACTTTCGGTCTTGGCGTACCTGCAGAAGGGGAGGAAGCAAAATGCCTACCCCCCCCCCCAGGGGCACGGCACTGGGCTTTAAAATGGCCAGGCTTTCCACAATTAAAACAATTCCCTGTAGGTTTCATCCCTTTTGCAATGCCATAGCCAAAGTCTCCATGTTGTAAGCCTGAGAACCCACCACTGCACATGCCTTTAACAGATCAGCCAGAGTAACCTCACCTCTAGCCACCAAGGGCTGTAAGATACGCTTGCAGTCAGCGTTTGCATTTTCAACTGCCAATTTCAGCAAAAGTTCTTTTGCAGCTTCCTCATTAGAGATTTGCCTGGTAATAGCCAATTGTAGCCTTTCCACAAAATCATTATAAGACTCAGATGCTGTTTGTTTAATTTGAGAAAAAGACCGTGCTGGGGTTCCCACATCCTGAATGTGGGACAACGCCCCAAGGACAGCTGCCATAACCACTGGAAATACGTGATCAAGCAAAGTAGCAGCTTGATCAGCAGTGGATTCAAACAATCCTGCCCTGTAGATTTGGTCTGGCGTATACAGCCCCCCCGAATTCCTTCCCCTAGTGACAGCCTCCCTTTGGCTGAGTTTCCCCCCATGTTCCCTGAATAATCCTATTGTCCAGCAATAGTTAAGTATGTACTTTACCTATTCCAGGCGAGGAAACACGGAGGTCTGGACACGTACCACCTGCAGTGGATCACGTCGGGGTCACCACTTGTGGTGGTCTCCCATGGAAAGAATGAGACACAGAGGCTGGTGTACTCGGGATGGGAGTCTAGAGCAAATTCTAGTGCTCCCTTTTATTGAGAATTTCGTACATAGTAAGCATTCACATTGTGGATTACAATAATTAGATATAATACACAGAACTGTTTACAATTGTCTGAGCTGCTTAATTGTTCCTGGTGTTTGTTTTTAATTTCCTTGCTTATCTCAGTGACCTTTAGGCAGACATGTATGTATAAGGTCTTAGACTAATCATTACCCAATACTGAAGTCAAAGTTTATTCCCACAGAAATAGGTATATTAATTTTGGTAAGGTATTCATTTTCAATGTGGCTAGTCTTCCTAATAGAGATAGTTTCAGTTTCACCCATAGTTCCAATTCTTTTCAAATTTGTTTAACCAATTTAATATAATTATCCTCTTTTAATGATGAACATCTGGGTGATAGCCAAATTCCTAGATATTTCACCTTCTTTACTATCTGCAATCCCATTGTGTTTTCTAATTCTATTTTCTGCTTGTTGTACAATTTTTAACTGTCATCTTAGTTTTATTTTTATTTATTTTAAATCCTGCCACTTCCCCAAATTTTTCTATTTGATGCAACAATATTGGTACCATGTTTATTGGGTCTTCAACTATAAATGTCAAATCACTAACAAATGCCTGAACTTTATATTCCTCATTTCTAATTTTAATCCTTTGAATCTCTGGTTTTTGTCTGGTTGCAGCTAGTAACACTTCTAAAGACAATAAATAGCACAGGTGATAGTGGACACCCTTGTCTCACTCTTTTCGCAATTTCAAAATCTTCCGTGCGGTCTCCATTTACCAAAAAACTTGCTTTTTGATCTGAATATATTTTTGGTATTTTTTTTCTATATTAGTGCCAAAATTCAATTTTTTAATTTGATATATCATAAATTGCCAATTTAAATTATCGAATGCCTGAAAAAAGGGATGCATATGAGGTTACAATGAACAGAATTTTAATTACCTCCTGGTACTTTGTTAGCATTTAAGTCATTTAACAATAGGAAACAAATTGGAAATTAAATGTAAACTAGTATATGCTTTCTGAATGTTAAATTATTCCTCCACATGTGACTTTGTTGATAAAATGCATATCTAAATATGGAAATGGAGAGGAATTCTCAGGCCATTATACAAATTTTAGAGAAATACATATACTTGATTTACAATCATTTGTTTAGCAAACCATTCAGAGTTATAATAGTACTGAAAAAAGTGACTTATGACCATTTTTCACGCTTACAACTGTTACAACAGCATCCCCATCGTTACATGATCAAAATTCAGATACTTGGCTTGGCAACGCCTGTATTTATGACAACTGCAGTGTCCTGGGGCCAAGTTACCATCTTTTGCAACTTTCTGATGAGCAAAATCAATGGGAGAAGCCAGATTTATTTAACAAGTGTAATGTTAACTTAGCAACTATAGAGATTCACTTAACAATTGTAGCGAGAAAGGTCACAAAATAGGACAATACTCACTTAAGAACAGTCTTGCTTAGCAACAGAAAGTGTGGTTGTAAGATAAGAACTATTTGTAATAACATTTTTCTTGTAGTTGTAAAATTGTAGTTTATTGTGTATTGCAATACCCAATTCATAAGTAGTTGTTATAGGCATATAAATACTCTAGTACTAACACTACATATACTAGGAGTGGAAATTTCATACTTTCTAAAGTAATTTCCCAAAATGATCTACTAGCAATTGCAAAATGGTCCATGAAGCAAACTTCTAGTAAGCAAAAGATGCCATTCATTAATTTTAGAAAAAAAGTTCAAATACAAACTTAAACGTAGAGAATGAAAACCTCCTTTTTTGGCAATTGAACCTTCCTGTGTAAAAAACAAAGACACAATTCTTCAGATAAACACCCACAACCATTCATTACATTTTGAAAATATAGCTTATGAATATGTGAAGGAATACTGCACATGATATCAATTAACAATGACAGTTTATTCATTTATAAAATATTAATATTATCCCAAATCCTTTTTACTGAAGCCCATAGTACTAGTTGATTTCAATTAATTTCATCCTCCTTTGCATCTAATGAAGTAATTACGATTGGATTTATTTTAGCATTATTTAAATCTACAAGGTATCTACCAATCTCATATTAGACCCTTGTGCATGACAAATATATTCAGCTTGATCAAGAAATGCTACTACAACCGGAAGCTGGTAAGGAAGAATCCCAGACAATATTTTAACAGCTACATTCATATACTACATAGTTTTATGGTTAACACAATATCTATAATATTTAATTTTTTGAAGCAGTTAAACAGATGCTTCTGTAAAGACTCCTAGGCTTTCTTTTTCTGACTCTTTAGCAGTGTAAATAATATTATGTAGCTCCTGTACAATTATGCTTCCAGAGTCAAAAGCTTGGATTGTAACATTTCATCAGCTTTTTGTCATGGTTTTACAGCAGTTACAGAAGCTGTTTGTCTTTCAACAAATTGGAAGATAACTGCTATTTTATCAATTCCAGCTGTAACTGTAACAACAAATGACTAAAGCACATCCATCAAACATTTTATTGTTTAAACTTACTAGCTATGTTTTTTTATTCATTCATTTAAAGTCCTTTTTAGGTAGATGAAGGCTAAGAATATGGTGCCGCAACATGGGTTAAACCATTCCATTTTGAAGCAGATCTAGACAGTGTGTATAAACTATTTCCCAATTAGACCAACAGGGAACAAACTATTATTAATTATACTATCATCATATAAGAAATTCTATTCTTGTTTCAAGCACTTTTAATTCCTTTAGCTATTACTGGGGTTCACAAAGAATAAAAAATCATTTTTTAATCACAATCCCTCCTCCCCCCACTCTCCGTGTGACAAAGAAAATATTGGAGTCTACTAGGCTAGGGCAACAATTTTACCTTTATATTACATGCACATATATACCGTATTTGCTGGCGTATAAGACGACTCGGCGTATAAGACGACCCCCCCCGGTAACTAATCATCCAAGATTTACACAATGTGCATGTTATTCTGTGTTGGTCAGCCAAACGATCCCAGCAGGGCCACCGGAAATGCCCTCCAGAAATCCCTGGGGCTGCAGCAGCAGGGCGGAGTGCCAGGGGCCGTGGGAGGAGCAGGAAGGTGGGCAGCCTTCACATGGCCCTGCCTGGGGCAACAGAAGCGACCCATGCTCTCGCTCCCCCCAGTCGCTGCAGCCTCGGGTGGAGCGAGGCGAGCGGGATTCAAACCTGATTCAGAGACGCGGGGAGGCTCTTGGCGGAAGCGATGCGGGGGATCCGGGAAGCAAGAGGCGCCTTCGCTGCGTCCCACAAGCATCCGATAGCCGGCAGTGGATACACCGGCATATAAGACGACCCCCCGCACTTGGAGGCATGTTTTTCAGGGCAAAAAAGTCATCTTATACGCCAGCAAATACGGTACATACCCACCAAAGTTATGCAAACACAGGCAAAGAAAAGAGTAAGTAACCAAAATAAATTAAAAACAGGAGAAAACAAAGAGAGAGAGAAGAAAAGGACATTTAATAAAATTTTCATAGATTCTGATATTTCCCTCTTCTTCTCTCCTTGAGTACTTAAATACATGATGAATATGATCAGTTCTAGGCATGAGACAAAAGGGAATTTTATAGGATTAGAGGCGACTAGGATGAAAAACTATTTCTTCTGAATAAAAATGAATTTAGTCATCTTAGAATTCGTTATGGTGTTCCTTCCACTAAATTCTGTAGTGGTTGCTGTAGTTCTGAACATTTATTTAACAAAGGTTTCAAGCAGTGGTGGGATTCAAAAAATTTTTCACTACCAGTTCTGTGGACATGGCTTGTTGGGCATGGCTTGGTGAGCATGGCAGGGGAAGGATACTGCAAAATCCCTATTCCCTCCCCATCACACTAATCTGCTTTCCAGCTCCATTCTCTTGTGCAGGGTAACAAAAGAAGACCCAGCCAATCAGCTGGGACTCGGGAGGCAGAGAATAGATGGGGGCGGGGCCAGTCAAAGGTAGTATTCCAAACTACTCAAAATTCCTACTACCAGTTCTCCAGAACTGGTCAGAACCTGCTGAATACCACCTCTGGTTTCAAGGTCTGTTTGTACTGCACTTCTTTGGTTCCTACAGTGAAATATCAGTATATGACTATGATGCATTGAGGGGTTTTTTTTTATCAGTTGCCTTTTTCAGAGCCTGATACTAATTAGGGCCAAGAGAAAAATCTTGCCTGAGGTTACTGTGGCTAAGAGAGGTCTATAACTTGGATCTTCTTGCTTCTAGTTCAATACTTTAATTAACCATATCACTGGTTGTCTCCACAACTTTAATTCAACTTTAATGAATTATATTTTTAAAAATCAATAAAAAATAATTCATGAAAGGTGTTACATTTGGCATTGTAATTATATTAATCAGAGTATTTCCAGATGATGTAAGACCACACCTAGAGTACTGGATCCGATTTTGGTCACCACACTATAAAAAAGATGTTGAGACTCTAGAAAAAGTACAGAGAAGAACAACCAGGATGATTAGGGGACTGGAGACTAAAACATATGAAGAACGGTTACAGGAACTGGGCTTGGATAGTCTAGTAAAGAGAAGGACCAGGGGAGACATGATAGCGGTCTTCCAATATTTGAGGAGCTACCACAGAGAGGAAGGGGTCAAGCTATTTTCTAAAGCCGTGGCCACCAACCACTGGTAGGCCTTGAGAAAATTTTGGTGGGCCGCAGAGAAATCTCATCCCCAGAACATTCCCCCAAAGCAATTAATCCAGGCTACGCAGAAACACAAGGCTGTGCAGCCCACATGGCCCACGGGAACCCTCCCCTCCCACTCACTCCTTACCCGGCAAACTTGCTGCTAAAATTGCTATTTTTCCTTTTTTCGACCATCATCTGTTCTGCTGTACGGGAGATTTAGATTAGCTAGGAAGCAGGAAACGGTTGGATTTCTTGCTTTCTAGCTAGTCTTTAGATCTTCGGCTCTGCCGAACCTCCCTTAGGACTGAAGGTTTGCTTGCAAGCAAATTCAGTGCAGACTCATGGCAAGCAAACTTGAAAGACTGAGCTAGCTGATGGCAGATAGATAGATCACTGATTGATTCTGTGAGCAACTCAATCTGCCTGCTTTGCCTGATTTTGGGTAAAAGTTGCTCTTTTTTAAAATAAAAAAATCAATATTTACACGCATGGTGTGTTGTAAGTTAATTTTGTGAGTTTGCTTGCAAGCAAATTTTATGTGACAGATTGAGCTAGCCAATGGCAGATAGATAGATTTCTGAATGAATCTGTGATTCTGTGAGCAACTCAATCTGCGTGCCTGCTTTGCCTGATGGGTAAAAGTTGCTCTTTTTTATAAAAAATTCAATATTTATATAAATATTTATAATATTTACATACAAGCCATGCCCAGTCAGTCACATTACCACCAAGCCACACCCACAAATTAGGCCATGCCCACAGAATTGGTTAGTGGTCCCTGGGATCAAAAATTATGATTTGGTGGTCCCTGAGGTCCAAAAGGTTGGCGCCCCCTGTTCTAAAGAACCTGAAGGACAGACAAGGAATAATGGATGGAAACTGAACAAGGAGAGATTTAACCTGGAAATAAGGAGAAACTTTCTGACAGTGAGAACAATCAGCCAGTGGAACAGCTTGCACTTGGAAGTTGTGGGAACGCCATCACTTGAGGTTTTTAAGGAGAGATTGGACTGCCATTTGTCAGAAATGGTATAGGGCCGTGCTGGCGAACCTATGGCACGCGTACAGAGGTGACATCTAGAACCCTCTCTGTGGGCATGCGAGCTATTGCCCCAACTCAGTTCTTCCACACATGCGTGCACGCGCCTCCCACTGGCCAGCTGGTCTTTGGGTCTCTGCCGCCCTTATGTGGGGGATGGGGCACATGCGCATTGGACAGGGAACACATGTGCATAGGTGGGGGCGAGGCATATGCATGGGGAACGCACGCACATGCACGGGGGATGCATGTGTATTGCATTTTGGGGATGCACACATGCACACCCACTTTCGGCACTCAGTGCCGAAAAGGTTAGCCATCACTGGTATAGGGTCTCCTGCTTGGGTGGGGAGTTGGACTAGATAACCTACAAAGTCCCTTCCAACTCAGTTAATCTGTTAGTGCATATTACCCTCATTTGGGACAATCTTCATTCAGATATTTATTCTGGTGGAAAGAGTTTGAGAAAACTTACAATTTTGGTAACTAGAATCATAGAATCAGGGGTTAGAAGGGATCTGTTCTAGTCCAACAAGAGACCTTATAACACCCTGGACAAATGGTTGTCCAGTTTATTCTTCAAAACTTCCAGTGATGATGCACCTGCAGCTCCAGGAGGCAAGCTGTTCCATTGGCTAATTGTTCTCACTGTCAGGAAATTTTCCTAACTTCTAGGATGGATCTCCCTTCAATGAACTTCCACCCATTACGTCTTGTCCTGCTGCTAAGGTTCTTTGGAGAATAAGTCGACTCTCTCTTCTCTGTGATAGCTCATCAAGAACTGGAAGACAGCTTATTCATCCTTCTCTTTGATAGGCTATACATACCTAGTTCCCTTAACCTTTCATCACTTAGTTTAGCTTCCAGATCCCTTAGCATCTTTGTTATTCTTCTCTGCACACTTTCTAGGGTCTTGGTATCTTTTTTGTATCATGGTAACCAGAACTGGACACCGTATTCCAAGTGTGTCTCACTAGTGCAGTATAAAATAGGACTATCACTTCTCCTGATCTTTTCGGGGTCACCAACCTTTTGGACCTCAGGAACTCATCATTTTAAATCCCGAGGACCAGAGATCTTGGGAAAATCCCCAAAAAAGTCTACAGGAAAATTCCCTGCTCCGTTTTCCTACTGATCGATCATTCTTTATTTGGGATTGCAGGATACCATCTCCAGCTCCGTTCTCGGAGAGAGAGAGAGACAGAGAGAGAAAGAGAGAGAGACAGAGAGAGAGAGAGGAGAGACTTTTGGCTTCATGCAAGGAAAACAGCAGAAGCAGCAAAAGTCTTTCTCCCCCGCCCCAAATTCTGCCAGAAATGAGTCTTTGTGAGACTTGTCGCGCCAGCAGGAGCAGGAGCAGGAGGCCTGGCACGGTCCCAAAGACTCACTTCTGGTAGAGTTTGGGGGAGAGAAAGAAAGACTTTTCCCGCTTTCCTTGTGTGCAGCCAAAAACAAAAGAAGAAAGAAGCAGAAAGAAGCAGCCCGGTGGCCAGGTGAGGCAAATGGGGTGAGTGGGGCAAGTTCTCCCCACTCTGCCCTTTCCCCACCTCCCCTCACTACCTCATGTTGTTCGCAATGCAAGCAATGCAAGCCTTGTATTCCCATGCAGCCTGGATTAATTGCTTTGGGGGGCTGCTTTGGGTGTGACATTTCTCTGCGGACCACCAAAATTTTCTTGCGGAACACCGTTGGTCCCCGGCCCACTGGTTGGCTGCCACATAAGAAATCAAATAATGTGTTATTGTTGTCTTCAAGATTTAGCCAATGGAAACACTGGGAAGTTAAAATACTTCTTTCTTTAGATTACTGTTACTTAAAACTGTAGGAAATAGCATTGAGTGAAAAGTTTCAAAAGTTTCAAATAAAGAGTTTCAAAGCAAAATTTAGGGAAGAATTATTATTCCTAAAAATTGTTTTTATTACTTATATTAGCAAAACAATTTCTAATATATTACCTTCATCCATTTGGATAGAAATATGGAATACAGATATTTTCATATCTTCCAAAAAGTACAAATGTACTTTTTAATATTTCCAAATTATTTCTGGAGTATGTTTTTCCAATGTTTTATTGACATATTTACATCAAATGTAAAAACTGATTAATTTACCCATAACAATCAGAACAGAGGAAAAAGAAGGGAGGGAGAGGTATCATTAATAAGAGAGAGGCATGGAAACCATTGTACTACACTAATGATAAAAAGGGAGAATAAGGAAGAATAAGTGTCAGGAAGAGAGAGAAACAAAAGTGAGGTCAAGTATAAAGTCTGAATTCATTCTGCAGCTGTTATTATTTTAGGTTTTCTGAGAGAGCTAAAATATGTAGGAAGGTTACATACAGATGGAAAAACCTATGAAGAGGTAGTGCAAGAAACAGGAATGTATTATAGTTGAAAATGCAAGTTCAGAGCGCAGACTGCAAGAAATATTACTGTTAAGAAGGGAGGAAAGAAAAGGATTCAGAAGTAATAGCTCTCTGAAAAAGAGGAAGCAAGAACAGAACGGAGCTGAAACTGAACATCAAAAATATGCAAGATGCCTGTTTTAACTGATGAACATAATCAAGGTGGAAAGATGGCAATGATCAAGCACACATCCACCGAGAAAGATTTGTTCTGGCTGATTAATGCAATATGGATGCATGGTCATGAGAAAATTTGAAAAATGCAAATCCACAAGGGGCATTACCTTTATTATAAGTTCGCACCTATTCGCTAGAACCAGTTGTTAACATTCAAAGCAGTTCAGAGAACCGGTTGTTAAAAGAAATTACTGGCCTAATCCTGTAAGGAAGGCAGGAAGGAAACATTCTGGTGTTGCTTACAGAAACTGCCTCTCTGCTAACCCTTATTACGTTCTTGACAGTACTAGACTTCCTGTCTCAGGAACTTCTCTGGAGTCTTTTTCCCCTCCTTTGCTGTTACTTTGCTTGTGTGGTATGATCATTCAAAGTTACCATGGCACTGAAAAAAGTGACTTATGACCATTTTTCACAGTTACGACTGTTGCAGCATCCCCACAGTCATGAGAGGCCAGGCAAGAAGATGCATGCCTCAATGTGAGTGATATTGAGTTGGCCACACCCAGCCAATAACATGACCACCAAGCCATGTCCACCACCTAAGCCATGCCCACAGAACTGCTTGTTAACAAAATTTGAATCCCACCCCTGTTTATTATGCCAACAAATGTTGATAAAATAGTTGGAAACTTTCAAGTTTATTATCAAATGAATGCTTTTTTTAAAAAGGGAGAGGAGAATTTTGGCTGAGGTTACAAATGTTTGCTACAATGTTTGCATTTTTAAGTGTAGTAAGAGAACATCCCAAGGAATGCTGTTTAGATATTATCTGATACAATATAGTTACTAGTACCGATAGATGTAAACAAGGGACTCTGCAAGAATACTGAGAGATCATCATAAAACATTTGATTCATTAAAGGCCCTACTTTTGTTAATACAAAATATAAGAGCCAAAATTCTCTTTGTTTCCATCCTGTCTCGGATATGAAGATCCCTTTGTAATGAAGAACAGAACATAGATCAACTACTAGGCAGTCTCTGTATTTGCAAAAGGACAGATTCAAAACAAAACAAAACAAAAATGTATGATTTAAACCAGTGGTGGTCAACCTGATCCCTACCACCCACTAGTGGGCGTTCCAGCTTTCATGGTGGGCGGAAGGGGTTTTGTCCCCTACTTTATAATAATCACCATTACTGTGGAACCAGTGGGCAGTTAGAGAAAATTTTACTACTAACAGAGATACAAAAGTGGGCGGTAGGTATAAAAAGGTTGACTCCCCCTGATTTAAACTCTTTGGGGACTTAACTCACTACCATCTTGCTTGGTTGAGTGTCTTTCATAGTTCTTCCAAAGTTGTTTGCACTTTGATAGCATTAAAGTTCAACAAGGGGTATAAAATGCTTTTCTTTCTGATATAAACTGTGTCAATAATGCCGACCTCAGCAAATATGAATTCATGGATCTTAGGATAGGAAACTTAATATAATTTGTGTTAACTTCTGTTTTAGAGAATTCTAGTATTTCATGAAAAAAGCCAACCTTTGCCTTCTAAAATGCTATGGAAACTTTAATTCCATTTGCAACAACGTATCTCTGTAAAACAGATTTTTCAATATTTATAACCATCAGAACAAAAAACTGAAATTGTTTACATGTCCAATATGACATGCATGTTCCCTGTTCAAAGATCATTCTAGAGTTTATCTTATTTTTTAAAACTTTTCTTTAACTTGCCAGTCTTTGTACTTGATTTGATTGATAACGAAGAGTGTACATTTATATACAGTATATATGGTATATGCTCCATCAAGTCATTGTTGACTTTTGGTGACTGCCTGGATTTTTACCTGCAGTTTTATTTGAAGATTTTTGGAAGTGATTTACTATTGCCTTCTTGAAAGAGAATGATTGGCCCAAGGTCACTCAGTGGGTATCTAAGGCAGCTCTAGAACTCACAGAATTTTTATTTCTAGCTTGGTGCCTTAACCATGCACCAAACTGGCTCTTGTTTTACATTATTACATATATCTTCTTTTAAAAAATTTTTATAACTGCATTTGAGTATATTTGTTCTTGATAATACAATTTACATCTGCATTCTTTTTCCCATGCCACAAAAAGCTTGAGAACCTCTGCTCTAAGCACAAGATCTCTTGACATGAAGTTTTTCCGTCTGCAACATTTACAGGTGAAATTAAGTTTTGCTCAGTATTTAATATACCCCTGCAGCCATTAGCAATGCCTTTTTGCATAACCAGGATTCTTCCTTACAGTTTGCTTAAAAATTAGACCATTTAGTAAAGAATTCTTGCAACTTTAATTAAAACTTTCCTGCTTATGTATTATTACCTTTTTATTGCTTCTGGATGAGCAAGGGAGCAAGATTGCTAATAAATTGCTTGTTAATTTTTCCATGAATAGACTCTGTTAATTGACTCTTATTGTGAGTTTCTATTCCTGCTAGAGTAGGGGGCTTTCATTACTTATTTAATTTTTCTTCACATTTCTAGCCAGCAAAAAGATTCCAATATTCTGCTGGAATGGTGATTGCTCAGTTGTTCAGCTACTTCTGGTTCTTCATGACCCACAGGATAAAATTTCATCAGGATTAACTGTCAGTAGCTGCTTCTTCAAGATCTTCTATATTCATGGTTTTTGTCTTATTTCCTCTTTGTCTCCTTTGGCCTCTTTTCCAATTCTTTGTTTTTTTACCAAACAATTTCCATATTTGCATTGTGTCTAAAATATTAAAATAGTAGTTTTGTTATGAGTTCTTCGGGAGGGGGATGTTCAGACTTTATTTCATCTATTAGCAATTTGTTCTTCTTGAGATCCAAGGTATTCTCAACATTTCCCCTCAGTGCTATAGTTCAAACGCATCAAATTTTCTTCAGCAGAATTTATATTAGAAATATAAATCATGAGGAAAAAGGGCAATCATGAGGAAAAAGGGCAATAATTACAAGTAAGATATTTTTAATTTAAGATATAGGAAGCTCCCAAAATCAGAAGTTTTTTTTCATTTTGCCATAGCAGGCACACTTTTTATTAAAACTATTTTAAAATGTTTCTCAAATCACTGCAAATCGTATCCAGTGATATAATTGCAAATCTAAATTACACACTGAAGGAAGCAAGAATGGAACTTGTTGCAACACTTTGTATTTCGGACTACCTCAGAAGAATACACAGAGGATTAATTGGTACAAAATTGACACTATTATTACTACATCAAAGCTATATCAAAAGATTTCCTCCCCCCCCACTTAGGTTCAGTGGAGTTCAGAGACTTCCTGGACAAGTCACTGCAATTTCCTTGCAAGGTTATTCAGAAGTGGTTTGCCACTGCCCCCTTCCTAGAGCTGAGTGGGACTGGTTCAAGGTCACACAGCTGATTTTGTGCCTAAGATAAGACTAGAATCCACAGTCTCCTAGCTTCTCATCTGATGCCTTAACCATTACATCAAACAGGTTCTAATACTGAAAGGTATAAGCTGATGAAAAAAATTGGTTTCCAAGCTCCAAGTATTTGTTTTAAATTTTAATGTCCTAAGTGCCTTGATGCTTAGCTATCTATGGTGTGGAATTGTCTATCTTGTTATGAACTTGTCCTGTCATTAGGTTTTACAAGATAGGTTTTCTAAATTTACTTGTACATTTTTCCTATTTACCAATCCTTTATAAACCAGTTTGAATGCGACCTGAAATTGCCTGCTTGTCAGTCTTGAAGCATAAAATAGGCATGGAACACCATATTTCAGGAAATGTTCTTCTTCCAGCCAACTAGAGAGTGCAAAATCTATATCTCAGTGCCCATCCTCAAGCTACTACAGATACTGAGTAAATAACCATTAAATCATAGTAGTAGTCATAGTAGTAGTGATCATGTGGGTTTTTGCAGATTAGATCTGGTAGCCCTAATTTTTTATAGCCAAATACTTGTCCAAATAACTGTAACCATGGCTGCAAGCTACTGTGTTGGCTGGAGAGAGGAAGATGATGATGGGGCAGGGAGGAAGGGAGGGAGGGGAAGAGAGAGAGAGAGAGAGAGGAAAGTTAAGTCATGGAGTGGAAAAATTATCTTTCAAAATGGGGATGGAAAGAAACTGCTCTCAGCTCTCCCCCACTCACAGTTGTTTTAAAAAAAGGCAAAACGTGCCAGCTGGTCCCCTGTTGAAAAGAGGAGGCAAAAACAGACGACAATTTACTTCTTCATTCACTTAAGCCAGTGCAGCCTTCAAAACAATTTAAACATCGGCTGTAATGCTTGCCTTATATTCTCACCATACTGTCTACTCTTGCTATCCTTTATCCATGGAGCTCTTTAAGAAATGTTAGAATACGCAAAAGACAAGATTCAACCATTCTATAATCATAATTCATCCTACTTATGCCAGCAGAGAGGGCCTACTTCAGATCCCGGCTGCCAGAGAACTATCAGGATCCAAAAGAACAGCCTTCTCTGCTGCAGCGCCCGCCTTTTGGAACATCTTATCCTCTAGGGCAGGGGTGTCCAACCTTGACAACTTTAAGACTTGTGGACTTCAATTCCCAGAATTCCTCAGCCAGCTGGCTGAGGAATTCTGGGAATTGAAGTCCACAAGTCTTAAAGTTGCCAAGGTTGGACACCCCTGCTCTAGGGTAAGATCTGACCCCACTTTCCTATCCTTCCACAAGAGCCCAAAGACCTAGTTGTACCGGTTTGCTTGGGGGACAATTGGGAGGGGGTGGGTGGGTGTTAAAAGCTGGAGGTGGCTGCTTGATTGATGGCAGACTCTACCTCTCCTCCCCTTGCTCCCTAACTCTCCATCAATCCAATTTTTTCTGGTTATCATATGGATGTATTTATTATTCTTGTTGTATTCATTGTTCTTGTTCTGTTACTTCTGGTTCTGGAGTGGTTCTTTCCAGAATTGGTGCATTCTTTTCAGATATCGTCTTCTTGCTGGACTTGATTTGTAATGACAGATCGTTTCTTTGTTTTCAATCTTTGTACATTTGCAAGCCCATTTTTCCTACAGTCCTGCACCTGGTTGCTCAGCCAATAGTACTGTGTCCTGTAGCCCATTTGTCATCAGATGTCCAGGAACTTCAACACCTAGCATGGTTCTTGTTGACCCAGGCAATGATTGAATCAGTATAGGTTTCTGTAAATTAGGTATATTATTTATAGGAGAAACACTCTTTGTCTGGCTCCTCTGAGGAGACCTGACCAGCAAGGTTAAACCTCTGGCATAGTTCTCATCTTCCTCCGAGCATACAACTCCACAACCATGTCAAGGTAATATAATTATTATCCAGGGTGAAAGGATATTCTCTAGAGCAGGTATTTGTGGAGGCACAAATGATTCATGCTGAGATGCTGATTTGTTACAGCAAGGTGTTTTAAATATACAATTATTCTTGCTAAACTTTCCCATCTTGTCCCTAGGCTGAGGACAGGGACTACTCTTTGACTTCATCCATCTGATTTCTGGAGATTTGCCCTTTGTCCAGTTTGTCCTTGGACAGGACTAAGTGCTGTCTCCGAGATACAGCTCATCTGATCACACTTACCTGAAAAGCCTTTCTGGACGAGTCTTTGGTTTACATTAACTGAGTGATGCAGCTGGCTACAGATACCATGTGGCTTACTTGGAAGACTGTTCCAATCCGTGAAAAGCATTTGAGTGATGTTCACTTAATGTAAGATTTCATGTGAGTCTGTTCTCTGCACTATCATTGGTAGTGAGAGAGGAAATATGGCATACACACACACACAAATCATACACACAAATATTTTGGTCATTTTATTTTTAATATAAATACATATACTACTTGTATAGATTATTGAATATGCATATGTATTCTGTGCATGCTTTTATAATCTGGTGTTGAGATTCTTTGGAAAAAAATGGGAGCTTTGATGTTATATATGCTGACTGCAGCAAGACGACCTTATGCACAAAAATGGAAGGACTTTCCAATCCCCACAATGGACGGATGGCTGCAAAAGTCGATGGAGTTAGTAAAGAGGGCTAAATTGACTGCTTTGATCAAAGAAAAAAAGTACTTTTGTTTCTACTTGGAAACTGCTTCTGAACTTTGTGCTTGAGGTAGAAAAAAATGAAACTTTGATTTTGGGTTTTAATGATTAGATTTGTTGTTACAGAAATGGCTAGTTTATACTATTACGGAAAAATAAAATGTTGAGGTTTGATGTTACTGTCTTATTCTACTGCACTAGAGGGAAAAAAAAGTAAATGCCTTTTTTTTCTTTTTTCCCTTCTTTTCTAACTTCTCCCTTCCCTTTCCCCTTTCTTATTATTTCTTACAATTTGCTTTTGCATTTTATATTATAAACTAATAAAAACTGTAAACATGACAAGATTCCAGATGTCTTTAAAGATGAAGCTTCATTTTCAAAGGCACTCTGAAAGCTACATTCAGCAGAATCATTCAAAAATTTCCACATATACACTAAGTAAAGCAAAACCATAATCTCTTTTTTCGCTTTGTGTTGGTTTGGTCTTATTACATTATCTTTTGCCCTATTATTGGTAGAATGCAAAGACTTTACTAGATGTTAGAGTTGGTTTGTTGAGCTTTGGGGGATATGTTTACAATAGTATATTTTTGTGCATAATTGATGCAGTCCATAGTACACTCTTCCACAAAGACATGTTTTAACTTGTTGACTGGCCTATCTCCTAAAGTGCATTTCAGGTGTACAAAGGGTGAAGTGGGTTTGTTTTTTCTCAGAAGTGAATTGTCCACGATTGTCCATGATTTATGCTTCATCTTTTATGTTGGTCATTGCTGAGTTTTTAGAATATAAGTGCAAGCATTGGGATAGGGAGTTTTGTATTTCCCATGTAGGGCCTCTTTCCTGGATAGAAACATTTATTTTGTCTGTCTGTCTGTTTACTGTCTGTCGAGTTCATTCTGTGAAGCAGAAGCTGTTGCTCCAACTATTTCAAAACCATTCATTGGAAAGATGCAAAATTTCTCAAACATGGTCTCCTGAACCTCCTGTATCTGCTGGTTCAACTATAAATTAAGTACTGAAACAACTAGTCTAAAATTGATGACTATTTACAAACTATCTTACAGTAAAATAGGGGAAAGAGTGTGATTTAATAAACATCTCAGAAAGTACTCCTCTTGGTATGGACTAACTAGGATTCATTTTCCGTCTAGCTTTTCTTCCTATCCTGAGATGCTGTGCTCTGGCCAAAATGGAAATACAACAAATATAATTAACAAATTAACAAGAATCTTATTTCCCTTTGCATTCAAGCTGGCCTGAGTGCCCACATCAGGGTAAATTACTTATCAAATTTGTAATTGGGAGTTCTTTAAAATGTTTTAAAATAATGTTTCTCAATTTTTTTCTGCAAGTTGTCTGGCTGTTAGCAGTCAGTACTAATAATCTAGACTTATTACTCTGAAGCATTAAAAAAGGAGCTTTTTCTATGTTGCTATTACCTATAACTGGAAAATTTAAAATGCTTTGTGTTCTATTCTGAAGGTGTTTCCAGTTTCATTGTGATACATTTTTATGTGTTGTATGTTGTTTTGTTCCAAGTTCAAAAGAAAATCTTTGCTGTTTGATGTACATCCTTAAAAAAAAACCCAATAGTTAGTATTATCCCAAACAAGCCATATGCTTTCTATCACATTCCTTTTTTCATTATTGTTATTTCTTAATAATTTATTTTCAACACCATTTTTTTTAACTTTGGTCCAACATGAATTCTTTAGTTTAGCTTAGTAATCTAGACAGATGTCAAATCTCTTGTTTTGCTACCTTAACAGAATGGATGGTTTGGGTGGTTATGCTGTCATTTATTATTTATACCTATGTCTATAATAACAACTTTAATTATGTCGTTCCATCTATTCTTTCCCTTTCTCAATTAATTATAGTCATTATCATTTCTCCATATCATAAATCTGCAGATAAATCCCATTAATAAAATCTAGTTCATACACAGCTATTGCTTCCATGTGATCTGGTGCAAATTAATTTAGCTTTAGTGACTTCCATGTTTTCCTTCAGTACATTCTTATTTTGATGTGTATATTTTAATTCTTCCAATCTCTCCCTGGCTTATGCTTTGCCAATTTGTCCCATCTCCCTGCTTTTTTCCCCTTCTCATTTGGACAGGTATTCTATCCCCAGCATTATTTCAGATTTATGTTTTAAAGGCACTGTAGACTACCAGTGAATGTATATTACTTTCCTTGTTTGCCATTGGTTAAATGCACGTTCTATAGTATAAATGAAAGAATGTGGCTTTTGTTGTGTTATTGAACCACAATTCCTCACTGCTGACCAGCTAACAGGGATTGTAGTTTTGTGATATCTATTTTCTAAGCTTCTCACTGCTGTTCTACATTATCCTGTGGAAAAGCATACATGCGATTAAGACACTGTTTCTCTGAATATAATAGGGAAAGGCTCACATAACCTAAAGAGAATTTGGTACATTTTCTTTTTCAGTCAAGTCAATAACTTCTGGCACCAGCCTTTATTGACTGATTCCAGGTTTGCTTAGAGGATTCCCTATGACCTTCTGACCCTACAAAATGAGGTGGGAATTTAAAATGTAGTGCTGTAAATAATATTAACTTATTTTAAGAACAATGGGGGGAAAAGTAAAATTCAGGGTCATCAAGTGAATTTAACTGACCTAATTCATGTTGATGTCATTGTCATAAGGTAAGGACATGAATACTGCATTAAATATTCTTCAAAAGAATGGAGTACGTTTATGCAAGACAAACAATATTCGATGTTAGTCACAACAGCCAACTTCCAGTTCAGCAGCAATGTGGTTCCAATTATCAGATGCTAAAGCAAACCACAGGAAATTGCTGTTTGTGCCTTCCTTGGACAACCCCTTCCTTACAAGTCTCTGGCCGGTCATTTTGGGAAATAGCTAGGTGATCTATCTCCATTCCTGTATATGAACGCTGAGAACTTTGGGTTCTTAACCAAAGCCCTTTCTATTGCTCACCACTATTTGAAGAATGTTGAGTGTTTACTTGTGAATAGGTGTATGGGGTCTTTTGATAGCTGCCTTCAGCCTTGGAATTTGCTCCCAGGGAAAAAAACCTGGTGTTCTCCCTCCACTCCTTTTTGTGGCCAGGTCAAGTCACTACCTTTCAGATAATGACTGAGCCCCATTTCCTCTACTGGCTGTTTTTAATCTTGTTTTTCTTCTGTTTCATGTAGTATTTTCATTAATTGGCTGTTTTCGCTGTATGTTAAATATATTTATTATGTTGTTTGGATAGCTTGGAGGAAAAAAAAGACAAAATATAAATGTTTTCATTTAAAAAATCAAATTGATAGCAATAATATCAATCAATTTATTTGAGCAAAAGGCTCAAATAGCAAGTTAAAAGACAATTTAAAATTTGGCATTAAATAAGACAGTTTAACAAGTGAAATATTTAAGAAGTATTACATAATATACTTAAATCTCTACTTGAGTGTGACATCAATCTGGAAAATCAAAGAAGGGCCGTGGGTGATCATCATCTGAATAGCACCCTTGTTACATAGCCACCAACCAGAAGTCCTGTATTAAATGAGGATCTTTTTTGTAGCACTTAGGTCAGCTTTATTAATGCATTAAGGTATGTTCTCTTATTTATTCAGTAGCAGAAACTGGAATCCCTAAAGGGTTTCTAGCGCTTAAATTTAACGACACTGGCTCATCGATATCACTCCGAATTAAAATTACTTTTCGGTCCTGCAAGCAACGGGAATTGAAAGTAAATTTGGGTGGACTGGCTCCTTAATTGCCGCACGCTGTTCTTTAGCCTGAGCTCAGCGGTTCTCTCTTAGGCGTTTGTCATACGGCGCTGCACATTGCGGAAAATAAATTGCTTCTGCCTCTCTCTCCTCATGCCACACACAGATCCTCGGGCGAATCGCGCACTCAATCCGCTGCGCGGGTCCGAGGAGCTGCGAAGGCTCCGCTCCACCTCCCGTGCTCAAAGTTATGTGGGAAAGGGTGTCTGGTTCTTCCGAGCCCACCCATACTGCGCTCATCACGTCCCAGCCTTGAGGGAGGAGCCATGCTATTTGCAGCTTGCCCTGTAGCCTTACGCGAGAAAGGAGAGGGGGCACCTCTTGGCGGTGGAAGGAAGAGAAAATGGCTCAAGTCCGCGTCTTTGGGGGTCACGCGGTTACTGGAATCTAAAGGGATCAAGGGTCCGCCCACGTAGCCGCTATAAAAATATGACAGCTGAGGAGAGTCCAGCCAAAAGCTGACCCAAACGGTTGGGTCCTGCCTGATTCTGGTACGTAGGGGAGGGTTTGGTCCCGCCGGCCTCTTTATTTTCCTGCCACTATAAAAATTATTCTGAATTGTTGAGCTCACATTCAAATTCACTGTAAACAAAATTTGATTTCTTCCTAAAGGCCGAGGTGGATGACCACAAAGCTCACTTTAATCAAGCTTTTTGTTTAGACCTGTCGCTAATTTATTTGTTTATACTCGTTGTTTACTCCAAGCCTGTCCCTTTTTCACCTAACAGAGTGTTAGACGTGCCCCTACTTGTGGCAGAAACCAACCTCCCCGGCGAGGATCTGGAAACTTCATCCCCTTTCTCCAAAAATAGACTCGCTTTGCTTTTTGGTGGACTTGAAAATATCAAGCTACGCCGAATGCGGTGCAATACAGCCCAGCTGCCTCCCGCAACTAACACTTCAAAGTTTTGCATCTCTACTTTGGGTCGCGTGCGAATGCGTTGTGTTTAAAGGGAAAGTATTGCTATCGGAATTCTCTCAGGATGGGGAAGGAGATTGCGCCGCAGAAATAACATTGGGAAGAAGGTGCAAGGAATCGGGTGGAGGGATAGCGGCGTTGTTTGGATTAAGCGGCCAATGAACCGATGGCTACGAAATTGTCGACTTGCGGCTTTTTAAAAAGGCTAGCGGGGTACTCGCCGTCGGAGCGTTAAAGAAAAGGGCAGAGAAACCGCGAGCTGCAGGAGAAGGGGAGGAGAAATCAGGCAGCCGAATAGGAGCCTGCTCTGAGAGTCCGGTCCGGGTTTTGCTTACAGCCCCGGGCATTAGCAATAGCGGCGGCAGCAAGAGGCAGCCCTTTGCAATGTGGTCCGCCTGTCTCGGCACTTGCAGAGCGAGGATGTAGAGGTGGGTTTGTCGTGGAGTTGCTGGTGGGGATCGAGGGAGGGAGGGCAAGAACTGTTCTCCTCAGCTATCTTTCGCGCGATCAACTTATTTGCAATTCTGACCTCTTTCTTTTTATGCCCGGCTTTGGCTTCGCTGCCGCTCCTGGATGTGTCCGGCGGGCAGTCCGCTTCGCTGAGGTCCCTTTTTGAGAGAGGATACTTTGGGGGCAGCTTGTTAAGGTCGTCAGCATCGCCGCTGGGCACCATCTGGATTTGCCTCTTATCCGGCTAGCGCCAGCGCGCCCGCAACACGCACACACGGACTGCGCGGGGCGGCGGGTGTGCAGCTCTCCTTCCTCCCTCGGCTTCACGGCTGCTATTCTTGTAGCTCCGGACCGCTTAAGCTTCTGGTAGGTGCAACGCTCCGAAGAGGCCTTTCCTCTGTGTTCTGTTTGTTAGATGCAGGGCGGGAAGGAGGAAAGTCTTGCGGAAAAGTTTGCGGCGGTGAAGTAATTCCCTTCCCTTCGGGGGCTGCCGAGTGGATGGCGTAAGTCCCTCTGGCTTCCTTCCACCTTCCGCGCCGCCTCCTTCCGTCCCTCCCTGCTTTCCTTCTGGGGAGGTGTTGCTGCCGCAGCAGCACATCCACGCTGGTCTCAGATCAGTGGCTCCAGACAAAAAGCGAGGGGGGAATTTGGGGTGTGTGCCGCGTGCGATTCTGAGCAGCGCCAGCGGCGAAAGAGCAGCTTCGGGAGGTCCCCTGAAGAGGGCGGCCTCTTCCCTTGTTCCCGAAAGCCCACCCGGCGGGGCAGAGACCTCGGCTCCTTTTTCTGCTTCAGCAGGAAGAGAAGCGGGCAGGCTGTGAGTGGAGCCGCCACTCGAAGGTTCGGGTGATTCTCGTTTTTTCCTGGTCCTTGGGGTTATTTGGGGGGGGGGGGGGAAGAGAAGAGTGAGCACTTGGTTCGTAGCTGCTGAGCAAAGTTTTGTTTGGAAGGTTTAGCGCCTCCCTCCCCCCTTTTCCCCTTCCTTTAAGGCGACAGCTGCCAGCTTTCAGCGCACGGGATTTATTGCAGGGTCTCTTTCCGTTCTCCCCCCCCCCCACTTTCTGGTCGGCCACTGCATTGAAGATCGAGAGCTCCTCCCCCCCCCATCCGCCCCCTGGGCCGCCTAATCGGTGGTTCGTTTCCCAGGTTACAGCCGTAGTGTCTGCAGCTAGCCAGCCAGGCGTTGAAGGCTGCTGGGTCTGGCTGACCCACCACGTCGTCCCTGCTCTGCTTGTGCGAGCAGGCGCGGGCGGATTAGAGAGGCGCCCGAGCCTTGAGGAGCGCCTCTGCAGGGGCTGTCAGCTGTTTTCGCCTCCGCTTCTCCCAACGAGGTCTTGCCGGACAGTGGGCGAGCCTGGCTGGCGCTTCCATGCCTGCCTCCTGCAGCGCCTGAAGCTGGGGGCGGGGGAAGAGGGAGGGAGGGAGGCTGGCTGGCTGGCTCTCTCTGCTACTGGATGACCTTACCCAAAATATGCGGTCGGCAGGAAAGAAAAGACGTCCTTCGAAGCTTAATTTCTTCGCCAAGGAAGGCTTCATTTCACCTTCTTCTCTTACTTGTGGTGGTTTCACGGAATAAGCAGCAAAAAAGTTAGAAGTCATGGATTCACTTGTACTTGAAGATTATTTTGTAAACAGCATTTGCTTCTGATTCCTGGTTGGTTTATGCTGTACCCATTTATCTTGTGGTGGCAGTCACACTTTCCCCCCCTTTCTCCTTTGCAGTTCCTCGCTTAGCTTTAAACCTGCAGACTTGGGAGATTGTAGAGCTGCACTGCTATGCCGCTGCCTGCTATAATAACCCCACTAACCCTAACCCTGAGGGGAGAACCAAAGTTGCTGCTCTCTTCCAAGCTCTGACACCCTTCCCCCACCCTCACTAAACTGCTCTTTGGCCCCCAGCAGCAGGAAGGAGTTTCCAAAAGGCAACTGGATTTATTGGTGGCCAAAAGGATATGGTTCTAAGAAACCACAGCCAGTTGCAAAATCAAGGGCTTGTTGGTATTATGGGAAATCAATGTGACTGAAAAGCAGACCCATATATAATCCAAATTTGCTTTTTAACTGGGCCCATTCATTTCAGGCAGCAGGCCTACCATCCATCAGCTCATATTCAAGATGCTTAGTCCTTCCTATATTGCTGTTGGTTACAGGCTGTGGGCTCTGATCCTTGCTGGACTGCTTTTCCTGCTTTCCATAACTGACCGTTTGGAAATTTCCATCAGTCCATGAGAGAGCCCTTATCAAAGCGCTCCACCACATTTCCTGCCGCATCTGTTTGCCTTAAAGGTATGGAGAGTCTTAAGCAGGGAGGCTGCCTGATAATACATTGGTAATAAGTGGAAAAGTCTGTGGAGTGGGCCTTATCAGAGAGAGAGTGTGTATGTGTGTGAGTTGGGGTGGGGGCTGGGGCTAGGACTTGACTACAGTTAAGTCTGTAGGGTAAGAAGAAGAAAGAGAAGAACGTTTGGTTTGCTGTGCCCAGAAAGAATCAAACCACTTCAAGGATTTCCTATCAGCAAGACCTGAATCATTGAGTGTCAGATAGATGGCAAGTTCGCCCTCACTCCAAGAATAGCATTACATTTATTCATGTGAAAAGCCCCCCCCCTTCCTTTCCAAGCTGATTAATAACATGCTGACCTCCTTTCTGTGCATTAACTCTTGTAAACTTTATTGAGCAGTGGCCCTTTCAGCTTGGTTGAGAGAGTATTGAAAAGCAAAAGGGTTATTCTCTGTTCTGCTTTCCATTTTGTAAAAGTCTTTCTGGCTTCTTGTGGTGTCAGAATCTATTCTGGGAGGGAAAAAAAAAGATGGCTGGTGATTAAAAGTGATTTTGCAGTCTGACTCCAAAAGGGTTTTTTTTTTTTTTTTGAATGTCAGGATCCTAATTCTGTGGATGTGGATATGTGCCTGCATTCAATATGGGGTGATTCTAATGTTTAAGCGTGGGGCAATTCTGGGAATTATCAATACCAACCTTACTTATTTTTTCCTGTATTATAATTCTAAAATAGATTAAGTGCCTAAACTTGAGAAATGATTGCGCCCCATCCATTAGGATCAAATCAGTCACAGTGGTTTGTGGGAACAATCAAAGACAGGAGAATCGCCAGACTTTAAAACTATATGTAAATAAATGTGCCTGTCATCCTGAAAACTCTGCCCTCCCTGGTTTACTTCTGAGAACTCTGATATTAGGAAGCTTGAAATGATGTGCTATACAGAGCTTAGTCTTTGAGGTGAGCACTTTAGCACCCTCCCTCTTTATCAGGTGATACTGTTGCAATTTAGTGAGTTTATTTTTTTAAAGAGAACATACATACCAACCAACATAGATACAGTACTAATCACTCGCTTCTCATTTAGGTTAAACCATCTTTTGTGCCATGCAAAAAAGTAAAAACTAGTGAATGAAAATAAATTGGAGGCAGAAGATAAATAAAATAGAAAGAAAATTTTATCTAACTTTTGCCAATACCATTTACATATCTTTTTTTACACTCCGTCTCAGCTTCTGTCACCCCCCCCACACCATATATTTCATTTTTTTCTTACTCAACCATAGGTTTTTCAGTCCCCTCCTTCCTCTCAACCTGCTTAGTCTTCGCGCATGTAATTGTTTTGCAATTACAATATGCAGTATGTTGCTATACAGGGAGTCTGACTTACAACAGTTCATTTAGTTGACTGTTCAAGGTTACAACGGCACTCTGAAAAAAGTAACGACCATTTTTCACAGTTACGACCTTTGTGGCAACCTCATGATCATGTGATCAAAATTAAGATGGTTGGTAACTGGTTCATATTTATGACCATTGCTGTCTCCCAAGGTCATATGATCACCTTTTATGACCTTCTGACAAGCAAAGTCAGTGAGGAAGCCAGATTCACTTTACAACGGATTTACCAACTTTATCAACTGCAGTGATGCACTTAAAAATTGAGACAAGGTTGTAAAATGGGGCAAAACGCATTTAAATGTCTCACTTAACAGAAATTTTGGGTTCAGTTGTGGTCGTAAGTCAAGGACTACCTCTATAACCAAGTCATCTCTTTCTCTCTCTCACACACACATACACACTGGTATATTAGGTGTATGATGAGTTCACTTTTTCATTCAGCTCACATTCATTCGTCACCTAGTCATGTGTACCTTATCACTTCTTGTTCATTCAGAAAAACTTTAGTGATCTATTCCCATGCATTCAACTTTTTTATTTTTTCTCAATTCCCACATTGCTCATTAGCCTGACATGGGATGATATCTAAGCCTGCCTACTAAAACTATTTTAAAACTAGGGAAAAAATGAATGCAGTGTTCTTGGTAATGTGTTACTGCATGTGGTCGGTCTTCTCAATGGAATTTTTTTTATTCGTTCCCAAATACGATCATGTTCTAATAGAGATTCAAAAATGTCATGTTTGCATTTTTAGAGATTCAGATAGATATGATCTGTAATTCTGTAGCTTGCATGAGGCAACCAGGTGTTTTCAAGACTTCTTTTATGTTCTGTGAGTCATATGCAAACCTTCATCAGTGCTCTTTGAATTCTTTTGTATTTAATTTGTATATCCGGTTGTGGCTCACTCAATTGTAATTCTTAATTGCAGCTACCATTGGCTGGATTGCTCTGTCTCCTTCCAGCTCCATTGGGCAGTCTTAGGTGCATTTGCAAAATTTCACATTTTTGTGAGTTGTGCTCACTTTATTTTATACCAGTTGCATGCCAGAGTGCAAAATGCAATTATGTTATTGACCTGTTCATTTAATTATATTTATGATAGGGTGTTTGTGCTTATATGTGTACACAAAGATGAGAGAGATAGTTTCATAGTGCATATTTTTCAACCCGCCAGAGTCATCAGTTTGTTTCTGCTTAAATACTTTGCTTCTGAGCACTTCGAAAGTATTTAAATCTCAATCTCAGAAGAGTTAGAACAGTATAATTCTGTTTTAGTAGATAGATCCATTCTAATACTCTATTTTTTTTAGATTAATTGATTTGAATTGTTGTCAAAGCTGTTGTGCCAGTTGGATTTAATTAGATGGGGGATCAACTACATTTCAAATACGTATGCATACATGGTGGTGTATATATATATGTATGTATGTATGTATTCTGAAACCAAGAGCTTAAAGTGCAGTTTCTGCTGTTGTTTGCATTAGTGTTCTAGGAAGTCACCAAATACTAAATAGATTGAGGAATTTGTGCTTTGAAAAAAAAATCAAGATCTACTTTTTATTGATGAAAATCATTATGTCCAAGACACAAAAAGTTGTTTTTCATTTCTATGTCATTTGTAGGCTCAAATGTCACTTTAAGTAAAGTGTAGATGAGTCTTCTGCATCACTGCATTTCTCTTCATAGAGTAGGGAGACATCTCAAGCTGCAAATTATAGTCCGTCCCCCCATTCAAACCTAGACATTGTAGTAGACAACTTCCAATGAATATTGTTGTTTTGACTATAACATAATTCAAGGCCAGTGAGTTGAACTTGTTTTAGAGGAGAACGGGCAGTATAGCAGCTACAGTTAAATCAGATTTCAAGGATTGGAAATAATCAAGATAGCAATAGCACTTAGACTTATATACCCCTTCATAGTGCTTTACAGCCCTCTCTACAGCCTCTTTCCCCCAACAGTCTAGGTGCTTGGAAGGATGGAAGGCTGAGTCAACCTTGAAGCCTATTGAAATTTGAACTGTCAAATTGCAGGTTGGCTTCGACTTACAATTATTTGTTTAGCAACTGTTTGAAGTTATAACAGCACTGAAAAAAGTAATATGACCAGTCCTCAACAATTAAAAAGGTTGCAGCATCCCCCAGCTATATGGTCAAAATTTGCATGCTTGTATTTATGATATTGCAGGGGTCATGTGATCACCATTTGCAACCTTCCCAACTGGCTTCCAACAAGCAATGTGGAAAGTGAGGTTCACTTAAAAATTTTTTGGAGTCACTTGACAGCTGCAATGATTTGCTTTAATACTGTGACAAAAGAAGGTCATAAAGGCAGGCATGACTCACTTAACATCCATCTTGGCTGTGGAAATTTAGGTCACAGTTGTGGTCATAAGCCTATACAGGTTATTTTATTGATTCTCTGAATCCTATTCTTAGCTTCAGACATGCTTGAACACTTGAAACAATTATCTCAAATATGGAACAAAATTCAGAGCATTAGTTCACTGCTGTTTCATGGTGTGGTACATCTGCCACCTTTTACCATCCACTATTTCAAGGAAACACCAAAATAATTCTTGATTGGCTGAATCTATCAATCTGTCCCTTTATGGATTAAAAAAAAGTTTAAAAGATAAACAGAAAAAATACTTTAAAAAAGAAGAAACTCAGTGAAAAAGTGCAAGAAAGAGGATGAAAAGAGGGAAATAAAAAAAAAAAACCAGTGCCTTTCAAACTTTCTTTGGTACAGATATAAGTAAAAATATATCAAATCCTTTCTCTTAAGATAAACATTTGTGTAGATATTTTCCATAACCACACTCATTCTTGTTAGGGATAACATTGTTTAACCTAACTGGTTTAGGTAAAATAATAAATATGTTATCATGGTTTATTAGTTAAAGTGTCTAACTTTAACTGTAAGAATGTAATTAAGGGAGTGGTTGTAAAAGCACCATAAAAGAAGCAAGGCACGGCAGCTTGCTCTCTCTGGCTTGATGATCCCTAATTACTGGATAGACTGAAGACTGCGTTTTTCCCCTACTGGAACGGGAGAGAGAAAGGACTGTTGATTTATCAACTGTGAGAGGACTGATTTATTGTAAGTGAACTGACATTGGATATTCTACACGGACTTTGCTAATTGAATATCCTTGAATGGACTGACTAAAACGATACATGACTAATGGACTGTTATTTTGACTATGCTATAAACTCTAAATGGAATAAACTATATTTTGATAGCACAAGCGTATCTGTTATTTTTACTGTATGTTAACAAACATACAAACATATCTCACTCATTTATCTGTGTGCCTATCTGACTAACACTGAACATTCTGTTTAGCTTGTCTCCTTAACCCTGATTGGGGAACCCAGGCTTAACAATTCTAATCTTCAAATCCCCAAATCAGCCTTTAATTTCTTTCAGTTTCGTGCAAAATCCAAAAATTGTTTCCGAGTAAAAATAAAATCTGTCAAAGTTTTTTCTTTCATCAACACTTTTAATCTTGCCATCTCCACCAATTTCACCAACTTCACCACCCATTCTTTCATTGTAAAGGTATTTGTAATTCCTTGCACTCTTAAACCTGTAAAAAGTTCCTCTGCCATTATCTTATATAAAAACAAAGTCCCATAAGAAGGCTCCATTTGTTTGTCTATTAAAAGCTCAAAAGAAAGCTCTCTGGTTTCAATTGTATGTTCACTTGTAAAATATTCTGTATGTATCTTCTGTAAAATACATACTTGATCCTAATATTTTCTAGCTTTATTACACGTCCATCGAAGATGATAAAATGTTCCCTTCATATGATTAAATTTCCAATGAATACTGGAAATTCTCTTGTACATTTCTGTCAATTTATCTGATATCATGTACCAATGCCAGATTTTGTAAAAATTCTCTTTCAAAATTATAATTAAGAAAATCTAATGTCATGAAGCATTAGATTGCTCTAGAACAGGGATGTCAAAACTGTATTTCTTTGAAGGCCAGATCAGCATTGCACTCTTCCATGAGCCGGCAGGGGGGAGATGGGATGGACACCTCCAGCACCTTGCTGGCCAAAAAGGGGGCGTGGGGGGCCAGCTCCCCCATGCCCTGTTTTGGTTGGCAGAGTGCTGTAGGAGGCCATCCAGGCCGAAAGTGGGCTCCAATGGGGATGTCCCTCCGTGCCCCATTTTGGCTGCCACTGAGGGCCAGTTATTTACTATTTCCAAGCTGGCCTTGTCGGCCAAATTGCAGTCCCCTGCAGGCTGGATCCAGCCCATGGGCCTTGGGTTTGGCATCTCTGCTCTAGAACAAACAAAATTTCAAGGCTGAATAGACGGCTTATTTATCATGCTACTTGACTCAAAATTCTTAAGTTGGATATTTTTTGGTAGTTCTGGAGTTGTGAAAGAAACAATGATTTCTTCTCTTCCTTATTTTAGAAGAATATGATTTACACATATACCTAATGGCATTGGAGGCAGCCAGGACCCTATATCTTTGTTAAAGAATATAGGTTATTTAAGAAACATCCTATCATTTTTTTTTCAGGACAATTTAGAGCAGAGGTGTCAAACTCAATTTCATTGAGGGCTGTATCAGGGCTATGGTTGACCTTGGGGGCCATGGCCAGCTTGATGCCAGTCCCCCAAACTGCTGGCATGTTTCCTCTTTGCACTGGGTAGCCTGGGCCAAAGCGACACAGGCCAGCCCCTTACATTTTCCAGGATGACCCCATGGGCCTTGTGTTTGACACCCCTGATTTAGAATAAAAGCCTGCTTTCTGCAAGTTCTAGTCAATGATTATGCATAAATTTAAGCTGGCAAAGCATATTACAAGAAACTGACTGCTCAGAATCCTGTTAAATAAAATTAATATAGCAAATACAAATAATTGTTTAAATATTAAATAAATAACTTTTTGAACAAGTGATTTGTTTTAAATGTGAAGTGTTGTGGTGGTAAGGTTCTGTTGTACATCTTAGATGGTGGAAAAACAGGGTTGAGATGAGAATGTCTTCATTGTACAGCATATTTAGTGATGAACCAGTATTTTATTTTAGGTAATTGATCATAATAATCTCCAAAAAGCCTAGGGATAACACACCCTTCCTATATTCCCTTTTAGTGGAGTTGTAAATACTTTTTGCTTCTGTCTCGATTAATTTCAAATTAATCTGAGTCTGAGCCCATCAGTATGATAAATCAGGTTTTACATATCATTAGTTGAACTAGACAGTTTGACAGTGGTTTGTTTCAAACAACTCTAGTTAGGGTTTGACAGTTTGTTGGATTTTGGGAAATTACACTCTTTGGTTAATAAAAGCAGAAAAAAATCTATTCATGATATGGTTGCTGCAGGAAAAAGATGTGAGTCCAAATCTTGCTGTTGATAGTCCCCAACATGTTAAAAGTTCTATACTTTGAAAGCTGACTTTTACTGGCCAAGTGGTGTTCTTTTGGTTCAGGAATTGACTGGCAGCCACACTGGCTCATTGTTGTTTTCCATAGAAATTTCCATAAAAATACACTTGTGAATCCCTTGTGCTTTACTATTGGAAGTAATACAGGTGAAACTCAAAAAAATAGAATATCATGCAAAATTTCATTTATTTCAGAAATGCAACTTAAAAGGTGAAACTAATATATGAGATAGACTCATTACATGCAAAGCAAAATAGTTCAAGCCGTGATTTGTCATAATTGTGATGATGATGGCTTACAGCTCATGAAAACCCCAAATCCACAATCTCAGAAAATTAGAATATTACATGCAATCAATAAAACAAGGATTCTACATAGAACAATATTGGACCTCTGAAAAGTATAAGCATGCCTATGTACTCAATACTTGGTTTGGGCACCTTTTGCAGCAATTACTGCCTAAGTGCAGCATGGCATGGAAGCTATCAGCCTGTGGCACTGCTGAGGTGTTATGGAAGACCAGGATGCTTTAATAGCTGCTTTCAGTTCTTCTGCATTGTTTGGTCTCATGTCTCTCATCTTTCTCTTGGCAATGCCCCATAGATTCTCTATGGGGTTCAGGTCAGGTGAGTTTGCTGGCCAATCAAGCACAATAATCCCACGGTCATTGAACCAGGTTTTGGTGCTTTTGGCAGTGTGGGCAGGTGCCAAGTCCTGCTGGAAAATGAAGTCAGCTTGTCTGCGGAAGGAAGCATGAAGTGCTCCAAAATCTCCCGGTAGATGGCTGCATTGACCCTGGATTTAAGCACAGTGGACCAACACCAGCAGATGACATGGCTCCCTAAATCAACACAGACTATGGAAACTTCACAGTGGACTTCAAGCATCTTGCAGTGTGTGCCTCTCCATTCTTCCTCCAGACTCTGGGTCCTTGGTTTCCAAATGAGATGCAAAAGTTGCTCTCATCAGAAAAGAGGACTTTGGACCACTGAGCAGCAGACCAGGTCTCTTTTTCTTTAGCCCAGGTAAGACGCTTCTGACATTGTTTGTTGTTCAGGAGCAGCTTGACAAGAGGAATACGACATTTGAAGCCCATGTCCAAGATCCGTCTGTGTGTGGTGGCTCTTGATGCACTGACTCAAGCCTCAGTCCACTCCTTGTGAAAGTCCCCAAAACTTTTGAATGGCCTTTTCCTGACAATCTTCTCCAGGCTGCGGTCATCCCTGCTGCTTGTGCACATTTGTCTTCCACACTTTTTCCTTCCACATAATGTTCTATTAATGTGCTTTGATGCAGCACTTTGGGAACATCCAACTTCTTTTGCGATTACCTTTTGAGGCTTTACTTCCTTATGGAGGGTGTCAGTGATGGTTTTCTGCACAACTGTCAGGTCAGCAATCTTTCCCATGATTGTGATTCCTACTGAACCAGACTGAGAGATCATTTAAAGGCTCAGGAACCCTTTTCAGGTGTTATGGCTTCATTAGCTGATTAGAGTGGGACACTTTGAGCTTAGAATATTGAACCTTTTCACAATATTCTAATTTTCTGAGATTTTGGATTTGGGGTTTTCATGAGCTGTAAGGCATAATCATCTCAATTATGACACATCACAGCTTGAACTATCTTGCTTTGCATGTTATGAGTCTATCTCATGTATTAGGTTCACCTTTTAAGTTGCAGTACTGAAATAAATGAACTTTTGCACAATATTCTAATTTTTCGAGTTTCACCTGTAGAACCTAGATAATCCATAACCTGACAATTGTATTGTGACATCTGTATTTTGGCAGTTATTTAAAAATACATGGAAGAGCATATTAATTTTCAGTTCCTTAAATGTAATTTTTTGCTCAGCACCTGCCTTCTGCATTAGTTTTAGCACTAAATGTGCTTAAAATCTTACGCTTTTTCTTTGCCATATTCTGGCATTTTGATTTGTGTGCACATCTGCATCTATCTGCAAAATAGATGAAAACTGGGAACAAATCCAGATAAAACAAAATACAGAAAATGGTGACAGAGAAGATAGGCTACATCACTGCAGAACATGGGTTTAGTTTTAAGGCCCTAGAGATAAAATAATCACAATGCTACCTTTGTATTATGCAGGAAAGGATTTGTTGGTGCAGATGTAGTTGAGTCTAGAGATGGTCAGTCAGATTTGGGCTACCAATAAACTGCAACAATTTGATGAAGATAGAGGTCTCGGAACCCAACTTGTAAAGAATTAAAAAATCTGAAGAAGCCTCAAGATGTTAAATGTGTGTATTTTTGGCAAGCAGAGATCATAAATAGGTGATGGTTGAATCAAGAGCAGGAAATACTGAAGACATGGCATTTCTTAAATCTTAGGATCAGAATCAGAACTGATTCTTTGGAGGTTTGAGAAACTTCTATTTTTTTCAAGAATGATCAGTTTTATGCAGATCCTATAGTTTGGCAATAACCGAGGTTGTGCATGCAGCCCTGACAAATAAACTAGGAAATACAGTTCTTACATACTACTAAAACTCTCCTTGTCATAATCTTTAACTGGTTGTATTGTTGGACAACATTTTTGAACTAAGTTTCCTCTAATGGGCTAACTTTCAGAATATGTCTAAATTCAGGATCCGTGACTTTTGAGGGAATGAAATTTGGGAAGGTTATGGCTGCTTCAGTACTACTGGCTGCTTCTGGACTGCTGGTCACATGTTCTTCATTTTCAGCATTCTATGACAATTTTCTCTCAATCCTTCACTTCCTCCCCCACCCAAAAGTAGCCACTTACTTCCCTGCTGGGAAGAGAAGGGAAGGGAGCAGAAAGGGAGGAAGGAGGAACTTTTCCTGGCTCATGCGCAACCCCTCCCCTCCCTCAGTTCATGCTGCCCCAATCTGTGCAACCCTTCTTGCGCACTGCATGTACCCTTTTTAAGCCACATCACCTGTGTGCCTTGCCCAATCTCTTAGACACTCCCATGCAGCCTACTTGACCCGCACTATCCCCTCAAGCTCTCCCCATCCATTGTGGAATTTTTTTGAACACCCACTCGCCTTCCTAATATAATGCAGGGCATTCAAGCACACACTCCTTGCTCCCTCTTCCTCCGGGCAGCAGTCACTTACCTAAATGCTGGCCTGGACTTGCAATTTCCTGCTGGCTTCCCCAACTGACTTTGTCTTTGCAAGTTTATCACAAGAAAGGTAAATGATGAAGCTGGCAGGAATTCTAGGGGGGGAGGGAGGAAGGGAAGAGGAAGGAAGGAAGGAAGATAGATTTCTGATGTTTCCTGCCATATTCCTTCAAGGAAACTCAACAGAGAAGCCAGCAGGAAGTTGAAAGTTCTTCCAGCTCCCATTGCTTTTTAACCCATTCGCAGTCACTCTGTTTCTCTGTTCGGTTAAGGAAATATTTCTGAAATACTTAATAGGTAATCTGGTTTAGTATTTCCCTAGAAATACAAAATGAAGTGACTTTCAACATAGTATAGTGGAAGTTGATCCAGGCCTATTACTGTCACCAGTATGGAATCTTCTCCAAAATTCTGCAAATGAAATGACCATATTTAAGAAATTTAGAGAAAAACAGAATTCACTTACAGGCTAGGGGGACATCCTTTTCTCAAGCGTTTTTGAATAGTGAAAATGCACATAATATTCTATAATGCTGCTTTTCAGTCAACTTTTCCAAATGCCTGTGTGTATGATAACCTATTGTGCAGTTGCAGTGTAATGAGAGAACTGATGTAGTGAGTTCAGTAATATCCTTCCAGCAGTGGAAAAAACTAAGACAGACTACTGGAAGATTCCTTTCCTCTGCACCACTAGTAAATTTCTTCATGTTTCCCTAACATGTTCTTGAAGCAGTGGAGAAGCCATCTCAGAAAGGAATTGCATGGGAATAGAAAAATTTATGTCATTGGAGGGCCTGTTTGATCATGGATTTTGCCATCAGAATTTCTTTTGTACTTTATTTTTTACAGAGGCTTCCCAATTTGAAATGACATCATAGGATAATTGACAAAGGACCTAATATATTATAAAACATGCAATTAGTTCTTTAGCCAAAGAAGATTAGAATTGTAAAATTCTTTGGCAACTTTGCAGACCAAAAATATAGAAAACATTATTTTATTGGTTTCTTTAAAAAACAAAGTTTTAGCAGGTAGCAGTTACCCTTTAGAGATTAATAGAATAAGTTTGTATGTCAGCCTTCTCCAACCTGGAGGAATCCAGATTGAAGCATCCTGCTACATGACTCTCCAAACTCTGTTTGAACACATCTTGTACATAACCCACTATCTCTCAAATTAGTTCCACTGTTAGGTTTCTTTTATCATTAGGCAGCTTATCTTAGCATTCAAAATGGATTCTCCTATCCTTTAACTTAAAGCTGCCATCCCCCACCCTGCACTTTAAGATGTAGGAAAAAAGGTCTTGGCCGTTTTCTGTTTAAGGTATTTGAAGAATGCTCTTATATGCTTTGTTGCTTGTTTTTCTCAGGGCTAAACATGTTTTCCCAATCTCCTTTCATAGGACTTATTTTCAGTCACTTGTGCATCTTTGGGGCCTTTCACTGAACCTATTCAGATTTGGTACCCAGAACTTTATGTAATGCTTATGGTGGATTTTATAAATAGAAAATAAAGTTGGATAATTTGTTTCTGGGTTTTTGAAACCATTTCAATTAATTTTGTTTATATTTTTAGCAGGCACTTTACATAAATAACTCATGCATTTATGACCAAGTCCAAGATTAATTTTAAAAGTACAATTGTGCCAAGCCAGATATTCTCATTTCATAATGTGGGCTTGATTTCTGTACAAATTAGCCTTTATTTCTATATACCACACTTTGGGATGAATGCAGTGAGAATGAGGTGTTTAAGCAGTGTGTGTGTGTGTGTGTGTGTTAAACCAAAAAGCAGTAGCATCCTAAATGAATGGGTGTTGAATGAAGATGACTGGAATACAAAACTTAGAATACAAAACTGAGTAAACTGAGTGACTGGGATGAAAGAAATGTGATAAGGTGTAAAGTGTTGGATCATGTAGACAGAATAAATGAGGATCAAATTGCAATAATTAAGAGTTAAAAAAAGAAGGTAACAAATAATGGTTTGATAGAGTTGGTGGAGTTCTCCACGCTGAGACGAGTCCAGCAATGGGTTAGACTCCTCCCTGTGATGTCATCAAGCTGAGTCTGCCTCACTATAAAAAAAACAGCCTCTGGTGCTATCCCCAGCTTTCTGACTCAGCTTCCATTGATGTCAGAGCTAGTGTCTCTGGAGTCTCAAAGCTAAGTTAGCATCAGAGATCGTGTGTACGGTAGAAAAATCAGCAGAGTCAACAGCACAACTCCTGGGGAGCCAGTAGAGCTGTGCCTCCTGGGTTTTTGTCGTGATGAGGATTCAGCATTATAATTATGAGTCCAGGCTGGGAGAGCTAAGAGAAACCTCCCACACAGTTCTTTGCAAAACGCGAAGCTCTAAATCTTGAAGTGAAGAGTAGGAGAGCTTGAATGAGCCTCCCACATGTCTCCTTTAACAGCGCACAGGTCCCAACACAGCTGTTGGGCAGGCAGCACCTGGCAGCGAGACTCAGAAGACACAGGCCAGGCCCAGGCTGAAAATTTCTATCAGCCAGCGATTTGGGCTTTTAATTCAGCATCTGGCAGCGGGTCCACAGAAGACACAGGCCAGGCCCTGGGAGCATTACTGGACCATGTAGATGATCCTTGACAGGGATTTTATATTGGCCCCGTGTATGTGGCAATTGGACATTTTGGGGTCTGGCCCATTATCCAGCACCAACTTCTTGGCCCTGTCAACGTTGTTCCAGACCTCAGGCCCACACCTAGGATGACATGACTCGTGAGGAGCTGCCAGCACCTCCAGTGTTGGTTCCTAGCACCTTGGAAGGTAAGTGGGGCCCAAGATGGAACATTGAGCCTGGAAGTAGCCCAGGACTTGCAATTTTCTGGAAGGATGCATTCCATCTACAGAGAGGCAGCAACAAGAGTCACTGCCAAGGCTGGGCTCCGAGGAAAACCTCATGGTCAGAATTAAAAACAGAAGGAAAAGACACGCTGCTTTGGAAATTCTAGAGCAGTTGTGAGGCCAGGCCCTCGCTCAATCAGGGAGTTGGCCAGCAATTTCGGCAGCCCAATGGTGGACCTATTCGACTATTCTCCTTAGAGCTGCTCGGAGCATCCAGAGTGCGGGTGGTGCTTCCGTCTGTGCTATTGTAGGCTGAGCTAAATTCCTGAGGAACGCTCCTCCTTCCATCACGTGACTCCATCCCAGTGTTCCCCAGTTTTATGCTCAGCCGCTCGCAGAGTAGGCAGTGTTTTCAAGTGCTCTTGGTCGTTTTCAGCAAGCCTTACTTTGACTTTATTCTCAGGTTGTATCTGTTCATTTTCTTCCCTTAGCCCTGCACAATGGTTTCACAATTTGTAATTTGCATTCCCCTGGGAAGCCCTCTCGGGCCCAGGGGATTTCAGGGGGAAGGATAGCTTACGTTACAAGCTACCCCCTCCACCCTTCCTCATAGCCTTTCTGCCGTTTTTTTGTTGCTTTAATAGATGCTCCGTTTCGCTCCATTCCCCCTCCCACCGCACGCCGTGTTTTCCTTAGTGCGAAGCCTCTCTTGCCTCCTTCCTTCCTGGGTTTCTTTTGGGGACTTTGAATTGTTTGGGACTGTTTCCCTCGTCGCTGCTTAAGAGCCCTGTAAGTCCACGCAGCAGGTGGTCGCCATTGTAAGTGCCACCTCGTGGCTGGGTGCCATTTTGAATCTTATCTCTCCAATCTGCAGCATGCCATTTTAAAACAGCAAGACCCGTAGGCCTGCTCGGACATGATTCACACAGGAAATCCTTAGAGGCTTGTTTCCTGCCTCCATATTGTTGGCTTCACCCGCAGCCGGCCGTAGCTGGTGCGGTCTACCTTCCACCACTCCCACCCAGTATGTGTCTGGGAAGGCAGTTGGATCTAGGCCTAGGGGCTCCTTCGCCTTAAGGCCTCTGGCGTGTCTAGGTCGTTTGGACCGCTGTTTTCAAATACAAAAAAAAAAAAGGAGTGAGAGAGGCAAGAACAACAGACCAGAGGAAACTAAGAGAGAGAGAAATATTTATATATATTTATATACAAATAAAACTATTAAAAATAAATAAATAAATAAATAAAGGGGGGGGGTATAACAGGGAGCAGGAGCAAATTAACTTAGGGCATAAAAGATTCTCTCAGGGCTCCCGGCCTTGTTGTAGGTCGACCCCTAGGCGCGCCAACCGCCTCCTATTGATATTTATCTTCCTCGATTATATAAAAATGGCAGAAGGCAATCTCTCCACTGGCCCTTCTTTGAAGGCCAAATCAAAAACTCATCATCTGCGCAGGCAGGCTAAGGATTCCAAAGCATTCCAGAGGGACGCCTTAAAGCGCCTCAAGGCCCTGGAAAAATAAATTGATAAATGCACCAGGCAGGCAGGCATGGTGCCTCCCCTTCTTCCTCCTTCTATTTCTTCTCAACCCCCCCCTTCTAGTCCATTCTTTCCTATCCAGGCATAGCTCGCATTCTCAAGGCCACCAGGCTCCTGGACCACCAGCCAGACAAACACCAGAGGCTACCTTTACGCCCTCAGCTTCCGGCCTACACCAAGGGGAACCTCTCATTCAGGAGGTTCCGGAGCAACTGAGATCCTGGAGGGAGTTGGCTATCCGCCGTGGAATCGTGGAAGGTCTCCAACAGGCAGACAGGCCTGGTCTACAGCCGCTGGTCACCCAATCTGTAAGACCATTCCCTTTCAGTTCTGAGCCGACCCAGGATCAGGTACCCTTCAGAGGGAGATTTCCTCCTCCACAAGGGGGGACGAGACGGCGGCGGTAGGGGACTTAGATTGATACCAGGAGGAGGAGCAGGAGCAGTATTTTCTTGGGGTCCATACACTATAACGAACCCCCTTCCGACATAGAACCATCAGAGGCAGAGGTGTCAGAGGACATGGGTCTCATCCCCGACCAGCCCTCCTTTGTAGAGTTTTGCAGGCCCCAACTAATCAAATCCCTCCTGCTCGAAGCCAAGCTTCCCTTGGGTCTAACAAGTCAGAACCCAGCTGACCCCTTTCCTATCGTTCCGGCAGATCCTGGAGCAGCTCAGTTGGTCTAGAGGTGGAATGACTGCCTCACAACCAGAAGGCTGTGAGTTTGATCCTAGGTAAAGGCTAGTTTTTGGAATAGACTCTCCTGCTTGAGCAGGGGGTTGGTTTAGATGATCCGGGGGTTCTCCCAATTCTGTTATTCTACGAAAAGAATAGAAAATCTTAGGTGCTTAATATAATTATTTTATACCCATTGAGAACCCCGGCGGTGGATGAACCTATTGGAGCCGGGCCTCTTCTTCCACCCTCAGCGACTCCCTAGAAGCCCTGAGGCCAGAGGAGAATCGATTGGAGCTGGCCTTACGCTGAGCTCATCAGTCAGAAGCATGGGCAATCAGTTCGGCCACGGCTGCTTCCTTCTTCATCAGGTCATCTATTCACTGACCAGCCAGCTTAAACAACATGTCCCAACCTCCTCCCGTGCCATTTCCTCCCATGCCTCTGTACCCAGTCTGCTCTGGCCAAAACATTAGCAGGCAGATCTCTAGAATAAAGTGAAATTAGCCTCCACTCCCCTCGTGGGAAATAAACTGTTCGGATCATCCCTCATCCGCAGTCAGAGTCCAGATCCATGCAGCCCCTTCAGAGAGCTCCCTTTCATCCCCTCTTCCAATCCTCTCTCTCTCCCAGGTACCAAAGGGTCCCCTCCCTTTGGCTCGGGACAGCCTCAGGACAGGTCCTACTCCTCTGATAGACTCAGAAGAGGCGGTAACTTCAAGAGGCCTCTTCGTGGCTCTGGCAACAAGCTCTTCCGGCGCTCCAGATAAACCACTAGACTTAATTCCCATCGGCGGGCACCTGGAAGCCTTCGCCCCAGTGGGACTCCTCCTCTTCTGATGCCTGGGCTACGGATTCCTTCAGGCTTGGACTGCCCTCGAGTTCTAAACTGCCCCCCCCCCCGAGTTTTTCAGGGCATGTCCCATCTCCAAGAACCACTCCAAGCGCAGCCTCAGGGACTCAGCAATTCAGTCCCTGCTCAACAGAGTAGGGCCAGTTTGTTCTAGTGGTTAAGGCACCAGACTAGAAAACAGGAGACCACGAGTTCAAGTCCCACCTTTGCCATGAAAGCCTACTGAGTGACTTTGGGCCAGTCACTTCTAGCCCGTTCCTCTATCGCCCAGAGGACAGGGATCCTACTCCCACTTATTTGTGGTTCCCAAACTCTCCGGGGGTTGGAGAGCGATTCTGGATTTATAGCGGCTTAACCGCCATCTCGTATACCGCAATTCAAAATGAGCATGTTGCAATCCATCCCCCTAGGGATGGGGCAGAGAGACTGGTTGTCATCCATTGCCCTTCTCAGGCATTCCTACACATCCCGATGCAGCCCTCTCATTCCAAATTCCTGTGCTTCTGCTATAATAATCTCCACTTTCATTACGTGGCGCTCCCTTTCGGGCTGGCCTTTGCCCCCAGAACCCTTCCCAAGGTCTCGGCTGCTCTAACTGCCCTCCTCAGATCCCTCCCGGGGCTCTACTCTATTACTTGGATGACTCCCCCATCCTTTCTCCTTTCAGGGTACACGCAGTGAGGGACACTCAAAGCTCTCTGACCGTTATCCAGGAACACGGGGTCCTCATCAATTGGAAGAAAAGCTGATTATCCCCCTCCACCAGGATAACCCTCCAGGGTATGGTAATAGACTCTGTGAAGGGGGGGGTGTTCTCTCTCCGGAGAGATTCCTTAGCTTCCACAATCGGTCAGACCCGACAGATGCCTTGAAAGGTTTTCCTTTTAGAGCTCCCAGTTACTAGGTTAAGGATATCCTGTATTTCCATTAGTCCCTGGGCCTGTTTTTTTCCACTCCAGATCCCTCCAGTGGTTCCTGCTCCCATGCCAGAGAGCCAGATCAAGCAACTCAAAGCACAAGGTCAAGGTTTAACCAAGGGTGCTCTCCTCCCCTCTCTGGTGGAGCAGGGTGTCTATCAATAAGGGCTGCCCCCTCAAGGAGCCTCCCAGACTCACCGTTCCACAGACGCCAGTCTGTCCGGATGGGGCACCCTCCTACAGTCCCTTTCAGCACAGGGCGGAGGGTCAGCAACAGAGAAGCTGTGCAACACAATTTGGCTGGAGCTTCACGCCGTCCCTTGGCTCTCCGCTGTTGCCTCCCCCAGGTACGCAGCCACCACGTCCTCTTCCTCACTGGCAAAATCATGGCCAAATCTCACATCAACAAACAGGATGGTACTCAGTCATCACGCCTAATGAGGGAGGCCGAGCGCCTCTGTCAGTGGGCAGAGTCTCACCTCCTGTCTCTCAGGGCGGTCCTCATCTCGGGCATCTCCAACACCCGAGCAGATTGGTTGAGCAGGGCCACCATAGAACAGTCGGAGAGGCGTCTCCACCATCTCTATTCAGGGAGGCAACCTGCATATCGGTCTGCCAGTAGTAGACCCGTTGGCCTCCCTCTTCAATACCCAACTTCCAAGGTTTCAAGATTCCCATCCCCAGGAGCGGAGAACCACTACGCCCTTCGGTGTCTGTGGCCTCCGGGTCTCCTCTATGCCTTCCCTCCTCTGGCGCTGGTGCCTATAGTCCTTCAAAAGGTACTTCACGAGAAGGCGGATCTGTTCCTTATAGCTCCTTATTGGCCCAGTCACCCTTGGTTCACGGACTTCGCAGTTTAACCGTAGCCCCTCCCTGGAGGATCCCAGCAGACAGAATCTCTCTGTCTCCAGGTCCCCTCCTCCACCCAATCCCCCAATGGCTTCAACTAGCTGTGTGGAGATTGAGCGGGAACGCTTGAAGAGGGAAATCCTCTCTAGCAAGGTCTTTTATACCTTCTTAGCAGCCAGGCGATCTTCAATCAGTAAGGGAGCCAGTTTGGTTTACTGGTTAAACCCCTGAGCTAGAAAGCAAGAGGCTGTGAGTTCAAGTCCCACCTCGACCATGAAAGCCATCTGGGTGACTTCAAGAAAGGGTGTGTCAAACTTCTGGTTGTCACAATGGCCTCTTCCATTGCTCCAGTGTTTCACTTTCTCCAGGAGGATTTCAGCAAGGGGCTATCCCCCAATACACCAAGACGTCAGGTAGCAGCCTTATCCACAGGCATCTGCTGTAAAGAGACTAGTTCCCTCTCTCACCAACCCGGTATTTGTGCCTTCCTGAAAGGGAACACAAACCTACGTCCTCCGGCCCTCCACCGTTACCCATCCTGGGACCTCAATAGGGTTCTTACTTCCCTCACACAACCCACTCTTTGCTCCCCTAAGAGAGGTCTCTCTTCAGTTCCTATACTTCAAAGTAATTTTCCTTTGGTAGGATCACTTCAGCGCATAGGATATCAGAGAGCGTTGCGCTGTCAGTTAGAAAAGATTTTTGTGTATTCCATCCCTACTGGGTGGTCCTACAGCTTGTCCCTTCCTCTTGCCCAAGATTAAGTTGCTTTCCCACAGGACCTTACCCTCCCCATTTTTTGCTTCAGTCCAACTCATGAAAGGGAGAGACTATGGCACACCCAGGGAGGCCTTCGCCAAGGCGTACTAGGATCAGGCCCCCCAGGTACTCAGGGGCTTCATGGCTCACTCCACTAGGAGTGCAGCAATTCAGCTGCCTGGGTTTCCCAGGGTCCAATACTCGACATCTGCCGGACAGCTGCATGGGTCTCCATGTCACCCTTCATCAGACATTACAAGGTCGACAGGTAAGCCTCAGCTGAGGCTTCTTGCAGTAGAAGGGTTCTTCAGAGGGTTCTCAGTGAACCCGAGGGGACCCAGACCAGACGGCGCCCCTCCCGTAGGACAGGCCCAGCTTTGGTATGTTCCACACTCTGGATGCTCCGAGCAGCTCTAAGGAGAATGGGCGTTGGTCCTTACCTGACACGCCATTTCTCTTTGAGCTGCGAGGAGCATCCAGCCCCTCCCTTTTCCTTCACCGTCTGGTGGGGTCTTGTTTACGGCCAAGGAACCTAGTATAGTAAGATGAGAGCACGATTTAATGTTTTCTCTTGCCTTCGCATAAACTGGGGAACGCTGGGATGGAGTCACATAATGGAAGGAGGAGCGTTCCTCAGGAATTTAGCTCAGCCTACAATAGCAGAGACGGAAGCACCACCCACACTCTGGATGCTCCTCGCAGCTCGAAGAGAAATGGTGTGTCAGGTAAGGACCAACGCCCATTCCCAGAATGCACAGGTAGGTGGTTTCTACTCCAGGGTTCCTGTCCAGGGAGTGAAGGGGCCCAATGTGCTTTTGAGCAGGTGGCCCCAGGTCTCCTCTACACCTTATTCTATTCATTCCAGCAGTAATCTGGAAGTTATTCAAGGAAAGGGCGGGGCAAGTACTTTGGGTTCCTCCTTGGCCAGGAGGCCCTGCTGCCTGCATCTTTGATTCCTCCTTGGTTAGTGGTGTTCCAAGAGGGCCCGGGGTCCCACATCTGCATCGGTCCCAAATGTGTTACTGTTTCTTCAGGATGGTCCAGATAAGGGGCTATCACAAGATTTCTCTGCTGTTAGGTATTGTCCTTGAGTTTGGCATTGTCATGGGATAAGATATTTTCCTCTCCCATCTCCCTTCAGATCGCAGATCTTGAAGGGAGCCTCAGATCTGCATTCTTTGTAATCCACAGGTATTCCTACAGGCCCTGATGCGGCCACCCTTGAACCTTACGGAAGGTGGCTTTCATCCTATATCCCCCAAGGTGGCCTTCCTGGAGGCTTTCACGCATGCTGGGAGAGTATCTGAGTTGGGGGTTCTTTCCATGAGGCTAGATTGAGCATCTTTCCTGACAACTGAGTAGTTTACATTGGGACCCTTCCTTTGTTACCAAAGGGTTAATTCTGGGTTCCATAGGGTACTAGTCATAGCTCTACAGGAATTTGCCCCTAACCCAATATGAGTTGGAGCACAGGGGGGTGTACATGGAAGGTGCATAGAACTCTCCATGCTGACGTTAAATGTATTGTTACTTTGAACTGAAGCGGTGTTCCTGTCTTTCCACCCAGTTCCTTGGGGAATAAGGTTTCCTCATCCAGGATGAGTAGATGGATCTGGGTGGATGGATCTCTACGGCCTATGAGAATGGGCGTTGGTACCTACCTGACACGCCCTTTCTCGTCGAGCTGCATAGAGCATCCAGAGAGTGGGAGGTGCTCCAGTCTTCACTCTTACAGGCTGAGCTATAATTGAGGAACGCTCCACCTCCTCCACATGACTCCATCCTCGCATTCCCCAGTTTTACGAAGACAAGAAGGCAACAGCAACAATCCTCTCATCCTAGCTATTATACATTTGTCAACTATAAACTGATTATTTTCCTTAGAGCTGCGAGGAGCATCCAGAGAGTGGGTGGTGCTTCAGTCTTTTGCTCTTGTAGGCTGAGTTAATTCTTTTTTTTTTTTGAAACAAATTTTTATTAATTTTAAAGATAAAACAACACATCATTAACCATTAAATACATAAACACATAAAACCTCTTAACATTGTAAATCCTTACAAGTCAAACAAAACATTATTTTTATACAGCATAATTCCAATTTATCCCATCTCCATATGGACACACAAATATCTTTCAGCAAATTTCTCATTATTTCTCTTTACTCCTATTCAATTTCATTTCTCTTCCATATTTATCCATTTTATAGTCATCATATTCTTTTCTTTCTGGCTTGTTTAAATTATTCTCATCTAACATTCCTCCAAGGTTTTATTGATTCTTTTTTCCTTTTTTTAATAAAAAACAAATTTTGTTAGTTTTACCATAAGCACAATACACAAACATACAAACACAAAACATAAACAAAACTAAAAGATCTTTTCTGAAGGTTGTCTGTTCCCGGGTTAAAACTCTTCACACAGACACAAATTCAAACATCATATTCAACCCATATCTCCTTCCATATCTTATTATCATTTTCTTTTTTATATATATATATAAAAACCATTTTTATCAGTTTTATAAAAACAATGCACAAAGAATCAAGGCATAGCAGCTTATAAATTCTTTTCTAAGAAAAAATAATAATAAAAGATCAATAAGGCATAACATTTCCAGATTATAATATCAATATTTCATATAATATTAACTTCATATCTTGTCCCTACTTCTCCTTTCCATCCAAATTATTTATTAATTAAAATTTTATTGCCTTTTATCAATATACAAAATCCAAAAAAAAAAAAAAGCATATATATCCTTCCATATCTTATTACCATTTTCAACAACATTCTTTGTCTGTTCTATTTCCAATTATCCATTCATCTTTTTTTTCTTTTACTATACTTCTCCTGTACACCAATTGGAGTAACATCTATAACTCATTACCCTAACTTAGAAATACTACATATAGCAATCTTTCTTGGGATTCTGTTTAAAAAATTCTAAAATTACATAATAAATTTTATATTCTAAATATACATATAAAAACACACTCTTATATACCCTCCAGAATCCCTCTTTTAATCTAAATTAAATTCACCCATTGTCTCTAAATAAACTTTTTTTCTTTAGGTCTTGCTTCCCCCCATTAAGGCTTCTCCTCCCCCCCTTTCTCTCTTGCTTATTCTTCTCCTTGCCCTTTCTACCCCTTTGCTTTTTCCCTTCGCTTTTCTTACTCCTTTTCCTTTGCTTTCTAACCTTGCCTCCATCTTTTCGCTCATTTTTCTCTCTTTTGGTTGTTTTTATAATTCTTAAAATCCCCTTTTTCTTATCCTTTTTCTCCTCCTCTCCGGAAGGGACCCATTGTTCATCAAAGATGGCTTCTTCTTCCTCTTCTTCCTTGTCCCAGTCCTTCTGCTGCATAATCAACTTTTCAACAGAACATAACGCCATTTCTAAGAATTGAAACAAAGCGCCCAAAGTATCTTCTTTTTTATATTTTTGATATTCAATCTCTAGTTCATCCACAAACGATGCCATTATAAAAAGGGAAACTTTTTCCAAAACAACCACAAGTATTTTTAATCAAAGACAATCAAAAGCAATTAAAAAAAAAAGTTCCAAAAGTAATACTTTTCTTCCTTCTTCTCTTTCTCTTTCTGGATTAATTTTTAATCAAAGAGGTCCAATTACCATATATCTTCCTTTGGGATCCACAAAGACGTTCTAAACAATCTCCTCCTTTTTCAGCTTCTGCTCCAATTTTTTTTTCTCCCTTCCCACTTGCAATGACAATTTTAAATAATCAGAAATCCATACCTCCAACAAAGATTTTCCAATTTCTTAAATTTTTCAATGTCCAAAAATCCCTTTGTCTCTTAGCTTCAACTTTCAAAGCAATCCACTTTCAATGTCTAATATATCCAAATATTTCTGCTATTTCCGTGGGGTGGGAGAGTAAAAAAAAAAAAAAAAAAGTTCCCTTTAACAGCTTCTCCGCCGCTTTTCGCTCTTCTTAGGGATACAATGTATCCTCCAGCAATTCAAGCAGCTCAATTCCAGGCAATTTAAAAGGTGTTACTTGACCCGGCTCAGACAGAACTTTCACTCTTCACACTTCCTCCAGCACAGTTCTTACCCGGTTGCTGGCTTCTTCGTGGCGGCCATTGCTGACCGCCGCTCCACCGCCTTGGGAAAAAGGGGTTTTCCCGGAGAAGGGGGGGGTCTGCGACACCCCCACCTCCCTATCCGACTCCCCTCTCTCTTCAGCTGTCCCTACAGGGCAGCTATATCCCCCTGACCCATCTGGATCGGGGGTACCTCGACGGCTAGCACAGCAGGAATCGCGAGCTGTCGCGAATTCCTGCTGCCCCGAAGCCACGCAAACCGGAAGTCTAGGCTGAGTTAATTCTTGAGGAACGCTCCTCCCTCTGTCACGTGCCTCTATTGGAGCGTTCCCCCAGTTTATGCTCAGCCTCTAGCAGAGTAGGCAGTGTTTTTTTCTCCTCCCTTGGCCATTTCAAGACTGCAGTATTTGGATGGTTTTTCTCCTCTCCTCCCTTGGCCATTTCAAGACTGCAGTATTTGGATGGTTTTTCTCCTCTCAGGTTGTATTTAATTTATGTTAATTCCTTAGCCCTGCACAGTAGTTGTTTGGGATCCTAAATTCCCCTGGGAGCCTTTAGCCCCAGGGAGGGCCGGGGAGAAGGCTAGCCAGTTTTCCAGGCTACCTCCCCCATCCTTTCTCCATTGCCTTCTGCTGGTTTTTCTCTGTTGATTTTTATTGCCTGCATTGTTCCGCTCCGTTCCCCCCCCCAAACGCTGTTTTCCTTCTCTGTCCGAAGGTTGCTGGCTCTCCTTGCTTGCCTTCCCCCTGGGGACCGTTGTCTTGTCCTGAAGAGCTGTTTTCTCGCCGCTGCTGGAGCCCGTAAGCCCACGTAGCAGGCAGATGCCATTTTAAGCGCCGCCTTGTGGCCGGGCGCCATTCTGAATTTCTCTTATCTTTCCGATCGCTGCAGCATGCTCGGAATCAAGCAGCAGGACCAGCTGGCCTGCTCAGATTCCGTTTAACTCAGCTATTGACTGTTTTTTCTTTCGTTGGAGGCCAGTTCTCTGCCTCCCCTGTTGGCTTCTTCTGCAGCCTGCCTTAGCTGGCGCAGTTTGATTCCCACCACTCCCGCCCAGTGTTGCCTGGGAAGGTAGTCTGGTTAGGCCCTGCTTTAGGGCCTGTGGCATTCCTTGTTGTCTGGACCAGCTTCCTCTTCCTCTAACACCTTCGGACGGAGAGTTTTTTTTAAAGAATCATTTATGATTATATGATTTGTTGAATAATCTGGTTAAAGTATTGTTAGCTCATAAAGCATGAATGATTAAAAGTATAGTCAAATTTTTTTTTTTTTTTTTTAGTGATATTAGGATATATAAGTTTGGATTGATAATATGAGTTGTTATGTAACATAATTGTAACTGGGACTACAGAATGAATGTACAAAAATGATGAACCAACTAACACACTGGATGTCCATACGAGAGTTGAATGTTTTAATGTTTTGTTTGTTTTGTTTGTTTGTAGAAAATTAATAAAATCTTCTTAAAAAAAAAAAAAAAAAGAGGGTCTCCTTTCTGGAACTATCCCAGTTACTGAGAAAAATGATATCTTGTCTTTCCATTATTCCCTGGGCCCGTTTCCACTCCAGATGCCTCCAGTGGTTCCTGCTCCCATTCCAAAGGTCCGGATCAAGCAACTCAAAGTGCAAGGTCCGGGTTTCACCAAGGGTGCTCACCTCCCTCCTTTGGTGGAGCAGGGCGTCTATCAACAAGGGCTGCCCCCTCAGGGAGCCCCCAAGAGTCACCGTCACCACAGACGCTAGTCTGTCCGGTTGGGGAGCTCACCTCCAGTCGCTTACAGCACAGGGCAGATGGTCAGCGGTGGAGAAACTATGCAACATAAACTGGTTGGAGCTTCGCACCTTCCATTTGGCCCTCCGCAGTTTCCTTCCCCAGGTAGGCGTCTGCCACGTTCTCATTCTCACCGACAACATCACGGCCAAAGCCCACATCAACAAGCAGGGGGGTACTCAATCATTCCGCCTAATGAGGGAGGCCGAGCGCCTCTGTTGGTGGGCGGAGTCGCACCTACTTTCTCTCAGGGCGGACCACATCTCAGGCACCTCCAACACCCGAGCAGACTGGTTGAGCAGGGCCACCATAGACCAGTTGGAGTGGCGCCTCCACCCAGCTCTATTCAGGGAGGCAGCATCTATCTTCGGGGCACCAGTGGTAGACCTGTTTGCCTCCCCCCTCGATACCCACCTTCCAAGGTTCATTTCAAGATTCCCATCCCCAGGGGTGGAGGACCACAACGCTCTTCGGTGTCCATGGCCCCCGGGCCTCCTTTATGCCTTCCCTCCTCTGGTGCTGGTGCCCTTTGTCCTTCAGAAGGTCCTACAGGAGAGGGTGGAACTGATTCTGGTAGCACCTTATTGGCCCCGTCGTCCTTGGATCACGGACCTCCGCAGCCTATCAATAGCCTCCCCTAGAGGATCCCAGCAGACAAAATCTCCCTGTCCCAAGATCCCCTCCTCTACCCGAACCCCCAGTGGCTTCAACTGGCCATCTGGAGGTTGAGCGGGAACGTTTGAAGAGGGAAAACCTCTCAAACAAAGTCATCGATACCATTTTAGCAGCCAGGCGACCCTCCACTACAAGGATTTACGATGCCACCTGGACCATCTTTTGTAAATGATGTGTTAAGCTTCTTATTGACCCAACTAACCCCTCCATTGCCCAAGTGCTTGATTTCCTTCAGGAGGGTCTCAGTAAGGGGCTGTCACCCAACATGCTAAGATGGCAGGTAGCTGCTTTGTCTACAGTTATCTCCGGTGGGGAAGGCAGTTCCCTCTCGCACCATCCCCGTATTTGAGCCTTTCTGAAGGGGGCCACAAATTTGCATCCCCCAGCCCTTCACCGGTACCCGACCTGGGACCTCAACAGGGTCCTTACCTCCCTCACAAAGCCACCTTTCGAACCCTTAAGAGAGGTTTCACTTCAGTTTCTATCCTATAAAGTAGTTTTTCTGGTAGCGATCATGTCAGCCCGTAGGATATCAGAGATCGCTGCCCTGTCTGTTAGGAAAGACCTTTGCGTCTTCCACCCTGACCGGGTGGTTCTCCGGCTTGACCCTTCCTTCTTGCCCAAGATTAATTCGGTCTTCCATAGGGCTCAAGAACTTATACTCCCCAACTTTTGCCCCAGGCCAACTCATGAAAGGGAGAGACTCTGGCACACTCTGGACGTCTGTGCCTTGCGGATTTACATTAAACGTACTGAGACTTTCCGCAAGTCCGAGGCCCTGTTTGTATCGTTCCAACCAGTCACAGGGGCTCAAGGTTCCTCCAACCACCATAGGTCGTTGGATAAGGGCGGCCATCGCCAAGGCATATCAGGCTCAGGCTCTCCAGGTGCCCAGGGGTATCATGGCTCACTCCACTAGGAGCGCAGCTACGTCAGCTGCCTGGGCTACCCAGGCTCCAATAATCGACATTTGCTGGGCAGTGACGTGGGCTTCCCCGTCACCCTTTATTAGGCATTACAGAATTTGCAGATACGCCTCAGCTGAGGCTTCCTTCGGCAGGAGGGTTCTTCAGAAGGTTCTCAGGGAACCCGAAGGGACTGCAGACCAGACGGCGCCCCTCCCATAGGACAGGCCCAGCTTTGGTATGTCCCACTCTCTGGATGCTCCAAGCAGCTCTAAGGAGAATGGGCGTTGGTTCTTTTTCTTTCACCATCTGGTGGGTCTTGTTTCGGCCAATGAACCTTTAAGTCTAGTCAGATGAGAGCACAGATCCCTGTTTCCTCTCATCTTCACATAAACTGGGGGAACGCTCCGATGGAGGCACATGACGGATGGAGGAGCGTTCCTCAAGAATTAACTCAGCCTGCAAGAGCAGAAGACTGAAGCACCACCCACTCTCTGGATGCTCCTCGCAGCTCAAAGAGAAATGGCGTGTCAGATAAGAACCAACGCCCAATTCATTGGCCGAAACAGGATTCCCCCCACCAGATGGACCAACTAGGGTGGGGCTGGATGCTCTACGCAGCTCGATGAGAAAGGGCGTGTCAGATAGGTACCAACGCCCATTTTCCGTAGAGCTGCTGTGAGCATCCAGAGAGTGGGACATACCAAAGCATGGCCTGTCTTACGGGAGGGACTCCGTCTGGTCTGGAATCTCCTCTGGTTCTCTCGCCACTTGTTGAAGGACTCGCCTGCCAAAGGATGCTTCTGCTGAAGCATAAACATCAATCTTATAGTGGCGTATAAAGGGAGATGGAGATGCCCAAGTGGCTGCTTGACAGATGTCATGAATCGATGCCTGAGTAGCCCAGGCTGCCGAGGTAGCTGCGCTCCTTGTAGAGTGAGCAGTCAACCCTTTAGGAACAGGAAGAGTCTGAGATAAATAGACCTTGAATATGGTAGCTCTGATCCAATGGCCAATAGTAGGCGGGGATACTTTGCAACCCATTGTTTTTGGTTGAAATGACAGGAACAATGACTCTGACTTCCTGATAGAATGAGTGCGATGGATGTAAATACGCAGTGTCCGTCAGCCATCGAGAGAATGCCACTGCCTTTCCCTTTCCTGAGAAGTTCCAAGACAAAAATTAGGGAGAATCAGTTCCTGTGATCTGTGAAAGGCCGAGCTGATCTTGGGCAGGAATGACAGGTCTGGTTGCAAACCACTCAATCGGTGTGGAAAACACATAAATCCTTTCTAACTGACAGAACTGCTATTTCAGATATTAGTCGAGCAGACGTGATTGCAACCAGAAACACCACTTTAAATGTGAGAAACTGAAGTGACGCCTCCCTGAGCGGCTCAAAGGGGGTCTAGTCAACGCCACAAGAACCTTATTAAGGTCCCAAGTCGGGTATCTGTGAACTACTGGCGGGTGCAAATTGGTGGTCCCTCTAAGGAATGAGCGAATGCGAGGGTGGTGAGAAAGTGAGTCAGATGAGCTACCAGAGACAACGGTTGCCAAGGCCACAACTTGCCTTCTCAAGGTGTTGGGGGAGAGACCCCTATCCAACCCATCTTGAAGGAAGGCCAGAATTTGTGCAATTGATGGAGAGAGCGGAATGATGAGCGACTTGTGGCACCATTTGCAAAAAAGGTTCCAGGTTGTGTTATATATGCTAGTGGGCGAAGGACGTCTTGCAGCCAGAATGGTATTGATGACCTGCATAGACAGACCCTCGCTTCTTAGACGCTCCCGCTCAACCTCCAAATGGCTAACTGAAGCCACTGCGGATCCGGGTGCTGCAGAGGTCCCTGGCACAGCGAGACCTTGTTTGGCGGAATCCTCCAAGGAGGGGCCACAGGTTGCGCAGATCTGCAAACCATGGTCTCCTGGGCCAATATGGAGCCACCAGGAGAACTTCCGCCCTCTCGAGGAGCAATTTTTGGATCACCTTGGGGATCAACGGAAGGGGGGAAAGCGTAAAGGAGCCCTGGGGACAAGTGGCAATGTAGGACGTCGTGATTCTCTGCTCCATTGGTGGGGTATCAAGAGAAGAATCTTGGTGTTTGGGCATTGTGCGGCGACACAAAAAGGTCCACCAGCGGCAGGTCGAATATCGCTGAGGCCTCCTTGAACAGGGAGGGGTGCAGGCGCCATTCCGACTGGTCTAAGGTGGCCCTGCTCAACCAGTCTTCCTGGACGTTTGAAATCCCCGAGATGTGTTCTCCCCTGATAGATAAGAGGTTGGCCTCTGCCCAACGACATAGCCGCTCGGCCTCCTTCATGAGGCGGACGGAATGAATGCCCCCTTGACGGTTGATGTGAGCCTTGGTCGTAGTGTTGTCCGTCAGGACCAGATCATGGCGACCCCGCACCTGAGGGAGGAAGGAGCGTAAGGCCAGGTATACTGTGTGAAGCTCCAGCCAGTTGATGCTGCAGCGATGCTCAGTTGCTGACCAAGTTCCTTGCACTGAAAGTGACTGAATGTGGGCCCCCCATCCGGATAGGCTGGCGTCTGTCGTGAGGGTAACCCTTTGGGGCTCCTTGAAAAGATGTCCCTTGTTGGTAGCAGGTCTGGTCCACCAGAGGAGGGAGGCGGTTCTTGAATTGCTCCTTCTGGAGCGTTGATAATGTAGCAGGAACCACTGCAGCGATCTGGAATTTAGACGGGCCCAGGAAACAATGGATATGCATGATATCAATTTGCCAAGTAACTTGGATAAATCCAGTAATGAGGCTTTCCTAGCCCACCTAATGACCTTGATGGAATTCTGGATGCTGTCAAACCTTTCAGAGGAAAGAAAAACCTTCTCCTCAACCAAGTCAATTACTGCCCCTAAATGAGCTATTCGGGTGGAGGGGGTAAGCTGACTCTTCTCCCAGTTCACGAGCAGACCATGGGCCTGGAGGACCGAGAGGGTAGTCTTTGTGTCCTCCTCGGATTGGCACTGGGTGGGATAGAGGATGAGGATATCATCCAGATAGCAGTGGATGTGGATGGGGAAATGGGCTGCCAGAGCAGCCATCACCTTAGTAAAGGTCCTCGGAGCCGAGGTCCTCGGGGCCGAGGCTAGCCCAAATGGAAGGGCCACATACTGAAAATGCTGACCGTTGTAGCAGAACCTCAGGTATTTAAAAAAATGAAGGATGAATGGGAATGTGGAGGTATGCCTCTGAAAGGTCAATGGAAGTGAGCCAGTCTCCTTTCCTGGTACCCTGCAAGATGGACTGAAGTGTATGCATTTTGAATATCTGGTGAACAAGGAAGCGGTTGAGTCTCTTTAAATCTAGGATAGGCCTCCAACCTCCAGAGTGTTTAGGGACTAGAAAGAGATGGGAGTAGAACCCTTGTCCTCGCTGAGAGGGTGGCACAGGCTGTATAGCCCTGATGTCAGAAAGGTGTTTAATAGCGGCTTCTACGAGAGTCCATTTGGAGCGGTCTCTGGATAGAGGCGAAACCATGAAATGATCTGGAGGGGAAGAACAAAACTGAAGGGAAAGGCCAAATTTGACAGTGTCCCTGACCCATGAATCGGACGTGGATGATGCCAATTGGGCAGCAAAGTATTTTAGCTGACCACTGATGGAGTAAGCGACTGACGGCCTATCTGGGGCGCTGAGAGGCCTTGCTACCTGTTCCCCGGAAGGGCCTCCTGTAGCCAGCCCCCCTTCTGTTCCTGTCCCCCGTCGCCCCTGTCCTTATAGACAGGCTGAAATGGCGGGGACCTCTGGAATCTGGGGGTAAAGGGTGTCTGAAAGGAGGTCCGAAAGGATCCCCTACGAAAAGGCTGAGAGGACCTGGACTCTTGCCTACGAAAAAGAGATGGGAGGAATTTCCTTTTGTTCCGACTCTCCATCAACAATGGTTCCAGGGCCGGACCAAACAATTTTCCTCCCGATATAGGGGCAGAGGCCAGCTTAGTTTTATTTTTAATGTCGGCCTGCCAATGTTTCAGCCAAAGCAGGCATCGGGCTGTCACATGCGAAGAAATAGCTCGAGAGGAAAATTTTACAGAATGAAAAGTGGCGTCAGCCACAAATTCTGCTGTGGCCGTTAACTTGGCAATGTCCTGATGGGCCCTAGTATTAGATGGGGGGACATGTTGCTTCAACTGCTGAAGCCATCAGATAGACGATCGGGTGAAAAAAGTTTCCGCCGTGGCCGATCGAATGGCCCAGGAATCAGCTTGGTGCTCCTGTTGTAGGGCCAGCTCAGCCCGCTTGTCCTCTGGCTTCAGCACTTCCAGAGCATCAGTGGGATTAGAGGATGATGCGAGGTGTACTATGGGGTCATCCACCTCGGGCGTATCTAGCAAGGCAGCGAATTCCATGTCGAGGTTAAAAAACCTCTTGTCTTGGCTGGAAGGAGCGGGAGGGGGCCCAGATGAGGCCAACTGTCTCACAACTAAGTCAGAGAAAATCGGTGATGTGGGAATGACCTCGGTCTCCACGACTGGCTGCCTGAAAATAGAATCCTCTGGGTCCCCGGAGGCTACTGGAAGGGGATCAGAGTGTGGCTGAGAGGTCAGGCCCGATATATTCTTTGCTTTAAATAGCAAAGACTTGAACATATGAGGTTAAACAGACATACAAAGGTGGGTTGGTCAGGAGATATGCCCTCGTCCTCTGACATCTTTCCATTGGGTCTACCTCGAAGGGCGCTTCAGAGTAATGAAGAGACTCTCTCTCCAGCCCTTCCTCATCCCTGAAGGGTTCAAAGCCCACCTCCTCTTCCTCCTCCTCTTCCTCCCCTTCTGGGTAGGGAAGCTCCCTTGGGGACGGTACCTGCCCATGGTGAGGTTCTGGCCTTGGGAGGGGTCTTCCGGAGACGGAATCAACTTCAGATGTCCTTGTTTGCAAACCTGGTCTGGAAAGATGTTGGATACCTTCGGCAATCCCTTGACGGATGGCCAGCTGCATCCATTCTCTGACACTGTCTGGGATGATATCTGAAGATGGGCCCTCTGGGCATAAACCCGCAGCGGTTGGTGTGAATGTCACTTCTGGCTGGGTGGCTGGGAGGCTCCGGGTGGGTGAACTGTGCCTAGAAATAGAAGGTTGTTCTGGCAAAGGAAGAGGATGAGTAGAAGTAGGGGGGGTGGAGGGGCTGGTGGTACCAACTGAGAGTCCCTAGAGTGTTTGTCAAACTCCTTCTCCAAAGCCTTGTGTCACCTTAGGGCATCCCTTTGAGAGGCTTTGGAAGATTTCTCGGTCCACTTGCGCAGATGGTGCGTCTTTGACTTAGCCTTCAATGAAGGATCTCTGGGATTGTCTTCTGCCATAATAAAGCCTGAACAAGACAATATTGTATACGAAAGGCAAGTTGGCACACCTAGGAGTTCGGCCTAACTGTGGGCCGGATACCTTAACGTTGGGCCGCGTCCCCCTTTTGGTAAAATTTTTTTTGGATGTATGACTAATTGGAAATCTTTGTATTGATCTATTTTATTTTATTTTTAATTTTTAATTTTAATTTTTTTTTCAAAAGAAAAAGGGCCAAAAATGGGCCTCAGTAAACTACAGAGTAATCAAGAGAAAAGAGGAATCTGCAAAAGCCAATAGATCGAATTAATGCTGAGGCCAGAAAGAAACAACCATGAAAAGGAGAAAAAAATTAGGATATCTATCTATCTATCTATCTATCTATCTATCTATCTATCTATCTATCTATCTATATCTATATATCTATTTCTATATCTATATCTATATATATTTATATCTATCTATGTATATATATATTGGCCTCCTGAGACAGCCTCCCAACACAGATGGGAAGTAGGTGCCTCTCCTTTGCCTTTGAGTAGCTGCGGTAACCAACCAACTAGTCTTAAATGGGGCAACAGGGCACAGAGTCACAGGACCCCTTTAACAATAAAAGAACTTCAACAGGCCTGCCGGTCCTGTTCTAAGCCTCCCAGAATCGTCACAGCAAAATCGAAAGTGAAAAACAAAATGGCGGCCGGCCACGAGGCGCACCAAAAATGGCCACCGGAACCAGCACAAGACTCGGAAGGAAAGCCCCTCGACCACAACAAAAAAACTGCTGAAAAACGAAGGCAGAACAAGGGGCCGGAGAGAGGAGATTTCGCCCTCTCTCTTGTGTTCGTGGGAGGAAGGCACAACGAAAGCGCTAACCAAAGCGCCAGCATAAGCCGCTGCTAGAAACAGAACAGCTTAAAAAGCGGCAGGCACCAGAGTGGGGGGATGGGGGGCAAAAAGGCTCTAAACCCCCCAATCTCCCCCCCTGAGGGGCGAAATAAACATCCCCTTCCTATCCAAGACAAGCCAAATGCGTAGGGACCGAAGGAAATAAGGAAGGAAATAAGGAAAGATCAAGCCTGATGATATATCAATAGGAATCCTAATTCGGCCAAGGAGCAAACTGTTAAAGCTGCCTGTCTCTGCGAGGCTGAGCAAAAACTGGGGAACGTGAGGATGGAGTCACGTGGAGGAGGTGTGGAGCGTTCCTCAATTATAGCTCAGCCTGTAAGACTGAAGACTGGAGCACCTCCCACTCTCTGGATGCTCGCAGCAGCTCTATGGAGAATTTATCTCTTCCAGTCCCCAGGTAGATCATGATGCACTCTTCTAGAAGTGCAGCGACTTTGGCGGCCTGGGTCTTCAAGGCTTCCATCTAGGAGATTACAGGGCAATTACCTCTATATTAGCTATCTCTATTTGTCTGGCGCTATCGGCTGGATTCCCCTCGCCTCTGCAGAGGCATCTTTTGGGGGAGAAGGGCATTCCAGTAGGTCCTTTCCAGGGTCAAATGATTGGACCAGACAAGGGCCCTCCCTTGGACATGCAAGTTTTGGTATGTCCCATTGCTGGACTCTCGTCGCAGTGTGGAGAAGAATGGGAATCCAGACCCACATCTGGTCTTGGTGGGGGAGGATTGTACATCTGGTCTTGGTGGGGGAGGGTTGTTCTTGATGTTTGTTTTCCAGAGACACTCTACATCTGTAAAGTCACTTCTCCAGAAAGCTGGGGATAGTACTAAAGGCTGGCTTTTTTTATAGTGAGGCAGACTCAGCTTGATGGCATCATAGGGAGGAGTCTAACCCATTGCTGGACTCTCTAGCATCATGAATAGAAAGGGTGTTTTCTGGTAAGTCTGCCAATGCCCATTCTCAAAAAGAAAGATGAGAAACAAAGAATAAAAAGACTGTAAATGTAAAGCAATAACCAAACCAAAGGAAGTAAAGATGGTTGCAAAAGTAGATATGGAGAAGGCACTATAGATGGTAGCAGTTTTACTTTCTTTTCCTTATTTCATGCCTTTAATTTCTTGGTACTGTACATTGTTTCTTGCTTTTTTTTGTGCACTCTGCATAATTATGGATTTGTATCCAACTTGTATCATCTGCAAACTGGAGAACCGTTACTTCTATGACTTAGCCTGTCATTGCTAAAAATACAGAAGGCCTAGGGCTGATAATTTATGATCTGATATTGATCACTGCTGAGAATTCATTGATTACAATTTTTAAACCAGCTGCTTAAATCTCACTCAATGTAGCACTTAACCAATTTGTTAATCAGCATGTCATGAGGTATTTTGATAGATACACTGCTCAAAAAAATAAAAGGAACACTTAAACAACACGAGTCAATCCAAACTCCAAGTCAATCACACTTCTGTGAAATCAGACTGTCCACTTCGGTGGCAACACTGATTGACAATCAATTTCACATGCTGTTGTGCAAATGGAATAGACAACAGGTGGAAAGCATAGGCAGTTAGCAAGACATCCCCAATGAAGGAGTGGTTCTGCAGGTGGTGACCACAGACCACTTCTCAGTTCCTATGCTTTCTGGCTGATGGTTTGGTCACTTTTGAATGCTGGTGGTGCTTTCACTCTAGTGGTAGCCTGAGACTGAGTCTACAACCCACACAAGTGGCTCAGGTAGTGCAGCTCATCCAGGATGGCACATCAATGTGAGCTGTGGCAAGAAGGCTTGCTGAGTCTGTCAGCGTAGTGTCCAGAGCATGGAGCGCTACCAGGAGACAGGCCAGTCCATTAGGAGATGTGGAGGAGGCCGTAGGAGGGCAACAACTCAGCATCAGGACCGCTACCTCCGCCTTTGTGCAAGGAAGGACAGGAGGAGCACTGCCAGAGCCCTGCAAAATGACCTCCAGCGGGCCACAAATGTACATGTGGCTGCTCAAACAGCCACAAATATACATGTGGCTGCTCAAATGGTCAGAAACAGACTCCATGAGGGTGGTATGAGGGCCCGATGTCCACAGGTGGGGGTTGTGCTTACAGCCCAACACTGTGCAGGACATTTGGCATTTGCCAGAGAACACCAAGATTGGCAGATTCACCACTGTCTCCCTGTGCTCTTCACAGATGAAAGCAGGTTCACACTGAGCACATGTGACAGACGTGACAGGGTCTGGAGATACCGTGGAGAATGTTTTGCTGCCTGCAACATCCTCCAGCATGACCGGTTTGGCAGTGGGTCAGTAATGGTGTGGGATGGCATTTCTTTAGGGGGCCACACAGCCCTCCATGTGCTCGCCGGAGGTAGCCTGACTGCCATTAGGTACCGAGATGAGATCCTAAGAGACCATATGCTGGTGCGGTTGGCCCTGGGTTCCTCCTAATGCAAGACAATGCTAGACCTCATGTAGCTGGAGTATGTCAGCAGTTCCTGCAAGACGAAGGCATTGATGCTATGGACTGGCCCGCCCGTTCCCCAGACCTGAATCCAATTGAGCATATCTGGGACATCATGTCTCGCTCCATCCACCAATGCCACATTGCAACACAGACTGTCCAGGAGTTGGGGGATGCTTTAGTCCAGGTGTGGGAGGAGATCCCTCAGGAGACCATCCGCCACCTCATCAGGAGCATGCCCAGGCATTGTAGGGAGGCCATACAGGCACATAGAGGCCACACACACTACTGAGCCTCATTTTGACATGTTTTAAGGACATGACATCAAAGTTGGATCAGCCTGTAGTGTTTTTTTCCCACTTTAATTCTGAGTGTAACTCCAAATTGAGACCTCCATGAGTTGCTAAATTTGATTTCCATTGATAATTTTTGTGTGATTTTGTTGTCAGCACATTCAACTATGTAATGAACAAAGTATTTAATAAGAATATTTCATTCATTCAGATCTAGGATGTCTTATTTTTGTGTTCCCTTTATTTTTTTTGAGCAGTATATTTTGTTGGAATCAAGACATATACAATGTTTACACAGTCTAATTAAGGAAGTTACGAATTGGAAAATTAGATGAAGTTAGTGTGGCAAGATTCCACACTATTCTGGTTTCTTGACAAATTGAGATGACTTTTGGTAATGACTCTATTATTTTCAAAATGCTTTGAGATCAATGTCTTCAGGTTCTGCTTTAAAATAACGCTCAAGTATTACTTTCAGACATCATCATCATCATTATAAACTTTTATTCATTAAACATGAAACTCAGTCAACTGAACATTTAAAAATGTATCACAAATATCATTGACTGGCTCTGATGGTTGATACGGGTTGCTGCCAGCATCCTAAAGTATCAACCAAGTACCTTCTTGAGAGGTACGATGTTCCAGAGTAATGCAGTTTTGTGCAGTTCTGCTGGTGTTATTGCAGGAAGCTACAATTTCTTGATGTATTTTTTACAATTCTTGAACACGGTACCAAGTGCCCCAGTAACAATGGATATCACTATTCCATATTTCATTCATAATTGTGTAGTTTCGATGGCCAGGTTGCAATATTTCATGATTTTTTCCAATTCCTTTTCTTCGATTCTGGCGTCTCCTGGTACAGCGATATCAATAAATTATATGCTTCGGTTTTTGACAATTGTGATATCTGGCATGTTGTGTTCCAAATGACAATCCATCTATATTTGAAAGTCCTACAAGATCTTCATTTTCTCATTTTTGACAACTTTTTCCACTTTATGTTCCCATGACTTTTCGGATACAGGTAAGTTGCATTTTTTATATAATGACCAGTGGATTAATTTAGCAACTCAGTCATGTCTAGCTTTGTAATCAGTTTACGCGATTTTGCTGCACTCACATATTAAATGTGAAACAGTTTCAGCTTTTTCATTGTAAAGTTGGCAATTAGATTGTCAGTGGATTTTTGTATCTCCGCTTTCATGGCATTCGTTTGTAGTGCTTGTTCTTGAGCAGCCACTATTAAACTTCCTTTCTTTCTTGATAGTTCTCATCTTAACCCATGTCAAGTTGCTATCACATTTTCCTTCGATGTTTTTCAAGTGCTGTCCATGCAAAACTATGGTTTTCCATCTATTTAATTTGTCATCGAGCTGTTTTACCTTATATTCTGCCTTTGTTTCTATGTTTTTATATGTTCTCAGTTTTCACAGCCTGCAGCAATTTTTTTCTGCACTTTGGTTCACATAACAAACTTCATTTTTCTTCTTCTACAGTTTGATGGATTTGCAATAGCCCTCTGTCCGCTCTTCTTTTGGCAGGTACAGCCTGTTGATGTCACTTTGTGGATGTAAAGCGTGGAACATAGTCAAAAGTTTACATGTTTTCTGGTCCGAGTTTTACAGTTCAGCCACAGTCCCCTGTATTAATGCCTTTAATTATGTTTCTAGCACTCAGTTTTGATTTTAATATTTTGCAGATCCTCCTGATGTATCCCTTTTGCATTGACTCTTTGACTTTTCCATTCAACATGTTATCTGCTTCCAATATGCCTAGGTGTTTGTAACCATCATCCTTTGCTAATGCCTTCCCTATGTTTCCATTTCCCAGTTCTGTTCCTTCTATTTTTTCCAGTTTTCCTTGCTGCATGGGTATATAGCACATTTTTCAAATCCAAAGTTCATTTTGATGTCACTGCTGAACTGTTGAACTATGTTGAGTATTGATTCAAGTTAACTGGGGCTTTTCGCATACTGTTTTAAGTCCTCCATGTCAATGGGATCCTACCTTAGTCGCTACTGGTTCGGTGGGTGATCACACATGTGCGCCCCCGCGCCCCTAATGCACGCTCCCCTAACAAGCCAATCAGCTGAGAGGATGAAGAAACGAAAAGCTAGGAGCCATCCTCCCATACGCACAGCTGATTGTCAGAGGCTTTTTTCACCTCCCCTCAGCTGAGCGGAGGCTTTTTTTTTTTTTTACTACCAGTTCTGCCAGTTCTGTCGAACTGGTAATGATTTTTACTACCGGTTTGGCTGAACTGGGCAGAACCAGTGGAATACCACCTCTGATCCATGTCTAGTAGATAGTTTATCTTGCCATGTTGGCTTGAGATTTGGTATCCCAGTTTTGTGTTTCATAGGATTGTTGTCAGTGGAATTAATGCGATGTTGAACAGTAGTGGTGAACTCCTATTATAGGTACAGTTGAATCCTCTTTAGAAATTTATATTCATCTCTCATTCTCTTGAGTCTTTTCTCCTGAACGGGGCTTGAAAATTACAAGGGCTGGACTTCCAAAAGATAGGATATTTTTTGCATTTCTTGTTTCTGCCTCTTATTCATCCATTCTGCTTGCTGTTCTATTCAACAGTCTTCCATATGGGTAGCTGTTATTGTACAGCTGATAATTTTCCTTTTGATAATTCCTTTTTTATTGTTATCAGCTAAAGTATGGCCATTTTCTGCTCTAACGCTTTGACTTTTTTTAAAGATTGCTACAGTTTTATACTTGCTGCAAATATGCTTGCTTGAGGAAAACAAACCTGCCACAAATATTGTGGGCTACAATTGCAGACTTCCATCATTCATCTTCACTTTGGCTTCTTTGAGCACCAGCAGTAAAATGACTTTTATGCTCTTCACTTTTTGGGCACTTAGTTTAGCCATAAACAAATTCTTAATTTAAAGATAATTTCTTATTTTTTTCTTCCAGATTTTTCACTAAATTGATCAACGGATAGTAATTTGTAATTAATTCAATTGATTTCGACAGATGTGGTGAGGCATGCAATCACCAAATTGTATAACTTATTTGAGGTAAGCAAAAGAGCATGGGATTATATGTGTATAAGGATATAGATGTATTCCTTATTTCTGACTCCTTGATGAAACTAAGGACAAAATCTGTCCCACAATATGTTTCCCCCCCTTTTTTTCCCTGAAAAGGGATAGTTTCATTAATGCAACTTGTTTTCAGCTATGTATTCACTGGCTACTGGTGCTGTTAAGTATACAGGAAGAACATTTTAGAACCTATAAAGATTTAATACCACTTGGAAGAACTGTAGTTGGATAAATTTTGTTGTTAGTGGAGTAAAGCAGTCAAGTGAAACATAGACGCTGGGAAGCAGTTGTGATCTTTCCTAACAATTGCTTCTGAGTTCCTTGGCTGTTCCTTGTTTGGGACAACTAATTGGTATGTATCACATAATCTGACTTCTGCTTCCTAAATGAACATATTGACTTCCATGATGGACATTCCCATACTCCCATGTTATGCTAGTGTTAAAATTTGACCACTCATGAAAAGTATTGATGGATTTTGTACATGCAGTGCAGGTGGGCACTAGTTAGCAAAAATTGGGACTTATTCTAGTTATCTGTATTCTACTCAGCCCACTTTGTAGTGCCCATTTAACTGATAGCTTCCTCTGAAACACACTGCTCTTTGAATGTCATTTTGGAACTGATTATTCACTGTGTAATGTAGACATTGCATTTTGCTTTTAAAGAACTGATTTTATATTTACAATTATGTTTTCATTTCGCATTTTACATTGCTTTGTTTGATTTTCTTAGTCTGCAAGTCTCCAGGGTAGGGGAAAGCAGACTTCAAGCTTGTATGTTATGCTTTGATTTAGACAAGAAAACTCAAGCTGTACTCACTCTCTCTTCCAAAGTGCATAGGATTAAAAATAAAGCACTCTAAATCTTGGAGGTGGGTTTTGCGCTTGAGAGTTGAACAGAAGTAATAAAACCTAAACACAGAAACTTGCTTTTAATCTCATCTGCACCAAAACAGGTTTCCTTCATTTTAGCTGTTTTAAAGTGAAGATGAATCATTTTACTGTTGCTGCTGTTAATTCATTCTTGTTGATCTGTTGCAAATCAGAGACCTGGTTGATTCCAATCTATCTCCTGTAACCCCTGCTCTAAAAGATAAAGACTGCCTTTAGCAAAAAGAACCTTGCTGTTCATCATTCTGAACAAGTGCAGGAAAATAGAGTATAAATAACATTTTAAAATGTATCTTTATGAATTCAAACAGTTTAAAGAAAGAAACAAGAGTTACTTGGTTCCATTTATAATGCATTACTTTTAGCAACACCGTGTGGGAAATTAAATAGAATACAAAGTCAAATATAATTAAAATATACCCAATATCATGAGTCTTTGCTGGTGGGATGCAAGGAAAGTAAGTTGCTTGAATAAATCTCCCCCATCTGCACAACCTTTATAGTCCCTCCCTGACCTGCACAACACCTTTTATGTAGCCTTCCCAAGCTGTGCTGCATGTTTTTGCATCCTTCCCATCAGCCAAACCAGAAACATTTTAGAATTAATTATATGTGTAGAAAAGGGCCCAGTACAATGTGTGTGCTTAAAAGCATTCTATTCTCTATTCTTGGTTTAGGATTCTGATGGACTAGTTCTTCTTCATCCTGTTAAAATTTATTGCTGTTTAGAACATTTAGATTCTTCATTTGGTTGAATGCTATTTTATGTATGATTAATTTCCTACATCCTTCGTGTAGATTAGAGGTGTCAAACTTGCATTGTCACAGGATTGTCATGTGATATATCGTAACTTCCCCCCCCCTTCACTAAACTGGCCGTGGCCAGCTCATGATGCATCCGGCCTGCGGGCCATGAGTTTAACAGCCCTAATGTAGATTGAATCCTATATTGAAATTAATTGGAAATAATACTGTTATCTAGGAGGGTTGTTGTTCCATCTCCATATTTCAGAGTTGAAAAGAATGGGCTGTTGGCTTTGTCTACGTGTAACAGTAGACAAACTCTAAAAGGTTAGAAATGGAAGAATATTTGTACTGAATTTTCTGGGTTGAAGGATACGAGGGAAGAAAATATTGCCATATGGTTTCTCCCTCCAATGGTCATGAAGATTTGAAAATAAGATGCAATTCTCTTTTACAGTTTATGAAAGGTCAGGCCTTTAGGTAATGAATTTGGCATCTTGTGAAACAGATTTGAAATAAAGGCTCTGTTGGCTAATACAAATTTCTAGTAAGTGAAGTCTCCTTCAGGTCAAACTTTTGTGTTCAGTGTCCATGTAACTCCTTGTCATGAATAGTGAAATAGTGGATTTCCAGTCTGCAGCGCTTCGGAGCAGGCAGGAATCCGCAACTGCGCGGTTTCTGCCTGTGTTCACTGCCCGAGTGCCCCGAGCCATTTGGCTTCGGGGCTAAGCCACCTCCGTAGAAGGTGGCGAAGACAGGGGGAGGTCTGGCAGAGTCGAGAGATATAGCACCTCTCTTCCCTAGCCAGCTAAACCCCCTTTTCCAAAGGCAGCTGAGCAGTGGTCAGTAATGGCCGCCACATGGAAGAGCTCAGCTGGAAAAAGAAAGTGCAGGAGGAGCTGTGAAGAAATGAAAGTGATCTTTGCTGACCGGGACAAAGTAACAGTGAAAGTACCCTGGAACTTAAAACTTACTAAAGAAACATCGTTTCCAGAATGTGTCAAGCGGCAAATGGAAATTAAAGGAAAAGTTTTTTTTTTCTTTTCACTCTCCTTCTGAATGTGACAGCGATAGAACTTTAAGAGAATTGGAAACCCACATTGGAGGTATGGACTCTCCCACCCCATGGAAACAGCAGAAATATTTGGATATATTGGACATTGAAAGTGAATTGCTTTGAGAGTTGAAGCTAAGAGACAAAAGGATTTTTGGACATTGAAAAATTTAAGAAATTGGAAAACTCTTGTTGGAGGTATGGATTTCTGATTATTTAAAATTGACATTGCAAGTGGGAAGGGAGAGAAAAAAAAAATTGGAGCAGAAGCTGAAAAAGGAGGAGATTGCCTAGAATCCCAAAGGAAGATATATGGTAATTGGACCTCTTTGATTAAAAATTAACCCCAGAAAGAGAAAGAGAAGAAGGAAGAAAAGTATTAACTTTTGGAACTTTTTTTTTTTTAATTGCTTTTGATTGTCTTTGATTAAAAATACTTGTGGTTGTTTTGGAAAAAGTTTCCCTTTTTATAATGGCATCGTTTGTGGATGAACTAGAGATTGAATATCAAAAATATAAAAAAGAAGATACTTTGGGCACTTTGTTTCAATTCTTAGAAATGGCGTTATGTACTTATGAAAAGTTGATTACGCAGCAGAAGGACTGGGACAAGGAAGAAGAGGAAGAAGAAGACATCTTTGATGAACAATGGGTCCCTTCCGGAGAGGAGGAGAAAAAGGATAAGAAAAAGGGGATTTTAAGAATTATAAAAACAACCAAAAGAGAGAAAAATGAGCGAAAAGGTGGAGGCAAGTTTAGAAAGCAAAGGAAAAGGAGCAAGAAAAGCGAGGAGAAAAAGCAAAGGGGTAAAAAGGGCAAGGAGAAGAATAAGCAAGAGAGAAAGGGGGGGAGGAGAAGCCTTAATGGGGGGAAGCAAGACCTAAAGAAAAAAAGTTTATTTAGAGACAATGGGTGAATTTAATTTAGATTAAAAGAGGGATTCTGGAGGGTACATAAGTTTGTGTTTTTATATGTGTATTTAGAATATAAAATTCATTATGTAATCTTAGAATCTTTTAAACAGAATCCCAAGAAAAATTGCTATACGAAGTATTTTTAAGTTAGGGTAATGAGTTATAGATGTTACTCCAATTGGTGTACAGGAGAAGTATAGTAAAAGAAAAAAAGATGAATGGATAATTGGAAATAGAACAGACAAAGAATGTTGTTGAAAATGGTAATAAGATATGGAAGGATATATATGCTTTTTTTTGGATTTTGTATATTGATAAAAGGCAATAAAATTTTAATTAATAAGAAATAATTGGGATGGAAAGGAGAAGTAGGGATAAGATATGAAGTTAATACTATATGAAGTATTGATATTATAATTTGGAAATGTTATGCCTTATTGGTCTTTTATTATTATTTTTTTCTAGAAAAGAATTTATAAGCTGTTATGCCTTGACTCTTTGTGCATTGTTTTTATAAAACTGATAAAAATGGTTTTTATATATATATATAAAAAAGAAAATGATAATAAGATATGGAAGGATATATGGGATGAATATGATGTTTGAATTTATGTCTGTGTGAAGAGTTTTAACCCGGGAACAGACAACCTTCAGAAAAGATCTTTTAGTTTTGTTTATGTTTTGTGTTGTTTGTGTATTGTGTTTTTTGTAAAACTAATAAAATTTGTTTTTTATTAAAAAAAAAAAATCAATAAAACCTTGGAGGAATGTTAGATGAGAATAATTGTAAACAAGTCAGAAAGAAATGAATATGATGACTATAAAATGGATAAATATAGAAAAGAAATGAAATTGAATAAGAGTAAAGAGAAATAATGAGAAATTTGCAGAAAGATATTTATGTGTCCATATGGAAATGGGATAAATTAGAATTATGTTGTATAAAAATAATGTTTTATTCGACTTGTAAAAATTTATAATGTTAAGAGGTTTTATGTATTTATGTATTTAATGGTTAATGATGTGTTGTTTTATCTTTAAAATTAATAAAATTTGTTTCAAAAAAAATAATAATAATATAAATGCCTCAATTCTAGATGTTGCATATCAACAAAATGGGGAATTAGTATCGATTGGATTCCCTTTCCCGACTGTGGTACAGGAACCCGGACGTGCCAACCGTCTATATGTATGTATGTATGTATGCATGTATGTATGTATGCATGTATGTATGCATGTATGTGTGTGTGTGTGTGTGTGTGTATATATATATGTATGTATGTATGTATGTATGTATGTATGTATGTATATATGTATGTATGTATGTATGGCATTCAGCTTTTTTCGGGTATTTTCCCACGTCATAGTAGTGGTGCTTTTAAAGTTGTAGCAACGTTTCAGCAGAATCTCATCTGCCATCATCAGGCTTCTGTATAGTGTTCGTCTGTGAGTTAGACTTTTACAGTGGTTTCAGATTTAAATTTGGGGCAGCCTATTGCTGTGCCAGAATGGTTTTTTCTTCATCCTGATTGGTTGAGAGTCTTGGTCTGTGTTTATTGGTCTTGGAGTTTGCTGTGTTCTGCTTCTAATATCTTCTGTCTGTTTTTTTGGCTCTTTTTGTATCTTGATTGGCTGGCAACATTGTGTTACTTTATTGGAGGCCTTTAGTGCAGCTTGGCTTCGGGTAAATGGACGGCTATCATTCGTTAGGAAGCTGGGTTTCATCTGGGTGCCTGGTTGGGGTGTGTTTGAGCTGGAGATATCAGGGGGGATCTGTTTGTGCCCAGGTGTTTGCCTGGCTTGTGGTGTGGAGATTTTTTTGTTTGTGAGTGCAGGCTTCCAAATGATTGACAGCCTGGTGGAATCATCTCTTCTGTTCATGCTTTCTGGTCTTTTTTCAATCTCTATGGCTTTTCTGATGATTCTGTGGCTGGGATTTTCTACAGTGGCTAGGGTTTTGGTGCCATTGAAGTTGATGCTATGACCTGTGGCTTCCATGTGTTGGACTGGTGAGGAAGTGTGTTCCAGCTTTTTGACTGCATTTTTGTGTTCATCCAGGCGGGTGCTTATTCTTCTATTGGTCTGTCCAATGTATGTGGCCGGGCATGATGCACAGGGGACTTCGTATATACCTTGGTTTTCCAGGTCAATTTTGTCTTGGGGTTCCTGAGGATGGTTGCTATTTTTCTGTCTGTTTTGAAGGCAGTCTTCATGCGGTGTCTGTATAGAATCTTACTAATTTTGTCTGTAGTGCCTCTTATGTAGGGCATGACAGCTGTTCCATGGGTCTGTTCATCTTCTGGGTCTCTATTATGTCTCAGTGTGTTTTTGTGGATCAAGTTGGTGATTTTGCTTTTGTGGAAGCTGTTGGCTGTCAATATTTTAGTCAGGGTGCATAGTTCAGTCTTAATGTGTGTCTTGTCTGCAGGCGTTTGGTTCTAGTAATTAGTGTTTTAGCCACGGAGTTTATCTGTGCTGGGTGGTGGTGGGATTGGGCGTTGAGGTAGCGGTTGGTGTGTGTTTTCTTCTGGTATATGGTGTGTCCTAGTGTGCCATCTGTTTTCTTGTAGATTAGTACATCTAGGAATGGTAGTTGTTTGTTTGTTTCTGTTTCCATGGTGAACTTGATTTTGGGGTGTGCGCTGTTTAGGTGTGTTAGGAAGTTGTTTAGGTTTTCTTGTCCATGGGGCCAAATCACAAATGTGTCATCGATATATCTTAACCATAGTTTGGGTTTGACTATGGCATTAGCCAGGGCTCTGGATTCGAATTCTGCCATGAACAGGTTTGCAATGACAGGTGACAGTGGTGATCCCATGGGGGCTCCTTCAATTTGTTTGTATCTTTGTCCTTTGTATATGAAATATGTGTTGGTTAAGCAGTGTTCTGTTAGTTCCATGAGGTGTTTAGCTGGTTGGTATTTATTTTTGATGATTTCAAGGGTCTCTTTTATTGGGACTTGAGTGAATAGTGAAACCACGTCAAAACTTACAAGTGGATCTTCTTGTTCCACGTGTAGATCTTTGATCATTTCCAAGAAGTGGTATGAGTTTTGTACATGAGAAGCTGCTGTTTCAGCATGGGGCTGTAGCTCTTTTGCTAGGTGTTTAACTAGGTTTTGTAGTGGTGCTCCTCTGGAGCTGACTATGGGTCTGAGAGGTATGCCTTCTTTGTGTATTTTTGGGAGGCCGTATAGTTTGGGGCATGTGGAAGATTTCTCTCTGGATATGATCGTGTGTTGGATCTCTTTGCTTATGTGGCTGGTTATAATTTTCTTCTTGGTTAATTTTTCCAGATATGTGGTTGGGTCTGTGTTTATGGGTTTGTATGTGGAGTCTTGGAGTAGGTCTGTCAATTTAGTTTCATAGTCTTTTCTGTCCATTACTACAGTGGCATTCCCTTTATCTGCTGGGAGAATGATTATGCTGCTGTCTCTTTTCAGGGTTTGTAGCGCTTTAATTTCATTTTGCTGCAAGTTGCTTTTGGGTGGTTTGCTTGTGCATAGGATGTTGGTAACTTGGTGTCTTATTTTATCAGCTTCATCTGTATTTAATTTAGTTAGGCTGGATTCTACTGCACATATGATGGATTCTGTGGGGATTTTTTGGGGTGCTATTGCATAATTGAATCCTTTGGTTAGGACTTCTGTTTCTGTTTTGGTGAGTTCTCTGTTGGAAACATTGTACACTCATTGTTTCAGGTGTTGTTGTGAGTTGTTGGGGGTTTTCTTGTCATGTTCTAGGAGCTTTTCCTGTTTGTAAATGCTTGCAGATTCAGCTCTCCAAGTTGTAAGTTGTTTTATCTTGTCCCAAAGTAGAGGGTGGATTTTGCTGCTCAATTCCAGGTGTACTGCTAGCAAATCTTTGTTTAACTGATCTAATTGGAATCTCTTACTGTGGAGCTCATTCCTTAGTAGAGCCATTTCAGTTCTTTTCAGGATACGTTTAGTGGCTGCTTTGCTTTGATGAAATGTTAATTTAAAGCAGGTTGGTGTAGTATTGTTGTCTCTGCAGCTGCGTAGGAATTGGAGGTCACATAGTATTCCTGCTCTTTTAATTTCCAGTTTCTCGTAGGTTTTGATCTGGTTGTTTATTCCCTCCCCATAGAGGTTTGATATTTGTTTTCTTTAGTTTTTGCAGGTACTTACATGTATGGCATTCAGCTTTGTTCGGGTATTTTCCCACGTCATAGTAGTGGTGCTTTTATCAAAACAAAGCTGAATGCCATACATGTAAGTACCCGTGAAAACTTAAGAAAACACACACACACACACACACACTCACACACACACACACACACACATATATATATATATATACATATACATATACATATACATATACATATACATATACATATACATATACATATACATATACATATACATATATATATATATATATATATATATATATATATATATATATATATATTAGTTATAGTTTAGTTATAGTTATATATAGTTTATATTATTTATTTATATAGTTGTACAGTTATATAGATAGATCTATACAGAGTCATATTTATATCTATATTTATAAAGACACCTCATATCTCTGAGGTACTTTAGATGATTGCAATGGCAAGCAGAGGTAGAGCCAAGGCACGGACCCAAGACAAGTCTAAAAGAGCTAAGGGTCCTTCAAAGGCCGCAGAGAAGGATGCCACCCGATGCCAAAAAGCATTGGAAAAGCAAATTGAAAGGCTGAGAGGATTTCCCAGTCTCCCACTCCAACTCCACAAGATCAGATTCAATGCACCCCTATACCCTTAGACTTGTCCTTGCCATCTTGACCACCTGCTACCATAACATCAAGTGCACAGACTTCGAGACGAGCCCCTGAAGCAACCCTTCATACCAACGGTGGCTGGTTTACAACAGGAGGAGTTCTTCCAGATGAAGTTCCAGAAACAAGGCATGGATGGAGTTCCTGCAATCCGCAGAGGAATCACAGCGGGGGTGCAACAATCCCTCATGGCCAGACAGATCCCAGTGTCGGAATGCGACTCATAGTCAGTCAGATCTCTGTGCAGAACTGATCTAAATTATCCTCAAGTACCTCCCCAAGAGGGGAGCTTTCCTTGATTTCCCGTATACATTCACAAGATGTTCAGGAGGAGGGAGAAGGAGAGGATTAAATGAACCAAGCAGACACAGTCTCACTTCAAGATAGTGAAGCCCCCCTGGAGGTGGAGCCCCCAGAAAGAGGCATGTCAGATGACGAGGACATCGAGCCTGACCAACCTACTTTTACGGGCCTATTTCACCCACAGCTTTTCAAATCTTTCCTATTTAAGGCCAAAACCACAGCTCACCTTGACAAGTCTCCCTCTGCCCAACAACAAGAATCTCAAGAGCATTAATGAGGTCGAGGTTATTACGGTTCCACAAATGTTTTTAAATCTGATCCAGAAACAGTGGACCTCGGCAGCAATGTACGCACCCCCCCAAGCTTCAATAAAAAAATCTTTAATTTAGCTTCAGACTTTTCTGATTACCTGAGTACCCCTGAAGTAGATGAGCCTGTAGTTGCTTTTGCATCCTCCTCCATTATTCCCACAGAAGAGGATGCTCTTAAAACGGAGGAGAAGAAAGCCGAGATTGCTCTCAGGAAGGCATATCAATCTGATGTGTGGGACATAAGGGTGGCAACAGCCGCATCCTTCTTTACTATGACCTCCCTCAGATGGCTCCATCACTTGAGGGACACCATACCAAATTCTAACATTAGGGCGCATCAGGACATTGCCAATATAATTGCAGCTGCAGAGTTCTCTGCGGATGCTACATTTAATTCGGTCAAATTTTCAGCTTGAGCCATGGCATCGCAGATTACAGCCCAACAATTACTTTGTCTTAGACATTGGCAAGCTGACACCAAACACAAATGGGAAGCTTGCTTCTTCCCCAATTTCAGGTGATAAATTGTTTGGTGCTGCCTTAGATCCGCTGTTAATTGAGGCCAGAAGCAAGAAGAAGATTCTCCCCTCCCTCTTCTGTCGTTCAGACACCAGGACTTAGCCTTTTAGGAGAAGCTCCTTTCGTCCCTATTATCAAGGTCCATTCTCCACTAGATTTCAGAGGGTACCAGGGTATAGGGGCGCCCAACACTGCGATAGACTGGAATTCACTGACAGACCTTGTAGGGGGGGAGGACAGGGGAGGAGACCTTTTAGAGGAACAGGAAACAGTGGTTTCCGTCGCCCAAGATAATTTCAGGAAACTTGCTCCCATTGGGGGACAATTAAGATTCTTTGCAGACTCCTACATTGGATTCCTGGGTTTGCGACACCATCAGATTTGGCCTGGCTCTAGAATTTCAATCCACAACCCCAAAGTTTTTTTGCAATGTCCTCTTTTCAGGGACCCATTTAAAAGGAGCCTGATGGAGACAGCGATCAATCACTTACTGGAAATTAACGCCATCCAACCGTAAGCTGGGATCAGCAAGGCCAGGGATTCTCTTCTTTTTGTAGTCCCTAAGAGTTCGGTGGGATGGAGGGCAATACTAGATTTACAACGACTCAACTATACTCTATCGCAAATTTAAAATGAGTACGTTGCAATCCATCCTGCTTGGCATAAGGGAGGGAGATTTTTTTTATCTTCCATCAATCTGACAGAGGCCTACTTATACATACAAATTAGACCTCCAAATTTCTTAGATTCGGCTATAACAATCAACATTTTGAACACGTCGCCCTGCCCTTTGGGTTGTCATCTGCCCCAAGGACCTTTACAAAGGTTCTGGCGGCCCTGTCCGCCCACCTTCGGGGCATTTCTGTCAGACTCCAGTGCTACTTGGATGACATTTTGATACTATCTCCCTCACCCAGACAGGCAGAATTGGATACGCAAATTACATTGCGAACCCTTCAACAACACAGTTTCTCCATTAATTGGGCAAGGAGCCATTTGTCTTCCTCAACTCACTTATCTCACCTGGGTTCGATAATAGACACTGTTCAGGGACGAGTGTTTCTATCCCCTGAGAGGCAGGAGAGCATCCAGAACTTAGCTCAAACTATCAGAACCCTAAAACGGATTCCTCTGGCTGATTTGTCAAAATTACTGGGAAAAATGATTTCCTGTATTTCTATTATTCCTTGGGCCCGGTTCCATGCTAGATCACTCCAATGGTTTTTGCTTCCCTACCAAAGATCAGGGCGAAGCAACTCCAAGATCTGAGTATTTGTTCCAACAAAAATCCTACTCTATCTACACTGGTGGATCGTTCTGACCATCAACAAAGGTTGTCTGCTGAAGGAACCCCACAGACTCACCGTCACCACAGATGCCAACCTGTTTGGATGGAGAGCACATTTCCAGTCCCTCTCGGCGCAAGAATGTTGGTCAGCAGCAGAACGATTGAACAGTATAAATTGGTTGGAGCTCAGGGCCCTTCGCAGTTTGCTTCCTCATATTCAAATGAGAAACATCCTCATATTTAACAGACAACGTTACAACAAAAGCACACATGAACAGACAAGGGGGTACACACTCAAAACAACTCATGGGGGAAGCAGAGAGACTGCCGTTGGGTGGAAAGGAACTTGGGCTCCATCACAGCGGAACACATTTCAGGACTGACAAACACACAGGCAGACTGGCTGAGCAGGACCACAGACAATCAATCGGAGTGGTGCCTGCACCCGGATCTGTTTCAGGAGACGATTCAGAAATTTGGTCTGCCAGTTATAGATCTGTTCATTTCTCCCCTAAACTCGCAGCTCCCCAGATTCATTTTGAGATACCCATCTCAGGGGGCGGAGAACATCAATGCCCTCTATTGCTAGTGGCCCCCAGGACTCCTCTAGGTCTTTCCACCTCTCCCACTGATACCCAAGGTGATCCAGAAAAGCTGCTAGATGAGAAAGCAGAACTGATCTTGGTGGCACCACACTGGCCCAGGAGGCCATGGTTCGCAGATCTCAGGGGCCTGTCCATAGAAGAACCATGGAAAATTCCACCGTACAAAATTTGGCACACCCAGGGACCAATCCAAAACCCGGACCCTCAACGGTTGCAATTCGCCGCTTGGAAGCTGAGCAGAGACATCTAAATAAGGGGAATTTCTCGACCAGGGTGATCAACACAATTCAAGCAGCTCAGCATCATGGACTATCTTTTATAAATGGTGCACCAAATCCAAGGTGGACCCATTTTCGCCATCAGTGGCACAAGTTTTAGAATTTTTTCAAGATGGTCTAGACAGAGGACTCTCTCCAAATACTTTAAGATGACAGGTGGCGGCTATTGCCTCGGTGATGATCTGGGAAAGTCTAACATCCATCTCCCAACACCCATGGATAAAGAGTTTTCTTAGAGGCACCACAAATTTATGTCCACCAGTGGTACATCATTACCCCACCTGGGACCTTAATAAGGTACTCACAGCACTCATTTGAAGTCCATTTGAACCTCTGAAAATTACTAGTCTCCATTTTTTACATACAAGGTAGTGTTCCTTGTAGCTATAACATCAGCACGATGTATCTCTGAAATAGCAGCTTTATTGGCCCGGAAGGACCTCTGTATCTTCCATTCTGACAGAGTGGTTCTTCGACCAGACCCCACAGTCACACCAAAAGTCAATTCGACCTTCCACAGGGCACAAGAACTGATCCTCCCAAATTTTTGCCCCAGACCTTCTCGGGGACTAGAGCATCAATGGCACTGACTAGATGTCTGCAGAGCTCTCCATATGTACCTACACCGAACGGCTTTTTCAGGAAGGCAGAAGCCCCTTTTGTATCTTTTCAGCCAACTACTCAGGGACAGAAGGTATCTTCTTCAACTATAGGTAGATGGCTGAAGGCCACGATAGCTAAGGCGTACGAGACTCAATCATTACCCGTGCCTAGAGGCATCACAGACTACTCAACAAGGAGGGCGGCAACTTCAGTGGCCTGGGCCATGCAAGCTCCTATAACAGGACTCTGTAGAGCAGTGACATGGATCTCCCCATCACCTTTCATTAGACATTACAAAATTGATGTATTTGCTTCTGCTGAGGCTTCCTTTGGTATAGGAGGGTGTTACCGTGAGTCCAATTGGACAGTGAGGAGGCTCCAACCCAGATGGAGACCCTCACATAGGACAAGCCAAGCTTTGGTATGTCCCATTCTCTGTATGCTCAGAGCAGCTCAATGGAGAAAGTGTGTTGGTACTTATCTGATATGCCCATTCTCAGTGAGCTGCGACAAGCGTCCAGTCCCAATATCTGTCTGGTGGGGTCCTGTTCCTGCCAACGATAAATCTAGATATACGCAACAAACAAAGAAAAACATGACGATAGAGAGAGCGGGGGTTGCATCACCTCGTCTTTGCCAAAACTGGGGGATGCTAGGGAGGAGCCAGGGAGGAACAACAGCGTCCTACTAATTAAGCCCAGCCTATCCGAGCAGGGACTAAGCACCTCCCTCTCTGGATGCTCATCGCAACTCACTGAGAACGGGCATATCAGGTAAGTACCAACGCCCTTTTTCTTGATGGGCAGAGCAGCCATAAATTGCAAAGGTGATCCTTACTTCCTTTCCAGCTGGGGAAAAATGCTGCAGTGGGACTGTATAAGGTTGAGGTGCTCAGAAATCCTTAGTTTGGCTACTCCACAGGAAAACTTACAAACTTTTGTTACTGTTTTCAACTTCAAATTTATTCCTGATTTTGCATGATAGTGCAACAGAAGGTTGGTAGAAAAAAAAAAAGGACAGCATCCTAATGACCCCAAATTGTAATTTGGCTTATCAAAGTAATGGCAAACTACTCCTGTAATTTATCAAGGAAACTACAAATATGTCGTCACAAAAGTTGAGACTAATTTCAGGGACGTTGTATTTTTTAAAAAAACAAAAAGAAAAAGTGGATTTCTGCTGATCATCTCATTTTACAACAATATATTTGACAGTAAAAGTGGGTTTTCTTCCATTGTGCCTTTTGTGAGCTATTTTATGCGGGAAGTTTCAGGCAGCAGAGCTGCTTAACATTTTCCCCATTGGTTTTCTTTGCAATTCCTTTCTGCACCCAACTTTTCCTCTTGGTTCTATGCTCCAATTCCTCAGCCAAATGTAAAACGGTCACAGCGATAAGACTTCTTTTTCCTGTAGTATTGGAAGTTCTGAATTCTTAAAGGAGTAATGAATAACTTAAAGGGACTGTGTCCCAACTGTTTTTAATAGTTTACATCAGGCAAAATATTCTAGGTCAGTCTTTTGAATATAGGTGGTCCTTGCTTAGCAACTGCCTCATATAGTGGCTGCACTTTTCAACCAATTCTCTTATTTATGACCTTTACAGATGTGCAAAGCTAAAGGTGATACCACAGTTGCCATTTCACTTGGCGACTGCTTTAACAACCAAGTTGCTGGTCCCAATTGTGGTCACTAAATGAGGATTACTTGTACTACTATTTATGAACCTGTTTTCACCTGCTTCCTTTTCTTTTGATCCAGCAAAAAATCTCACATTCCTGAAAGTATTGTTATATAATTTAATTTTGAAATAGATATTTATATTTGCAATTTATTTTACAAAAAAATAAATTGATCCATTTCCTCAAAATGTTGATTTTTTTAAATATAGGAAGTCCTTGCTTACCAACCACACATTTCAGCAACTTTTTGAAGTTCCCTAAAGCCATATTAGGACTCCAGGAACACTTCAGCTCCCTAGACGTGCCTATCTCCCCTCTCCCATGTCTGCCCTTTCAGCTGCCTTGCCCATCCTTGTGGGATGGCTAGAGTTGCATTCCTCTGTTGCTTGACATGGCCCCAGAAGACTCAGCAACCATCAGCAAGGATTCCTTTGCCCAGCTACTTTCTTTACTAGTTCCCTGCCTCGCCTTTGGTGCCCAGCACTTCCCTTCCATTGCTCTCTCCTTTTCAGACTCAGTTTCTTCAGCAAAGCAAGGGTCTGTGAAGAGAGCACGGTTTTATTCCCTTTGGAAGGTGCTGAGTATAAAACATTGATGGGAGGTGGGACTGGGAGAGAAGAAGGCAGTTGGGGCAAATGAATGCTTGCTGGGAGTTGCTGAAACTTCTTAGGCATGGCAAGCAAATGCAAAACCATGCATTCTAGGGTTGCTTGCTGCAGTTCAAGGCAGGGTGCACGGTGGCCAGAAGGGAAGAGATGATGGAGGAGATAGGAGGGTGGGGGGAGTTAGGCACTAACGTAATAACTGAAGATGCCACAACAGGAAGAGCCAGGATTGCTGCTGTAAGTTGCTGCAGTCATGTAACACCTTGTGTTACGACTGTACCAACTTAAGATGGAAATTCCAGTTCCAATTGTAGTAGTGAATCAAGGACTACCTATAGCCGACAGGGAAAATGACAGTCTGTTGACATTGGCTGACAGCAGTTGTGGTTTTCTTCTTGCAGGAATGTGTCTATGATTTCTGCCATTGTGCCATGTAATATATGCAATAGCACTTAGACTTATATACCACTTTATAGTGCTTTACAGCCCTCCCTAAGCAGTTTAAAGAGTCAGCATATTGCCCCCAACAATTTGGGTCCTCATTTTACCCACCTTCGAAGGCTGGAAGGCTGAGTCAACCTTGAGCCTGGTGGGATTCGATCTGCCCAATTGCAGTAGGAGTAGCTTGCAGTACAGCACTCTAACTACTGCGCCACCGAGGCTTCTTGATAATCCTTGGTTAATGATGGTCAGTGGAACTGGAAACTCCATCATTAAGTCATACAATCATAAGCATGATGTCACATGGCTGAAGTGACTTTTAGTTATGTCATAAGGTGCTCTGCCTACTTTCCCATTAACTTTGCTTGTTGGAAGCCAACAGTGAAGGTTGCAAATGATGATTATATGACCGAGGGATGCTGTGATTGCCATAATTGCAAACCACTTGCTAATTGCTAATCATGTGACCGTGGGCATGCTGCAATGGCTGCTACTATAAGGGCTAGGCATAAGTGTTCCCATTTAGTACTGTCATACTTTGAAGAATTGCTAATAATCATTAACCAAGGGCTATTTGTAATATACCAGCAGTCAGTTGAATAAGTATTCAGTATTGTTTTTCTTTTTTCTTTTTTTTTGTAAATTTTATTTGAATTTTCACAAAAAGAAAAGAAACACAATCAAAACATCTTTTTTGAAAGGAGCATAATCCCGGGTTACATTTCTTCGTGCAGACACAATTTCAGGTTCATGCTCATTTTTATATTCTATTCCATATCTCACTACAATTTTACATTTTCTACATAGCTTCTCCCCTCTTAATTTCCTCAATTTTATTATATTTATTTCATCTCAATTCAAATCATTATATTTATATTTTTTGTCTGTCCTGTTTCAATTGTCTTTTCTCATTAAACAAAATTTCTCCTGTAGTTACTGATTGGAGTATGACGCTTTTATATCTTTCCCCTAAAGTTATAACACTCAATATAATGCATAGCTTCTATTCGGATTCTGTTTGGTACATTCTTAAACTACACACAATATTCTTAAAAAAAAGAAAAAAATATAAATGTATATAATTAAAACAACATTCCATTCCAATTCAATTCTATCATTAATATTAAAATTCATTAAAGTCTTAAGATTTTTCACGTTACTTTTCAATTAAATATCATACCTCTATGGGAACAATTATTAGCTTTCCATTATCAATTCCTCCCCTCTTCACGTATATTTTATAAAACATTGACTAATTAAAGTGTTCCCATTCCTTCCTAATTCAGTTTTCTCATTTATTTCATTTACTTTATTCACAAACATTTCACTAAGTTACACTAACCATTCTATCCCTCATTCTAATCATATGTTGTTTCCAATTTTCTAAAGTTATTTCTATTTCAAATACAACAACACAATCTCATGCACCTTTACAGAATCCTCCTTTCAGTTAAATTTTTACCCATTATCTCTAAATAGGTCCTGTTTCTTTATATCTTGCTCTGGACCTTTGTAACTTCTTTTCCTTTCCTCCTTCCCTTTCTTCTCCCTCCCCTTTTTACCCCTTTGTCTCTCTACCTCTACTTCCCTCTTCTGTTTTCCCCTTTTCTATTGTTTTCCAGTATTATACTTATTTTTCAAATTATTTTTCTTTTCTTTGGTTGTTTTTTTGAATCTTAAATTCTCCATCCTCTTTCCCCTCTTTCCTTTTTCTTCCCCACATATAGTTACTTGTTCATTAAAGATGGCTTCTTCTTTGTCCCAGTCTTCTTGTTTTGCAGTCTTGTTGTTTCTCATAGTTCCAGATCTCCATTTCTAAGAATTGAAAAACAAAGCCAAAGAAACCCTTCCCTTCTTGTGCCTCTTCTTTGTAATTTTTAAGTTCCATTTTCAATTCATCGAAAAGTGATGCCATTGTAAAAAAATTTAAACAACCACCCGATTGATTTTAGTCATTCAAATATAATAACCAAAAATCCAAAAGTCACCAAGTAATCCAAATATACACAAGCTGTTTCTTTTTGCTCTTTCTTTTTTTCCCACTTTCTCTTCCTGGGGTTACTATTTAGTTGCAAAGTTTCAGTTAAAATGTATCTTTTAGAAGTCTTACTGAAATTTTACTTTAGATTCTTTTAAAGTCCAGGCAGTCTCCTCCCTCTTCCAGATCCTGACCTTATTCTTTTTCTCTCCCTTCCAGCTTATAGAAGAAAAAGTTTTTAATGTCCAGAAATCTTTATTGTCCTTTTGGCATTTAGTTATATTTTCAGCTTAATTGCCTATTGATGCCAAAGCAGATTATTCCAATTTCTTATTCTTAATTGTCAATATAAGGAAGGAAAGAGAAGAAAAAAAAAAGCCAAACCTTTCCCTTTTCACTTTCTTTCGCTGCTTCCGGCTCTTCTTTGGGAGCGATGTTATTTCTTGTAAACTTTAAATTCCAGGGTACGTTAGTTATTGCTTTTTCAACTTAGCAAAAACTTTCACTTCTTATCTTCCTCCTTCACGTTCTTTTCCAGTTGAGTGCTTCTTTGAGGTGGCCATTTCTGACCACTGCTCCTACCGCCTTCGGGAAAGGGAGTTTTGACCAGCTGAGGAGGAGAGATGCGGCTCTCCTCGACCCTGCTGGCAGTCTCCCCCTTCTTCACCACCTCTACGGGATGGCTTAGCCCCGAAACCAGCTGGCTCGGGGCACTCCAGCGGCGAGTCCAGGCAGAAACCACACACGATCGCGGATTCCTGTGTGTCAAACAGGAAGTCAATATTGTTTTTCTATTTTATTTATTTTATAGGATTTTGAAGTTGTATTACTGTTTTATTTGATAATATACACTGACAGTTTGTGGTGTATTTGTTTCTTGCCAACTCAATTCCAGTGAAAACTGATGAGTTTGAGTCATGGTCATACTTCCTCCCTCCTTTATTATTGCATTGCACTGCAGCATTCGGGAATCCCTACTGCAGAGGCTGCCTGAAATGCCCATTGGGGCATTATCAGTTTCTCCATAAAATAAGGCAGGATTGTTCAGAAAAGGTTGTGTCAAAAGATGGGTTAAGTGAATACAATTTCCTGTTTTCTTTTTTAATGCTCCATTAGTGTGTACAATACAGACAAATAGGATTAGGAATTCTGCAGCATCAGTTTAATTTCAGCTCTCATTTTTAATACATTTTATCTCTTGTTACAGAAATGTGAAAAAACAATGTCAGTACAGGTAGTTCTGGACTTACAACAATTCACTTAGTAACCATTCAAAGTTAAACGGCACTGAAAAGAGTGACTTATGACCATTTTTCGCACTTACGATCGTTGTAGTATCCACAGTCGTGATCAAAAATTGGATGCTTAACAACTGACTCATATGTATGATGGTTGCAGGGTCCCAGTGTCATGTGTTCACTTTTTATGATCTCTTGACAAGCAAAGTCAATGGGGAAGCCAAATTCACTTAACAACCATGTTACTAATTTAACAATTGCAATGATTCACAACAACTGTGGCACAAAAGTTTGTAAAATGAGGCAAAATTCACTTTTTTTTCACTTAGCAACAAAAATATTGGGCTCAATTGTGGTTGTGAACCTATAGTTGTTCCTTCTATAAAAATGTCCTCTAGTTTCTGTCTAGGTTATGCTGGTTGTTGTTTTTTTTAAATGGGAGAATTTTAAAAGGAGGTCTGCAAGGAAAATGCTAAATCCAAGGTGGATTGTTTTGTGAATTCTTGCTGTTGTATTGTTGGCTCTCCATTCTTACTTGAAATTTTGGGAGGTGTCTAATCTCCTGTCCACTTCTAGGAATGTATGGGAGAGGAAACAGATTTGCAGGATTCTAGCCCAGGATGCCTAAAAAGCAAGTTTCTCACAAATTGAGCAATTTGGATAACTTGGTAAAGCATAATTCATTCAAGGTTGGTTGGTTTGGTGGCTGACTTTCTCTGTTTCTCTTTTGTAATTGGCCCAGAATACAACTCTTCATCACTATAAACTCAGGTGCTTAAAAAATAAGATTCTTTTGCATCTTAAAAGATGTTTGTCCAAGAGGATCTAGTTCTTTCTTGACAGCTATAGGTGGTGGCCCTTTAGCGTGGGCTTGCATCGCCCCTGGATTTTCCTCCAACATTCTTCTATGATTGCTGTTCAGTTGCTTTCTGTGCTGAGAAGAATCTGAATTTCCTGGCAGCAGCAGGTTTTTTCTTAGACTGCCATTTTATCACATGCTTTAATCACCACATCCAAGCTTACAACGAGTAAGCTGGAAACAGCTGCCCCCACCCCCAATCTGACCTCTTGGGATATATACTAGCTACCTCTGAGGTTGCTACGGTCAGTTGATCTGCTTTATTCCCTGGCAGTTGTTCTGACCTCAGCTAGCTTTATTTGCCTGCATCCTCTCTCCCTTTGCTAATGCCCAGCTTGGGAGTCAAAAGCAGCTCAGGAGTGCATGTGCATACAGACGTGTATAACAATTACCTGCCCATTTCCTGATATATGTTCTGTCAAGATGAAAGTGGTTCTGATCATAAAACTTGGATGACCACCATGATTCCATCATTATCCTTAATTCTGCAACAGTTTTAGGTTTAGTTTCAAACATTTTTTAAAAAAAACTTATAAGTGCTTTAAAAATAGAAGCAGCAAAACAACCTTTAAAATACAAGGGAAGGACAATAATGAGATGGAGATAATGTGAGACCTACTATTGTATTCACCATAAACAGCAAATGTGGGAATAAACTGTCCTTACCCCGTGAGAAGAAAAAAAATTGTTGAATGCTTTTTTAATGTACATTTGTGCACATCTCAAGTGCATTAACAGTTAAACTTTCAGCTCATAGCTTAAACTCATCAGACCACGAAAAGCCTCCATTAGTTACTCATGCTCCATTGCTCAAGTAGAATATCACGCTGGAATGTTTTATTTTTTTCTCTTGCTTCAACTTCAATGATGTGTTTTAGGACATAGATCCCAAGTGCTTATTTTTCCTTCCTGAAAAAAGCAGCCTTGTTCCGGAACAGGAAATACGTTTTTTTGGTTCAATGGAACACTTCTATAGTGCTATGCAAAATGCTATGCTAGCACAATAGCATTGTAATAATTGGTGTATGCTTATAATAGATGTGCAAATGAGCAGCTTCACAAAAACATCCCTTTATATGTGATTTCCTTAGTCCAGTGTCCTCCAGATATTATGTTCTTTTGTTAACCCACCCAGCATAAATATTAGGATTATAACAATTATAATTGAAAGCACTCCATTTGGTATAGAGGCTAAGGTATCAGCAGGGGTGGGATTCAAATTTTTTAACAACCGGTTCTGTGGGCATGGCTAAGTGAGTGTGGCCATGTGACTGGTGGGCGTGGTTTGTTTGTTTTTTTACAGCAAACACCCCCCCCCATTTTTGGACCTTTTGGGCCTCAGGGAAGCTTCCTGGGGAGGGGCATTTTTGCTTTCAGAAAGCTTCCCTGAGGCTCAGGAAGGCACAAAATGGAGCGGGGAGGGTGCTGTGCCCCCCTTCCATTTTTTTGCCTTCCTGGGCCTCAGGGAAGCCTCCTGGGTGAAGCAGTAAGTAAGTGAGGGAAATACTGGCACAGCTGATCATAGGAACAGCTGATCATCAGGAGGGGGAAAAAAAGAAATACCTTAAGGAGTGACTGGGCAGGAAAGAAAGCAGTCAGTGATGTCAGGCATTCATGCAGTGTTGCATATGCATGATAAGGACTGACTGGGAGGGGAGGGACAGGAGGAGAGGGGCAGGGCCAGCCAGGGGCACAATTTGCTGGTTTTCCAAACTGCGCAGAATCATAACCGGTCCAAACTGGTAGAATCCCATCCCTGGGTATCAGGCTAGAAACTGGGAGGCCATGAGTTCCAATCCTGCCTTAGGCCCAAGGCCAGCTACTCTCATTCTCACAGCTCAAGGAAAGAGGCAATGGCAGATTACTTTTGAAAAACCTTGCCATAAAAACTGCAGGGAGTTATCCAAACAGGTTGGGAGTAGTCCATGTAATAAAGCTGAATGTAGCCCCACATCAGGAATCATAATATTCTGTATATTCCTGCCATTGGCAACTAGTAATATATTTTTGGGAAATATCTATGGAACAATGTGACATTTTGCAGATGAAAAGTTAGATATATAGCTCCTATTTTGAGTTGCAAATGCTTGCTTATCATGATTGATAGGCATAAGTTTGAAAGATTCTCACAGTGCAGTTTCAGTTTCATTCTCTTCTTCTGAGTGGAATATATAAATATTAAGACAAAGATACACTTTTAAAGCTGTTTGATGTAACAAAAATAAAAAGTTATACATAGGACAAGCAGTATGAAATGGGAGTAGGTGAATATAGAAGTATAACTTTAAAATGATATAGATTTACATTTGAAATAATTATCTTTTAAAATTTCTTTTTAACTATTATATATGTCAGTGCTTATCTGTATAAGGCCATGATTGTTTATGGAATTGTAAAAGGGAAAATAGATCTGCTTTCAAGGAATGTGTGTACAATGTAAATTAGAATGAAAGAAAAATAAACAGCAACAGGTGGAAACAATGAAAAATAGGCAGAATGAGTTGGAATGTCATGCCATCTTTTTATGATCTAAACCCCTCCCACTTTTTTCACTTCCAATTTAATAGCTGAGCCATACACTAAATAAATATTAGCAGAGAAAAGGCATCACATTTTTGTATGCTGGCTATGATCAAGAAAGAATATTAAGCCAAAGGTTTGCTATGGAGATAAATTTTGAGAGTACATTTAAAGGAAAATAGTTGGTTTATTACTTTGGTAATGTATAATGTTGGGGAATAAAGGATTTGGTACAGGTGAGAAAGGAGATCAATTTATTATCTCAGTAGCTGCTCATCTTTTCAAACTGAGGCTTTCTCTCTGAATAAAAGGGCTAAGAAACCTTTTGAAAACTTTCATACTCTGCTTCCGTCCATGTCATTTACGCATGAAGAGTGAATTCATCTACTAACCCTCCTCCCTTTGGTGTGGCAGTTAACTTATAAATACTCTTCAATTGGAAGATGGAACTTTATTCATGAGCAATTGTCTTTTTCAGTTGAGCAGAATTATATTTTGAATACTGTCCCCCACCCAATCCCTGAAATGATTGTTTATTTCCTTCCAGAAATGTATTTAGCTTGTCAAATGCAACTAGATGCTTGTTATACAAATGCAGGGATTTTTAAGCCAAACCTTTGTGCTGTGACAAAATATCTGATTTGCACACAAACAGTGCTATACTTCTTTTATTGCTTTATCAACACACTGCAATTTTTAAAAGAATATTTACTGTATGAAGTTAAGTCTTCATACGTAAATCAACTTGTATTATACTTGAGAGCTACTGGGCAAATACTAAATAGTTCTTTTTAAAAATTGTACAATTGAAAACATTTCTAAATAGGACTGCAGGTGATATCTAATTTATTATTGCTGTTGTTTCTTAGGCAGAACATACTTTTTCAGTAAACTTATTTTTATTGTCATTTTTATTGAAATATAGTACTACTAAGTTGTTGGGCAAAATTTTGGTAGCTTCCCTTTCTAACTCTTTGTGGTACCTTTATTTAATGAAATAGAAAGTCCTAATCAGTGAGTAGGGGGAGCCAATAGCTTGAGGTGAGGAAGATACCAAAGAATCTACATAGGTCTGAGCTGGAGAGGGAAGCTTTCTGCTAGAAAAGCACATTAAGGATTGTAATCAGTTTATATATTTATATATCAGTTATTGTAATGTACTGTAAATAAGTGATTGAACAGATCAAAGTCTCAAGCCATTTCATATAGAACAATACTGGGAGAGACAAACTAGTTACACTTCTGCTTTTTATATTCCACCTATAGGGAAAGGAGATGTATCTGATAGGCGGTAACTAAAATTCTAATTTCTGTAAGACCATTTCAAACTACTTTAGGGAATTTATCAGAGAACCCAAAGCAGCACACATGTAGTACTTCACAACTGAAACAAACAAGAATAACTTTTACTCCTTCACCATATCATCTCTATATTTTATATTCATAACCTTTCATATATTCCTTGTTTTCAACATGGTGCTCTAGTCTAGAAAATAAGTAAAAGCAAGGTTCTATTTTAATTTAAAACAAAACAAATGTAGGAAATATAGGACAAGATCCAGCAATAAGTTGTCTTGGGAAACTTTGTCTTTTAAAAATATAAAATAGGTAAGCTGTATTCAGGTGTCCTATTGAAGAAATGATTTGTTTCTCTTTAAAATTTTAGGAAATAGCTTATCTTAATCATTTCACAGGTGTAAAATGTTTTAGCAGATGATCAATTTTTTTTAAGGCTGAGCTCCCATTTACTTAGTTAAGGTCTTAAATAAAATGGAAGCTAGTTGGGAATAGTTATATATTAGTTATATAATAGTTAAATAGTGCTGTGTAAGGATTATTTCACCAGCATATTCAATATTTTATTTTGCTAAAGTGATAAAACCTACTTTATTCCACATGTTAATTATATGAACAAATTAATTTGTGAAGAAATTAAGTTAAATATAGTAATGATTAATTATAACTTTAAATAGGATAGGTAAGCTAAAAAGAATATGTACAATTAATTGAAATTACTGCCTAAGTTTTATGTGATGGCATATCAAGGTCAGCCTAGTTATAAAATTAAGAAAAATATCAATTTTATTAATAAAACAGAGCCGGTTTTAAACTTTTATGTAGACAAATTCAGCTTTGGTTTTCATTTGGGTGGGTATGTTCTGTGGTTTGTGCTTTTAAATAAGTCCAAAGAAGTGTCTTTAGCATTAATGAATGCTTGTGTGGCTGCTAGCAGTAGCAGCACCTAATTGACCTTGGCTAATCTCAAAAAGGAAACTGTATGGTTGTGTCTATGAAATCATTAACAGTCAAGCTGCAAAGTGACTTTGCCTTGCATGTATTGTTTATTAGAGATCCCTGCCATCAAAGCAAGGAGATACAGGTGTTACCTTGGCAAGAGGGATGTCTGTATAAATAGAAACAAACAAACAAGCAATAAAACAAGCTGCTGGGTTTTGCTGCAGAAGTCAAGAGTAAGGGGGCAAATGCCTTTATTGCTGTTTTGGCAAATAAACATAGCCATGATGAGCTTAAAATAATTTTTGCAAGTTGCTCTTTGCTTAGTCATTTTTAGCTTAATAGAATATTTGGCAATATGTAGTTGCAGTCAGAAATAGTTAGCTGCTGTTATGTCACCAGTCAGTTGACCTGGCATGCCCAATCTCATGAAGAATATATGAGCAAAACTAGAGCAGGGCTGGTTATCCACAGTGCAAAACTCCTAACAGCAGCACTTTTACTAGAATATACCGCAGAGTATCCAGAGCTACATTTTAGCTATTTCATTCTCAGTCCTTTTCCTGTCATTTAGACACTTAGGGCTAAAATAAATTTGATGTGAGCCGCATATAAAGTGATTATGCATCTAGGCATGTCCTGCAATACTTGGACGTACTTGAGATATATGTATGCTAATAGGACATGTAAATTGGTTAGCACTTGGGGTATACACATTTAAATTTATAAGCACTTTACATCTAATTTATATCATAATCTTGAGTTTTCTTAGGTGTGAGTAGAACTAGTTAACTGCTAGTCTGACCTGTATCTTAAATTTTTTTTTGCTCAACCCAGGTCCAATATTTTCCAATTTAAAAAAATATTTACTGAAATCTATAAATTCTTATTATTGATGACAAATATACATTCATTTTGTATTTTATGTTCATTATCCATCTCCACAGCCCAAGTGAGCATGAGCAGTGCTCAGAGATTCTAAAATTTTAGTGCAGTTGTACTTTTAAAAATAGTGATATCCACTTGTCCATACGTTTTCTGGGGGCTTTTGTAGGGACTAGTTAACTGCTAGTCTGGCCACCTTTTACTTTTAAACATTGCTTGCACATCTGTGTGGTCCTATTTCTTAGCCTTGTAAGATGAAAATACAGAAACCTCTATGCTGATCAACAGTTTCAGTCTGCATGCTCCGATTGTGTTGGATTACAACTTGTAATATTCTTAAACCAGGACAGGCATTGTTTGCTTCAAGGGGATGTTCCAGGAGTTATAATTTAAGATGGCAGATGTTATTTTGCGGTATAACCTGAGTCAATTTTTAAAAAAAAACAAACAAACAAATTTTATTAATTTTACAGAAAACACAATACACAATCCAGGCATACCAACTTGAAAAGTCTTTTCTAAAAGAAAAATTAATAATAATTAAAGAAGAAAGCCAATAGAACATATAAAATAATTTCAAATTGTAATATCAATATTTACATTATCTATTTAACTTTATATCTTATCCAGACTTCTCCTTTTATCCAAATTATATTTCTTGCTTAATAAAATTTTATTGCCTTTCATAAACATACAAAACACAAAACATAAACAAAACTAAAAGATCTTTTCTGAAGGCTGTCTGATCCCGGGTTGAAACTCTTCACACAGACACAAATTCAAACATCATATTCACTTTATATATCCTTCCATATCTTATTATCATTTTCTTTTTCTTTTTTTTTTATAAACCAATTTTATCAATTTTATAAAAACAATGCACAAAGAATCAAGGCATAACAGCTTATAAATTCTTTTCTAAGAAAAAATAATAAAAGAAGAAAACCAATAGAACATAATAATTCCAAATTATAGTATCAATACTTTATCTATTTAACTTCATATCTTATCCCAGCTTCTCCTTTTCATCCAAATTATTTCTTGTTAATTATAATTTTATTGCCTTTTATCAATATACAAAACCCAAAAAGACATAACAAAACCTTTATATATCCTTCCATATCTTATTACCATTTTCAATAACATTCTTTGTCTGTTCTATTTCCAACTATCCATTCATCTTTTTTCTTTCACTATACTTCTCCTATACACCAATTGGAGTAATGTCTTTAACTCATTACCCTAACTTAAAAGTATTTCATATAACACTTAATTTATCTTGGGATTCTGTTTAATAGATTCTAAATTTACACAATAAATTTTATACACATATAAAAACACAATCTTATGTACCTTCCAGAATCCCCCTTTTATCCTTAATTAGATTCACCCATTGTCTCTGAATAAACTTTTTTTCTTTAGATCTTGCTTCCCACCATTGAGGCTTCTCCTCCCCCCCCCTTCTCTCTTGCTTATTCTTCTCCTTGCCCTTTTTACCCCTTTGTCTCTCCTCCTCCCTTTTCTTACTCCCTTTCCTTTGCTTTCTAACCTTGCATCCACCTTTCCTCTCATTTTTCTCTTTTTTGGTTGTTTTTTCAAATCTTAAAATCCCCTTTTTCTTATCCTCTTTCTCCTCCTCCCCGGAAAAAACCCATTGTTCATCAAAGATGGCTTCTTCTTCCTCTTCTTCTTTGTCCCAGTCCTTCTGCTGCGTAGTCAACTTTTCATAAGTACATAACGCCATTTCTAAAAATTGAAACAAAGTGCCCAAAGTATCTTCCTTTTTATATTTTTGATATTCAGTCTTTAGTTCATGCACAAGCGATGCCATCATGAAAAGAGAAACTTTTCCCAAAACAACCACAAGTATTTTTAATCAAAAATAATTCAAAAAAAGTTCCAAAGATTAATACTTTTCTTCCTTCTTCTCTTTCTCTTTCTGGGGTTAATGTTTAATCAAAGAGGTCCAATTACCATATACCTTTCTTTGGGATTCGAGGCAGTCTTCTCCTTTTTCAGCTTCTGCTCCAATTTTTTTTCCTCTCCCTTCCCACTTGCAACATCAATTTTAAATAATCAGAAATCCATACCTCTACTAAGGGTTTTCCAATTTCTTAAGTTTTTCAATGTCCAGGAACCCTTTTGTCCCTTAGCTTCAACTTTCAGAATAATTCACCTTCAATGTCCAAACATATTTCATATCTGCTGTTTCCATGGGGTGGGAGAATGAAGAAAAAAAAAAAAGTTCCCTTTAACAGCTTCTCCGCCGCTTTCGATCTTCTTAGGAATACAATGTATCCTCCAGCAATTCAAACAGCTCAGTTCCAACAAATTTGAAAGATGTTGATTGACCCGGCTCAGACAGCACTTTCACTCTTCTTGCTTTCTCCAGCACAATCTTACCCGGTTGCTGGCTTCTTCGTGGCGGCCATTGCTAACCGCTGCTCCACCGCCTTGGGAAAAAGGGGTTTTTCAGGACGAGGAGGGGGTCTGCGACACCCCCAACCCCCTGTCCGGCTCCCCTCTCTCTTTGGCTGTCCCTACAGGGCAGCCATATCCCCCTGACCCATCTGGATCGGGGGTACCTCGGTGGCTAGCACAGCAGGAATCACGAGCGGTCGCGAATTCCTGCTGCCCCGAAGCCACGTGAAACCGGCAACCTGAGTCAAATTTTAATAACAGTCTGCTAGATGATTTACTAAAAGGTTTTCAGGAATCGGATCAGGCTGAAGGTCTGTCTAGTCCAGGATCTTCTCCAGTTGAAGGTTGCAGCATCCCTGTGCTGCTTTCCTCACATCATCTGGTAATTGCCCTCTTTTTCTTAACCTTAAGGTTAATTATAACTACGGCTGTAACTAGATTCCAATTGGTCTTACCTCCATATGTTGGAATAATTGAATTTGATCCTAGTTACTACAATAGCTCTTTGTGCTTGTAAATCCTATAATGGAATTTTATTTGGGACATGTTCCTTTTTGGTATTTTGTATTTTCAATTTATTGCTGGCAATTTGTAATACATCTATAAATTTTTGACAAATCACAATTTGTCAATTTTGCTGCAACATTTTGTTTTAGGTCCTCCTTATTTGATGCAGGAACTTAAAGCACTGGCAGAAATTTTCTTCTCTAAATTGTGCACTTTCTGTGGTGTCTTTAGACTTGCACTTTTCTCTCTTTGTCCTCCCCCTATCCCTCCATTTTTCGGACAAAATAACTTTTTCATGCAAACCTGGGAAATAGTTGCTTTTGTTTTTTTATTTATTTATGAATCTATGGCATAATAGGCATCCTTTTTATTTGGCCAGGATTTTCTGTCAGTAACTGTTTCTTCTGACTTTGTTTAAATGCTTAAGTCGATGCTGGTGTTAACAACAACAGTATCTGGCCACCTTGTCTTCTGTCATTGATTTTTTTGTTGCATCTGAGTTTCCCATGGAGTCGGAATGTTCTCCAATCATTTTTTACTTTTTATTTTTAACAGCCTTTTATATTCATTATCAGTGCTTCCAACGAGCAATCTTCTTCTGTTTCATCCAACAAAAAATGATTTATTCTTCAATCACTTAAGAGATTCTCAACAATTTATTCCAGCATCCAAATTAAAGTTAACAAATTTGTTCAGCCTTTCTAATGATCCAGCTTTCATAGCCATATATTTACAGGCAGAAAACAGACCTTGGCAGTATGTACCTTTGCTGTTTGTTAGTAAATGTACATTCATATTTAGTCTTAATTTATCTTTCTCATGTGCTATAATCTGAGTTTAAAATACTAAACTTAGCTGTTTCCTGTGATTTTCATTGATATCTGATTTGAATTTGATGGTATCATCTGGTATTTGAAAGCAGCAAAGTGGAGTTTTTTTGGGGAAAAGTAGGGAGGAAGTGTACAACACATTATTCTCACAGAAAATCGCCCAAAAGTTGCCCCTAGGCAAGATGCGCAACATATAAGTTTAATAAATAAAAATGGATATAAACTAACAAAAAATAAGACAAGAAATATTATAATGGTCATACAATTATCAGGATTGAATTTTAAGGAGAATTTATTTTTGGGTTGTTCTTGTAAGACTAGGAGTTAAACTGTTAATTTGGCATATAGCAATTGTGTCATGAAAGCCAAAAAAATAGATTAAATGAATAAATTATGGATAAGTTAGTTGTCAGTCTGTGAGCCATAAGATATAGCTTAAGAGATGAAACATTGTTTGTGTGGATTGTAGCTTTCATTTAAAATTTCATTTGATTAATAGAAATTACTAAAAATTACCATCTCATGGTCCAGCACTATAGAAAGTCTAAAGAAAAAGAAACATATATATCTTAACAGTCTTGGTTGTGTGTGGAGCCGCTAAAGTGCAAAAATATTAAAGTGGCTCAGATGGATATATTTCAGCTGGCAATTAAGTCCTGAAATTGTTTTAAATTGTAACTTTGGGAGGTTTTTTTGAACCTACATTCTGGCTTTCCTTCAGGAGCTTAAGGTCACTTGCCTTTATTATGCATACAAACATTTGTATGTTAACTACTTAATGTCTTTTATGTTGCTTGGAGTACTAAAAATTACAATTAAAACATTTGTGCAATTAATACCCCCCCCCCCCCATCTATCTGGAAAACTCTGAATGACTACCAAAAAAAAACAAAACATTTTATCTATTTGGTGAAGTCTAGTGTGGAGATGTGGATTTTTTGAGCCATACATCATGATCCCCGTTTCTTCTCTATTTTTTGCTCAGTGATTGTGATTTACTCTGATGTGTAAAATCTAGATGTTATTTGTAAATAATGTAAGTTTTATCTCCTTTGCAGCTAAGTAATCACAAGTTGTTTGTACAAATTTGGTTTGGTTTTCCTCCTTTTTCAATCTGTTCTTCTCATACACTGTACCATTGCTTAGAGATTTCTATAGGGCACAAAACAGATAAAAAGTCAGGAAATCTCAAACAAGGAAGTACATTGTTACAACATGTTGTCTGAATAGAAGCCATAGGTTCACAATGGTTCACTTCCCTGAAAGCATATTTTTTCTCCCTCGAGCCGCTCGGAGCATCCAGAGAGTGGGATGTGCTTCCGAGTCCTCTTCTTGCAGGCTGAGCTTTAGCTGAGGAAACGCTCCGCCCCCTCACGTGACTCCACATAGCGTTCCCCCAGTCTTTTGCTCAGCCTCGAAAAGGCAGGCTGTTATTGAAAGGAGCTCCTTGGCTGATTCAAACTGCGTGCATTAGTCTGGCTATTTTCTTCAATTTCAGGTTGGATATTTCCTTTTCCTTCCTCCTGCGCAAAGGGTTGGGACTTAGGGGAAGTCTTCTCTCGCCCCTAGGGGCCAAGTGGGCGGGTTCGCAGCGCTTCGCGCGACCCCCCACATTATTAGATCGCATCGCTGCCTCCGCGCTCCATTGTGGTGCGAAACTTTGCTGGATTCCCCCCCACCCTAAACGCCGACCAGGAAGGGCTAGTCGCTCCCTAAGAGCACCAGGCGTGCTGAGCTAACCAGACAAGCCCTCCTTGCCGTCCCGAAGGTGCCCGACATAGCTCAGCTTGCAGCTGCCATCTTGGGGCCGCATCGTGGTCGGGTGCCATTTTATTTTTGATTCTGGCTGCTGCGGTGGAAGTACAGTCCAAGACCCCTTGGGTCAAGAGTTAGTGGCTTTTAGCGTCCCTCCGGGCTCGCTTGCAGTGTTTCTGTTGGCCTCCCGCAGCCTCTATCGGGGCAAAGTTAGCAGCACACCCCCCCCGGCTTGTTGTCTGGAGGCCTGCTGCCAGAGGCCTCTCTCCTTCTAGGCCTCAGGCGTTTATTTGGTAAATCCGGCCTGTACTGTAGTACCCCTTTGGTTCTTTTCCTACTATTGTTTATATATATATATAATATATATATATATATGTTTTCTGAGGTTCTCGCGGGTATTTGTATGTGGATCTTTGGTTATTTGGGTTTTCTCCCGCGTAAGATTGGAAGTATCTAGGCAACGTTTCGATGAAGTCTCATTCATCATCTTCAGGCTTGGTCTTCAGCTCTGTGCTTCTCAGAGTGATTCTCTGTGCTTCTCTGTGCTTCTCAGACAGAGCTGAAGACCAAGCCTGAAGATGATGAATGAGACTTCATCGAAACGTTGCCTAGATACTTCCAATCTTACGCGGGAGAAAACCCGAATAACCAAAGATCCTATATATATATATATATATATATACATATATATATATATATATATATATATATACACACATATACATATACATATACATATATACATAAAGAAAAGAAAGAGAGAACAATTTACAGACGAAATTATATGTCTTTTATTTGTATACGCATAGATAACCTTTGCATGCAGATAGCATAAAAAATAATAATAATAATAAATAAATAAAAATATCAATAAAAATCAGAGGATTATATATCTCCACATATTATATATATATATATATATATAGACTTTACTACCGGTTACCACTGTACATAGTAAATTCCAAAAGGGGGAGCGGGCCAGCTCAAACCTCACCAGGCCCCACTCAGGCCAATTCCAGGCGAGCCAACCGCCCTTTACTATTAATACTGTTTTTATTACTGTTATTATAATTATCAAAATGGCAGACGACAATCTCTCTAAACGACCTTCCTTGAAGGCTAAGGCAAAGTCCCACTACTTGTGCAAGCAGGACAAGGAACCCTCCAAGGCCTCCCAACGAGACGCCTTAAGGCACCATAAGGCGTTGGAAAAGGAGTTTGATAGGCGATCAAGGGAGTCCCGCTCGGGGCTTACAACCCTTCCTTCTCCCACCCCCTCTACCTCTACCCAACCTCTTCCCCCTCCAGATTCCTCTTCCCTATCTAGGCGCAGCCCACTTCAGGGTCACTTGACCCCGGGATCACCGACCAGACGGACCCCTGAAGCTACCTTTACGCCTACGGCCGCTGGTCTGCGTCAGCAAGAACCCTCTACATCTGAGATTCCAGCCCACATCAAGGCTTGGATGGAATCGGCTATCCGCCAGGGCATTGCGGAAGGCCTGCAGCACATGTCCAGATCAGGCTTCTCTCCATGGGCTCCCGACCACGACTCCTTATCCATCAGATCCCTTCCTCAGCCGGATCCCCTGGTTGGTCAGGTACTCTCTCAGAAGGACAGCCCTCCTCCCTTAGGGGCCCAGGAGGAGGAGGAGGTAGGGGACTTTGGTGACTTCAGGGAAGAGGAAGAGGACTCCTGGATGGGATCCTCTCATTATAGTGAGCCCCTCTTAGAGGCGGACCTCATGGAGGGGGAGATGTCGGAGGACGAGGGGGCTTCTCCTGACCAACCCATATTCGGGGGGCTGTTCAAGCCACACTTGTTTAAATCCCTCCTCTTTAAAGCCAAGAATGTCTCTGGTCTTCTTCCCCAGTCTCCCTCTGACTGCCCCCCCGCCTCAGAGAGACCAGAGGACTCCATTTTCACACAACCAGTGGTGGAAGCTGAGGTCATCCCAACCCCATCCATCTTCGTAGACCTAGTGACGAAGCAACTTGCTTCCACGGGAGCACCCCCACACCCTCTAACCTGGACAAGAGATTCTTCAATCTCGATTTGGCAATGTCTACCCTGCTAAACATCCCGGAAGTCGACGATCCCATTGTGGGCCTTGCTTCCTCCTCTACCCCCAGTGAGGCCCTAGAGGCCTTGAAACCTGAGGACAAGCAGACGGAACTGGCGTTGTGCCGAGCCCATCTATCCGACGCTTAGGCCATTAAATCGGCTACGGCCGCTTCATTTTTTACGAGGTCTTCTATCTGCTGGCTCCGGCAGCTGAGAGAACACGTCCCCGCGTCCAATGTGAGGGCGCACCAAGACATAGCAAAACTGGTGGCTGCAGCCGAGTTTTCAGCTGATGCCACTTACCAATCGGTAAAGTTCTCTTCCAGAGTGATAACATCCCATGTCACAGCTCGCCACCTACTGTGGCTCAAGCACTGGCAGGCGGATGTTAAAAACAAGGTCAAGCTGGCCACTGCTCCTGTCAAGGGAGACAAACTGTTCGGCCCAGCCTTGGAACCCCTGCTGGTTGAGGGCCGCAGCAAGAGGAAGTACCTGCCCTCCCTTTTTCGGAGGCCAGACACAAGAGGCCCCCAGCCCTTTCGGAGGGGCTTCCCCTGCCCCTCCTACCAACTCCCCTTCTCGCCCAGATACCCGAGACCCCCTTCCTTCTGGTCTCAGGACTGCTCAGACTCAGGCGACAGAAACAGACGGGTGGCAACTATAAGAGGCCCTTTAGGGGATCAGGGGGGAGGCCCTACCGCCGACCCAAATAGATTTTCTTCCTCCCTCCCCATCGGCGGCCGCCTTAGACACTTCGCCGTTCAATGGGACAAATCCACATCCGATGCATGGGTTAGGGACACCGTCAGGTTTGGTCTCGCCTTTGAGTTCCGGTCCGCCCCCGCTGATTTCTTTATGACATCCCCCACCTCAAGAGATCCCGCCAAACAGGCACTAATGGATACAACCATCCAACACCTCCTTGACATTCTGGCCATTCAACCCGTTCCACTGGCCCAGAGGGGACGAGGATTCTACACCCACCTCTTTGTGGTGCCCAAGCATTCTGGGGGATGCAGGGCTATATTAAATTTAAAATGGCTAAACCGCCAGCTTATCCAGTGCAAATTCAAAATGCACACCCTGCAATCGATTCTCTTGGGTACCAGGCGGGGTGACTGGTTATCCTCCATAGATCTCTCGGAGGCATACCTGCACATTCCAATCCGACCCTCTCACCACAAATTCCTCAGGTTCTGTTATAATAACCGTCACTATCAATATGTGGCCCTCCCCTTTGGTCTGGCCTCAGCCCCCAGGACCTTCACTAAGGTCCTCACGGCCCTGGCTGCTCACCTCAGGAGAGTGCCCGTCCGCCTTCACTGCTATTTGGACAATATCCTTATTCTCTCCCCGTCCAAGACCCAGGCAGTCAGGGACACCAGAGCCACCCTCTCCACTCTCCTGGCACACAGGTTCCTTATTAATTGGAATAAGAATCAACTGACCCCATCCACCTGAATCACCCACTTGGGAGCCATAATTGATTCGGTTACAGAAAGGGTCTTCCTCTCTTCGGAGAGGTTTCTCAGCATTCAAGCTCTGGTCAAACAGATTAGGCGATCAAGGAGGGTGGCGTTACTTGACCTTTCTAAATTATTGGGTAAGATGGTTTCATGCATTTCAATTATTCCCTGGGCCCGTTTACACAGCAGATCCCTCCAGTGGTTCCTGCTCCCATTCCAAAGATCCGGAAGAAGCAACTCGAGGTCCAGGGTCAAGGTGCCTCCGAGGATCCTCACGTCTCTCCTCTGGTGGACCAACCCCGCCATCAACAGGGGCCACCTCTTCTCAGAACCTCACCACGGACGCCAGCCTATCCGGTTGGGGCGCTCACGTCAATTCGCTCTCGGCACAGGGCAAGTGGTCGCCGATCGAGCAAAGATGCAACATCAACTGGCTGGAGCTTCACGCCGTCCACCTGGCCCTGCGCAGATTCCTCCCCTTGGTACACGGGCGTCACGTCCTTATTCTCACGGACAATGTCACAGCCAAAGCCCATATCAACAGGCAAGGAGGCACCCAGTCTATTCAGTTGATGAGGGAGGCCGAGCACCTGTGCCGTTGGGCAGAATCCAACCTCCTCTCGCTAAAAGCCGAGCACATCTCCGGAATCTCCAACATCCAGGCAGATTGGCTGAGCAGGGCCACGGTGGACCAAGCAGAATGGCGCCTTCATCCATCCCTATTCAAGGAGACGTCCAGAATATTCGGCCTCCCGAGGGTGGATCTCTTCGCCTCCCCGTCCAACGCACAGTTCCCACGGTTTTTCTCCAGGTACCCATCTCACGGGTCGGAGAACCACAACATGCTATGCTGCCCATGGCCCCCAGGGCTCTTATATGCCTTCCTGCCGCTGATTCCCAGAGTCATAAAGAAACTCATTCACGAGAGGGCAGACCTGCTCCTGGTGGCTCCTTATTGGCCCAGGAGAGCGTGGTTCACGGACCTCCGCAATCTTTCGGTAGCGCCCCCATGGAGCATCCCCCCGGACAGGATCTCCCTCTCTCAGGGACCCCTTCTGCATCCGGAGCCCCAATAGCTCCAGCTAGCCGTCTGGAGGTTGAACGGATCCGTTTGACAAGAGAAAAATTCTCCAGTCAAGTAATCGACACTATTTTGGCTGCCAGGCAACCCTCCACCACACAAATTTACGATGCCACTTGGAAGGGCTTTTCCAAGTGGTGTAGCGGGTTCCAAGTTGACCCCCTCTCTCCCTCTATTGCGCAGGTCTTGGAATTCCTTCAAGAAGGCCTACGTAAAGGGCTTGCCCCCAACACCCTGAGACAGCAGGTCGCTGCCCTCTCAACCGTTGTTTCTTCTCTCTCATCACCCCCGGGTTATAGCTTTCCTCAGGGGCACCACCAACTTGTGCCCTCCAACTGTTCACAGGTTCCCCACATGGGACCTCAACAAGGTCCTCGTTTCGCTTACAAAGCACCCGTTTGAACCTCTGAGGGAGTCCTCCCTTCAATTTCTAACGTTTAAAGTAGTTTTTCTAGTGGCCATTACTTCTGCTCGTAGGGTCTCAGAAATAGCAGCATTGTCAATCAGAAACGATTTATGCGTGTTCCACGCTGATCGGGTAGTCCTTCGGCCCGACCCCACCTTCTTACCCAAGGTTAACTCACCCTTCCACAGGTCTCAGGAACTGGTCCTCCCAAACTTTTGCCCCAGACCCTTGAGGGACAGGGAAACCCTTTGGCACACCCTGAATGTTAGAAGGGCCTTGCGCATATACATTAAGCGCACTCAACCCCTGAGAAGATCAAAATCCCTCTTCCTCTCTTTTCAGCCCAGGACATTGGGGCTCAAAGTCTTGCCCTCAACCATCAGTCGCTGGATTAGGGCGACTATCGACAGGTGCTACCTATCACAATCTCTGCCCGCTCCTGGGGGAATAACCGCTCATTCCACCAGGAGTGCAGCTACCTCGGCGGCTTGGGCCACGCAAGCCCCAATCGCCGACATATGTCAGGCAGCCACTTGGGCCTCCCCGTCCCCATTCATCAGATATTACAAAATAGACTTGTACGCCTCAGCAGAGGCCTCTTTTGGCCGACGAGTCCTACAGAGGGTCATCAGTGACCCGGAAGGGCTTCCGGCCCAGACGGAGTCCCACCTGTAGGACAGCCAAGCTTTGGTATGTCCCACTCTCTGGATGCTTCGAGTGGCTCGAGGGAGAATGGGCGTTGGTTCTTACCTGATGCGCCCCTTCTCGGCGAGCCGCGAGGAGCATCCAGCCCCACCCTAACTCCTCCGTCTGGTGGGTACTCTAGTTTCAGCCAAGGAGCCAATAGTTGATTAGAAGGATTTCTTAACCTTTCTTCTTGTTATCGCAAAAAACTGGGGGAACGCTACGTGAAGTCACGTGAGGGGGCGGAGCGTTTCCTCAGCTAAAGCTCAGCCTGCAAGAAGAGGACTCGGAAGCACATCCCACTCTCTGGATGCTCTTCGCGGCTCGCCGAGAAGGGGCGTATCAGGTAAGAACCAACGCCCATTTCCTATCTTCATGTCCAAGAACAGGTTAGCATGATGTATCCAAGTAGTGAAGGTTGTCTGATCAGCTTTTTAATTAAAACAATAGTTAATTGGCATGATTCAAAGTGAAGACATAACCTCTAGTATCTGTACTATATCCAAAGATTTGTTTAGACTCAATTGAAGGCTCATTAGGTTGATGGGTAACCAGAAGTCTACAAATATTTCATTAATATGTGTATCTGCTCCTGAAGGACAAAAGTAAGAGGGTTTATATCTAGTAGGCAACATTCTGGTATATTGGTGTTTTGTAAATAGCTATGAATTCCTGTGCCAGCTATTTTTACATCAACAGGCATGCCTCTTTTCACTGCTCACAAACTGAATTTGTTATTCTGGAGGACCCATGTTGATCAAAATATAATTAACTTGGATGGTTTTGATCAGCAAGCACTAATTTAAGTTCTGTTTTTTTTTCTTCTTCATTATAGATGATTATTATCTGAGACCTGATTTTTCTGTTAATTGTAAGGGAATTGTGCAGATAGATTTGTTGATGAAATTGAGAAATTACTTTCCCCATGTTTTTCTGGAATTTGGGCCATCAGCCAATCTCATCATGCAGGCAGTGTTGAGTAATCTAACACAATGTTGGGCATGCTTAAATCTATTCATTTTAATTGAATTTAAACATGTCTATTCCTCTTTTGGATTGTGACTATCTCATTACCTGTTGGTTTTCATAATTATTTTTTTTTTAAGATTCTTGTTTTTTGTGTGTCTTGTAGAATCCACAGGGTGTGTGGGTGAAAAGCAGTAATGGCAGCTGCGTGATTGAAATCCCCTCCCCCCATTTATGTTGCATTCTGACACATTTTAAAAAGATTTAAGTCATATGATTGCAGCGACTATGTTGACCTATGGATGTTGCAGCCCTGCAGAATACATAACTACATTCAGACACTCTTCCTTGTTTTTGGCCAAACATAATGTCAGATCCAGATACTTTGGTTAGTTCAGCTAATCATGGTTTAGAAATCTTGATTTAATATTATGTGTGGTGTCAACCATATATATTGATTACAGACTTTTTAAAGAGCAAGGGTTGGTTTTTCGTATAGATAACTAGTTCAAAGTTATATTTAACACCCTGAAATATTTAGAAACAAACAACAACTTTAGATTCTTTGCAGAGGAAATTAATCATCTCTGTGTGTTATTGAGCACAATTTATTGCAATTCAGTTTAGTCAGGTAGGAAAAAGAATCATGAAGTACAGTAAATTAATTGGGTTTATCTCATGGAAAATGGAAATTTAAATATTTGTCCACTTTTGGATCCCATTATCTGTATATTTTCAAACCGATCTATGCACAAAGGCTATCATTTGCGTAAGGGGGCTAGTTCTCCATTGAGATGCTCCGAGTATCCAGAGAGTGAGAGTGGGAGGTGCTTAGTCTCTGCTCGGACAGGCTGGGCTTAATTGATAGGATGCTCTTACTCATCCCTGGCTTCTCCCTAGCGTCCCCCAGTTTTAGCTCAGCCTTTGGTGTGATAGGCAGTTTATCACAGACTGGTTAAGCAGGGCCACAGTCGACCAATCAATGGCGCCTACACCCGGATCTGTTTCAGGAGAAACAGAGGAGGCGGTTCAGAGATTCAGTTTGTCAGTTATAGATCTGTTCACTTCTCCCCTGAACTCGCAGCTCCCGAGATTCATTTCAAGATACCTATCCCAGGCGGTGGAGAACATCAACGCCCTACACCTAGCCATTTGGAGGTTGAGTGGATCTAAGAAAGGAGAATCTCAACCAGGGTGATCAACACTATTCAAGCAGCTCAGCGCCCTTCCTATGAGCCATATATATAATGCCACATGGACTGTCTTTTACAAATGGTGCACCAAATCCAAAGTGGACCCATTTTCGCCATCAGTGGCACAGGTTTTAGAGTTTCTTCAAGATGATCTTGACGGGTCTCTCTCCAAACACTTTAAGACAACAGGTGGCGGCTATTGCCTCAGTGGTGGCCTGGGAAGGTCTAACATACATTTCCCATCACCCACGGATAAAAAATTTTCTTCGGGGCACCACAAATTTATGTCTACCAGTAGTACATCGTTACCCGACCTGGGACCTTAATAAGGTACTCACTGCACTCACGAAGAGCCCATTTGCACCACTGAAAACTACTAGTCTCCATTTTCTTACGTACAAGGTTGTGTTCCTCATAGCTATAACATCAGCACGACGTATCTCAGAAATAGTGGTTCTATCGGTCCAAAAGGACCTCTATATATTCCATACTGACAGAGTAGTTCTTCGAGCAGACCCCACATTCACACCAAAAGGCAATTCTGCCTTCCACAGGGCACAAGAGCTAGTTCTCCCAAACTTTTGCCCCAGGTCTTCTCAGGGCCTCAAGCATCAATGGCACCAACTGGATGTCCGCAGAGCTCTACATACGTACTTGCATAGAACGGCTCCTTTCAGGAAGACTGAAGTCCTCTTTGTATCTTTTCAGCCAACTACTCAAGGGCATAAGGTCTCACCTTCAACTATAGGCAGGTGGCTAAAGGCCACAATAGCCAAGGCATACGAGACTCAATCATTACCCATGCCTAGGGGCATCATGGCGCATTCGACAAGGAGCACGGCAACTTCAGTGGCCTGGGCCATGCAAGCTCCTATAGCAGAAATATGTAGAGCCGGAACATGGGTCTCCCCATTGCCTTTCATTTGACATTACAAAATTTATGTATTTGCTTCTGCTGATGCCTCCTTTGGTAGGAGGGTGTTACAACGAGTCTGCTCGGACAGTGCGGGGGCTCCAATCCAGATGGAGACTCTCCTGTACAAGAAGCCAAGTTTTGGTATGTCTTTCATTCTGGATGCTCGGAACAGCTCAATGGAGAAGGGGTGTTGGTACTTTCCTGATATGCTCATTCTTGGCGGGCTGCGTCTAGCATCCAGCCCCACCCTATATCTGTCTGGTGGGATCCTGTTCTGACCAACGACTAATCTGGATATACGTAAAAAAACAACAGCAAAACAAACAAACATAACAAGGGAGAGGACGGGGCTTGCATCACCTCATCTTTGCCAAAATTGGGGGACGCCAGGGAGGAGTAAGAGCCTCCTATCAATTAAGCCCAGTCTATCCGAGCAGAGACTAAGTACCTCCCACTCTCTGGATGCTCGTTGCAGCTCACCGAGAATGGGCATATCAGGTAAGTACCAAGGCCCCATTCCCCCCCCTCCCGAGTTGAGATAGTTAAATGATTTAGACATGTAATTATCATAGATAGATCTAAATCATAGATAGATGATTTAGACATGTAATTATAATGTTTATTGATCAATAGGATCTAGGAAGCCAGTTTCTATAGCAAAAGCACATTTTGGTCTTAGAATTGCAAATTCATATAACACTGCTCATGTGTAGAATGTGTTGGTGAGTTAGTCCAGAATAAATTCAATTTTTCTATCCCTGAAAATTGATCAGATTTTGAGTCTCAGAAATCTTAGCTATTGAAGATTTTGTATGGCATAATGAGTTATTCCTGTGGCCACCAGCTGTTACTTTGCTGAACTCTAGGCATGTAATAATAGATAAAACACAGATCTGTTAAGGAATATTTGGAAGAGCCAAGGGGAGGTCCATGATAATGGTGTAATAATGTCTTTCAAATGGCTAAATGCTACTTCAATTTTTAACAGATGTCGTAGAATCCAAAATGTGGGATATGAAATAGTTGACGAAATAACTTTGTGAGTAAATGAACCAGAGGTGGTATTCAGCAGGTTCTGACCAGTTCTGGACAACCAGTCGCAGAAATTTTCAGAAGTTCAGAGAACTGGCAAATAAATACCACTTCTGACTGGCCCCACCCTCATCTATTCTCTGCTTCCCAAGTCCCAGCTGATCGGCTGTAGCTTCTTTTGTTGCCCTGCACAGGAGAATGGAGCTGGAAATCAGGTTAGTGGGGTGGGGAGGGAATGGGATTTTGCAGTAACCTTCCCCTGGAGTGAGGTGGGAATTGAGATTTTACAGTATTCTTCCCCTGCCACGCCCACCAAGCCACGCCCACAGAACAAATAGTAAAAAAAATTGAATCCCACCACTGGAATGAATAGAGAATAAGTGTTTGTAAACATGTACGTGGCTGGCTGATTAGGTCCTTTTTTTCTCCATAAAAATAAACACCTATTGGAAATGCTACAAATGAAGTGCTAATTCTGAATGGCCAATTTGTGTAACTTAATACAAAATAAGTAAATTATATCTCTAAATTTGTTAAATCAGATAGAAATAAAATTTGGATAGTTTTTAACATATTTCTGACTTCCGGCAGAATTTATCTGATGGTACATCTTTAGTGAAATGTTGTTGTAATGTCAATACCATTCAATTTTTAAAATTTATTTGTGACCTTCAGAAATACATTTTCCCCCAGTTAAACAGAGCAAGAAAAACCACTAAATAAATATTCTTTGGGTAATAAGATGCTGCCCATATTCTCCTGTGCCACTAAGGGCTTAGATATTTCTGTTAGTCTGTGTGCCAGCTAGAGTCATGCCAAATGGGTCACAATGTTTCTTGTGGCTTTTTGCAGTGTTTATGATCAAAATGCTTCACATGTTAGTGGCTGTGTAGCTGCCTCCCTGCATGCTCAGCTCTCATGTCAGTTGCAATCTTGCCCTCACTTCACAGCCTTCACCATGGTCCAAGCAAGTGGCAAAGAAAGTAGCTGTTTTGCAGTATTTTAAAAAATTAAATAAATACGTGTTTAATAACATGATGATACTCTCCATTTTCTTTATCTGCAGCTCACTAAACTCTTTCGTATTCATGTATGAAAGGGCTCTACTGTTTTGGTTCACTGGTAAATGAATTAATTTTCATGTGGCACCTCGGAGTCTGATCAGATAATTAAAATTAAAGTATTCTAAGTGCATGTTCTAATTATATTGAAGGCATAATTTTAAATACATACACTGTGCACAATTATTAGACAAGTGGGTATTTTGACCATACCATTTTTATGCATATTTTCCACCTCTAAGCTGTATGAACTTGAATGCTTAGTGGATATAAGCATATCTGGTGACTGTGTGTTGTGTAATGAGGGAGGGTGTGGCCTGAGGAGATCAACACCCTATATCAAGGTGTACATAATTATTAGGTAGCTTCTTATCCTCAGGCAAAATGGACCAAAAAGGAGATTTAACTGGCTCTGAAAAGTCAAAAATTGTAAAAGTCTTTCAGAGAGATGCAACATTCTTGAAGTTGCTAAGATATTGGAGTGTGATCACAGATCCATCAAACATTTTGTTGCAAATAGTCAACAGGGTTGCAAGAAATGTGTTGAGAAAAAAAAGACACAAATTAACTGCCAAAGATTTGAGAAGAATCAAACATGAAGCTACCAGGAATCCATTATCCTCCAGTGCTGTCATATTCCAGAACTGCAGCCTACCTGGAGTGCCCAGAAGTACAGGATGTTCAGTGCTCAGAGATATGGCCAAGGTAAGGAAGTCTGAAACCCAACCACCACTGAACAAGACACATGAGTTGAAACAGCAAGATGGGCCAAGAAATTTCTGAAGGCAGATTTTTTAAAAGTTTTATGGACCGATGAGATGAGAGTGACTCTTGATGGACCGGATGGATGATCCCGTGGCTGGATCAGTAACGGGTATAGAACTCTTTTCGACCCAGACACTAGCAAGGTGGAGATTGGGGACTGTTATGGACTGATATTATTAAAAATGAGCTAGTTGGAGCTTTTTGGGTTGAAGATGGACTCAAAATCAACTGCCAAATCTATTGCTAGTTTTTAGAAGACCCTTTTTTCAAGCAGTGGTATGGGAAAAAGCCTGGGTCTTTCAAGAAGTTCATGATTTTTATGCACGACAATGCTCCATCGCATATATCGAAGTACTTAACTGCGAGGCTAGCCAGTAAAGGCCTTAAAGATGGAAGGATAATGACATGACCCCCTTCCTCACCTGTCCTAAACCATATTGAGAACTAGTGGGCCCTTCTTAAATGGGAGATTTACAGTGGAGGAAAACAGTACACCTTTCTGAACAGTATCCGGGAGGCTGTGGTTGCTGCTGCACAAAAAGTTGATCATCAACAGATCATGAAAATGACTCCATGAATCGAAGGTTTATGACTGTTATTGAAAAGAAGGGTAGCTATATTGGTCATTGATTTTTTGTTTTGAAATGTCAAAATGTTTATATATTTTCAGTTGTTTATTATTCTCACTTTTAACAGATGCAAATAAACGAGATAGGAAAATTTTCATTTTTTTTATTTAGTTGCATAATAATTGTGGACCCTAATAGTTGCCCAATAATTGTGCACACATAGATATCCTCCTAAGAAAGCCAAAACCTTATTTTTACTTTCTTTAAATATTCAGGTTTGAGGTTTATTAATATTTGGGATTGACCGAGAGCACTGTAGTTATTCAATAATAAATTAATCCTCAAAAATACAACTTGCCTTATAATTGGGTACACAAGTGTAGGTCTAAACCTTTTATAAATTGAATTGTTTTGTGTTAGCCGTTTCTTTTTAAAACGCATAGGTTGTGACACTTGATATGCAGGCAAAACAAACTACCTGTATTTTTCGTAGCATAAGACACACTTCCCCCCCCCCCAAAAAAAAAGAGGGTGAAAATTTGGGTGCTTCTTATACACCGCATGTAGCTCTGCCCTGCCCACGAGGCCAAAAACGCCAGGCACGGAGATGGTGATGGTCTGTGGCAATCCCTGCAGCCTGGAACAGCTGATTGGGGGTATTCTGGGAGGCCAATCCACCCATCAATCAGCTGCTCCTGCTGAATCAGGCTGCAATAATGTGCTGAAGCTGACCTGGCTGTTCAGCTGCAAGGACGTGTCAGAGTTTGCAGCAGCAATCACATCAAGAAAGCACACACAAGTTGATTCAGCAGGATTCAATAACTTCTCTTTATACACATGAAGTAAATATACAATTCCAAAAGCAGGTTTTCCAATGTGGTAGTTATATAGAAGCAAAACACAAGCAGAGGAGAGGAGTTTCCATTTTAGTTTCAGAGCAGCATGCAGCTTTAGTACAGAACAGTTGAGCTATGCCACACCCAGGCTCCTTGCTGTCTCCTTGCTCACAGCCAATACTGTTTCAGTTTCCAAACAGTCCTCAACTCACACACTGACAGGATGCTAGCTGGATGAATACCAATGGATGCTGGTAGGCAGAGGCAGAATCCTCCCCCCTTTATTTTCCTCCCCCAAAACTAAGGTGTATCTTATACTCTGGAACGTCTTATAATCTGAAAAATATTTATTTGCTTTGAAGTGTCTATGCAACATGGACTCACTTTTTTCCCCTGGGATATCTCTAAATCAAAATAAAATATGGTCATTCTCCTAGTCATGCGCACTAAGTATCAGTTTATATTAGGTGTTTCAGCAGGAGCCCTTTACTTTCTCAAAGTATACAAAATGATGGTGTGGAGATTTGTGGGGAAGCATTAATTTCAGTGCTATGGGCTAATAATGTTGTTTGGAAGGCTATTTTCAGTCTTTTGCAAGCAATAAGACAGAAACGGCTGTTTTTGTCTCCAGAAGTTAGGCTAATGACAGTGTACATCATGGATACACAAGTCCCTTCAGGCCCCAATCTTGCTTGCCTGAGATGTGCCTGAGATTGCCCTCTGAAAAATAGATAGGCAGGAGAAAGAAATGGACAGAGCTAGCAGTAAAATTACACTAAATTAATTAAATGTGTTTCATGTGATTAGTTTCCATATGCTAATAATTTCTTACTAAAGTTTTCACATGGCAGAATATGACACCTTCTGCATTCTGGTTAATATGAATTGAGTAGATGTTATGCAATGGGATAACAAATATTGAGCTTGTTATGAATCCAGTGTTTGTCAGCACTAAGAAAAGTGTGGCACTATGATTGACTTTGGGATTGAAACCCATCAGGGATCCATTTATACCTACCATGATGGGACAATTCTAGAGACTTTTCTTCATATATCCTTCCTCATATATATGTTATCTAGATAGACTGATTAATTTAAAAGTCTATAGTTTTCCAATTGCCGTCTGCTTTGAATGTTCCACTGTGCACTGAATTAAGCTTGTTTGGCTCCTCAGAAATGATCATGCCAAATGCAGGTAGTTCTCTACTTACAGTTATAATGGAGCCTGCTCATTACAGTTGTATATTATGATGGTTGTAAAATGAATCACCTATACGACCAACCTGATTTTACAATCCTTTTTATGGTGGTCTTTAAACAGACATTGTGATTGTTAAGTGAATTCATTGTTCATTGTGGGGCATTTGTGGCAAAACTGGAAATAAATGCCCAGCATAAACATTGTAAGTCATAGTCATATGTGACCATGAGACACTGCAAACAGCTGTTAATGCAGACCAGTTGACCAAAATGCTGTCCTATGACTGTAGGAAAGGGCCCTAGTTGTTGGACCTTCGGAACTGGGTCATAAGTACCTTTTGTGGGTTCCTTTATAACATTTAAGATACCAGCTGTAAATTGAGGACTACTTGTCCTATTCATGCTTAGTGTGAATTTTCTTACATGCTTGTTTGTGTGTCCTCCTTTTTCTTTTTCTCTTGCACAAAAATGCAATCTCAGTTTTGAAGCCTTCATTTCAAATATTTCCATTCTAAATGTAAAAAGACTCACAAGGCTTACAGTCAGAAATATAAGTAGTCTTTGACTTATGACTGATGGCTTAGTGACCAAAGTTACAACTGACCACAAAAAAGGGGCTTACATCCCGCATTCGAAGTTCCAATAGTCATCCCCCCACCTCCATGATCATGTGAAAGAACTTCAGGCACTCAGCAAGACAACTGCATTTATGGCCTCATATATATAGTTATTAGTAGCATCCCGCAGTCAAATGATCACATTTTATGACAGTTTCATTGAAAACCAGCACTTTCAGTTTTTGACAAAACTGTACCCATAGCAAACCTTTGATTCATTTGGTGACTGGCAATTTCTTAACAACTACTACACAAAAAAGAGCATAAAATTGGGTCAGTCAGTCAAGATACTTAAATGTTAGAGAATCTGTAAAGAATGGGCTAATTAAATTGGAATACTGCATGACGGAAGAAAACATTGCAGACCAATTTACAAAAGCTCAAGGAGTAACTAAGTTTAAAGAGAGTTGTAACAAATATGATTTAAAGATGTAAATAGTTATATTTATATTATTATTTACCTAAACCAGTTAGGGTAAACCAATGTTATCCCTAACATTCTCCCCTTTTAGGAAATAATAATATAAATATAACTATTTACATCTTTAAATCATATTTGTTACAACTCTCTTTAAACTTAGTTACTCCTTGAGCTTTTGTAAATTGGTCTGCAATGTTTTCTTCTGTCATGCAGTATTCCAATTTAATTAGCCCATTCTTTACAGATTCTCTAACATTTAAGTATCTTAAATCAGTATGCTTTGATCTAGTTTTTACAGCAATACTAGTAGCTAACTTTATAGCTGCTTGATTATCCTTGTACACAATAATGGAATCTTTTACAGTTATACCCATGTCTAATAATAACTGTTTGTACAAAATCAAGTCAGTGCATAATAATGACAGACATGAAAATTCCGCTTCCATTGTGGACAAGCTGATATGCTGTTGTCTGATTGACCTCCACCCTATTAGTGTCTTACCAAATAATATAGCCATCCCAGATGTTGATTTTCTTGTGTTTATATCAGTTGCAAAACTTGCATCTGCATAGGCACTAAGAATCAAATCACCCTTTGGTTCTATATATAATGCATGGTTCAGTGTTCCTTTAAGATATCTTAAAATTCTCTTTAATGATTGCCAATGACATTGTTGTGGATCTGAATTAAAACGTGCCAGCTGATTTACACTATAAGCTATATCAGGCCTAGACCAATTGCTTATATATGATAAGCTTCCAATCAAAGATTGATATATGGACTTATCAAATTTGGGACTTTGATCATCAGTTTGGCAAACTTCCTGACTCATTGGAGTCTTTGCCGGTTTACAAAGTTCCATTTTAAACGTTTTAATTAATTGGCAAATTTTATCTTCTTGAGATATCTTAAAACCATTTTTTGTTTTGTTAATTGTCTATCCTAGATACCTTTTAATTTCACCTAAATGCTTTAATTTTATCTTTTTGGCTAATAATGATATAATCTCATTAGCTTCATTATTAGTCTTAGTTATCAAAGCAATATCATCTGTAAATAATAACAATAATGACACCATTCCATTATTTTCTCTTTTAAACACACATGGATCTGCTAAACCAGATTTAAAACCTATATTGTTTAACTCTTTCACAATATATTGGTTCCACTCAAACCCAGATTGTTTCAACCCGTAAAGACTCTTTTTGAGTTTCCAACAATCACTACTATTTACTTTATTGTCTTTTATACCTATTGGTTTTCTTAAATATATAGTGTGCTGCAATGGTGCATGTAGATAAGCAGTTTCTACATCTAAATGGTTAATTACATAGTTTTTCTTAGCTGCCCACACTAATGCTGCTCTTAAAGATGTTGCTTTAAGACTTGGTGCAAAAACTTCATCATAATCAGATGCAGTTTGATTAAATCCTTGAGCTACTAACCTAGCCTTATGGGTAACAGTCCCATCATTTCCAGTTTTTACTTTAAATATCCATTTGCACCCAATGGATTTTTCTCCTGGAGGTAATTTAGCATCTTCATAAACTTTCATTACCTTTAATGAATTTAGTTCCTTTTTCATTGCCTTTTGCCAATTCTCCTGATCCTTAGCAGGATACATCCTAAATTCATCTACACTAGTTGGAACTTTAGTTACTTGGCAAACTATATTTGCTTGATACCTCTCAGGTGGTCTAGTTACACGTGTAGTACGTTTAGGTATTACAGGACTTATAGGTGGACTTTCATTTATTAATTCTTCTTGATTATCTAACTCTTCCTGATCAACTGTTTCCTCTTGTTCTGGTCCTATTTGCTCTTCTTGGACTTCTTCTTTAATTAGACTCTTCTTATAACTATTCTGATCCTTCTGCCTTTTGTAGGGTTCAATAACTACTTCATTATTTAAATCTTGCTCTAATCTATTCCATCCTACATGTTCTAGGAATTTTGCACTAGCACTGGTGTAAACTCTAGATGTACCTGGTTCCCAGAATCTATAAGATCTATGATTAGATGTATATCCTACAAAATATAATCTTTGAGCTCTATGTTGTCCTTTTTGTCTAAGTTGTGTAGGGATATGCACCCATGCTGGTGCTCCAAATGTGTGTATGTAACTTAAATCAGGTTTTGTACCATGCCACAGTGTGAATGGTAATTCACCTGTTGTTGAATTAACAACATTATTTAATATACGATTACCACACATTATTGCTTCTCCCCACAAATTGTCAGGTAATCCTGAATCAGACATCATAGTTCGTGCCATTGATTGTAATGTTTGGCCTCTTCTCTCTATAAAGGCATTATGTTGTGGCCTATATGGTGCAGACTTTTTATGTTGAATACCTAACATTCTTAGTCTGTTCTGGAATTTATTATTTGTAAATTCTGTACCATTATCTGTTATAAGAGTTACTAATTTCTTTTTAGTTTTCCTTTCTGCAAATTTAATCCAATTAAAGAGATTTTGATACATTTCAGTTTTGCTCTTCATTAAATAGCAAAACCCATATCTAGAATAATGGTCCATTATACTTAGTATGTAACGAGCTCCTCCTACACTTGGTTTTTTAGGACCTATTAAATCTGCAAATACTACCTCTAAAGGCTCTTTAATAGTAAATCCATCAACTCTATTAGCCGGTGTAACCCTGGCTTTGCTTTGATTACAGGCATTACATTGCAAATACTTATTACAAGGTTTTAAACTTATTCCCTTAGATAATTCAACAGTTTTCTTAAGCATTTTAAAATTTAAATGCCCTAGCCTTCGATGTAACAAGTGAATACATTCATCATGAGGTTTCTTATTTTCATAAACTGTGTTAGCCACCTTTAAACCATTATCATTTAACACATATAATTCACCTCTTAAAGATGCAGTAATTTTCTTATCTTCTTTCTCAATTATGCAGTTATCTCCTTTAAATGTAACTACATATCCTAGTTTAACCAAAATTCTTACTGAAATTAAATTAAACTTAAGTTGTGGTACATATAACATTTTTACATTCTCTTTTATAAAAGAACAATATGCTATACCTTGACCTTTAGCTTTCAGTTTCCAGCCATTGGCTAACGATATCTGCTGTGTACTCTTGGACATTTTAATAAAATGTTTCTTATCATTAGTTATACAATGTGATGCTCCACTATCAACCACCCATAAATTATTTTTTACAGCTCCGTTAGTATACATGGCTAACTCTAAATTTTTATTTTTATTTTGATGACTTTTTGTATTCTGGCCAGTGTTCTGGTGCTTTGCCTTTTTACAAAATCTTGCCAAATGTCCTCTTCCTCCACAATTAAAACACTTTTTAATTGCATATGCAGTAGGAGTTTCATTATCTTCTTTTTGAGGTTGCTGCCTCCTTAATTCGTCTCTTTCAAACCTTCTTCTGGCCTCTTCAATCAATCTGCCAGTTATATCAATTAAAGTTAGGCTTTCCTTTGGCAATATTTCAAGGGAAGTTACATAGTTGTCATAGCTCTCATCGAGGGAAGATAGGATTATATAGACTTGGTGTAGTTCAGAGAAAATAAGCTCTTTCTCGTGCAGTTCTTGAAAAATGCTTTGCATAGTTTTCAAATGACTCAGCATATCACCATTCTTATGGAGATGTGTACTGAAAAGTTTCCGTGTTAGATTTATGTGAGCACCAACGTTATCTCGAACATAAATCCTCTTCAGCTTCTGCCAACACCCAACAGCTAATTTCTCTCCGTGGATATAAACAAGCTGCATATCAGTTATGGTTAAAGCAATAATGCAAATTGCTTGTTCATTTTTATGCATAAATTCTTCTATCTTTAATTTATCTTCCTTATCCTCTGGATCCCATTCTTCTACGTTTGGTGGATTTTCAATTATGTTCCACAAACCTTCTCTTCATAGAAGCAGACTACATTTCATAGACCATGATACATAGTTTGTTCCATCCAACTTGGATATAAGGGACAAACTTTGTTGATTGACTTGTGCCATGTTTTCTTATATGGATATAAAAATATAATTAATAAAACACAGCTGTCTGTTTACTGTAATGTATAACAACACAAACTCTCACTTTTACATAAATCTGTTTTATCCTAGTTAAACTGACTTTGCAGCCTCTGGGCCCATAACCAGTGTTAAGCCTGGTTTCCCCAACCAGGGTTAGGGAGACAAGCTAAACAGAATGTGCAGCTTAGTCAGATAGGCACACAGATAAATGAGTGAGCTAAGCTTGTATGTTTATTAACATACAGTAAAAATGACAGATACGCTTGTGCTATCAAATATATAGTTTATTCCATTATGAGTTCATAGCATAGTCAAAATAACAGTCCAATAGTCGTGTATCATTTAGTCAGTCCATTCAGGGATATTCAGTTAGCAAAGTCCGTGTTGAATACCCTATGTCAATACACTTACAAGTCTGTCCTTTGTTTTCTCTCCCGTTGGAGGAATGCAGTCTAGTGTCCTTGCAGTAATCAGGAACCATCAAAGCCAGAGAGATAGCAAGCTGAAGCCTTGCTTCTTTTAAAGTGCTTTCACAACCACTCCCTTAATTACTATCCCACAGTTAAAGTTGCAGACACTTTAACATAACAAACTATGATTACATATTATTATTTACCTAAACCAGTTATCCTGGTTTATAACTATTATGACATATGACTGTAATAGACAGGCTTCATTACAGTTGTATATCAAGGACAGCACAATTAGTTGGATCAAGATCCAGATTTTCAGACTAGCATTCAAACACAGCTAATTGTATTTATTGGGAAGTAGATTATTTTGGATACAGGTAAGTAAACACCAGCTATCTTGCCTTGTAAATTGTTCTTCCCTTGTTTAATCAAAATGTGTTTGTTTCATGCCTATCAGTCCCATTGATGACTCTGTTGTAATTTACAAATTTTTCTGACTTTTAAAGAAACGTGCATGTTCTAAATTAACTAATGTAATAGCTTCTGTGCAAGTTTTTATTTATGCAGATAACAGGGACAGTATATTTAGTGGCTGTTATGGAGACGGGATTACACAAGCAGACTTTGAGAGTAAAAGGGGGAGTGTGTGGAGTTTTCTGCTGTAATAGTTTTGCAGTTTTGAGGACTACCATTTTGTTCATTGTTTTACAAGTTTCATATGTTCCTATCCTATACCTAGCACATTTGAACAAATTCCTACAGCATTAGTGATTGTTTTGTTTTTCTTATTCTGTTTTTTTTAAAAAAACTATTTTTATCTGTGAAAATGTATATCCTCCTTTTTCAATGCTAAAATGGAGTGATGTATTTTTTTTCATTTCAAATTAAAATATGGATCTGAAGGTCAACCTAAATGAACAGTTTATTCACAATGTAGCCAGTACCCTTGAAGAGAGCTTATAACATTCTCTTTAAAATGGACTGATAAAAATAATTTATTTGCTCTGAACTTGAAATATGATACTTTTTGTAATTTTAACAGATATGGCTTTTTATAGTAAATCAGTTATTTATTTTTTTAAAATAGCAATGAACAAGATGTGGCAGAAAAAAATAAAGTTATTTGTTTTTGCACAAAGAAAATTGAAATTGATAACTTGGTGACCAAAATCAATTATGAAAGTTTATTTGAAATAATGTTTTGCTTCTTTCTAGTCTTTCTCTGGCCACAACTTTTTTCTCTTATATTATTAGTCACTTACCTACTTTTATTTTAATTACTTGCTTTGTTTTGTTTTATCAGGGGGTATATTATGTGTTCTTGTATACAGTAAAATTCTATTTTGATTCAGTAAACAATTTAAGAGAGTATCAATTAATTATTGCCTTCCTGCATCAATATAATGTTGATTTTGGCACCTAAAATACATGATTGGAGAACATTTCTGCAGTTATCAACTTCCTAGTGAAAACAGATAGAATTCTCAGTTTCAAACTAGCAATCTACTACTTTGAGACTTCTGCTCCCATGCCGAGTTCTCCCCATTGGTGGGCTCTCCAAGGTCATGGAGAGCTGCATCTCTCACTTGACCTGGGGCTTTCTTTCCCTCAGCCACAATGAGGAGAAGAGGCAGCCCAAAGATGGCTGCCATGAAGTGGGACAGCTGAAGACCCTAAGATTTGTGCTGGAGTGGATTTTGGTGAACAATGTGGAACTAGGTGAGATGATTCTTTTTTATTAAAACGCAACTCAAAGAGAAAGTTCAGGAGAACTATTTACTCAAACTTATTTGTCAAAGTGGTGAGTAAGCACTTTGAGAAAATTACCAACTGGAAGGAAAAGAATTAGAGAGGATTTTTTTTCTTCAAAAATACAGGAAATTGGATTCTCAAAGTGGGAAGACATGGTATTGCAAAGACATTTTAAAATGCTGGAATTATGGATTTAAAAAATTAAAACCGCTTTTATACTTGAATTACAATTCAAAATAATTAAAATCAGATATACTAGCAACAATATTGTTATGCAGAGAGCGACACCTGACATCTTATTACCTTTGAACCTCTAACTATATTGTCTTACTTTAAATGGATTAATGTTTCAAATTTGGTATGTCTTAACCTCCAATGTGCTTTTAATTATATTGTCTTAAGTTTTTAAGTGTGAGAAAATTGTCTTGTGCACTTGTAATGTTTGAAATAAAAATAGATTTCAGGACAAATAAGGTATGACTTTTTTACTAGCTAGTGTGAAAATTTTGTGAAAATATATTAAACTACTTAATGGTACAATTCTTTGTAATAATTACTTGAAAATAACTAAATTGGTCTTGAATGAGAAGTTCAGTTCTTTCTAGAAGTCCTCTTTGTGATCTGTGTTGCTGAACACAGCAGACAACCAAAAATAACCCAAAACTTGCTCTACTGCATTCATTTGAAAATATATTATGATTTTAAAGAAAAAACATATCATTTTTCAAGCAGATCTATTTCATGATGCTTTTTATGTTAAGATTGAATATTCTACTTCTTCCTAATACTTAGTGCTAATCTATAATGAACCCAAATAAAATAGAATTTATAATGCCAAATTTCCAAGATACAAAAACAAAATAGCAATTGTGAACAGCTCAAAAAAAGACTTCAGGTGAATAGGAGAAACTAATTAAAAGTGCATAGTTAGTAATTTCTCATCTGTACTGAAGAGGTTAACAATGAGGGTGATAGCTTGCTGAAGAAAAGTATTGAAAATAGAGAAAAGCTGCTGTAATAATACCCTATGTGTTAAAAAGCTTCTGTGTGGGCTAGGATTTGATTTAAAAATTCCTTGGGATTAATCAGGCACAATATCACTGTTAGATTAACCCACCTCAGTTTTTCTTTCATAGGTGCTGTTTTCAACAGAAGTAGAGTATCATTCCAGTTATCCCAAAGAATTAGATGGGCATTTGGAGATTATTTTCAGTTGGGCGTGAGGCTAAAAAAGGAAACATCAGAGCTGAGCTCTCTTATTCTTGATGCATGTGTGGTAAAAGCATATCCTGCAATCTTCTCCAGACATAAAACCATTAGCAGACAAAAGTTACGAGGAAGGAAGGCTAGCAGGGCCCAGCTTCATGTTTGTTCCTTTTTCTCTCTCTGCCCAATGTAGAAAATATACTTTCTTTGTAGTTGGGTTCCTATTTAGAAATAATCATCCAGAAGTCCATGCAGTGTTATAAATCTTTATAAAAATTTCCAATTTCCTGGTTTTATGAATGGTATATGTATCAATATTAAAACTTTTATTTAAGTTACAGATTTTAAAGACCATAACTTTATAGATGATAGTAAGTACCTACTCTATAGACAATAGTAAGAACCTAATCGTTTACAATTTTGCATTGAGAGGCAAAATTAACATATTCAAAGGTTTAGAATAATTTTGAACATAAGAAAAATATTGAAACTGAAAAAAGGAAAAATTGCTGGTTTATTTTTTTTTCCAGTGGATGTTTGATGTAGCGCTGCCAACCCTATATACATGTTCTTGTCCAGTCAGACTCTCAAGTGCAAAAAGATGTATTGCTCATAACACTGTACATTGCTGGTAGGATTACTAGATGCTGAGCTTTTGGCTGTTAAATACAGAAATAAAGTTCTGTACATTGAGCTTTGCAGGCACATTGTTAAATGTGGATCTGAATATATAAATTAGGAAGAGGTTTCAACCAAATAGAAATGTACCAATGCTATTGTCTAGCTCAGGGGTGTCAAATTTTATTTCATTGAAGACCACATCAGGGTTGGGTTTGACTTCGGAGGGCCAGATGGGCGCTGTTGTGTCCGCAAAATGATGCCAGGAATCGGTGACTTCAAATCATGCTCTTTTATTTAAAGTTGGAACCGAACTGGGGCAAAGGAAAAAACTTGTGGCTTTTATTCCTTTAGCCGCGGCGGCCGCGGCCAATGGCACCGCTTTGAATCTCCCGCGATTTGAATGGACCAATTGCGGGAGATTCTCAGCGAGCCAATCGGCGCGGCTCGCCTGACCAATCAGAGTGCCCCGCGCTTTGGCCAATCAAAGCGCGGGGATCTCAAGAATGCTAATTAGGGACAGAACACCCCTCCCCTCTTGGTTCAGTCCTTACATCGCGTAGTCACGTAGGTAGGCGGGGCTCCGTCTGAGCCTACTGGACCTGCGCAGCTCAGTCGTAGGTTGGATCCCGGCCAGTTCGGTCGGGATCTCTGCTGCTCCTGATGCCGTCGTGGGAACCGGCTAGTCGGTCGGGCTGGGCCGCTCTCCATAGCACCCTCCTGGGCCTCCCGGGTTGGTTGAGCTGCAGGTTTCGCCGCTCCCGCTCGGTCTTTCCGGGTCGGTCGAGCTGGCCTGGCTGTCTCTTCCTGGCGAGGGGTCGTGATGGCTGCTTTCCGGTAAGTATGGCTGGTTTATTCTTCTTTGGTTTTGGTCCCCTGGGTATTCCCTCCCCCCTTGGTTTGTGTTGTGGGGGTTGGTTTCGCCTGTTTGTGTGTCGGTGGTCTCTTGGTTGGTAGTACTCGACCTTAGTTGGTCGATGTGGCGTTTCCACGCTCGTCCGTCTGCTGTTTGTAGCCGGTACGAGTGTGGGCCTGTTATTTGTGTGATGACGGCCAGTATTCACAGTGGGTCTCCCGTTAGGTTTCTTGTGTATACGGGGTCGCCGAGTGCGAAGGTTCGGTGTTTGCTGTTTGAGTCTGGGAGCTTCTCTGGGTTATACGTGGGGTGTAACCTGTCGAGTGGGGACCTTAATTTCCTCCCCATTAATAGTTCGGCTGGGCTCTTATTCATTGTGATATTTGGGATTATGTGTTGGGTGAAGAGTAGTTTGTTTATTTTCTCCTGGATCTCCCCGTGGTCTATTTTCCAGATGGTCTTCTTAGTGAATTGGACCATCCGTTCTGCCCTACCGTTCGCCGCCGGGTGTGCCAGTGCTGTCAGCGCGTGGCGAATGCCCCTTTCCGCTAGGAATTTTTGGAATTCCAGCGAGGTGAATTGGGGCCCGTTGTCGGAAACGACGATGTCTGGGAGGCCGTGTGTTGCAAAGAGTTTGCAGAGTTCCTTGATCACGGCCTCCGTGATTGTCGTCTTCATGTTGCTTCTCCAGCCAGTTGGAGTAAGCGTCTACTGTTATAAGGAAGGTGTGTCCTTTTGTGGGCCCGGCGAAGTCTATGTGAATCCTAGACCAAGGTCCCCTTGGGGTTTCCCACTCTAGGACGGGTGCTGTGGGTGGGCTTGGCCTAGTTTCCTGGCATCGTTGGCACCTTGCTACCCAGGTCTCAATTTGTTTGTCCATCCCTGGCCACCAAGTGTAAACTTCTGGCCAGGGATTTAGTCCTAACGATGCCAGGGTGCCCCTCGTGTAGCAGTTCCAGAACCTTCCCTTGTAGCTTTTCTGGAATGACCACCCTATCCCCCCATAGTATGCACCCTTTTAATAACGAGAGTTCCGTTTGGCGGTTTCTGAATGTTTTGACGGACTCGTCGTTGTCCCTTTCCGGCCACCCTTTCTCTACCCAATGCAACACCCGCGCCAGACGTTTGTCTTTATTAGTCTCTCGGGCAATGTCTGATGCGGTTATGGGCAGGTTGGGTAGAGTCTCTATGCTGAGGGTGGTCGTCGTGGGTGCTGGGTCGGTGTCAGGTTCCGGTAGCGGCGAGCGGCTTAAGGCGTCTGCCTGGGAGATCGTCTTACCCGGTCTGTGTATGAGTCCGTAGTTGTAGGCTGCCAGGAACTCGGATCACCTTGTCATTCGGGGAGACAGAATGTTCCGGGTGGCCCGGTTTCCTGCAAGGATTCCCAGCAGCAGCTTGTGGTCGGTTATGATGGTGAAAGTCCGGCCGTAGAGGTACTCGTGGAATCGTTTTACGGCGGCAACGATAGCCAGAGCCTCTTTGTCCAGCTGGCTATAGTTCCGCTCCGGTTTGGTGAGGGTCCTTGAAAAGAACGTGATGGGCGCTTCTTTTCCGTCGGGGACGGTATGGCTGAGGACAGCGGCGACGTCGAACGGCGATGCATCGCATGTGACGGCCAGAGGTAGGGTCTCGTTATACTGTATAAGGACGGCGTCCGAAGTGAGGAGGTCATTTGTTCTTTGGAAGGCAGCTTGCTCGTGTTTCCCCCAAGTCCAGGTCGCCGCCTTGTCCAGGAGTCTATGCAAGGGCTCCGCCACCGTGGCCTTTTGGGGCAGGAAAACATTGTAAAAGTTAAGTAGCCCCAGGAATGCCTGTAGTTCCGTCTTCGACTTGGGTGTGGGGGCTTCTTTGATGGCCTTGATTTTTTTGTTTGTGGGGTGAATGCCGTGATGGTCTAGGAGGTATCCTAGGAATTCTACCCGTTCCGTGCATAGCTGGCATTTCTCCCTCTTGACTTTGAGCCCGGTCTCTTTAAATTTGGTTAGGACCTCCCTTAGGCGACCCTCTAGTTCGGCTTGGTTGGTTGCCAACACTAGGACGTCATTGAAGTAAGGTACCACCCCCTTGATGCCTTGCAGTAGTCTTTCCATTAAGCTTTGGAATATTCCCGGTGCCACGCTAACTCCGAATTGGAGTCGGTTGCATTTGAATGCCCCCCGGTGGGTGACTATGGTTTGCGCTTCTGCCGTTTGCTCGTCGACTGGCAACTGTTGGTATGCCTGGGCGAGGTCGAGCTTGGCGAAAACCTTGCCCCCTCCCAGTGAGTGCAGTAGGTGTTGCACTACTGGGACGGGGTAGGCGCTTTGTTGTAGCGCACCATTTAGGGTGGCCTTATAGTCCCCACAGATCCTCACCGACCCATCGGGCTTGATCGGGGTGACTATGGGGGTCTCCCACCGGGCGTGGTCTATTGGCTGTAGGACCCCTTGCTTGATGAGCTTGTCAATTTGCTTGTCTATCTTGGGTTTAAGTGCGAATGGCACCCGCCTTGGTTTCAGGCGTTTTGGGGGGACGTTTGGGTCTAGGTTGAAAGATATAAGGGGCCCTTGGTACTTGCCTAGGTTTCCGTTGAAGACCTCTTGGAATTCCCGGGCCAGTTGCTCCCAGCTGTCGGTGACGTGGTCGACTCCCGTGACTGCGATGCCGAGCAGGGCGAACCATTGCAGTCCCAGTAGGCTTGGGCGGTCGCGGTCGACGATTGTCAGGGGAAGTCTTTCGGTGTGCCCTTTATATGTGATGTTGAAGTGTTTGGTTCCGACTACCGGGATGCGGTTTCCCTGGTAGTCCTTTACAATGAGTCTCTGGCTGTCTAGGTTCCTCCTTTGGAGGGTAGGCACCAAGCGCTTTATTTCATGCCATGCTGTCATGGAGAGGTAGGACCCAGAGTCCACCTCCATTTTGCATGGCTGGCCGTCGATGCCTACCTCCACGTGGACCTTCCGGGCGTCATTGGTTATGGCGTGGCCGATGGTGACCGTCTGATGGGTCTCCTCTCTTCGCCGGTTATCGCCGCCTCGCAGGGGTCGTCCGTTCCGGTCCCATCTGTTGTCCGAGGGGCGATCTCTGGTCCGGGGTGGTGTGCTCTCTCTCCTCTGGTCGCTCTGGTCCCATCATGCCGGGCTGCGATTCTTCTTTAGACGGCAGACACGGGCGATGTGTCCCTTCTTGTCACAATGCCGGCAGATCGATTCGAAAAACCGGCATTCCGACCTGGGGTGGTCGCCGCCGCAACTGGCACAGTTGGTCCTCGACTTACGACCCCGCCGGTTTCGTGGGTCGCGGCCTGTCTGGAGGCGATGGATGTCCTCCTCGTCATCTGAAGTGCCCGATGCCGAGTGGAAGTCGCTCTGGTGGGTGGTCGTCTCGGGTTGGGCCTCGGTCGACCTCGCCGGGTTGTTGTTTCCGCTGCGGTCCCCAGTGTTCGGTCTGCGCATGCGGTCGGCGGAAGTTCGGGTTGCTTCGGCGGCTGCGGCTGCGGTGAGGGTGTCTGCTAGGCTGATGTTGCCCTTGGCCATCAGCCGGCTCTGGAGAACGGGGTCCCACAAACCGAGCACGATTCTGTCTCGCAGGGCGTCGTTCAGGTTGTCGAATTCGCAGAGCCCCCCTCGGCGCCGTAGCTCGGCGACGAAGTCACTGAAGCTCTCACCTGACCGTTGGTCCCGACGGTAGAATTCGTTGCGTCGGATCAGGATGGGTACCTCTGGAGTGTAGTGCCGCCGAAGTATTGGCTCGAGGACGTCCCAGTCCATCGCGGTTGCATCGGCGGGTTTGGCAAGCGCCTTGGCCATCTTGAAGACCTCGGTCCCGCAGTGGGTCAGGAAGACGGCGCGCTTCATGGGGCCGGTGGCGTCCTTCAGGTCGCTGCACTCGAGGAACATGCAGAATCAGTCGGAGTACGATTCCCAGTCCTCGGTGGCGGGGTTGAAGGGTGCGGGGGGTGCGATTTTCACCATCGCGGTGGTTCGTCTGGCTTCCGTCGGACACGTGGTTCGGGTCAGGGTCTGGATCCCACCTTCGTCGCCAGTGTTGTGTCCGCGAAATGATGCCAGGAGTCGGTGACTTCAAATCATGCTCTTTTATTTAAAGTTGGAACTGAACTGGGGCAAAGGAAAAAACTCGCGGCTTTTATTGCTTTAGCCGCGGCGGCCGCGGCCAATGGCACCGCTTTGAATCTCCCACGATTCGAATGGACCAATCACGGGAGATTCTTAGCGAGCCAATCGGCATGGCTCGCCTGACCAATCAGAGTGCCCCGCGCTTTGGCCAATCAAAGCGCGGGGATCTCAAGAATGCTAATTAGGGACAGAACAGGCGCAGCCAGCTCGACATCACTCCTGCAGCTGTCTGCCAGAGAAAATGGAGTTGGGTGGGCTGTGTTGTCCCACCTACCTCTGTTTTCCCTGGAAGAGAGCTGCAGGAGACTGTCACAGCCAAAAATGGAGCATCCGGCCCTCCCGAGCTCCATTTTTGTTGGCAGAGGCACCACAGGCCAGTCCTTCGCTTGCAGGGCAGCCCCATGGGCCAAATCAAAGCACCTCATGGGCCGCATCTGCCGCGTGGGCCTTGAGTTTGACATCCCTGCTCTAGCTATTCATGGGCTATATTGAAAAGAATCCATTGAAATTACTTGCTGGCTTCATTTCTTTAGCTGTTTTTGTGGAACCCTGGTGCAAAAGCACAAAGCATGCCTTTTGTTATTAGAATTTATCCTTGTGACTTTTGGGGGGGGTGGATATTCAGTGTTCTAGATAGCAGGACACTCACAATATTTAAAGTTTTGTTCTGTCAGAACACCAGACTTCACAACTTTCTGACATAATTTGTCAAATGTTTGTTTTGATCTCATCATTTCTTTTTTGATGTATATGCATAGTTTTTTCTGTTTTAAAAAGGCTTAAATCAGGTAAGACATCAATCACCAAAGTCGCCTAATCAAGTGTTTTTTCCTGTTCTCTGTTTTTTTAAGATCTTCATTTGTAAGGCAATTGGTTTGCTATTCTATGCGTGCTAAATTTAATCAACATCCTTTGGAAAGAAACTTAATTTAAAAAAACCAGAAGTTCAAATGTATAAATACCTTGAAGCAAGATAGAAATTTGACACGCATTTTCAAGGTTGCTTCAGTCTTTATCACATTTTATTTACTTATATAATTTATATCTGATCTTTCCAATTAAACAGAATCCTTGTGATATCTTACACTTTAGAAGACTTAGAAAAATGCCAAGTGTGTATTATCAAAAACAAACACATAAATGCATTATAAGCATTATAAAATGATGGGTGCCTCTAAATCTTTCAATTGACTTGGGTTTTAACTGTTGCCTGACCAGTGATTCCAATCAAGGACCTAGTTTTCCTGCTGGTCTTTGCATTGGGAAGATTATTAACTTAGCAAGGATTGTTGTGAGGTGCTTCCTTCTGTGTTTATGTTCCATATATTCATTGCAGTTCAATCAACAACTAAACAGTTAACTTCACTGGAACGAAGATAAAACTTATTCTTTTCCATTCCTAGAATGGATGGAACAGTGGAACTACCACTGTTGTAGAGCGGCAGCAGATACTGAGACGGACACAGGCTTGATTTTTTTTTTTTTGAAAAAAGTTTTATTGATTTTAACAACGAACAAAAACACATAAACCATAAAACATAAAAACTTCCTCCTCCTTCATAAATTTACAGACAGTGTATCGGTTGGTTTGCCACTCCTTTTTGTGCATCCATTTCATAGTCTCCATTGTAATTGTATTACATAATAGCTCATATTATCAAATAACAATTATATAACCTGGTATCATCATTAAACAATCATTTGACTACAATTTTATTAATTCATGCTTTAATGAGATAACTATAGTTTACTTAATTTATTTTATAACCAATCATAAAGTCATACCAAGTCTATCTTAATAAAATTTTATAAAGATACTATCAAAGAAAAAAAAAGGTTTAAATTGATTATTTCCTTAGTTTCTAAATATTCTATTATTATGTTTTATTATCTAGCTATTGATAAAAAAGGTCCCAAACTTCATAGAATTGTTTATCTTCTTGTTCTCTAATTTCAAATGTCAATCTACTCATTTCAGCACATTCCAATATTTTCTTAATAATTTCTTCCTCTGATGGTATTTTCTCACTCTTCCAATTTTTAGCAAATACAATCCTCGCCGCTGTTAATACATTTACAATCAAATACTTCAAATTTTTATTATATGTATCAGGTAAGATTCCCAATAAAAAAAAATCTCTGGCTTCAAATCTATTTGTTTCTTTGTCATTTTTTCCAACCATATGCGAATTCTAGTCCAATATTTTCTAGCGTCCTCACAAGTCCACCACATATGATAATATGAGCCAGGTATCTGATGACATTTCCAGCACTTTTCAGATTTATTCTTAAACATTCTTGCTATTCTTGTCGGGGGAAAGTGCCACCTGTAAAACATCTTATACAAATTTTCTTTATATGCTGTTGACATTGTCATTTTATAATTTTGAGACCACAATTTTTGCCATTTCTCTAAATCAATCCCATATCCAAAATTCTTCCCCCAAGCAATCATTGTTTTTTTAACTTGTTCTTCCTCTAATTTAATTTCCAGCAAATAACTATATAATTTTTTAATCACTTTTTCATCAGTACCTGTCAAAATCCTATCTAGGTCAGTCAATTTATCATAAAATCCCTCTGTTTTAGAATCTTTAAGATACCTTGATTGTATTTGTGCATATGAAAACCAATTCATCTTTATACCTTGTTCTTCTAGATTTTGCATCGTTTTAAGTTCACCCTTTTCATCCAATATTTCCCCATATCTGTTTGCTCCTTCTTATATGTTATAGGATAAGAAAAAGCTTCAATCGTTGATACCCAAACTGGGATTTTCAAATAGCATTGTCTCTTAATTTTCTCCCAGTTCAACCATAAAGAATCCCGTATATAATGTCTTCTAAAATAGCCCTGCGATTTAGTTCCCTTATACCACAGAAAAGCATGCCAGCCCAATAATAAATCATGTCCTTCTAATGTCAACAATCTAGATTTTCTTAATGTTATCCATTTTTTGACCCACATTAAATTTGCGGCTTGGTAATATAACTCCCAATTAGGAAGGCCAAATCCTCCTCTAGTTCTAGCGTCTTGTAAAAGTTTTAATTTTATTCTCACTTTCTTACCTTGCCATATATACTTCAACACAATTTTATTTAATTCTTCAAAATAATCTTTGCCAAGCCCTAACTGGTATTGTTTGGAACAAATATAAAATTCTAGGTAAAATATTCATCTTGATTGTTGAAATTCTACCTATCAATAACAATTGTAAATTTTCCTATTTCTTCAAATCAGATGCTATCTGCTGTTTAAGCTTAATATAGTTATTCTCTTTCAATGTAGTACATCTTGATGTCAAATGTATCCCCAAATATTTAACCTTGTTCGTAACTTGGATTTTCAATAAGTCTGCCAGTTCTTCTCTTTGCCTTAATAACATGTTCTTTGTCAGAATCTTTGTTTTATCTTTATTTATTTTCAGACCAGCCATCTCACCATACGTCTCTATCTTTTCCAATAGTTTTAAAGCTGTCTCTAGAGGGTCTTCCAGAATGAAAACCATCCGCAAAGGCTTGCAATTTAAATTCCTCCTTTTTAATTTTCATGCCTTTTATATTTTGTTCCTCTCTAATATTTCTATTCAACATTTCCAAAGTCAGTACAAATAGCAAAGGTGATAATGGGCATCCTTGTCTTGTGCCTTTTCTTATATTAATAGAGTCTGTAAATTCTCCCTCTATCATTACTTTTGCTGATTGCATATAGTATATGGCTTCTATTGCTTGAATAAATTTTCTGGCAAAGCCCATCTGTTCCAGTAATAATAACATAAATCTCCAATTCACGTTATCAAATGCCTTTTGGGCATCTAGGAATATCAAAGCCATTTGTTTTTCAGGATGCGCCTCATAATATTCCAAAGTGTCCAGAATTACCCTCATATTGTCTTTAATTTGTCTCTTTGGTAAAAATCCATTCTGATCAGAATGAATAAAATTAATTAAGTATTTTTTAAGCCTTTCTGCCAGAATTGAAGCAAAGATTTTATCGTCTGCATTCAATAAGGAAATAGGTCTGTGGTTCTTAATTTGTAATGGATCGGCCCCTTCTTTTGGAATAAATGTAATATAAGCTTCTGACCATGTTTTAGGTATTTTCTTATTTAACATAACTTCATTCATGACTTCTAGCAATGGTATGCTCAACGATTTTTGTAGTGTATTATAAAATTCTGCCAGAAGCCTGTCTGGACCTGGTGCTTTCCCATTATTCTATCTGTTGAATGCTTCAGTTAATTCCATTATTGTTATAGTACTTTCTAACATTTTTTCAGTCTCTTCAGGTATCTCGGGTAAATTAGCATTTTGTAAATACTGTTTAATTTTTCCCTCATCAAGATCCTCCTGTTTATATAGTTGTCCATAAAAGTCTCGAGTAATTTCCTTTTTCTCCTTATTGCCATAACACATTTGACCTTGATCATCTATTAACTGTAATATTTTCCTTGATTCTTTTTCCTTTCTCAGTTTACATGCTAACCATCTACCTGGCCTGTTTGCATCTTCAAAATAGTTCTGTTTAGCACTTCTGATTTTTTGTGCCAGTTCTTCTTTCTCTACCTGGCCCATTTTATGTTTGATTATGTCCATTTTAAGTTTAATATCTTTTTTCTGTGGCATTTTCTGTAATTCTTTTTCCAGTTTTTTGTAGTCATCTTCTAGAGCTTTAATAGCTTGCCTCTTCCTAGTATTTTTTTCTTTGTATAGTCTATTATTAATCCTCTCGCATATGCCTTCATTGTATCTCAAACATTCTGTATTGAAGTATCTTCTTTTTTATTTTCACGAAAGAAGAAAGTCAATTCTTTTTCCATCCATTGTGTGAAGTCTTTTTCCTTTAAAATAGTATTATTTAATGTCCATCTAGATCTTCTTTGTTGTCCTTTCCATTTAATTGTCATTGGATTATGGTCTGCCCATGTACTTGTTTCAATATTTGTTTCTTGAATATTAGATATTAATTCTGTTGAAATCATATCTATTCTGGACCATGATAAATGTCTATTTGAATAAAAAGTATACTGTTGAGTTTTAGCATTTCTTTCTCTCCATATATCTTTTAAATTTACCGTATATACTCGAGTATAAGGCGAGTTTTTCAGCACATTTTTTGTGCTGAAAAAAACCCCCTTGGCTTATACTCGAGTCAGATTCCCCTCTGAAAAAAAATGGTGTGGAGCTCCGAAGCTGGGCAGCCGCTTCCCTGCTTCCGTGTTTCCTTTGCAACTTTTAAGCATGGGAGGGGGAGGCTTTTCTGAGCTCTAGGCTGAAAAAGCAACGCGAGCCGAGGTCGCTCCACTCAGTTTCATTTCCTCAGCTCCAGCTGCTTTCAGTCCACTCGGGAAGAAGGGGGAGGAGGGGGAGGGGGAGGCTTTTCTGAGCTCTAGGCTGAGAAAGCAATGCGAGCGGAGGTCGCTCCACTCAGTTTCATTTCCTCAGCTCCAGCTGCTTTCAGTCCACTCGGGAGGAGGGGGAGGAGGGGGAGAGAGAGAGAGAGAGAGATATCATAAGAACGGCTCTTGGTTTTTTCTTGCAAGGGAGAGAGTGATTCCTGCCTACCACTGTCATCATCATCATCTTTTGGGTTAGTGAATCAATCAAACCTTTCATGATAGTGAGATCATTTCCCAAATTTCCCTTAAATCAGGGAAGAAATCAGAAACAAACCTTTGGGCTGAGAATAAGCTTGTTCCTATGATGCCATTTTTGTTCACTTCAGTGTGAAAAGTGTGAAAAAACACACTTCTTTTTCTTCATCTTCTTGTTCCCTATTTACTGGTCTCTTTCAAAGAGGAAATTGTGAACATCAAACTTATTCTCAACTGTCCTAGTGAAAGTTTTTATTGGCATCTATTTTTATTTTTGAAATTTACCAGTAGCTGCTGCATTTCCCACCCTCGACTTATACTCGAGTCAATAAGTTTTCCCAGTTTTTTGTGGTTAAATTAGGTGCCTCGGCTTATATTCGGGTCGACTTATACTCGAGTATATATGGTAATTCATCTATCATTTTGAAGAAGGATTTAGGGAGAGTCTTTCTTCTCATCTCTCTTACTTTTCTGGGTACTTGTTTTAAGACCACAATCTCTTTGTCTTTATACTTCAACGTCTTCTCTCTTGCCACTTGTAATATTTGTTTTTTAATAGTGTTTTTTGGTAAATCTAACATGGACCTCTCTTGGTAGACTGTTCCTCATCGCATATCTTGTGAAGACTCGATATATCTCATCTACTCCATCCATCATCTTTTCCTCTGTTATTCCCAGAGCTCCAGCCAAGATTTCTATCATTACTGCAGCCAAATTTTGTCCTTTTAATTCCTCTATGTTTTGGAATCTGAAGTAAAATTCTGATCTGTCCATCTCCCACTTCAACATCCCACTTTTATCTTGTTCAACCATTGTTAATCTGCTGTCAATGTTTCCAATTGTCTCATCTCTTTGTTTATCTTTCTCTTCCATTTTTTGGAGTCTCTCATCGTATTTCACCATCAGTTGTTGAATGTTTTCAATTTTTTCATCAGTCTTCGCGATTCTTTGTTCAGTGCTCTCCGTTCTTTGTTCAGTACTCGTTTTAAGTTCTTGAATTCCTTGCATAATCATTGTTAGATCCACTTGTGCTTTATCTTGCTTCACCATTGTTAATAGTCATCCTCCAGCTGATGGGGAGGCAGGAGCAGAGGTTGAAATGCCAGAAGGTAAAATTTTCTTACTCATTTGGATAGCTCCAGGTCTTCAAGCTCTTTTAATCCAATTGATAGGGTGGCCAATTACAATCCAATTAGGAAAAAGGAAAACATAAGAAAAAGCCAATAAAAAATAAAAAGCCCAAAATTGAAAAGAAAAAAGGATTAAAAATAAAAATAAAAAGGAGGTTCTTCAGGTTCTTCTAACCTTAATCCTGTTATGGGATAGTCAGTTGTTGTTCAAAAATAAAAAATAAAAATAAAGAGAAAAAGAATAATACCCAATAATATTAAAAAATAATAAGAAAAAAAAGAGAAAGAAAATTCTTCAGGTTCTTCACACCTTAATCCAATTAAAAGGTCACAAAAAGTAAGAGATAACCATAAGAGTAAATCAAAAATGGAAATGGGGAAGACAAATGTCCCAATAAAGAAAAAGAAAAAAGATATTCTGAGGCTTTCCCTTTAAAAAAAGAGATAAAAATAGAATAAAAAAAATAAAGAATAAATATACAAATATTACAAAGTACTGTGGGGTTGAAGAGGGGAGATAAAACAGCTAAGAGAAAATAAAAAAAGGAGCACACTGCATTTTATTTTAGTATCCAAGGCTCTTATTATGGCTTCTCCACAAATTTCAAAGCCAAGCTTCAAATGTTCAATTAATAGTAGAGGTCCCAGAGAGACACCTGTAAAAACATTCTCCAGTGCTCTTCCCTCTATCTTATCAAGTTCCAGTGTCCTTGGCATTCAGCTTTGTTCGGGTATTTTCCCACGTCATAATAGTGGTGCTTTTAAAGTTGTAGCAACGTTTCAGCAGAATCTCATCTGCCATTATCAGGCTTCTGTATGGTGTTTGTCTGTGAGTCAGACTTTTACAGTGGTTTCAGATTTAAATTTGGGGCAGCCTATTGCTGTGTCAGAATGGTTTTTTCTTCCTCCTGATTGGTTGAGAGTCTTGGTCTGTGTTTATTGGTCTTGGAGTTTGCTGTGTTCTGCTACTAATATCTTCTGTCTGTTTTTTTTGGGGGGGGAGGGCTTTTTTTGTATCTTGATTGGCTGGCAACATTGTGTTACTTTATTGGAGGCCTTTAGTGCAGCTTGGCTTTGGGTAAATGGACGGATATCATTAGTTAGGAAGCTGGTTTTCATCTGGGTGCCTGGTTGGGGTGTGTTTGAGCTGGAGGTATCAGGGGGGGGTCTGTTTGTGCCCAGGTGTTTGCCTGGCTTGTGGTGTGGAGATTTTTTTGTTTGTGAGTGCAGGCTTCCAAATGATTGACAGCCTGGTGGAATCATCTCTTCTCTTCATGCTTTCTGGTCTTTTTTCAATCTCTATGGCTTCTCTGATGATTCTGTGGCTGGGATTTTCTATGGTGGCTAGGGTTTTGGTGCCATTGAAGTTGATGTTATGACCTGTGGCTTCCATGTGTTGGACGAGTGAGGAAGTGTGTTCCAGCTTTTTGACTGCATTTTTGTGTTCATCCAGGCGGGTGCTTATTCTTCTATTGGTCTGTCCAATGTATGTGGCCGGGCATGATGCACAGGGTACTTCATATATGCCTTGGTTTTCCAGGTCAATTTTGTCTTTGGGGTTCCTGAGGATGGCTGCTATTTTTCTGTCTGTTTTGAAGGCAGTCTTAATGCGGTGTCTGTATAGAATCTTACTAATTTTGTCTGTAGTGCCTCTTATGTAGGGCAGGACAGCTGTTCCATAGGTCTGTTCATCTTCTGGGTCTCTATTATGTCTCAGTGTGTTTTCGTGGATAAAGCAAGATTTTGCTTTTGTGGAAGCCGTTGGCTGTCAATATTTTAGTCAGGGTGCATAGTTCAGTCTTAATGTGTGTATTGTCTGCCAGGCGTTTGGTTCTAGTAATTAGTGTTTTAGCCACGGAGTTTATCTGTGCTGGGTGGTGGTGGGATTGGGCATTGAGGTAGGGGTTGGTGTGTGTTTTCTTCTGGTATATGGTGTGTCCTAGTGTGCCATCTGTTTTCTTGTAGATTAGTACATCTAGGAATGGTAGTTGTTTGTTTGTTTCTGTTTCCATGGTGAACTTGATTTTGGGGTGTGCGCTGTTTAGGTGTGTTAGGAAATTGTTTAGGTTTTCTTGTCCATTGGGCCAAATCACGAATGTGTCATCGATATATCTTAACCATAGTTTGGGTTTGAGTATGGCATTAGCCAGGGCTCTGGATTCGAATTCTTCCATGAACAGGTTAGCAATGACAGGTGACAGTGGTGATCCCATGGGGGCTCCTTCAATTTGTTTGTATCTCATAATAGTGGTGCTTTTAAAGTTGTAGCAACATTTCAGCAGAATCTCATCTGCCATCATCAGGCTTCTGTAACCTGTTCATGGAAGAATTCGAATCCTTACTGTCACCGTCTCTACAGGACGATTTAGGTCCGCCAGGACCGATCAGGGGCGAAGATATCAGCTGCGATCTCGGAGCCCTGAGATTGCAGTTGTATCGCGGTGACGTGGCTCTGCCTTTTCCACAGGTTTGACTTTTTAAAAGACTATTCGTTTGAATAAAGGGTTGCCGTGGCTTCCGAGGCTAACTGGCAGTCAGCTGGCAGCAACAGCTGATGCCGTTTGACAGCTCCTTTTATAGCTGGCTGTCAAACGGCATCAGCCAATGGGAACGGTCGGCGTTCCCACTCGGTCGGCGGACCGGAGTGAGGACTGCCGTCAGTCTCTGAACACAGCAACCACATTCAAGAAAAACTTTAAAAAACCCTGTATTTGTATAAAGTATGTGTAAGAAAGCATGCATGCGTAACGTTTTGTAACCTTGGAGTTACAAAGCCAAATTATGCAACTCTTTCTGTCTATGTATTTAGATTTTTAATCCCACCTTTACCTATACATACTATTAAAACGCTTTGTTTATAATCTTTAAATGGCCGAAATGATGCATCATATAGCAAAATACTTTGAGCCAAGGGGCTAGCTTAGAGAATATGGCCAAAATTGGAACTTCCGGTTTGTCGGCTTCGCCAGCGGCAGGGTTTTGCAATCCTGCGCGATCCCTGCCACGCTAGCCATTTTGGTGCCTCCGATCCAGATGGGTTTGGAGGCTAAGGCTGCCTTGCAGAGGCAGCCGAAGATAGGGGGGAGCTGGTGAGGGGTTTGGGGGTGTTGCAGACCCTCTCCCCAGCCAGCAAAACCCCCTTTTCCCAAGGCGGTCGAGTGGCGGTCTGCAATGGCCGCCACAAAGAAGCTGGCAGCTGGGTAAGACTGAGCAGGAGGAAGAGGGGAGAAAGTTTACAAGAGAAAGTTTTTTGGCTGATCCAGGACTTTAAGAGGCGTTTAATCCTGAGAACTATGACTTTTTGAAAAATACTTTGTTTCCCGAGGAGGATTTCAAGCGGCAAAATTGAGGTGCTGAAAGGAAACTTTACTCTCCTTCCCTATGGAATCAACAAATGACCATTGAGAAACCTGTTGTTTTTTATAAAAGGTAAAAACTTGGCTTCTTGTTATAAGTGGGAAGGGAGAGGACAAAAAGAAATATTAAGATCTTGCTGGAGGAGATGCCTTGAAGATCTTGAGACTAGAAATTGATTGGAACAAGGCTGTAAAATACAGATTGGGCTTTTTTTCTTTTCCCTTTTATTGAAACCACCCCAGGAAGAGAAAGCGAGAATTTTGTGCGTTGTTTGGACTGATTGATGTCTCTGGGACTTTGAGGAATTGTTTTAACTTTTGAAACATTTTGATTGCTCTAAGAAGAACAAAGAATGGCTTTATCTGATGATGAACTTAGAAAGGAATATCAAGAAAGTAAGGACGCTGTGAAAGAAGCTTTCCTTTCTTTAGAAATGGCGCTTGCTATTTATCAGCAAACACAACAACAGATGGAGGAAATAGAAGGAGAAGAAGAAAAAGAAGAAGACACCATCTTCAGTGAATCTAAAAAATTAATTAAGAGAGAAAGGAGAAAGAAAGGAAGGAAAATGAAGGACTTAAGACTTAAAAAAACACTTAAGAAAGGAAAAAATAAGATGCAAAACCAACTTAATGTTACTGAGCAAAAGAAGAAAGGATTACAACAGAGAGGGAAAGCTAAAAAGGCGGAGGTTAGTAGAGGGGGGAGGGTAAAAAGGCCAGGGGGGATAAGAAAGGAAGGGAAAAGGGAGGGAAAAGCCACAAAGGTATGAAACAAGATGGGAAAAAAGGAATTTTTTTTAGGGATAAAGGGTAAGGTATAATTTCTTTTAAAAAAAGAGAATATGGCCAAAATCCAGACCCATGCCTCCTAGGTAATTGCAGTTTGGAAAATTTTATAAAGTATTTTATGATATAAAATTATAATAAAACATTTTGTGACCTAATACAACATGTCATAAAGCATTTCCTGTGGTCAACTGCTGATGTTTGTGTTATACAGTTCAACATGGGCTACTTTCAAGGCAGATAAATCTCTAAATTATCTCTTTAAAATTATGTCTTAAATTTTTTTTAAAGAACTTTTCAAATACATTAGGAGCAAATACATTAGGAGCAATTGTTGAAGACATTGAGGAAATGGTTTAGGAAATATCTCTGAAAGGATGTCCCAAGGTTTAGTGACTAGTAAAATGGTTGTTATTATAATGTTTAACTGGTTGAACATCATAGGGCAAAAATTTTGAACCAAGATACCTCAGACGGGTAATTTGCAGAATGAGCCCAGAATCCAGGACTCAGAACTCATGGGATTGAAATTTGGCAAATTTGTGATCACTTTAGTGCTGTTGCATAGCTACCCAGAGGTTCAGTAGACCAGTCTCTGCTCAGCCATCTGGTGACTGGGTAGACTGGTCCCATCATGAGCTACTAGAGGGCGGTCAGCCCAATCAAGCTGGCAGGAAGTTGTTCCTGTTCCTGCTCCTGCTTCTTCTTTGTTTTTTGTTTTTGCTCTTGTTCATTCTTTCTCTGAAATAGTTTTGAAACGATTCAATACATTGTCTAGTTATTTTTATAAAAAATTCAAGATGGTGAACACACCTAATACTCTTTCCACCTATTTTCCCTGCAACAACCAACTCTGTGGGGGTGAGTTGGGCTGAAAGAGAGTGACTGGCCCTTAGTCAACCAAACCATCTATAAGTACTCGCGAATATTCTAAGTTTGATGAGCATATACCTGTATGGCGTTTACTAAGAGCCTTTCTTAGCAAGCAATTGATTTTCATAGCCTTCACAGTGATTTATACTAATACTGCCTAAGATGCTATAGATGCATAATCTTGTAATTTTCTTATTTTTAAAAAAATGTTGGTATTGCTTTGACTAATGTGTGACTTTGACTCTGAAATGAAGGCCAGAATTAGGGAGATTAGTAAGCTACTTCTGAATTCTCAGGAGCATACTATAGACACGTCATGCCTTATTAACTTTAAATTTTTCATTATTTTCTACAATTTAATTTATTAGAATTTTGTTAGGCTTTAGGCTTTCAAAGTTGTTGCCGAGAATCCATTCTACTCCTTGCCAGTCTTCTTATTTTCCATCAGAAATTTAAAAAGCAAAATCCTAAGTTTTCAATGAGGAAAAAGTTCTACACATAATTGTGGGCATCAAATCAAGTCATGCCTCCAGAAACTTTATAAAGGTAGTTCTCAACTTATAAAGCCATTCATTTAGTGACTGTTTGAATATATGACCTATGACCAGCCTGTGCACTTAACATCCACATGGTCATGTAATCAAAATTTGGGCAGTTGGCAACCAGCATATATTATTACAGTTGCAAACAGCCTGGGGGCATGTGGTTGCCAATCGTTAGCTTCCCAGTCAGTTTCTGACAAGCAAACTCAATGGGATAGCTGGATTCTCTTAACATGTTTCACTTAACAACTTCAGTGATTGATTTAAGAACCATGACAGAAATGGTCATAAAAATCTCACCTTCTTTAGTAACATAAATTCTGCTCCCAATTGTGGTTGTAAGTCAAAGACTACCTGTACTAGAGATGTGGTATCTTTTTCCCTGAACAGAGTGTTCTGTATGGTATTAACTGGTACAGAATGCAGCCACAGAAGTTATATTGAGTGCCCAAAGAAGGGCGAATAGAATAGAATAGAATAGAATAGAATAGAATAGAATAGAATAGAATAGAATACTTTATTGGCCAAGTGTGATTGGACACACAAGGATTTGTCTTGTCTTAGTATACATAAAAGGAAAGATACATTCATCAAGAATCATAAGATACGACACATAATGACAGTCATAGGGTACAATAAGCAATCAAATCATACTAGGAAACAGTCAATATAAATCATAAGGATACAAGTGGCAAAGTTACAGTCATACAGTCACAAGTGGGAGGGGATAAGGGTGATGAGGAGTGATGAGGAAGATTAACAGTATTAGTAGTGCAGCCTTTGTAATAGTTGAACAGTGTTGAGGGAATTATTTGTTTAGCAGAGTGATGGCTTTCGGGAAAAAACTGTTCTTGTGTCTAGTTGTTCTGGTGTGCAGTGCTCTATAGCGTCATTTTGAGGGAACGAGTTGAAAGTTTATGTCCAGGATGTGAGAGGTCTGTAAATATTTTCACAGCCCTCTTTTTATTCGTGCAGTATACAGGTCCTCGATGGAACGGAGGTTGGTAGCAATTGTTTTTTCTGCAGTCTTAATTACTCTCTGAAGTCTGTGTTTGTCTTGTTGGGTTGCAGAGCCAAACCAGACAGTTATAGAGATGCAGATGACAGACTCAATAATTCCTCTGTAGAACTGAATCAGCAGCTCCTTGGGCAGTTTGAGCTTTCTGAGCTGACGCAGAAAGAACATCCTTCACTATGCGTTTTTGATGACTTTTTTGTGTTATGTATCCATTTTAGGTCATGTGATATAGTAGAATATATGATACTTATGCTCCATGTATTGCAAGTTTGCTTCTAGATCCAATTGAAGGTGTTGTAATTTATAAAGCCTTACATGGCATAGGACCAGTTTACCTACAGAGCCATCTTCTCCCCATCATATCAGCCCATCCCACTTGCTTAGGCAGGGAAGGCAGCTACAGACCCCATCAGTGGGAGAATTCTGACTGGTGGGGTCAAGGAAGAGGGCCTTTTCTGCTGCTGCCCTTGCTTTATGAAACATCTTGCCCCACAAAGTGAAGAAAGCCTCCAATCTTCTGGCCTTCCACAAAGGGATCAAAACCTGGCTATGGAACTATGGAGCTGGTTAGTCCCAGGAGAACTCCCTCCCCTCCTATATTAACAACTTTTTGTCTCCCCATCTTGGATCTCTCCATCTCTTGCAATTTTATAATGTTTTTCATTTTTCATTTTTTAATCTGAAATTATTTGGTTTTAATATTTTATTGTAATGATTTAATTGTACACCGCCCAGAGCCCTTCTGGGAAGTAGATGAGTGTTTAATAGGTTTGATATAGAAATAAATAAAATTAATAATATATTTTAGACACTATTTGCTTACAGGCACATTACAAGGTTACATGACTCTGTTAACTCTATTAATGTACATTCCGAGTCCATTTTTCAAAAATGCCCTTCAATATTTCCAGGGTTAAAATATTTTGTTCTCCCATGAGCTGTTTAGAGCATCCAGAAGTAGGAGGTGCTTCAGTCTCTTCTGGAAAGGCTGGGCTTAAAACTCCGGGATGCTCCTCCTCCTCCTCCATGGGACACCTCCTCAGCGTCCCCCAATTTTAGCTCAGCCTTCGTGGTAAGAGGTTGTGCACTCCCTGACTGGAACGGTTTCTGATTCAGCTAGTCAAGATTCAGGTTTGCTCTTGGGTTAATTCGGCTTGCAAATTTTTCCCCCTATTAATCTGGCGATTTCAAGGCTTGTGGCTCTATTAGGTTATCACCCCGATCAGTTGAGAGCAGCTCTTTGTGACTGGCAAAGCCTGCCACTTCGCAGGCAGTCTGAGACGGCTGCTTTAGGCAATTAGCCTAGCTAATTCCCCGATTATCTTATCTTTGCGATCTTGCCGGAATGCTCGCAACTGCGGCTCACTTCTCCTTACAGGATCATTTGTCTGACATTTTGGAGAGTCAGCAGCAGCGGCTCATTAAACTGCTCAGGCATTTAATATCGGAGTTTCTGCCTTCCCGTCTTTTTAAACGGCTGGCTTCAAGTTCGCGCCTAAATATTACAGGCGCCATTCCCCGCTGGTTTCCCTTCTTGGGGACCGGGGCAAGTACTTTCCCACTCCACTTTCCTGGGATTATTTCTCTCTTAGCCTGATGGCGTTGGATAAGCAGGCTAGTCCTTAAACAGGAATTGCTTTTGGATCGTTACATTGGAGTGAAGCCTCAAGTGGCATTTCAAACAGTGGGACGTTTTTGACAGGAAAGGATCCATCCAGGACCTGTATAGCTGGTTTCCCTTGTTGGGACCAGGGATCCTGAATATTTCTTGCTTGGAGTGTTTGGGGGGTTTCCCTTGCTGGGGGCTTTTAGATACTGTTTCTCATATATACGGGCTTACATATAGATACAGGCATATGTATATACATATGTGTGTGTGTGTGTTTGTATATATATATATATATATATATATATAGACTTACACTCCTGGAGAAGTGCCCTACTTTCAAACACAGGGGTAGGCACCACCCCTAAGTACAAATAATAATAATAATAATTATTATTATTATTTTAAAAAAATAAAGTTAGAGACATGAGATTCAGTCCTTCACAATGGAAGGTGACAATGTCTTCCGCTCCAAGACAAATAAGTCCCGAGATAAGTCAGTGGGCCCCAAAAAGGCCTCTAAGGCGGCAGATAAGGATGCCCATAGATGGCATCAAGCCTTGGAAAGGCAGTGGCAGAAACGGGCCAGGGAGACAGACAAGATGGCTATGACAACAATCGGATCAGGGCCCAAGTACATTGTTGGGGCGCTTGGATTTATCCACCCAGCCCAGACAGGCTATTTCTGGAAAGCCTCCCATAGGCATATCTCCTCCAATGAGCACTGGCGAATCCCAGAGGCAACCTTTACCTCTACGGCCATCAGTTTAAGACAGGAGGAGGGATTACCTGAGACTATTCCCATCGAAATGAGGCAATGGATGGAGATAGCCATATAAAGGGGCATTGGGGCTGGAGTTCAGCAATCCATCCGGACCAGACACTTTTCGGCTATTTCAGAAGTGGGATCCCTGTCTGCTCGATCCTTTGCGCATATGGGACATCATCAAACTCAGGTATTCCCCAGTATCCCTGACATACCAGCCCAGGGTCTTCAGGAGGAGGTGGAATTAGATGACCAGGATGTTCCCATGGAGGTGGGGTCGATCCATCAGATGGACTTGGGGTTGTCAGAGGCTGACCCACTAGAATGAGGAATGTCGGATGACGAAGGCCTCATTCCGGACCAGTCTACCTTTTCTGGCCTTTTTCGTCCACACCTCTTTAAATCTTTACTGTTCAAAGCAAAGAACACCGCTAAACTAGGCACATCAAGCCCTCATCCATTGTCAACAGTCTCAGGATGAAACCGAGGATCTAATATTCTCACAACCGCTAATGAGGCGGAAATTATTCTTGTCCCTCGTATGTTTGCTGAATTAGTACAAAATCAATGGGCATCAGCAGCATCCTACCCAGCCCCAATAGGGTACGATAAATGATATTATAATTTGGCAGCAGAGTTTTCAAATTTTCTCAAAATGCCAGAGGTGGATGAGCCCATTGTGGCACTGGCCTCTTCTTCAACCTTTCCCAATGAGGCCGAGGATGCCCTGAGACCAGAGGAAAAGAGAGCAGAGTTGACACTCCATAGGGCGCATGTTTCTGACGCCTGGTCCATTAGGGTAGCTACAGCTGCATCCTTTTTTACACGGTCCTCCCTACAATGGCTCTCCCACTTGAGTGATATATTGCCAGTGTCAAATGTCAGAGCCCACCAGGACATTGCTAAGATTATTGCAGTGGCAGAATTCTCCGCCGACGCCACATTTTATGCAGTCAAATTCTCGTCTAGGGCCATAGCATCTCATATATCAGCACGGAGACTGCTATGGCTCAGACATTGGCAGGCGGATACCAAACATAAATGCAAGCTGGCATCAGCCCCAATATCGGGGGATAAATTTATTTGGCAGTGTCTTGGAGCCCATGCTTATTGAGAATAGAAACAAGAAAAAAGTGCTTCCCCCTCTTTTTCGGAGGTCTGAAAACAGAACGTCCCAGTCGTTTTCGAAGGGGTTCCTTTTGGACCTACTATCAAGGCCCATACGTTCCCAGATCGCAAAGAACATCAGGCTACAGACCCAGTTTTAGACAGGATAGGTCGGAATCTTCCAACAGAGGTCAGTGGGGAGGCCAAAATAGAAGAAACCCCAGAGGTACTGGAGGCCGATTTTTTTGTCGCCCCAAGTGAGTCCTTGACAGCAGCTCCCATTGGAGGGTGGCTAAAATTGTTTGCTGATCAATGGGACAGCTCTACCTCTGATGGTGGGTCAGGGACTCTGTTAGATTTGGTTTGGCGCTAGAGTTTCAATCCTCCCCTCCGAACTTTTTCATTAGGAGCCCTAGGTCCACGGACCCCATTAAGAGAGCGTTGACGCAGGAGGCTATGTCCCATCACTGGATGCTCTGAACAGCTCATGGGAGAAAGGGCGTTGGTACTTACCTGATATGCCCGTTCTCTGTGAGCTGTGAAGAGCATCCAGCCCCACCCATTTCTTTCCATCTGGTGGGGCTCCGTTCCAGTCAGGGATCTAGATTATGAGTCCCAGACTTTGGCACTCAGGAGTGCCAACACTCTAGGTGATGAGTCCCAGACTTTGGCACTCAGTCTTCGCAAAACTGGGGGACACTGAGGAGGTGTCTCATGGAGAAGGAGGAGGAGCAACCTGGAGTTTTAAGCCCAGCCTTTCCAGAAGAGACTGAAGCACCTCCCACTTCTGGATGCTCTTCATAGCTCACAGAGAACGGGCGTATCAGGTAAGTACCAATGCCCTCTCCATTGTATAAATTGTAAATTGAGTTTATGTGTTCTCTTTTAATTGTAATCTTTAGTTCCTTCTAATGCTCTCTAATGTCCAATCTTCACAGTCCCATCTTATCACTGTTTTTAAAAATAATTCAAAACAAAAGCATTTTCCTGTGAGAAAGATTCTTTTGTAATTAATTCTGAAAGTTTATTTCAAAACCATCTGGGCTTTAGTCTGTTTGTAACTTTCCAAAAATCAAAGTTCTAATCACCCTTGTGTGTGTGTGTTTGTGTGTGTGTGTGTGTGTACATGTGCACACACACCTGAGTGTACGTGCTTGTGTGTGTGTATGTACCTATGTATGTATGCAAGTGCGTATATGCCCATAAACTTGTATTTAAAATTATTTTACATTTTCCTAAGGATAAAAGGAAACTCACCTGATGTTTTCAGACTTTTCAATGTAAAGTATTATAATATGGCTAAAATACAGTTAACAAGCAATTTCGCAGAAAGTGATTAGAAAAACAAGTATGTGAATGCAGTTTCCTTCCAAAGGTGCTGCCCTATGATTTGCGCAAGATGGCTAATCCCTCATCTCCCAGACCTTTAAATCCCCCAGAAACCATTATCTGGTCTCCTCATGAGAACCAGCTGTGTGAAAAACTTGTGGGTAATCTCAAGTCCTCTCCTTATCTGGAGAGAGGTTTAAAAAACTGGTGTACTTGCAGGCACTTGATTCTTCACTACTCCATTTCCTGTGAAGCCATCTTCAGTCCACCATTTTTTTTCCAGAAAGCACCTTATTCATCCTTGAAATTATGTTTTTCTTTTGCTGGTTTCTACCATCACTTCAAATCTGGCCTCATTTCTGTTCTGTATTTAGAGAGTTATCCTGCTGTGAGGCAGGTAGACAGTGCTTCCAAGCCTGTTTATGTATTTTTTTCACATTTCTGTAGATTGGAAAGAATGAAAAGATGGACATTATTGAGTGATTTGTAGGATCTCTCTTTAACGAGCTTCTACCCTCAAGTGCTTTGAAGAATGTCAACCCCATCTCTAAGAGAATCCCTCAAGTACTGGAAAACAACTATCATCTCATTCTGAATCCATCCTTCTTTATAGGTTATATTTTCCCTCCTTTCATTTTCTGTAATAAGCAACTTCCATTTTTTAACAAGATGGTGGCAGTGAATTAATGTGTGCATGTGGCTATGGCTGTGAATTTTCAAGCCTCTGTGAATCTTCAGGCCTCTGTTTACTCTAATTTAATCCAGGCATATTCTAATGTCAGCAGTGTATAATTTACACATGTAGATACTGTAAGTCTTTACAATTTTATAAAAAATGAAATACAGCCAAACATTATTAAAGAATTACATTTTCAGATTTTAAAATGAATTTTTTTACAATTTACTCAATTTTATACCTTGATATTCTGTTTATTTCAGCTTTTTGCACAAATAAGGAAAAGATAGAAAAGGTTTCCTGAAGAAGAGAACATTCAGTTAAAGAACATTCATCCAGAAGTGTGGTATTAAGATACCATCTTAATCTTTGAAATACAATAATCAACAAGTCAAATGGGTTACACGTAAGAGAAACAGAATTTATGAGCTAGAAAAATGATGTTGCTCCACATGTTGCTGAATGACTTTTCCAGACATCCCTCTATTCTATGACTGTTACATCTTAACTTTTATGTTATAAATCTGTTAGTGAGGTCCTAAATTTTCGTTGACCCAAATATGAGACTGTCAGAAATCAGTTTCTCACATGTCTAGCTATCAGTAATATTTTTCTTTCTCTGATTGTTCGATTTAAAAATCACAAAAGATCAAGATTTATCCTCACTACCCTAAGGTTATTATTATTAAGATTAATGATATTTTTCATTGAATACATTTTACAACAATGTAATAAAGAACATTAAGCACAGTGTATGGGGTGAAGTAAGGAGAATTCAGTTTCTACTGCATTTTATTCACTCCAAAGTATAAATCAAACTTCCCAATTTACAAATTTCACAAGGAGCCCGAGAAGTTGGTGCTCTTCTTAATGGCTTCACCTTTTTTACTGCTTCTCTTCATTTCTTTTCATAGAGAAGATTATTTAAAAGAAGACTAGAAAAAATTGAGTTCTAAACTATGAAAGTGTGCAAACATGGCAGGGAAAAAAGCTCCAGTTTTAGGAAAAATGTTTTCATTACTTGGTGTTAAGTAGAACAACTTTTAAAGTATCTTGAGTCTTTCTCCTATAAGGAGTAATAGGAATTTAAAACTGATGTAACTGGTGTGGGAAAAAAAAGAACACATAGCAAAATATCCATGCAGATAGAGATAGGGTTTAAGATTGCACAGTTCAACAGGTTTTATATTTCATGCTAACTAAAGGTATAAAATATATTTATAAAATTTATTTACATCTTTGTTTATGTATACAAGAATAAATAAGAAAAAGTGAAATGGAGGAAGTAAATAACTTTATGGCATACAATATCAGAATGGGGTGGAATGTAGAATTTCTATAGCAAACAGTTTAAGCACAATATTCTTGAAATAGGAAGTGTCAAATCACTCATCAGTAAAGTATATTTTTTTACAGTTTATTGATTATGGATGAATTGAAGTGAATCTATTGCTGTTACTGTTTTGCCGGGCTTCTGATTTGATTGGGCAGGCATTCTTTAAAAAGCATACTTAACTGTTGCACTGCTGTTGCAAGTAATGTTTTAAAGACTTTGGTAATATTTTCAGTAGGTAGAATTTGGTATGACTTAGTATCCTATCTGCTTGTTACTGTAGTCAAAAACTGAGGAAGCAAGAGATTTGTTTCAAGTTTATTTTACTTTATTTGTAAAGTACTATACTATAGCATATATTGTCAGCCCTCTGAGTTAATACAGGTCAGTAAACAACAAAGCAAAGATTTCAAGAATGCTACTTTACTGTTGTAGAGTATAATAACATCTTAAAAACCTCTCAGAGTATCTCTCTACCCCCTTACACCAAACACAGAATGAAGACTCGTTTACGATGAATTCCTTCTCATGTCTTCCATTTTCCCAGGACTGAGTTGTTGTCCACTTTCTCTTAATGTTTATGTGTTCTTTGATCACTGTATTCATCTGTTCCCACATAAATTGGGAGTTTATTTAGAAATAGTGAGAACTTTCGCACTATATTGGAGCTGGCAAGACACTGTGCATCAACAGGACAAGGGAAATGTAAGCAAATGTGAGGGTGAAACCTTCTTTTTTGGAGATGCTTTCTGTTATGTTGATTTTGTTGTCAGGACTGCTCAGTGCATTATCTCATTCTTATTTATGCTGAAATTTAAAAGAATTATAAAGACCTGACTCTTTACCCAGGCCTTTCTCAGGGGAGAGTGACACCCTTCATTCCATCATATATGCTATCTTTTCATTTTTTTCTGTCATCTCTCATTGATTTCATGTAATTTTTTTGTTTTGATTGTGTTGAGTTGCCCAGAGTTGTTGAGAGTTGGGCAGCATAGAAATAGTAATAAAAATGGCACCCCAGATTTAACAGTCACAATAAGAAAAATAGTAGGCACCAATAAAGTCTTTTATTCAGTAGTGGGGTTCAAATAACAATCAGTTCTCTGCCCTAATGACCAGCTGGGCAGGCATGGTAATGTGACTGGGTAAGCATGGCCAACTTGATGTCACTCCCATCGAGGGGCACCTTTTTTCACCCCGTCTCTCCTCACCCCTCCCAGCCATGCCTTGTCTCACCTAGCCTCTCCTCGCTGGGAGGCTCACCACCTGCCTGCTCCCCTGATGTCCCGACCACCCGCTCAGTTGTTTTGTTAGGTGAGTAACATGGTTCTTAAGTGAATCTGTCTTCCTTGTCATCATCAGAAGGTTATAAAAGGGGATCCTGTGAGTCTGGGACACTGCAACCATCATAAATATGAGTCGGTTGCCTTTCTTGCCAAGCTTACTGAATCACTGTAGCTGATAAAAGTTAATATCCTAATTGTTAAGGGAATCTGGCTTCCCTGTTGACTTTGCTTGTCAGAAGGTTGCAAAAGGTGACCCTGGGATGCAACCATCATAAATACAAGTCAGTGACCAAGGGTTTGAATTTTGATCACGTGACCATGGGGATGTTGCAACGGTCATTAAACATGAAAGACAGTCATAAGTCCCTTTTTCCACTGACATAACTTTGAATGGTCACTAAATGAACTGTTGTAAGTCGAGGACTGTCTGTGTTTCCTCTCTCCCTCCCCAAAGCCATGCTCTCCCTTCACTGGCAAGCCTCCCCTAGCTCCCAATCTCCCTATCCTGTTTCTCCCCTCCTCTTCCCCATTTGCCTGCTGCTCTACCTGTTGGATGATAGCATTGTCAGGCTGAAGCAGGAGTGCCAGGGTTTGCTCCAGCTGCTGGGCTGCCATAGAGCTGTGAGAGGAGGCAGGTGGGAGAAACAAGGGGCAGCCAGGATGGGGGGGGCTTGGAAAGGGAGGGGAAAAGGGGCAGAGGAGGGCCCACCATCCTAGGATGGTGGGCAAGAAAGGCGGAGAACTTCCCAGGCAGAGCACAGCCAGCAGTGGCTGCCCAGCATCCAAACTCTCAGTACAAGTGGAGCAGACAAGGTGCAGCTTCTGGGGGAGGGGGGTTAGAAGGGACAGTTCTAGCATCGTTCAGGTGCGGAGGACTTTACTGCAGCCACCTATCCAACTGGTCTGGTTCCCTGGGAAGGCTCTCTGTACATGTTCAGAAGCATAGTCTTCCCCGTTAGATAGAGGCATTCCTTTCCTCTTCTGTGGAATTGGAGGATGAGCCCAATGAGAAGTCCGCTTGCCTGGCCTCCTGATGTTGAGGTGAGGCTGGATGTCACATGTCGAGGCGAGCAGCCAAGGCAGGTGAGCCAAATGTGCGGATGAGGCTCAGGCAGGTAAGAAAAGGAGTGGCTGGAAGGGGAGGGGCACTTGGCAAGGGAGGCCAGCCAGTGGTGGGATCAGCTGATTTGGCAAACTCCACAGTTAGATTCCAGTTCTACCAAACTGGTGCAAACTGGCTGAATACCACCACTGCTTTTATTGCACTGCTAAACCATGACAGATGGCCCTTCATGGGTGTTGGTAAAACTCCACTCTTCCCCCACAAAACAATCACCCATAGTCAATGTAACCTAGTCCTACCAGCTGGGTCCACTGGTCACCAGAACCAAGCCCCCAAACAGGAAGGAGGTCTTAAGTCCACAAACCAGGTGCAGTGTTTGCAAAACCAGGTCCATATGCCACAATCCAGAGTCAGAATCTGCAAAGCAAGATATGGAAGCCCAAAGGCTGAAATACAAGTCCATGAGACGGGGTTTCAAAAAGTCAGGGGAGTGTATGTCGAGACAAATGTGTACCCTGACCTCTGGTTCAATTACCCTGAGCCACATGTTCCTTGTGAGGAGGGTGGGGCAGCCTTCTTGTGAGCAGCCTTGCAGACCTCTGAGCTTTTCTTCCACTCCCTGGGTCTGTGGATTGAGTGGGGGAGGCAGCTGTTCCTTGTCAGAGGGGATCTATTGTCTTTAATTGCTGCTGTCAAGTTTCAGAAGGTGCTTTTGTTGGTGTAACTATTATCACTTCTCAGCTTGCCAATGAACTATGGGGGAGGGAAGGGATAGCTAGAACTTAGGTTCTAAATATCAGGATGCCGGCTGGGAGAACCAAGGACATTTTGGCAGGTGTTTACCAGAGCCAAAATACTTTCTCACAACAATACCAGGAGACTCCATTGGACAATGTGACCTGACTTAACAGGGGGAGGAAGAACTTGAACTTGAATGATGTGGTTTTGCATGGGAAATGGTTAGATCTGGTTTTGCCCTCATCTTTGCTAATATGATGTACTCAATAAAGTTTTGCATTAAGAGATGGAATTATCTCAGGCATGCTAGCTTTGATTGGGTTCGTCATTGATGACTGCTGCCCATCTGCAGCCAATCTTCCCCTGTGTTCATGAAAGTAGGCAGCTCCCAGTCCAGTTGTCCACTTCCCCCAATGTCAGAGGGGTCTGGGACAGCATAATTTTCAGCCTCTTGACTCTCTGGATGTTACAGAGGAGATGTGCCATCTTCGTAGGATGGTCCTGGTTCCAACTCATCTTCCTCTGAACTGAGATCCAACTGGGCCATGACAAAGCCTAAATTGAGAAGATAGCCTCTGCAAAGAAGTTGAAGACACAATGGACTACCTGGTTAGCTGCTGCAAAATGATAACACAGGCAGACTACAAACAACAGCATGATAAAGTAGCAACAATTATGCATTGGAATATTTGCAAGGAATACCATTTGCCTGCAAGCAGCAACTAATGAGACCACAAAATAGACAAAGTAATAAAAAATGAAACTAAAATGCCTTGGGACTTAAGAATTCAAACATACACATACCTGCCAGACAAAATCCCAAATTCTGGGTGGTGGATGTGGCAATACCTGGAGACAGCATAACAGAAGAGAAAGAACTGGAGAAAATCACAAAATAGACTTGCAGATAGAAGTAGAATGATTGTGGAAAAAGAAAACAAAGATAATTCTAATAGCAATAGATTCCTTGGGTGCAATTCCAGAACATCTGGAGCACCACTTGAACACCATCTGTATTGACAAAATCACCACCAATCAATTGCAAAAAGCAGCTTTACTTCCTGCAAGGATACCTTTTAACACCATCAATCACTAACATTTGATTCTCCCAGGTTCTTTGGAAGAACTCTAGGTTAAAAAAAAGCCAAATCCAGTCTAAACATGTGGCTGATTGTCAACCATAATTGTATTCTGTTCTAAATTGTGAACTGGCCAGAGTTGCTCTGGAGTTGGACAGTGCCAAAATAAAATAAATAAACAGCATTATTTTTGTTCTCACTGTTTGCTCTCAGCAGCTGTTTACACTAAAAATGTGGTGGGAATAAACCTAGAATAATAATTAGGAAAAACTCATATTTCAGCCTGCTTCAAACAAGAATTTTTTTAGAAAATCTATTTTTTTTGTTCCTTTGCAGGAAAAGTATCATGGGATGTGATGCTATTAATTTGTAATGTGTAAATGTGTTGAAAGGTATTGTCCATCGATGTGCTTTGTCATCTCTTGCCTGGGTGTAAACTGCCTGGGGTTTCACAAATCAGGCCACCTTAAATAACAATTTAGCACAGGGGTGTCAAACTCACATCACGGAGTTATCACATGACATATCGGGACTTTCCCCTGTTCGCTAAACCAGGCATGGGTGTGATCGTGGCCGGGAGTTTGACACCCCTGTTATAGTATAACAACTTGAAGACAACTCAATTCATCAAGATGGCCTGAAATGTCTCATTGTGTTTTTTCCATGTTATAAATGATCATTGAAGGTTTATCTTCTCTTTAGTAGGACATGTTTTCATAACCATTTATCTGGAATCAAATTTGTCTGTCAGGCCTTTCAGCAGGATAGGATTCCAGTGTCTAAAGGCTGTGAATTAGTATTCCTGGGAAAGGGATTATGTTTGAGAGTAACAGCCAATAAATAGATTCTGGAGCAATGGGAAGAATTTCTCTTTGCATATCTATGAAGTACATTTACTGTATTTACTGTCCTTCAGCACCTATACCCATCTGGAGGAAATATAATGCTGTTGGCAGCCCATCATCAGCATGCCAGCCCCATTTGGCTCCATTCAGAATTGTTATGACTCTTGAGTGCCTACCCCTATTCTGATGTCATTCAACATTTAGCAGAATAGAAAGAGTCACAATTAAGAAATTGACTATTTCTCCAAAACTAGCCATTTGATATGTCCCTCTTGAATGAATTCGATGTTTTCTTGAGGTAGTATATAACAAATTCTTCTACCATGCTGTCTTCAAACATTTGTTGCCAAACTTCAAGAAGTATCAGTAACAGTAGCAGCTGGTATCACAGCTGGGAGACAGTGGAAGGTGCCAATGTGGTGACATCAAAAGTCTACTGACTATTGAACAAAAATCGTATAGAAGTCGAATGAGTATTAGCTTATCAATAAATATGCATACAGGGATTCTGGATTTGTGGAGTGTCAGGAAAATTAAAAGTCCAGCTCAGTTGAGAGAGGAGAGAGAGAAGTTGAGAAAAATAAAATGGCTTGTGAATATGTTCAGAATAAAAGGAAGGGGAACTGAATAAAAAACAACAAAAAATATTAACATAAGATTGAAACTTCAGTCTTGAATTCTTCAATATTTCTATTATTGGTTTGGATAAAATATAAAAAAATTGGGATGAAATAAAATTGCAAGAGAAGTAAAGGTGCAGTTAGCTCATTTATAAGTGGTGACAGACAGTGGCGGATTAAGGCTCACTGGTGCCCTAAGCACTAACAAATCTTGGTGCCCCCTCCTTAGTACATACTGTACAAACGAAGCCAAATTCTCAACTTTGTGGTGCCCCCTGTGGGCCTGGTGCCCTAAGCAGGTGCTTAGTCTGCACCACCAAAGTTAATGCACCACCAAAGGTTTTTTCAGAAAGATAAAAGCTTTTTGCAGTTACAAAATCACCATTGCCAAACCCACCCCCCTCCAAAAAAATCCACACTATACAAATGCAATGATCGTAGTACCTAGTAGTAATAGTCTCTGGGAATCCTAATAGGAAGAAGGTAGGTTGGACGTGTTCGTGCCTTGAGCTATGTGCAAAAAGTAATAAAGATGGGATACAATAAATTAATTACACTGCTCAAAAAAAAAGGAAACACTTAAACAACACAATAACACATAACTCCAAGTCAATCACACTTCTGTGAAGTCAAACTGTCCACTTGGGTAACAACACTGATTGACAATTTCGCATGCTGTTGTGCAAATGGATTAGACAACAGGTGGAAAGCATAGGCAGTTAGCAAGACATCCCCAATAAAGGAGTGGTTCTGCAGGTGGTGACCACAGACTACTACTCAGTTCCTATGCTTTCTGGCTCATGGTTTGGTCAATTTTGAATGCTGGCGGTGCTTTCATTCTAGTGGTAGCATGAGACTGAGTCTACAACCCACACAAGTGGCTCAGGTAGTGCAGCTCATCCAGGATGGCACATCAATGCGAGCTGTGGCAAGAAGGTTTGCTGTGTCTGTCAGCGTAGTGTCCAGAGCATGTAGGTGCTACCAGGAGACAGGCCAGTCCATCAGGAGATGTGGAGGAGGCCGTAGGAAGGCAACAACTCAGCATCAGGACCGCTACCTCCACCGTTGTGCAAGGAGGGACAGGAGGAGCACTGCCAGAGCCCTGCAAAATGACCTTCAGCAGGCCACAAATGTGTATGTGGCTGCTCAAACGGTCAGAAACAGACTCCATGAGGGTGGTATGAGGGCCCGACGTCCAAAGGTGGGGGTTGTGCTTACAGCCCAACACCGTGCAGGACATTTGGCATTTGCCAGAGAACACCAAGATTGGCAAATTTGCCACTGGCACCCTGTGCTCTTCACAGATGAAAGCAGATTCACACAGCACATGTGACAGATGTGACAGGGTTTGGGGACACCATGGAGAACATTTTGCTGCCTGCAACATCCTCCAGCATGACCAGTTTGGCAGTGGGTCAGTAATGGTGTGGGATGGCATTTCTTTAGGGGGCTGCACAGCCCTCCATGTGCTCGCCAGAGGTAGCCTGACTGCCATTAGGTACTGAGATGAGATCCTCAGACCCCTTGTGAGACCATATGCTGGTGCGGTTGGCCCTGGGTTCCTCCTAATGCAAGACTGCTAGACCTCATGTGGCTGGAGTGTGTCAGCAGTTCCTGCAAGACGAAGGCATTGATGCTATGGACTGGCCCGCCCGTTCCCCAGACCTGAATCCAATTGAGCACATCTGGGACATCATGTCTCACTCTATCCACCAACACGTTGCATCACAGACTGTCCAGGAGTTGGGGGATGCTTTAGTCCAGGTGTGGGAGGAGATCCCTCAGGAGACCATCTGCCACCTCATCAGGAGCATGCCCAGGCATTGTAGGGAGGTCGTAGAGGCATGTGGAGGCCACACACGCTACTGAGCCTCATTTTGACTTGTTTTAAGGACATGACATCAAAGTTGGATCAGCCTGTAGTGTTTTTTTCCACTTTAATTTTGAGTGTAACTCCAAATCCAGACCTCCATGGGTTGCTAAATTTGATTTCCATTGATAATTTTTGTGTGATTTTGTTGTCAGCACATTCAACTATGCAATGAACAAAGTATTTAATTAGAATATTTCATTCATTCAGATCTAGGATGTCTTATTTTTGTGTTCCCTTTATTTTTTTGAGCAGTGTATTTTGTTTGTGATTAAGTTGATTTAGAAACTTTCCTTAGAAAAATATGAATATTAACAATACATACAAAAAGTAGGAGCTCTACATTCAACCTGTCATATTTTTCTTAGCCACAGTATGGAAGTGGTATGCCATTGCCACATTCTAGGATGTTTTTCCAATGTATCAATCTATTTTGCAAGTGTGATATTTCCCATAGTCTCCCATCCCAGTACAAACCAGGCTTAATCTTGGTTAACTTTTAGGCCCAGGCAAGATTTTCAAATTGCTGCCACCTGCTGGTAGACATTAACAAGATATATTTTCATTGTATGCACATTTAATTGATTTTTGAAGTTTCTATTTTTCATTAATCAGAAGGAATTCAATACTACATTTTCTAAGTAACAAATTTTACTACAAAGCATAAGCTTTTATGCTACAGTTCATAAGCTAGATATACTAACTGTTTTCTAGAAAAACTATAGGCAACAAACTGGAAAAATGGATGCTTGTTGAAGCTTGCTGAAAAATTTAGCAAAATCAAAAATATCTAAAACTCATCAGGATTTATTCTGACATTTATTCTAGTTAGAATTCTGGGGAGATAATGGAGTTCAATGTGTGTAAATAGAATGTGGCTCTTTTATTCTCTTATTAAAGTTAAGATATATAAAAAGCTTTCATTGATAAACAGACAAAATCAGTAGGCTTACTTCTATAAATTTCTTATTGAGAAACATGAACAAAGCCTGCAGCAAATACGCCCTTCAAACTTCAACTAATGTATTAATTAAACTTGTATATTACTTCTTGTTTGGAATTAGGATATAGAGGTGCCTCATTCTAGTGTTTAAGCAGTTCTAGTTATCACCTCCATTGGTGAAATTTGAGTGGGTAGAATCTAATTGGTTTAGCGGTGACCTGCTAGATTTACAAGTCTTTTAAAATGGTGTAATGCAGCAATACTCTTTTAAAATAGTCTCTTTCCTGAGTAATTTAGACATTCTCCTAAACCTCGCTGCAGTGTCTAAAGCAGGGGTCCCCACACTTGGCAATTTTAAGACTTGTGGACTTCAACTCCCAGAATTCTCCAGCCAGCATGGTCTGGTCTAAAGACTTACTTGGGAAATTACATTTAATAACTGAACACTGATTGTAATGGAGAAAAAAATCTGAGAACACGACCACATCTGATTTATACAATAGTTTCTGAATTGACTTGTAAAATAATAAAAGTAGTTACTGGTCTGGATGAAATTATTTTATTTATTTGTTCTTTGTTCTGTGATCCAGCAGAATGAATTGTAGTGTTACATTGAGTGTAAGTTGTAGGAATATGACAGTTCCTCAGTATTCAATTCCATCCAAAGTATTGATTGGTATTTGACAATTTCCTTGTTACCTGCACAATTGTACTAGATTATATTGAAGAACTACTTGCCACTTGTGGCTCAGGTTGTATGCGAATTATCTATAGCAGAAATCATAGGACACTTACTTGGAGGAATTATCATTAGACAGATTTACTTCAGAGTAAACGTGGTTGAAATCTAGGGTGTCTTGAAGAATTTGAATTATAGCTTATTATTTAAGTTGACCAGAGAAAAATGTGTCAAATATTTAAAGAAAATGTTTCTGTGATGTAACACATTTCAAGTTTTATATATTGAAAACTTCAAAAATCCAAGATAGTGAAATATAAAAATATAAAATAATGTTTCATAATTTATATTAATTCTAAAGACATAGTTCAGTCTTCATCTTAGGCTATGATGGGGTTATGTATCATTTTTGGCTGTAGAATGATGCATTATATTTCTGATTTCTGTATGGCAACCATTCTGTAATTTCCACCATCACCTGATTGCTCAGATGCATATATGTCAAAAAAACTCTAAATTATAGCCATTTTTCGTGGGTAAAATGCTTTTGGATGGGATGAACAGTTAACTTGTTAATTTATTTTGTTTGCTTTTTGAATTACTACTACTGCTCCCTATTCTTTTTCTCTTCCTCATACAACACTATTGACCCAAAAACAAATTACTTGTTTGATTTTGTACCTTATCTAAATTGCTGCTGGAATGGACTGTATTGTGGCAATATTTGGATTATAATACTGAAAAGACAGCATCTTATATACAATTTGTTATCTTATAACTGGCTAATGAGAAATTATCACCACCAGACATTATCATCATAATGTTTAATAAATTATTAATAAAAAATAGCCATAAATGTTGGGCCCAAAATTAACAATTTTAAAGAGGGAGAACCTGTAGCTAATAAACAGTGGGAACTGAACTAATTGTGTACTGTAGATAAGAAGCATATGTTTCCATAAAATGATTGATGCGTAACAATAATTTTCTTCTATGTTTCATTATCCAGGGAGGCCTCTCAAGATTTGTTGATGGATTTCATATGGAATATCTTTTAATGTGCTGAGATAAATAGAAGAACAAGCCACGCACCTTTCCGCTGCTGTTTAAATTTCAGGTTCAAGTACTAAGGTAGATCACTGCTCCAATTAGTTACACAATTAAATCACTTTAAAATAAATCAGAGAATTGATGTTGTGTTTGGTTGCCTCTACTGAACTAATTACAATGTTTTTACAGCTGGTAAAATACCAATATTTGATTTAGATGTATTCGGTACATCTAGGAGAAGAGTTGGAGGTTGAAAAATACTGAAACCATCAACAACCTAAAAATACCATTTCCTTACTTCATCTTGTGGGAAACCAATGACATATTGTATAAGTAGCAGAAAAAAATATGGTCCCCTGGTATATGATAACCGTTATATTGCTGAGCCCCAAAGGATAGAAACTTACCTGTGATTATGTAAGGCAATTATCCTAAATGCGTGGTTGCAGTATTCTGGAAGTTTTCAAGTTTTTTAGTCCTAAATTTCATTTTTTCCTAAGGATTTTAGTATTTAATTTCTGTCCTCAGAAAAAGTATGATGATTGTTACTAAAATTGATCGTAAAGAAGAAATCTGGAGATATTTCTAGCTTCATAATTCTGAGCATCTCATTGTTCAGTAGCAGTCGTGAAAGAGCAGTAAAATACATAGCACAGAATTGATGAGTAGCTGAAAAATATGCAGACCTTATTCTACTTAGGAATGAATTATGTTCTTGGGGCTGTTCATAAGTTCATTCTGATTGCAAGTCCAACTAGCAATAAAAATCATGTGCAGTACAGTTGTTACCTTACAGTACGTAATAGATCTGTTAATACAGTGGTTTTTCAATCCACCACCCCCTTGGTGCTACAAACTCATCCTCAGTGCCTTCAACCCAAGGGTGGGATTCAAATTTCTTAACAACCGATTCTGTGGGCGTGGTCATGTGACTGGAACTTCAAGCGAGGCTGCAGCCTCACCCACCGCAGGAGCTGTGGGAAAAGTGAGCTGCAGGAAAGGTGAACCAGCCCATCCTGACTGGCTCACCTTTCCCTCTGTGGTTTGGGCTTTCCCGACTGCCTACAAACTTACCTTCCTCCTGTGGTTGGTGGCAGTGGGAAAGGTGAGCCTGTCAGGGCGGACCTGTCGCTATTCGGCTCCCTACCAGCCCGCATGTCACCAGCTTCTGGGGCTCGCAGGTCACCGCTGCTGAGGGGGGCAACCAGGAAGCACTCCGAGCCACCCTTCCAAGCATTTTAGCCGAGTATGGGCCACTGCTATGCAAGCTCCATGGGCTGGAAGATCCACTCTCACGAGGCTTGACTCACATCATTCTCACAGTGGTGGCCCACATTCAGCCAAATCGCGCAGACTGGCGGGCAGCAGAGGGAAGGCGTGGCAGGTAAGGGGAGATGCAGGAGGCATAACATCATGCTCCCTGGTCGCCCCACTCCCATCCCTGTCCCTAGCAGGCAAGGCCCAGCAGTGTGGAGAATCCAAGCAGCAATAGGTCAGCCTTGGCTCGCCTTCCACTTGGCCACCAGCAAGCCAGGCAAGTGGGGGGGGGAACTGAATTGCACCCTGCGAGGGGCCCATTTGCAGCACTCTTCTGCCACCCCCTTGCCTCTTAGCACTACCCTAAGTCATCCCAGGGGGCGGTACTGTCCACTTTGGGAACCACTGTATTAATACTATACTGATGGAAGTTGGGAGAAGGTAGGAAAGAAAGTTGGGAGAAGGCGGGAAGGCTTTGATTCTTGCATGACACTTTCACAAACACTATGCTACATACCTTTTCCTGCCTTCTTTTCAATTCCACGACTGTCTAGTTTTGGTTACAGATTGGTTTGTTCATATTAACAAAAGCTTGCAACGTGAAAGTTCATTAGTAAGTACACTGCTTCCTCCCCCCAGATTTTTTTTCATTGGAGCTGGCCAAGGTGAATGCAGGCGTGTGAGTTTAAAAAGGAAGTGTTTCTTGTAGCTTTCCAGATGTACATTCTGAAGATTACTTTATGTTCATGAATTATGCAAATGGGATGGGGGACTAACAAAGATGGGATCTTATGGCTGGACCAAACTCACTGACTATGATGGGCCTTATTTTTCAATTGCAAATTCTAGGCTAGATGTTAGATTGGTTCTATCTAATGTGTGTCAGCTTTGTGACTCAATTCTGTTGAATTGAAGTCCTTTATTTGGTGGCAGCACCTATCAATATCAATAGTACTTAGACTTATGTACCACTTCATAGTGCTTTATAATGCACTCTTAAGTATTTACAGAATTAGCCTATTGCCCCCAACAATCTTGAATCTTCATTTTACCAACTAGGAAGGATGGAAGGCTGACTCAACCTTTGAGCTGTTCAGATCGAAATGCTGGCAGTGGGTAGAGTCAGCCTGCAATACTGCACTCTAACCATTGTGCCACCATAGCTCAAATCTTGATTTATTTCAAGACCTAAATAGTAAAGACCCTTAGATGACAGTTTGTTGAAGGAATTCCAGGGCTGCTGGCTAGACTGAGAAGTTGGAAATCTTCTAGAAGAAAATAATAACAAAAAATGATATTCCTTTTAAGAAAGCTACATGAATGGAGTCACCAAGAATCAAGACCACCTTTATTTTTTACTTACTGAATTCATCAGGAATTATTCTTGGGGTCAGAATTACCGAGGCTGTTTAAGGCTGTGGTGGCGAACCTATGCCACGCATGCCGGAAATGGCACACAGCGCCATCTTTCCAAGCACACCAGCTGTTGTCCATGCACATCCAGGTTGCGGCATGCACATGCATGCTGGCCAACTGCTCTTCGCGTGCACAGGAGCGCCGGAAACCGGAAAGAGCAGCTTCCTGGAATGCATGTGCCAACTGGGCTTCACATGCGCATGTGTGTTAGAAACCGGAAGATCAGGTGGCTGGTGAGCATGTGTATGCTGGGAAGCTAAGCTTCCAGTTTCCGGTGCTCCTGCATGCGTGCGTCAGGGAGCTGCTGTTCTGGTTAGTTAGACTCACATCACCATGTTTCACTTTTTCCCTTTTGGATTTACAATGTGACAGTGACAGTGTCACAGTTAAAGAAAATGAAAAGTTCTCTGTGTTACTGTGGTAGACAGTGAGAATCTGACGTTGTGCCTTGGCTGTATGATCTCCTGTTACAGAACACTTACACTTTTCTTTCAATCCCATTCAGCAAATCTTTTATTGCTTACAAATGCTTTAGAGCTCTCTGAGGAGAAATTAAAGAAAACAGGCCTTATCAATGAGTCATATGATTGAATTTTACCTTTGAAATTGCCTTATCTCAGTTTCCTCTTCAGTCTGGAATACTAATTTGTCAAGTAGCTGGGGAGATAAGTTTCAAGAGACTTTTTGCCTAGCTTCTGTTTGTGACTTCATAGTATGGATTATTTGCATATAATAGAAAAATAAAGCTGGACTGTATCAGAAAATATCTCTGGTCTTGCATTGCCCTTGCAAACTCATTGCTGCCTTTCATGGGAATGAATGTCTTAACTGCAAGTCTGATTTCCTATTCAAAGACATAAAACTGGACATTATGAGAATCTGAAACATTGCTACATATTTTCTCCATAGATTCAATGCTGCAGCCTGAAAACCTGCTACCTATTTGGGGTTTCCCAGTACATTGCTTTTGTTTGAGAGTGAAAACTCAAGCTTTTTGTGACATTTATATTTAGCAGTAGAGAATATCTATGCTATTAGGAACTTTTGGATACATTGAGTTCATTCATGCTGGCATGTACCTTCAGCACCTTAAGATTACATTCTTGCATTCTTACATTCATTCTAAGAGTACATTTTCATTTCAGCATTGTTTTTCTTGAATAAATGAGATACCTCTCTTACCATAGAACAATATGTCTAATGCAGTAAAGAGTACTTGTTCAACTAATTCAGTCTTGTCTACCCGTAGCAACTCTCAGGCAGGAGTTTTCCCCAGACCTATGTAGAAATGCTGGAATTGGACTTGCACACAGATTCTTTTCTTCTCAGGTATAAACATTATTTGTCATTTAAAAAATAAATGGGCAATAATAAATAGCAAATTAACAATTGCAGTTTAATTCAGCACTTGTTTCCCAATGTAGAATTTATGTTTTTAAACATAGAAGCTGGCTTCTTCCTAAATTAATACGAAATTGCTGATTCATAACTATCCTCCTCAGTCACATCAAGGACATTGCCTGTAGGAGAAATTATCTTCTGAGTCCCCTTAAAGGAAGGGAAGATATAGAGCCAAGATGTTTGCAAATAAAGAATTGAATTAGTTTCTTGTTTCTTGTGTATTGTACTGTTAGCAGTCTGCGACCTATATTTACAAGCAGCAGATCACAGGGTAAGCCATCCAGCGAAAGTCTGTAAGATCTAGATTAATGATACAAATCACATGCAAATATCTATCCTGACTTTATTACAAGAGAAATTTAAAGTGAACACTAATACAGAAGCTATTTGTTTTAGCAGTTACTAACTTTTAGTGGTTTGCTAACCTCTCTGTTCTCTGTTCCCTGTTTTTTTCTTCTTCTTTACTTTCAGAGCTACGTGTGATATATGAAACCTGCAGGAGATGTTATAATGACTGTGAAATTACACTGAGGACAGATCTTGCTCCTTCCATTTTTTGTGATTACTGCTCTTAGTATTGTGATTGATTATTTTCTACAGTAAGTGAGCTGGTTGCTTTGTCTGGTCCTTTTGTTTAAAAAAAGAGAAAGAAAGATGTCTGATCCTGATGTCCATCAAGATGCTGGCATCAAGCCAGGTTTGTTGGAAAAAAGCAACAATTCTGGTGATTCTCAGCCCTCAATCAATTTGGAAAGAAGGAACAAAAGTGGGATAATTAGTGAACCTTTGAACAAAAGTCTTAAGAAGTCTCGACCACTGTCCCATTACTCTGCTTTTGGGAGCAGCAGCTCATTAAGTGAACATTCAGAGAAATGTGTCCCTATGGCCAACAGCAGTGAGGCAATCATGGAAAAAAGCAATTCTACCTCAAAGCACAAAACCATCTCTGACATGTTGAGCAAATCAGATATTTCTTTGGAAGGACAGAACATCTTGCAACAGTTTGCTCAGTCCACAGAGTTGCTCAAAAGAGTAGTCCAGGAGCACATCCCCCTGCCTAATGACCATGGGACGGGCATCTCAGACATGGAAGCTGTCTCAACTGCTGAAACAATGAACAACCCATCTGATTTTCCTTACCTGGGGGCTTTTCCTATCAACCCTGGCCTTTTCATTATGACCCCTGCTGGTGTATTTTTGGCAGAAAGTGCACTCCATATGGCTGGCTTAGCAGAATATCCAATGCAGAATGAATTGGCATCTGCCATCAATTCAGGGAAAAAGAAACGAAAACGATGTGGCATGTGTCCTCCTTGCAGAAGACGGATAAACTGTGAGCAGTGCAGCAGTTGTAGGAACCGTAAAACTGGACATCAGATTTGCAAATTCCGAAAATGTGAAGAACTTAAAAAGAAGCCTTCTGCTGCACTGGAGGTAATTGCTTTTGCTGACACAGCTTAATAATTCCCTCTCAACTGTCCTTTGTGGAATCAGATTATGAGGACTGGATGTGGAAATGTCAGAAGTTTGCATCCATTTATGGTTTATACCTTTATATTTTATATAGCCCAGTCTTTTCACAGATATAAATTCACAGTTAATAATATTTAAAAGAGTATTAGTTTCCTTCATGAGGTATAATGAGCTAGAACCTTATAGCAAGTTAAGCAGCTGATATGGCAGTCACAGACTTCTCCATCCCAGACTGCATGCATGGATTCAGATTGCTTAGTATTTTTCCAAGCAAAGATAATAAATGTAAGAATTTCCTGTACATTAAAGAAAGAGGCTCTATTCTGTCTTCCCAGGATACATTTCTTGTTTAATGCTATAGTGCTTTGAAGTGTTCACAATATTTTTATATGTGTTACTTTGATTTAAATATTTCAGCAATGGTGTAAGATAAGCTTATATTAGAAGAAGGGCTAAGGGTAGAAGAAGGTATAGGTATAGCTTATTATTTTTTACATCAGGAGGGATACAGGTAGCCCTTGACTTATGACAACAATTGAGCCCAAAATATATGTTGCTAAGCAAGACAGTTAAGTGTGTTTTGCTCACTTTACCTTTCTTGCCACAATTGGCAAGAATTAAATGAATCATTACAGTTGCTAAATTAACAACATGGTTAAGTGAATCTGGCTTCACCACTGATTTTGTTTGTCAGAAGGTCGCAAAATGTGACCACATGACACTGGGATACTTTCATAAATATGGGTCAGGTGCCAAGCATCCAAATTTTGGTCATGTTGTCATTGTGATGCTGTTAACGGTTGTGTGAAAAACTCATAAGTCACTTCTTTCACTAAACAAATTGTTGTAAGTTGAAGACTATCTCTATTTGCATTTAAAGTTTGCAGCTTAAGTGGTGTAACTATGTATTCATGCTTCTTTGAGCTAGAAGTGAATATGTAAAGATGTGGGGGTTTTGCCCTTTTCACGGAAGTTATTAAGCAATGGAAAGATTTACGACCTTGTATTATTTATGAGGAAGTTGTTAATATGCATGTCTCTTCTCAAGATGTGATCATCCATTAATCCAAATTAGTTTCAAACAAATGAAATTTGATGTAGCATAAGTTCTCAGAAGATTCAGATGTAGGCCACTTAACAGCTTTCCTCCCTCCCTCATATTGTGGCACTTACCCCAGTACCTGCTTTTGGCTACATGTCTTCAAGGTCCCAAAGGACTTGATTTACCCAGCTATACAAGATTCTTATAACTTGGAAGCACAAGGACACAACACAAGGATTAGGACATGTCTATGTCTATATTCTAGAACACTCCATTATAGTTCTTAAGATTCAAGATACTTCCTAAGCTCTTTAGGAAATATCCAGTTCCTAGGAAGTTAACTTGTTATAAAGATTACATTCATTCTTTCATTTTATTTCATCAAACCCTTGGGATAGTATGAATTTTCTCGCACATGTTTATCTGTCTGAACTTTGCTCAGTAGCTGACAATCTTGAAAGTCTGTGCCCAGAACCTTTATTAAATTTTTCTTGTTTATAGAATTTGATTTAGTAAAGCTCATTGATGTTTGACTAAGCATAGAGCTCCAAATCTTTGTAATTTGAAAGAATGTGTGCTTAAATATGGTGAATGTGAAGTTTCAAATGAATGAATAAAGATTAGGCAATAAGGATTAGGATTATAATTGAGATATAAGCACAGCAAAATAGAGACATAAATAATTCCGGCACGTGAACAAAAATAAGTAATTAGATTTAAATTTTCTAATCTGCAAGCAAAGAAAAATGTGTATATAGTAGTTCATTTCACAAGTCGCATTAATGACTTAAAAGATAAATTTATTTGAATTTGGGGAGTGACCTTAATTAAACAGTTTACTTCCATTTTACTTGGAAATGTACATAAATAAATTTTGATAGGCAATAACATTGGAGTTTCTTCTGCATAGTTGCAAAAAGGTAAGACAATGGCAAATCACTTCCATGCTGCAATGAAGAAAATTGCATGGATATGATCAGCAATTCAGCAGGATTTGAACTTGATTCAAATTTCAAGAAAGCTAATTAGAATGTGTGCACTAAAGCCATGATGGTGCACCTTCTGCAAGAAAAAAAAAATCCGATGTAATTTGGAGCTTGGATAATGCCAATTTTGAATAGAGAAGAGAAAGCAAAAGCAAAAGGTGATTATTTCTCTGAACTAAATTTCACCATTTGAGGCTACTTTTTCATAATGGAAGTGAGCATCGGTATTCTCATGTGACATGCAGTTTTGTTAAATCTGTTGCATATAAATGATGCAGGTTTGATTTATTATTTGGGTGCATTGCTGATTCCTGAATTACAGGATTATCAGATTGCATCCAAAGCCTGTACATTATATTTGTGGAGAGGTGCCAAAATTTAAACCCTGATTTTATTTGACTGTACAGGATGGATAGCAGTCTTCTGGAATTCTTTTGCTGTGGAGGTCATTAACTAATAATAAATCTACTCACTGGAATTTGTTGTCCTTGGAAGTTTGGTCCTTCAGTTTTTTGCTTAGATGACTGGAAGCCATTTGATAGCCTGTATGTTAAAATGCACCCTAGATGAGATGGAGATGGGTTGTCAACCCAGTTGCATGATACTCAATCCGGGATACACTTTCTCTGAAATTTCAGTTATGCTATTTGGGACTAATCTTGTCATAGGAGGTTGCCTCAGTGGTTAATTGGTGTGTTACCAACTAATAGTACTAAATGTATAAATTCACTCAGATTATTCCTATTATTATTCCTATTGTTCTAATTAGAGTTATTTTTGAAAATAATCCAGTAATCCAGAATTGTACTACTATTGTACTAATTAGGATAGGTCAACAGAATATTGAGATATCAGCTATATTGAGTTCTAGGCCATTTCTAGACCAAACTCAGGATACTAATACTGTCCTTTTAAACCTTTAAACCTTTCTCCATCTGAAGTCAGCCATCTGTCTTCTATATAGGACAGCAAGGGACTGGTTCCATGGAGGGCGGTTTTTCCATGGACCAGTGGGCATATTTTTGCATACTGCCTGGATATTGCATGTGCACAGATGGGTCTTTGTTCACTTGTGCGGCACAAATCCTGGTGGGCCGTGGGCTGGTGACAGTCCGTGGCCTAAGGGTTGTGGACTCCTGATTTAGGAAAAATCGCAGTGCCTTCTTTGCACTCGGCTAAGATGTTTCTCTTCTAGGCATTTTAGAATTTGGTAAAATCCAGAATGCATGTGTCTTTATTCCATTAGCATTGTGACATTTATTTACTACCCAAGCAATTTAGTTTTCCTATTTTATCATTTTCATTTTCTTCAGGCAGTGTTAAAGTTTATTAAGAGAAATATCATCATTGGTGGATTAAACATAATAGTGTTTGAAAGGCAGTCATGCAGACAAAGAATCAGAGTAGTTCTCTGGGTCCAGAAAGAAAAGGCTATATAATAAATGGATGGAATAGAAAAAAGCACCAAGAACCTTCCAACTGGTGAGGGCTGTTTTGTTTGGGAGATCCCAATTTTGTTGGAGATGCTTAAGCAAAGTCTGAGCAGCAATCTATTGTGTAATTTTATAGTAATGTGTTGCATTGCAGTTCCTGCTTTGGACAAAAAAAGGAACTTCTAACACAATTGCGTGTGTGAATAAAAGTTGGATAAAAATGAAAGAGTCAGTAGAGGACAACCAGATACATATTTCTAGTGATCAAACCAGATAAAAGAGAGATTCATAACGTAGTCTCTTAAGGACTTGGCCCATAATCTTACCTTTTGTCATGAAGATGAGTCTTCCTATGGAGTTATAACTCAGTAGAAAAATTGCCCACATAGCCTTGAGTTTGACTGTGGTCTCCTAGAGATAAAGATTGAAAAGAAGTACAGTATATTAAAATACAGTACAGTAGACAATGAAAATGGTACATGGATGAACAGTGTCAAGTCAACCATCTCAGTTGGCACCAGAGTTGGTGTTCAGCAGGTTCTGACCAGTTCTGGAGAACCGGTAGCAGAAATTTTGAGTAGTTTGGGGAACCGACCATTACCACCTCAGACTGGAGATTTCACAGTATCCTTCCCTTGCCACACCCACCAAGCCACGCCCACAGAACCAGTAACCAAAAAATTTGAATCCCACCACTGGTTGGCACATTCTGTAAAAGGAATTCCTGGTCCAATTAGTTCAACAAGAGTGAAACTTTATTGAAAGATCCATCTAGGTACAGCAGAAGCAAAGCCAGTTGTGAGGTTTTCCCGTGAGAAATCTGCATAGGTAAAACCAGTTGCACAGAGTGTTTTTGTTTTGGAAAAACAGTCTGTGCCGCTTGAACAGACTGGAAGCTGACCTTGGTGGGTATCTCTTCTCAGGCAGCAGAAGGCTCTCCTGCATTCCTCGGACCTCCCCCCTTGGTAGGGATTTTCTAACCCCTTTCCCATTTCTTTTTGGCAAACTGTGAGCTGAAATCAGGAACAGGCAATGATAAAGTCAAGTCAGTTTTGACAGACAGCTTCATTTAGTTGCCAGATTTGTGCATGTCTTACATGATCCTGTTTCTTTTTGTTATATTTCATGGTGCAGGTATGTATTCATACATAAAAACATACTTTATTCATTAAGGCAATGGTCAGTTTCTGTTAATTATTTTCCCAGTATGCCTTCATATCCACCATACGGATACAATTTTTTTGTGAAATATTTAAATTGGATTTTTGTGGTGATTTAAACCACAAATTTAAAATTGCTCTTTAAAAGCATCCATCCTGAGTAGAAAATCCAATAGGTCCTTCCTCTGTCTAATTAATACAGGACACAGAGTCAGTGGATTGTGGTCACTGATTGTTCAGAGCCGCCTGTCTTCTGATTTGCAAGAGCTGTCATCATCTCACAGTAAGGATTTCTTCACTTCACTCCCATCCTAGGACTTTTCACAGGTAGTCCTCGACTTACAACCACAATTGGAAACAAAAATTTATGCTGCTATGTGAGACATTTGTTAAGTGAGTTTTGCCCCATTTTATGATCTTTCTCACCACAGATGTGAATCATTGCAGTTGTTAAATTAGTAACATGGTTAACTGAATCTGACTTTCTCATTGACTTGGCTTGTCAGAAGATCGCAAGGGGGGATGACATGACCCTGGGACATTATAATCGTTATAAATATGAATCAGTTGACAAGCGTCTAAATTTTGATCACATGACCATGGGGATGCTGTAATGGTTATAAGTATGAAAAATGGTCATGTCCTTTGTTTCAGTGCTGTTGTAACTTTGAATGATCACCAAATTGAACTGTTGTAAGTTGAGGACTACCTGTATTTTGATTCATAATTTGTTAGTGAGAAATGCAGAAAATGGTATTTCTCTGCTTAAAACAGGCCAAACATTGCATACAGGTCCTGCCGAAATCTAGAACCTCCTAACTAATCTTAATCATTAGGAGCCTGCTTAAAACAAATTATTCTAAGTGTGTTCAGGCAGTATATTTCTGTAATTCTAAGTTTCAACTTGGAGAGATGATGTAAACGATCCAAGGACTTTTAAAAAGATAGAGAGAGTGGAGGGTACGCTCTGGTACGGTGCATCAAATGAAGGAAAACACCGTAAAGAAAATCCCAATATGGATCAGTAATATACAAACATTTCAAATGTCAACTATTTCACAACTGCTTTACATTTGAAATATACTTACCAAAGCTCAAAAGGCCTACCAAAGCTTTGCTTTGAGTTCAAAATCACTTTGTTTTAATGTCAAAACACATCAAATGTTTTACACCTAAAACATCAAAAAACTGACATAAAAACTGGCGTAAAACATTTCCAAAGTGATCAATTATAGAGCCTTGGTGGCGCAGTGGTTAGAGTGCAGTGCTACAAGCTACTCCTGCTGCAATTGGGCAGATCGAATCCCACCAGGCTCAAGGTTGACTCAGCCTTCCATCCTTCCGAGGTGGGTAAAATGAGGACCCAAATTGTTGGGGGCAATAGGCTGACCCTGTAAATCGCTTTGAGAGGGCTCTAAAGCACTATAAAGCACTATATAAATCTAAGTGCTATTGCTGTTTCAGACTTCAAAAAGGGGATTTCAAATTTGAATAGTTTGAAGATACTTTATGAATTTGAAGTGGCTCAATAATGAAGAGTTTTGTTGTAATACGATCACTCACTCCATTAAGAAATATAGTTACTAAATTGCACCAATGTTGCATTCTACTGAAATTCCATGTAAATTTTCAGAATTTAATGTTTGAAGAATAAAGAAATACAAGGATCTGAGTCCTGCATCAAAATAATTATCAATTTGCTCTTTACTTAAAAAAATTCTACTTGTTATTGAGTGAGGTATCTGATTCTGTTCTATAACTGGCAAAATAAAAGCTCTTTTAAGGAAACTGGAAGCTAATGTCATAGAAATATGTGCAAAAGTGTTTGTGGGTCTCCAAAAATTTTTTAAATCTATACTTACATTTCTTTTAATCTAGAAAGAGGGAGGATTGCCTCGTTTGTAATTCTTGAAGTAATAGATTGTATCACAATGATAAATCTATAGAATGTTCAAGAAAAATATAAATAATTTTGTGCGAAGATTAAAAGAATGTGTAGTTAAAAACTAGCAAAATTTTAATATTGCAATACATATATGAACTGTATAAAGACCAGATAGAACCTCAATGTCAGGAGATTAGTGTAGTATGAATAAATATTATAAATATTTCAATTCAGATAGTTTTGTTTCTCTGCTTTCAAGCTTTTTCATGTCCACTCCAAATTGAGTTAGCAAAATGGTTTACCTAGTTCGCTCAAACTAGACTGCTTTCATTTTCAGATTTGTACCTTTGGAGCTAATTCCTATTTTTGAAATAGGGAGCACAACAAATCACATACAGATAGTTGTATATATACATATAAAATGTATATTAACTATGCTAAACCTATTAGCATAGTCTCATTAGATGTCTTGGCTATCAGAGAAAACATTTTTCTAAAATGTGTACTTTTGATCAAAATGTATAAAATGTAACACAGGTCTTTGAGTGAGAAACCACTAAAGCCTTCCCAGCAATAGTATTGTTTATTTTATGCCCTGATTTTCTATTCAGGGAGTACTCAAGGTGCTATTATCCTATGCTGATTCTGCTGTTAGACAAATAAAAACATGCAAAGAAAATGCTGAACCTTGTAATTCTACAATAAGTGACAAATACACAACATATATCTAGTTCCCCGTGAAGCATTAATTTAACCATGGGTAAAAAGATAATATAAAAGAAAACACTGAAATGCTTACTTTTCTAGAAACTCCAAATACTAGTTTCTGTGGTTTGTAGGATCAAAGAGGTCTGTCTGGATATATGAGTACATGCCCCTTTGAGATATTTAAAGTAATAGTTCATCTATAGAACGGAGGTGGTAATGGACCATGAAAAATTATGTATGCAGCAAGTATGACAACATCCAATTGTGGTTATCATATTCATCTGAGAAAGATTCAGAAGGCCCAGAATTCTTTGAAAGTAATTTTGGTTTTGCAAGGCAGATTTATTTCTGTATCCAGCTCTTTACTCAGGCTTTGTTTTTCCTGAATTGTTCCTTCGTTCAGAATAATAGCTCTGTGTGGCAAGAACTTGCCCCATTTTGTACAATTGAGTTGAAATAAATGGAACAGATTAGACATTGTTAAATTTAAATACTGCAAAAATCAACACCTCCAGTTTAGGAGAGTTAAAATATAACATGAATGAATTCTTAGGAGTGCTTGGACCCTTTGGCTGGATCCACATATTGCATTTAAGACTTTGATTTAGTTTGCTGTATGAAGCTTGTAACGGAGTGTTTTAAAAAAAACATAGCTTATGGTTTAGCTTTCATATAAACCCCTATCACCATGGCTTAATTTAATTAACCATGGTTAAAAAGAATCCTGTAAAGCAGGGGTCTCCAACCTTGGCTCCTGGAAGCCTGGCAGACTTCAACTCCCAGAATTCCACAGCCAGCTGGCTGTGGAACTCTGGGAGTTGAAGTCCGCCAGGCTTCCAGGAGCCAAGGTTGGAGACCCCTGCTGTAAAGTGTATGCTATATTTTCCTGTGCATACTTACCTGCCTTTTGCCACTTGATCACTGATAATAAGGCTAATTTTAATTCGTAATTGATGTTCAAAAGTATGAAAAACTCTGCACTTCTGTGTTTCATGCATCTATGAACAAATTACAATGCTGCATAATATTCTTGCTGTAAAGAATATCCAATGGAGGAGGATATTAAGCTACCCTGGAAATATGATATTGCTCATCAGTGGTCTTTTGAGAGCATTAATCATACCCGAATAGGACAGAATAAGATGATGTTCCACAATGTTCACTGATTGCAACAAACAACATGCTATATATATATATCCCTTATTCTTGAGCCCCTCTTCTTGAGTTTAAGGCATAGTTGTCCTGCTCCTGAGCTGTTCCATAGTAAATACTTTGCCCTTGAAAATGCAAATAAACTAAATGGAAAGCATTTTGTAATTGAGGATGCTTTTGCTATTTACAACTTAATGGATACCCACTTAGTGAATGAAAAGAAGCATAGAAATTCTTTTCAAAGATAGAGGCCATGCTCTTCCCCACCTCTCTGCCATAAAATAAAGCTATGTTAATCTCAACCTTAGAGGTAATAAATGCAAGATAAATTAACTACTGGTTGTCTTTATGATGTAATCTCTCTCTCTTTCCAATCTCCCCTCCCACCACAAAAACTGGTTTGCAAGACCAAACCAAAGCACAACCACTTCAGAATCTCAAAAGTAGGGCATCAAGATATTCAGAACGTCTGCTCTTCTGAGGCTACTGCCTCTGTATATGGATATATACACATGACTTCTTCTTTTTTTAAAATTTTTATTGGTTTTTAAAACAAACATAAACAAACAAAACATAAAAACATCAAGCCATCTTCCATATATATACATACACTGTGCTGATTGGTTTACAAATTGTTTTGTGCTGCCATTTCGTAGTCTTCAATTACAATTACATTGTATATAATCTCGTATTTTCAATCAAATATTAAATACATTAATATCATTATTAATCAATCATTTGACTATACTTTTATTCATTCATGCTTTACAAAATAATCATATTTTACTTAATTTGTTTTATGACAGTTATTTTATCATCCCAAATCTATCCCAGAATCATTTTGTAGATATAATAAGAAAAGAATACATCTTTATATATTTAGTATTTTCTAAAAGTCTACATATTTCATTACTATATTTTATTGTCTAACCATTCATAGAATAGATCCCAAATTTTATAAAATAGTTTATTATCTTGTTCTCTAATTTCAAATGTCAATCTACTCATTTCAGCACATTCCAATAATTTCTTAATGATTTCCTCCTGTGATGGTGTTTTCTCATTTTTCCAATTTTTAGCAAATACAATCCTAGCCGCTGTTAATACATTTTCAATCAGGTATTTCAAGTCTTGACTATATATTTCAGGTAAAATTCCTAATAAAAATATATCTGGTTTCAAATCTATATGTTTTTTTGTCATTTTTTCCAACCACATGTGGATTTTAGTCCAGTATTTTTTAGCATCCGCACAAGTCCACCACATATGGTAATATGAGCCAGGTGTCTGATGACATTTCCAACATTTTTCGGATTTATTCTTGAACATTCTTGCTATTCTTATCGGGGAATATGCCACCTGTAAAACATCTTATACAAATTGTCTTTATATGCTGTTGAGATATATACACATGACTTTTATCGTTAAAGTATATACCGGTGACTCAGATCTTTGAACTCACACTTAGGATCATACTTCAGTGTTGACCATTCCAGGAATCTAAACATTTAGCAGGACCCAAGTATGGGAAATGTACTAGGGGTTAGCTAGCTAGTTTGTTAAATGAAAATGCACACTTAATTACCCTTATCTGTGACTCACAGATGACCCATTTTGGTATGTTATATAACTTGGCAATTTGACTTTAAAAAAAAAAATTGGAGTGCAGGTTCATTCATGAAAATAAGAGGGAAGCTAAATTTTTTGTTCTTTTAATTTATGAAAACAAATCAAAATTTATTTTTGGCCCGCTTTTAACTTTTTGAAATAGGGTGTGATCATCTCTAGATGCTACATAATTATTTACACAAATAGTATATCATGCTGTAACCATATTCTATAAATCTATAAGATCAGATGTGGGAATTTATTGAGAGCATTCCTCATTATGACAAATGGAATAGCAAGCTAATTCCTTGAGATGGGAATTCCACAATCCATGTGAGGGCCTGGAGGATAATGAATAGTTATTGGTTGAGAATCCAGTTGATTTCAGCTGGACCAATTGTGCTATTTTTATGGATAATTCCCATGTCTAAGAACAGAACTGGGTGTTATGCATGCTTTCCGCACTTTCCTAATTTATCTAAGATATGATGAAGCTGAATATTTGATTGTCCAGTTCAAGGCTGAAGTTAGTAGATAGCTTTCCACATGAAAAAAATCATTCTTATTAAGAATATTATATATTTAGGATAATCTCCTTTTTGCCCCCCATATTTCAAACAAAGCAGGTTCTATGCCTTATTATTATCAGAATATTTTTAGCTGAGTAAAGAAAAGGAGCTTCTTCCATCTTCCTGTGTACATGCTAGGGAAGTGCTGTTCACTATCTCATTTCTTTTTGACATGCACAGCAATATTGTGATCAATCATTTAGAGAAGCGATTCCTTGTTTTGTATTTTTCCATCATTTATGTCTTTTTCCAGTTTGTGTAATCATTGTTATTTTATCACATCCAATCACATTTCTGGTGCCCTCTGCCTCCTATGGCTCTAAAGGCCTCATTTTATAAGAGTCTTAAATGTAGAATCCAATTACCCTCTTCTGACAGATGTTCTCTTTGACTTGTGTGTTTAGAGGACAAGTGTATAATTCTAACTGCCAGATGTTCATGGCACTGGCTCCTTTACATAGTGGCAAAGTATCCTTCAGGATCACATTTCTGCTGTGGCATCTGTAGTAAAGTTTCTGCAATATAGAAACCTTGCCTATACTGATTATTGGCTCATATTAATGCCTGAAGCTGGCAGTCCCATTACATTGACAAGAATTTTGATGCAATTGACATCAGGTTTTATTCTTTCTGAGATTAGTTCTTGTATGAATTTCCTCACTTGCTTGAAGTGCAAAAGTATTGGCTCTGATGAGGAGGAGCCTCATGAGAACAAGAGAAAAGAAATTTAAATTTTAGAGTGCAGTCATTCCTATTACAGTAGTGTTATGATAACTCTAACGTTGCTCCTGGTTCTTCACTTCTTTCCATTTCTTTGCTATTCTGAAGGACCTGCTTATAAAGAACATGGTTTTTGTGGTTGTAATGTTGGAAGATAAGGGCCAAGAAAGGTTTGCAGGTTTGCTATGCTGCTAGTCTGTCCCCTTTCCTTCATTCAATAAAGAAGTTTGTGGATTTGACATGTTGCTATTTTGTAATTTTTCACTCATTTACACAGATAATGACATGGATCTTAAGCTCTGAGGTTTCTTGTTCTTGTATCCATGGATCAAAATAAGAAACTAGTTGCTCCCCTTATATTTTCACCCAGTTCTCCTTACTCTTGCAAACTATTCTTGTTAGAATGAGAGTGATTCGGGATATACAGGTGAAACTCAAAAAATTAGAATATTGTGCAAAAGTTCATTTATTTCAGTAATGCAATTTAAAAGGTGAAACTAATATATGAGATAGACTCATTACATGCAAAGCAAGATAGTTCAAGCCGTGATTTGTCATAATTGAGATGATTATGGCTTACAGCTCATGAAAACCCCAAATCCACAATCTCAGAAAATTAGAATATTATGAAAAGGTTCAATATTCTAAGCTCCAAGTGTCCCACTCTAATCATCTAATGAAGCCATAACACCTGCAAAGGGTTCCTGAGCCTTTAAATGGTCTCTCAGTCTGGTTCAGTAGAAATCACAATCATGGGAAAGACTGCTGACCTGACAGTTGTGCAGAAAACCATCACTGACACCCTCCATAAGCCTCAAAAGGTAATTGCAAAAGAAGTTGGATATTCCCAAAGTGCTGTATCAAAGCACATTAATAGAAAGTTATGTGGAAGGGAAAAGTGTGGAAGGAAAAGGTGCACAAGCAGCAGAGATTACCACAACCTGGAGAGGATTGTCAGGAAAAGTCCATTCAAAAGTGTTGGGGACTTTCACAAGGAGTGGACTGAGGCTGGAGTCAGTGCATCAAGAGCCACCACACACAGATGGATCCTGGACACAGATGGATCCTTCAAATGTCGTATTCCTCTTGTCAAGCCGCTCCTGAACAACAAACAACATGAGAAGCGTCTTACCTGGGCTAAAGAAAAACAGAACTGGTCTGCTGCTCAGTGGTCCAAATCCTCTTTTCTGATGAGAGCAACTTTTGCCATCTCATTTGGAAACCAAAGACTCAAAGTCTCAAGGAAGAATGGAGAGGCACACACTGCAAGATGTTTGAAGTCCAGTGTGAAGTTTCCACAGTCTGTGTTGATTTGGGGAGCCATGTCATCTGCTGGTGTTGCTCCACTGTGCTTCATGAAGTCCAGGGTCAATGCAGCCGTCTACCAGGAGATTTTGGAACACTTCATGCTTCCTTCTGCAGACGAGCTTTATGGGGATGCTGATTTCATTTTCCAGCAGGACTTGGCACCTGCCCACACTGCCAAAAGCACCAAAACCTGGTTCAATGACCATGGAATTACTGTGCTTGATTGGCCAGTAAACTCGCCTGACCTGAACCCCATAGAGAATCTATGGGGGCATTGCCAAGAGAAAGATGAGAGACATGAGACCGAACAATGCAGAAGAGCTGAAGGCAGCTATTGAAGCATCCTGGTCTTCCATACCCCCTCAGCAATGCCACAAGCTGATAGCTTCTATGCCACGCCGCATTGAGGCAGTAAATTCATGCTTATACTTTTCAGAGGTCCAATATTGTTCTATGTACAATCCTTGTTTTATTGATTGCATGTAATATTCTAATTTTCTGAGATTGTGGATTTGGGGTTTTCATGAGCTGTAAGCCATCATCATCCCAATTATGAAAAATCACGACTTAAACTATCTTGCTTTGCATGTAATGAGTCTATCTCATATATTAGTTTCATCTTTTAAGTTACATTACTGAATGAATGAACTTTTGCACAATATTCTAATTTTTTGAGTTTCACCTGTATTCACCATTATACTTATCGTAAATCTTGTTATCTTGTCTCATCTTTTGATTGGGTATTTGTGGCAAATCTCTTTATTTCCTAACATGACTGTGGCTTCTGAGACGGATCTGATGGTGACCCAAATTTAACTTTTATGGTTGTAAATTGACAACTACTTGTACATTATTTTTGCTGCAAATAATATCAAGTTATACAACAGAGCTCTTCCTGTTCCATCTGTTTTGTTTTGGTAGATCAGTAACTGATAAAAAGTTGAATAACATGGGGCAAGAATTTTTCTATGAGAGCAGTTTCTTTTCAGATCACTAACTACAACATGTGCATAGCACAGTGCCATATTTTCTTATGGGAAAATGTATATTTCTATCTACTTGACAGCCAGTTTGGGGTAGTGGTTAAAGCAACTAGAAACGGGGCAAAAAGCCTGCTGGCTGACCTTAGTCAAGGCACTCTCTTTCAATCCTAGGAAGGAGGCAGTGGCAAACCACTCCTGAAAAGCCTTATCTGGAGTCAAAAAATTGATTTGAAGGCATAAAATAAAAAACGAATGAATTCTACCTACTTACCCAAATCTCAATATGTCAGTGTTCATTTTCTATGATAAGTCATCCAGACTAGTCTGTTGACAACTACTATAACTAAATATCTAACATTGCTTTTTGAAGAGGGCTTAATGAATCATAATTTTGACAATACATATGGTGCTTTTTCTTGTGGTTTGTTGAGGGTTGCATGTATTAGGTTATATTAGGACCATACTTTAAATGCATAAGACCTTTCCAATGAGAACAAATGAAGAAATGCCTGGATGAAAAAGTGCTTATTTAGGAATTATTCCCAATTCCTTGTTCCTCTTCTGCTTAATACCCTACCCTTAGCACTGAAACTTTTATCTGCAAATCAGACCACAATCTTCTAGATCAAATCAGCTACAGGTTCTAATGTTTATGGATCATGTTTTGATCCTATCTTTAGCATCACCAGAGGGTTTCTGACTAAGGAAGGCAGTGCTTTTAATTCACTGCCATCTGCTGCCATCAGATGTAAAACACTTTTTAGATTAAAATCTTACAATTTTTTGCATGGATTGGAATTCCATCATTAGTTATTTCATCTGTGATAATTTCGGCTTCCATTTTTTTCACTTGAAGATATTGGCAAACTGAATTGATATCCAAGGGGTTTGTAAGTATTACACTTATCCTCACATTTCTGTTCTCTTCTATTATTGCTGAGCCAAGTTGTTCATAATAGGAAATCATTTTTTTTTTTTTTTAGTTTGGGTACATCTTTTGGGCCTTCTGCTGTGATTGAAGTTTCATGAAATGCAAAGTTCTCATCGCTGTTGAACTAAACTTCCAGTGGGTTTTTATTTCCCCCTGTATTAATGATTAGACATTCTCATTATTACATAAGCATCTGTAAAAACTCATTGACCTCAGAATGATAAGCAGCTACAGTCTGACTACATTTCTCCATTTCCAAATTTGAGACATCTGTTAATAAGCAGAACATCCCAATTTAAAATACTCAGTTTATTGCATAGTGAATGATCTTGGTATGATATCTACAGATATTTGAAATGTCAGTAGAAATATGGAAGTGATAGCAACAAGGGACAATGCCTGTTTCCCTATTTGGACTCTTCAGTTCTAGCGTATACCTTTAGATTTGGTGTACAATTTGGAGTTTTTCCTAGACTCTCAGATCCTGCTTTGAGCATATAACAGTACAATTAGGAAGGGCTTTATAAAAGACAACTTACACTTGCACCCATTCATTAACCCAGAAGTACTATTTGCTATCACTTAATCTTTAGTCAACTCGTATTTGGTTATTAGTGCATTTTAAATGGGGCTGCCTTTGAAGACTATTTGAAAGCTACAGCTGGTCCAGAATGTATGGCACTGATAATTGTTAGTTTGTCTCTGTACACCGATGTAACTAACACCTGTACTAGAAACTTCTGTGTGCCGTTCAAGGTCCCCATTATTACCTTTAAAGTACTTCATGGCCCAGGCTTGGCTTATTTATAGAACCACTTATTTCCAGTTATTTCTGCATGTCCCCACAAAGTCTGAGGGTGTTGGTAAGGTCCTCTATCAAACAAAGTTGTGTAATGAGCAAAAATATGGCTACTCTTACATACCTGCCTCAGAGCAGTTACCATACTCACTAAGATTCAGTTGGTTCCTACCTGGCCAGCCCTTCACAATGCCCTAAAGACCCTAATGCTCTTTAATATGTCCTTAATTGAACTGCTTCTACATAGAGGGAAGAATGCAGTGGGGTAACCCCAGGCTCTGCCTTAGGTCCAGTACTCTTCAATATCATCATCAATGATTTAGACGACAGGATAGAATGGAACTGATCAAATTTGCAGACAACACCCAACAGATAGGAATAACCAACACTCCAGAAGATAAGCTCAGGGAAGTGTCTGCTCTATAGGGCAGGTAATACGAGAAGAAAAATGAAATGCACAGGTATAAAATAGGTGGTACTTGGCTCAATAGTAGTTATCTGCAAGAGGGATCTTGGAGTCCTAGTGGACAGGCACTTAAATATGAGCTAGTAGTGTGCTGCAGCTGCCAAAAAAAAGCCAATGCAGAGGAATAGAATCAAGATCACGTGAAGTGTTAGTAGCACTGGTAAGACCACACTTGGAATATTGCACCCAGTTTTGGCTGCCATGATTTAAAAAAGATATTGAGATTCTAGAAAGTGCAAAAAAGAGCAACAAAGTTGATTATGGGGCTGGAGGTTAAAACATACAAAGAAAAGTTGCAGGAATTGGGTATGTCTAATGAAAAAAAGGATTAGGAGTAGTGACATGATGGGTGTGTTCCAATATCTAAGGGGCTACCACAAAGACAAGGGAGTCTTCTCCAAAGCACCTGAAAGCAGAACAAGAAGTATAGATGGAAACTAACCAAGGAGAGAACCAACCTAGAACTAAGGAGAAATTTCCTGACAATTATAACTGTTAAGTCTGGAGCATGGGTGCGAATGATGGAGACGAGCCGGTAGAAACAGTGAACTTCAAACTCTTTATTTACATGGTGTGACAGCTCAAACTGGAGGGCTGCTATAACCTTCCTTATATAGGCAACTTATTAACTATTCAATCAATAGCAATCCTGGAGCGCTAGCCCCGTTAACCAATGAGAATGGCCTGTTAATGGCCAAACAGATGCTCCTGAATGGACCAATCCGATCCTGCCATTAACAGCCAATCAGAAGTGCAGGGCCAGAACCCTGCACTTGACTTCAAGCTCAAGATAACTTTATTTGGCATTATTCATTCACAACATCCCTTTCCCCCGGCTTCTGCCCACGGGGCGCGGTTACATAGTCCTTGAGGTAGGACGGTTGTTTTATCAGTCTTTTTGATTTTCGCAAAGTGCCTGGCGGTTGGCTGCACTTCTGCCGAGGTAGATCGTTGTTTAACGGTAGGGGTGCCTCTGGTTCCGAGTTCGCATTCCCGTTGTCACCAATATCACTGGCCACTCCCTGAGGTGAACCCACTCCGGTCCCCGGTTCCTGTTCCTGCATTTCAGTTCCGTTATCAGTCTCTTCAAAAAGATTTTCGTCTAATTGCAATTCATTTTCCTCTGTATCTCCCCCCCCTCAATTTGGTCATAAGGGAGTTCGGAATTGCGTGAGGGTAGCTGCGATCGTAGTTGATCTTTGTAGCACTTCCAAAGTCTATTGTCAGGGCATTGAACGAGGTATGATCTTGGGCCGGTTACACGGATTACGGTCGCTTCTACCCACAGCGGATCGCCCGATAAGTTCTTAGCGAATACTAAATCGCCTACCTGGAAGGTACGGCATTGGCCGCTGGATCCAAGTGGCTTTTCCGGTTCGTAGGCTGGGTATAACCGATCGAGGTGGGAGCGGAGCTTTCGTCCCATTAGCAGCTCGGCAGGAGTTTTGTTGGTGACGCTGTGAGGTGTGATGTGCTGTAGGAAAAGGATTCGGTTGATTTTCTCGTCGATGTTGTCATAGTCTATCTTTTGTAGAGTCCTTTTGACGAATTGTACCATTCGCTCAGCCCTACCATTGGCCGCAGGGTGCACAGGCGAAGTGAGCGCATGTCGGATACCGCGGTCAGCCAGGTACTGTTCAAAAGACAGCACGGTAAATTGGGGCCCATTGTCGGATACCAGAACATCTGGTAATCCGTGGGTTGCAAACAGTCTTTCCAGTCTTTTGATGACCGCTTCGGTGGTTGTGTTGCTCATTCGGTGGATCTCGAGCCAATTCAAGTAGGTGTCGACAGTTAGCAAAAATGTGTGGCCTTTGGTCGGCCCAGCAAAGTCCAGATGGATGTGGGACCAGAGTCCCCGTGGTGTCTCCCATTTGGTTGGGGTTGCTTTTGGTGGAGCGTTGCTTACTTCTTGGCATCTCTGGCAAGTTTTAACCCACGATTCAATTTGTCTGTCGATGCCTGGCCACCACACGTAGCTTCGTGCGAGGCCCTTCATGCGCACGATGCCAGGGTGGCCATCGTGCAAGGTTCTTAGCAGTGCCTGTTGGAGTCGTTCTGGGATAACGACTCTATCGCCCCAGATGACACAGCCCTTCTGCGAGAACAACTCTGTTTGACGACTTTTGAATGGTGCAAAGTCGTCTGGTACTTGGTCCAATGGCCATCCGCATTCCACCCATGTGAGGACTCGTGCTAAGATGGGGTCGTGTTTTGTTTCTCTAGCGATGTCAGGGGCAGTTAATGGTGGCATATGGAGTGTCTCGATCTGCAACGCTGTCATCGTTGGTGCAGGATCGTTGATAGTTTCAGGGAGCGGTGCACGGCTCAACGCATCAGCGTGGGGAATGGCTTTACCGGGACGATATTGTAGCTGATAATTGTAGGCAGCCAAGTCTGACCAGCGGGTCATCCTGGGAGAAAGTATGTAGGGAGTTGGCTTGTCCCCAGCGATGATCGCCAGCAATGGTTTGTGGTCAGTTACAATGGTAAAAGCCCGGCTGAACACGTACTCATGGAATCTTTTAACAGCTGGTACAATTGCCAGGGTTTCTTTATCGATCTGGCTGTAATTTCACTCAGTTTTCGAGAACATTTTTGAAAAGTAAGCAACAGGGGTTTCACTACTGTTAGGTAATACATGGCTCAAAATGGCGCCCACTCCAAAAGGCAATGCATCACATGTAATGTTTATCGGCAAAGTCTCATTGTACTGCATTAGTACGGCGTCCGAAGTCAGTAGTTTTTTCACATTACGGAACGCCTGCTCTTCTTTGTGACCCCATACCCAAATTGCTTTTTTATCTAACAGGCGATGTAAAGGTTCAGCAACAGTCACCTTGTGCGGCAAGAATACATTATAGAAATTGATGAGGCCTAAGAACGCCTGGAGGTCGGTCTTGTTCTGGGGTCTGGTAGCATTTTTTATTGCTCTCAATTTGCTATCGGTAGGTTGAATACCCTGACTGTCAATTAAGTACCCTAAGAATTCAACATGATCTGTACGCAGTTTGCACTTTTTTTTTTTCACTTTCAGGCCTGCTTCCTGGAATTTTCGTAAAACCAGTCTTAAACGATCCCGTAAGATTTTTGGAGTGGGGGCAGCAATGAGCACATCGTCAAAATAGGGGACAACGCCTTTGATCCCCTGCAATAGTCTCTCCATTAGGCTCTGAAAGATCCCTGGGGCTACACTGACTCCGAATTGAAGCCGCGTACACTTAAAGGCACCTCGGTGTGTTATGATAGTCTGTGCCTGTGCCGTTTTTCATCAACCGGCAGTTGCTGATAAGCCTGAGCTAAGTCTAGTTTAGCAAAGACTTTTCCTCCCCCCAGGGAATGGAGGAGGTGTTGCACCACCGGCACTGGATATGGATTTTGTTGCAGGGCGTGGTTTAGAGTGGCTCGGAATTTGCAATCGGAGCGGTAATGGTTGGCCCCGCAGCCAGCGCACGGTTGCTGGGACTTCGGGTAACAGTCCCAATCAGACTGCAGGCGATGGACCTCTTCTTCGTCGCTGTCTGACGACGAAGAGAGGTCCTCATGGTGGGCTGTCTGTAGCTGCCCTTCTGCGTTAGGTGAAACTTCGCCGGCCGGTTGGTGTGCTGGAGCGCGATTTCGGCGTAGTTGGGCAGCCGACTTCTTGGTCGCCTCCACTGCTGTAGCTTCAGCTATGGCATCTTTAAGAGTGATGTCGCCCTTTGCCATTATTTTGCTCTGTACATTTAGAGCGTCTAACCTGAGGACTACTCAGTCTCTCAAGGCCTCCTCTAGGTCGGTGAAATCGCAAAGGCCTCCCAAGTTCCGGAGGTCTGCTACGAAATCGGCGACGCTTTCTCCTTTCCGCTGGTTTCTTTGATAGAACTCGTGTCGTCTTACGAGCGTTGGAACAGTCGGTGCATAGTGGGCCCTTAGTAGCGGTTCGAGGACGTCCCAGTCCATGGCCTTCACTTCAGCCAGTTTCGCTAATGCCTTAGCCATTTTGAATACCGTCGGGCCGCAGTGCGTTAGGAATACTGCCCGTTTCTTCCTGGTTGTGGCATCCTTCAGATTATTCGTTTCTAAAAACATTTGAAAACAGTCCATGTAGGACTCCCAGTCCTCTTGAGCTGGATTGAATGGAGCGGGTGGTACTATGCCGCTGGACATGGTTCTGCTGTTGTGCACTTCAGCCACATGCTTAGTTGTCTTAGTTGGCTCTGATGTCATCCAATCCCATCCTCGTCGCCAGTGTTAAGTCTGGAGCATGGGTGCAAATGATGGAGGCGAGCCAGTAGAAACAGTGAGCTTCAAACTCTTTATTTACATGGTGTGACAGCTCAAAACTGGAGGGCTGCTATAGCCTTCCTTATGTAGGCAACTTATTAACTATTCAACCAATAGCAATACTGGAGCGCTAGCTCTGTTAACCAATGAGAATGGCCTGTTAATGGCCAATCAGATGCTCCTGAATGGACCAATCCGATCCTGCTATTAACAGCCAATCAGAAGTGCAGGACCAGAACAATAAAGATAACTTTATTGGCATTATTCATTCACAACAATAACAATCAGTAGAACAACTTGTGTTCAGAAGTTGTGGGTGCTTCAACACTGGAGGTTTTTAAGAAGAGATTGGGCAACCATTTGTCTGACCATTTGGTTTCCTGCTTGAGCAGGGAGTTGGATTGAAAGATTCTTGCAACTCTGTCATTCTGTTAGACCTAACTCTTCCCTTAGACCAGAGGTCTCCAAACTTGGCAACTTTAAGACTTGTGGACTTCAACTCCCAGAATTCTCCAGGCAGCTGTCTGGAGAATTCTGGGAGTTGAAGTCCATAAGTCTTGTAAAGTTGCCAAGTTTGGGGACCCCTGCCTTAGACACTGAGCTAGATTTGTTGGATAAGCTTGACTTGATTATGTGTTCTATCTTGAGTCAACCTGAGTTTGATTTTGTTGTTCATTACTTCTGGGAGCATTTAATTGTCTCAGTCTCAGTTTTATGTGAGTCAGGATGTCATTTATATTTTTCCCATAACCCTTTATGCCTCGGGAAGCATCTCTACTTTGCCTTGATGTCCAGCAAGTCTTAGTTTGTTGAATTCAACACATGCCACTTTTTTTTTTAAAAAATGGCTCTCATGCTGTTTAAAGAAACATTTCTTCTCTCTGCCCAAAGTAGAGCACTGTGAGTTGTGAACACCATGCTCTTCCATGTCTATAAAGGTGAAATGGGCGTTGGTTCTTATCTGATACGCCTCTTCTCGTGGAACTGCGTAGAGCATCCAGAGAGTGGGAGGTGCTCCAGTCTTCACTTCTCACAGGCTGAGCTGAAATTGAGGAACGCCCTCCTCCTCCACGTGACTCCTCCATGCGTTCCCCCCAGTTTTATCGAAGACGAGAGGACAAAAACAACCCTCTACTCTTAAGTATTAAACAACATGAACTACAACATTAGAAATCATTGGCCGAAACAGGTTTTCCCCCTTTACAGACGGACCAACAGGGTGGGGCTGGATGCTCTACGCAGTTCCACGAGAAGAGGCGTATCAGGTAAGAACCAACGCCCATTCTCCGTAGAACTGCTGCGAGCATCCAGAGAGTGGGACATACCAAAGCCAGTGTGTCCTACGGGTGGGAGTCTGTCTGGATTGGAACTTCCCCAGGATCCCTAACCACTTGCTGCAAAACTCGCCTGCCAAAAGATGCTTCAGCTGAGGCGTAAACATCAATCTTATAATGTCTTATAAAGGGAGATGGGGAAGTCCAGGTGGCCGCCCGGCAAATATCAAGAATAGACGCCTGAGTAGCCCAGGCTGCCGAGGTAGCTGCACTTCTGGTGGAGTGAGCGATAACCCCACTGGGAACTGGAATAGCTTGAACTAAATAGGCCTTGGATATGGTAGCCCTAATCCATCTGCCTACCGTGGACGGAGAAACTTTACAGCCTAGTGTCTTTGGCTGAAATGGCAAAAATAGAGACTCTGCCTTCCTGATGGACTGCGTACGAGAAATGTAAATACGCAAAGCTCTTTGAACATCAAGGGTATGCCACTGCCTCTCTTGCTCGCGCAGAGGCTTCGGACAAAATTAGGCAGGACCAACTCCTGTGCCCTGTGGAACGGTGAATTAATCTTCGGCATAAATGCTGGGTCTGGTCTCAGAACCACCCGATCTGAATGAAAAATGCACAGATCTTTTCTCATGGATAGAGCTGCAATTTCAGATATCCTTCAAGCCGAAGTAATAGCCAACAGAAAAACTGTTTTAAATGTATGAAATTGAAGTGACGCCTCCCTGAGAGGCTCAAAAGGAGATCTAGTCAAGGCCAGGAGAACTTTATGAAGGTTCCATGTCGGGTACCTGTGCACTACTGACGGGTGCAAATTAGAAGCCCCTTTAAGAAAAGCCTTGATTTGAGGATGATGGGAAAGGGGACCGAAAGGACCGCCAGCAACCACCGTTGAGAGCACTGCTACCTGCCTCCTTAAGGTGTTAGGTGATAAACCTCCATCTAGGCCATCTTGTAAAAAGGCCAGGATCTGTGCAACTGAAGGAGAGCGTGGGTCGATGAATGATTTGTGGCACCAGTTACAGAAACTTTTCCAGGTAGCCTCATAAATGCGAGTAGTAGAAGGCCTTCTAACCGCCAAAATGGTATTAATGACCTGGGCTGATAAGCCTTCCTCAATCATCCTTTCCTGCTCAACCTCCAAACAGCCAACTGTAGCCACTGTGGCTCTGGATGGAGCAGCGGGCCTTGCGACAGCGAAATCTGATCCATGGCGGAGATACTGACAGATTGCGGAGGTCCGCAAACCACGGCCTCCTGGGCTAATAAGGTGCCACCATGAGGATCTCTGCTTTCTCGGCTATCAATTTTCGAATCACCCTGAGGATCAATGGAAACGGAGGGAAGGCGCACAGTAGCCCGGGAGGCCACGGGCAACGCAAGGCATCGTGATTCTCTGCTCCGCTGGAGGGATAATGGGAGAAGAACCTCGGTGTTTGCGCATTGAGCGGAGACGCAAAAAGGTCTACTAGGGACTGACCGAACTTGGCTGCTGCTTCTCCGAACAGATGTGGGTGCAGGCACCACTCTGCCTGATCCAGTGTTGCCCTGCTGAGCCAGTCCGCCTGGACGTTGGAGGCCCCGGAGATGTGCTCCGCTCTGATGGATAAGAGGTGCGCTTCTGCCCATCGACACAGTCGCTCGGCCTCTCTCATGAGAAGGAGGGAATGGGTGCCCCCTTGCCGATTGATGTGGGCCTTGGTTGTAGTATTGTCCGTTAGGACCAGGACATGGCGCCCCCTTACCCGATGAAGGAATGTTTGCAGAGCCAGGTACACTGCACGAAGCTCCAACCAGTTGATGCTCCGACTTCGCTCCGCATGAGTCCAAACTCCCTGTGCTGAGAGAGATTGCAGATGGGCCCCCCCATCTGGAAAGACCTGCGTCTGTCGTGAGAACAACCCTTCGAGGTTCCTGGAATAACTGACCTCTGTTGACAGATGGTCGCATCCACCACAGGAGGGAGGCGAGAACTCTCGGCGGGACCCCCACCATAAACCTTGATGTGCTCCTTCCTGAACGCTGATACGGCAGGAGGAACCATTGCAAAGATCTGGAATGCAAGCGAGCCCATGGAATAATGGAAATACAGGAAACTAGCTTCCCTAGCAGTTTGGATAAATTGAGCAACGATGCTTTCCCGGTCCGCCGGATATCCTTGATAGTGGTGCGGATACTAATAAATCTCTCCTGAGAGAGAAAGACCCTTCCTTCAACAGAGTCAATCACAGCCCCTAGATGGGATATACTAGTGGAGGGGGTAAGCTGACTCTTCTCCCAGTTCACTAAGAATCCGTGGGACTGAAGTACCGAGAGGGTAGCGCTAGTATCGCTCTTGGCTTGATGTCGGGAAGGGGATACAACCAGGATATCATCAAGGTAACAGTGGATCCGGATGGGAATTTGTCTAAGGTGAGCTGCAATAGCCGCCAACACCTTAGTGAAAGATCTCGGGGCTGAGGCTAGACCAAAGGGGAGGGCTACATACTGGAAATGCTGATTATTATAACAAAATCTGAGATATTTAGAATACGAGGAATGAATGGGAATATGGAGATAAGCCTCGGAAAGGTCAATTGACATAAGCCAGTCTCCTTCTCTGATGCCCTGTAAAATCGACTGCAGAGTCTGCATTTTGAATTTATGGCGTACAATAAAAACGATTTAACCTCTTAAGATCTAAAATGGGTCTCCATCCCCCGGAATGTTTAGGCACCAAGAATAAAAGTGAATAGAAACCCCTTCCCTATTGGGATGGGGGTACAGGTTGAATAGCCCTAATATCAGAGAGATGTTTGATGGCAGAAGTCATAAGAGCCCGTTGAGTAGGATTCCTAGAAATGGGTGAAACCCTGAAATGTTCGGGGGGAGGAGAGAGAAACAGCAGGGTCAAGCCAAAGCGCACTGAATTTGTAACCCAAGTATCAGAGGTGGATTCCTCCCACTTGTCGGCAAAATGCCTGAGGCGGCCGCCTGTGGTAAGAAAACCTGCAATGCTACCTGGGCCGGCGGGCCGCTCTACTCCTGGAACCCCTGAAGGGCCTTCTGTAGCTGCCCCCTCTCTTGCCTCTGTCTCCTGAGTCGCCCCGGTCCTGGTAGGACGGCCGGAATGAGGGGGAGCCCTGAAATCTAGGAGAGAATGATGACTGGAAGGAGGGACGAAAGGAGCCCCTCCAAAGGACCGGGAACTCTTGGCTTCCTGCCCACGAAAAAGTGAAGGCAGAAACTCTTTCTTATTTCGGGTTTCCAGGAACAATGGCTCCAGAGCGGGCCCGAATAATTTCCCTTTTACTATGGGGGCTGAAGCCAACTTAGACTTATTTTTAATATCAGCCTGCCAGTGTCGAAGCCAAAGCAATCGTCTGGCAGAAACATGGGAAGAAATAGCTTGGGATGAGAACTTAACCGAATGAAAGGTAGCGTCGGCTGCAAATTCCGCCGCTGCCGTGATCTTTGCAATATCTTGATGGGCTCTGGTATCAGCTGGGGAAATGTGTTGCTTCAGCTGTCTGAGCCACCTGATGGAGGATCGGGTGAAAAAGGAAGCGGCCGTGGCCGACTGGATAGCCCAGGCATCAGCGGTGTGAGCCCGCCGGAGTGCCATCTTCGCTCGCTTATCCTCTGGCTTCAGTGCCTCTAGTGCATCGGTAGGATTGGAAGAGGAAGCAAGCCTTACAATCGGATCATCTACTTCTTGGGTGTCTAACATAGCTGAGAAATCCGAATCCAGGGTAAACAACCTCTTGTCCTGACTAGAAGGGGCCGGAGAAGGACCCACCGAGGCGAACTGCTTTGCAACCAGATCTGAGAAGATTGGGGGGGGGGGGGGGGCGGAAGAATGTCTGCTGCCACTGTCGGCTGTCTGAACATAAGGTCATCAGGACCTTCTGGACTCGATGGAGGGGGTTCAGAAGGAGGCTGAGAGGCTAGACCTGAAATGTTCTTTGCCTTAAATAGCAAGGACTTAAATAAATGGGGTTTAAAAAGACCCACAACAGCAGGTTGTTCAGGAGAAAGACCCTCATCTTCTGACATTTCTCCCTCCATTAGGTCCCCCTCCAGAAAGGGTTCCGAATACTGTAAGGAACCTCTGTCAGAACCTTCGTACTCTCCGAACGGTTCAAGGCCCACTCCCTCTTCTTCTTGGGCATCCTCCCCCTCTGGGAATGGAACATCCACGTGAGGAGGTACCTGACCATGCTGTGACGCTGGTGCAGAAGGAGATCTCCCGGATAAAGCCTCAGCCTCGGGAGTCCTCCCTCAGGAATCCGGTCTAGCGAGCTGCTGCATTCCTTCAGCTATGCCTTGACGGATGGCAGACTGCATCCATTACCTGATGTTCTCAGGTACAATGATTGGAGCTGGATCCTCAGAGCGTAGGCCTGCAGCGGTTGGCGTAAAGGCCGCCTCTGGTACACGAGAGGGCTGGTGGCCTCGGGTGGAAGTACCACCCCTAGAGGAAGAGGATTGGCTCGGCGGGGGGGGGGGGGGTAGAAGGAAAAGGCAGGTGTTATAGAGTGTGACTCTTTAGCCCGCTTGCTAAACTCCCTTTCTAGGGCCTTATGACATCGTAAGGCATCTCTTTGAGAAGCACTGGAAGAATCCTTGTCCCTTTTGCGAAGGTAGTGCGTCTTAGACTTGGCCTTCAGAGAAGAGCCAGTAGGATTAGCCTCTGCCATGGTATTGGAAGAAAAATGGCGGTTGGCACGCCTAGGAGTTCGGCCTACAAACGTAAACCGGTTTTCCTAAAATTGGGTCACGTCCCCCTTTTTGAAGAAATTTTATTCTAGAGCTAGCTATTATCTATTCAAAAAAATCTCCTTTCTCTTTTTTTTTTTTTTGAACCCCTATGCAATAAAAAAACAGAAAAAAATCCAGTAAGCTAAATTAAAAAACCTGAATATATACATTGGCATTTAACTACAAAAAAAGGGGTCAGGTTCAAGTAAGGAAAACCAAAGACCCAAGAAGGTACAGCAAAAACAATAATTTAATTCCAAATAGACCAAATGAACGCTGAGGCCAAGCAATTTGCAAAAGGCAAGACAAGAAAAAAGGGGCCTCTGTAGGCAGCCCCCCAACAACATGGAGAGTACGTGCCTGCGCTTCTGAACTAGCTGCGGGCCAAGGAAAAAAGCCAACAATATTAAATCTAAGAGAGACAACAGGGCACGGGGCCACAGTGCTCTCTCAGTAAAATCAAAGGCTCCATGCGGCCTGACGGTCCCGCTAAAGGGCCTACAAAGGCCTCACAGCTCACACTTAAATCCCAAAAGATAAGGCCTTACTTGATCAGTAAAACAAAATGGCGCCGGCCACGAGGCATGCCCAAAATGGCCACCCGGCTCAGAGCGCACAGCTCAGAAGCGTACCAGCCTACCGCAACCTCAAGCAGGAGAAGAAAGGAGCTGGGAGAGGAAGCGCTGCCTCCTCTGAGGCGTTCTAGGGGGGAAGATGCAATTGCGCTTTTTAAAAGTACAGCGCAGAGCCAAGTGGCTGAGTCCAGCGCGCTTGGAACGGCAGAGGATAGAAGAGGGGTGTGTGTGAAAGACTCCAAACCCCTCACTTCCCTCCTGGGAGCGAAATCACTCCAAAAACTAAATTTGGGACCGCACTACTCTTGCAGGGAGAGGAAAGGAAAAATCAAACCTGAATCATTATTAACGACACCTGAAACGGCCAAGTAACGAAGAAAGCTGCCTGTCTTCTCGAAGGCTGAGCTAAAACTGGGGGGAACGCATGGAGGAGTCACGTGGAGGAGGAGGGCGTTCCTCAATTTCAGCTCAGCCTGTGAGAAGTGAAGACTGGAGCACCTCCCACTCTCTGGATGCTCGCAGCAGTTCTACGGAGAATACCCTGTTTCATGAGAGTTCACTGACTTCCCATCCTTGACAGAGTATCATCAAGAGCCTTTCTGGTGGGCACTTTTCTTTGAGATATCTGCACATTAGTGACATCATAACTGGCCACTTTTCTATGGATGTTTGAGAAAGAACAGGTGCCTCATTCAGCTAGGTGGTTTTCTGTTTTAACCTGACAACCTGCCTCACCTCTAGTATAGCTTACAAGTTTGCTATTCTACTTGATGTATAAACTTAAAGCACAGAAAACTCTTTAACAACAACAGGTTGCTTCAACCCATATTCCATCCACCTGAAATCTTGGCTCTTTGTTCTTATGGACTAGGTCTTACTTGCATTGTTGAATTGTGGGAGAAACCTCATTGCATATGTATAGCATGGAGAAGGACTTTTTCCCATGCCTAAAAGCTACAGAAAGAACATTTTGCATAGGCAGAGAAATCTATTTGTGTGAAAGTTTACTGAATTAAAGCCAAGCCAAATATATCCATAGATAAAATTTGTTCTTAAAATTGAGTTTTTTCTGACTTAATTTTTGTACAGCAGTTTTGAGAAGGAAATAAAAAGCATATATATGACAACACTTTCATACAGCAAGTTATCCTTTCCCAGTCTACTCAAAGTTATACTAAATTCTGAGCTCTGCTGTCTAGCCATAAGCCTTCTTCAGTCATTGAAGGAAACTACGTATTTCTTAAATCACAGGATTATGTAGTGGGCTTAAAGGTCTGAATATCTGAGGAGTTTCTTTGATAGCATGGAAACTGATTAAATTGGATCACACCTTTTGTTTGTCACAAACTTTGATAAAAATTATTGTAGTTGCCAGATTAATTGCCCAAATTATGTAGTTGCCCAGATTAGCGCTAAAAATTAGGATAGTATATAATCGCACAAATTTACGTTTGTCTTGTTATTTTTATGCGTGTCATTAACTACATCAGCCACACATATAATATGAGGGTATATGTTGGTAGAATGTTCCCAATGGCATCCCTTGTAGGCTTGGAAACCTCATGGTCTGAAATTGGAGTTATTGGTAAATATTTTTAAAAATTTACCCTTTTCTCATTACTTTCTCACTGCTGTCCTGTGAATTGAATGGCCTTCATTTTCTAATGACAGATTTCCAAACCTGATGCTTCAACAGTTTAAGTAAACTAAGTTGATTTGAACAGAAGTACATTACACTTTATTCGTGAGACATATATTCCACTATAAACAAGGATTAAAACATATGGTGGGTAGCAAGATATAAGTGATAAAAATCTCAGAAGTCTTAACTAAATATAGTAAATTCTTCTCAAGGCTATGTGAATGATAACTTATTTTGAGGTCATACAAGAAATACCAATGTTTCTATTCCATTCTTTAGCAGTTCTTGAAGATGTTGAAATAGAGTTTAAGGACAATTTACATGTGGATTAGTGGTTCTTTTAAAGAAGAACAGATCATGCAATAGATTATAGGTTTTGATGAGGTGCAGAAACTATGGATAGGAAAAAAGTACTAAGAAAAATTATCAAGAAAACTTGGCCAGGGGCAGAACACTTATCACAAGTTTCAAGTTATAGGGAACATTGCAGTCGGAAAATGGCACTTCCTGTTTTAGTGCATTGGATGTCACAAAATTGAACTCTGTCCTGGGCTGGTTCTTCTCGTTCTTGCTTATCATGTGTCCCTCTTCTGTTCTCTTCTGTCTCTACAGAAAGTGATGCTTCCTACAGGTGCTGCATTCCGATGGTTTCAATAGGAACAAGAATCCCAAAGCTCTATCTTCCAGTGCAATGGCACTGCTTGCTTGTGTTGTCTCAGGCAAGGAATTTTTTGACGGAAATTAATGGATGCGCCTATGTCTCCTTTAGAACCAAAAATATTTTCTTGCAGATTTCATTCCTTTTTTTAATATAATTTTTTGGCATTTGTTTAACATCTTTTAAGTACTAGTAAAACGAGCATTAATGTTTTCAAATATTTTTTTTAAAAGAATCCATAAAGTATCAAGATGTAATAGAGTATGGACAATCAGTTTGTTTTCCTGTGTTTTGGTGTTGATGTTGTTTATGTGTGGAAGATGCAGTTCTTGTGTAGAGAATGTAAATTTACAGTAACCTTTTAAATCTAGTTACTAATACGCACTACTGTAATTAGCACAGCAGTTTCTTCATTTATCTGATTGATTTCCATCTTTAAAGAAAAATAGTGTGGCTAGTTTCTAGAATGCCTCAATTCATGTTTATAAATGAACATATATTTAAAATAAGGTAGTTTTTTTCCCCTAATTCTACAGATAAGATGAGATTTAATCAGCAAGATATCTGGTCTTATAAAATGAAAATATATTGAAAACTGGCATTTTTAAAAAAGAAAAGCAAAAATAATAAAATTTAGAACAAATAAAATTGCATATTATAGTAAACCCAGAACTAATTGCAATGATTCACTTTTAGAAACCATTTGGAAATATTGCTGGAATTCCAATGTAAGCTGTTGCAGAACCTGTGCTGGAAAAATATAGAAGTCCTTTTCTATGTTTAAAAAATCCTCATCTCCTGCTTTCCTACCATCTCTAATTGAAAGGCTGTTTGTAATGTTCTAGCAATTCAAGCTAAGCTGTTTTGTGAATAAAAATGAAAGCATGTTTTGTGTCATGGTTTTCATCTTCATTATTCTGTCCATCTTGGGTGCATGTCAGGTTGTTTGGTTGCTTGGGTGGGGGTACCAAGTCTAAAATGACCTGTTATATGTTGTTTTTTCCTATAATGTTTTCCAATGTTGACTTTTCCTGGACTCAAAAAATGTAAACTGAGTGGGTTTGATAATACTTCAGCATTTTGATTCTTATTTTTAATATAAGGTATTATACATGTTTAATAGTATGAATGGCATAATTGTATGTTTCCTTCTTGCAGTCTACATATATAATTGATTATCTGATCATATTCCACAAATATATGATGTACTGAATCTGGGTTTGGTATAACCTTATTAACTGTTTGGTTAGACAAACAATTAAACATTTAATAAATAAAATTATGCTTTAATCAGGCTACTCGATTTTAGAATTAGAAATCTACATAGCATTTATGTTGGCAAATTTATAGGAATAGATGATGTCTTGGGCCTTAAATGTCATCGTCTGCATGTGGCTTTTGAGAGAATTACGTATTTGCTTGAATTATGCTGCCAGCTGCAATGTTCACAATCAATCAGAGGCAGCCAATGTATAGAATGGTCCAACTTGCTCTATAAGTCACTGTCCATGAGTTCCCCAGCTGACTTGGATGTTCTTTCGCTTTTGTCTTTCCTTGCAACTCCTTTAATACAGGGGTCCCCGACCCCCAGGCCGTGGTCAGTTTGAAAGTGGGCTGCATGATCAATGGGCAAGCAGCATGCACGTGAAAATACATTCCTACAAGTGGCAGGCACTTGCACATGAAGCTTCATTCATATGAGTGCACAAGTATAAGTTTCCCCTGCTCAAGTGCCCTCAGGTCATGCGAGTGGAGCTTCATGCATGAGTGCAAAGGTCCATAGTTTATGTGAGTGGAGCTTTGTGTGTGAGCACAAGCGCCCTCCACTTGTGCATGAAACTCCATTTGCATGTGTGCCTGCCACTCTCCGGACTGCCAAAGTGGAAAGGTTGGGGACCGCTGCTTTACTAAAGCAATCCCTATTTTTAATTTAGAAATCATAGGTCACTAGTCATTCAAAGGATCAGCCCATAATGTTGTATTTTAACTTTTTAAAAAATTTTGTAGAAGCAATCATTGATAAATTTACATTTCATGACACAAAGTCAATATGCAACAAACAATTGTATTTAAGTTTGTTTTGTCAATAAAAAATATTAGGTGGAAGTTTAGAGATGAAACTGCTTTTGAAAAAGTGCCAAGAGGAGATTACCAATAAAGGAATACACTATCTCAAGTTCATACAATTTGGGCAAACATTTTGATGGAATTAAAAAATGAAGCTAGAGGACAGCTAATACTGAATTCCAGAATGCTTTTCATGTTTGGTAGGTTTGGCTTCAATATCCTGCCTAATTTTCTCTTCATGGTATAAGAGCAACAAGTATTTCCATATGGTGGCAGATGGGGAGAGAAATCCACATTATTGTGCAAGTTTAACCAGGTTTTGCCCCAAAAGTCCAGCCCCTGCAAATCACTTTGGTGAATAAACAAATGTTGCCACTTTCTTGTACAACTACCACAAATCACAAATATACATATAGGTGTAAAGATATAGACAATGCAAAGTAAAATTTTGTGGGATACCTGGTAGGCTTTTGTTGAGCCTACAATTCAGTGTTTCTCCACATTTTTAATTCTGTGTGGATTATAGAAGAACATGAATAAAAGCTACAGTATCCTAGCTACTTGGATGGACAATGGACAAACTAGGGTATGAAATGGTCCTGCACCATCAAATTAGATTACTACTTTTCTGCTCTGACTTTTAAGTGGCTCTGGGCTTCTTCGTACTCTTTTCAGAAAGATCATTTAACTTTATACTGCTTCTAATCAGCTTGTATTTCTTTTACAGTTTTTAGAGAAATAAAATAGTAGCTCAGATACTGTTAACTTTTCTTCATTCTACAATCCAGAGAATAGGTCAGAACAGAATAGAAAGAGAAGTTTTTATTTGTCTCTGGTGCATAAGCTCTCAGTGTATATGCAAGCAACAAATGATAAATCATCACCATAAATACAATAATCATAAATCATAATTTTATAGGGTGCCCTTCCTCTTACTATCCACAATGTACCAATCCTCCCTTTTTTGATAAATACATATATGGAATGTCATAGTATATGTCAGCAGAGACTCCCATTTTCTAAAAGTGGGGTGTAATGGAACACCCAGATTTCATCTGCGATACAGAATATAGGATGGATTTTTGCAGACAGGAAAATAGATTCTGCAACTTAACAAATTTACATGAAGTCTACCCAGTTGGCTCCCATTGCAGAATTGCAATGTTTATTCCTAATCAGTTTGACGCCAAACAGTCATGCTTCCAATCACCACTTTAATTAATAATGCTTCTTTAAATTTGAGCTCATGCAAGTTCATTTCCAAGAACACTGCTTCCTTCTGATAGCAGAGCCAAGATGACATTGAAGATTGATATAAGTTAGCATGTATTTGATACAGAACAGAAAAAAAGATACATTCTTCAGATCTAGGTGACATAAAGTTTTATTCTGGTGAGGATCAGTGTTGGAGAAAAGTCATTGGAACAACTTTAAATATGTTCACTGCTCTGAAATCTTATTAAATGGAATCATGTATTTGTTTAAAATGCTCAGGTTTGTTCACCAGCTAAAAGGATTTTTTTTTCTCTACATAAATAATCTGAAAACTATGCATGATGCACATGTACTTGCGTGTTGATCTCGGGCTGTTTAGGGAAGTATATCCAAAAGTGGAAAATTGAAATGAGAAAGAGATCATTTAAGCCTTCTTCCTATTTTCTGCATGGTTATGGGTGGCTTTACTAGATATCTCAAAATAGAATGAAGGGTATTGTCAACAACTTGCAAATGCATGTTATTTTCCCCATAACTTTGCACAAAAACTATACGGTCAAAAAGACATTCTTGATGTGCCCAGCATCTTACATGTAGAGATCTGCAGCCTTAGTCATTTAATCATTTTCAGTTTTGAATGCTTTCATGTGAGGTTATGTTGCTGGTACTTACTATATAAACTTACTTAAATCTGAACAAATTAAACCTAATGTATCTTTCCAGGTGAGTATCCAAACACTGGAAAATTTTTTAAATAAGACTTTAAACCATCTGACGTGCCTCTGAGATTCAATATACAATACTTAAACATTGTGATAAATATGCTAGTAGAATAGGGGAATAAGAGTAACACACTAATGGCAGACACATAAGCAGCAACTGGTTTTTTCATGTTTGGATCCTCATGCCTGGGGAAAGGGAAAGCAAAGCAGAATACCAGCCTCTCATGCAGGCTTTGTTTCCAGGAATGCTCAAGTCTGGAACAGTTGAGTGATATTTTGGAATTGCCTGTTTCTCAGGAAATAAAAAAGGTAAGCTGGGATGGAAAAGCATGTCCTATGGATGTAAGGGGGTTAACCACACCAATTTGTTTTCTGGTAAATGGTGCCTTATGAGCATCCATTTTGCAAGAGTTCCTGTGACAGGTAAATATTCTAAATGTAATCAACCATTGATTTAGCAAAATATAGGAACTCTTCATTTCTTGAATGAGATGAAATCATAATATGTGTCAATATATGCTTGGGATAAACTAGTTTACAATCTACTTCCAGATATTTGTGTTACGAAAAGTTTGTGTATTGTTTTTGTTGAATTTTTATTAAAAGTCTATTATTATTTAATGAAATAAATCAACCTATTAGAAAACAATAAGCTGTCCTTTACCAAATTATACAGTTGGATCATTTAATCTAGGATTAATTGCTCAGAAGTTTTTTAGGATATTGTATAATGTCGATCACTGCCTAACAAACCTTATTAACTGAAGATGCCTGGCCTGAAATCTAGACTACTGAAATAAAAATTGGGCATTCTTCTGCTAAAGTAAATACCTTTTTACTGTAGTTTTTTGGAAACTGAGGCATTTGAGAGTTCTAATAAGCTAAAGGTCTCGTAAACGAGAAAAGAAACTTGTGACTGTGGGATTTGAATCCATAATAGGAATAATTCCCAAATTTGAAAAAACACACAGTGGTATAGTCCAAGACGGAATATATTTCGGGAGCGGTTATTTAACCCCCTTGTTCACCCGCGAAGTCCAATAAGGCAATTGTTAGAAAGCGTCAAACCCGTTAATAAACCGTCCTAAGCAGTGATGTCCGTTGCTCCTGTTTAATCCGATTGGCTCATTGAAGCCAATGGTCGGTTGTCACGTAGCTGACTTTCCCTCGTCACTAGAACGCAATTTGGACCGTTGACCCTGCCCCCTGATTAGCCTTAATTGGGCTATTAGGGGCTTCCAAATTGCGTTTAGGTGAGCGGCGTCAGCTCGGTTGCACACGTTGTCAGTTGCGGCAATTAGCAATTGCTCGCTTACTCGTCGCTCCCGGACAACCGACCATTGGCTTCAATGAGCCAATCGGATTAAACAGGAGCAACGGACATCACTGCTTAGGACGGTTTATTAACGGGTTTGACGCTTTCTAACAATTGCCTTATTGGACTTCGCGGGTGAACAAGGGGGTTAAATAACCGCTCCCGAAATATATTCCGTCTTGGACTATACCACTGTGTGTTTTTTCAAATTTGGGAATTATTCCTATTATGGAAGCTAAAGGTCTGTTCCTCAGTTTCCTTATATTTGGAATTAGGAGCAGCATAACTAAAGAAACTGGTGATTTTATTTTGTTTTAATTTCCACTTTTTTGTAATTAATTCAGGATAACATTAGTATTCAAAATTACAGGGAGAACCATACAATAATTGGATAAAAGGACATTTGTAACAAGATTTCCTAGATTTATTGGTTTAGTGAGATTTTGTAGCTTTCCTTTTTGTCCAGCGGAGCCCTTATCTAAAACAATAAGCCTTCAATGAATATTACAGTATGTTGCATCTAACAGAGGTATATAGCTTGCTTAGTCATAGTGATTGCTTGATATAAGAAACAAGTTTGCTTTCATCGTTTGCCCTTTTCTCTTTCAGAAATAAGAATACCTGATGATAAGTTTGCATGAAAAGTTGAGCACTGATGGTGCAGTAGGATCCAGATTTTGCATGGAAAATGCATCAATCTTAACAAATGAAGACTTTCTAATCTGTAGAGTATAATCGTTTGGGAGAACCCTGCTTTAATTTTTTTTATTAGCATAGAATGTTCAGTGATGCAAGAATTCATGTATAGAGGTAAAAAGGAATCAAAATGCAGAAAGGGCAGTAACAATTACTTATATAATTAATAAAACAGCTGGAATGCAACTATCAAGATCTGTAAGCAATTTCAGGATGCAATATTGTCACAAGAGAAGCTGTGAATCATCCTTCTCCTATGTCTCTACATAGTTGTCTTGCTCTCAAAAATGTTTAAATGTACAAGTTTTGTAGAAAAAGTGGTTTCTCATCTTCCAATACCATTATATTTGTACGTAAGATACACATTCATTGTTTATTCAGTTTAGATACCATGAAGATACCTGGAATTTTATCCCTTACCAGTCATGAACTGAGTTTCTACTTTACAAAAATCTTGGCAATATAGGACCTTTGGTTTATTCCAAGAATCCCTCCTCTCAAATTTACTAAAAGGTCAATCCCACATAAAATTGCTTCAACACTGCCAATACCATCTGTATAATTGCACAGGTGGAATCCTAAGCAGTTAAGGATCCAAAGGCTTCCCTTTAAATCATCTTTACACACTATCACACTTGTCTTGATGACTTAGTTCAGTACTTTTCCAGAAGACTTTGAGTAATATATGGAATATGTAAGTACTGCAGAACATTCCATTTGTTTAGAGGACTCATGCTATAAATCAGCGGTTGCCAACTGGTGGGCCGCGGCCCACTGGTGGGCCTTGAGAAAATTTTGGTGGGCTGCAGAGAAATCTCACCCCAGAGCACCTCCCCAAAGCAATTAATCCAAGCTGCAGAGAAACTGTTCTGCTGTGCCAGGAGATTTAGATTAGCTAGGAAGTAGGAAATAGTTGGATTTCTTGCTTTCCAGCTAGTCTTTAGATCTTCAGCTCTGCTTCCCTTAGGACTGAAGGTTTGCTTGCAACCAAATTCAGTGCAGACTCTTGGCAAGCAAATTTAAGAGACTGAGCTAGCCAATGGCAGATAGATCACTGAATGGATTCTGTGAGCAACTCAAATCTGCTTGCTTTGCCTGATTTTGGGTAAAAATTGCTTTTTAAATATATATATATATATATCAATATTTACATACATGGTGTGTTGTGAGTTAATTATGTGAGTTTGCTTGCTAGTAAATTTTATGAGTTTGCTTGTAAGCAATTTTTTTGTGACAGACTGAGCTAGTCAATGGCAGATAGATAGATTTCTGAATGAATCTGTGATTCTGTGAGCAACTCAATCCGCCTGCCTGCTTTGCCTGATTTTGGGTAAAAGTTGCTCTTTTTTTTATAAAAAATTCAATATTTATATAAATATTTATAATATTTACATACAAGCCATGCCCAGCCAGTCACATGACCACCAAGCCACACCCACAGAACTGGTTAGTGGTCCCTGGGATCTAAAATTATGAGTTTGATGGTCCCTGAGGTCCAAAAGGTTGGCGACCCCTACTATAGATGACCCTATTTTGGAGTGGTTCTCTCTGTAGCTATTCAGTTAATTGCCACTCCAGTTCTATCTGCAGTGCTTAAGAGTACAAGAGGCTCCTGAGCAAAGTCATTTATGATACACGGATATTACATATGCAGGCTTTCAAGTTGTTCTTTAATATGAAAGTAACAACTGTACCATGTATGTGATTAGTTTAAAAGCTGTGGCCACCATAGAGACACTCCAGGTTTTTTTTGGGGGGGGTGTCTTTGAGTCCAGAGCACTCATTTAGAGACTCCCATTTGAAGATTGAGAAGTTTTGGTATGAAGATGGATGGCACCCTCAATATGGTCCACAAGCTTAAATCTACAATGTGTAGGTTTGGGGTGAACATTTCAGTGTTCTATGGAATATTTGAAGTTCACCAGAATTAACTACTAGAACAATCTTCCAGATAATTGAAAATAGTAATAAAAAAAACAATACACCAACAAACATTCGTGGATGGGATTTATTTGGAAATGGAGTACTCTCATTGTTAGACCTCATCAAAATAGTCAGGTCAGTCCTTTATATATTATGTATAAGCACCTCATCTGTTTGTTAAAAAAATCTTTTTATTGCAGCTGAAGTTACAGACTCATTCCCTGCTGATCAAAAAAACTATGAAGTTCAGAGTTTCTGACACAAGACATTTCATTATCCTCAAAGAGGGATGAAGCTTATGGTCTATTTTGGATCTTTAACAAGTAAACATACCATGTAGGTTATACACTTTCAAGTGTCTACTTTAAACTCCCTCCTTCACTTCTCAAAAACAGACAACTGATTTGCCACAAGGGATCCAACCAACAGGTACTCTCCCTTCTCAATCGTAACAGAATACTGTATGTATGTATCCCCATGTTTCTTTTGAGGACTGATATAAGCACTCCACTTTGTGGGCACCCTGAAGACTTTGAAATAAAGAGAATGTCAGAGGGCAGTACTTTGCTTGTAATGTGCTAGGTTATTTATTTTTTAATTAGAAGAGTATATTGGAAAAATTAAGAAATTAAGCTATTTAACCATTAAAGCCCTGACACAATGGATGCATCATTACTGCTTTCCAAAGACAGAGAGAATGAAGCCAAATACAGTTCCCAAGGGAGGGCATTCCACAGCCTTGGGAGAAATACAGACAAAGCCATCTTTGCTAAGCCATATAAATGAGCTTCTAAAAGCAATGTCTTCAGAAGGTCATCTGCAGATCAAATTCATAATGAAACAAGTTGTCTCTTAGAATATTTTATGCTGTTTAGATTTAGATTATGCTATGGCTAGAATGTAAATAGAATTCAGAAAGTATTTGGCAAAAAGTACAAATCTAAGTTCAGTACAGTATTTTGCATCTTTAGCAGCCCAATTCTTGCATTTTTACTGCATTTTGCCCCAATGATAACTTCTGGATACATTTCATGTGGACCCCTATGCAACTACCAAGGCATGGTTATGCTGGTACACTTAGGTATAATGGTGTGAATGCACTTTGTGCTACAATTGTCACTTACCATTTCAACTGAAAAACAGATTTCCAGCAGACAGATTTGTTATTTTTGGAGGGAGTCCAACTCCAAATTCAGATTTAAATTGGTTAACAGTGCCTTGACTGGATTTTTTCTGTATCAGCATTCAGTGGTGCTAATTACTTCCTTAATTGATACTGGAGCTAACTATTTAACTGGATAGCTACAAGTTATAGAACCAATTTCAGCATTCTGATGGCATCCTATTCCAAAACTCCCAGTACTTTTATGCAGATGTTGAAGATGTGTAAAATATAAGATGGAATACCAGGAGTCAACAGTCAAGGTGTTGAACAATAATTCTGTATCTACTCTATTGAATTATTATAAAACAGGGTTTGCCAGGTTCAGCCCATATGGTCCTAAGGAATATCGCAATCGGAAGTGTGGAACTCTCAAAAAGATTTATTACAGAAAGATGCAATCAGCCCAATGGACCCCATATGGTAGTGCCCTTTTCATATGACAATTATGCTGTGGGAAGTACTTTTTCTCCAGCACTGCTAGTGTGCTATTTAAAAGCCTGCAACCATGTCACTGGATTTTTGCCACAGAAACAGCCCGCTGGGTTCTACAGCAAGGTCTTAATTCACAATGACTTCATCATAATGATCCAAGGGAGGAGTGCAGAGAAGATAGGAAAATCTCTGCAATGCAGGCCATTGCACACAAAAGGAGTTTGGACAGAGTGGAAGCAAAGGGAAACCTCCTGCCTTTTCCACTCCTGCCCTTGATGCATGATCATACTTTAGTTAGGATTTACTGCTGTATTGAAAATGATCGTTTTGGCTGAGCAATTAAAACCACTTTCTAAAGCTCATCACTCTTTAACTGTAATTTTGCTGTCCTGCCAAAAGGGGTACAGGTATGTTTACTTACATAAAAGGGGTACAGGTATGTTTACATAACTAAAGTTGTTATGTTGAATACTTACTGCTGGGCACAATTCCTATCCCCACTGACAACATTCTTAAAACAAGCTGGATCTAGCAGCCATTAATCCTGGCTGCTTAATTCATCTATTTGTCCCTTTTTCTACTGTCAGCAGGATCAGCTGAGTATTACTTTGGATTCATGATAGGATCAAACGGCCATTATATCCTACCTCCTCATAAATATATTGCCCCCTAGACTAGATACATTGGCTCGCTTAGATTAGCCACACAAAAGTATATAGAATTCCCATGTCCCCAAAGTTTACTTTAGTATATACATCTCTTAGCTTTCTGAAGTCTTTGTGGTTTTTGCTGCATCGGACTAACATGGTTCTGCAACCCTTAAGAAAGTGTGTCATTCTGCAAGGTTACTAAGACCTGAATTACTAAATCTGGACTCTTGGGGAAGGAATGAAATGAATCAATCAGGAGACACGGTTTATTCTTTCACATATTTGCCTACCAAATGACATACAATGATACTGTATAATAATAACACATAAGAAAACTCAGCTCCTCCTTTTTAAATCACCGGATTCCTTTTGAGTAGGTTCCATTATTACAGTGAAATCAAGGAAATACTTATTCAACATAGAATTTAATTTCTGTACAAAACTTCATAAAAACTAGGTTCTTTATCAATATACAGATTTTTAGAAATGCTTTGTAATACTCAAAGAATGTGGAGCTGGTCATTCTATGTCCACTCTATTCTTAGAGCTTTTCTACACTAGTAATTGATAGCATTGGCCAGCAATTGCTGTGGCAATAAATCAGTAATGAAGACAAGCTTTATATCACTCTAGCAATGACAGGGTGACGCTGTAAATGGCTAATGCGGAAATGCTCTTAATTAAGGAAACAATTTTGCCAAAAAACTGGTTTTGGAAAAAAATAATGATTTCAAATAATGAAAGGGTCATCTAAATTCATAGTACATAGTCCTTAGAAAAACTGAGGTTGTTCTCTACACTCACTGACCAAACAGCAAAATGCCTAATGCCATACTGTATTTCATCATTATGATAATTAAAAACATATTTTTATAATTTATTGTATTGATTTGTCAAATATAAAAAAGCAATAGTCATAATGTGTAGCACTCTTTTAGATTATACATTTAGGCAGAATGGCATGTGTAAATTCGAACTGAATAGGCAAAATCCCAAATCATTAGGGACGGTATAGGTCACTGAATTGGTTTATGATTGTGAGTTAATTTTTTGATTCCCTCCCACATAATATCACTTGAGTTACACCCCCAAAGCATAAAACGACCTCCTAACATTCCTTGATTTTTTTTTTTAAAAAAAAGACTGTTATGAATTTCCACTGTAAAAACCTACTCCTTTTTTAGTATGTGTTTTATCTGCTGTATTTGATGTATTTTTAATGATTGGTCTTAAGATTGTAAATAAACTTCAAATTATTCTTCTCCATTATCAGTTGAGTATATTTTTAAGTGCAGCACAGCCCTATCTTACATTTTTATCCTTATACTGGAAATGTGAAGAGAGCTGAGGAAAGGAGGCTTGCCCAAGGACCCATAAAGGCTAATACATTGAATTTATTTTATTTGAATATATGGATATATGGTATCTTCCTACCCCAAACAATTTTGGATTATTTTTTTTTATTAAGGAAGTAATGTGTGAATACAGAAGCGAGCAGGAGGAGTGGGCAATCTCAGTGGTCAAGGACCAGGTGGAGTATTTTTTGGTGAAAGAGCATAGACCCCAGGGAATTGGATCCTATCTCACACGGCAGGATTGTTGTTTCCCCTGCTGTTTGTCTTAAAGGTAATCATAGTTCAGAGATTAGATTATAATGTTTATATTTCCCATATTAACACTGTGGAACTTGACTAAGATTTTCAGAGACTGTACTCAAAAAAATAAAAGTGAGTATAGCAGAGGGGGTATTCAGCAGGTTCTGACCAGTTCTGGAGAACCAGTAGCAGAAATTTTGAGTAGTTTGGAGAACTAGCAAATCCCACCTCTGACTGGAGATTTTACAGTATCCTTCCCCTGCCATGCCCTCAAGCCACACCCACAAAACTGGTAGTAAAAAAATTTGAATCCCACCACTGATTATAGGACCATGTGCAGTTTAGGAATCCCAAGGCGAACCAGAAGCAATATCTCACACCGCCCTGTATTTTTACTTCTGTACATTTTCTAGGAACACATATTTTCTGCTTTTCCAGTATTCTTTCTTTCCTAAGATCTGCTGGAGCCGAGATGGGAACAAGTTACGTAGTATTTTAAAATATCCGAGGAAAACCATCACACAGATTTGACAACACAGAGGTAATCCAAAATTCACAGTGCTATTACAGTTTTGTTGATCTGATCATTTCTCCTACTGTGGGTTTCTGGGGCTGTTCAGAAAAAGTTAGCTTTTACTCAGATAAATACAGTGGCAGCAGATGAAATCTCAGTGAGATTCCCAAAACTTGCAAAATGAAGACTCATGTATCTTGGGAATTGCATCAGAAGAACCTCTTAATGCCTGGCTTTAGACATTTCCTTCCCCTTCCTTTTTTAAAAAAATCCTTCCTTGTACTTGATCAGGGTCCCTTGAGCAAGAGATCACCTTTTAACTCTTGAAATGCAAAAACAATTTTTTAAAATGACAAAATTATTTGCTGCAGAACATTCTCACTTCATCTACCCACCCGCACCATCCCTGTTTTCACCTCCAAGGATGTTAATGCTGTGGTCAACCTGCCATTTTTTTTAACCCTGCCTTTTTGAGGTTATCTATTTAAACTGTACATTTGTTGTATAATGAAGGAAATAGTGACGCACATACACTTCTTTTCTGGAGTCCCGAAGGTGCTTTTTCAAGAGGCAACTGGACTTCCTGGTTTTTCTTTGAAGACTTTTGCTTCTCATCCAAGAAGCTTCTTCAGCTCTGGCTGCAGGGCGGGGAGGGAGTGGGGTGGAAGGACTTATACTCCTTGCATTTGCATTTTTTAAAGAGAGTCATTGAGGCCACATGGAGGTTTATCTTTGTCATCAGGGTCACCTGAGTAGAGCAAATAAGTATGGGGCCTTTTTGGAACTGTTGAAAGAACGGTGTTTTAGACTGGAGTTAGATGATGTCATATCCCTTCCCCTCTTGAGAGAGGGCTGCTCAATTTTGACATGGAAGGCCTGTTTGACCCCTCTTTCAAGCCAGCAGTCCTCTCTGTCCAAAATGTGGACTTTGCTGTCTTTAAAAGAGTGACCTATATCTTTTAAATGCAGATGGACTGCTGAATCTTGTCCTGATGGGTTTGTTCTCCTGTGTTGTGCCATGCATTTATGAAGTGGTTGCTTTGTTTCCCCAATGAACAGATCTGCACATGGCTCACTGATTGTACTGCAATGTACACATTGCTCAGTTTGTGTCTGGGTGTTTTATCCTTGGGGCAGACAAGCTTCTGCCTTAGTGTATTCTTGGATTTGAAGTGAGCACGCATGCTGTGTTGGCTGAAGATCCTTCTGAGCTTTTCCAATATTCCTGCATATGGAATGGCAACATTGCTTCATTTATTGTTCTCTTTGTTGTCTGATATGGACAAGCTCCTGGAAGGACTTTTTTAAATATTTGATGACCCATTTGCACTATTCAGGTGACCCTGATGATGCAGATAAACCTCCAGGTAGCCTCAACAACTCTCTAAAAGAATGCATATACTCCTGTCTGCAAGGAGTTTGAATCATTCCATTCCTCACCATCCAGCCACAGCTGAAGAACCTTCGTGGATGAGAAGCGAAATGTCTTCAAAGAAAAACCCAAAAGTCCAGTTGCCTCTTGAAAAAGCATCTTTGGGACAACCATGACTTGGATGATTGAGAATCTTTAGACTCTTTTCTGAACAGAACTACACCTGTCAAAATTGTTCCATGAGGGAAAAAACTGTGAAACAGTATTTAATTCACAATAGTATTAAATGATGATAAATGAAGAAAAAGGTTTTCACTGAGCAAACATTTCTCTATAAAAACTATTGTCCTACCTGCTAAAAAAGACAGAGGGAGCAACCAACAATTTCAGTAAGCAACTAAAAGAGTAACATCCAGATAAAATCTCTCTCTCTCTTTCTCTCTCTCTCTCTGTCTCCCTCCCTCCCTCTCTGTCTGTCTGTCTGTCTCTCTCCTCTCCTCCTACACACACACGCAGACACACATGATACATACATACATACATACATACATACATATTCTCAACAAAATGGCAAATTAGATAAACAAACATACACTTAATGAAAGGCTTCAACCAGCCTAGAACAAAGCCTTGGAGAGGATCAGATCTGAAAGCTCTTCTGCAGTGCTATTAGAATGGGAGCCACCAAAATCTCTAGATTTCATTATACATCCAGATATATCCTGAAATAACAAGTCAAGGCAGGGCTTCTGGATTCAAGCCTTATAAATTCTTACAATTTAGTGTCTGTTTTCTGTGCCATGTTTTTCTTGTATAATCTCTCTAGGAATTGCAACTACTTTCTCAGGTAGGTTGTCCGAGTCAGAAATAGTTTCACCGGAAAAATCATACCTACAATAATCAGGAACAAAGGAATTGTTATTCAGGAACAAACAGTGTCTCTTTAAGAAGTGATCTGTCTTGTTAAAAGATGCTCCCTTCATGCTGCATGCTATGAACCAAAAGGGTTGTACAGACATATGGCTGACTGTCTGTGCTCCTCAAAGTACCTTATTCACAATCATACATTTTGAAATAAAGAAGGTAGGAGAAGGAACCTTATAAAATAAATTAATAAATATTAAAATAAAATGAAATCTTAAAACTATACAGCATTCTAGAGATCACTTGAATTTATTCACAAAGTGCTTCATACAATAAATCTGAAAATCTATGGATCACATTGGAAGAGGCCTCTCAGACAAATCTGAACAGCTGCCCACGACAGAAGGGAGGTTCCAGAATGAGGTCTGACCTATTTCATTTTTCTTTTTAAATGTGCATTTTAGATTTTCTCTTCTTGTATCATTGTCTTTTGTTCCTCAGAAAATCATGGGACCAAATAGTCTTTGTAATATGGGGAAAATGCCTAAGAAGGAATTATTACATATAATCATTGGGTTAACAAGTGTAACATTTAATTCTTAGGATTCAATCTCTAGCATACTGATTTAAGTATTTTTTTACTATATTAGAAGACTCCTACGGCAGGCTGGTATACCAGGAATCATTGTTATCCAATCTCAGTTCAACTTCTGTAATGATGAGCTTAGCTTTAAGACTGTGAGATATGAAAACAACACGGGAGGGAGAACTGTCTTACTCTTATACTGATTCATTATTTATTACTGTTTTTTTAGTTTTAAGACCAATTGCATTGCCTTAATTTCAACAGTCCTGAAGGTTTCAACCTTTACAGAGATGAAAGCAGAGATTTTAATACCAGTCTGCCCATGTGAAACCCCTGAACTGAAAGCCAACAAGGATTGTATGGTTCACCTCAGCTTGGCAAGTAAAGAAGACCTGCCTTCAGCAGGGGACCAGAACTGGGGCTGGTTGCCTTGGCTGCTGCACCAGTTACCAAGGCAACCAGCCCAGGCAGCAATATGATAAGGGCACTGGCCAAGAGAAGTGTGACAGCCTAGTTGCTAAGGTGACAGGACATTGCCACTCAAAGAAAGAAGCCCAAGCTATCTTTAAAAAAATATTAAAAGTTTTAAAGAAAGCATAAAAACTAACCCAAATTAATGCAAAATAGAAACAACAACAGACAAAAAGGAAAAAATACCCAAAAGTGCAGTAAGAAAGAATAAAAGGAAACAAAAAAGCTTCTAATTTCCTCTGCAGCAAATATAAATATGATTTAAAAAATTACCTCTTACTCTATGATTACAAAAATACTCCTATTATTCTTTTTTTCCTGATCATAAAAATCACAAATGATACATGCGCTTTTCTGTTTCAAGCAAAAAGTCCATAAGGAGTTTCAATCAACAATAAATGTAGTTATTTGATATCTCTTATCAAGGAAGTTAATTTAGTGGTCTCTGCAAACTCCATCACCTTCACCTACAATTTCTGTGTTGTAGATAGTATTGAACCTTTCCACTTTTGAGTATATAATCAACTTGCTGCAGTTGTCATATATAAAAATGAAATTTTCTGACTTTTTCTCCATTAGTCCCAAAAGAAAAGTTTCTGGTTCCAGCTATACTTTAATTTTTAAAATCTTCCAAGATGTTTTGGATTTTTGAGATATCTATTATAATGATAAAATGCCATGATTCCTCTGTGACAATACCAATGACACATCATTTTTAAAACTTCAAACATAATATAAATTTCAAAACTTTCAGCCACATATTTTTCCCATTGTTCCAGTTGTATGTTGTAACCAAAGTTTTTAGCCCATTTTATCATGCAACAAAATTGTATATGTTTTAGCAATTATATGTTCATCATTAGTATATAATTTTGTTTCAGACTCAGTTTTACATTGCTCAAAATTATAAAACTTCATTTACCTTGTAGCTTTCTGATAATTGTACATATCCATTGGCAAGGATATGCTTTTGTCAAATCTCTTAATCTCATTTTACAATCTTCTTCAGAAAATTCTAATATATCACAGTAAGTTAGCCATTTATGTTTACTTATCATTTCTTATCTACATATCATTTCTCATCTATAAAAGCCACAAAGTTGTTTTGGGGCAAAACCTTAATGTATATTCATTCCATACTCTAAGATTGGTCCTCCTGGCATAATGAATTTTGAAATCTACATTAACTTTGGCTCTATCATACCATAAATATCCATGACAAATCCTTTATCGTGTCCTTCTTTCTATAACTTTCTATTTCTTGACAACACCCATTCCTTCATCCAAACTAAACAACAGGCAGCAAAATATATTTCTAAATCTGATAGATGTAATCCTCCTCTTTCTTTTGCATCTTGTAGTACCTTATATTTAATTCATTGTTTTCTCCTGCCATAAAATTTAGATATATCCTTCTGCCATTATTTAATCAGTAGTCAAAATAGATATTGTCTGTAACAAAAATAACATTTTAGGTAAACCATCTCAATCACAGAAATTCTATTCTACAGTGACAATAGTAATTTGTCTTACCCTATTAAACCTCATTTCATGTCTTAATGTTGTTATTTTGAAATAGCATAAAATTCATATTCGCCATAGATATGTAGATGACCTACTGAGGCTGGTCGTGCAATCAAATGCTTTATCAGTTTGGAATCACTGGACCCCTGTAAGAGATCTAACTCCAACCCCACATGAAGTCTGTTGACTTTTTAATCTTTACGATTGACTATTAGTAGATTCAGATTCTTATTGCATGGAATAAATATGTAATGCTTTGGAACTTATCTTGATTCTTGATTTCCTCAGCCTTGACAAGGTTTACCCTGTTAATATCCCATATAATATATCCAGTATTTTATCTTCTTCTCAATCTTGAAACCCCATGTAAAATAGGTCAAGTTATCTTGTGAGAGGTGAAAATATAGACCTACCTGCTAGAGTTTTGTCTTATATAAACACTAAGCTAAATAGGTGAGAAAGATTAATCCTCCCTCCCCTTTCATGATATCTTCACAGCTCTCACAGAATCTCCCACCATCTCCTTAGAATAAAGAGGGGAAAGGAGTTGTGCCTCCATTTCCACTGCTCTACAGCAGTAAGCTACTTCAGTTCTGAGAGGTTGGCCCTCTCACTGCCTTGACATATAAATGAAACCATTCTCTGGAAACTCAAGACACTTTTAGGAATGGGACATCCTTATTTTTTCACTTGCTTGGTACTCATTTATTCATTCTGTAGGATTTACAGGGATTAGAGGCATGGCTTGAGAAGCCAGCAGCTACAGCTGCTGTTGCAGAAAGCACTCCGAGAATCTGTGAGCTACTGGATCTGGGACTGGAGTGGAGCCATTGGAAAGAGACTGCTGGGTAGAGATGGATAGGCAGGAACTATTGAATCAAGAGCAAAGAAGGGAAGGAAGATGTGATTAAATTGGGGGTGATCTGACTTCAGTGCTTTCTTCACCTTTAGCAATGATGCTGGACTGCTGATAGTTACCACAGCCACTGACTGGTGAGTTGGGGAAAGCAAGGATCTTCTGCTTTCCTTGGGAGATCTGACAATTCTTTGAGGAAATGTGGACTCCTTCAATAGATCTTTTATATGGAATCCTCTCTTTTGGTTCCCTCATATTTGACAATGTTACTTTTCTGTATGTCTACCAATGGATTCGTGAAAAATATATTTAAAAGACAGCTTTATATTTTTTTCTGTAGCTTTGGCTAGAAGGGAAAGCAGATTGAATGGATACAGTTTCTCTGATCCACTGTGTGAAGGTCTAATCCCAGTAGTCCACGGTGAGTAAAAAAAACAATATTTATGATGTGGAGCAAGAAAAAGACAGTGAAGTTGAAGTTGTTGGTGTGCATTCCTGCCCTCAAGGACTATTTGCGGGTTGTCTTCATGTTGAAGGAAACAGAACTTGCAGGTTGGTTGGTTGGTTTATTTGATTTGCAGGGCTGCCCCTTGACATGCAGCTTATGGAAAACAGTGTTACAAACAATAATAACATCTTCAAAACCATGAAGCATATCAAACCTGGGGAATATTCATATCCACATAATTTAACTTCTTGGGCCAAGATTTGGAGAAGGAAAGTAAGTTTTTAATGACTTATGAAAGATCATCTGGACGAGGCCCATCCAAATGTCAAAGGCTGTCTGGTTCCACTGTTCCGGTTCAACAATAGAGAAGGCAGAGATGAGCCCTCGGTGAAGGCTACCTTGATTGTAGACTGAAGAACTTGAAATAGTTGATTAAAAATGAGTAAAAATCAGCATGAGAGAAAGAATGTGGTTTCATTAAAAAAGACAAAAAAAGACAAAAAAATTGTCTAGCCTCACTTTCTCTACTGCAGAATTACTTAGTTGTGCTGACTTCTTGAATGTGAGCAGTTTGACTTGCTTAGCATTTCCGATGCTTCGCTTGAAGAAATGCCATTAGAAAAAATGCCCAGAAAAATGAGTTTTATTAATAGGAAAATTAAAATATGATTAAAAATGTGTTCCTCAGAAAGAAAATAACACAGTACATAACTAATTTGAAGCCATTGTCCTGTTGGTAAATCTACAATGATGTATCTTTGGATTGGTCAGCCTTGAGGTGAGATTGCAATTGCTGACTTATACTCTGTCTTATGTGATGTACAATAACTGCAATCAGGTGAGTGAGCCCTAATATAGGAGGTGGGTTAAACCAGTTCAAAAAAAAAAATAAATACAAACATAGGGCACATTACCATATAATTAACATAATGTACTTTACTTTTTAAAAATTGTTTCTAACCTCTTGGGAGTTTGTGTTAGCTCTCCTGGATTCTTATCACCAACATTTCTTCACTGTTCAACATGTTCAATGTATAGCTCTACAACTTTATGAACAACCCCACACACAAACACTTCTTGGTTGATTAAATATTGCTATTTAATCTCTTGAACTAATTATGCTTGTATATTTCATTAAGGCACATCTTTTAATGGGAGAGAGAAATAGGAATCCCCCTATTTGTCAATTATTGACTAAAATTGTCTGATTTTTCAGTACTAACAGCATCAAGAAACCAACCAGCCATTTCTGTCAGAAAGAGAAACCTGACAATCAATTGGTAAGTAGAGGAGTAGGGCTTCTGTGGCTAACAGTTCTATGTGGTCCTAGGTTGTGCATTCAAGAAGGCAGATTGTAGACAAATACAAATACAAAGATTTTTGGTCTCCAACTGGAGATAAATAGAATATTTGTTTCTTTTCTTTCTGTCTCCTCTTCCTAAATAGATAATTGTTTATCTTTACACCAGCACCTTGGCTTCTTTTGAGCCATAAGGTTCTTCAATACTTCATATTCCCTTAATGCTACGTTGCTTCCAAATATAGCAGAAGTTGTTTCCAATATATGGAGACATCTTGCTAGGGATGAGCAATCCTGCATTATTGCTTTTCTACTACTAAGGTCCATTAATTCTGTGTGAATTCTGTTCCTACATTTTTAACAAATTCAAATATTAATCTTTTTCCAAGTACCCTTTTAAGTAAAAGTGAACAAGTATGAAACTGGGAGAATTTGCTTACTGCCAATGTCTCTTTCCAGGCATAGGTTGCCTCAGAAACTTGTCCAGAAAAATTGTGGCACCTTCAAGTAACTAATCCATCCTTGTTTGTAGATCAATACAAGTCCATGAAATAAATATAGTTATGCTTTTTTACATTTTATTTTTTCAGGGAAGTAGCAGATTTTGATCCAGTATTTGAATAACCTAATCTTAAAGCGAGAAATGTTACGTTTATACTCTTGAGAAATAATTCCAAACATTGTTGACTCAGCACCATTTATGAGGCTCCATTCAGGAATGGGACTTTTTATTGTAAATATGTTTGCATACTTTATTGGAAACATTTGGATAAATCATAATAGGAGAGACATCTGCTGTTAAATGTGAAAACTGCATTTGCGCCTGTAGTTACTGTATGTGAAAGATAAGTGAGGCAAAGCACTTGTGCTTCAGGGAATCTTGCCAATACTAAGGTCAGTCTTTGGGTGATGATTATATAAAAACAGTAACCACTAATGTATATTGTTCACAAGTGTCATCTATTTCCTCTCACCCCAAGTGTTATTTTCCTTATTTTCAATCTTTTGATTTCCCTCTGAAAGCTCTTGTTCAAATTCCCAAGAAAAATCCTGAACAAATCTTTCTCATATTTGGTTGCTGGACTCAAGCAGCTACTGTCAGCCTGTGCACACACCTCACTGAGAAGGTACCCCTCAGATGTGCCTCCTTCATTTGCTCTTTCTCAGAATTAATATCTCTCTAAGCCTGATGGCATTTGAAAGCTCCCAAAGATGAGATTAACTCCCTGGAGCTGGAGCTGGTAGTGTGTTTCATTGCCAAGGACTGGGTTGTGGCTTTCAGATCCCTACAGCACAAGATTAATTACCAGGCATTCTGAGAAGTTTATCACTGCCACCCTCAGCTCCACTGATTTCACCTTTCTCTGGTCCTCTTGCTAACATTTCCTATGAGAGCTTCTATGGTTGGTGCATAATCGCTTACCAGCAGATTCTGCCTTCTGCAGAACACAGTGCCTAGTGTAACATTTCTGCAGCCATCTGTGCTATGCACAGGGGTCTGTGTACGTGTAGCCAGGCAGGGCACCTGCTTTGGGGATAAACAACACCGACTATGACAACTTACTGGGAAAGAAGGCAAAGAATGAAAGAAGCAAGACCAGCTAGTGATTTGTGGTAGCTATCCAGATGAGAGACTGAAGAAAGAAAATTGGCCTGTGTTATTTTCAAGCAATCACTCACCACATTCTCAAATGCATCATGCCTTTGGAATAAGGGAATAACATTTCTGATTTGGAAAGCACTTTAGAGACCAACAGTGAGCTTTTTGTCAGCTCTATTCATTTGTCCTCTTCTAGTTCCTGGGCAAAAGCAGTTGTAGCTAAAAAGAGCAGGCACTGAGGATCCAGCTACTGGTTATATTAAGTGCATCTTTGCTGGGTACACATAATGAAAAATAGAAAGTATGAAGCAGAGGCAATCTGAAGTAGTGGTGGTGGTGGGGAGACATTCATCCTTCCCTTCCAGAGTGAAATTTCCATAAAAGAAAACCACTCCAATATTTTATTTTATTTCTTGGGAAGAAAACCCAATTTTAATAATTGGTTTTAGATTTTTTTTTCTTGCTTGTTATGATACAATCTGCCTTAAAGATCCACCTGGTACATGCACACATAAACACCAAGTTGTAGATCAAGGTTGTTGAGGGTAATTCCCCGTTAGGAGAATGAGCGCATACAGGGAGACGTATAGACAGTAGTGTTTGAATAATACACACACAGCACACAAATACACTGTACAGTAAATGTAGGTTTTACTTTCAATAAACATTTAAGCAAAGTTCAAACACAGATAGTCCAAAGTCCTTCACAGGTAAAATAAGTCAGTTTTCAATCCAGGGATAATCCAATAATAAAGTCCAGTGTCAAAAACAGTTCAGTATCAGACTTACATCAAATCCATGAATATCAGTCAATTAAGAAAAATGGGGGAACAGCAAAACTCTCCAACAGAAGGAAAACAGAGACCCACTGAGACACACTCTCTTCTGAGACTAAGACTAAGACAACCCAGGTTTCTGGCTCCATCTTATGGCTATTTGAGAAACCACGCCTAATTACAATTTTGCATTTTCTTAAAGATACAGTTTTAAAATGTTTATCCTGGTTTATATATTTTCAACCTAAATACCTGTTAGGTAACTTATATTCCTAACAAAGGTTGGGTGTTTGACTTTTGTCATATACTGGACTTCAGAGAACATTTAAATGCATTCAAATATTGTGACTTTTGGTTCATGTTTATTTAATACTTCATTCTGTTTGAAGGTTGTCTGAAGTTTTCTGAAGGTTGAATAATTGCAACTGGCCTAATTTTTAGTTTCAGATACGTTTCACTGCCCATCCAAATAGCTTCCTCAGTCAGAGGAAGGTGGTTACGCAGAGTCATTGGAATGTACCAACTCCTGCCACATCAACCTCAGGAGATTCTTCCCCAAAATGCATTGCAAAATGTCAATAAAGATTCTCAATCATACAGATAGTGATGTCTGAAGGTTGTCTGAAGTTGTCTGAAGGTTGAATCATTGCAACTGGACGGGCAGTGAAAATCTCTGAAATTAAAAAAAAATAGTCCAGGGAACTTCAGATAACCCTCAGACAACCTTCATAGAGGTTTGTGTGGCAAGAGTTGGTACATTCCAATGAGTCTCTGCCTAACCTCCCTACTCTGACTGAGGAAACTGCCTGAATGGGCAGTGAAATCAGTGGTGGGATTCAAAAATTTTTATTACCAGTTCTCTGGGTGTGGCTTGGTGGGCGTGGCAGGGGAAGGATACTGTAAAATCTCCAGTCAGAGGTGGTATTTGCCAGTTCTGCAAACTACTCAAAATTTCTGCTACCAGTTCTCCAGAACTGGTCAAAACCTGCTGAATACCATCTCTGAGGGAAATGTCTCTGAAACTAAAAATTAGGCCAGTTGCAATGATTCAACCTTCAGACAACTTTAAACAGCTTTCAGACATCTCTGCCTGGATGATTCATTCTGTTATTTCTGCTGCAGTTCAGTTTCTGTTCACTATTACATTAAGTTCTGTGTCACTTGCAACTTTAACAAGTATTCCCTCTACCTCTTCAAAATCATTAACAAAACTAGTGAAGATTTTGAAGTTCAGACCTGAACAATGCAGCACTCCACTTTGGGTTAATCTAAAAGGAAAAAATGAATGACATTGCCATAGGTGTAGCTTACAAAATACCCAAGCAAACAAAGGAAATAGACAATTTTTTTTGCTAAACAGTTAGCTAAGATGTGCAGGAAGTACGGTAGAATAGTAATGGGAGATGAAACAGGTTCCTCACAAATCTAGCAGACAACTTTGCCATCCAAAAGATAGAGGAAGGAACTAGAGGGTCAGCTTTACTGGATTTAATCCTTACTAACAGAAATAAAATGATAGAGGGTGTTGAAGTTGCAGGAACTTTGGAGCAAAGTGATCATACCATACTGGAATTCAACAAAATGTAGACACAAGTAGTAGAACAAAGTCAAACTAGTGTCTTAGACTTTAAGAGAGCTGATTTTAACAAGCTTAGAAAGGATCCATGAATGAAAATCTTGAAGGGGAAAATGACTCAAGAAGCTTGGGAAACTCTGAAAAATGAGATTTAAAAAGCCCAGCACAATGTTATTGAGAAATTAAAATAAGAGACTCCGTATGAAACCAGCATGGTTGCAAAAGGAACTCTCTGATAAACTAGAAGACAAAAAGGACAAGTATAAAAAATAGAAAGAAACACATAACTAAAGCAGAATACTAGCAAGTAGCCTAAATTTGCAAAGATGAAGTCAGAAAAGTTAAGGCTATGACTTGGAACAAATGTCAAAAATAATTTTAAGTTTCTTTCAACATGAAAAAACAAGAAAAAAGTCAAAGCAACAATCCACTAATGGGAGAAGATGGCAAGGAAGTAACAGGCAGCAGGGAGAAAGCAGAATTGTTTAATTCAAGGGTCTTCAAACTTGGCAAGTTTAAGACTTGTAGACTTCAACTCCCAGAATTCCTTAGCTAATATGACTGGAGGAGGAATTCTGGGAGTTGAAGTCCACAAGTCTTAAAGCTGTCAAGTTTGAAGACCCCTAGTTTAATTCATTCTTTGCATTGGTCTTTTCACAAAAGCAAAAAATAGTCCAATCTAACAAGGCTACAAACTACTTCTTAGAAAAAGAAAAATGTGGAATAGATAGCATGACCACCAAATGGAGGTCACATGAAGTAACTGCTTTATATTGCACTGGTAAGACCACACTTGGAATACTGCATCCACCTTTGGTCATTATGATACAAAAAAGATTTTGAGACTCTAGAAAAAGTGCAGAGAAAAGCAATAAAGATGATTAGGGGACTGAAAGCCAAAACATATAATGAATGGTTGTGGAAACTGGGAATGTCTAGTCTAATGAAGAGAAGCTTTTGGGTGACATGTTAGCAGTCTTCCAATATTTGAAGGGCAGTCACAGAGAAGGGGATCAATCTATTGTCCAAAGCAGGGTTCACCAACCTTTTGAACCTCAGGGACCACTAACTGGTTTTGTGGGTGTGGCCTAATTTGTGGGTGTGGCTTGGTGGTCATGTGACTGGCTGGGCATGGCTTATGTGTAAATATTATAAATATTTATATAAATATTGAATTTTTTATAAAAAAGAGCAACTTTTACCCAAAAGCAGGCAGGCAGATTGAGTTGCTCACAGAATCACAGATTCATTCAGAAATCTATCTGCCATTGGCTAGCTCAATCTGTCACATAAAATTTGCTTGCAAGCAAACTCACAAAATTAACTCACAATACACCATGTATGTAAATATTGAATGTTTTATTTAAAAAAGCAACTTTTATTCAAAATCAGGCAAAGCAGGCAGATTGAGTTGCTCACAGAATCATTCAGTGATCTATCTGCCATCGGCTAGCTCAGTCTCTCAAATTTGCTTGCCATGAGTCTGCACTGAATTTGAGGTTGCAAGCAAACCTTCAGTCCTAAGGGAGGTTCAGATGTGCTTAGCTAGAAAGCAAAAAATCCAACCATTTCCTGCTTCCTAGCTAATCTAAATCTCCTGGCACAGCAGAACTGCTGATGGTCGGAAAAAGGAAAAATAGCAACTTAGCAGACAACTTTGCCGGGTAAGGAGTGAGTGGGCGGGGAGGGTTCCCGCGGGCGGTGTGTGCTGAGCAGCCTTGTGTTTCTGTGCAGCTTGGATTAATTGCTTTGGGGGGGTGAGATTTCTCTGCGGCCCACCAAAATTTTCTCATGGCCCACCACTACTCCAAAGCATCAGAGGATAGGAAAAGAAGTAGTGAATGGAAGCTTAACAAAGAGAGATGCAATCTTGAAATTTCTGACAGTGGGAACAATTAATCAATAGGACAGCTTGCCTCCAGAAGTTGTAAGTGGTCCATCGCTGGAGGTTTTTAAGAAGAGATTGGATAGCCATTTATCCAGAATGGTAAAGGGTCTCCTGCTTCAGGAGCAGATTGGAGTAAAAGATCTCCAAGATCCCTTCCAACTCTGTTATTGTGTAATTAGGTAAATAATCTTTTCAGCCTTCTTCCATAGACTCTAAGGATGAATGGAATAGTACCTGAGTTCATTGGTGATTCAGCTTCTTCTCTAAACATCTAAATTCCAATATGATTGATTGTAGCCAACCTTGGTGGTATCATTTGTTTTAAATGGATGAGCAGGTAGGAGTAGTAGCCAATCAACCTGGCAGTTACCACATTACATCTCTTATGCTTATTTTCATGAGGCAACAGTTTTTCGTACTCTTTGACTGAAACCCTTGTTGCCTTGTTTAAAATGTTGGCATATTCATTTGATGCACAAGTACCTTTTGATCCTGTCTAACACTACTCTACTCAAACACATACTACATATGAATTTTTTGACTTTGCAAGCAGCAGTCAAGTAAGAAACTTATAGTCAGTGAATACTGCTACCTAAACTATCTGGAGAATTAACAATGAATGGTGGCTATTTTTCAATTTCTTTTAAAACAAATTGTTTTCAGCCTTCATCCTGGATTCTAACAACAGTTTAGGTGCCAGTCAATCTTCCCATTATTAATGAAGTATCATATTGTTTAGGAAGCTTGCTTGATTGCTCTGGACATGATTGTAGTGAATTATGTCTGAAGCATTTGAGGTATCGTTTTTTAAAAACAGATGCAAGAAGCCAAGTGCTTCAATGTAATTATTTATGAACATTCTAAATACATAATCCATTGCATTACATTTTTTCTGGAACAAGTAATTGTGAAAGATCTTTGCTTCCTGGAAGGAAATTTCTCCTAATCCACTAAGTTATCCGATCTAGTTATTTAATTTGCACTATTTTCGTTTGTTAAATGTTGATTACTATTATATAAATGCTATTCCAAATTTTCTACATCCTTTTTCTCTTCAGTGATTTTCACATATGTACGGACATATAACCAAGCCATTTTGTCTTCTCTATGTTGAAAGTTTGCTTTGTTGTATTCTGTTTATGTTGTAAAAATGCAGACATCTTTTAAATTGTAACACTTAGCTGAAGTAATTTCTCATTTCTTATAAATACAAGTATTTATTGAGCTAATGCTTTATCAATAGTGTGAATTTTAGCCAATAATTTCCCCAAACTATTGTATGTCAGACATAAAGCTGTTCTGTGCATATCACACTTCTACTGAAATATTATTTTGAGTGATTCCTTATTACATGCATGCACTTGTATGAGTTTGCATGCATATAGGAGTAGAGAACTGATACTCTCTGCTCAATCTAAAATTTTTACCAAAAACTTATAAAGGCTGGCATGCTTATGCCACTATTGTAAGACCGCTGAAAATGAAGTTCGTTACTGTTCTATAAAGTACTAAAGAAAAACTCTGACACAAACTTTATTTGCAAGTGCTATCATCTCCACAGACTAATTTCTATAGCTGTGGAAGAAAGTGACCGTTCAGTTCAATTAATCAGGAAGGTTTACTTACACTAAGAATACCTTTATTTACTTTTCATAAGCTGCAATTTAGCTGTAGCAAATAACAGAATAACAAAGAAATTACACAATGAAAAAAAATCAAACCTAAAATAAATTTAGTTTTCATCCTACACACGGTCTGCTTATTTCCCACAATTACCTTTTATGTTAAATTGTAGTTCAGTTGCCCACATTAATCAGTTAAAGCTCAATCCTTAGAAAGTGTTCGTTCCGTGATCAATATTTTCAAGCTTTATATGACACAAATCACAAGAGTATTTTGTGCCAAATAAGTTGAGTAACTGACAATGCAATTATTCCGAATGACATTATGTGTTAATAGAAATCAGACATATCTCCATACTCATGATTATCTTTAGAGGTAAATTTGATCTCATGTAACATAATATATAAACAGAACTACTAGCAATATGTATAAGGATGCACCCATGACCATTTTAAATTAAACATAAATTCAGTCAAGGAAAATTGCCAGTTCAGAGAAAAAGTAGAGGAAATATTTGTAATTATCTTGACACCACCATTTCCTCACTCAGAATTGATTTCCCACCAATGCAAGGGAGAGGGAAGGTAAGATACAAGCATGGATAGTCTGCTAGATGAGCAGCAGTAAAGCACTAGCAGTTGCTATGGTTTTTCAATTCACACTAGGCATCTACAGAAGACACTTACAGTAGAACACTGCTAATGTCCTAAATACATCTAAGCTGGGAAGAATATTTTGGTAATTTTCAAGGAACAGAATATATATGAAGAGGAAAGCATGAGAAAACAAAGTCCTGATGGCCCAGGGTTTTTTTTTTTTTGGTGGTTGTCAATTATCCATGTTTTCCTGTAGAATGCTTCTCCAAATGAAACTGTTCTGTGTATATGAAGGAAATCGGGATGAAAATGGAATTCCTGGGAGAAGAACCACCATTGCTAAGAAATCACCACTGTGTTAAAACTGAGATCCCTAAGCAGGTTTTTCCCTCTGGCTCCTTTGCAAATTACTTCACATAAAGCTTCGGGGATGAGTTTCCAACCAGTAGGGGGGGCACTAACTGTTCATTTACCCTTTCCCCTCCAATAAAAAGCATCCATCTCTTGACCGGATGTAAGGATGTAACAAGTTTACTACCATCAATATATGTATACAAATAAATAATACACATATATGTATACAAATAAACAAACAGTAACACATGGTTGTGAGAACCAGCTAGAGCTCATTCAAGCTTTTGCATATTCTGTGTTATTCCTTTCTCAGAGTTGCTTTGAATCTCTCCACTGAATGCACATTAAGCACTCTTAATTTGCAAGATAGTCACTAAATGAGTTGGATACTCCCTTATCCTCTGCAGAATCGGGTCTGCAAAATTTCATGTATCATTTTTTCACACTCCTTTGCATGTCCATTTTCTCCTCTGAATGGCATCTCTTCTGTCCCAAACTATCTGATCCACTCTGCTTTGCTCTTCAAGCCACGACCTTTCTTTAGCTGATAGTGAGTCTGTGAGCTGAAATATTGCCAAATGAAGTTAATCAAAATTGACCTCCTGCCTGAATGCTGCAGAAAGGGGACTCTTGTTGAGCAGACCATTTTCTTCTTTTTTGTTATTCCAAAATTGCTTTCCTTTCCCTCTTGATGGTAGAAAACAGTTTAGTTCCTTATTTTTCTTTAGTGGCCCTTTTCTTGTGTCTCTTCTTTTCCTCACTATTGCTCTTAACAGGACTGAATATCTACTTTATTTCTCTGCTACTTCAGAGTACTTCTGGGTGACTTACATCATCTACTTTTAAAGCTTCTAATTTCTCCTGGTTTTTTCTTTTTCATTTCTTGCAACACCTCCTTTTTATCTAGAGGTTCTTAATTCTAACTTTAACAACAGCTTCTTGTCTCTTCCTCAATCTTGATTTGACTAGCCTAGTATTGCTAAGGATCTTATTTCTTCCTGAACCTTAATAATAAGCAGTAGCTTCCTGACAGTGTCCAGTTACAGACCTTTACAACTAGAAGGGGGCGTGCACACTCACATTCACATGTTTGGTTCTGCACTAGGCAAACCAGTTGTTACAGCATGTGCAGCTTATCTCTGCAGTGTACTTCAATGACCCAGCTTGGGGGGTGGAGGAGGAGGAGGAGGAGATATTCCAGAAAAGTGTCCATTAAATTATCTTTGTTTCTTGTGCTGACTTCTCTCTCTCTCCCTCTCTTCTTCCCTCCCACCGCTGTTTGTGTATGTGTGTGTGTGTTTGCGTGAAATATTGCTTGTTTCCCTGTGTGAAATTTCTATATAAATATATCCACTAATGTGCAGACAATCCTGGGAACCAAATAATTATTTGAAGAAACTGCTACCAAGACATTCAAAGGGTTAGTACACAGAAAGAAGTGTCTTTCTGCCTTCCCAGTGAAAATTAGAAATAGAGGCAGAGTTCAGAGGCTGTAAAAATCAATAATACTCTCTGGAAATGCTTGATGCTCATCAAAGAACTGTCATTCAGGAGCAGGGTCAGTGGCTCCACACAGAAGTAGCATCTGCACAATGTTGGAAGAAGTAAAAATTCTCGAAGGCTGGATTATACTTGGTCAAAGTTACAATGAAACCAAACATGCCCAACTCTAAATCTTATGAATGAATCAGGCCAAAGAGCAGCCACTGGACCACTGGGAACTACTGGAGGACAGAAAAAAGCTGATATGGTTTCCATCTTCAAAAAACAGGTGGGGGAAGGGAACAGAGCCAGGAAACTATAGACCAATCAGCCTGACAACAATACCTAGGAAGATCCTGGAAAAGATAATCAAGCAACAGATCTGCAAACACCAGAGCAAACAAAATTATAATCAGAAGCCAACATAGGGTTGTCAAAAACAGATCATGCCAAACAAATCTTATTTCATTCTTTGACAAACTGACTAAACTAGTGGACCACTGAAATGCTATGGGCATAATATACTTGGCTTTTAATTAGGTAATTTGATAAAATAGACCACAACCTACTTCTTGGTAAGCTAGAAAAATGTGGAATAGACAACATCACCACCAGATGAGTTTGAAACTGACAAACTGTACTCAACATATATTCCTTAATGGAACTGCATCTATATGGAGGGAAGTAAGCAGCAGGGTACCCCAGGATTCTGTCTTAGGTCCATGTAAGACAGACCACACTTGGAATAGGAACCCAGTTTTGGTCATCACAATATAAACAAGGTGTTGAGACTCTGGAAAGAGTGCAGAGAAGATGATCAGGGGACTGGAGGCTAAAACAAGATTGCAGGAATTGGGTAGTCTAGTGAAAAGTAGGGCTAGGGGCAACATGATAGCAGTGTTCCCATATTTAAGAGGCTGCCACAAAGAAGAGGGGGTCAACTTATTTTCCAAAGCACCAGAAGGCAAGACTAGAAGCAATGGATGGAAACTAATCAAGAAGAGAAGCAACCTAAAACTAAGGAGAACTTTTCTAACAATGAGAACAATAAGCCAATGGAACAGCTTGCCTTCAGAAGTTGTGGGTGCTCCATCACTGGAGGTTTTTAAAAAGTGACTGCAGCCATTTGTCTGGAATGGTATAGGGTCTCCTGCTTGAGCAGGGAGTTGGACTAGAAAATCTCCAAGGTCCTTCCAACGCTGTTATTCTGTCCTCTTGTTCATTGCTTGACCATTGCTTCACTGCCTACATATCAGCAGGCTGTTCTATGTCTATGGAGATTCTCAGTCATCCAGGTCATGGTTGTCCCAAAGGTGTTTTTTCAAAAGGCAGCTGGACTTCAGAATGGGACAATTAACCATGGGCATATGTGCTGCTCCCACTCCATCACAGGCCTCCCCCGCCCCGCAGCCGACCTATCAAGAGTATTTATCATCAGCTCAGTACTCCTCCCCAGCCAATGGTTCACTGGCACCCTCCTCCCGGGCAATTTGCTAAAGAATATTTGTCCCCGGCCAATAACCGCGCATGCCCACTCTGCCTTCCCATTGAACGCAGCGGTCTCTTTTCAGCTCGACTTCCTGAACTGGAAACTGGAAAGGTTTGGTCTAGTGCGGGTGTCAGCAACCCATGCGGCTCTTTGGGCCCTCTGCTATGGCTCTTTGTTGGGTGATCCCACCATTGGCTGGCCCCACCCCTCACCTTCTCGTCCCAGTCACTCCTCGCCTGGCCTGAAAAAGTAAAACAGAAATGAGAGGGAGGGCAAGAAAGAGAGAGAGAGAGAGACTCATTTCCCACAGAAAATTGAGTTGGGTATGCCCACCCAGGTTTTGTGGCTCATGGTATTTTCTTTTCTGTGGGAAACGGGTCCAAATCAGTGGTGGGATGCAAAACTTTTTACTACCAGTTCTGTGGGTGTGGCTTGGTGGATGTGGCTTTTTTTGCATTTTTGCATCCACCCCCACCCATTTTGGGGGCCTTCTGGGCCTCAAGCAAACCTCCTGGGGGGCATTTTTGGTCCCAGGAAGCTCCCCTGGGGCTCAGAAGAAGAAAATGGAGCCTGGAGGGGCCGTGCAGCAACCCCTTGCTCCATTTTGGGGCCTTCTGGGACTCAGGGGAGCCCCAGGGGGTGTTTTTTCTCCTAGAAGGCTTCCCTGGTGCTCAAGAAGGCAAAAAATGGAGAGGGGAGACCGTGCATCTCTCTCCATTTTTTGCCTTCCTGAGCCTCAGGGAATCCTCCTGGGTGAAGCAGTAAGACAAGCTAGGGGAATCCTGGCACAGCTGTTTGTATGAACAGCTGATTGTTGGGAGGGGAAAAAATATCTTAAGGGGCAAGTGTCAGGCCAGTGGGGTGAGCGAGCGTCGGGTAGGTGCGGCAAGTGAGCCAGTGGCGACCGGGCGACTGGGTCAGAACTTACTACTCGGTGACATATGCCAAATCCTTGCTACCGGTTCACCTGAACTGGTGCGAACCAGCTGAATACCACCACTGGTCCAAATGGCTCTTTGAATGTTTAAGGTTGCAGACCCCTGGTCTAGTTATTAAGGCAGTAGGCTAGAAGTCACTAAGTCTTTGAGTGTTAGTGGTTTTTAGCCTTTGAGGTCATGAATGCTGGTTGGGTGACTTTGGGTCTGTCATTCTCCCTCTCAGCCTGACTCACCTCACAGGGTTCTTGTTGTGAGGAAAATAGGAGGAGGAGGAAGGAGGATCACCATCTTGAGTTTTTATAAAAATAATAATGACAGGATAAATATAAATTAATATGGGAACACTAACATATGGAGCTAAATGTGGTCTCTCTGTATGTACTGAAAAATACTGATAATCAGATTCCTAACTACCTATATACCAGACTGATATAGCTATTTTAGCCAGAGAAATACCATTTTGCTGAAAAAAAATCATGTTTCTGTCTTTAGGGCCTTTCATTCTCAGGCCTCACATCCTGGCCCTAAAATTCTTGGAAGGCTGGGTGATAGCTTTATGAGGGAACATGCAACATCCCAAAAGAGGGAAACAGTGAAAACAAAACTGGCCCCAATTCCTATTATTGTAAACAAATTAGTTAGAATGCACTAACTCCCCCTTCTTGTTCCAGATAAATTAGCTAGAAGGTTTTGTGTAGATAATTATCAGGCTTATCAATTAGGGACCAAAGGGCTGTTATGTTTTAGTAACTGTAGATAGTTAGCACCCATCCCTCTCCTAGAAGAATGAAATATTCTAGGAAATATTAAAAGGGCATAATATTTCCCCTAAAAGAGAAAGAGAAATCTTAAGAGACACAGAAACTCAGCCCCAGCAGATATTTTGATGCCAGCTTATCTACAAGACAAAAGAATTTCCACTCCAAGGTGATAGGATTATCATTCACGCAAGTTCCAAACCAGGACAAAGCCATTAAGCCATAATAGGAATTGTCCAAAGCACCTTCATTACATCACCCAGAAAGATTCAACCAAGCCTGGGACTCAAGACAACCTACAAGGTTACCTCTGCATGGCCCCATGGGAGTCTGACAATCAGTCAGGATACATTTCTTTCACAGGAACAGGATGCAAGTTCAAAACTCAAGAGAGGGTATAAATGTTCTGCTTTTTATTCTCTGGATGGGTATAAAGCAGACAGAGCAACTCCACAAAGCCTCCATACAAAGTCTTTTTTATTGGTTCATCAGGCATCCTTATCAACTCACAGCTATGATGAGGTTCTTCTTAATGTCCAATCCTTTGCATATCTACATTATGGTGTAGAAAGATATTAAACTCTCATCCCCATGTTGATTGAAGTAGCTCCATGGTAATGGATTCAGGCTAAGATTGAAGCAGCTGCATGGTAATGGATTCAGGCAAGAGTGAGGGAGCCTCCCCCAACCCAACAAGGGTCAATTTAGTGACCAATCAGGATTACAGATGTGACCACATGACATGGACTACATTTCCCAGGTTACCTTAATTACATTTACCATGATGCATTCCCTTAAGGGGACAGCTCTCAATTCCTAATTAACTATTCCAAATCCCATTAACTCTAAACTGTCTGGACAGCACAATAAATATATCTCACTCTCCACTCCATGTCATCAGTTAACCAGGATATATGGTTTGGCCATCATGTACAGTATATCAGAAACTTCCCAGATGACTTAAGCAGAGATTAAACTATGAAACTGTAGCAGAAGGCTAAAAAAACCAGAATGATCAGGCAACTTGACTTCAACCCAAATCCTTTGGAAACTCTTAATATTGTCCTGAATCTGGTGCTAAATGGCCTGTCACAAGCTATTCCTTTTGAGTTCAAAGGTAAAATAATGCAGAGTTAATAGTGGCTCGTTCAGTATTATTATCTCCAGAAACAGGATCTTTATAGAGGGCCTATTCATCTCTGTTGTTTATGCCCTGCATTCAAGAAGCGGCCAAGTTACTCATGAAAGAAGTTGCCATTTGTCCACCTTTCTAGCCTATTCATGTATACGTGGAGCAGCTAGGGAAAAGGCAGGGTATTTATTTTCAATCCTTTAATTGGGACAGTGGGAATAATGAAGGTTGTAAACCAAGGCTTCTGGAGGGTTACTAAGCTGGTGAAAGCTGCCTTACAGGAAGGAGCAACCATTTCTTCCTTGATATGAAATTTTCTCCTTATCTCAGTTTTTCCCTGTAGATTTCCTGGACACTTTACCCATTTCTTAGTAGGAGCTGCTTCCTCAGTACGCCTCTAATCTCCATCTTTATTCTGCCTTCTGGCCTTAGGTTAGTACTGCATTGCAGCATGAAATGATTCCTCCCCACCCACTCCTGCCACAGCACAACACAAACATTTCGAAGCATTTTCTCTAGCTGGGATCCACTAATGACCTGTGGTGAAGATCAATAGACTGATTGGAAATACTGTTGTTTCCCCAGTAGCATCTCTCGTATTACTGCTAATCAGTTTTTGAACTTTTGTCTGGAAAAGTTGTCAGGCTTTGAGAGAAGAAGGCAGAAAGAAGATCTAGCCTGTGTATGAGAATAAGCTTAAACTGGGATCATTTACTGCATTTTCAGTCACAAGTGCACGAAAAGAGCAAACTAGCTTTCAAATTGCAATAGACTGATGGCTTGCAACTTTGAGCCACCGTAGTTTTGTTCAAGAGCTGTATTTATTTTTTCCATTATTGCCCAACTCATCCTTTCATAATATGAAAAAATAATAAGAGATCTGGGAGCTAAATCCTATGAAGAACTGCTAAAGGAACTAGGTATGTTTAGCTTAACAAAGATAATCCTGAGGAGAGACATGATAACATGATAACATGCCACAAGGAATAGTGTGTTAATTTATTCTCCAATTGAGGGTAGGAGAAGTAATGAGTGGGAGATCTAACCTGGAAAGAAGGAGGAATTTCCTGATAATTGGAAGTATTAAGCAGAGGAACATTTTGCCTCCTGGAGGTACAGGTGCTCCGTCACTCAAGGTCTTCAAGAAAAAAAGTAAGGATTTCTGCCTTGGGCAGGAAGTGGGACTTCCAACCCTTATAAACCTATGATATTGCAAATATAGTGTTACACAATACTATTAAAATTACTTTATGTAAACTGTAATTTTCAGTGTCAATAGAATTGTAAGTGTTAAGTCCGCGTGGAAAGAAGCCAGGAGTCGGTGACTGTGGATCAAGCTCTTTTATTTAGTCAGGAACTGAACTGGGGCTAAAGGAAAACTTTGCGGCTTTTTATTTCCAAGCCGCGGCGGCCGCGGCCAATGGCACCGCTTTGAATCTCCCGCGATTCAAATGGACCAATCGCGGGAGATTCTCAGTGAGCCAATTGGCGCGGCTCGCCTAGCCAATCAGATCGCCCCGCGCTTTGGCCAATCAAAGCGCGGGGATCTCAAGAATTCAAATGAGGGGACAGAACACCCCTCCCCTCTTGGTTTAGTCCTTACGTCGCATAGTCCCGTAGGTAGGTGGGGCTCTGTCTCTGCCTACTGGACCTGCGCAGGTCAGTCGTAGGTTGGATCCCGGCTGGTTCAGTCGGGGTCTCTGTCTCTCCGGACTCTGTCGTGGGAACCGCCTGGTCTGTCTGGCCGGGCCGCTCTCCGCAGCTCCCTCCTGGGCTACCCGGGTTGGTTGAGCTGCGGGTTTCGCTGCTCCCGCTCAGTCTTCCCGGGTTGGTTGAGCTGGCCTGGCTGTCTCTTCCTGGCGAGGTTTCGTGCTGGCTGCTGTCAGGTGAGTATGGCTGGTTTATTTTTTCTGGGTTTTGGTTCCCTGGGTGTCCCCTCCCCTCTTGGTTTGTGTTGAGGGGTTTGGTTTTGCTTGGTTGCGCATTGGTGGTGTCTTGTGTGGTCGTCCTCGATCTTAACTGATCGATGTGGCGTTTCCACACTCGTCCGTCGGTTGTTTGTAGCCGGTACGAGTGTGGGCCTGTTAGTTGTGTTATGATTATAATGGGTCTCCGGTTAGGTTCTTCGCGTAGATGGCGTCGCCTGGTGCAAAGGTTCGGTGTTTGCTGGTGGAGTCTGGGGGTTTCTCTGGGTTGTAAGTGGGGTGTAATCTATCGAGTGGGGACCTTATTTTCTTCCCCATTAGCAGTTCTGCTGGGCTTTTATTTGTTGTGGTGTCCGGGGTTATGTGCTGTATGAAAAGTAATTTATTTATTTTGTCCTGGATCTCCCCGTGGTCTATTTTCTGGATGGTTTTTTTTGTGAATTGAACCATCCGTTCTGCCCTACCATTCGCCGCCGGATGCGCCGGGGCTGTCAGTGCGTGTCGTATGCCCCTTTCCACTAGGAATTTTTCGAATTCTAGCAAGGTGAATTGGGGCCCGTTGTCGGAGACGAGGACGTCCGGGAGGCCGTGTGTTGCAAAAAGTTTGCAGAGTTCTTTGGTTACGGCCTCTGCAGTGGTTGTTCTCATGTTGCTTACCTCCAGCCAGTTGGAGTAAGTGTCTACGGTTATTAAGAAAGTGTGTCCTTTTGTGGGCCCAGCGAAATCTATGTGGATCCTAGACCACAGTCCCCTGGGGGTTTCCCACTCTAGGATGGGTGCTGTGGGTGGGCTTGGCCTAGTTTCCTGGCATCGTTGACACCTTGCTACCCAGGCCTCAATCTGTTTATCCATCCCTGGCCACCAAGCGTAACTTCTGGCCAGGGCTTTTGTCCTAACGATGCCAGGGTGCCCCTCGTGTAACAGTTCCAAAACCTTCCCTTGTAGTTTTTCCAGGATGACCACCCTATCCCCCCATAGTATACACCCTTTTAGTAACGAGAGTTCCATTTGCCGGTTCCGGAATGTCTTGACGGACTCGTCGTTGTCCTTTTCCGGCCACCCTTTCTCTACCCAATGCAAAACCCACGCCAGACGTTTGTGTTTATTAGTTTCTCGGGCAATGTCTGACGCGGTTATGGGTAGGTTGGGTAGAGTCTCTATGCTGAGGGTGGTCGTCGTGGGTGCTGGGTCAATGTCTGGTTCCGGTAACGGTGAGCAGCTTAAGGCGTCCACATGGGAGATAGTCTTACCAGGTCGGTGTGTGAGTCCGTAGTTGTAGGCAGCCAGGAATTCGGACCACCTTGTTATTCGGGGTGACAGAATGTTCGGGGTGGCCCTGTTCCCTGCAAGGATTCCCAGCAGCGGTTTGTGGTCGGTGATGATGGTAAACGTCCAGCCGTAGAGATATTCGTGAAACCTTTTTACTGCGGCGACGATAGCCAAAACCTCTTTGTCCAGCTGGCTGTAGTTCCAGTCCGGTTTGGTGAGGGTCCTTGAAAAAAACGCGATGGGTGCTTCCTTTCCGTCGGGGAGAGTGTGGCTGAGGACAGCACCGACGCCAAAGGGTGATGCATCGCATGTGATGGCTTTAATTTTCTTGTTGGTGGGGTGAATGCCGTGTCGGTCTAGGAGGTATCCTAGGAATTCGACCCGCTCTGTGTACAGCTGGCATTTTTCCCTCTTCACTTTAAGCCCGGTTTCTTTGAACCTCGTTAGCACCTCCCTTAGGCGAGTCTCTAGTTCGGCCTGGTTGGTTGCCGATACTAGTACATCATCGAAGTATGGGACCACCCCCTTGATGCCCTGTAAGAGTCTTTCCATGAGGCTCTGGAAAATTCCAGGTGCCACGCTGACTCCAAATTGGAGGCAGTTGCATCTAAAGGCTCCCCGGTGGGTGACTATGGTTTGCGCCTCTGCAGTTTCTTTGTTGACCGGCAGTTGCTGATATGCTTGGGCCAGGTCGAGTTTCGCGAAAACTTTGCCCCCTCCCAGTGAGTGTAGGAGATGCTGCACTACGGGGACGGGGTAAGCGCTTTGCTGCAAGGCACCATTTAGGGTGGCCTTATAGTCCCCGCAGATTCTCACTGACCCATCAGGCTTAATTGGGGTGACTATGGGGGTCTCCCACCGGGCGTGGTCTATGGGTTGTAATACCCCTTGCTTGACGAGCTTGTCAATTTGCTCGTCGATTTTCGGTTTGAGTGCGAATGATATCCGCCTTGGTTTTAGGCGTTTCGGGGGAACGTTTGGGTCTAGGCTGAAGGATATAGGGGGCCCCCGGTACTTGCCTAGGGTGCCGTCGAACACTTCTTGGAAGTCCCGGGCCAGTTGCTGCTCCCAGTCAGCTTCGGCGATGTGGTCGATACCTGTGACTGCGATGCCTAGCGGTACAAACCATTGAAGTCCCAGTAGGCTAGGTCGGTCTCGATCGACGATGGTTAAGGGAAGTCTTTCAGCGTGTCCCTTGTAGGTCACTGTAAACTGTCCTGTTCCGACTACAGGGATGCGGTTTCCCTGGTAGTCCTTGAGGATTAGTCTCTGGTTTTCTAGTTGCCTTCTCTGGATGGTAGGCACCAAGTGTTTAATTTCTTGCCAGGCTACCATTGAGAGGTAGGACCCGGAGTCCACCTCCATTTTACAGGGTTCGCCTTTGATGCCTACCTCCACGTAGACCTTTCTGGCATCTGTGGTTGTGGCGTGGCCGATGGTGACCGTCTGATGTGTCTCTTCTCTCCGCCTGGTCTCGCCACCTCGTTGGGCTCGTCCGTTTCGCTCCCAGCGGTTGTCTGCTGGCCGGTCTCTGGTCCTGGGGGGGGGTGCTCTCTCATCTCCGCTCGCTCGGGTCCCATCGTCTGGGGCTGTGGGTCTTCTTGAGGCGGCAGACGCGTGCGATGTGGCCCTTCTTGTTGCAGTGCCGGCAAATGGAGTCGAAGAACCAGCATTCAGATCTGGGGTGGTCGCCTCCGCACCCGGCACACGTGGTCCTCGACTTACGACTCCGCCGGCTGCGCTGGTTGCGGCCTGCCTGGAGACGGTGGATGTTTTCCTCCTCGTCTGACGTGCCCGAAGTGGAGTGGAGTTCGCCCTGGTGGGTGGTAGTTGCAGGTTGGGCTTCGGTCGACCTTGCCAGGTTGTTGTTTTCGGTGCGGTCCCTGGCGTTCGGTCTCTGCATGCGGTCTGCTGATTGTCGGGTTGCTTTGGCGGCCGCGGCTTCAGAGATGGCATCGGTGAGAGCGATGTTGCCCTTAGCCATCAACCGACTTTGGAGAATGGGGTCCCAAAGGCCGAGCACGATTCGGTCCCGAAGGGCCTCGTTTATGTTGGAGAACTCGCATAGTCCTCCCAGGCGCCGCAGCTCTGTAACAAAATCACTGAAACTCTCGCCCGACCGCTGGTCCCGCCGATAAAATTCGTGCCGTCGGATGAGGATGGGCACGGCTGGAGCGTAGTGTCTCCGGAGCAATGGCTCGAGGTCCGCCCAATCCATCGCGGTAACGTCGGCGGGCTTGGCTAGCGCCTTTGCCATCTTAAACACTGCGGGCCCGCAGTGTGTTAGGAATATGGCTCGTTTCTTCGGTCCCGTGGCATCCTTCAGATCGTTGCATTCGAGGAACATGTGGAATCTGTCCGTGTAAGATTCCCAGTCCTCGGTAGCGGGGTTGAAGGGGGTTGGTGGCGCGATGCCTGCCATCTCGTCGGTTGACTGGCTTCCGTCGGACATGTGCTTCGGTTCAGGATAGGGATCCCACCTTCGTTGCCAGTGTTAAGTCCGCGTGGAAAGAAGCCAGGAGTCGGTGACTGTGGATCAAGCTCTTTTATTTAGTCAGGAACCGAACTGGGGCTAAAGGAAAACTTTGCAGCTTTTTATTTCCAAGCCGCGGCAGCCGCGGCCAATGGCACCGCTTTGAATCTCCCGCGATTCGAATGGACCAATCGCGGGAGATTCTCAGCGAGCCAATCAGTGCGGCTCGCCTAGCCAATCAGATCACCCTGCGCTTTGGCCAATCAAAGCATGGGGATCTCAAGAATTCAAATGAGGGGACAGAACAGTAAGCAAATTATACATGGTATAATCTTTAATGGCAATGCTCAATTTTTTGGTACTTTAAGTCAACATTTTTGAATGTTGCCTTTCATAATAAATCCTATTATTGACTTATTGTCCATAGGTAGATTTTTTTTTCAGAATCTAATGAAATTTCTACTTGGTTTGTTGTTGTAAAATGCTGAAAAACTAAAATAATATTTCATTTGATCAGTTATATTTAAATGTAAGGAAAAAAGCTTTGAAAAAATAATGCAAGACAAAAGCAATGGAGAAAAATCTTTACAATTAAGGATAAATATATTCAAACCTGGTCACTGTCTTTTTCCTCATGTTCTAACACATTACCTTAAATTGTTCAAATTTAAGGTAATGTGTGGGCAGGTAAAAGGGCTAGGAATTAGATGGAAACAGAATGCCCCCCCCTCCAAAAAATAGAGGTTCCTGGCCATATCCATATCATGGTTATGTGCACGTAGGAAAGGCCATTAGTGTTTATTGTTTCATTTATTTGAGTTCCAGATTCTTAGAAGACATTTCCTAAACTCCTTAATGAGGTATGTATTAGTAGCAAGAGGTTTCTATTCTTTTTTGTATGTGTTTCTGCCTGGCTATAATTCTTAGACCAAGCTTTCTGATTATAGACTTATAGGATTATTCAAGTTTTCAAACACAGGCCCTCAAATGATTTTAGTGTTCTGTAGCTGTATCTTTCTCTGTCTGGGTGTTTCAAGTTCTGGAACTACAGTACACATGCAGGTATGAAAATATGACTTTAAAAACCCTTAATGGCATAGGTCCAGGCTACCTGATGAACTGGCTCATCTTCATAGGCATGCTGGCAGAGAGAGAATCTACTTTCGATCTTGTCTGTCTTGGGATCCAGAAGAAGAGCCTTCACTGCTGCATTGCCCAACCATTGGAACATCTTACCCTCTGGTGGGATTCAAATTTTTTTACTACTGGTTCTGTGGGGGTGGCTTGGAGGGTATGGCTTGGTGGGCATAGTAGGGAAAGGATACTGTAAACTCTCCATTCCCACCCCACTCCAGGGGAAGGATACTGTAAAATCCCATTCCCTCCCCACTCCTGGGGGAAGGTTACTGCAAAATCCCATTCCCTCCCCATCCCACTAACCTGCTTTCCAGCTCCGTTCTCCTGTGCAGGGCAACAAAAGAAGATCCAGCTGATCAGCTGAGACTCGAGAGGCAGAGAATAGATGGGGGCAGGGCCAGTCAGAGGTGGTATTTGCCGGTTCTCTGAACTACTCAAAATTTCCGCTACTGGTTCTCCAGAACTGGTCAAAAACTGCTGAATATCATTTCTGCTCTGAGGTAAAATCTGCCTCCACCCTCCTAGCCTTCCACAATAGCCTGAAGATCTGGGATCCAAATGGGAGAGGAGTTCAATGCTGGGGATGGCTGCTGGAATGAAGGCAGACTCAACCTATCATCCCTCCCCCCGCCCCGCTCCCTATTCTCTACCTGTCAATCTTTTTGGTTATCATATTGATGTATTATTCTTGTTCTCATTCCTTTATCATTGTTTATCATATTGTTCTATTATTTTACTTCTGTTCTGTTTGCCCTCTTTCATTTTCTTCCTTTTTATTATTGTAAGCCACCTAGAGTGGCAAGTTAGGTAGCAAATCAATTAATAAACACACAAATAAAATATGTGAGTTTCAATCCAATAGCAGGAGGGCACTAAGATAGAAATGCCTGCTGCCAATCATGGATATATCGTAGTTTTGGGGGATAACCATGGATGCATATATCTGCATATATACTGTATGGGACCAGTCAATATGATGTTTTTGTTAAGTCATTCAGCTACCTAGTATGATATTGGGGGAAAATGTTTCTATATGAGTAGGAAAAGCATACTGTATGTTTGAAAAAAAAAACATGGACACCTGTCTTACCAGTGTGGAGAAATAGCATTATGCACACGTCTGGGGAAATGGGATTAGGTGCTGTTTTGTGTAATCCTGGAATTATTAGGATTTGGAGTCATAGGCAAGGAACTGATATAAATAATACGACAGTGCTACAGCATATAAAATATAGGTGATTACATAAAGGCTTCACCTGTTTATGTTTTCAATTTAACTTTGAGGGAAAAGTAAGGCTAGGGGTTTGGGATGGAACCTACTTTATCATGCTGTTAGGCAACGGACAATCCTTTGCATTGTCAATAACTAAGGCAATATCGTAAGTGGAGGACGGATGGACTATTGTTAAATAAATAAATGATTGCATTCCTTCTTGGTCAAAAGATGAGAGATGAAGATGCCAGAGTCTCATCTCCCTTCTCTATATGCATTCACCCCTTCCCAAGAGACACTAAAATCCCCAAACAAGATTTTTGTTCAAAGACTCAAATCAAGAAACCAGGGTAACAGAAAATGCAACAGAAAAATTCTGATAACAATCTAGTGCATGCATGATGGAATCTTTGTAAAATAATAGAAAGCTTTTGCCCTGTATCTGGCATTTGGTATTCAGTTCCAGTTTCTGGTCGCTAAGTAATTCTTCGTGATTCCCCAGGCCCCTTGCAGCAGAGATAGGGCCCATGCAGTTCCATGAAACACAAAATACAGAATTTCCTTGGCTGTGTAACTCTACTCCAAACCTACTAAACAGGCACACAGTGGTATATGATTGACACTCTGTAAAAACGATGCTGATTATGCCACTGAACTCTGTCTGTATCTCTGTTGATGAAAGGTGGTTCTTTTAAAGGAGAAAGGCTGCTGAGTATAAGAAAAGAAAACACTGCTCAGCAATGGCCGGGAGCTCGTTTCTTTTGCCTGTGATTCCAGAGATGTTCTAGGGTCATCTGGTCAGGCAATTCTTCCAGCCCAAGAGTTCTGGGCCTGTCAAGAGAAAGCAGGAGTCTGAGGCAGCGGCTTGGGCTGCAGGCAAGCAAACTCACAAGCCAAATGACGAACCCTTCTCTAGATATTTTCTCTGCTCACCTAGAAACCAAAGGATTTCTCATTCACCTTCCCAAACAGATGTACAACTTGATTTCACACCAGATTAATTGTATCTGCTTTAACAAGGTAGGAAGGAACCGAAGCAGCTTTGATCTTAAAAGCTACCCTGCTTGTGACATTCCTGGGATTAATTGCATTTGCATTTTTCCTGGAGTCAACTATATATATGGTTGCCAAGAAGAGGAAAAACATGTCATAGATATAATAGTTTACAATAGAATTCATAAGGGAAAAAGTGTGGTTCTTTTTTTGTTAAAGCAGGCAATTTCTATCCTTTTCAGCAATATGTCTGTATAAATAAAATACTGCATTTAGTTCTGGTCACCAATGATACAAAAAAAGATGTTGAGACCCTAGAAAGTACAGAGAAGAGCAACGAAGATGATAAGGGGTCTGTAAACTAAATTGTACAATGAATGGTTGAACTCTGGGCCCTGGCTTGACAAAATGTAATTGGAGGTGAGTCCTGAGAAAAGTCTAGGTAGCCCTTGACTTTCAACAGTTCATTTACTGACTGTTCGAACTTACGATGACACTGAAAAAAGTGTCTTATCACCATTTTTCACACATACTATCATTGCAGCTTCCTCATGGTCATGTGATCAAAATGCAGATGATTGGCAACTGATTCATATTTATGATGGTTGCAATGTCCCTGGGTCATGTGGGCAAAATATAGGTCCAGGCTACCTGGACCTATAACTTAACAAATTCTCACTTAGCAACAGAAATTTTGGGCTCAATTGTGATAGTAAGTCGAGGAGGACTTGTAAGGTTTTGCACTTAGGCAAAAAACCCCAAATGCACAGGTGCAGAATGGGTGGTATCTGGCTCAACGACAGTAACTATTGAGTCCTAGTGCACAACCACTTCAGTATGAGCCAGAGGTGTGCTGCAGTTGCCAAAAAAGCCAATGTAGTCCTAGGCTGCAGCCACAGAAAGATTGTATCAAAATCAAGATCAGAGTTAGTAATGCTTTACACTGCACTAGTAAGACCACACTTGGAATATTGCATCCAATTTTGGTCACCATGCTATCAAAAAGACTTCAAGACTATGGAAAGAGTGTGGAAAGAGTGCAGAGAAGAGGAACAAGGATGATTAGGGGACTGGAGTCCAAACCATACAATGAATGGTTGCAAGGACTGGGTTTGTCTTGGGGAATAGCTTGGCTCCAGAAGTTGTGGGTGTTCCATCACTGGAGGTTTTAAAGAAGAGAGTGGACAACCATTTGTCTAGGATGGTAATAAGGTTTCCTGCTCAAGCAAGGGGCTGGACCTCAAGGTACCTTCCAATCTTGTTACTCTATGTCCATTTTATGATTCAAGTTGGGCTGCTGGTTAATTTCAATTCACTAATTTGTAACAGTGGAAATAAACTTTAAAAAAAACTAGGAACTTACAACTCAGAACTTCCTGCTTCTTGATTTTATCAAGACATAGCGGCTGATTCTTTTTGAGTCTGCTTATAAAATGAAATGGTCTACAATTTATTTATTTATTTTTATTTATTTGGTTTGTCAATTGCTTACAAGATAATAGGTATAAGTAAAAACATAGTTATGAATACATGGATACATATAAGAAAAATAAAAGAAACAATAGGACAGGGACGGTAGGCACGTTGGTGTGCTTATGCATGCCCCCTACAGACCTCTTAGGAAAGGGATGAGGTCAATAGTAGACAGTCCAAGGTTACAGTTTTTGGGGTTTGGGGAAGAAACCACAATGTCCATTCCAGACATTGATCACTCTATTGCTGAAGTCATATTTCCTGCAATCCAGTTTGGTGCGATTAACCTTGAGTTTGTATCTATTGTTTATTCTTGTATTGCTGTAGTTGAAGCTGAAGTATTCATTGACAGGTAGGACATTGCAATGTACGATTTTATATACTAAACTTAGATTAGACTGAAGGTGGCATAGTTCTAGGTTTTCTAGGTCTAGAATTTCAAGTCTGGTGGCATAAGGTATTCTGCAATGAGTAGAAGAGTGGAGAACGCTTCTTGTGAAATATTTCTGGACTTTCTCAACTGTGCTAATATCAGATACGTAATGTGGGTTCCAGACTGATGAGCTGTATTCGAGTATTGGTCTAGCAAATGTTTTGTATGCTCTAGTAGTGTATTCTTACTAGAGAAAAAGCTATGTAAGATTAGGTTAACAACTCTTAATGCTTTTTTGGCTATGTAGTTACAGTGGGCTCTAGTACTTAGATCATCAGAGATGAGTACTCCAAGGTCCTTGACAGAGTTTGGATCATCAACAAGGTCTTGACTATTCAGCCTGTATTTTATTTTCTGATTTTTTTTTTTGCCAATATGTAAGACAGAGCATTTGTTTGTTGAGATTTGAAGTTGCCATTTGTTTGACCATTCGGATACATAATCGAGGTCTTTTTGAAGGTTAGCAGTATTGTCTGTGGTGTTGAATAGTTTTACATAGTCAGCAAAGAGGACGCAGTTGCTCTTAATATGATCACAGAGATCATTTATGTAGAGTATGAAGAGAGTTGGTCCTAAAACACTGCCTTGGGTGACACCACTGTTGACAGATACAGAATTTGATAGGACGCTCCCAATTTTGACCATTTGTTGTCTGTTTGACAGGAATGCTTTAATCCAGTTATGCAGGTGTCCAGAGATACTGTAAGGTTTTTTGTTTTAGGAATAGTTTGTCATGTACCACTGAATCAAAGGCTTTACAGAAGTCTATGTAGATTGCGTCTATTGCTTTGCCCTAAGCGAGTTGTGTAGTCCATATGTTTTTGCAGTGTAAGAGTTGCAGATTGCAGAATAGTTTTTTTCTGAAACCAAATTGTTTATTAGAGAGTAGGTTGTTTGTTTCTAAGTGGAGAATAATGGCTTGGTTAATAATTGATTCCATGACTTTACAGGTGATGCAGCATAAAGAGATTGGTCTGTAATTTTCAACTAGTCTTGGGTCTCCCTTTTTGAAGATGGGGATGACCATGGCTTGTGACCATAGGTTAGGCAAGGAGCTGGTCCTGAAAGATTATGCTTAGAGGTTTGGCTATGGCAGTGGGTAGCTTTTTTAGGAAGTAGGCACATATTCTGTCCGGTGCAATAGATGGAGATGGTTTTAGATTGTGTAGTGCTTTTTCAACATTGTCTTCTGTAAAATCGATATGTATTAGATCATTGTAGTTGTCTGTGGTTTGACAAGGAAATACTGGGCAAGATCCATTGCTGTTTACAAATACTGAGCCAAAGAATGTGTTAAAGAGGTTGGCTTTAATAGTGTCGTCGTTGCGGTCTTTACCATTAGGTCCTTTCAGGGATGGGATGGACCTTGAGTCTTTTAGTTTGTCGTTTACAAAATTGTAGAAAGTGTGGGTGGAATTGGTGCTTAGAAGGTTTTCTTCTTGTTTAATGTGATAATTAGTGCATTCCGTCTTTATCTGGTGGCATAAATTTTTGTATTGGCTTCTGAAGTTGGCAATGATTTCAGTCAAGTTGAATCTCAGCCTAGAAGGGATTATTTCTGGCACTTGCCCAACAATCTAAGAACTGAGGACATCAGGAAAGTGTCCTCAGGATGTTTTGTCATTCCCCATCCCCCCTCTTCAATTGACCCATTTAGTTAGAAAATACTGTGGAAGCTGAAGGAAGTCTCAGAAAAAGCCCAGAACACACCAACAAGTGATGCTTGAATAGAGCTGATGCTGAAATGCACTTAGGGAAAATGGCCATATTTTGTATTTCCTGCAGGAGAGAGAGTCCTCCTTACTTTCAGAAAAGCTTGTCCTTCTGCCCTAGTTCTAGGGTTATTGCATATTTTATGTGCAAAACCAGGTTTTAAAAAGAATTTGCAAGGAGAATACAACAATTGCACTTGCTTTTCTGTTTTCAAACTGATGATTCTAAAAATAAAGGAATTAAAGGGTTGATGGAATAAAAATTCCTAATTGCTAGGGAAAGGGTTCAATCTAAATTTCATACTCAGGCAAATCAGATGGAAACTTAGTGGCTTACATACAACGTTATTGTTATACAGTTCAGTGCTATCCTGTTCTATATACAGTGCGTTGGTTTTTGAACTGAAGAAAAAGTTCAATTGGCACTTTTCATTAAAAAAGCATGTTTATCCATGCCCCTCCTCAAATTAATCCATAGATGGAAGTCATTCTAAGACAAATCAAAATAAGGTGTGTGATACTCAGAAGTGGCATGCCTGGCAGGGAGCTGAAATAAAATAATTAAAAGCTGGTTGGTGTACTAGGAAATTTCTTAAAAGAGATAATTTTGTGTTGCTCATTGCAGGATATAAATTAGAAAGTGTTTTTGTTTATAGCTGGGAAGGGTGAACATTTCCCTTGGACCTGAAAACTGAGTTCCCCCTGATATCAAGCATAGCCATAAGATCATCAGACCCCACAGACCTGGAATTGACTTGACCTTGACCTTGTGTCTTATATATCTGGCCTGACACTTACACTTTCTTCCTTTTTCTCTGTCCCCCTTTTGATAACGGTTTGCCTGGTTGGCTCTTCTTAAATACTCAAGATCTTGCACAGTTTTTGTTCTCTTTTGGTTAATCTTAATAAATGTACTATCTGGATATGGATTTTGGATTATACTTTCAGTTCTCCAAGCACAGAAAACACAGTTGCCCTTTCGGCATTTGTTCTAGATGAGATGTGCCTTTTTACTTTACATATGAATGAACTTCCCTTTAGTTTCAAAAAGTTCTCCATAGCTTTATAGACTCTCTCCTTAGATGTCTGGCAATAGTTATGTTGATGACATGTACATTTTGTGATAACACTATGCAAGTAAGGAATGTAATGTCGCTTATCTTTTTCCTCCCATGCCCCCATGACTCACTTTCTCATTTCTGGTAAAAGTAAGCAGCAGCTGAGAGGCTTTTTCATTCCCAAGAACCAGGTTCATTCTGGACCTTTCCAGGGTAAGGAATTTTGCTATGGACTTGGAGATTTATAGAATCATAAAATAACAGGGTTGGAAGGGACCTTGTAGCTCTTCTAGTTCAATCCCAGCTCGAGCAGGACACCCTGGCCTGTACCATTTTGGACAAATGGTTGTCCAATCTCTTCTTGAAAACCACCAGTGTACTATTCAGTAAATTTAGCAATTGTGGATTCTCCCAATGATCTTTCGCATAATTAGTGACAGCATCTCTGAGGCAGCAATACAGAAAGCAGCATTAGAGGCTTCAAATATATCATTCAGTTTTTCTAACCACATTCCTGTAGTGTGATGACCTAGGGTAGGATACAAAACAAACACAGTCACAGAAAACAGGTGAAGCCTCTTTTATTCCTTCATTTTGCTTCCAACCTCCGAATATCCTTGATGGAAGACAAAAAACTCCCACACAAACAGTTACAAGAAGGAGGAAAAAGGCAACATAAATCAGGCAAGATAAGGGCTGGAGGACATCCACAGATAACAGAACACACACTGGAAGGACACCAAACTCAGAGAGGAACCATAAACTAGAGGTATTTCCACGCTTTGTTTCCAGTGCTCGCCCATACACATGTCCGTCCTCTTATTCAGTTGTCACAGCTGCAGCCCACGAAGAGGATTAAGGTGCTCTCCTCCCGAGTAGACCATGCCCTTATCCTCTCCTCCCTGCATGCCATAGGATGGAGAGGGGATGGGCCTCGGTCCTCTGACTTCCTAGCTGGCCTCTGCTCTTCCCCAGCCTCCTCCACAACCTCCAGAGCCACACTTCCACTCCTGTCAGCTGTTCCTCCTCTCCCTCAGAGTCAGTCTCCACCAGGGGTATGACATATAGTGGGACTGCCCCTGCTATTTGTAGAATGAGGAAGACGGAGATGAGAGAGAATCAAGCTCAGGCTTTGCTCTGCAGCCTTGCCATGCTGCTGCCTCAAGCAGCTGGCTGCCACAATTTCTTCTGCCAAATACTCTTGGAGGGAAAACATTAAGGTGGTGGATGTGGGCTTTCTGTGTCTGCTGCTCTCTTTGATGTGTCATCCTGGAAGCACAAAAAAATGAGACTTCAAGACTGTGGCTGCTCTGAGAATTTCCTGGCTTTCACTAGGCCTGAACTGCAAAGTCCAATCTGGAGAACTGTCATTCTCACAAAACTGTATTTCCACTCCTTGGCTGGTAAAATCCTTTGAAGTGGAAGTTGTTTCTTTCTTTTGTGAATTTTGAGAATTCCCCAAGCAGTGTTTGGTTACAAAAACAAAAATCCATCCAGTTCCTCCCCCTCCTACACCTTTTACCAAATCTTGTTCTTCAGCTATTTGAAACCCCCAATATGTGAGATACTCAACACAGCTCTGCACCTTTATTGCAAATCAGCTTGTATTTCGCTTGTACTTGTTCCAGCCTAACTTATTGCCTGTGGCTACAACCTCCACATAGCTTCTGTTGCATTATTGTTGTTGTTGTTGTTGTTGTTGTTGTTGTTGTTGTTGTCATCACAAATGAGCAATGATCTCACTTGCTTAGATAGCCTTTGAGCAGAAGTATCTGAATCCTTCCTTGGATTATGGTTTCCTTTTGAGTCCTGTTTAATTTCTTCTGTTAAGAGCTGGTATTTTAAAAATTCCTTCCAAGCAAGCTCTTTAATCTATTTCATCTTTGTGGAAAAATATTTGCTCCATTGATAGCAAAAATAATCCATGGCATTGAGTGGATTTCTCAATACTTTTAGTCATAGGAAGTTCTATATGTAGGTACTGTATATAACCATTTGCCAAAAGAGAATGGTAGAAATTTACTATAAAAGATAATATCTAAAAATCAAGAATGTTATCTGGGATCAGGCTATATCATTCTAATCTTTGGAAAACAGGCTACTTCCTCCTATGCAGCATTTTGATGCAGATCTCTTTTCTAGAGGCAAGTGAGAGAATATAGGACCCAAAGACATGGAAAAAGTCTGATTCTAACCCAGACTTTCATTGCCAGTGAAACCCTAGGCAGCTGAAGCAGCATACAAGAGAAAGCTTTCTAAGCATAACACACAAAAGAATTCCTTCCTTAGTTGCTACTTGTCAACAGCACCTTTGCACCATGAGATAGCTTTTGATGAACTACCAGCTCTGGAGGAAAGGCTCTGCAGTAATTTAAAAAAAAAAATCCCAATTCAACTGGAGTTCAGTAGGAGTTAAAGATAATATGGTCTAAATCTGCAAAACAGCAAAGAAAAAAACTACCCATCCCTGTTTAAATCTCATTATTGCTACTTTTCCAGCACCAAAAAGAAGTCTGGAACTTGTTGATTTTACTGCTATTACTCTTTGAGTTCAACTATTTACATAGGGACACATGTGTGTGTCATACCCATATAAAAGTTGGCATTTTAAAAGAAGTGGGAAGTGAGCTCCAACATTTTTGTGCTTATGTAGAGTTTGACCTTATTTATTCCCCCATTTGCTGGACTCTGTCCTAAATCCACCAGAATCATATAGATTTACAGGAGCTATAAGATGGCATCAACATGAGAAAGACTGCAATAGACTTTTTTGCTTTTGCCTTTTTTCAATAATACTGTGGACTTCTTTCCCTTTCACTTGAAATATTTTTTTTTTGTTTACCTTAGGATGGATTTTCTGAATGTTTTGAAAAACAGTCACACTTTGCAAAGCATAATAATACTAGATTTATCTTCAATCAACTGTAGTTAAGTAAATGCAATAGGAACTCTACATATTTCTTCATGGATGAAGACTTCCTCAGTAATATACTGGTGTAGGTTTTCATTCCTAAATAGTTTTCAAAGATGGATTCCAATAAAATCCATTGTATAGTCAAGACTAACAAAAGACAGCAAATGTTGAACTATCAAGGCCAAGAAATCTTTGATAATAAATAGTATAGCCATGTATTACTTGATCATTCAGAAATGAAACCCACTCAATGGCTTCCAAACCATTAATTAAACATTAAAGATGATAAGACTTCAAACTCCATCTAAAATATAACTTCTCAGAGCCAGCTACTAACAGTATAATTACCCAGTTCTTTTGGAATGAATACAGAAAACAACAAATGCCACCTTTCATATTTCTTCAAAGTTTTCCTTGTTTCACTCAAGTAATGTGTTATGGACTAAGCCAACGCAGCGATACAACTCTCAACAACTTTACTTTACAGCAGGCTTGTAAACCTGCACTTCTCATTGGCCCGTAGATAGTGAGTCGTGATTGGTCATTTTTGGCCAGTCTGATTGGCTGTTAATGGGGGGCCCTGATTGGACGCTTGTGAAAGCGGTAGACTCAGTTCATTGGTTGTTTGACGGCAGCCAGCTCTATAAAAGAGCTGCTGCTGCCCAAGTATTTTGCTCTGTTCTTTCTTGTTAATAAAGAGTTGAAGTCACTGTTCGATGTCTCGTCTCCGTTCCTTGCGCCCATACCCAGGACTTAACACTGGCGACGAGGGTGGGATGCGGAGACGACAGAGCTGACTAAGAACGCATCGAACAAGACAGAGCATGTGGTGAAAGAGCACACACAACAAATGGCAAGATGACCAGCGGCGCCATACCACCCGCTCCATTCGACCCAGCAACTGAAGATTGGGACTCGTATATAGATCGCTTCCAGATGTTCCTGGAGACCAACAATTTAAAAGATGCTATGCCTGGCAAGAAACGAGTGGTGTTCCTGACTCATTGCGGCCCCGCCGTTTTCAAAACGGCTAAAGCACTAGCAAAAACGGTGGAAGTGAAGACCATGGATTGGGATACCCTTGCCCCAATCCTCCGGGCCCATTATGCACTCGCAGTACCTACACTGATATGAAGACCCGAATTTTACCAGAGGGACCAACAGAAGGATGAGAGCATTGGAAATTTCGTAGCCGACCTCCGGAACCTAGGAGGCCTTTGTGGTTTTGCAAACTTAGAGGAAGCCCTAAGAGACCGCATAGTTCTGGGATTAAATGCACCACATGTGCAAAGTAAGCTGATGGCGAAAGGCGACATCAGCCTTACAGATGTCATTGCCGACGCTACTGCTGCAGAAGCAACCAGGAAGTCAGCTGCTCAAATGCGCCGAACGAACGCACCACTTCGCCAACTCGCCAACGAGAGCCCACTTGCCACTGAGAAGCACGCTACCACTACCCACCACGAAGACCTCGAGTCATCCTCAGACAGTGAGGAAGAGGAGGTCAACCGGCTCCACTCAGAACGAGAGCAAAGGAACCAGAGACATCCGTGCCAATGTGCTGGTTGCGGGGCAAACCACCCGCGATCGGACTGCAAATTCTTCGATGCACTCTGCCGTACCTGCGGAAAAAGAGGCCACATCACGAAGGTCTGCAGAAGCAGACGAGAGTCCAGTCCCAACCGAAGGGAGAACAACCTCCATCGGGAGATAGGCAAAACTCCTGAGAACCGGGACCGTCTGAACCACCAATGGAACAACCACTGCTACTACAGAAACCAAGCACCTGCCTCTTCAACGAGACGAGAAGAGGCCCACCAAACCATTATTATCAGCCATGCTTCATCATTCGATGCAAGAAAGATCTGCGTAAGTGTTACTATTGAGAATCGACCGTGCGTGATGGAAGTTGATTAGGGATCATCCCTATCAATGGTATCCTGGAAAACCCTCAAACAGCTGATCCCTGCCATCTGCCGCCAGGACCTCAGCACACAATGAATCATCCTGAAAGACTACCAGGGAAACAGAATTCCAGTTGTCGGTTCCAGCCACGTCCAAGTATCCTTTAAGGACCGCACAGCGACGCTTCCCCTGACTGTCGTCAATCATGACCGACCCAGCTTGTTAGGGTTACAGTGGTTCGCCCCACTCGGGATTGAACTAGCCGGCATACACCAAATCAGAAGCGACGACTGGGAAGAGGCTCTCATCCAGGAATTCCAGGACATGTTCACGGAACATTAGGCAAGTACAAGGGGACCCCTATATCATTTAATCTCAGCCCCGATGTAGCTCCCATTCAGCTTAAGCCTCGTTGGTTACCTTTTGCCTTAAAACCGAAGATCGATGAGCAGCTAGATAAACTGATAGCCCAGGGCGTATTGGAACCAATTGACCACACCCATTGGGAAACCCCGATAGTAACGCCCATGAAAGCCAGATGGTTCGTTAAGAATTTGTGGGGATTACCGGGCCACCCTAAATCATGCTCTTCAACAGAGTGCTTACCCAGTACTGGTGGTTCAACACCTTCTTCATTCCCTGGGTGGCGGAAAAATATTTGCGAAATTGGACTTAGCTCAGGCGTACCAGCAACTACCTGTAGACGCAACAACTGCAGAAGCCCAGACAATAGTTACACATAGGGGCGCTTTCAAGTGCAATAGACTCCAATTCGGAGTAAGTGTGGCGCCGGACATTTTCCAAAGTTTAATGGAGAGACTATTACAAGGCATAAAAGGCGTTGTGCCTTATTTTGATGATATCCTAATAGCTGCCCCCACTAAAGAGTTATTAGTACAATGACTCAGAAAAGTTCTTCAGAAATTTAAAGACGCTGGTCTGAAGGTAAAAAGGGACAAGTGTCAACTTTGTACGGAGAGAGTGGAGTTCCTGGGATACCTTCTCGACAGACAAGGAATCCATCCCACTGAAAAAAAACTAACCGCAATCAAAAAAGCCCCGAGACCTAGGAATAAAACAGACCTCCAAGCCTTCCTGGGACTCATTAACTTTTATAACATCTTCTTGCCCCAGAAAGCAACCGTAGCCGAGCCCCTACATAGACTTCTCGATAAAAAGGCTTCCTGGGTCTGGGGACGGCGTGAAGAGAAAGTGTTCCAAGAGGTAAAAGATCTCTTAACCTCCAATGCTGTATTAATGCAATACAACGAGACTCTACCTTTGATGGTTACCTGTGATGCCTCACCATTTGGAGTGGGAGCCATCTTAAGCCATGTCCTACCAAATGGAAATGAGGCACCTATTGCGTTCTTTTCGAGAACTTTGTCTAAAACCAAAAGGAACTTGATAAAGAGGCTCTCGCTATTGTATCCACAATTAAACGTTTCCATGAACATGTATATGGGAGACCCTTTACCATAATTACAGACCACAAGGTGCTACTTGGTATTTTGGCGGGAAACAAACCAACTCCCCATATCTTATCACCAAGAATGACACGTTGGTCAGAATTTTTAGCCGCCTACATTACTGATTGGAGCCACTCTCCACTACCAGATATCATAGAGGACCCTGCTCCAACCTTAGCCGTATTGCAAATCAAAACCCTCAAATCGCCACCATTGACCGCTCGAGACATTGCCTTAGAGACAAAAAAGGACCCTGTTTTGGCACGAGTCCTCAGCTGGGTAGAACGGGGTTGGCCAGTCAGCGCAACCAATGACACGTTCAAGCCATTTAGGAATCGTCAAACAGAGCTATTCTCCCACAAAGGCTGCATAGTGTGGGGAGATACAGTCATAGTCCCGGAGAAATTGCAATATAGGATATTGAAAATGCTGCACGATGGACATCCAGGCATCGTGCAGATGAAGGCACTGGCCAGGAGTTACGCATGGTGGCCTGGCTTAGATAAACAGATAGAGACCTGGGTAGCAAAATGCAGCAAATGCCAGGAGACTCGCTCCACTCCTCCAAAGACTCCCCCAACTCAGTGGGAAACGCCTCGAGGTCCTTTGTCCCATATCCACATCGACTTTACTTTACAGCAGGCTTGTAATCCTGCACTTCTCATTGGCCCGTAGATAGCGAGTCGTGATTGGTTATTTTTGGCCAGTCTGATTGGCTGTTAACGGGCCCCCCTGATTGGACGCTTGTGAAAGCGGTAAACTCAATTTATTGGTTGTTTTGACAACAGCCAGCTCTATAAAAGAGCTGCTGCTGCCCAAGTATTTTGCTCTGTTCTTTCTTGTTAATAAAGAGTTGAAGTCACCATTCGATGTCTCGTCTCCGTTCCTTGCGCCCATGCCCATAATGTATCTTCATTTGGATTGTTTTTGATTTTCCTCTTTTTCAAGAAAAGAAATTACATAGATGATGAACTGCGATTTGTAATGAAAGCTGAATAAGAAGTGCATATATGACAACTATGAGTGAGTGAGATTATATTCCAATTTAACTTAGTTCAAGGTATTATATTAAAGCTGCCCCAGAAGTCTTCTACAATGAAATAGTATTGATGGATTATTTGTTGGGGTTGGTGAAGGTACAGTGTTATTATTGTACTATGAATTATCTTATGGCATATAACCTAACCTTTTTGTATCATTTTGTATTGTTTTCTCTTTACTGCACACTTACAAATTGAACAATTAAGATTCCTTAATAAACCTGTATTTGATTTACACACTCTACCCATCCCATTAGGTCAGGCAGAAGGGGCGTGGCTCAGATCCCATTAATCAGGGACTGTCATTTGAGAGAACCCAGGAAGTGTGCCTTTTCTATAGTTGTGCCTGCCCTCTGGAACACTATATTGCCTGAGGTTAGGCTGGCCTCTACTCTTATCACCTTTCAAAAAGTCTTAAAGAACCGGCTGTTTTCCCAGCCATGGGGGTCAGGAGGACAACTGAGTCCCCAAGGCTGCTGAATGGTGTTTCCTGGAGCCATTTTTTTTAATAACAAACTTTATTAAAAAAATTTAACACACACAAACAAAACATAGGATGTAGTAACATAAAATATCTTTTCTAGAAGAAACAAATCTTATTTAAAAAGAAGATAATTCCAAATTATCACACTTCTATATATATATTTATCTTATCTAATCAATTTCATATCTTTTCAAAACTTTTCTTTATTACTCCCTTTCGTTCTATTTAGTCATATTTCTTCTGTCTTAAAAATATATATATTTTCATTAGTATTCTTCCACATCCTGTCAGACTTAAACAAACATTACACAAAACATAAATACATAAAACTTCTTTTTGGAAGGCGGCTTACCCCGAGTTAACTCTTTTTATACAGACATCAATCAAATTTTATACTCACTTAATATACTATCTCATATCTTATTTAACATTCTCTATTTTCCATATATTTTCTCTTTCCTACTCATTCTTTTAATTCTATTTTATTTATTCCATTTCAATTAAATAAATATATTTGCATCTTTGATCTGTTTTCTTTCAATCACCTACTTATCCTTTCTATCTAATACAATATTTCTCCTGTAAACCCAGATTGAAGTATGACAACTTTTTATCTTCCCCCTAAATAACACTTAAAATAATACATATTTTCCATGCTGATTCTGCTCCATACATTCAAAGTATTACATTTCAAAATAGTAAAACAAACAAATAATATTGAGTTTAATAAGTAATAATAAAACTAAAAACAAGTAAAAAAGAAATATTAAATTTATAATATAGTAAAAGCAATGTTTCATAAGAAATTAAATTCTATTATTAATTCTTAAACAATACTATTATGAAATTAAGAAATTAAACTCTATAATTAAATCATGACTTCGCTTTAATACATTTTAAAATCATATAATATTCTAATTTTCTAACTCAACTTCAAATACTAATGTCTACAATGCATTTTTATGTACTTTTGCAGAATCATTTTTAAAAAAAGATTATTATTACCCTTTATTACCCTTTATCTCTGGAAAAAAAAACATTTTTTTGCGTCTTGTTTGAAGCCTTTATGACTTCTCTTTCCTTTCCCCCTTTCTTTCTTCTCCATTCTAACTTTTTGACCCCCCCATCTCTCCAATTTCACTCTCTTAATCTTCCCTCTCTGTTGTATTTCTCTTTTCTGTTGCTTTCTGACATCATATCGCTTTTTCATCTCCTTTTTCTTTTTCTTGGTTGCTTTTTTAAGTTCTAAGTTCATCTTTTCCTTGCCCCGCTTCCGCTTTTCTTCCTCCACTAAGTGTGTTTGTCCTCTTCTCCTTCATCCCAGCCTTCCTGTAGTATTTCTTGGTAGGTAGAAATTGCCATTTCCAAAAAGCAAAAGATAGTTCCAAACGAGCCCTTATCTTCGTTTTTCAGTTTTTGAAATTCCATTTGTAGTCCTTCAAAAGATAATGCCATTTTTTCTTTCTTTCTTTTTTAATGCAACCCTAATGTCTTTAGTCCCTTTTTTTAAAAAACAAAATTTCACAAAGATCTCAAAGTCACAAAGCAAACCAAATCAATTTTAAGTTGTTGGTTTTTTTTTTTTAAATCCAATGTCCAGAAATCCTTTATCCCTTGGCTTTAAATTTCAAATTGAGTTACCTTCTGTGCCCAAGTAGATTTTCCAGATCTCTGTCTGCTATTTCTATGGGGAGGGAGAGTTAAGAAGAAAAAAAAATTCCCCTTAACAGTTTTAACCGCAGCTTTCCAGTCTTCTTTGGGGAACAATGTATCCTCAGGCAATTCAAACAGTTCAGTTTCCAGGGTAATTAAGAGTTGTTATTGTCTCGGCTCAGCCAAATTTTCACTTCCTCCTGCAACCTCCAGCACAAATCTTACCCGGCTGCAGGCTTCTTTGTGACGGCCATCACTGACCGCCGCTCCACCACCTTGAGAAAAAGGGGGTTTTCCGGCTGGGGAGGGGGCTGCGACACCCCCAAACCCCTGTCCAGATCCCCTCTCTCTTCGGCTGTCTCTACAGGGCAGCCATATCCCCCAGACCCATTTGGATCGGGGGCACCTTGGCAGCAAGCACAGCAGGAATTGCAGACAAGCAAATTCCTGCTGCTGCCGAAGCCACACAAAACCGGAAGTTCCTCGTTTCCTGGAGCCATTTTGTGTTTCTACGTTATCCATTGCAATTAATATTGTATTTTTAAATACATAAAATCAAACTATATGCATCAAATATTAATAACTTGTCTCACATTTCTAATGCAGGAGATACAATTCTATGAATAAAGTTCTGTAAAACCATTGCCATTAGTCGATGGGGGAATGTCATGTTGAGCTGTACTGAATGTCTGAATTATTTCAGTGAAGACTTGAAGAAAGCTAAGGGACTCTGAAGGCTTGCAGATGATAATTTAAGTAATTCTGACCGAAGAGAAAGACAGGTAACTGCTGACAAACAATGATGAAAACTCCATTGAAAAGTATAGAAACTGCAGACCTAAACTCCTCAAGATCACAGTGCTTTGATGCTTTGAAACCTGAGAAAAGAATTTCCTTAATTTTAAGATCTCAAAGGAGATTTATGGACAAATTAAAGATACGGTGGTTATGGGGAAGTATTTGAAAGGAACTGAACATCCCCTGTCTTCCATGGCTGGCTGCCACCGTATAACCGTCATTCCCCATGCAGGGTGAGACTGACGCCTAGCTACCATGACCTCCTCAGCAGGTTTCCATGGATACCATGCACTATAAATAAAAAGGGGGGATTTCAAACCACTTTTCAGTCCTGCTTAGTGACAACAAGGAAATCCCTTTGAATTTAGTTCCCCATTTCACCTTTCAGGGGTGGTTTTGAAGACAAATAATTACCTCTTCAGCCTGGAAATTACCACCTATTTATACCTATTATACCTATTTACTCTGATGCTGTGCACTAATTAGCATGTTGAGGGTGGCTGCTTGTCTGAAATGTGAGGTTAAGTTCTTTCTGCCTTGGAAGACAGAATGGCAGGCAGGGTGCCAGCAGGTCGGCCTACAGACCACAGACCTCCTCAAAACGCTGAAGGTGTAACATAGATCTGAGTGCCATGAATCAGATTCACACTGCAGATTTGTCTGCCATTCTAGCTCTCTGGAGGGTTGAAAATAATTTGGCTGCAGCAGTGGGAGGTGTGCGTGTGTGGTGAGAGAAGACTCGTTTTCCAACAGCCTGCTGGGGCGAGAACATGCCTGACACTTCATTCCTTTCCAGTTAATGCAGCAAGACCGGGAAGAAACTTAACCCTCTAATTGCTAAATTCAGAAGCTCTTGCTCATCCAAAAATCCTTAAAGAAGGTTTTCCCTTCCACATGTTAGGGCTGAAATAATACAAATGAAGATTATTCTTGTACAGTTGGAATGAGACAAGAGAAAAAAAATGCAATCTAAGCAGAATATCCACCTAAAGCTGCCTTGAGTTGCCATGTGCGAATAGGCGGCAATATAAATTTTCTAAATAAATAAAAAAGGATATCATACTGGTGGCTGAGGTATGTGTATGTGTGTTTAACAGAGACAGATTGTTTAGAACAACTTGTGTCACCAAATATATTTGATGTCAGTTCTCACAATCTCCCATAAGCTTGGCCTGTCAGTAGGGATCATAGAATCTATAGTCATATGCATCTAGAAAGGTGCATCAAGGAGAAAGCTGGTCAAGGTCACACAGAATCAGGTATTTGTATATGGTGTAGAAGACCATCCTGGCTAGGGAATCTTTAGAGTTTGTAATCCAACCTATTTATAGTACAACCAGTTGGGAAAGGCCAATATAATGTTCCCCTTCAGGGGTTACTGGCTTGTTGTGGTGAAGGGGCTTGCGTAGCTCAATGAAACTATGAGCTCTGCCCTGCAGGGCCACCCAAGATGGACAGGTCATACTGGAGAGTTCTAACAAAATGTGATCCACTGGAGAAGGAAATGGCAACCCACTCCAGTACCTTTGCCACAAAAACCCCATGGACAGTACCAAAAGGCAAAAAGATATGACACTGGAAGATGAACCACTCAGGTTGGAATATGCCACTGGGGAAGAGCAGAGGGCTAGTAGCGCCAGAAAGAGTGAAGTGACTGGGCCAAAGCCGAAAAGACACTCAGCTGTGGATGCATCTGGTGATGCTGAGACTCTAGAACAGCGGTGTCAAGCTCGATTTCATTGAGGGCTGCATTAGGGTTGTGGTTGACCTCAGGGAGCCTGATGGGCATGGCTGGGTGGTCACAGCCAATTGGATGGATGTGGGCAGTGTGGGTGTGGTCAGATCCAATGTCACCGCATGGGGCTATGAGGGGTGAGGCCCCATGCACACACACACGCACACACATACAAAGAAACATATGTGCAGGTCTGGGAGAGGTGAGCTGAGAGCCATGCAGAAGTTGGTCAGGCCAGAGTCCAGGCATAGAGGCAATGACAGAAGAGGAGGGGCCAAAATGGGAAGCCTCTGCTAACTGCTGCCTGCCTGTTGCCAGCTCTGCCCAGAGCCTCTGACAGCTTAAAAAAAAAAAAAAAAACCCTGTGGAGCAGTGCTTCCTTTTTTGTTCACCACTCCCTCCATTGCCTCAACTCCTGGACTGACTCTATGTCCGATGCTGAAAGTGCAGTTCTGCTTTTGCACCCCCCCAATGCCAGAAGCTGCATGCCACTGCTGTTCGCCAGTAGCATTCCACCACCACCCAGGCCCAAAGCCCCTGCAATTGCCTATCACCCATCGCACCCTTGCAGGCAAAGAACCTGCCACCAGATTGGTAGCATTCTGTTCCCATGCAGGGGGGAAGGTGTGGTTCTTGGGCTGCAAGCTCAGGATCAAGGGCATGTAGGTGCTGATGCAGGCATGGCACTGATCTACAACTTGATATGGTCAGAACCTGGTCAGCCTTAAATCTGACCCACGCAGCCACCCTGGAACCAACAAGAGGCTGCCCTTGCCATCTTGGCCCTGTTCTCTGGATGTGCACACAGGAGGCAGTGACCACTGGCATCCTGGGTGTAAAGGAAGCGCTTAGATCACAGTCATCTGCGGGGCAGGACAGTCCCCAGGGACTCTAGGCTCTGCGCACTCACCACACTCTGTGGGGTGGGGGCACCCCCTCACTGGCTCCAGGGTATCTAAGGCTAACCATGTTCTGTCCTGGATGGCTGTCACCAGATTGTAGATCAGCATCCGGCCAGCCTGGGCTGGGCTGAGGCACTGTGGACTGGTTCTTTGCTATTTCCAGGGTGGCTCCATGGGCCAGATCTAATCACATCATGGGCCAGATCTGACCTGCGGACCTTGTGGTTGACATGTCTCCTCTAGAAAGAGTGCAGAGTAGGACAACAAAGGTAATAATGAATTTGAAAGCTAACCTGTTGATGAACAACTGCGCGATCTAGATATATCTAATCTCATGAATAGAAAAATTTGGGATGATGCAATGTCTTCCAATACACAAAGGGCTGAAGAGGAAGTAACCTGTTCTCCAAAGTAGCGGTCACCAACCTTTTGGACCTCAGGGACCACCAAACTCATAATTTTAGATCCCAGTCACCACTAACTGGTTATGTGGGCATGGTCTAATTTGTGGGTGTGGCTTGGTGGTCATGTGACTGGCTGGGCATGGCTTGTATGTAAATATTATAAATATTTATATAAATATTGAATTTTTTATAAAAAAAGAGCAACTTTTACCCAAAATCAGGCAAAGCAGGCAGGCAGATTGAGTTGCTCACAGAATCACAGATTTATTCAGAAATCTATCTTTCTGCCATTGGCTAGCTCAATCTGTCACATAAAATTTGCTTGCAAGCAAACTCACAAAATTAACTCATAACACACCATGTATATAAATATTGAATTTTTTATTTAAAAAAGCAACTTTTATCCAAAATCAGGCAAAGCAGGCAGATTGAGTTTCTCACAGAATCATTCAGTGATCTATTTATCTGCCATCAGCTAGCTCAGTCTCTCAAGTTTGCTTGCTGTGAGTCTGCACTGAATTTGCTTGCAAGCAAACCTTCAGTCCTAAGGGAGGTTCAAATGTGCTTAGCTAGAAAGCAAGAAATCCAACCATTTCCTGCTTCCTAGCTAATCTAAATCTCCCGGCACAGCAGAACAGATGATGGTCGGAAAAAGGAAAAATAGCAACTTAGCAGACACGTTTGCTGGGTAAGGAGTGAGTGGATGGGGAGGGTTCCCAAGGGCCATGTGGGCTGAGCAGCCTTGTGTTTCTGTGCAGCCTGGATTAATTGCTTTGGGGGGTGCTCTGGGGGTGAGATTTCTCTGCGGCCCACCAAAATTTTCTCACGGCCCACCAGTTGGCGACTGCTGCTCCAAAGTACCTGAGGGCAGGATTAAAAATAAGGGGTGGAAGATTATCAAAGAGATCCACAACCTAGAATTAAAGAGAAATTTCCTGACATTGGGAACAATTAATTGGTGAAATGGTTTGCCTCCAGAAGTTGTAGATGTTCCATGACTAGATTTTTTTTTTTCAAGAAGAGATTGGGGAACTATTTCTCCAGAATGGTATAGGGTTTGCTGCTCAAGTAAGTGGTTGGATTAGAAGATCTCCAAAATCTCTTCCAACCCTGTAATTCTATGTTCTATGTTCTAACAATTCTTGCAGGGGAAAATATTATTAATGCAATTGATCTACACAATTCATGCACTGTCTAAAAGCAGAGCTTGCAACTACTGGCTCAAAATTAATGAAATGAAGGCGGATAGATTCCCTTAGCTATGTCTGGTGGAGCAGATAAAATTGCAATCACAAACCATCTGGATTCCAAATTGACAAATTATATAAAGAACTGCAGTCTTCTTGCCCCCTGTGTAACAGGAGAACAAAACCCCCAAAAAAGAGTTGCCCAAAGAATCATGGATATAAAAGCTCAAAACAACATAGCCACAGTAAGGTTGCTATCCTGAAATGGCTGAGCGAATATAAACGCACCTTCCAAATGGACATCTTTTTAAAATCACAATTGCCAAAACATCTCAATAGTTAGATTTGGGAGATTCCATTCTATCTCATACAATGAATGTACATGTGGAGCTGAAGAGGTAGAAGATTTTAGTCATATATTATTTGATTGCTGTTTGTATAAGGGGGCGAGAAATAAGTATCGTGATTAAACATATGGCCCAGTGGGAGGCCCATATTCAAACAACATGCCTCACATGTGGCCAAAATCTGAAAATGACATTTAATACAGCACAATTTCTGATTAAAATGGTCTGAGATTAGCATATGTGGGCCTGATTGGGGTAGATTTCGGGGATTACAGAAATATAATTTTATGTAATTTTATTCTATTTACATATTTATTAATTAAATTATTGTATTTTATCCTATAACTATTGTATTTTACCCTACTCTCATTTTAAATTGTTTGTTTGGAAGTTTATTGGTAATATGTGTTTGAGCCTATAGGTTAAGGTGGTTTATGCTCTGTATTATTCTTTGTTTTGTTTATATTTATTTTTGACAAAGATTTCTTTATTGGCCTAAGCTGACTTGTTGCTGAATTTCTGATTCATATTTTATCACCTTGACGAGAGAGTGAGTTTTTCGTGATAGGTTTTACAATTTAGAATTTAGAATAGTAACTAACAGTATCATTTCAGGTGTTGTTGCTGAGCTATAATATTTTGTTTCTTAGTGTAAAAGTTAAAAGAAACATTGGCTACCATAAAAGAACATGCCAGAGTTGAAATGTGTGTTCCTGGTAACATTCTAACTAATTTTTCTATTCCTAATTCAGTCTTTGATACAGGGATTTTTAAAAAATGTGTTTAAAATTATTCCTTTGGCAATTTTTTTTGCAAATATGTTGACTGGTAGCAACAAGTAGGATTGTTACCATCTCTAGTGTGGTGGTCCTTGGATACCAAACCACCAGCAGAAATGGATCTTTCTGTTGTCAGAATTTTAATGAAAAAAGATCTGATTAATGTCAGAGAACAAGTCTTTGGACAGGATAAATAGTCCTGACCTGAAAATTGATTATGCTGGTTTTTTATTCTGGTGGATAATCCTGAGATCACAACTACCATTCAAAACTTAAAACATCATTGGATATCAGTTATGGATAAAGCTTATTTATTCTTTATTGATCAATTTTCTAAGCCACCACAGCAAAATTTGCTGAGAGAGAACAGAAAGTGTTAAGTTCTGCGCATGGGTGCAAGGAGCGGAGACGAGGCAGTGAACAGTGAACTTCAACTCTTTATTAAGCATACTGAACAGAGCAATCACCTAGGGCAGCAGTAGCCCTTTTATAGGGTTGGCTGCTGTCCTATTAGCCAATGAAAAACATGGAAGTGTTAAACCCTTGAACCAATGAGAGTTGGCCCATTAACAGCCAATCAGATGTCCCAGAAAGGACCAATCCGATGTCGCTGTTATCGGCCAATCAGAAGTACAGGATTAGAACCCTGCTTTTTACTTAAGGTTATTAAAACTTTATTAAACACCTTTATTAGTTCATAACACCCCTCCCCCCTAGGTTCCGTTTGAGGGATGCGGTAATGTAATCGTGTAGATATGCAGGTCGTTTCAATTGCCTATTAGATTTGTGCTGTCCCACAAGTTCCTGTTTGTAGTCTGGTTCTGGTGGAACATTTTTTGATTTATCTGGTGCAGGCAGTTCCGCATCCCCACAGGACGATTCGGCGCCGCTAATTCTGTCATCATTGTCCTCCGGTTCCTGCGCACTCGCCTCTGTTGAGGTGTTTCTCTGTGGCGAGGCACACCCTCTTCCTGATTCTTCTTCATGGATCACTCCTGGCCGCTGACTTTCTTCGATTTCATCATCCAGCATCTCAAATTCAGTTCCCTCGACATCCCCTCCCCCCTCAGTTTGAGGGTCACAGGAGTCATGGGAACTGGGTTGCAACCTAGAGCGAAGCTGATCTATATGGCATTTCCATATTTTCCCGTCCCTTGTTTGTACACGGTACAATCTGGGCCCGGTGGCTTGGGTTACAGTTGCTTCAACCCACAACGGTTTGCCGGAAAGATTTTTAGCGAAGACTAAGTCGCCTTCCTTGAATTCGCGGCACTTTCCGCTAGATCCACAGGGTTTCTCTGGTGCGTAGGCCGGGTGGAGACAGTCGAGGTGAGAGCGAAACCTGCGTCCCATCAACAGTTCAGCTGGCGTTTTGTTGGTTACGCTGTGCGGGGTGATGTGTTGGAGTAGGAGTATTCTGTTCAGTTTGTCGTCAATGTCCCCATGGTCCATCTTGTGGAGAGTTCTTTTAAGAAATTGGACCATGCGCTTGGCCCTTCCATTGGCCGCAGGGTGCGCCGGTGAGGTTAGCACATGGCGGATGCCCCGGTCCGCTAAGTATCGTTCGAACGCCAGGGCCGTGAACTGGGGTCCGTTATCGGAGACTAAAACATCTGGCAGTCCATGTGTTGCGAATAGTTTATTTAATTTGCGGATGACTGAATTGGTTGTAATAGTCTTCATCTTGTGGATTTCGAGCCAGTTGGAATAGGCATCCACTGTTAGGAGGAACGTATGTCCCTTAGTAGGTCCCGCAAAGTCAATGTGGATGTGGGACTACGGCCCCCGGGGGGTTTCCCACTCCATTGGAGTTGCTCTAGGTGGGGCACTGCTGACTTCCTGGTACTTTAGACAAGTCTTCACCCAGGCTTCGATCTGCTTATCAATGCCCAGCCACCACGCGTAGCTTCGTGCGAGTGCTTTCATACGCATGATGCCGGGGTGACCGTCATGCAATGCTTTCAAAACTGCTCGTTGTAACCGCTCTGGGATGACGACTCTGTCTCCCCATAGGATGCAGCCTTTCTGCGAGAAAAGTTCTGTTTGCCGGTTTCTGAAAGGGGTGAAGTCATCAGGGGTTTGTTCTACTGGCCATCCTCGTTCAACCCAGCTGAGGACTCGCGCCAGGACAGGATCTCGTTTCGTTTCAATAGCGATGTCTCTGGCTGTTAGCGGCGGTGAATGTAGGGTTTCAATCTGGAGTGTCGTGAGGGTTGGAGCTGGGTCATCGACGGTTTCCGGAAGTGGGGCACGGCTCAATGCATCAGCGTGGGGAATGGCTTTCCCTGGGCAGTGTTGCAATTTATAATTGTACGCAGCTAAGAACTCCGACCAACGAGTCATTCTAGGTGACAATATATAGGGGGTTGGCTTGTCTCCCGCTATAATCCCCAGCAAAGGCTTGTGATCGGTAATAATAGTAAAAGCTCGTCCATACACATATTCGTGAAACCGTTTCACAGCAAATTCAACAGCAAGAGTCTCTTTGTCAATTTGGCTATAGTTGCGTTCAGCTCTCGATAAGGTCCTTGAAAAATAGGCAATAGGGGCCTCTCTACCATTTGGCAACACATGACTTAAAATGGCTCCTACTCCAAACGGTGACGCATCACACGTAATGGTTAAAGGCAAGGTCTCGTTATACTGCATTAAAACAGCATCGGAGGTTAGTAAGTTTTTCACTTGTCGGAATGCGTGCTCCTCTCGGTGTCCCCAGACCCAGGTGGCTTTTTTGTCAAGACGTCTATGTAGGGGCTCAGCTACAGTCACCTTCTGGGGCAAGAAGGTGTTGTAAAAGTTAATGAGACCCAGGAAAGCTTGGAGGTCTGTCCTATTCTTGGGTTTTGGGGCGTTTTTGATCGCTCTTAGTTTGCTATTAGTGGGGTGAATGCCTTGCTTATCGATTAGGTACCCCAGAAACTCTACTTTCTCTGTACACAGTTGACATTTATTTTTTTTAACCTTTAGGCCGGAGTCTTTAAATTTCTGGAGAACCATTCTAAGACGCCTCTCTAGTACTTCTCTATTTGGGGCCGCAATTAAAACATCATCAAAATATGGCACGACCCCCTTGATCCCTTGCAAAAGTCTCTCCATCAGACTTTGAAAAATCCCTGGGGCCACGCTCACTCTGAATTGGAGTCGGTTGCATTTAAAAGTGCCTCGGTGCATAACGATCGTCTGTGCTTCCACGGTTTTTTTATCTACAGGCAGTAGTTGGTACGCCTGCGCTAAATCCAATTTAGCAAAGACTTTTCCACCCCCCAGGGAATGGATAAGTTGTTGAACCACCGGCACCGGGTAAGCGTTCTGTTGAAGGGCATGATTGAGGGTGGCCCGGTAGTTCCCACAAATCCTTAATGATCCATCCGGTTTGATGGGTGTTATGATTGGGGTTTCCCAACGGGCTTGGTCAGTTGGTTCTAAAACACCCTGGGCTATTAATTTATCGAGCTGCTCATTGATCTTTGGTTTTAGGGCAAAAGGTACCCGACGAGGCTTAAGGCGGATGGGGGCTACTTCAGGGTTAAGGTTAAATGATATCGAGGTCCCCTTGTACTCGCCTAGTTTGTCTGCAAAGACATCCTGGAATTCCTGGACGAGGGCCTCCTCCCAGTCGTTGCTTCTGGTTTGGTGAATGCTGGCTACCTCGATCCCAAGTGGGGTGAACCATTGAAGGCCTAACAAACTAGGCCGGTCGCGATCGACGATGGTCAGCGGTAACGATGCAATACGATTTTTGAATGATACTTGGACTTGGCTGGAGCCGACGACCAGAATTCGGTTTCCCTGGTAATCTTTGAGTATAATTCTTTGGGCTCTGAGGTCTTGACACCGGACAGCAGGGATTAACTGTTTAAGAGTCTTCCAGAAAACCATCGAGAGGGATGACCCTGAGTCGACTTCCATCACGCAAGGTTGGTTCTTGATGGCAACCCTCACTCGGATCTTCTTTGCATCTAACGATGAAGCGTGACCGATGGTAATGGTTTGGTGTGCCTCTTCCCATCTCGTTGAAGTGGCAAATGTTTTATTTCTGTAGGAGTGGTTGTTCTATTGGTGGTTCAAGTGTTCCCAACTCACAGGACGATTCCCTGTGGTCTGGCGGTAGTTGTTTTCTCTCCGAATTGGGCTGGATCTTCGCTTGCTTCTACAGACCTTCCCGATGTGGCCTCTTTTCCCACAGGAATGGCAGAGCGTGTCGAGGAATTTGCAATCTGATTGCGGGTGATTTGCCCCACAACCCGCGCATTGGTGCGGTTGTCTTCAATTCCGCGGTTTGCATTGGTTGCGTTCGGACCGGAGCCGGTTGATCTCCTCATCATCACTTTCTGATGGAGATTCGAGGTCCTCGTGGTGGGCTGCTGTTGTGTGCCTCTCTCGGCGAGGTGAGGTATCGTTGGTGAGTTGACGGAGAGGTGCATTGGTGCGGCGCATTAAGGCGGCCGACTTCCTGGTTGCTTCTGCTACAGTAGTGTCTTTGATGACATCGGCAAGTTGTTGGTCTCCAGAAACATCTGGAACCGGTCCATGTACGAGTCCCAATCTTCTTGTGCCGGGTCAAATGGAGCGGGTGATATGGAGCCGCCGGACATGTTTTCCGTTGTCGATGTGCCTTCAGCCACATGCTCTGTTTGGTGCTCTGTGAGTGTTCAATCAGTTCAGATGTCTCCGCATCCCATTCTCGTCACCAGTGTTAAGTTCGGCGCATGGGTGCAAGGAGCGGAGACGAGGCAGTGAACAGTGAACTTCAACTCTTTATTAAGCATACTGAACAGAGCAATCACCTAGGGCAGCAGCAGCCCTTTTATAGGGTTGGCTGCTGTCCTATTAGCCAATGAAAAACATGGAAGTATTAAACCCTTGAACCAATGAGAGTTGGCCCATTAACAGCCAATCAGATGTCCCAGAAAGGACCAATCCGATGTCGCTGTTATCGGCCAATCAGAAGTACAGGATTAGAACCCTGCTTTTTACTTAAGGTTATTAAAACTTTATTAAACACCTTTATTAGTTCATAACAGAAAGTACTTTGATTAGGAAGTTTTGCTTTTTGACAAGACTCTGGCATACCAAGGTATTCTCCATAGGATCTGATGGCTCATATATCATCTAGGACAGTGTTTCTTAATTTTTTCTCTCTCAGGCCTCCTTCTTGCTTTTAAACATGTGGAGGACAACAAAACAACTTTGGTTTGTAAGGATTATAATTATCAATTTTTAAAGTATTAAAGTTATTAAAGTCCATTCCTAGGCTCTGCTTTTTGGAAAACAGAAAAGAGACTCGGTATCTTCATACAAGAGTTCTTTGCAATGATGAGGAAAGATTAAATTCTGACAGACTCAGTACCACAATCTATTCAAAAAGAGAGGGAGAGGCAGGATTTTAAATAAAGGAAAATTGAACATTTCCACTTATAAGGTAAAGGTAAAGGTTCCCTGATGTTCCTGATTCTAGGAGGCGGTGCTCATCTTCGTTTCTAAGCCGAAGAGCCATCTCTGTCTGATGACGATTCCATGGTCATGTGACCGGCGTGACTAAATGCTGAAGGCACATAGAATGTTGTTACCTTTCCACCAAAGTGGTCCCTATTTTTCTACTTGCATTTTTACATGCATTCGAATTGCTAGGTTGGCAGAAACTGGGGCAAGTAATGGGAGCTCACTCCATTACGTGGCACTAGGGATTCGAACCACCAATCTGGCAAGCTCAGCACCAAGATTGGCAAGCTCAGCAACTTAGCCGCTGAGCCACTGCATCCCCATTCCACTTACAGTAGATCCACTTCTACTTATATCCACTTCCACATCTGAAAAATATTGAGGGAAGGGTGACCAGTAGGAAAGGTGTGATACAGGGATGAGTAGCCAGCCAATGAATCTTCAAAATGTTCAGGAAAACTGTGTGGTGGTCCAAGAAAAGTTTTGTTGTAGTCCAGAGAAGGAATGCAGTGTTCCTAGATTTGGTTTTGGATATTCCTAAATTTGATCATCTTATTAAGTCTTCAACCATTGAAACTTTTTGGGAATGGCAAAGTTAGCATAGCTTTGGGCTTGGTTCTCATTCTCAACTCAACTTCTTTAGCATGCCTTAGTTTTGTTTTTGTGAAACAAACAAACAAAAAAAAGAACACAACAGTTTGTTGCTGATCCTTTCCAATTAACTAGTTTAACTCATCTCTTAGCACTTTGAGTATGTGCTCAAAGCTGACCATTTGGTACATGCACTGACAGTAGCCTTATTTTTAAATTCTGCACAATTGGAACAAGTTTAAACCTCTCTAGAATGAATAAATACAAGTGAAACTAACACAGGCATTGACCCAAATGTTTACTGCTTTTAGGAATCAAGTGATGGCAAGGCTACAAATGTCATTTTCTCTACAGCCTGTCTTGTCTCTATGGTATTCTATCTCACTGCCACCTGCTTCTGCAGCCTCTGCTAACTAAATACAATTATTGCAAGCAAGCCAGGGCTTTGACACAGCCAATTCTACCCAGAAAAGGCCAACCCTTGCCAATATATTCTGCCCATTTGAAACTATGGATGGGGAATGCTTCCCAGGAGAGAGCAAGTTTGCTAAACAGCAATGCCATTTCTCCTATCACACCACAACCCTTGTGATAAGAAGCAGCAAAAGTACGCTACCTCAAATGGGGTAAGTGGTGTATCTGGCATCTGAGAAAAGTCAGTGAAAAATAACATCTTTTTGCTGTTTTTTTTTAAAAAGAGCAAGTAAGAAATTTCCTACAGTCTCCATCTCACTTGTTCAAAAGAGACCATACTTTGTTCACTTTCATATACTGTAATAAAATGGGCAGAAACTTACACTTTTAGATACCTTTGTTCACTTTCTTTCACCAAAGTTCATTTCTTGCAGCAGATCATATACCACCCACTATTTTCTTACCTATGTACCTTTACATTTCCGTGTTGAAGAGTGGAAGGCAGGTGAGGAAGGTTTTGCCCTCCCAGCTGATTACATCACCCATGTGATAGTAATGTGACAGAAGCTGCACCAAAATTGTCATCTTATTTCTACATCCATCCCCCCCTTTAGCATACACACTATCAATATTTGTCTCCATGCTTTAAGCCAGGGGTCTCCAACCTTGGCTCCTGGAAGCCTGGCGGACTTCAACTCCCAGAGTTCCACAGCCAGCAAAGCTGGCTGTGGAATTCTGGGAGTTGAAGTCCACCAGGCTTCCAGGAGCCAAGGTTGGAGACCCCTGCTTTAAGCATTCATCATTCATATATAACACTTGTTGCAGGCTTTTTTTCTATGTCAATAAAGAAATGAATTAGTTTTTTTCTATAATTCATTCAGAATAAACAAACCAATAAATGTTTGCATCCAAACATTTCTGAATGCCCTGCTAAAGAGCAAGCCTCTACCCTGCTGCTCCTTAGCGCCTTGTTACTTCAGACACTGCCAAACACTGCACTGTCCCAGGCACAATTAGCAAAGTAATCACCCAATTGTTTTTGCATTTGTTCTTGTTATCTTTCCCTTTGTATATGTGGGAACAATAACAGTAGTGTTCCACTCTTCCAGCACAATTATAGTCTTTGCACATACATTAAACATAAAATATGTTGGTCAGATTAATAGCCACATTTGTTATGGATAGGAGATTACAAATTGACCTGGATTTGGGAGCCAGAACAATCTTGCACTGCTGAAGGAAAATCTTTCTTTACATTGGATGTTTGATAAAGTTTGACTTTGTCAGAGGGAACATGCTAGTAGAAAGTTAGCACCCACCCCTCTCCTAGAAGAATGAAATATTTTGGGAAATATTAAAAAAGACAGAATATTATATTTCCCTAAAGGAGAAACATGCTCTTGGAAAGCAGTCTCCACCTTTGTTAATAGCCCCAGCAGGACTGGGCCTTCTATCTCCAAGACAAAAGACCTTCATCTACAGGATGATGGGATTAAGACATGACCCTCCAGGACATTATAGGATTATCTAGCAACAGGGCTCACTGCATTGCAACATCTAAGGACATTTCATCATCCCAAGGTTCAACCAAACTTGATTCAGACAAACATGACCCCTTCATAGCCCCATGGGAGTTTGACAGCAGCCAATAGAATACATTTTCTTGCACAGGAACAGGAAACTCAAGTTCAAAGCCCAAGAGAAGGTATAAAAGCCACCCACTCTCAACTCCATGTGGTTGGCTGCCCAGGACCTCAAACCCATGTGGCCCTGTTCATCAATAAACCATTTTTCCAAAGAGCCCCCATGTTTCCAGTATCTTTCTCCCCACTTGGAACTGAACCAGATGGGTATTTCTTCCAACAATGCTAAGGCAGGAAAGTAGCATTCCCCACCCCCCAAACATTATCCTTTATTATTAGAAGATTACAAAGCAGAAACAGAGGATCAAAATATGCAATAATAACAAAATAAAAGTGTCCAAGAAAAAAAATAAAAAGAAAAGAAGAAAAATATAAAGATCCCTTTCCAAATTCTTGAAGACCCTAATAAAATTCAGCAAATTACAATTCTGAAAGATTAGGGTTGAAAATAAAGTTCTGATGTATATGTGAAATTTATAGTCACTGGTTTATAACCATAATATAATAGTATAAAAAAAGAAAAGAAATATATATTACCCTATTATTGTAATATCTATGCCAAAAAGAACATATTGCTTTTGAAGAATAGTAAATTTATCTTTTATGCATTTCCAAAAGTCAATCATCAATGTGTAGCATAATATGACTTCTTCGATTTCTCAATATAATAGTTCTGGACATTTTTCATGCCTAGCAGTACCCTAATTCTTCAAACCCAGGCAGATTCTAAGAGTCTAGGTATGTACTTCAACATCACATTAACATCCTTAATGTTGACACTCTAAATCTATTTAATGTATCTAAATGACTATTCCAGAAAAATACAAAATGTTCATCTACAGATTAGTCATATCTCAATGATTGGCATTTCTAACAGAGAAAATCTGATATCCATCCATCTCTCCAGTAGAGTCTAAATTCAATTTTAAACAAAAATAATTTCAACTTTATCTATATTAATATTTTAAGAATATTATGATTCAGCAATACTCTGACAGCTGCATGAGACATCAAAGGAATTTTCAAATATTTAGTTCATGCTTGATATATAATTTCCACTTTATTCTGGTACTTAAGATAAAATTATATTGTGGGTTTAAATTTTGTCATGAATTCCATCAGATAAGAAAGTATCTCAGGTGGCTTTGAAGTAATCAAAGAATCTGTCCTGTAAAACAATCATTAAAATGCTTAAATTAAAAAATACTGCTATTGTTGTGAACTAGGACAATCACACTTGATTTGAAGTCACAAAAATCCTTAAAATATCATCATTAATATTAAAATAATTAATTTGTGGGAAGAAATATGCATCTGGTTCAGTTCCAAGCTGGGAGAAAGACACTGGAAACATGAAGGCTGATTGGAAAGATAGTTTAATGATGAAGTAGAACCACATGGGTTCTGGGCAGCTGACAAAATGGAGCTGAGAGTGACGGGTTTTTATACAGAAAGCTTGAGCTTTCTGTTCCTGTGCAAGAACATGTATTCTATTGGCTGCTGTCAGACTCCCACGGGGTCATGTAGGGGTCATAGCTGGCTTTATAGGCAAAGTACAAATTGTAGGTGTTTGTCTGAGCTAAGTTTGGTTGAAGTTTCTGAGGATGATGCAGTGAAGGATCTTGTGTTCTGAAAGGGGATTGGGTAATTCCTATTGTGGCTTAATGGCTTTTTCCTGGGTTGGATCTTGGGTGAGGATATTTACTTATGAATAGAGCTATCTATCTCTTTATCTCTTAAGTGCTGACGTCTGCTGAGGGCTATTAAAAGGGGGGCTGCTTTCTTCCTCTAAAAAAATGTGTTTCTCCATTTCCCCCTTTAGAGAAATATAATATTCTGCCTTTTTAATATTTCCTAACAATATTTCATTCTTCTCGGGGGGGGGGGCAGGTTCCCTCAAATTTAAATTCACCAATCTACCTTCCTCAAAAAGTAGTCTCAGTTTAGCCAAGGAAAACCTTGGTGGACTATTAATCTAAATAAATTTCCTAATCCTATCAATCTGAAGAAAATATTTATTTATATTAGCAAAGGGAACATATAATATATCAAATGAGGGACAATGTTCATTTAAATAACATTAAGTGTTATCCTGACAAATCTAATGGAATTTTAATCCATTACATACAAATCTATATTTTCTACAAGTTTAAATATATTTATTTCTATGTATTTAGAAATATTTTAGAAATATAAATTGCTAGTATTTAATATACTCTGTGAAGTCACAAGACCCATCTCTTTACATGTTGATACATTAGAGTTTAAAGAAAGGAAGAAAAATTTCTCCAGGTTAATCTTATAGCCAAAGTACTTTCTAAAATACTGAACTTAACTACATAAAATATAGGGAGAGAAATAGAGACTTGTCCAAAATTTCTAAAAGATCTACAGCATATAAAATTAATTAGAACTCAAATTCCACCAAAATAATATCCATAATGTCTGAAGATTGCCTGACCATAATTACCAAAATTTCCAGAATTAAATTAAGAATCAAGGGAGAATTTGGACAGCCTACTGAGTACCACACTGAAACTCAAAAGAGTTTGAAATAATTTGATTTGTTGTAACTCTAGCACAGGATTTCAAATACTGTAGTAAATCTCAATCAAATAAGCAAAATTTCAAGTTTTAGAAAAGAGTCAGAAAAATAATTTAACCGTTTAAGCCAGGGGTCTCAAACTCAATTTACCTGGGGGCCTCTGGAGGCAGAGGCTGGGTGAGGCTGGGCCGCATAAGGGATTCCACAAAAAACGTTATTAAAAAAATATCCTCAAATGTCATCAACAGTTAATGATTTCTCCAATACATGAACTGTCCTGAACACATGAATGGAACATTGAATGAAGATCATGAACAGTTCCTCAGAACATGGCTTCTCCAGCTTACTCCTTGCTGCCAGAGACTTGACAACGCTTCCTCTCACATATCTGAGCCACATTTGGCTTGAGAGAGGAGGCACTTGAGACCCTCAGTATGGCTTGAAGATGATCTGGACCTGGACTTGTTAAAGTTCAGGGTGGAGAAGAACTTTTCGCACAAATATGTGCTCCCAAAAAGGCACATGGTCCGCTTGAACATTTGGGAAAGCTCAGGGAAGCTGGGGGGCAATTCTCTCAAAAATTGCCCATGCTTGTCTGCTTTTCCATTCACCTCCCTAAATTTGGCCTTGAGGTCGGAGTTGCATTGCAGGTCAATAAGCTCCATTTGAAGCACAGGAGGGGCATCTTGCACATCAAAGGTGAAGGGGTCTGCAAAAATTTGAAAAGTGGCTCTGTGCGTCTTGAAGTCTGCAAATGTGTGGTCAAATTCCTTCTGTAGCTTCAAAATAGCATCAACATACTTCTCACCACTGAATGGTGTGCCTGCATCCACAAGTGCCTTGCATGCTGGGAAATGGCAAAGGTTTGTCTGAGAGAGCTGGGCTTTCCATAACATAAGTTTTGTGGAGAATGCTCTCACGTTGTCATAAGCAGCACTGACAAGCTGCCCCTGGCCTTGTAACTTCTTGTTCAGTACATTCAGCTCATGTATGATGTCGACAAGAAAAGTTAAGTCCATGAGCCATTTCTGATCATTCAACTTGGGAACAGCCATCCCATCCTTCTCCATGAAGGCTTTCACTTCTCTCAGTTCAAAAAATCTTTTCAAGACATTTCCTCTGCTGAGCCAACGTACCTCAGTGAAATAGAGCACATCTTCATATTCTGACTCCATTTCCTCTAAAAAAGCACGGAACCTCCTGTGCTTTAAGCCCCTGGATCTGATGTGGTTGATGCATTTCACAACAACGGACATCACGTTGTCACACTTCAGGCATTTGCTGCAAAGGGCCTGCTGATGGATAATGCAGTGCAGAGCAATAGCCTCTTCTACACCCTCCTCCTCAAGTTTTCTCTGAACAAGTGCCACCAGTCCATTTTTCCTCCTCATCATTGATGGCGCTCCGTTGGTTGTTATTCCAACAAACTTATTCCATGGCAAACCAGCATTCTCAATGGTATCACACAGCTGGCGAAATATCTCATGAGCGGTGGTCTGGCCATGCATTGGAATTACTCTGAGCAACTCCTCTGTCACTTCAAAATTCTGATCAACACCATGGACATAAATTGTGAGCTGAGCAGTGTATGTTATGTCTGTGCTTTCATCAAGAGCAACTGAATATGCATCAAAACATCTGGCTTTCTCACACAGTTGATAATAAGTGTCACTTGACAGGTCAGAAATGCGTTCTGCCACTGTGTTGGCAGAAAGGCTGATGTTGCTGAACTGACTTTTCTTTTCTGGACAAACTATACTTGCAGCCTGTAATATGCATTTTTTTAAAAACTCGCCCTCTGTGAATGGTTTTCCCACCTTAGCAATCATCTCACTAACCAAATAGCTAGCTTCGACTGCTGCAGCATTCTCTTTGGTTGCTTTCTTGAAGAAATCTTGTTGACTCACTAGACATGTTTTAAGGCTGGCAACCCGGTTGGCTCTCTCATTTCCCTGATATTTTGCACATTCCTCAGCATGTTTAGTTGAATAATGACGTTTCAGGTTGCATTCCTTGTGCACTGCAACTTTTTCAGCACAAATAAGGCATGTCGGGATGCCCCTGTGCTCAACAAAGAAATACTGCGTCTTCCACCTTTGCTGAAATTGTCTGTGCTCGTCACTTATCTTTCTCTTCACTGCAGGCTTTGACAAAGACATGATGAGGGTGTGACAAAATTTAGTTTATTCCACTTGGCGTCGCTCTTGTTCCACATTTCATAGAAGTTATAGAAGCTAGCTTCATAGAAGCTAGTGACGCATGAAGAACGTCTTGATGCGTGACGTCATTTCCACTTCTACTTGTCACAACATCGCGGCGGATGATGAACAGTCTGGTAGCAGTCGCCTCTCTCTGCATTTGATCATGGCATTTGTTGATGGTAGAAAGTACCGGAATGGTGACCGCAAAAAAAGGCGACTGCTACCAGACTGTTCATCATCCGCCACACTGTTGTTACAAGCATAGTGTGCATGATGTACACTTGGTGTAGCTTAGCCTAGCACCGAATGTCAGCCACGATGAGGAATGGCGGGCGAGACTTCCTTCAGAGGTCCATTCCCCCTGCGGGCCGCACTAATATTATACATTCATATCACGGTGGGGGCCACAGGATATCGTCCTGCAGGCCGTAATTGGCCCACGGGCCGCGAGAATGAGACCTCTGGTTTAAGCAGATGGATAAAATCATTAAATCCCAGTGAAATGGGAATAATTCTAACGGAAATCCAGAGAATAATGTAGCAACATTTTTTAAATTGTGAGTTATAATCGCAATTTTTAATAATAACTGTTACATCGTTAAAGCAGATAAATTTTAATATGAAAAACCATTTTAGTATTTAAAAACAATAACATTACAACATCATAAATGTTTAACTGAATAGCCACAATACTACTAACTTAAAACCCATATTAAAACAGAAACACAATATAAGGGTTCAGGTAAAAGTAAAATTTTTGCTTCAATATTGGCAGAGACTTAAAAAATACTTAAATAATTTTATCCACCCTGATCAAAATGGATTTCTGCCAAAGAGACAAATTAAAGACAATATGAGAGTAATCTTGAATACTTTGGAATACTACGAGTCACACCTTGAAAAACAAATGGCTTTAATATTTTTAGATGCACAGAAGGCATTTGATAATGTGAATTGGCGATTCATGTTATTAAAGCTGGAATAGATGGGCTTTGGTAAAAAATTTATTCAAGCAATAGAAGCTATATATCATAATCAAACAGCAAAGGTAATGATAGAGGGAGAACTGACAGACTCTATTGATATAAGAAAAAGAATAAGACAAGGGTACCCACTATCACCTTTGTTGTCTGTGTTAACCTTGGAAGTGTTAAACAGAAATATTAGAGAAGAAAAGGATATAAAAGGGATGAAAATTAAAAAGGAAGAATTTAAGTTGCAAGCATTCACAGATGATCTGGTTTTCATTTTAGAAGACCCACTAGAAACAGCATCAAAATTGATAGAAAAGATAGAAGCATATGGAAAGGTGGCTGGTTTGAAAATAAATAAAGACAAACAAAGATTTTGACAAAGAATATGCTATCAAGACAAAAGGAAGAACTGGCGGATGTATTGAAAATCCAGGTCACGAATAAGATCAAGTACTTAGGGATACATTTGACAGCAAGATGTAGTACACTAAAAAAAGGAATTTTTTATACTGATTATTGTAGCATTTTTAGTAATGTTGGTCTATATTGTACTGTATTCTGTTCCGTTGCTTTGTCTATACTGAGCTTAGCAATAAATTTACCTTATATAAACATTACTACTACTGCTACTCATAAAGACTCCCTGTTTCAAAGAACTAGGATTCTCTCCTATGGCTCCAAAGTCTTTCACCTTTCCACATTCTCAGAATTCAGCAACAGTGCTATTGTTTTTCTATGATTTTTAACTATGCAATAAAATGAAAACAGTTGTTTAAGCCTTATATTAGGTTAAAACAGCTTATAAATATATAAGGAACAATCCAAAATATATTAGGACTGCTTGAATTTTAAAATGAATGATTCAACTGCACTTTGTGAACTGAATTTCCCAAACAAATCTCTGATCAATCTGATCTGTTAAATCACCTCAGAGATTCAAAGACACTTTGGAGATTTAATTAACTCTGCTTTGAAGAGTCTGGAACACTGTGAAGCTTTCTTTCCATATATAGACAAAAGTGGAAGGTGCATTTTGGTCTTTTTGGTGTAGATATGGGCAGCTACTTATTAAAGCTGTTCTTTTGTTAGTTTACACATTTTTAAAAATAAATTTTAGGCAGGCTGGCTTGGAAGGAAAAAGAGAGCAAAACAGCTATTCCTTCATATGAATATTTGGAGACTGTATGCATGCTTAGACTGTCCATCACTACTCTGGAAAATCTATATGAAATAGAATTTTTAAAGAACCACAGAAAAGACAGAAGAGAATAGGAACTGGCAGTTTTATAAACGCTGGAGATCCCCAAATAGAGACCAACTACCAGCCTTCCTGGCTGAAATATCACCTAGCCCACAGCTTAGTCTTAAAGCAGCCAATTAAACTTAATGCAGTCAATCTTGGGGTAAAATGTTCCAAAAACTCTGCATCCGTGTTGCTGTCCTACACTGATTTATCAATTCCCAAAAGCCTGGAATACCACATTTTACTTATCTCTAATTCTGCATATTGCCAAATAGACCACTGGTCCATCCATACTGACCTGTACATTAGTGCATTAATTGGTGATTGATGTTGTCAGTGTTATATTTAATACGAAATTGTGGATGTGAAGAATATTTTTTGTTTATTTCTGGTTTCTGCCAGGTCAGGTGGCTATGCGCTCAATTCATGCTAGGAGGCTGGCTTTTCTAGTTTTCAAAACTGGAGCAGAGTGAATCATTATTCTTTGTCCCTAGATATAACGATGCCAACAGCCTTTTCATTGCATGAATTTTCCCTTCTATAATGTTCCCTTCTCTTTCATCTCACCCTGTGACAGGTATGTGTTGAACACACTCCTCAAAGGACCATCACAGGTACATTGTAAGATATAGATAATCATACTCCCCTCAGTCCAACTGCCCCTTGATCTCTGCTAGTGAATGCCATCTTCTGCAAGAAAAAAAAGCACAGGGAAATATTGTGTATAGTTTCATAAACACATGTTCATGCTACAAATCAGCAAATAACCTCTGATTGTGCATTGAAATATATCCTAGATAAATTCTATGTTATGCTGCACAAAATCACAATATATTTGAAATTGCTCCGACTGACCCTATCATTTTTTCTAATTGAAGGTTCTGCTAGCACATGATCAAGCTAACATGGTTAACAATTGACATTTTGGGCAATACATAACCATCATACTCCATGATGCATCAGGGATTTCACAAGCCTTTGTGTCAGGATGATACTGGTAAGATACTGTGACATCCCAGCCATTTTCACATTGGAAACAGAGGGGGAGGAAACAGAAGACAAAAAAAATGGTAAAAATTCCAAGCACCTACAATCTCCAGTCCACTATTCCTTCAGTCATTCTTTCAGCAACCACCCTCTAGTCTTCAATTACTCCTATTTCTATTTGGTAATTGTTTTGCATCGAGGTTAAGCTAATTGAAGCATCAATCCTAATGCAGGATTCTAGAATTTCTTAATTTAATAATTCTAGTTAAATAATAGTGGAATTTTTCTTTTGTCCACTTTTAACACATTTGGCAACCAAAGTGATCCCTGGAGCTCCTTATCCTATCTGTTATTCTGGATGCTTTGTCATCTTTCTTTTATTTAGCCATCCCTCCTTTTTTCATATGTCTGTAACAAGCTTGATAAACTGTTCACTTTCCACCAGCTTTTTTTCCTGAATCTTGGAAACATCTATACCTTTTTAAAAGATATTTTCTTGATGCTTCTGTTTGTTCCACCTTTTGCAATTCATTTTAACTAAGATTCTTGATTGAAGGGGGAGATACTTAGTTGAAACAAAACTGTTATCTGAACAGACAGGCTTATGTCCATAGACCTCTACACCAGGAAGTTGTGCCTCATACAAAACTCAGGTCTTTGTTCATCTGGCAGATGTTTCCATCACTTTCTGCCTATCAGACATGATCACTGAACCATTTGATAAACGTTTAAGCATGATCAAATATTAAAACAAGGTATACATTCGACATGAGGCATTTTTTCATGCTTTTTAAAAAGAGAATATGAAATCCTCATAATCCTAAGCTTTCTATAGGTGTAATAATATGTTTATTTTATTTTAACCAAAACAACAACAAAAGTTTATTTTAGGGTTGGGGGAGGGACTGAAATTGCCATCTGTCCAGAAACATTACACATTCTGTGGCAAACACACAAACAGCTCCTGGCTGCAAGAAAGATTGCTGGCCTCTGACACTGAGAAGCTGACGTGGGGAAATCTATAGCAATCATGAAAAAACTCACTATTCTTTGTAAGTCACATATGGTTGCTTGCTCTATTGGTCTGCAGCTTTCCATATCAGTGAAACCAATGTGACTTCCTTTTGGTTTTTTCTTTTTCCAAATGGTTCTAATAATTGTAGATTTCTAAAACAACTAAAGAGAAACTGACTAAAACATACAACGAATGGTTGCAGGAACTGGGCTTGGCTAGTCTAGTGAAGAGAAGGACCAGGGGAGACATGATAGCGGTCCTCCAATATTTGAGGGGCTGCCACAGGGAGGAAGGGGTCAAGCTATTTTCTAAAGCGCCTGTAGGCCAGACAAGGAATAATGGATGGAAACTGAACAAGGAGAGATTTAACCTAGAAATAAAGAGAAACTTTCTGACAGTGAGAACAATCAACCAATGGAACAGCTTGCCCTTGAAAGTTGTGGGAGCACCATCACTCGAGACTTTCAAGAAGAGATTGGACTGCCATTTGTCAGAAATGGTGTAGGGTCTCCCGCTTGGGCGGGGGGGTTGGACTAGATGATGTACAAGGTCCTTTCCAACTCTGATGATCTGTTATCTGTCTGTATAATTAAGATTATAATGGTTTGAGGGCAAAATTATTAGTATAACTTTCAGAAAAATAATCTAAACTGTTAATAACTACCCTAAAGAGATATCAAAAGTCACAGAGTGTATTGCCAGAGGGACAACAGATCATGAGAACAGACGGGCATTGGGAAACCTACTAGGTGCTTTTCTACTGAGATTGTTAAGGAAAAGCTTTAGCTAGACCTGATATAGTGAAATGCTATGTTTTGTTTCAGTCAGATGAAGCATTTGGTTGCCCTGAAAGAAAACTGGGTCTGCCAAGAGAGGCATTAAATAAGCTAATAAGTGAGTTTATTTCTATTAGAGGTTATAGGTAGAATTGCCTTAGGAGAAGTTGGTCTAGAGTAGGATTTCTCAACTTGGCAGATGGTCTTCAACCATGATGGCTCAGGAGTTCTGGGAGTTTGAAGTCCACATTTTCTTAAAATCACCAAGGTTGGGAAATGCTGCTCTGGAAGCAATGTGCTTAATTTTGCCAACAGTATCCTGTTCTATTTCTCATTACTTCGTGGAGCTTTCAGTGTCCTTGAAAGCAAAGTATGAATTTGAGGGTTTCTTTTTAGGCAGCTAACCTGCAGAGGTTTGAAGAAGCAAATTGTTTTAATAAGCTTGGCAAGATTTCTAATTGCATATTTCTAGCTGAAGCTTCTGAATCTTGTGTCTGAGAAGCTCTCTGCTTAAAACTTACCAGACCCAGCCTTGCTATAAAAATAGGAAGGCTTGTAAACATGATTATGTGCTGTCCTGTGGATTTGCTACCTGCAGGGATTTTGTGACACAGAAAAGAATATGATGAAATCTTGGTCTGGAGAGAAAAGAAGACCAAAAACTAGAGTAAATTTGGACTTTTTCTGTGATGCTGCTAACAAGATTCTTGCTTTTCTCAACTGTTCTTAAGCCCCACTATTCTACATGGTTTTTTCTTTGCCCTTTGAAGGAAAGGGAAGCTGTAACAGATTAAATCATGTCTGGGTGGCTAAAGTCCTCATATGTGGCTGTGCATTGCATTGTATATCATGGTCTTTGTGTCGAGAGTCATGAAGATTACCTTGACAGAGATATGAAGGAAATTGTTGCTTAGGCAAAAACAGGTGAAGTTTTTTTTTTTAAAAAAAGTCCAGAAATGTAGGTAACATCTGGAAGCTGATCAGATAGATGCTTCCTTAATTCACTGAAGTAGAAAAAGGAAGAGGAGGAGGCTAGTATAAAAAAGACTTCTGTTATAGTCATTCTCAGTAAAAATAGTTTCAGCTGTGGATTTCACTTTCTGGTCTAGTTTACCTAGTGGAGCTAACACTTTTATATATACATATACGTGTTTGTGTGTGTGCGTGTGCGTGTGTGTGTCTCTGTGTGTGAATTTCAACAACTGTAGAATCAGGCTGCAGAATAATTGACAAAAGTGAAGGGATCTGAATAAAGTCTGAATACGCTGTATATATATATTCATTCAGAAAGCATTCAGACCCCTTCACTTTTGTCAATTATGCTCCAGTCTCATTCTACAGTTATTGAAATTCATTTTTTATTAATCAACCATATTTCCTCAAAAGTAAGACCCAATCAGAAAAAAATCCCTAGCATAATTTTTAGTGTGCACCTAGTATAAACCCTACCCCCAAAACAAGCCCCAGTTAAGAGCCTGCCCACTTCCTCCCACCATCTAGCTGCTTGCGGCCACAACGGGGCAGGTGCTATGAGGTGAGGTGAGGCGAAGAAGGTGGAGGGAGAAGAGCTACCACACATCCTGCACTCATGGACCTCAGGGCCCCTGCAACCAGGTCACCCACTTCAACTCTCAATGGCAGCACCAGCAGGAGCCCACGCAGCTGCTTGCCCATGCCGTCCCATTGTTGGGGCTGTTGCCACAAGGTCAGGTGAGGCAGGTGGCAGGGGGTGGAGCTGCCCCATGCATCCTGCACCTGCACACCTCAGGACCCACGCATCCAAGCCACCCACCCTTACCCTTTGCCTGGGCAACCAGAGAGCAGACAGAGATGAGCTGGCCCTTGCCACACAGAGGAAGGGCCTGGCTGCCCAGCATGCCATGGGACACCCCTCATGCTCCTCTCCCTCCTGGTCTGATGCTGTCCTTCCATGGTGACCTATGATGGAGGCTGTTGGGGATGCTTGCTACTACCCTGGATAGGCACAGCTGCTTTTGCTGTTTTTTTGATATTAAGAATGGCAGAAAATCCCACAATACAGGTGTGCAAAGTTTATTGCATCATACCCCAAAAGACTCGAGACTGTAATTTCTGCCAAAAGTGCTCCAATAAAATACTGAGTGAAGGGTCTGAATACTTATGCCAATGTGATATTTCAGTTTTTTTCTTTTTAATAAATTTACAGACTGTTAAGTTTGGAGCATGGGCGAGAAAGAATGGAGACGAGTCTCTGGAACGGTGAACTTCAACTCTTTATTTACATAGTGACTGCTCAAACTCAATGGCAGTTATAGCCCTCCTTATATAGGCAACCCAATAACTATTAACCAATAACAATCTAGGAGCGCTAGCTCCCTTAACCAATAAGAACGCTCCGTTAATGGCCAATCGGATTCCCCGGAATGGGCCAATCCGATCCTGCCATTAACAGCCAATCAGAAGTGCAGGGCCAGAACCCTGCACTTGACTCCAAGCTTAAGATATCTTTATTAAGGCCTATGCATTCACAACACCCCTTCCCCCTGGCTTCTGTTTACAGGGCGCAGTTACATAGTCCTTTAGGTAGGACGGTTGCTTTATTAGTCTTTTTGATTTTCGCTGTGTGTTTTGCATTTGGCTGCAATCTCGCTGAGGTAGGTCATTGTTTGTCGACGGGTTTGCCTCTGGTTCAGAGTTCACGTTTCCGTCATCACCAATATCTTCAGCAACTCCCTGAGGTGAATCTATTTCCTTCTCTAGTTCCAATTCCTGTGTCTCTATTCTGCCATTGTTCCCTTCAAACGGGTTTTCTTCTAATTGAAATTCGTCTTCTTCCGTATCTCTCCCCCCCCACTCAGTTTGGTCATAAGGGAGTTCAGAATTGCTCGTCCAGAGCTGTGATCATAATTGATCAATATGGTGTTTACATAGTCTGTCATCAAGGCATTGTACAAGTTAGGATCTCGGGCCGGTTACACGAACTACTGTTGCCTCTACCCACAGCGGATCGCCCGATAGGTTTTTTGCGTATACCAAATCGCCTACCTGGAAGGCACGACATCGGCCGCTGGATCCGAGTGGTTTTTCCGGTCATAAGTTGGGGGTAACCGGTCGAGGTGGGAGCGGAGTTTTCGTCCCATTAGCAGTTCAGCAGGAGTTTTGTTGGTGACGCTATGAGGTGTGATGCATTGTAGAAAAAGGATTCGGTTGATTTTGTTGTCGATGTTATCGTAGTCTAATTTCTGCAAGGTTTTCTAAACAAATTGGACCATGCGCTCAGCCCTGCCATTGGTCGCAGGGTGCGCAGGCGAGGTGAGCGCATGTCGGATGCTGCGGTCAGCCAGGTACTGCTCGAAGGACAGTGCGGTAAATTGGGGTCCATTGTCAGATACCAGAACGTCTGGTAATCCGTGGGTTGCAAACAGTCTTTCCAATTTTTTGATAACCACTTCAGTGGTTGTGTTCGTCATGCGGTGAATCTCGAGCCGTTAATGGCGGCGAGTGGAGTGTTTCAATTTGTAACGTGGTTACCGTTGGTGCGGGATCGTCGAGAGTCTCTGGAAGCGGTGCTCGGCTCAATGCATCGGCGTGGGGAATGGCTTTCCCCGGGCGGTATTACAGCCGATAATTATAAGCAGCCAAGAATTCTGACCAGCGAGTCATCCTGGGGGATAATATGTAGGGAGTCGGCTTATCTCCAGCTATTATCCCCAATAACGGTCACGATAGTAAAAGCCCAGCCATACACGTACTCGTGAAATCTTTTAACAGCCGATACTATTGCGAGGGCTTCTTTATCGATTTGGCCATAATTTTGCTCAGTTTTTGAAAGTGTCTTTGAAAAATATGCAACAGGGGCTTTGTTACCATTAGGCAGTACATGGCTCAGAATGGTGCCCACTCCGAAAGGCGAAGCATCACATGTGATATTTAACGGCAAAGTCTCATTGTACTGCATGAGTACAGAGTCAGAAGTCAGTAGTTTTTTTACATTACGGAACGCCTGTTCTTCTTTATGACCCCACATCCAATTTGCTTTCTTGTCTAGCAAATGATGTAACGGCTCAGCAACAGTTGCTTTATGCGGTAGAAATGCATTATAAAAGTTGATGAGGCCTAGGAATGCCTGGAGATCGGCCTTGTTTCGAGGCCTGGGAGCGTTTTTTATTGCTCTTAATTTACTGTCGGTAGGCTGAATACCCTGACTGTCAATTAGGTACCCTAAAAACTCGACACGATCTGTACACAATTTACACTTATTCTTTTTTACCTTAAGACCGGCATCTTGGAATTTTTGTAGGACCAACTTTAAACAATCCCGTAAGATTTTTTTTGTAGGTGCAGCAATTAATACATCGTCAAAGTAGGGGACCACGCCTTTAATCCCTTGTAGTAGCCTCTCCATAAAGCTCTGAAATATCCTCGGGGCTGCACTGACTCCGAATTGGAGCCGGGTATATTTAAAGGCACCTCGGTGCGTCACAATCGTTTGTGCCTGTGCCGTCTTTTCATCAACAGTTAATTGCTGATATGCCTGAGCTAAGTCTAATTTGGCGAAGACTTTTCCACCCCCCAAGGAATGGAGGAGATGCTGCACCACCGGCACCGGATATGCATTTTGCTGTAGGGCGTGGTTCAGGGTGGCCCGGTAGTTCCCACAAATTCGGATTGAATCATCCGGCTTAATGGGTGTTACGATTGGGGTTTCCCAGGGAGAGTGATCAGTAGGTTCTAGCACCCCCTGAGCTATTAGTTTATCGAGTTGTTCATCGATTTTCGGCTTTAAGGCAAACGGAACTCGATGAGGCTTAAGGCGGATGGGAGCTATATTTGGATTAAGGCTGAACGATATTGGGGTCCCCTTGTACTCACCTAATTTTTCTGTGAAGACGTCCCTGAATTCATGGACAAGGTCCTCCTCCCAGTCACTTCCGCTGACTCGGTTTATGCCTGCCACTTCAATGCCAAGTGGCACGAACCATTGGAGACCTAGCAGACTAGGCCGATTTTTGTCGATCACAGTTAGCAGTAAGTATGCTGTGTGCTTCTTGAATGAGACCCGGACTCAGCTGGAACCAACAACAGGGATTTGATTCCCTTGATGGTCCTTAAGAATAAGTTTTTGGAAGCGGAGGTCTTGGCGCTGGATCGTGGGGATGAGTTGCTTGAGGGTCTTCCAGGACACCATCGAGAGGGATGATCCCGAGTCAACTTCCATGTGGCAAGGCTGGTTCTCGATGGCCACTGTAATTTGGATTTTCTTGGCATCCAAGGCAGAGGCGTGACCGATAGTGATAGTATGGTGAGCCTCTTTTCTCTGCAAAACTCGGTTTCTGTAGGAGTGGTTTATTGGTTCTCACCTTACAGGACGGTTTCTTGTCAATTGGCGATAGTTAGCCCCTTTTGAGGCCTGGCTGGGTCCTTGTAAACTTCAGCAGACCCGTCCGATGTGGCCTCTCTTCCCGCACTCATGGCAGAGTGCGTCGCGGAATTTGCATTCGGACCTGGCTTGGTTGGCTCCACAGCCAGCGCAAGGGCGTAGGGACGTCGGGTGGTGGTCCCGGTCGGACCGCAGTCGATGGACCTCTTCTTCGTCGCTGTCTGACGATGAAGAGAGGTCCTCGTGGTATGTCATTGAAAGCTGCCCTTCTGACTTGGATAAAATTTCGCTTATCGGTTGGTGTACCGGAGCGCGGTTGCGGCATAATTGTGCAGCCGACTTCCTGGTTGCTTCTGCTGCAGTAGCCTCGGCGATGGCATCGGCAAGGCTGATGTTGCCTTTCGCCATCAGCTTGCTCTGCACGCCTGGTGCATCTAATCCCAGAACTATTCGATCTCTCAATGCCTCTTCCAAATCGGCGAATCCGCAGAGGCCTCCCAGGTTTTGGAGGTTTGCTATGAAGTCGGCGACGCTTTCTGCTTTTCGCTGGTTTCTCTGATAGAACTCGTGCCGTCTCACGAGCGTGGGCACGGTTGGTGCGTAATGAGCTCTTAGTAGGGGTTCGAGGTGGTCCCAGTCCATCGTCTTCACTTCGGTAGATTTGGCTAGTGCTTTAGCCATCTTAAATACGGTTGGACCACAATGCATTAGGAATACCGCCCGTTTCTTCCTGGCTGTGGCATCCTTTAAATTGTTAGTTTCCAAAAACATTTGGAAACGATCCATGTAGGACTCCCAGTCCTCTTGCACTGGATCGAACGGAGCGGGTGGTACGACGACGCCGGACATGGTTCCATCGTGTAGCGCTGTCAGCCACGTGCTCGGTGTTTCTTCTTAGTTCAGTCGGCTCAGACATCTCCATATTCCATCCTTGTCACCAGTGTTAAGTATGGAGCATGGGCGAGAAAGAATGGAGACGAGCTTCTGGAACGGTGAACTTCAACTCTTTATTTACATAGTGACTGCTCAAACTCAATGGCAGTTATAGCCCTCCTTATATAGGCAACCCAATAACTATTAACCAATAACAATCTAGGAGCGCTAGCTCCCTTAACCAATAACAATAAGGAATGGGCCAATCCGATCCTGCCGTTAACAGCCAACCAGAAGTGCAGGGCCAGAACCCTGCACTTGACTCCAAGCTTAAGATATCTTTATTAAGGCCTATGCATTCACAACACAGACACTTCTAAAATTCTATTTTTACTTGGTCATTATGGAGTACTGAGTGTAGATTAATGGGAGGGAATGAATTTCAACACCTACAGAATCAGGCTACAACATAACAAAATTGACAAAAGTGAAGGGGGCCTGAATACTTTCTGAATGCGCTATGCTGCATGTGTGAACGCACACACATGCACATGCACACATCCAGGTATATTTATAACGCTTATATTTACAAACTTTATTATTTTTGAATTATTCTCCAAAGCAGGACACAATTATTCCTTGTCTGGCCTACAGGTGCTTTAGAAAATAGCTTAACCCCTTCCTGTCTGTGGCAGCCCCTCAAATATTGGAAGACTGCTATCATGTCTCCCCTGTTCCTTCTCTTCACTAGACTAGCCATGCCCAGTTCCTGTAACCATCCTTCATATGTTTTAGTCTCCAGTCCGTTAATCATCCTGGTTCTCTGCACTTTTTCTAGAGCCTCAACATCTTTTTTACAGTGTGGTGACCAAAACTGGATGCAGTACTCCAGGTGTGGTCTTACTAAGGCTTTTTGAGTGTTATTAGTACCTCACTTGATCTTGATTGTATCCCTCTATTAATGCAATTTAGGGTTGCATTGGCTTTTTTTTTTTGGCTGCTGCCACACACTGCTGGCTCATATTTATCTGGTTGTCCATTAAGACTCCAAGGTCCCTCTCCCAGTTACTGCTATTAAGCCTGATTTCACCCAGCCTGTATGTGTACTTTTGGTTTTTCTTGCCTAAGTGTAGGACGTTACTTTTCTGTACATTGAATTTCATTTGGTAGATGCTCCGACACTGGAGGTTTTTAAAAAGAGATTGGAAAACAATTTGTCTGAAATGGTATAAATTTACTGCTTGAGCTCAGCGGGTTGGACTAGAAGACCTCCAAGATCCCAATTCTGTTGTAACAGCAAATATACCTAATGTCCCAGCCTCCTCTTGAAACGAATTAGGTTGAGAGAGAGAAACTAACTCAGGGATGTCAAAATGGCGGTCTGTGGGCCAGATGCATCACACACAGGCCATGCCCACGCCAGCCCTGTGAAGGAGAAAAACATCAAGAAATGTCACATGATGGCAATGTGTCATGGTGAGTTTGACACCCGTGGATTAGCTTAAAGTCACTCAGTCAGCTTTCATGTTTAAGGTGGAACTAGAATTCAGAGTTTCCTGCTTTCTAGCCTGCTGCCTTAACCAGAAGACCAAACTGACTCTAAATTTTGTATCTGTCAGACATCTGCAACAGATTCTTTTCATGACCCTTAAATACCATCTTGATCTAGAATTGGAATAATAAGGTAGAGTTCTAACTCTGTAGGTTTTTGTAGCTCTTTGCTTGTATTATTCAGGGAAATGGATTGGGCTTGCATCCAGATGTGGGAATAAACTTTGACTTCAGTATTGGGTAATGATTAGTCTAAGACCTTATACATACATGTCTGCCTAAGGGTCACTGAGATAAAGCAAGGAAATTAAAAACAAACACCAGAAACATTTAAGCAGCTCAGACGACTGTAAACAATTCTGTGTAATTATTTTAATCCACAATGTGAATGCTTACTATGTACAAAATTCTCAATAAAAGGGAGCACTAGAATTTGCTCTGGACTCCCATCCCGAGTACACCAGCCTGTGGCTCATTCTTTCCATGGGAGACCACCACAAGTGGTGACCCCGACGTGATCCACTGCAGGGGTACGTGTCCAGACCTCCGTGTTTCCTCGCCTGGAATAGGTAAAGTACGTACTTAACTATTGCTGGACAATAGGATTTTTTCAGGGAACATGGGGGGAAAACTCTCTCAGCCACAGGAATAGCATGTTAGTGAGCTGCTGAAGTTAGTCAGGACAAACTTCTTTATCTTTAAACCCTCTGGGGGGGAGCAAATAGTTCTTTCAAAAGATAATGTGAGAGAGCTGCTGCAAGAGATCTGGTGGCAATGTCGCTGGTATCCAGAGAAAGGCTCTTTAAAGTTAGACACATGGAGGAGAATTGGAATTATCCTTCATGAAGAGCCATGGACAGCTGAAATTTTGATATATTGGAAGATTGTTATGACTGCTTTAGAGACCCAGCAACAACCTCTTTTAAAAACTTTAGTAGAACCTCCTCCTTATAAAGGAATTGTATTGCACCCACCTTCCCGAAAACTGGAGTGTGCTTTATCATTTCCAACAGCGCCTATGCCTGTGGATGATAAAATCCAACCAAAAATGGGAAAAGTTCAAGCAATGATGCATCAGGCTTTCAATGAGGGGAAATTAGAGCCTGATGAGATTCCCCAGATGAATTTGTTTCCAGTCAATAGGCAAGTGGATGCTCAAGGCAATCTGCAGACTGAATGGGTTCCGATTCCTTTAGCAGTTCTTAGGGAAATTTTAAAAAGCAGTTAAAGATTATGGTATTCAAAGTCCTTTTACAAAGGGGCTTCTGACAAGTTTGGCTACCTCACGCATGATTCCTAGTGACTGGAAAGATTTAATGAGAATGATATTGAGCTCTACTCAGTATGTGGTTTTTGACTCAGAATACCAAAGGGAAGCTGTCACTAGGGGAAGGAATTCGGGGGGGGGCTGTATACGCCAGACCAAATCTATGGGGCAGGCTTGTTTGAATCCACTGCTGATCAAGCTGCTAATTTGCCTTGATCACGTATTTCCAGTGGTTATGGCAGCTGTCCTTGGGGCGTTGTCCCGCATCCAGGATGTGGGAACCCCAGCACGATCTTTTTCTCAAATTAAGCAAACAGCATCTGAGTCTTATAATGATTTTGTGGAAAGGCTACAATTGGCTATTACCAGGCAAATCTCTAATGAGGAAACTGCAAAACAACTTTTGCTGAAATTGGCAGTTGAAAATGCAAACGCTGACTGCAAGCGTATCTTACAGCCCTTGGTGGCTAGAGGTGAGGTTACTCTGGCTGATCTGTTAAAGGCATGTGCAGTGGTGGGTTCTCAGGCTTACAACATGGAGACTTGGGCTATGGCATTGCAAAAAGGGATGAAACCTGCAGGGAATTGTTTTAATTGTGTAAAGCCTGGCCATTTTAAAGCCCATTGCCGTGCCCCGGGGGGGGGGGGGGGTTGGCATTTAACAAAAACAAAATTAAGGACGTCCGTCCAAAATCAGTCTGTCCAAAATGCAAAAAAGGGTTTCATTGGGCAAATCAATGTCGCTCTGATCAGAACCAAAATCCAAGAAACTAAATTTGGAGCGTGCAGCTAGCCCCGCTCCCAAGGCTGTCACAAAAACATCGCCTGCGGTTACTGTTTAATCAAAGAGGTCCAATTACCATATATCTTTCTTTGAGATTTTAGGCAATCTCCTCCTCTTTCCACTTCTGCTCCAATTTTTTTCCTCTCCCTTCCCACTTGCAACATCAATTTTTAAATGATCAGAAATCCATACCTCTAATAAGGGTTTTCCAATTTCTTAAATTTTTAAGTCCAATGTCCAAGAACTCTTTTGTCCCCTAACTTCAACTTTCAAAATGGTTCACCTTCAGTGCCCAAACAAATTTCAAATCTTCATCTGCTGTTTCCATGGGGTGGGAGAGTGAAGAAAAAAAAGTTCCCTTTAACAGCTTCTCTGCTGCTTTCGATCTTCTTAGGGATACAATGTATCCTTCAGCAATTCAGACAGCTCCGTTCCAGCGAATTTAAAAGATGTTGATTGACCCGGCTCAGCCAGCACTTTCACTTTTCTTGCTTCCTCCAGCACAATCTTACCTGGTTGCAGGCTTCTTCGTGGCGGCCATTGCTGACCGCCGCTCCACCACCTTGGGAAAAAGGGGTTTTTCCGGATGAGGAGGGGGTCTGCGACACCCCCAACCCCCCTGTCCGGCTCCCCTCTCTCTTCGGCTGTCCCTACAGGGCAGCCATATCCCCCTGACCCATTTGGATCGGGGGTACCTCGGCAGCAAGCGCAGCAGGAATCGCGAATGGTTGCGAATTCCTGCTGCCACCGAAGCCACGCAGAACTGGAAAGCATCGCCTGCAATTACTGGGAGTGCAGGTTTGGGTTTAAAAATGTTGAACTCAATTAATGTGACCTTTCCTAATCAAGTGTACATTGAGGACACTCATTTGCATGGGCCACTGCCAAAAAAACCAGTGGGATTAGTACTTCCCATGTCTTCTGCATCAGAAAAAGGGTTTTTTGTTATTCCAGGAGTTATTGATCAAGATTATAAAGGGGTTATTAAGATACAATTGTACACTGATACTCCTGCATCATTAATGGCTGGTGACTCTATTGCCCAGTTATTATTGCTTCCATACATCCCTATAAATCCTTTAATTGGGATCCCACGAACTGGTGGTTTTGGGTCCACTGAAATGGCAAGTTCTCCAGTTGCTGCAGAATTGCTAGCACTGACAAAAAATTTGACTACAGACCAATCAAAAATGACAATTAAAATTCAGGGAAAATCATTTTCTGGCCTTATAGATTCTGGAGCAGATGTCTCTGTGATACACCAAAAAGAATGGCCAAATGAATGGGTGCTTGAAGACTCTCCGGATGTTCGTGGAGTGGGTGGTATGCAGTTTGCAAGAAGTAGTGTGCAGTTTGCAGGAAGTAATGTACATTGGTTGAAGGCATTGTATAGAGAAACTGGTGAGACTGCAAGGATTCAACCTCTTGTGTTGCCCCTGCATATAAACTTTTGGGGTAGAGATTTGCTGTCACAATTTCACACAAAAATTGTTATTGGATAATGGAAAAATTACAATTGTTAACCTCTCAGCCAGTTTGGATTGACCAATGGCCACTTCCAAAAGAAAAGCTTACAGCTTTACATCAATTGGTAGCTGAGCAGCTACAATTAGGACACATTGAGCCAACTTCTAGTCCATATAATACTCCGGTATTTGTTATTAAAAAGAAAAATAGAAAATGAAGATTTTTGCATGATCTAAGAACCATTAACTCCATCCTTCAACCAATGGGAGTGTTACAATGTGGTTTGCCTAACCCTAACCTGATCCCACGTAATTGGGATCTAGTTGTAGTAGATTTACGGGATTGCTTCTTTTCTATCCCTTTGCATGCAGATGACAAGAAATTATTTGCCTTTACCGTACCTGAATTGAATAACAATAACCTTTCGTTACCAAAGGAAGGTTTTGCCACAGGGAATGCTAAACAGTCCAATGATGTGCCAGTCATATGTTCAAATGGCTCTGGCTCCATTCAGAACCTCTCATCTTGCGTGGAAGGTTTACCACTACATGGATGATATTTTAATTGCAGCTTCCGGCCCACCAGGAACAGTTAAGGCAGCATTACCTTGCCTTAAAGAGGTATTATTACAATTTGGACTTCATATTGCCCCAGAAAAAATTCAAAGTCAAACGCCATATGCCTACTTAGGGCATAAGGTCCTTGCAACCTATGCTCATCCGGTCATTCCGGAAATCAAAATTGAGGAAAAGATTTCTCTAGTAAAATTACAACAAATACTAGGAACAATTAACTGGGTTAGACCCTACCTGGGGTTAACTACAGCAGTACTCCAGCCCTTGTTCTTGGCCCTAAAGGGCTCTGCGAGACCAGATTCTGCTATAACCTTATCAGCAGAACAAAGGAAGGTACTGACACATGTAAATGCGGCTTTAACGCAGCATTGGGTTGATCGATGCATTCCTGATACTCAATTACATGAAGCGCAGGTTTATATCATTGAATGGTTGCATTTGCAGAATACTCCCAGAAAAACAATTTCTACTATGGCTATGCTTTATAGTGAGTTAATCATCAAAGGCCGAAATTGCAGTATGCATTTATATGGCATAGATCTAGTTCAGTTATTTTTACCTATCTCCCTCACTCTGTGGGAAACTTGGTATAGTCAATCCATTGAATTGCAAATTGCTCTTGAAAATTGGCCAGGGAAGATTTCTTGCCACACCCCCAGTGACCCTCATTTCCAGTTGCTTTGAAACGTATCTGTAAATTTTAATTCAGTTATTGCTAAGCAGCCAGTTGGGGGAGTGACTATGCGGACTGTGGTAAGACCTACGACGCTTGTGCATGGAGACAGGAAGGGGTATGGAAAACAAAAATTACCCCTTCTCAGCAATCAGCACAAAGGGCTGAATTAGCTGCTGCTATTTTGGCCTTACAGGAATTTGCACAAGAACCGCTTAATCTTATTGTGGATTCTCTTTACGTTTATCAATTGATACTAACATTGAATTTGCTTATCTTTCTCCATCTGTTGATGCTAATCTTATGAGTTTGTTTCTAGCTCTGCAAAGCTGTCTTCATTCTCGCACACATTCTCTACATATCGCACACATTCGCAGCCACCAGCCACTTCCTGGGGAGCTGCAGGAAGGAAATGATGTGGCTGACGCAGCGGCCTCGGCCATATCCTGTCTCTCACTTTCTCCTGTTACTCCATGGGACTCACATAGCTATTTTCATCAAAATGCTAAAGCTCTTTGTAAACAATTTGGTTTCACTGCTGCAGAAGCTGCAGCTATTATTCAACAATGTCCTAGTTGCAGTGCTCAATCCACTGCTCTTCCTCAAGGAGTAAATCCTCAGGGGACATCTGCTTGTCAACTATGGCAGATGGATGTCACACAACACCCTCCCTTCAAACCATGGCACCATCTGCATGTCACGTTGATACCTATTCAGAATTTATTATGGCAACACCTCAATAAGGAGAGGCTACAAAACATGTAGTCAACCATTGCCTCCGTACCTTCACACATGTGGGGCCACCAATGGAGATCAAAACCGATAATGGCCTTACATTAGCACTGCCTTTGCGGAATTTTGTCATCGATGGTCAATTATACATAAATTTGACATTCCCTACAATTCCACTGGTCAGGCCATTGTGGAACGACCTCATCAGACGCTAAAACAAGCACTCCTTCACACAAAAACAAAAACGGGGGAAGTGGATGGATATGGCTTGCCTTACTTACAAAACATTCATAATATTACCTTATACACTTTAAATTTTTTAAACATGACAGGATTTCCCACTGCTACGGCAGCCAGTAGGCATTTTTGCTTCCGCCCCTTCTGCAGGTACGCCAAGACCGAAAGTTTGGTATAAGAGACTACCAGATCCAACATGGAAAGGACCTGTCCCGCTGATAACTTGGGGCCAAGGATACACTGCTGTTGAAGATGAGGGGACAGTTGTTTGGGTTCCTGCTCACTGTGTGCATCCTTATCATCAGCCAAAGGGGCAAGGGGATGGATTTGTGGGAATGGAAAAGAAACACGTTGATCCAGGACATGGGGAAGCTAGCAAACCTTCATAATAAAACTGATTGTTGGATATGTATGCACATGCCAACTCACAAAACATCAGGGCTTCCAATGGTTGCAGTACCTCTGACCGAAGGTGATTGGTATAAGGGACAATGCTATGGTTGTTCAGGGATGTGGTCTAATAGTTGGACTACAAGTATCATAAATACATTGCATCTTGGAAGCCGAATCCAAGAGGTGGTGGGTGTTAAGCCTGGGTTCCCCAACCAGGGTTAAGGAGACAAGCTAAACAGAATGTGCAGCGTTAGTCAGATAGGCATACAGATAAATGTGTGAGATAAGTTTGTATATTAGTAAACATACTGTAAAAATAACAGATACGCTTGTGTTATCAAAAATATAGTTTATTCCACTTAGAGTTTTATAGCATAGTCAAAATAAGCATAGTCCATTAGTTATGTATCGTTTTTAGTCAGTCCATTCAAGGATATTCAATTAGCAAAGTCCATGTAGAATATCCAATGTCAGTTCACTTACAATAAATCAGTCCTCTCACAGTTGATAAATCAACAGTCCTTTCTCTCTCCCGTTCCAGTAGGGGAAAAACGCAGTCTTCAATCTATCCAGTAATTAGGGATCATCAAGCCAGAGAGAGCAAGCTGCCATGCTTTGCTTCTTTTGCTTCTTTTATGGTGCTTTTACAACCACTCCCTTAATTATATTCTTACAGGTAAACAATGTTATCCCTAACAGTGAGTATCTGCTGGACCAACAATGAGACAGTAGAGAATATGACTTACTTGGGAACATATCCATTTTGTAACAAAACAATTATAATTGGCAATGGAAGTCGGGTTTATCAGGATGACATGAAAACTAAAAATCTCATTTACTTTGTACATAATATTTCTAAATTTGATATCATATCTTTGATCAATGAAAATGGGTGTCCATTTATCCCTGCCACATGTTGTCCCACCATGAGAGAAAACCAGCTCCCCAAATGTGCAAATGGGAAATACGCACCACCGCCCACTTATTTGGCTATGTTAATGGAATTCTTTGCACAATTAATCTATGCTGAACCAAATACGGTTGGTCATCTCCTGGGAGCAAATCTATGGTTGCTGTGTGGACGGATGGCCTATGATCGCATGCCAACATGATGGAAAGGAGTCTGTACCTTTGGGAAAGTAATCCCATCTCATGTCATTTTAAAATCTTTGGGGACTGCTCATATCCGCAATGCGCGTTCCGCAATGGAAGTAAACTCTGTTTTGAATCATGACTACTGGACACAGATATCAAGGGGAGTTATTCCTGCTTTAGGAGTCATGATGAACTATAGAGATTTGCATCGTTTAAACAATTGGACAGTTACTATGTTTAAAGACACCATTAAAATTCTAAAGCTGCTTGAAGAAGAGCAAGGAAAAATCCTTGACTTTGTCCTGCAAACCAGATATGCGGTGGACACTATTTTGGCTGGCCAAAGGGAAGTTTGCGCTGTGATTCATACACATTGTTGCATGTATATCTCTGATTATTCTCCAAACATTACAGCTACTATACAGCATATGGAACAAACTCTGAGTGAGAATCCATTACAATCGGAGGACGAGGGACTCGACGTGTGGTCTGCACTTTGGTCCTGGTTGCCAGATGGTTCATGGATTCGTCACCTAATTGTTGGAGTGATATTGCTTTTTATACTTTCTCTTTGTGTATGCTGTTGTATCCAATGTCTCCCTGGACTTTTAGGAATGTGTCGGGTGAAGCCTACGGAAGGAGAACTGTTGTTGCAGATGGCGAAAAGCTACCGAGGCATCCGCGATCATCAAAAAACTAAAACAGGGGAGATATGGGAATAAACTTTGACTTCAGTATTGGGTAATGATTAGTCTAAGACCTTATACATACATGTCTGCCTAAGGGTCACTGAGATAAAGCAAGCAAATTAAAAGCAAACACCAGAAACATTTAAGCATCTCAGACGACTGTAAACAATTCTGTGTAATTATTTTAATCCATAATGTGAATGCTTACTATGTACAAAATTCTCAATAAAAGGAAGCACTAGAATTTGCTCTGGACTCCCATCCCAAGTACAACAGCCTGTGTCTCATTCTTTCCATGGGAGACCACCACACCCAAGAGGCTGGCCTTTTAGAACTTGTGCAGCTTTTAGTTGATTTTCATCAAGCAAACCTGAGAAATTTGGCTCTCAAGATTTGTCTCCTTTCCATTTCGCATTAGATTTATGGGCTGGCTCAATACTAGCCACAAATAATGCTATATTAATAAATAACAAAAACTGCTGTTCCTGCAACTATTTTTCAGCTGAAAGCGCTCTCAGCTTTGCATTCCAGTCATCTTTCTCCAACCATTATCTTCCCACAACCTGCTGTGCTTCTCTTGTATCTTTTAGTTCTACTTTTACCTCATGAACCCAAGACCATACTTTTGGAGAGAGGGGCTATGGTTTGTTCAAGAGAAAGGTTTTGAGAAAGGGGAAAAATTAAGGGGCACAGTCATTTCTCTATTATAGAGAGACCCTTTTGAAGGTACATTGCACCCTTCCCCAATTTAGTGATTCCTAGGTACGTTTGATTATAACTTTTATCATTCCCAGTGATGGGTTTTCAAGCTGCAGTCCAACACTTCTGAAGAGCAAGAAGTTAACAAAGATTGATATGGAAAATTAATGGAGAATTAGCATAAACTAAGATGCATTCATCCAGAATTTTACCCTCAAATTGCCCCATTGTTTATGATAGGAGGGATAAATATTTCACTTCTGGATGTTAAATGATAATTCCAACCATTATAGCCAATGACAAAGTGGTCTGACTTTGTAGCTCAACAATATCTCAAAGGAGCAAAATCTTCTAGTTCAAGAAATGATAGCATAAACCAACATATCCCAACCTCACAAAGCCTATATATGTAGATTTCTTATCCCAGCATTTTCAGCAATAGCCATGCAGGGTAGAAATTCTGGGAGTTGCAGTCCACACATCTGGTAATGTAACAGATGGGGAGATCATTAAAGAAAGGTTCAGTCTAGAACTTTCCTGAATATGTGAACAATTAATCAATGGAATGGCTTGCCTCCAGAAACTATGGGTGCTCTATCACTGAAGATTTTCAAGAAGAGATTGGACAATCATTTGTCTTGAATGGTATAAGGTTTCCTGCTCAAGCCCAAGACCTCCAAGGTGCATTCCAACCCTATTAATCTATGAGATATTGCAGTTCCATGAAGAGTAATTTTGTCCAGTTATTTGGTCTTCTCTGAAAGAGAATAAATACATTTTAGTCAGTTGCTTTAAATCTCGGTGGCAGATAGAAGAACCCAACATCTTTCCTCTGAACCCTGATACTGAGCAAACAATGACAACTAATATTAAGCCAGACAGTTTGTCTAAAATGGGAACATTATTCAGCATCTTTGTTCCTGGAGTGCCTGAAAAAGAAAGGATGTCCACTTTAAGGAAGAGAAGAACAAGGATGCTGTTTGTGATAATAGTTTTTGTCTTTTTGAGGTTGTTTGTTATTTTATCCCAGGTACAACCACTCAGAATTCAAAAACCTCCCCCTCCCCCTCCAGGTCCCTTTCTTTGTTTTTATCTCCTGCTCAGCTGTATATCCAGCCTTCTAAGAGTTAAAACTTTCCAGGCTGTACTGCAGATTCCTTGCCTGCAGCCTGCTGCCCTGAGTCAAATTAATCATGTACTGGGAAACACAGCAGGCATGTACTAGCTCTGGGCCTGGTGTATCACGTACTTTCTGGAATCTGTCACATGGGGAGCTTTCTCCTCTAGGCTCAATTGATCCTTTCTCAGTTTGATGCTGTGCTTAATTGTGAGAAGAGCCTGCGTTTTTGTTCTTCTTCATCTGAACTTAATGGACTACTCTTGCCAACCTCATCCAAAGACTGCCACAAGAGAACTGACAAGCATGAAAAGCTTTCTGTCCATGCACAAAATATCCAATATCCAATGTCAGGAGGACAGCATTAGAGATAAACTATATAGAATCTTTTGTGTGCAAGAGGGCGTATTTTTTCCTCATCCACAACAAAGCACAATTTCTTTTCCTGGTACATCCCTTCAATTACCAGCTAGCATTGTTTACTGGGAGAGAAGAAAAGCAGGACAACCCTTCATTCAAGGGGCAACATTCATGCCAAAATATGCTGCTCATCTTTGGGTGAACCATGCCCACACTCTGACAAGCCAAACACATTTGGTGGGCATCACAGTAAACTGATAAAGGGAGCTTGTGGTAACTACTTAATAGGATTTTTAAACATTCCTGTGTTTTAGTAAATTTCCAGCATTTGTAATTGCAGGCTTTAAAAAAATCTTATCGTTTCAAAATATCAGCTTGATACACTAACAATCAATAGTGTAAAACGACTTGCTTAAATTTCAATGGTTTCAATGGATCTATTCTAAGAATGATTAAGGTGGGATCCAACCTCATATTTGGATTAATGGTTGGGGTTGGATTGCCAATTTATCACACAATTTTGCTTCCCATGAACTAGGTCTGCTGTGTATAGGATTTTCTGCATTCAATGGTCCTATGAAGATAGAGTTAGGGTATACCAGCATATTGTTAGGACGATAATATCTTCCTTATAAATTTTTGTTGCATTTGCACTTCCCTTCTCACTTGCTAGACCAGCGGTCCCCAACCTTTTGACCTTGGCAGCCTGGGCTGGTGCAGGGGGAACAAGCCGTGTGAGGGGAAGGTGCATGGTCTTGGGCACAGCTCCATTAGTGCAACTGGTGGTGTGCATGCCCTCCAATCACATGAACCGAGGGCACTTGCACTCATGCACGAAGCTTCACTCACATGAGCAGAGTGCTCACACAAGTGGAGCTTCATGTACGAGCACAAGCACCTGCCACTCTAGTGCCTTCCACTCCTGCAAGTGCAGCTTCGTGTGCGAACATAAGTACCCGCCACTCAAATGAGTGGAGGTTTATGTATGTGTGCACTTGTCCATTGCTTGCATGGCCTGGTTTGAAACAGGCCATTGCCTAGTAGTGGACCACAGCCCAGGAGTTGGGGACCCCTGTGCTAGATCATTCCAATAAATCAGGAACAAAACCTCACCAAAATTGGCATGAATCCATGGTCCAGGTTGATCTTGTATCACTCAGCCTTATACTTTGGAAATTACTTAAAATACATTTGTTCAGGCCATTTAAGGTATTAATTAATTCTCTCCTTGGAAGTTATCCTCACCTCTGTTGAGTGAAATTGTTTTCAAGCAGCTGATAAAGAATCAGGGCCAACTCCTGTTGTTCTGAGGATGTTGTCCTAGATAGTAGCTTGGAATTCCTTTAATAAATGCATTGCATTGGAAATTGAAATCCAATTGTTTTCCTGGGCATGGTAGGCGGTTTTATCTGGGTGACAGTTTGCAGGACATGCACATATTTCATAAAACAATAATGCTTGAAGTGACCATAGAGGCCGTCTATTACACACACACATGCGCGTGTACACACACACACACATATACAACCTATGTTGCTCTTCTCTGCACTATTTCCAGTTCCTCAGCATTCTTTTTGTATTGTAGCAATAAAAACTGAATAGATCCAGGTGTGGTGTGACCAGTACAACACAGAGAGGAATTATAATTTACCTGATCTCAACATTATATACCACTATTGAGGTAGCCTGACATTGTATTGGTTCTTCTGGCACCTGCTTCACGCTGTTGGTTCATGCTTAATCTGCAATCTACGAGGAAACTCAGATTCTTCACAAATTGCTGAGCTATGTACTACCTACGTTCTATACCAGTGGGGGCATCTATACCAGTGGTAGCTAACCTTTTGGGGCTCCTATGCCAAAAATTGTGCACGTGCTGGCACTCGTGTGCTTGCATGCCAGCACCCAGAAGGCAATGCACCCCCATGCCCCTTGCACATGCAGGTGCAATTCCCCCCATCCCCCCTTACCTGCACTGTGCTTCACAGCTGATTTTCGGCTGGTTTGAGGCCTTTTTCAGCCTCCCAGAGGCCTGAAAAAAGCCTCTGCAGGCCAAATAGGCCAGGTGTCAGCCTTCAAGATCTTCTACTTCTGCTTTGCATCTTTCGGCTGCCATAAGTAACGGGGGAGGAGGGGGGACAAGTATGGGAAGCAAGCTGGAGGCGGTAAAACTTAGCATTGTATAAACTGAGGAGGGGGGAGAGTGCATTCTTGCTTAGGCTTCTATTTCTTGCTTAGCTTTCATTTCTCTGTGCAGCTGCAAACCTTTATCGAAGTATGCCAAGATCAACGGACAGAAACTTCATCACCACCTGAAGATGTCCACATGATGATATTTACAACTTTTAATTGGAAGAACCATTTGAACTATTGGGGGTGGGAACATTTCCATCACTTTGTATATGTGATTTACGCACCTATTTCCTCAGATTTAGAATCTTCTTGTTGCTACCACTTCATTTCCAGTAAAAGACATCTTTTCTCTAATTAAAAGAGTCTAAGTATTTCTTTCTTGGATTTTGAATGGAGCACCAGCTGACACCCGGAAATGATGAAATGGGCCTATTTGACCTATAGAGGCTTTTTTCAAGCCTCTGGGTGGCCAAAAAAGGCCTCAAACTGGCCAAAAATCAGCTGTGAGATGTGCACATGCGCATTGAGGTAAGTTTGCCTGTGGCTCGCATGCCAGCACAAATGGCTCTGCATGCCACCTGTGGCACGCCTGCCATAGGTTCGCCATCACAGATCTATACATTTGATTGTTCCTACCTAACTCCAGAACCCTTCATTTCTTGCCATTGAAGTGCACTTTTGAGCAAAAATGCCCAGTGTTCAAATTTATCAAGTTCCTTCTGCAAATTTGCTGAGCTTCCCTTTTGTCCTCTCATCTAAATCATTTATAAAACTATTGAATTGCACTGGGCCCTAGACAAAAATTACCTGAGAGGAATAAATTATTTATCCAAATAATTTAGATTTACTGAAAACATGGTAATGGAGACACATGGTTTTTTTCAGGGGTGGGATTCCACTGGTATAACAACCGGTTTGGTGATCGTGTGTGTGTGCCACGTTTAGAAAAGCTCTAATACTTACCTTTTACAACAGTCCCTGTGAATAAAACAGCTGAGGTGCAGCAAAGCACTCTGCCACGCAAATCAGTTGTGCTCTGAACAAAGGAAATAAAGCACAGGAAAGAGCAGGGGTAGGCAGGTGGGCCCATATGCTCATTCAGAGCAAGGGGTTCGCCTGAACCAGTCTGAACCAGTCTGAACCACTGTATAATCTTCCTAGGAGTGTGTGTGTGTGTGTGTGTGTGTGTGTGTGTGTGTGTGTGAGAGAGAGAGAGAGAGAGAGAGAGAGAGAGAGAGTGTTAAATTCAAGCATTGTCTTCCTTTCTGTCCTTCCTGTTAAATTCAGGCATTGTCTTCCTTTCAAGTTATACAATATATTGCTAGATCAAGGAGTTTTCTATCACATTAAAATGGCTGCCTGATCACATCAGTAATATTAGAACCAGCAGTGTGCAGAAAGCTCAATTTGATTAGTCTCGTGGCCCAATTGTGATAGTTATTAATATCCTGTGCTGGAAACTCTTCAATGGCATCTTCTGTTCTTTCCTTCTTGCATCCTAGCATGGACTTCTGTTTTTCTAAAAGAATTTAGAATTTAGAACTCTTTTATTGGCCAAGTGTGATTAGACACACAAGGAATTTGTCTTGGTGCAGATGCTCTCAGTGTACATAAAAGAAAAGATACATTCATCAAGAGTCAAGAATCATAAGGTACAACACTTAATTATAGTCATAGGGTACAATAAGCAATCAAAGGCTATGATAAGTCACAATCCAACTAAATTTGGATCTCTTCAGAGTTTCTAAGCACAAGATAATGAGGTAAGCAAATTTTTAGAAAGTGAAATGGATTTGCAGGCCCAAAAACCCTTAACAATAGTCTCTTTCTTGCAGAAATGGATGCTGTGACTGCTAGGTTTTCTTTGAACGATGTTGCATGCATAAAAAGGCTGAAAACAGAAACAGAGCAAGGATAAGGCAGAGTTGCCAAGAAACCAGATTCATCCCATTGGCCATGGGACTGTCTTTCCTATTCAGCAGTTGCTTCCATGCCAGGATGAGCGAACCAAATGACAAGCCTGATGGGGAAGATTCCTGTATGAATTTTTAGTGTGCGCTCTGTTTACTAATACAGTAATGTAATGATTTCCAGTTTGGGTAGGACCTGATATGCAATTTGTAAAAAAAAAAAAAAAATCTACTCAAAAAGCTGCAGACATAAAACAGCTGGCAGGTAATGCGTATTATTAGAATACTCCAAAAAAGAAGTATGCAGGGATTGTAAAGAGGGAATTCGCCTTCAAGGTGTGAACAAAAAATGCTTGTGAAAGTTGGACAAGCCACATTTGTTACATCTTTACCCTCTTGGTTTTTCTTTTCGAAATGTTTCTCCCTTCAAACACAGCATGTCCCTTTTCTCCATTCCAAAAGTTCAGCTGGAAAGTTTAGAAGTGCACCTTTCTGTGGTACATAGAAGATTTTTTTTCCTTTACAGATCCTACTGTGAGTGAAATTACTAGGACCACCTGGTTTTAGCCAATTTCATTCACAGGAGGTGTCCAGAATAAAAGGCTTTGGTAGTAGGTCAAAACCACTACTCTTGGCTCTCTGCAATACTGATATTAAATTGGGGGGATGTTGCCCATTAAGGAATGTCTTGGAGGGAAAATGGTGACCATTTTGTTTATGTCTTCCAATGGTGCATCCTTTACACATACAATTTCTTCAGACATGTTTTAAATATTTCTCACCTGAGACTAAAACATGAACCTATCATTTAAGAACAACTTGCATGTAAGAACTGAGAATGATTCTGAATAATTTGCTTTCTAAAAATCTGAAGAAGATGGTACATATATACCTTACAGAATAGAAGCCAGAAAGAAACTAGCTGATAGGGGAGTTCAAAATTAAGAACTTTGACATATCAGTACTGTTACTGTTTTAGCCTGTCTCTGGACACTTGGAGCTCAAAACAGAGTTTGTATTCTAATAGCCAAGTAAGACCAATCCTCTTTGTGCAACATATAGAATCTATAATTGCAGTGGTGGTATACTACCAGTTCGGCCCGGTTCACATGAACCGGTAGTAAAACTGGTTAGGCCAAACTGGTAATTAAAAAAACCTCCGATCAGCTGAGAGGAGGGGGAAAAAAGCCTCCAAGAATCAGCTGAGAGGATAAAAGACCGAAAAGTTCATGGAAGAGTGGGAGGGTCGCTCCTAGCTTTTTGTTTCTTCATCCTCTCAGCTGATTGACTTGACAGGTGCATGCATATTAGGTGCGTGCGTATGCGTGTGTACACACAATCACCCACTGAACTGGTAGTGACTAAGGTACTATGTTGGTATAGTATACTATAGAGTTGTAATTGCAGGAATGTTCCAATCTCGGATGGCAAACCTCAGATAAAGAATGTTTCCAAGCAAATACAACTCAGGCAAACAAAGTCACTAATCTATGGATAAAGGAGGATTAGAGAGGGGAAGTAGACATATGTTAGACTTTAACTAGAGATAATTAATTGTATGGATTACTGTACTAAACAGTAACGAAAGTTAAACAGTAACCAAAGTTAACCAATGAGGGAGGATAACTAAAAATGTATATAAATGCAAGACTATATTCCAATAAAGATCATCATAATTCAGTTGTTCATGATCAAACAACTCGACTGCCTCGACATTACAACAGTATACTATACATTTTCAACCTAATAAAATAGGGCCTTTCCTCACTTTGAGACTCACCAAATCACAAGCATGGCCTGATGAAATTGTTTCTCCTGTGATGACATTGCCTTCATCTTGTCCCCAATCCATGAGTGAACAAAACTGTCTTTCGCTGTACTTCTACTGAACAGATGTTTTCCTCTATCTTAATGGTAGCCTGAACACGTATCAGATCTGTTTTGTCAGAATCGGATTTTGCTTTGGAGACTGAAAATTTCATTCCAATTTCTGCTACCTCAAGGATTTCAGCTCGGGTCATAGATAGAACAGCTGATTACTGATACCAAACCTTGTGTGGGAATTGTGAAATTTCGAACACGGTTTCTCAACTTTAGTAATCCTAGGACCATGATGGCACAGGTGGCACACAGAACCATTTGTGCGGGAACACGAGCTGCAGGCAAACTTATCTCACTGCATGCCTCACAGCTTATTTTTGCCTGGTTTGAGGCCTTTTTCGGCCTCCCAGAGGCTTTAGGAAGGCTTCTGCAGGCTTTTCAGGATGAAAACTAGGCCCATTTCATCACTTCCTGTTTTTCTGGAAATACCGGAAGTCATGAAACGGGGCTAGTTCTTGGCCTGAAAAGCCTGCAGAAGCCTTCCTGAAGCCTCTGGGAGGCGAAAAAGGCCTCAAACTGGCCAAAAATCAGCTGTGAGGCACAGTGCAGGTAAGGGGGCAGAGGGGGATGGCTGGGTGGGGATTGCATGTGCACATATAGGGGGCATGGGGGAGGTCGCATTGCCTTCTGGGTCCTGCCATGTGAGCATGAGCAAGTAAGCACGTGCACAATTTTTGGCACAGGACCCAAAAAAGTTAGCCACCACTGTCCTAGGATGTGCAGACTTCAACTCCAAAAATTCCCCCCCCCCCCCCAGTCAGCATACAGGCTGGGGAATTCTGTGAGTTGAAATCCACATATCTTAAAATTGCCATGGTTGAGAAACATTTTCTAGTCTAGAGAAGATCAAGCTGCTGTCACATGTTTAATCCAGAATTTCATCAATGACAATATATATTCATAATTAAACTATCACAGGATATTAAGTATTGCAAAGGCAATGTTGATTACCAGCTTTCAAAAGAGATTTAGATAAAACTATCATGACAATAAATGACAAAAGTCAGACATTACTTCCATTACCAGAAATAGTTGTAAGCCTTCCAGGAGAATACAAACAGGAGGAAGACATTGGGTTCTTGCTTGTGAGCATTTTCTACAGTATCTTGCTAGTCACTTTGGAACTATGGTGCCTTCTTTTCAATTGGCTAAAATGGGCACCATGGATACCAGAAAAAGCAGTGCACCTCATTTATTCCTTCCTCTTTTGTCTCATTCTTTATACTGAGAGTCATTGGTTACCACACTTAACTCTTCATTAACTGCATCTATGGAAAATCCTCACCTATGCAGAATCTAGAAGGAAACCAGCACATTTGAGATGTTCTGCAAGGTTTACTGGCATTTTAAATAATTACCCACATTTCTGCTAACATCTATAGACTACCCAACAGCTACTAGACAAACTGCTAGTGTGCAGTTGCAGCTACAAGAGTTTAATCTCTATGTCACTGACTATAGTAAGGATCAGCATGCTGGTTATGGCACTGTTGGGATATTTTAATTTTAAGAACATATTGTGGGTGCACTCACAATATATTTCAACCTGGTAAGATTGTTTTTGAGATCTCTAGTCTTTCAGGGCATTCTTTACAACCTCATCTTCCCTTGTTCTTTTCTCTGGATAGACTGTATACCTCCAAAGATCTAGGACAACCTTCCAATGTTTGATTTTTGAGGAAGAATGGATTCTGTGGATAGCAAGGGAAGTGTCTGCAGGTGTTTTGTTGCTTTTAGCTTGCATATCACTATTAAAAGGGTCCCTTTTAGATGGCTAGTTGGCTTCCACCCCATCAAATAGAGATTTTAAATCTGATGAAATCACTCACTGGAGACTTTTTCTGCAAAAACTGTGGCACATGTTATTTGTGTATGTATGTGTGTGCATACATACATACATACATACAAATGGCGGCGCGTGCAGATGCAGCGGCTACTCGCTCTCCTGATAATGCGGTGTTTATGTGTTCTTCGTTGTGTATGTATAAGCGTTTGTCACGTCTATGTGCTTCAAGGCAAACATACAGCCGTAAGAGACTTTTAGAAGTCGGCAGAACGGGACTTATTGAGTTAAATCTGGCGTGCGTGGAGACGCTACGGAGCTACGGTCTTCTCCAGCGGCCTGCTACGCTGCCGACCCCCACGGGAGCTACACGCCCGCTTTGGACGCGCCGCAGGCGGTGCGCGAGAAGGAGGAAGCGAGGCAAGCGTGGAGGTATCCGAGCGAGGCTAGCGGCTAACCCAAACAAGCCAGCTATTCCATCCATCCTACTCGCCAACGTACGCTCTTTGGACAATAAACGGGACCACATACGGCTCTTGCGATCATCTCAGCAGTCCGTGAGAGAATGCTGTGTTTTTGTTTTCACTGAATCATGGCTCTACGATGGCGTTCCGGACTCCGCCATTCAGCTTGAGCAGCTAACATGCTATCGGGCTGATAGGACTCTTACTGAGAGAGGTAAGACCCGCGGTGGTGGGATCTGTGTTTACATCAAAGACGCCTGGTGCCAGGACACAGTAGTGATACGAAAACACTGCTCAGCCCTTGTGGAGTTTATGCTACTTAAGTGTCGGCCCTTCTATCTGCCGAGGGAGTTTACAGCCGTCTTGCTAGCCACTGTTTACATCCCTCCCTCCTCCAACAACAAGGACAGGGAAGGGGCACTGTGGGAGCTGAACAGTGCTATCAGTGAACAACAGATAGCACATCCAGACGGGTTTCTCATCGTGGCGGGGGATTTCAACCATGCAAACCTCAAGTCGGTGTGTCCACAGCTACACCAGCACATTGACTTTCCTACAAGGGGAGACAATATACTGGACCTTGTTTACACTACTCAGCGAGGAGCCTACAAAGCCTCCCCTCTCCCCCATTTGGGTGCTTCTGACCACATTACAGTTATGCTAATGCCGGCATACAGACCAAGGACTAAAGTCAATAAACCGGTTCAGAAACAAACTAGAGTGTGGCCAGAAGGTGCTTCCTCTGTGCTCCAGGACTGTTTTGAAACTACAGACTGGGACATGTTCAAAGAGGCAGCCACCTATAATGGCCACACTGACATTGAGGAATACACAGAGACTGTTACTGCCTACATCACTAAATGTATTGATGATGTCACGGAAACAAGGACCATCACAGCACGGGCCAATCAAAAGCCTTGGCTTACAGGAGAAGTCTACAGGCTACTGAGGGCCCGGAATGCCGCCTTCAGAGCAGGTGATGATGTCGGCCTGAGAACAGCCAGGGCCAACTTGGACCGGGGCATCAAAGAGGCAAAGAGGCAGTACACCAGGAAGATAGCCCACCATTTCAGCGACAGCAGTGACACCAGGAGCCTGTGGCAGGGTCTTCAGACCATCACGGACTATAAACCCCGACCTCGGACCTGTGACAGTGACACCACTCTGCTGAACAACCTGAATGATTTCTTCGGTCGTTTTGAGGCACAGAACAGCACTCCTGCACGTAAGTCCGCACCTCCACCTGACGACCATGTGCTGCGCCTGTCTCCAGCCAGCGTGAGACGATCCTTTTCCAGGATTAGTGCCCGCAAGGCTGCGGGGCCGGACAACATACCTGGTCGCGTACTAAAGGACTGTGCAGTGGAACTCACGGATGTCTTCACAGACATCTTTAACACCTCTCTGAGCCAGGCTGCTGTCCCCACATGCTTCAAACTAACCACCATCATTCCAATACCTAAGAAGGCTTCCCCTTCCTGTTTTAATGACTACCGCCCCGTCGCACTGACTTCCATCATCATGAAGTGTTTCGAACGGTTAGTCATGCAGCACATTAAATCCATCCTTCCTCCCACCTTGGATCCCTTTCAGTTTGCATACCGGGCCAACAGGTCCACCGACGATGCAATCTCCACCGCTCTCCACTCAGCTCTCACCCATCTGGACACCAAGGACTCACATGTCAGAATGCTGTTTATAGACTTTAGCTCAGCGTTCAACACCATCATCCCCCAGCAGCTTATACAAAAACTGGATCGGCTGGGCGTGAACACCACACTGTGCAACTGGCTGTTGGACTTCCTGACTGGGAGACCCCAGGCAGTCCGGGTTGGCGGCAACACATCAAGAACCATCACTCTGAATACGGGGGCCCCCCAGGGATGTGTGCTCAGCCCCCTACTCTTCACTCTGCTGACCCATGACTGCACACCCAAGCACAGCACCAACATCTTTGTCAAGTTCGCGGACGACACAACTGTTGTTGGTCTCATCCACAACAACAACGAGTCCAACTACAGGGATGAGGTGAGCCAGCTGACCACGTGGTGTGGTGACAACAACCTCTCTCTCAACGTCGACAAAACCAAGGAGATCATCATCGACTTTAGGAGAGCACACACCCAGCACCCCCCACTGTCCATCAACGGCACAGTTGTGGAGAGAGTGAGCAGCACCAAATTCCTGGGCGTGCACATCACAGAAGACCTCACCTGGAGCACCAACACCACATCACTACACAAGAAAGCACAACAACGCCTCTACTTCCTCCGCAGACTGAGAAACGCTAGAACCCCTACCCCCATCATGCACTCCTTCTACCGTGGGACCATTGAGAGCATCCTGACCAGCTGCCTCACTGTGTGGTATGGCAGCTGCACAGCATTCTGCCATAAGACCTTGCAGCGCACAGTGAGAGCAGCTGAGAAGATCATCGGTGCCCCCCTCCCACCCATCCACAATATCTATAATACACGACTGACCCGCAAAGCCATCCAGATCTCAGGCGACGCCACTCACCCCACACACAGCTACTTCAGCCTCATGCCATCAGGCAGGAGACTGAGGAGCCTTCGGGCTAGGACCAGCAGACTAAGGGACAGCTTTGTCCACCAGGCTGTCAGGCAGTTAAACTCCCTGCCAGCTCTCCCCCCCAGTCTGTTTCCGCTGCCCCCGGACTAAACACTACATATATACACATACATATATTGTGTCTCAATTGCTGCTATTTCCCTTGCACTTTGCACTTACAGCACTTTTAATGTTTTAACTTTTTATCTTGCACTTTATTGCCCTTGAATCTGTCGCACTAGTGTTACTTGTCCATTGTTTTTATTGTATTTGTCTGTTTACCTTTTTTACTGCACTGTGGAAGAGTGGGAACGAAATTTCATCCCTATATATGATATGACTGTCATGTATTGGAGTGACAATAAAGAAACCTTGACTTGACTTGACCTTGATACTGTGTGTGTATACACACACGTAAACATATTTGTATGTATGAGTGCATGTCTGTATGTGTGTATATAAGTGTTCATTTATGTTTGTCTCTATATGCATTGGTTAGTAGCAGGGGTGGGATTCAAATTTTTTAACAACCAGTTTTGTGGGCATGGCTTGGTGATAATGTGACTGGGTGGGTGTGGCTAGGTGGTCATGTGACTGGGTGGGTCAAAAGAGAAACTCACTTTAACAATGCTCTTAGAGCAGAAGGTTGGACTAGATTACCTCCGAAGTCCCTTCCAGCCTTGGACTGCTGTGCTATTTCTGTTATAAACTAATAAAGGCGTTTAATAAAGTTTTAATAATCTTAAGTAAAAAGCAGGGTTCTAATCCTGCACTTCTGATTGGTCGATAATAGCGACACCGGATTGGTCCTTTCTGGGACATCTGATTGGCTGTTAACGAGCCAACTCTCATGGGTTCAAGGGTTTAACACTTCCATGTTTTTCATTGGCTAATAGGACAGCAGCCTACCCTATAAAAGGGCTGCTGCTGCCCTAGGTGATTGCTCTGTTCAGTATGCTTTATAAAGAGTTGAAGTTCACTGTTCACTGCCTCGTCTCCGCTCCTTGCACCCATGCGCAGAACTTAACAATTTTAAAGTATCCTCTGAAGCTGCATCTAGTTCCAGGGTTTGTTGACCTTCCTTCCTCTTCTTTTTCTTTCCCTCCCTCCCTCTATCTGTCCATATCTCATTCACTTTCCCTTCCCTCTTTCTCCTTTCCCTCCCTTTCTTTCTTTCTCCTTTCCCTCCCTTCCTCTTCCTTTTTTTTCTCTTTCTTTCTCCCCTACCTCCCCTCCCTCCCTCCTTCTTTCTTTTGCTTTCTTTTTTTCTTCGCACCCCCTGCACCCCATTTTGGGCCTAGTAAGCCTCCCTGCAGCCTCCTGGGAGCAAAAATGGGGTACAGAGCCCCCATGCCCGGTTTTTCTTCCCAAGAAGCTTCAGGGAGGCTCCATAGGCCCAAAACAGGGTGTGGGAGGGTGCAGCACTACCCTACCATCCCATTTTGGGCCTAGCAAACCTCCCTGGAGACTCAGGAGAGCCAAAATGGAGCATCAGGGGGTGGCGCCATCCCCCCTGCACCCTGTTTTGGGCCTAGCAATCCTCCCTGAACTTACCTGGGAGCCAGAACCAGGCGCATGGGGACTCCTGGGAGGGGCAGGTAGGGGTTGGGCAGGACCAGCTGGTCTTCGGAACTACCAGTTCACTGAACTGGATGTAAAATTAACATCTGGTTCACCCAAATTGGCCCGAACCAGCTGAATCCCACCCCTGGTTAGTAGCATATTTAAAATTAATTGCCTGAAAAATATTTTTTAATCCCATTTATAAATTTAACCAATTTTTGTTAGCATACATAAATAAATAAGAACATTATTCCATCATACACAAATTTCCTTCATTGCACTTACACATACACGCAGTTGCACACATTAATCCATTTAGAAAAGGCCATGACAACTGGATTTCAGCAAGAATACTGCTGTACATGCTGAATTTATAAACCTGCCAAGGTGTGTGGGTTGCTGTTGTGTTAGGAATGGTCTCTTGCCTAGATTACTGTTTAGAGAACTTTGAGAAATTTAGCTGTTTATGCTCAGCCTACCAGATCTGGGTGGCATAAATCCAGGCCCAAGTATTCCTCAACTTACAACCATTAGTTTAATTATGGTTCAAAGTTACAAAGATCTCAGAAAAACTGACTTATGATACATTCTCTAATGTATGGCTATTGCGCCATCCCCATGGTCACATGATCACAATTTGGCAGTTTAACAACTGGGTCATATTTATGACAGTTGCAGTGTTTTGGGTGTGTGACCTTCCCCCCTGGCTTCCCACAAGCAAAATCAATTGATTCACTTAACAGTCATGTGATTCACTTAATGACTGCAGTGGTTCATTTAATAATTGTGGTAAAAATAGTAATAAAATTGGTTGCAGTCACTTGCTTTATAACAGTAGCAAGTTAATGATGGAAATTTTGGTCCCAATTGAGGTCAAAGTCAAGGACTACCTGCCTTCATTGCATGGCAACGAAGAGAAAGAAAACTATCTTGGCTGCCACCTTGTGGCCCTCAATTTTTTGTAAGATCTGTAGCTTTTATTCCTTAGTTATTTAACTAGTTTATATGGCCACCTATCGCTCAACTCTCGGAGGGTATCACAGAATTAAAACTCAAATACCACTAAGCAATAATAAATATACACAATGGCAATGGAGGATAATAAAATCATCAACAAATATTGTGTGAATCCCATGGGCTCAATTTATGTCCCAACTCCTATGCTTGGGAAAACGTCCATATTTTTAAGGGTTTACAAAATACCAACAGGATCGGTGCCAATTGTCTCTTGGGTTTTGGGGTATATAGTGTTTGAAAAAGCAGGAGGAAAAAAGGCTATTTTTTAGGTTCTCCGAGACCTAGCACAAGCAAACAAATGGGAAGATGTGTTTGTACCTGGGGACAAACGCAAGAAAATCTAAGCATGCTAATTCTGTAGATCTCACTGCGTTCAATAGGTAAAAGAGCCTCATTGGCGCAGTGGTTAGAGTGCGGTACTGCAAGCTACTTCTGCTGCAGCCAGCTGCCTGCAATTTGGCAGATAAATCTTACCAGGCCCAAAGTTGACACAGCCTTCCATCCTTCCGAAGTGGCTAAAATGAGGGCCCAAATTTTTGGAGGCAATATGCTGACTCTGTAAACTGCTTAGAGAAGGTTGTAAAGCACTATAAAACTATATATAAGTCTAAGTGCTATTGCTATCACCCAATTTCATTTTCTGAAATGGAGAATATCTTTGCCCTCAATGGCTCTCTCTTTGTTACAGAACTTCTGTAATATATGTTGCCCCTTCTTCTTTCTCTGAGATTCTTCATTGCAAACATGCACCCTCTATAGCTACAGATTGACAAGAGAATAGAGTAGGGCTAGTATCCTCATCTGAAGCTTTTTGAAGGTTCCAGCTGCTTTGGCTGTCCCCTGCAGGATATAGTCAAGAGGCATCCATGACAGTGCAGTTGAACTTCCTCCCACAAGTCACACCAACTCTCAAGCTGTCCTGTTCACCCAATAGTTTGGGGACATATCAAAGAATGGGACTGAAGCTTTAGAATGAGTGGCTTCAAAATCTCAACCAATATACTCCATGCCATTCTGTTATAACTTTACCAAAGCAGCATCACTTGAGTAGCTATTGAGACCATTTTTCCTTTGTTCTCTGGAGAGTACTTCCAAAACTTATTCTGTCCATTCATAGTGGCATGCAGAACTCTATAGTCTTTAGATATAAAAATGCACTGCAGGTGATAGCTGTTGGGACCTTGATATGTTTTAAAGTCAGCATTTCTATAACTTGTGTTTATAACATGCCATATATAGTAAATTGGTGAAATTTTAAAAATGCACACACATTGTGGTTATGTATTCCTTTTCTTATTGAAGATTGGGGAACTTCTTAATGTTACAAAGTTTAGTGTTTGACCAAGACCATATTTGGTCTTGGAATGTTTGCTCTGAATCTGGAGCTCAACTATCACCTGTGGCTCCAAATAGCTGTAACACGCACAGCAGTCACACCCCACCCCAGTAAATCATTTTGGCAGTTGAGGCAAATTATGTGAGGATAACCAGTGGGGTCTTCAATTCTTGGAGGGAGAGGGATTTGTCCACCCCTCTCCCCCCATGAAGTCTGATGCTGGCAAATTGAGTGGAAGAGATGATCAGCAGTCCAACTGTCAAGAAGGTGGACTCAGCTGGCATTTGGACCTCTTGGTCATCCACTGCAACAGGAGAGGTCTCCAGCTGTAACAATTGTTACTGGATGAGAGTCTCCTCTGCTGACACAGTGGAACTGTCCCTGTGTAACAGTTGTTCCATTGAAAATTCCATCATGAATAGATTTCTTTTGGGTGGTTAATCTTCATCTACAATTAAGCAGAAAATCAGCTCAGTCCAAACCTAATTTATTGCATCCTGTAGTGATAGGGGAATAATGAAACAACAGGTGGAGATGACTACTGACAGTTGTTGTTACAAACCTTCATGTTTGGGCTAGTGGTCATTTGTCTCAGTACCCAGGGCCACAGAGATATCAGGAAGCGTCCAGGGTGATTGGGTCATCCTTCTACATGGGAGAAAAGGTGAGAAAAGGCACCCTAAATATTGCTTGCCTCACACCATTTGATTAGTTAACTGCACCCAATAGATCATCTGCTGGGTGGTGGAGAACCAAGAAAAATGAATCAAAGAAAACTCATTTTTGGGAACTGGAATTCCCATACCATTCTAGATAGAGACAAAGCCAAAACGATAAACAGCATTTATAGCAGCCAGACCTCATCTTCATAACACTAACTGCTGCATTCAGTGAGATCAGGTTGGCAGATGAAGGTTCATTATAGGAGGCAATGAGTGGGTATATGTTCTTTTGGAATGAGAAAACACAGATTGACAATAGGACTCACTTTTCTTAACTTTCCTTTGATTCTTTATATCTTTTATGGCATTTAAAAATTCTAATAAAATAAATTTAAAGAAGAGAAAAGATTGGCCTGGAATACCTCTCAATCTTTGAAACCCCCTTATTTCCCTTAAGCCCTCTTTTTAATTGAAATTTATTGATAATTTTTTCCTCACTTGGAACCATGGAAAAGAGTAATCAAATTCTATCATGACCTTAGCAACTTCCATTGCACCATTAATCTTTGTCATAGCCTTTCTAGAATATAAGTCTACTTCCTTGAGGTCATTGGCTAAATAAACATTGGCTAAATAAATATCACATTATTTAGGAAATCTGCTGGTTGCCATGTAGATCCATTGGTTTCCAGTTTCTACCCTGAACATATTGTTGGACCAAATATATATAGGCAGGCTTTATGCCATGGCTAAATTTGTCCTGAACCACTTGACAGAGATGCCCAACTGTTGAGTAATTCAACTAGGCATTCAGGAAACTGAACTACAATCCAATGAGATCAATAAACAAATCAATTGAGCCAGATCAATTCCCAGGGAAACCTATTAAAAAAAAACAGATTACAAAATCAGAACAGAACATACTGATTGTCACCTTCAGCTCACAACTCAAGCCATTCAAAGTCATTATTAATAAACCCAAAATAAGTAAACATTCTCAAGAGCTTTGAATTCCCAAAAGTAAAATTTTATTAAATAACATTTTGATACTGAAAAATCAAAACCAGCTCTGGCTTTTCCACACAAATGCTTGCCTGGTTAGTTTCCCTTTCTCCCCACCCCTGCGTGATGACATTGTCCAATTATGAGGTGTCCTTTTATGGGAACATCCCACCTCCTCCTCATGCACCTGGAAAGGTGACCCTGATGGTTTCCAGACTCTCACAATCTGTGCACAAAATCTTAGCACTCCATTCCACCCTCCCCTCCCCCCAGTTCATTGGTAAATTGAATAGCATTAACATTTGAAAGAAGCAAAGCGGTTCAATCTTGACCTGCTGACCTGCTGAAGAAAGGGGATGCTTGGAGAGTATTAAAACATAGATGAACACCTAGGTAGTCTTAGCCATCAACAAGCTCCTTGGCCTTTGAGGATATTTTGCATGGAACCTTGTTACTAATTTGTGCTAATTGTGGCCCCCCACCCACGCATCCTTTCCACTGTATTGTTATCTCCCCTTAAAATACCTTGAGCCCAACATCTTCTTGATTTCATAGTGTTCCTTTCCCCTCAGTACAATGGGAGGTGGACTTGCCCTTAACTTGGAGCCTTCGAAGGGTTTCAAGAAGCTACAGAGGAACCCTGGGTGGGCTTGCCTAGCAATTCCTACCACCGGTGGGACTGCATGAGCCAGAGCTCCTGCCATTGCAGGGACCCCTTGGGCTTGTCCCACAGCCACTGTAGGCAAGGCAGCCACCCCTCAGGGATTCCCAGCTTCTTGCCCCATGTTCCCCAGCCTCACAGTCAGGGTGGAGATGGGGATGAGGCTGCCAATGCTTGGCCAGTCCCAAGCTCTGCTTCCAGGACTGACAATTTTATTGATGCTGCTCCCCGCATCTCCATTCTGACAAATCTCTCATGAAGCTGCTTTATCAAAGGGCTGTGGCATGCGGTCAGGGATTTCCACTCCACTGACTCTTCCCAGTCCACAGCCCTCCTGGCCTTCCATTTCCTTTCTTGAGTCATAGCAACCCCAGGTGGGATCAAAGGGACTACTACTTTGGTTGCCTTCCTCACCCCACTTGGCCATTTCATCTTCAGGTCAGGACAGGGGGATCCTGCCATGGCTTTTTTTCCCTTGCACTGGCAGCTGCTTCATCTTCTCTGCCTTTAGCTTGGATTGGGTCACCATCATCTGCATCCTGGAGTCTTCCTGGGCCATTGCCAGTGTTTCCTGTGGAGGGGCAGATCCAAGCTTTGTTATGCCATCAACTTTTCACTCCGTATCGGACATTGTTATATCACAGCTTTCTCAAAGGCATCCAAGTAGGCTGCATTAAGTTAAAGGAGATCTGGTTTAATGTCAACATCTGACTAGTGAACCCAAAATAAATAAATACTCTCAAATTCCCAAAAGTAAAATTTTATTGGATACACCATTTTGGTACTGAAGAATCAAAACTAGGTAAGGTTTTCCCACGCAAATGCTTGCCTAGTTAAGCAAAAGCCTCCCTTTCTCCCCATCCCTGTATGATGACATTGTCCAATTATGAGACATTCTTTGGTTATTGGAACACCCCACCTCCTTTTCATGCACCTGCAGTGGTGTCCTTGATGGTTTCCAGACTCTCATGATATGCGAACAAAATTTCAGCACTCTGTTCTATTCTTCCCTCCCCCCAGTTCATTGGCAAATTGAAAAAGCAAATCTTGACAATTATAACCTATATTGAATAATGACACTAGCAGTTTCTTGGCACTGGATGATAGACAGGTAGTTCTGTGCACAGACAATTGCCCAACTTGAAACAGATCCTCAGTAGCAAAAAGAAACAACAGAATAATGTCATTTACATGGAAACCAAACAACAAAACCAAATGTCTACTTTGTCCCCACACTTATAACAGCAGTATTCTCATGGCTCCCCAAAACTTCACTTATAGAATTAGAGATGTTTTCATTCCATTTTCTTCCAAAGTGGATGTATGCCATCATGTACCAGCAATCATCCTCTGGATTCTATATTGGATAAACAGGTCAGATTGTGCAAAATAATTAATGGGCAAGATTGACATCAAGACCAAAAGCAAGTAATATCATCACTTTTTAGCTTCCTAGGACAGATTTCAAAGTTACTATTTGAGCATATTTGAGGGCAGGAACAGCCAGCTCCAGGAGCCTCACCAGGTATCAGGTTTTCCCTGCAATTCCTGATCCATGGCCACAGCCAATGCGTCAGCCCCAGCAGCACTCCTGAGAAGCACCTTTGGGACAGCTTGTCAGCCTCTGCCTGACAAGAGCAGCCCAGCCTCAAAGGAAAGGAACTGGTGGTGTACCCCTGGATGAAGAAGAACTACGTGAGCCTGGGGTGGGGGAGTAAATGGAGGAAAAGACTGGATTTGGAGAGGAGAGAAAACTTGGCATTCAAACATTTATTTGGATTCAAAGTTTATCTGGCAAGTTCTGCTGAGTTCTATCTACAGCTTCCTTTCTATTTGCTAAAAGGTCAATATGGCAACTTAGCATGGAGATAGTTTTTGCTATATAGACTACCGATTTTCTTCAATATCAACTTTTTATCATTAATAGTGCAGACTTACACAGACATAATTGCAAAATGAATTAGAAACACACATGTTTCCCCCCCTCTAATGAATTAGGTATAGATCTATTTGCAAGGCTGTTTTTTATTTTCTCTTCTTTCTCTCTGCATATTTATAAGGATTTATAGGATTACAGCCTTTATTGATTAAATAATCATGAACGAATTGAATACAATTTTTGTATATATTCAGTGTTCATGAGAAAACTGAGTGGTCATTTTAAAAAGTTGTTACAACTATCACTGGAAGATTTTAAACCTTTTCTGCCTAGACCATAAACTTTATTGTCCTGATGGTAAATTTTATTACCCTGGACTGCAATTATCACTCTACCCTTAGTGGATTACAAATGATCAGAGATGGCAATATTTTTACAATATTTTAAACATCTTTGTGGATTTTATATAAAGGTAGAGCACAAAAACCCACAAAGATATAGATAAATAGATGATAGATAGTGTTGTGAATGAATAAATGTTAATAAAGTTATCTTGAGCTTGAAGTCAAGTGCAGGGTTCTGGCCCTGCACTTCTGATTGGCTGTTAAATGGCAAGATCAGATTGGTCTGTTCAGGAGAATCTGATTGGCCATTAACGGGCCGTTCTCATTGGTTAACGGAGCTAGCGCTCCCAGGTTGCTATTGGTTGAATAGTTAATAAGTTGCCTATATAAGGAAGGCTATAGCAGCCATCCAGTTTGAGCTGTCACACCATGTAAATAAAGAGTTTGAAGTTCACTGTTTTCACTGGCTCGTCTCCATTATTCGCACCCATGCTCCACACTTAACACTGGCGACGAGGGTGGGATGTGGAGACATCAGAGCTGACTAAAACAACGAAGAAGACAACTGAGCACGTGGCTGAAACGCACAATAGCGGAACCATGTCTGGCGGCATAGTACCACCCGCTCCGTTCGACCCAGCGCAAGAAGACTGGGAGTCCTACATGGATCGTTTCCAAATGTTCTTGGAAACAAATAATCTGAAGGATGCCACAACCGGGAAGAAATGGGTGGTATTCCTCACGCATTGCGGGCCGACCGTATTCAAGATGGCCAAGGCCCTAGCAAAACTGGCTGAAGTGAAGGCTATGGACTGGGACGTCCTCAAACCTCTACTAAGGGCCCACTATGCACCAACCGTACCAACGCTTGTAAGACGGAATGAGTTCTACCAAAGAAACCAGCGGAAAGGAGAGAGCGTTGCCGATTTCGTTGCGGACCTCCAAAACTTGGGAGGCCTCTGTGATTTCACCGACCTGGAAGAGGCTTTGAGAGACCGAATACTTCTGGGATTAGATGCGCTAAAAGTGCAGAGCAAAATAATGGCAAGGGGCGACATTAGCCTTGCCGATGCCATCCCTGAGGCTACGGCAGCGGAAGCAACCAAGAAGTCGGCTGCCCAACTGCGCCAAAACTGCACTCCGACACACCAACCAGCCAGCGACATTTCACCTAAGTCAGAAGGACAGCTTCCGACCGCCCACCATGAGGACCTCTCTTTGTCGTCCGACAGTGACGAAGAAGAGGTCCATCGACTGCGTTCCGATCGGGACCATTACCCGAAGTCCCAGCAACCATGTGCTGGCTGCGGGGCCAACCATTACCGGTCCGATTGCAAATTCTGCGACGCGCTCTGCCATGAGTGCGGGAAATGGGGCCATATCGGACGGGTCTGCAGAAGTCTCCTAGGACCCAGCCAGACCTTGAAGGGGGCCAACTATTGCCAATTGACAGGAAACCGTCCTGTAAGGCGAGAACCAGCAAACCACTCCTACAGAAACCGACCCATGAATCGCTTAACGAGGCGAGAAGAGGCTCACCAAACTATCACTATCGGTCACACCTCTTCACTGGATGCCAAGAAAATCCGAATTAAAGTGGCCATTGAAAATCAGCCTTGCCAAATGGAAGTCGACTCGGGATCGTCCCTTTCGATGGTTTCCTGGAAGACCCTCAAGCAACTCATCCCTACTATCCGGTGCCAAGACCTTCAATTCCAAAGACTCGTACTTAAAGATTATCAGGGGAACCGGATTCCAGTTGTGGGATCCAGTCGAGTCTGGGTGTGGTGTTGTGGGATTCCAGTTGTGGGATCCAGTCGAGTCTGATTGGCTGTCAAATGGCAAGATCAGATTGGTCCATTCAGGAGAATCTGATTGGCCATTAATGGGCCGTTCTCATTGGTTAACGGAGCTAGCGCTCCCAGGTTGCTATTGATTGAATAGTTAATAAGTTGCCTATATAAGGAAGGCTATAGCAGCCATCCAGTTTGAGCTGTCACACCATGTAAATAAAGAGTTTGAAGTTCACTGTTTTCACCGGCTCGTCTCCATTATTCGCACCCATGCTCCTCACTTAACAGATAGATAAATAAATAGATAACTTTTTTTACACTAACAACAAGCTGACATTTAGTTTTCTACTCTCAGTTGAGATGCTATTTTTTTTAAATTTCAGCTGAGATTTTCTTTTCCTTTTCAAATTTTATTCACACATCATTTTTTTTTAATATATCCGTGTATTGCAAACTATATCAAAAGGGCAACATCACCACTGCCATAGAAGGGATCCAACAAGAGAACTCAGAACTCCCAGAACTCCTGATAATGTAAACAAGCAGTGGAACGGTTTGACTTCAGAGGTATGGGTGCCCTATCACTGGAGGGTTTTGAGAGGGGATTGGATGGCCATTTGTCCAAAATAGTAAAGGTCCCTTTAACTCTGTTACTCTATTTTTTATTCTAGAAGACTCTATTATTTCAGTTTAAATTTTCTTTTTTAAAAAATCTTCTAAATTTTGGGATGTATGAAAATAGACTTCTAGAATTTTTAAAATGGGGGGGGGAATCCTTTAATGAGGTGGCTCAATGTTTCAACTGAGAGAAGGCACAGCTGAGAGATGACTGAGTGAAGTAGCCCAATGTCCCAGCTGAGAGACAGCCCAGCTGAGAGATGGAGAGAAGGCCCAGCAACCCAGCCTGGCAGCTAAGCTGAGGCAGTGAGGTGCAAACAGAGGCCACTTTGTTAGCCAGAGGCCAGAGCCATGCCTGAGAAGAGCATGGCATACCAGCGGAGGGCCTAGAGCAGCAGCTGAGAACAGCGCAATGAAACAGCAGCAGCTGAGAGCAGCGTGACAGACCAACTGAACAATGGTGGAGCAGAACTAAGTATGATAGCAGGCTGGAGTGCCCACAGCAGTGGCTGAGAGCAGCACGGTGGACTGGTAGTGGCTGAGAGCAGTGCGGCAGAGCAGCTGAGCAGTAACTAAGCACCCAGATCAAAACATCATACCTGAAAACCCCAACAATGGTGAGGCAACTAAAGGGCAAGAAGGCAGGGAGGGAAAGGATAAGTACATATCACTTGTGGACAGAGAGGAAAGGGATAAACGTTCAAGACAGGGTGTAGAGCAGGGGATCAAACTTACACCGTCATGGCAGTGTCACGTGACATATCATGACTTCCCCCCCCCTTTGCTAAACCGGGCATGGGCATGGCCAGCGCATGATGCATCCAGCCTGCAGGCTGTGAGTTTGATGGCTCTGGTGTAGAGGGTTAAGAGCTAAGCATCTCCGAGAAAAAAGCCTGAGATTTCCAATATAAAGAAGTGCATAACATTTCATAAAGAGTCAAGAACTATTGTAAATTCTTACATTTTTAAATTTCTGAAGTCTTTTTATAAATTCTTTTTTGTCACATTTTTAAATTCTTTTTTTTTTCCAATTTTCAATTTTTCAATTTTTTTCAATGTTTTCAATTAAAAACTTTATATAGTTATCATCTTTAATTGTTGCACATTTTGCTGTTAAGTAAATTCTTCAGTATTTCACTTTCTTTACAAAAACCAGACAGGAATTACAAAATCAAGGGGTGAACTTAGCATGGTGGCCACGCTTGCAAATGCAATCGAGATATGAGAAAGATGTGAAAACATGGGGTTTCTATAAAGAACCAATAACACTTGATCAGATATTATTAGGGACAGTTGAAAACTTGATAACTAACTAAGCTTCAAAATGGAAGATGAACCAGTAAAAGAAACAATGATAGTATGGGCAAAAAAAATTGGCTATGCTACAGAATTAGATAAATGCAGGGGTGGGATTCTACCGGTTCGGACCAGTTTGGGTGAACCGGTAGTTCTGGTGATCATTTGGCCCCATCCACCAACCCCTGTCCTAGTCTGTCCTTTATTTCCATGTTTTGCAGCTCAGCTGATTTGCACATCACAGTAGATTGCTACGCCTCAGCTGTTTTACTCACCGGGGCTGCAGTAGAAGGTAAGTATTAAGAGGTTTTCAAAAGCTGTGTGCGCATGCAAAGCGTGCCCTCACCAAACCGGTTGTCACACTGGTTGAATGCCACCACTGCATAAATGACAAAAATTTTGGGATAGAAATTACAAACTGACAATGGCTACTGTTTATAAGGAAAACCTTTACAAAATGTTTTATGGGTGGCATTTGGCATTGGCATGACTAGCAAAACAATTTAAAAATATGTCCGCCAAATGTTGGAAATGTAACCAGACGCCAGGTACTTATTATTATATTTGGTGGACATGTATGAAGGCAAGAAAATACTGGACAAAAATATATACATGGTTTGACAGGTGATTAAGCAGCATATAGATTTAAAGCCAGAAATATTCCTGTTAGGTATCAGAAGGCTATAATAAAGAGACTATATACTTAATGCTTCATGTATTGACAACTGTGAGAATTGCATTTGCACAATATTGGAAAAATGAGAACACTCCATCAGATGAAAACAGAATTGGGAAAATATTGGACTGTGCAGAGATGGATAGGTTGACATTGAAAATAAAAAATAAAGGAGATACAGAGTACTTATTCAACATGGGATAGGTTTTATCAATGGTTAGATATAAGAGGTAGAAGTTAGATGAAAGATTATTGTTATATACATGTAAAAGATAAATGATGATGATAAGACTGCTAGTATAATTAACATGATCATAAACAAGCTGATAAACAGATAATCAGAGTTGGAAAGGACCTTGTAGGTCATCTAGTTCAACCCACTGCCCAAGCAGGAGACCCTACACCAGGGGTCTCCAACCTTGGCCCCTGGAAGCCTGGTGGACTTCAACTCCCAGAATTCCACAGCCTGTGGAACTCTGGGAGTTGAAGTCCGCCAGGCTTCCAGGAGCCAAGGTTGGAGACCCCTGCCCTACACCATTTCTGACAAATGGCAGTCCAATCTCTTCTTGAAAGTCTCAAGTGATGGTGCTCCCACAACTTCCGAGGGCAACTTCTGTTTCATTGGTTGATCGTTCTCACTGTCAGAAAAATTTCTCCTTATTTCTAGGTTGAATCTCTCCTTAATCAGTTTCCATCCATTTCCTTGTCTGGCCTTTGGGTGCTTTGGAAAATAGCTTGACCCCCTCCTCTCTGTGGCAGTCTCTCAAATATTGGAAGGCTGCTATCCTGTCTCCCCGGCAATTATAAATGGTAATATAACTATAAATATTGCTATAACTACTGTGTATATTATTATTATTATAACTATCAGTATATATGTTGTTTCTTTGACAAATAGAAATGCCTGGACAATGCACTGTTTTCAAAATACTTGTATATAAATAAATAATACCAAAAAAAAAAAACCCAGTGTTCCAGTATGATAGGTTGCCACAAAGAGGAGAGGGTCAACTTATTGTCAACTAATCAAGGAGAAAAGCAACCTGGAATTAAGGAGACACTTCCTAACAGTGAAGTCAATTACCCAGTGAAACAGCTTGCCTTCAGAAGTTGTAGGTCCTTCATCACTGGAAGTTTTTAAGAAGAGACTGGACAATCACTGGTCTGAAATGGCATAAGATCTACTTGAGCAGGAGGTTGGACTGGAAGACCTCCAAGGTCCCTTCCAGTTCTATATTGATTGATTGATTGATTGACTGACTGACTGATTGATTGAACAATGAAACTGAACCAGCACTACCGAGTGAGAAACCACAGTATTCATATATATCAAAAAAATTCAGTCTGTCTTATAAGGTTTTAAACACAATGAGTTTTTAATACATTGTAATTACTAGGCTTCAAATTTGTTTGACATGTTACCTGCATCTGCACCAGTCTTTACTCCCTTCCCTTTCTCAAATCCTATGTTAATTTAGCCATTTCATGGATATGATGAAGTGAGCTACAGTCACAAAGGCTTACACCTTACACAAATTTGTTATTAAAAAGAAATCTACCAAATCCTCCTGGTTATTGGCTGCAGTAAACTAATGCAATTTTCCTTCCATAATAACTTCCCTTGTATAATGCAAAATACTTACTGGGGATTAAATTGATTTTTTTTTCTGAAAGGAATGAAAATGGTGGGGTAGTAACCGGTGATTCCCATGCTAGAGAGAATAGCTATATAAGGTGTTGTGAATGCATAAAGGTTTCATAAAGTTATCTTGAGCTTGGAGTCAAGTGCAGGGTTCTGGCCCTGCACTTCTGATTGGCTGTTAATGGCAGGATCGGATTGGCCCGTTCAGGGGAATCTGATTGGCCATTAACGGGGCATTCGTATTGGTTAACGGAGCTAGCGCTCCTGGATTGTTATTGGTTAAATAGTTATTGGGTTGCCTATATAAGGAAGGCTAGAGCGCCCATCCAGTTTGAGCTGTCACACCATGTAAATAAAGAGTTGAAGTTCACCGTTCCACAGGCTCGTCTCCATTCTTTCTCGCCCATGCTCCAAACTTAACACTGGTGACGAGGATGGGATGTGGAGATGTCGGAGCTGACTGAACTAAGAAGAAACACCGAGCACGTGACTGACAACGCAACATGACGGAACCATGTCCGATGTCATCGTACCACCCGCTCTGTTCGACCCAGTGCAAGAGGACTGGGAGTCCTACATGGATCATTTCCAAATGTTTTTGGAAACTAACAATTTAAAGGATGCCACAACCGGGAAGAAACGGGCGGTATTTCTAATGCATTGCAGACCATATTTAAGATGGCTAAAGCACTAGCCAAACCTGCAGAAGTAAAGCGATGGACTGGGATGTCCTCGAACCCCTACTAAGAGCTCATTATGCACCGACCGTGCCTACACTCGTGAGACGGCACGAGTTCTATCAAAGAAACCAGCGAAAAGGAGAAAGCATCGCCGACTTCATAGCAGACCTCTGAAATCTGGGAGGCCTCTGTGGATTCGCCGATTTGGAAGAGGCGTTGAGACATCAAATAGTTCTGGAATTAGATGCACCAGGCATGCAGAGCAAGCTGATGGCGAAAGGCAACATCAGCCTTGCTGATGCCATGGCTGATGCTACTGCAGCAGAAGCAACCAGGAAGTCGGCTGCCCAATTATGCCGCAACCGCGCTCCGGTACACCAACCGACAGGCAACATTTTACCCAAGTCAGAGGGACAGCTATCAACGGCCCACCATGAGGACCTCTCTTCGTCGTCAGACAGCGACGAAAAAGAGGTCCATCGACTGCGGTCCGACCGGGACCCCTACCCGAAGTCCCTACACCCATGCGCTAGCTGTGGAGCCAACCATGCCAGGTCCGAATGCAAATTCCACGACGCGCTCTGCCATGAGTGCGGGAAGAGAGGCCACATCAGATGGGTCTGCCGAAGCTTCCAAGGACCCGGCCAGGCCTCAAAAGGGGCTAACTATCGCCAATCGACAGGAAACCGTCCTGTAAGGCGAGAACCAGTAAACCACTCCTACAGAAACCGAGTTTTGAATCGCCTCCACGAAGCGAGAAGAGGCTCACCAGATGATCATTATCGGTCACACCTCTGCCTTGGATGCCAAGAAAATCCGAATTACAGTGGCCATCGAAAATCAGCCTTGCCAAATGGAAGTTGACTCGGGATCATCTCTCTCGATGGTGTCCTGGAAGACACTCAAGCAACTCATCCCCACTATCCAGCACCAAGACCTCCGTTCCCAAAGACTTATTCTTAAGGACTATCAAGGGAATCGAATCCCTGTCGTTGGATCCAACCGAGTTCGGGTTTCATTCAAGAATCGCACAGCGTACTTACCACTAACTGTGATCGACAAAGATCGGCCTAGCCTGCTAGGCCTCCAATGGTTCGCGCCACTTGGCATTGAAGTGGCAAGCATAAACCGAGTCAGCAGCAGTGACTGGGAGGAGGACCTTGTCCATGAATTCAGGGACGTCTTCACAGAAAAATTAGGTGAGTACAAGGGGACCCCAATATCGTTCAGCCTTAATCCAAAGATAGCTCCCATTCGCCTTAAGCCCCGTCGAGTTCCGTTTGCCTTAAAGCCGAAAATCGACAAACAGCTCGATAAATTAACAGCTCAGGGGGTGCTAGAGCCAACCGATCACTCTCCCTGGGAGACCCCGATCGTGACACCAATTAAGCCGGATGGTTCAATTTGAATTTGTGGGGACTATCGGGACACCCTGAACCACGCCCTACAGCAAAATGCATATCCGGTGCCGGTGGTGCAGCATCTCCTCCATTCCCTGGGGGGCGGAAAAATCTTCGCTAAACTAGACTTAGCTCAGGCATATCAGCAATTACCTGTTGATGAAAAGACGGCACAGGCACAAACGATTGTGACACACCGAGGTGCCTTTAAATGTACCCGGCTCCAATTCGGAGTCAGTGTAGCCCTGGGAATTTTTCAGAGCCTTATGGAGAGACTACTACAAGGGATTAAAGGCGTAGTCCCCTACTTTGATAATGTATTAATTGCTGCACCTACAAAAAAAATCTTACAGGAACATTTAAAACTAGTTTTACAGAAATTCCAAGACGCCGGTCTTAAAGTGAAAAAGAATAAGTATAAACTGTGTACAGATCGTGTCGAGTTTTTAGGGTATCTAATTGACAGTCAGGGTATTCACCCTACCGACAGTAAATTAAGAGCAATAAAAAATGCTCCCAGACCTCGGAACAAGGCCGATCTCCAGGCGTTCCCAGGCCTTATCAACTTTTATAATGTATTTCTACCACATAAAGCAACTGTCGCTGAACCATTACATTGTTTACTAGACAAAAAAGCAATTTGGTTATGGGGTCATAAAGAAGAACAGGCGTTCCGTAATGTAAAAAAACTAATGACTTCTGACGCTGTACTCATGCAATACAATGAGACTTTGCCGTTAAATATCATATGTGATGCTTCGCCTTTCGGAGTGGGCGCCATTTTGAGCCATGTCCTGCCTAATGGTAACGAAGCCCCTGTTGCATATTTTTCAAAGACGCTTTCAAAAACTGAGTGAAATTATAGCCAAATCGATAAAGAAGCCCTCGCAATTGTATCTGCCGTTAAAAGATTTCACGAGTACGTGTATGGCCGGGCTTTTACTATCGTGACTGACCACAAACCGTTATTGGGGATAATAGCCGGAGATAAGCCGACTCCCTACATATTATCTCCCAGGATGACTCGATGGTCACAATTCTTGGCTGCTTATAATTATCGGCTGCAATACCGCCCGGGGAAAGCCATTCCCCACGCCGATGCATTGAGCCGAACACCGCTTCCAGAGACTCTCGACAACCCCGCACCAACGGTAACCACATTACAGATTGAGACACTCCACACACTGCCATTAACCACCCGAGATATCGCGAGAGAAACCAGACGAGACCCCACCTTAGCGCGAGTCCTAAGCTGGGTAGAACGTGGATGGCCATTGGACCAGTTATCAGATGACTTCGCACCATTCAAGACTCGACAGACAGAGTTGTTTTCTCAAAAGGGCTGTATCATCTGGGGTGATAGAGTCATAATCCCAGAACGACTCCAACAAGCAGTACTGAGAACCTTGCACGATGGTCACCACCCTGGTATCGTGCGAATGAAAGCCCTCGCACGAAGCTACGCATGGTGGCTGGGCATCGACAAGCAAATCGAGAATTGGGTTAAATCTTGTCATAGATGCCAGGAAGTGAGCAACGCCCCACCAAAAGCAATCCCAACCGAATGGGAGACACCGCGGGGACCCTGGTCCCATATTCACCTGGACTTTGCTGGCTCGACCAAAGGCCACACCTTTCTTCTAACCATCGACGCCTACTCGAATTGGCTCAAGATTCACCGCATCACAAACATGACCACTGAAGCGGTCATCAAAAGATTGGAAAGACTGTTTACAACCCACGGATTACCAGACGTTCTAGTATCCGACAACGGGCCCCAATTTACCGCGCTGTCTTTCGAGCAGTACCTGGCTGACCATGGCATCCGACATACGCTCACCTCGCCTGCGCACCCTTTGACCAATGGCAGGGTTGAGCGCATAGTCCAATTTGTTCAGAAAACTTTGCAGAAATTAGACTACGATAACATCGACGACAAAATCAACTGAATCCTTTTTCTACAACACATCACACCTCACAGCATCACCAACAAAACTCCCACCAAACTGCTAATGGGACGAAAGCTCCGTTCCCACCTCGACCGGTTACAACCAGCTTATGAACCGGAAAAACCACTCAGATCCAGCGGCCGATGCCGTACCTTCCAGGTAGGCGATTTGGTGTACGCTAAAAACCTATCGGGCGATCCACTGTGGGTAGAGGCGACAGTAATCCGTGTAACCGGCCCTAGATCCTACCTTGTACAATGCCTTGATGATAGACTATGGAAACGCCATATCGATCAATTACGATCACGGCTCCGGTCGGGCATTTCTGAACTCCCTTATGACCAAACTGGGGGGGGGGGGAGATACAGAAGAAGACGAAATTCAACTAGAGGAAAACCCGTTTGAAGGGAACGATAGCGGAATAGAGACACAGGAACTGGAACCAGAGATGGGAGTAGGTTCACCTCAGGGAGTTGCCGAAGATATTGGTGACAACGGAAACGCAAACTCTGAACCAGAGGCAACCCCTTCGCCAAACAACCATCTACCTCAGCGAGATTGCAGCCAAATGCAAAACACACAGCGAAAATCAAGCAGACTAATAAAGCAACCGTCCTACCTTAAGGACTATGTAACTGCGCCTTGTAAACAGAAGCCAGGGGGAAGGGGTGTTGTGAATGCATAAAGGTTTAATAAAGTTATCTTGAGCTTGGAGTCAAGTGCAGGGTTCTGGCCCTGCACTTCTGATTGGCTGTTAATGGCAGGATCGGATTGGCCCGTTCAGGGGAATCTGATTGGCCATTAGCAGGGCATTCGTATTGGTTAACGGAGCTAGCGCTCCTGGATTGTTATTGGTTAAATAGTTATTGGGTTGCCTATATAAGGAAGGCTTATAGCAGCCATCCAGTTTGAGCTGTCACACCATGTAAATAAAGAGTTGAAGTTCACCGTTCCACAGGCTCGTCTCCATTCTTTCTCGCCCATGCTCCAAACTTAACATAAACATTGATCAGGAGCTTTTCAAATCCATCCAGTGGATGGCAAATTTTCTGCTGATTTGGAAAAGTAGGTGGGAAAGCCTAGGAATTAAATTTAGGAACATAGATTTATAATATTTTGAGTTTTGATCTCTCTGTGTTGTAGAATAAGTTATCTGTGTATATTGTCTCATTCTTGTCAGCCAGAAAGACACTAATCTTGCTGAGTCATATCTGTCAGCCTGCCAGTGTCTATCTCTGGAAACTTCTATCTTCTTTGGTAATTTTCACCACTCCCATAATTTAGAGAAATGAAAAAGTCACACAACACAGTTTGGGTTGGTAATCAGACCTCAAACTGATCCGTGATGGTTCTGGCCCAAATTGAACTCTTTGTGGCAAAACAAAAACATCGATCATTGCAGGAGAAATCCAGCCACTGCTGTAATGTAATCTGGTCTGCAAAAGTATGGAAAAGGATGTCTGGATTGTTCATCTTCTATAAACACAGCTAGTATGTATTTAATATAACAGTTTAACCTTTAGACAGGAAGTAATTCACACATGATAATGTTCATTTAGGTTGAGAAATTCAATCCATGTATATAATTGTGAAAAAGAATTAAGAATGCAACTAAATTTTGGGCTATGAACTATCATTGGAAAGTTTTCATTATTCTGTGGCTTAAGTAAAGAATGTTGGCCCCTAAAAGGAACACAGACTGATTAATAATTTGCATGACAGAAGCTGGGTAAACTTAACATTTAAGTTGAAATCAAGTACAGTCATATGGCAGTTGAAGATTAGATTTAAAAGAATTTGATAACATTTGACTGACGCTGAAACATAACAGAGAGAAGATGAAAAAGATTCAGATGGTTTTAAACCTCTGTGAATAAGCACTGGGTGAAATGATTTGTAACTAACATGATAGTCTCTAGTATTTTGTGATAAATAACAAAAAAGAGATTTGTCTACTATTTGCACAGGGTGAAGTTCACTGATTTCTAGAAATTAGCTATTTAGGGTTGTCAACAAATTACTTCCACACATTCCTTAAGCTTTGCTGCAAAGTATTACTCTTCTCCAGGGTCTCAGATATGTCAACATGCCAAGCAAGATCAGCAACCTGATTCCTTCAAAATTTTTGATAGGTAATTCTCATAAAGTTAAGACAAGATGTCAGTATAATGCAAACTATAGACTGTGATCACAGAAGAATACCTGACTCATCCTAATGTAAGGAGCAATACAGTAAAATGAATTGCTTTGTAATAAGACAGTGGAAGATATGCTTTGCTAAATAGGGCAGAACAGACTTCAGAAATGTAGAATAGACACATTGAAATAAGTTATTATTTACTTTGCTGTCCATGCATGACAAGCAGCCCACAGGCCAACTGCGCCAAGAGCTCAAAGACCAGCTGAGCCAATACTAAACTGGCTGAAACTGTACCACATTATAATCTTAGTCATTTCAGGCTGGGTGCAGCTCCAGGATATTTTTTGGAGTTCCAGTTGGATTCTTTGTGCTTGGAAATATGCCTTGCCTATTTCTATGCTGACATTACACACAAATCTCTGGTCTGGGGGAGGGGACTAGAATGTGAAGTAACTTGATTCTTCCCTAATTCTAGCTTTGCTCTGACTTCTAGGCTGACAGTCAGGAAGTTCCTCCTGATGGCAGGCTAGAACCTGCTTCCTAGTACTTTTCACCCACTGCTTCTGGTTTTGCTCCTTGGGCAAAAGAGAACAAAGTCCATTCATTTTCAGATCTTTGAAGAGTGCTTAGCATATCTCCCCTAAGCCATTTCTTCTCCAGGCCAAATGTATTTGTTTCTTATAGGGCTTGTCTCCAGTCCCTGATAATTCTAGTATCCCTTCTACATTCTTGTAGCACGAGTCATTCTAGTTTGTTAACATGGTTTTTCAACTTCAGTGAACTGGACATAATATTGCAAATGGGATCTGATCAAAGCAGGGTAGATGGAACAGTTACTTCCACTGATCTGGTGCATATGCATTATTCCAAAACTTCCTAAGCAAACCAAAAAAACTGAGCAGCCCCAGATGAAAAAGCAAGAGTCATCTACAACTTAGTAAGACTGTGACAGCCACTATGTATAATAAACAGGCAGAAGACTAGCAGAATACATCCATGAACACCAACTAGAAGCTACGACACATTATGAAATCTCTCTAATTTCATAACAGATGGACAGACAGACAGATAGACAAACATGCTTAACCATCATTTCAATTGGGAAACTGTGATCATCCTAGACCAAGCCAAATCCTAAAAAGCTAGAGAATTTCTGAAAGCCTGGCACTCTGGTAAATCAGTCATCGATAGACACATAGAGATAAACAACATCTACATATCATAACAAAGGTACAATCAATAAGCCAAAAGGGAACAAAAAAGACCCAAATACCCCTCCACCAGCAATCAACATCCAGATTAACATTTACATCAGACCAACAATCAAGACTATCCCAAAGAACTGCCAAACAAACTACCAGTAACAGTAAACAGTTGTGAGGTTTGGGCTTGAAAGACCACCAAAGATTCGATATAAATCCAAGGAAAACAGCTTTATTGTAGCATTTCTGCAGAAATGGGTTCCTGCCCTGGCAGATGGGAGGAACCCCAAGCAAAATTTTGCATTCTATTTTATACCCTAACCTACCGCCCCATCCGAGGATGCCTTGGTTTACAATCTACCTATTGAATTTCAGTATACAATTCATTACCTAATATGAGACATCAGGAAGTTAAATGCCTCCTTAACATGTACACATTCTCCCAGGTTTTCCCAGAACACAACGTTCAAATTCTCCCTCTGCAGTAGAAATGTATCAACTGATAGTTTTGAGATTTGAGTCACAGCTATACAATACACAATGGATTTATTCATTTTTTTCCCCTCACAATTCCCTCCTCTTCTTGTTTCACTCTTGACTTAAACTCAAGCAAATCTTCCCCAATATTTCTCAGCATCAAATCCATGTTTTCCGTTTGCAGAATCATTATTTGTTCAAAATCCTTATCCTCAGATATTACAGCCAATACACTTTTGCTAGCTCCCTTGCATGTAGTGATTACGTTTGGCAAGCATTGTAAACAACAACATAATATTATTCCCATTACTACGATCATGATTATGGTAACCAGAATATCCCTAATCTAACTCCCACTGGGCAGCCATGACCGCAGTGAGTTTCAAATATCTCCCAGAACATTGTCCTATTCCCCAAACTCTTTCTCATGATCCGAGATTCGTTGTTCCATAACCCAGACTGTTTGGGAAATATTTATGCTATAGTCATGTATGTAAACACAGCAATGGGTTTGTATTAGGGCACAGACTCCTCCCTCTGCTGCTAACATGATGTCTAGATATTCTGAAGGGCCACTTGCCTTACTTCAGACAATTCAGTATTGATCATTTTAATCATTTTAATGGTGTCATTGAACATGGCCACTGTGAAGTTGTTCAAGGTATGAATATCTTTATTATTCAGTGCTACTCCCAAAGATGGAAGGAGAGCCCGATATAACTGCACCCACCAGGATCCTGTTCCCAGATCCACTCTCTTGTTTCTAATTCGGATTTTTGGCAACTGGTCGAGCTTGTATACGGCAGGAAAGACGTACCCTAATGTGCAGACACCCTTTAAATCTGCAGGTACCCATCGATATCCTTTATTCCCACACAATAGCCATATACCTCCCGTTAAATTATATAATCGGTTTGAGGTTCAGTTTGCATAGTATGTGATCATTTCAAAATCTAGGCAAGTTGCATAAGCCATTTTTGGTAATCCTGCGATTTGCTCCGACTCAGTCTGATTCCACATCCATCCACAACTCCTGTCCCTTCCTGTGAATGGATAGGTGTGTTTTCAGTCTTCCCATATCCCCATTCTTGTTGCATTTGGTAGCCGTCTGGTGCTATTAAAGCAGATAGTTGCTTTTTCTCTGAATTGTAACGAGACCGCAAATAAAGGGACCGCCCCATTTTCTCGGATGGGGGAAATGGTTCCATTGTGTCAGGTTCATATAAAACCATTCCCTCCTTTCCTGTCCCTGGCATATGCATACATAGCCAGCAATTGGTGTAATTCAAGGTCTTAGCCATCTTATTTACGTCCTTCACGAAGTTGTTACTATCCCATAAGTCAGTCCCAAAATCCCCTGTCTTCCTGACCTGTTGTGGGTAAACCAAGTTCAGTCCTACAAGTCCGATCAGGATCGGCAGGAACTTCATCTCTTTAATCTCAGCTTCAAAGGTTGCCCGTCCACTGGTTCAGCTCTCCAAGGCTTTTCTGGCTCAGGTGCTCTCTTCACTCGACTATAGTGCGACCATCCTCCCTCTTTGGTCCGGACGGCGGATTCAGTCGTCAGTAGCACCTGATATGAGCCTTCCCAGCTAGGCTGAAGCTTCTCACTTCTCCAAGCTTTTACTAGGATCCAATCTCCAACTTCATAGGGGTGCTGGCTTCCCACAAGTGGTGGTCGTTGTGCCAACAATCCCTGTTTATGAAGAGAAAACAAAGACCTGGACAGTGTCTGCAAATATTTTCTCAGAAACAAATCTTTAAATTCAGGTATAGGATTTCCCAATTTGACCAGGTAGGGTCGCCCCATTAACATTTCAAACGGGGAGACCCCTATGTCTTTCCTTGGGCATGTTCTGATTCTAAGGAGTGCCAAGGGCAGATTCTTTGTCCAAGGCAATCCATTTTCCAACTGAAGCTTGTTCAGATGTTTCTTCAACTCGCCATTAGCTCTCTCCACCTGGCCATTGGCCTCCGGGTGCCAAGGAGTGTGCAAATCCCATTTCACCCCAATCGCAGCCATCACTGACTGCAAAACTTTTTGCGTAAAGTGTGTTCCTCTATCTTAATCAATTGCTTCCATCATGCCATATCTGGGGATAATTTGTTCTAACAGGATCTTGGTTACCGTGGAGGCTGTTGCCCTTCTGGTGGGATATGCCTCCACCCATCCTGTTAATTGATCTTTAACCACCAATATATACTTCCATCCCCCCTTTTCTGGGAGCTCTGTGAAATTGATCTGAGTCCTTTGAAATGGGCAACTAACCAAAGGCCTCCACCCCATTTCTTCCTTGCTGCCTTCTTGTTTACCTTAAGGCAGATCAAGCACTTCCAGCATATGCTCTGAGCTAATGTCCACATTTTGGGGCTCCAGAAATGTGGTTTTACAGCCATCACCAATGCTTCTGTTTCCCAGTGTACTTTTTCTAAAACTCATTACATCCCTGGGGATGACTTTCACCCCTTCTAATGTTTTCCACCCATCCTCTGTTAGTGTGCACCCTTCTCCTTCCAACTCGTCTTTCTCTTTCCCTTCTGGCTTCCAATTCTCATCCTCTTCTATTTCCAACAAGGGAATTGATACCATTACCAGCTCCAGCTCCCCTGCCACTTCTTTTGCCCATTTGTCTGCCCACCTGTTTCCAACGACCTCTGAGGTATCCCCTTTCTGATGAGCATTCACATGTACTATTGACACTTGATTTGGCAGTTGCAGGGCCTCTAAAACCTGTTCCACAAGCTGTAATTGTTCAACTTGTTTCCCATCAGCCCTGATAAAACCCCTCTCCTGACAGATCTTACCAAAGGTATGGACCACACCCCAGGCGTATTTGGAATCAGTCCAAATTGTCACATCAATTCCTTCAGCCAATTCCAAGGCTCTCTTCAAAGCAAACAACTCGCACTTTTGTGCAGACCATGAAGAAGGAAGAGAGCCTTTTTCTATGACCTCCCCTTCTCCTGTCACAACTGCAAATCCTGACTTCCTTTTTCCTTCCTTAACCCTACTTGATCCATCCACAAACCATCTCTCCCCGTCTTTCAAAGGAGTCTCTTCCAGATCCTCCCTCACCTTTGCCATCAAATCTACTTGCAACAAACAATCATGGTCTTCAGCCTCCCATTCCTGCCTTCTTCCTTCTAAAAATTCAGCTGGGTTCAGATTTCTATCTGTCCCAATCACTACATCAGGGCTGGTTCTCAAAATGGTCTCATATTTGAGAATCCATCCTTCTGTCATCCAAGTTGTTGCCAATTGACTTAGTACAGAAGTAACCTGATGGGGTGAATGCACAACATTCCCACCCCCAAAGGTTAACTTCCTGCTCTCTACCACCAACATAGCTGTAGCAGCCACAGCCTGCACACAGATTGGCCACCCCCTTACTACTGGCTCCAAAGTTTTGCTCAGAAAGGCAATGGGCTGATACTGCCCCCCCCTCTTCTGTGCCAACACTCCTAATGCCGTTCCCTGTGCTGCTGACACTTACAGATGAAATGGAAGCTTCAAATTAGGCAAGGCCAAAACCGGTGCAGATGAAAGTGCCTTCTTTAAATCCTCCCACTTCTCATCATCTCCTTCTAGCCATTCTATACTCTCCCCTTTCCCTACCAACTTCCTATGCAGGAATTGGGCTAACACAGTGTATTGATCCACCCAGGCTCTGCAATACCTCAGCAATCCAAGGGCTTTTTGGACTTCTGTCTTATTTCTGGGAGGAGCCAAGCTCATGATCCCTTTCACCCTCTCAGGATCCAGAGACCTCATCCCCTGCTGAATATAATGCCCCAAATATTTCACCTTCCTTTCCACAAATTGGATCTTTTCCCTTGAAACTGTCAATCCTTGCTCTTTCAGCCAATTTAACAAAGCCACAGATGCTGCTCTGATTTCTCCCTCCTTTTCTCCAGTCAGCAATAAATCATCCACATATTGAATCAACGTGATCCCTTTTCCTTTCTCAAAGGACACTAACTTCTCTTCCAAAGCCTGTCCAAACAGCAAAGGGCTCTCAGTATATCCCTGGGGAAGTACTGTCCACCTTAACTGCTGTTTTCTCCCAGTCTCAGGATCATTCCATTCAAATGCAAACAGGTCTCTACTTCCCTCCTCAAGGGGGCATGCCCAGAAGGCATCCTTCAGATCTATCACAGTAAACCATTTGTCTTTGGGAGGGATTTGTCCCAAGATAGTATAGGGGTCGGGAAACACCGGGAATCTGGGAACCACTATGCTATTGATCCTCCTCAAATCCAAAACCAATCTATGTTTCCCATCCTTCTTCAATACAGCAATCATAGGAGAATTAAAAGGTGACATAGTAGGCTCCAACACGCCCTGTTTCAACAGTCTATCAATCACAGGCTTCAACCCCTCTCTCCCTCTTCTACTCATAGGATATTGTGATGTCCAAAGCTTTGTCACCCCAGGCTGCACTTGAATCTTGATAGGCTGAATGTTCATTTGCCCTACCTTCTCTTCTCCTGCCCAAACCTCATCCGAAATTGCCCTCTCATCTTCCACAGTCATCTTCCACATCCTTACTCCCTTCCCGGTATCCCACAGCTGGATACCAAACACAGGCAACAGATCTCTTCCTAACAGATTCATTCCAGAATCAGGAATATACAGCACTTCAGCCTCAGTTACCACTTCATTCATTTCCAATCTGATTTGTTCAAACACCCCCACATCCTGTGACTTTCCACTTACCCCCACTACTTTTATCATTTTCCTTGATCTATGTGCGCCCTTTATCGGGTCACACACAGAAGTCCGACTTGCGCCAGTGTCTATCAGGAACAGCCGCTCCTGATGGTCAGGACCCATTGAAATGTTTACCAATGGCTCCCCGCAGGTCCTCTTGAAGGAGCCGGTACAGCCCTAATCATCATACAATGCATAACTCCTCTCCTTTTGGTTGGTAGGACACTCGCGCGCAAAGTGTCCTACCTTCCCACACCTAAAGCAGTTTCTATCCATTCCAGGCTGTCTCATTCCCATCCCTCTGAAACCTCTTCCTCTTCCCCTGAAACTTTCTTGCATTCTACCTCGCCTTCTCTCGCCCTGGCCTCCCACTGCTCCTTTTACACAATCCACATTTTTCTTCACCTCATTTTTAGCTGCAGCCTGCACTGTAGCCAACATCATTTGGGATTTTTGTCTGGTTTTCACAGTATCCCTGTTAACAAATACTTGAGCGGATTTCAGGAGATCTGTCATTCCAACCGCACCCCAATTTTCTAATTTTTGAATTTTCTTCTGAATATCTGGCCAGGCCCCAGTCACAAATTGCAATTTCAGCATGGATTCAAACGCAGGTGTGCTTGAGTCTACTCCAGAATATTTTACCAGACTTTCCCTCAACTTTGTACAATAGTCACCAGGGGATTCATCTTTGCCTTGTGTTATTTCAAAGGCTTTGGTTAAATTCCTCCCCTGGGGCACAGCAATTTTGATGCCATTCAATATCATCATTTTAAGGTCCCGCGTATTCCGTCTATGCTCCTCATTTTGTATGTCACAATCTGGAGTGGCCAATGGGAATTTCACATCTCCAGCAACTGCATTGTTATTTCCCAGTTGCGATCTACGCCAGACTTCTATAGCCCCTTGTCTGATCAAATCCCTTTCTTCTGGGGTGAACAAATGTCCCAAAACATACATCAATTCCGGATACGTGTAATTGTTTGGTCCCAGAAACGACTCTAACTGTTCTGACACATCATTGGGATTTTCGTGAAGTCTTGGAAGGGTCTTCTTTAAGTCCCGTAGTTCACTTGCCTTTATTGGATACACCGCATAGACTGAAACTGCGTTTCCCTGGGCATTTACTCCATTTGGGACTTCACGGAGGGGAAAGGCAGATGCCTGAGGTTGTTCTGGAAAAGGCAAGTTTTTCACATTTTGTTCAAGTTGACGCAGTTCTCTCAGCAGCAGTTTATACGGGGGCGGCTGCTGAGAGGGAGGGGGTGATGGTGGCAGAGGAATTGCCGCTGCTTGATCTACTGGCGCGTTAGGCACTACCGGAACCTGCGGAATTGGAGGGGGCAACGGATGTCTCTTATACAAGTATTCATCCGATCCCTCTTCGTTCTGCTTTGCGCAATATTGTCCCACCGGTGGGTCAGGACCCTCAAAATTTACATGAAACCACACCTCAATATAGGGTAATTGCGAATTCATCTTATGTCCAGTCATGTATTCTTTTAATTGATTTATCCAATAAATACTGGTCTCCCCCTCCTGAGCCCAGTGGTATGGGAATTTAGAGTGAATTAGAGGGTATTTTGGCCACCGGTTTCTACTAAGGTAGATCATATGTTTTTTCTCTAAGTTTTTTGTGAAGTGTTTCAAATTCGGGGAGAACCACTGCTGGAGCAGTTGTCCCAAAGGCGAATCTGTGGGTATTGATTTCCTGCCATTGTCAGTTTTTCCCTGTCCCAAACAGGCTTCTTCCTGGTCTGCAAGACCCTTGCTTTGTCCCTTTCCCATCTCTACTCTTCCAGACTCCCAGAGCCTTGACTCACCAGTCCAGTCCTCCAGCAGACGCTGGATTCCCCCAGGGAGTTTAAGGACCTCTTCCCCCCCCTTTTCTTTTTCTGTCTGCAAATGAAAGGAACAAAGTTTTACCTGATCACTCCAGACCTCCGAGGTAGTGGATGTGTGACCATCCCCAACTCAGGCTTTCCTCTATTCTCTTTTCGATAGTCCCAGACTATCAGCCGGCAAAACACTGTTTCCAAGGATCGTCTGGATTTCCAGTCGCCTCTGGAGCCGACCGAATTCAGGGAGAGGTGCCTCTCAATGGGAGGTTGTGGCCACTTTCTTACCTGGTCCCCGGCTTCTGGAAGACCACCGTTGAGGTTCCTGGCTTGGCTCGCCAAATTGTGAGGTTTGGGCTTGAAAGACCACTAAAGATTCGATATAAATCCAAGGAAAACAGCTTTATTGTAGCATTTCTGCAGAAACGGGTTCCTACCCTGGCAGATGGGAGGAACCCCAAGCAAAATTTTGCATTCTATTTTATACCCTAACCTACCGCCCCATCCGAGGATGGCTTGGTTTACAATCTACCTATTGAATTTCAGTATACAATTCATGACCTAATATGGGACATCAGGAAGTTAAATGCCTCCTTAACATGTACACATTCTCCCAGGTTTTCCCAGAACACAACGTGTGATTGTTCAACGTTTCAAATTCTCCCTTTGCAGTAGAAATGTATCAACTGATAGTTTTGAGATTTGAGTCACAGCTATACAATACACAATGGATTTATTCATTTTCTCCCCTCACACAGCCCAACCAAAGAAGCACCAAGATCACTCCCACCAACACTGATAGAGCAAGTCACAAGAATATTAGCCCCACTTCCTATTCAAACGGATGATGTTACCTAACTTGGGTAATGAAATGTCTGCAAGAAAACAATCAAGCTCAGAAAGCACCAAGGACACTTCATTTCAATCCTGAGCTATAAATATTATCTATAAGTCTGTCTGCCTTCAAATCAATACGGACACCTAGCAACTAGTTTCTGAAGTTTTCTTGGCAAGGTTTTTCAGATGTGGTTTGCCATTCTTCCTTCCTAGGTCTGAGACAAAGTGAATGTCTCCACGGCCATCCAGCTAGCTTCATGTCTAAGGCAGCATAGAACTCACAGTCTCTTAGTTTTCTAGCCTGTTGTTGTTGTTGTGAATGCATAAGGTTTAATAAAGTTATCTTGAGCTTGGAGTCAAGTGCAGGGTTCTGGCCCTGCACTTCTGATTGGCTGTTAATGGCAGGATCGGATTGGCCCATTCCAGGGGATCTGATTGGCCATTAATGGAGCGTTCATATTGATTAAGGGAGCTAGCGCTCCTAGATTGTTATTGGTTAAATAGTTATTGGGTTGCCTATATAAGGAGGGCTATAACTGCCATTGAGTTTGAGCTGTCACCATGTAAATAAAGAGTTGAAGTTCACCATTCCACAGGCTCGTCTCCATTCTTTCTCGCCCATGCTCCAAACTTAACACTGGCGACGAGGGTGGGATGTGGAGACGTCAGAGCTGACTGAACTAAGAAGAAACACCGAGCACGTGGCTGACAGCGCTACACGACGGAACCATGTCCGGCGTCGTCATACCACCCACTCCGTTCGATCCAGTGCAAGAGCACTGTGAGTCCTACATGGATCGTTTCCAAATGTTTTTGGAAACTAACAATTTAAAGGATGCCACAACTGGGAAGAAACGGGCGGTATTCTTAACGCATTGCGGGCCAACCGTATTTAAGATGGCTAAAGCACTAGCCAAACCTGCAGAAGTGAAGGCAATGGACTGGGATGTCCTCGAACCCCTACTAAGAGCTCATTACGCACCGACCGTGCCCACGCTTGTGAGACGGCACGAGTTCTATCAAAAAAACCAGCGAAAGGGAGAAAGCGTCGCCGATTTCATAGCAGACCTCCAAAATCTGGGAGGCCTCTGCGGATTTGCCGATTTGGAAGAGGCACTGAGAGATCGAATAGTTCTGGGACTAGATGCGCCAGGCGTGCAGAGCAAGCTGATGGCGAAAGGCGACATCAGTCTTGCCGATGCCATCGCCGATGCTACTGCAGCAGAAGCAACCAGGAAGTCGGCTGCACAATTATGCCGCAACTGCGCTCTGGTACACCAACCGACAGGCGACATTTTACCCAAGTCAGAAGGGCAGCTTACAATGGCCCACCATGAGGACCTCTCTTCGTTGTCAGACAGTGATGAAAAAGAGGTCCATCAACTGCGGTCCGACTGGGACCCCTACCCGAAGTCCCTACACCCTTGCGCTGGCTGTGGAGCCAACCATGCCAGGTCCGAATGCAAATTCCGCGACGCGCTCTGCCATGAGTGCGGGAAGAGAGCCCACATCGGATGGGTCTGCCGAAGTTTACAAGGACCTGGCCAGGCTTCAAAAGGGGCTAACTATCGCCAATTGACAGGAAACCGTCCTGTAAGGTGAGAACCATTAAACCACTCCTACAGAAACCGAGTTTTGAATCGCCCCGCGAAGCGAGAAGAGGCTCACCAAACGATCATTATCGGTTACGCCTCTGCCTTGGATGCCAAGAAAATCCGAATTACAGTGGCCATCGAGAACCAGCCTTGCCAAATGGAAGTCGACTCGGGATCGTCCCTCTTTTTTTTTTTTTGAAACAAATTTTATTAATTTTAAAGACAAACAACACATCATTAACCATTAAGTACATAAAACCTCTTAACATTATAAATTTTTACAAGTCGAATAAAACATTATTTTTATACAACATAATTCTAATTTATCCCATTTCCATATGGACACATAAATATCTTTCAGCAAATTTCTCATTATTTCTCTTTACTCTTATTCAATTTCATTTCTTTTCTATATTTATCCATTTTATAGTCATCATATTCATTTCTTTCTGGCTTGTTTACAATTATTCTCATCTAACATTCCTCCAAGGTTTTATTGATTCTTTTTTTTTTTTTTTATAAAAAACAAATTTTATTAGTTTTACAAAAAACACAATACACAAACATACAAAACACAAAACATAAACAAAACTAAAAGATCTTTTCTGAAGGTTGTCTGTTCCCGGGTTAAAACTCTTCACACAGACACAAATTCAAACATCATATTCATCCCATATATCCTTCCATATCTTATTATCATTTTCTTTTTTATATATATATATAAAAACCATTTTTATCAGTTTTATAAAAACAATGCACAAAGAATCAAGGCATAACAGCTTATAAATTCTTTTCTAGGAAAAAATAATAATAAAAGACCAATAAAGCATAACAATTCCAAATTATAGTATCAATACTTCATATAGTATTAACTTCATATCTTATCCCTACTTCTCCTTTTCATCCAAATTATTTCTTATTAATTAAAATTTTATTGCCTTTTATCAATATACAAAATCCAAAAACAAACAAACATATATATCCTTCCAAATCTTATTACCATTTTCAACAACATTCTTTGTCTGTTCTATTTCCCATTATCCATTCATCTTTTTTCTTTTACTATACTTCTCCTATACACCAACTGGAGTAACGTCTATAACTCATTACCCTAACTTAAAAATACTTCGTATAGCAATTTTTCTTGGGATTCTGTTTAAAAGATTCTAAGATTACATAATGAATTTTATACTCTAAATACACATATAAAAATACAAACTTATGTACCCTCCAGAATCCCTCTTTTATCCAAAATTAAATTCACCCATTGTCTCTGAATAAACTTTTTTTCTTTAGATCTTGCTTCCCCCCATTGAGGCTCCTCCTCCCCCCCTTTCTCTCTTGCTTATTCTTCTCCTTGCCCTTTTTACCCCTTTGTTTTTTCTCCTCGCTTTTCTTGCTCCTTTTCCTTTGCTTTCTAACCTTGCCTCCACCTTTTCGCTCATTTTTCTCTCTTTTGGTTGTTTTTATAATTCTTAAAATCCCCTTTTTCTTATCCTTTTTCTCCTCCTCTCCGGAAGGGACCCATTGTTCATCAAAGATGGCTTCTTCTTCCTCTTCTTCCTTGTCCCAGTCCTTCTGCTGCGTAATCAACTTTTCATAAGTACATAACGCCATTTCTAAGAATTGAAACAAAGTGCCCAAAGTATCTTCTTTTTTATATTTTTGATATTCAATCTCCAGTTCATCCACAAACGATGCCATTATGAAAAGGGAAACTTTTTCCAAAACAATCACAAGTATTTTTAATCAAAGACAATCAAAAACAATTAAAGAAAAGTTCCAAAAGTTAATACTTTTCTTCCTTCTTCTCTTTCTCTTTCTGGGGTAATTTTTAATCAAAGAGGTCCAATTACCATATATCTTCCTTTGGGATTCTAGGCAATCTCCTCCTTTTTCAGCTTCTGCTCCAATTTTTTTTTCCTCTCCCTTCCCACTTGCAATGTCAATTTTAAATAATCAGAAATCCATACCTCCAACAAAGATTTTCCAATTTCTTAAATTTTTCAATGTCCAAGAATCCTTTTGTCTCTTAGCTTCAACTCTCAAAGCAATTCACTTTCAATGTCCAATATATCCAAATATTTCTGCTGTTTCCATGGGGTGGGAGAGTAAAGAAAAAAAAAAAAAGTTCCCTTTAACAGCTTCTCCGCCGCTTTCGCTCTTCTTAGGGATACAATGTATCCTCCAGCAATTCAAACAGCTCAGTTCCAGGCAATTTAAAAGATGTTACTTGACCCGGCTCAGACAAAACTTTCACTCTTCACACTTCCTCCAGCACAATCTTACCCGGTTGCTGGCTTCTTTGTGGCGGCCATTGCTGACCGCCGCTCCACCGCCTTGGGAAAAAGGGGTTTTTCCGGAGAAGGGGGGGGTCTGCGACACCCCCACCTCCCTATCCGACTCCCCTCTCTCTTCAGCTGTCCCTACAGGGCAGCCATATCCCCCTGACCCATCTGGATCGGGGGTACCTCGACGGCTAGCACAGCAGGAATCGCGAGCTGTCGCGAATTCCTGCTGCCCCGAAGCCACGCGGAACCGGAAACCCGGGATCGTCCCTCTTGATGGTGTCCTGGAAGACACTCAAGCAACTCATCCCCACTATCCAGCGCCAAGACCTCCGTTCCCAAAGACTTATTCTTAAGGACTATCAAGGGAATCGAATCCCTGTCGTTGGTTCCAGCCGAGTCCGGGTCTCATTCAAGAAGCACACAGCGTACTTACTACTAACTGTGATCGACAAAGATCAGCCTAATCTGCTAGGTGTCCAATGGTTCGCGCCACTTGGCATTGAAGTGGCAGGCATAAACCGAGTCAGTGGAAGTGACTGAGAGGAGGACCTCATCCATGAATTCAGGGATGTCTTCGCGGAAAATTTAGACAAGTACAAGGGGACACCAATATCGTTCAGCCTTAATCCAAAGATAGCTCCCATCCGCCTTAAGCCCCGTCGAGTTCCGTTTGCCTTAAAGCTGAAAATCGACAAACAACTCAATAAATTAATAGCTCAGGGGGTGCTAGAACCTACCGATCACTCCCCCTGGGAGAACCCAATTGTAACACCAATTAAGCCGGATGGTTCATTTTGAATTTGTGGGGACTATTGGGCCACCCTGAACCACGCCCTACAGCAAAATGCATATCCGGTGCCGGTGGTGCAGCATCTCCTCCATTCCCTGGGGGGCGGAAAAGTCTTCGCTAAATTAGACTTAGCTCAGGCATATCAGCAATTACCTGTTGATGAAAAGACGGCACAGGCACAAACGATTGTGACGCACCAAGGTGCCTTTAAATGTACCTGGCTCCAATTCGGAGTCAGTGTAGACCCGGGAATTTTTCAGAGCCTTATGGAGAGGCTACTACAAGGGATTAAAGGCGTGGTCCCCTACTTTGACGATGTATAAATTGCTGCACCTACAAAAAAAATCTTACGGGATCGTTTAAAATTAGTTCTACAAAAATTCCAAGACGCCAGTCTTAAAGTGAAAAAGAATAAGTGTAATTTGTGTACAAATCGTGTCGAGTTTTTAGGTACCTAATTGACAGTCAGGGTATTCACCCTACCGACAGTAAATTGAGAGCAATAAAAAACGCTCCCAGGCCTCAGAACAAAGCCGATCTCCAGGCGTTCCTAGGCCTCATCAACTTTTATAATGTATTTCTACCACGTAAAGCAACTGTGGCTGAGCCATTACATCGTTTGCTAGACAAAAAAGCAATTTGGTTATAGGGTCATAAAGAAGAACAGGCATTCTGTAATGTAAAAAAACTATTGACTACTGACGCTGTACTCATGCAGTACAATGAGACTTTGCCGTTAAATATCACATGTGATGCTTCGCCTTTTGGAGTGGGCGCCATTTTGAGCCATGTACTGCCTAATGGTAACGAAGCCCCTGTTGCATATTTTTCAAAGACACTTTCAAAAACTGAGCGAAATTGTAGCCAAATCGATAAAGAAGCCCTCACAATTGTTTCTGCCGTTAAAAGATTTCACGAATACGTGTATGGCCGGGCTTTTACTATCGTGACTGACCACAAACCGTTATTGGGGATAATAGCTGGAGATAAGCTGACTCCCTACATATTATCCCCCAGGATGACTCGCTGGTCAGAATTCTTGGCTGCTTATAATTATCGGCTGCAATACCGCCTGGGGAAAGCCATTCCCCACTTCACACCATTCAAGACTCGACAAACGGAGTTATTTTCTCAAAAAGGCTGTGTCATCTGGGGTGACAGAGTCGTTATCCCAGAACAACTCCAAAAAGCAGTACTGAGAACCTTGCACGATGGCCACCCCGGTATCGTGCGAATGAAAGCCCTCGCACGAAGCTACGCATGGTGGCCGGGCATCGACAAGCAAATCGAGAATTGGGTTAAAGCTTGTCATAGATGCCAGGAAGTGAGCAACGCCCCACCAAAAGCAATCCCAACCGAATGGGAGACACCGCGGGGACCCTGGTCCCATATTCACCTGGACTTTGCTGGCCCGACCAAAGGCCACACCTTTCTTCTAACCATCGACGCCTACTCGAATTGGCTCGAGATTCACCGCATGACGAACCCAACCACCAAAGCAGTTATCAAAAAATTGGAAAGACTGTTTGCAACCCACAGATTACCAGACGTTCTGGTATCTGACAATGGGCCCCAATTTACCGTGCTGTCCTTCGAGCAGTACCTGGCTGACCGTGGCATCCAACATGCGCTCACCTCACCTGTGCACCCTGCGACCAATGGCAGGGCTGAGCGCATGGTCCAATTTGTTCAGAAAACTTTGCAGAAATTAGACTACGATAACATCGACGACAAAATCAACTGAATCGTTTTTCTACAACACATCACACCTCATAGCGTCACCAACAAAACTCCCGCCGAACTGCTAATGGGACGAAAGCTCCGCTCCCACCTTGACCGGTTACACCCAGCTTATGAACCGGAAAAACCACTAGGATCCAGCGGCCGATGTCGTACCTTCCAGGAAGGCGATTTGGTATACGCTAAAAACCTATCGGGCGATCCGCTGTGGGTAGAGGCGACAGTAGTTTGTGTAACTGGCCCGAGATCCTACCTTGTACAATGCCTTGATGATAGACTATGGAAACGCCATATCGATCAATTACGATCACGGCTCCGGTTGGGCATTTCTGAACTCCCTTATGACCAAACTGAGGGGGGGGGAGAGATACGGAAGAAGACGAATTTCAATTAGAAGAAAACCCGTTCAAAGGGAACGATAGCAGAATAGAGACACAGGAATTGGAACCAGAGATGGGAATAGATTCACCTCAGGGAGTTGCCGAAGATATTGGTGACGACAGAAACGTGAACTCTGAACCAGAGGCAACCCCTTCGCCAAACAACGATCTATCTCAGCGAGATTGCAGCCAAATGCAAAACAACAGCGAAAATCAAGCAGACTAATAAAGCAACCGTCCTACCTTAAGGACTATGTAACTGCGCCCTGTAAACAGAAGCCAGGGGGAAGGGGTGTTGTGAATGCATAAAGGTTTAATAAAGTTATCTTGAGCTTGGAGTCAAGTGCAGGGTTCTGGCCCTGCACTTCTGATTGGCTGTTAATGGCAGGATCGGATTGGCCCATTCCGGGAGATCTGATTGGCCATTAATGGAGCGTTCATATTGGTTAAGGGAGCTAGCGCTCCTAAATTGTTATTGGTTAAATAGTTATTGGGTTGCCTATATAAGGAGGGCTATAACTGCCATTGAGTTTGAAAATGTAAATAAAGAGTTGAAGTTCACTGTTCCAGAGGCTCGTCTCCATTCTTTCTCGCCCATGCTCCAAACTTAACAGTTGTAACTACAAAAAACTCCCCAAGCTCATTTCTGTCTTTCTTAATCTCTTTTTCATTTAAATCTATATTAAAAAGATTTAGGAAACACCTGGACTTAGGTGTGGATTTTTCTGAAGTGGCCTGAATGTGAACTTCCTGGAAGTCTTATTACCTATTTAGAGAATAAGAAGAACAAAGTTGGGCCTTCCTCATTTCTCCCTGATTTTTTTCTGCCATGTCCTGTTGATCTTGCTTTCTTTCATCTGCAGCCAGCTGAGGCAGCGTATATTTGTCCTTTGCTTTTCCAGCGTTAAAGCCATTTCTCCCCCCTCTTCTTCCAACAGTTTTGCTGTGATTATCATGTGGCATGTTTCATGGCTGATTTGATGAGGGATTGAGGTCTTCCCAGCTGGTCTTGGCCCCCTCCCCTCAGACTGCTGGGAACAGGCCTCTTTGGCTTAGACTGCAGCAGAACTCACTGCTGGCTTCCCACAAAATAGTCCCCCAGAAGCCCCTGACTCCTTAAAAACAAAAGTTGAGAGCTGTTGGAAAGAACACCCAGCACTTGTATGTTAAAAAAAGTGTTTAGTGCTCTTTTGAAATGGCACCAGACCTGTTTTTTCAACATAGGGTTTAAAGACAAGACTGATGCTTTCCGGAGTTTTCTTTGGTGCACAATCTGTTTAAATCAGGAAAGAGAGATATGATTTGTGGGTTGTGGTTTGATACTTGGATTTCTCTTAGGTGTCTTATAACTTTTCTGCTGTGTCTGCTGGCAAGAAGTTATACCTTATACTGTTTTTAATTTTATCATTTTATGTATGTATGTATGTGTGTATGTATGTATGTATGTATGTATTTGTTGCAGTTCTGAACCCTTAAACCGTGAACTAGATGTCATGAAAGACATGAAAAAAGCATTCAAATGGGAACTGTTAATAGGTTCCAAAGTGTGAATTCCACTTGTGTTTAAATTACAAACGCACCTTTAAAAAAAAATGAAAGCAGATTCTATTTTTTTAATAAAAACAGAAATCTTGGTGGTCATCAATAGTGGAAATCAAATGGGGACCTCATTTGCCCCAAGAGTTAATATTGCAAGCCAAGATGATTTTTCTTGCTGCTATTCTTGTAAAATAAATAATATTTAAGTATGTGAAATTCACCTTTAGAAACATGTGAATAAACTGTTCCCTTAGGAATAGATAGACCAATCATGATAGCTTTATTAATTTCTGGATATCAGAAAACAAGGAATGCTACAAGCATAATATAACATAAGATGTATAAAGAGATCTTCTTCATTAGTGATTTCAAATTCATTATTGTTTTGGGCAATATCTAATCTGATGTGATGTATCGTGTTTTATTGGCCTTTAAAGCTTTATTTCTCCATCTCATTTCTGACAGACACATCCCTATGGAATTAGACAACTGCTTTTTTTAAAGCTCACATTAAAGTTCAGTTTAGATTTATATGGTGTCTTTAGTGCTCTCTGAGCTTCATTATTTGCAGAGATTTCATTATCCAATTAGGTAACATCCTCAATGTGAGTGAATCTGAGTTTTGCTCACTGTTTATATACAGTAGCTTGCCCTGTCTGTTTAGTGGGGGGGAGTGTGGTTTTCTCCCTTGGTGGTTCCTTGTTTTGAGCATCGCTTTTTGCTTGATTGTTTGCCTGGTCCCTGCTCATCACCTACCTGCTCATTTGAGTGTTGGCTGCTGGAGATTATGTCTTTGGGTATTTTTGTTTCCTTCTTTACTTTTTTAATTTTTCATAGAAATGGCATCTAAATGTGATTTATGTCTATGTGTGCACTGATGACTGATTTGTCTGAATGCAAAGCTTTTAGGAATTCCCTAGCTTTTTTGGATTCAGCTTGGTCTAGGATCATGATGGCAAACCTATGTCACGCGTGCCAGAGGTGGCATGCAGAGCCCTCTCTGTGGGCACACATGCCTCCCGCCAGCCAGCTGGTCAGTGCCAAAAAGGTTAGCCATCACTGGTCTAGGATGTTCACAGTTTCCTACTTGATAGTATGGTTAAGTCTGTCCATGCATTGTGGGATTAAGGAGATTCCATTTTGTCTTCATTGTTCATAGATGTACTTTGCTAGTCTTCTGCCTGCCTATTTTAGATAGTGGTTGTTACAATCCTTACATTTTATGTTGTAACTCACCCCTGTTTTTTCTTCTTGGGCTGCTTTATTTTTTGGTTTGGTTGTTCTGGAGGGTTTTCTGGATTTTCCCCACAAACTGAAAGGTCCTCCTGGAGAGGGGAGAGGGGGTTAAGGACAATGTATTAACCCCTGTATCTTTTTTTTTTCTTTTAGGAGGAGGAGTTTTCAAGGGGGACACCTGTCAGCTTTGAAATTCATCTGGCACATAATTCAAGGGGAGTGGAGGAGTTGAAAAGTTCAAAGTTATTCTGGATGTTGTACTAAGAAATTCCAGTTGCAGTTAATTGGTTCTCATGATTTATGAAGTGTAGAAGTGGGAGGAGAGAAGGTGGATTCTGTGTAAGGGGCGAAAATAATTTCACTTTGGGAAATTGCCTTAGACATACCAGATCTGTTATAAATAAATCAGTTGGAGAGAATATGTCTCGGAGTGACTGATATCATGGATACTTTCTGGATGCCTTACATTTGTTTGTGTGCTATGCTGATACCATGTGGTTGTGATAATCTGTTGGTTGTTTCTGAGATACTTTTTGATATATAATAAGGTTATCCTTTTTCACTATGTTGATTTGCTGTGATGGGTTGGGTGGTCAGACATAGGTATCCATTTTTTTTATTTTATTAAATTTCCATGCTGTCCATCTCACTAATACAGTGATTTGGACAGCTTACAATAAAATAAAAAGTTTAAAAGTGCTTAAAAACAATTAAAATTAGAATAAAAAATTAAACATTAGGAATTAAGATAATGGGCAGCCTGGGAGTAAGTATCTCTCTACATCATCAACCACCCTGCAATGTTGCAGGCACCTCTCAGGGCTCCAGGCCACATTTTTAGGCTTTTCTGGAAGGCCAAGAGCATGAGAGCAGATCTCATCTCTGATGGGACAATATTCAGAGGATGGGGGCCACAGCTGGAAAGACTCTTCTTCTGGACCTCATATGTTAGAATTATTTGGCTGACGGGATCCAAAGTAGGCCCTTTCCACTGGAGTGAGTGGGACCAGTTAGTCCCATTAGGGCAGTGCTTCTCAATTATTTCCTGTCATGCCCCCCCTAGTAAGAATAAAACATCTCGCGCCCCCGCGTGACTATAAATAGTATCATTTGTCTATACTCAAACTCTGTGCTGTGTGCAAAGCCCGCATGCTCAGTGCAAACAAAACTCCTACACCACCGAGCGAATGCTCCCTGCGCACACTCTGCCAATGAGAGCGCCACTGCCCCCTAATGTAGTGGAAGTGCAATTGCACTTTATTCTAGGACAGTAAAAAAATCAAAATAAAAAAGCATGTTCTCCGAGGTCAAACGCGCCCCCCTTGACGGAGCCTCGTGCCCCCCCAGGGGGGGTGCCCCACTATTTGAGAAGCACTGCTAGGGTAAGGCGGTCCCTCAGATTTTCATTGGAATACATTGTATAGGCAATCTGGTGTCCTCAGTTGCTGCAATGTGTACTCAAATAAATAATGTTTACACAGCTCCTCTTAGAAAAGGAAACAGACTGCTTACCCAGCTCCTCAGGAAGGGAGGAGGGATTGATTGTGACTTCAGTGACAAGCTTGTTCCAGAAAGATACCTGATTTAAAATTCTGAATGCAAGGCAATGTTCAAAGGTCTGTTATGCTTTGGCATTAACGTTAGAAGATGATGCCTTGAAATAAAATACAAGCCTTCCTCTAGTTTTAACCATGGGGCAGAATTAATGTTAAGAATTTATCATTCATTTCCTGGAAAGAAACTGAATCTGCATATGTTAACATTCCGCTTTCTGATGCTTCTGCTCTTGCTGCTCTCACCTGACATCATCCCTCCAGATTCTGGCTTCTGGGATTATCTGAGACAGAAGAGCCTAATACTGCAGAAAGCTGTTTCCTTCTCATGAAAGTTTGTCAGTCTGTAGTTAATGCTGCTCTTGCTGATCACTTGTATAGAGGGATTGCAATTGCTTTTCCTGTAATCCTGAGAGGAAAATAACCCAAGGAAGCACTCCAGCTGTTGCTACTGCTGCTTTTGATGATGGTGACTTTGTACATTCACAATGTCACTAGCCTCTATCCATTTTAACATGGGAAGAAAGGCTTTCTCATCCTCGTTGTAGGATACCCAGCCTCATGTTCATTGATCCCACAATGAGGACTTGAGAAATACTGTGCCAGCTGTTCTTATGAACACACAAGTAGTTCTAGGAGGAGACACAAAAAACAAAATTTCAGATGAAATTCAAACTATTTTAAAGCTGAAAAAAGGAAATTTGCTTTTATAAGCAGTACTTTGAAGGAAAGAGAATCTCAGGATGCATTCCAACTTTGCATCCAACATTATCTACACATTTCTATTGTGCAATGCACATTATTCTTGTGTACTCCCCTACCCCGCAGCCAGGGGATATAAGAAGTATGACAGATGACATCATGACATACTTATGAAGGTGAGGCTGACATTTTTGTCTCCACTTTTTGTTTCTGTGTTCTTTTGAGGTTTGAGTTATTAAGAGACAAAATGGGTATCTTTAAAGATAGCAGAGTCTTCTGGCATTCAAACTGGTCTTGTAAAACTCTGCAATGAACAAAATACCCAATCCAAGATGGCGGCAATGGAGGAAGCATAGTTACATCGCAGGGAATTAAAAGAAGAGAAAAGTTGCTATTAGTATAATAGATAAAAGATAGGAGGAGAGGTAGAAAGATAAATCATAGAATAAATTATAGAAAAAGAAAAAAGTGGAGAAAAGCAAAAGGAGAGGAAAAATTAGAGAAATGGGAGGAAAACGATCCATAGTGAACTTGGCCTACTGAGAGAAGCCCAGCTCATCTGAGAGGCCTATCCAAGAGCCCATAGGCCTATTGAATGAGGTGAGTGGAGAGGCAAAAAGAACTGGTGGAGAACAATGAGGGGAGCCAGTGAGCGAGTGGGGCCCAGCTGTGGAGCAGGGAGGAAAATCATCCATGGGGCAGGGAGGAGAGCCGACTGAGGGCACAGCAACAACCAGCAGAGAAGAAAAAGGCAAGCTGGTGAGAGAAAGGAACAGGGAGGAGGAGGAGGAGGAGAAGGAGGAGGAGGAGAACCGGCTGTGGAGAAGAGACAAGAAGCAAGCTCACCATAGGCCATCCAGGCAGTCCAGTTTGTCAGGAGAAGCAGCACAAATGGGAGCCACGTAGCTGGAAAGCCAGGAGCAGTGGCAGTGCAGCAGAGAGGAGAGCCAGCAGTGAGGGGCAACACACAGAGCAGACCCTTAGAGGAGTGTGGAAAGCAACAGGAGGGTATCTGTGCAGCTGGAGGCTGTTGGTGGTGATGGAGCATTTCAGTGAACTGGTGACTGAGAACAGCAACAGAGCAGCATGGGAGACTAACAGGCAAGAGTGGAGAATGCCATGAACTGAGAAAAAGACAACACAGGACAGAAGATTAAAAAGACAACACAGGACAGAAGGTGAGTAGACAATAGCAAGTAAAGAGGAGACGTGATAGCGGTCTTCCAATATTTGAGGGGCTGCCACGGAGAGGAAGGGATTAAGCTATTTTCTAAAGCACCAGTAGGCCAGAAAAGGAATAATGGATGGAAACTGAATAAGGAGAGATTTAACCTGGAAATAAGGAGAAACTTTCTGATAGTGAAAACAATCAACCAAAGGAACAACTTACCCTCGGAAGTTGTGGGAGCGCCATCACTTGAGACTTTCAAGAAGAGATTGGACTATCATTTATCAGAAATGGTGTAGGATCTCCTGCTTGGGTAGGGGTTGGACTAGATGACCTACAAGGTCCCTTCCAAGTCTGTTAAATTACAAGTTTATTAAGGGGTTCCATAATACCTCAAGCCTCTACAAGATTTAAGGCACGAATTTATATTTTAATGCCTTCTTGTAAAATGCAGAAAGTCTACACCTTTCAGTCCCAAGAGGGAGGTGGAAGCTACAAATAAAATTCTTTGAGGATGGCCTATAGGCACCCCAACTATTATAAGAAGTAAAAACTGTTTTTATTGTCCTTACAACAACTTAAGAGGCAGGCTGAATTGACTTTTAGTCCTAGGCCTACAGTCATCTAGTAAGTGCAATGGTAAAGTGTGGCTCTAAGTCTCTATAATGATAACCTAACATCTTAAGAATTTGGCAACACACTTCTGCATTCAAAATTTCAGTGTGCAAAGGACAATGTTATACTATATATATGAGGATGGGTAGACTACATTAGGCCTGCAGGCAAGAGGTTCTACATCCCTGCCTTTAACCTTTCAAATAGTGTTCCATAGTAGTAGACTTAAGTGTAATTTATCAGGAGCTAGTGTTGCCCGTGTAACTTTCACTCATGTAGATTTTAAGTTAGACGCTCACTTTCTTTGAAAAAAAGATCTAGTCATTCATGCCCCCATAATCTATCCAAGTGATTTGACTGGTGATGTATTTTGTGAGGAGTTGTCTTTAATGAGATTGGAAATTCCGTGTGGGGCAGATTCTCTCTGAACACCTCCTTACAAATACACGTAGACATGAATGTAGTTCCATGAGTCTATGGGCACATTTAACTCAAACTGAAAGGAACATTCTCCTCCAAATTTTCCATCTGGACTTTGTTTCAGGTGTTTTCTCTCCAAGGGAGCCAAGTAGTTTGGTAATTTACTCTGCTAAATCCTTTCCATAAATTTGGGGAACAAACAGGACCATGGAGAGCTCTGAAGCAAGCCTGACAAAATGCTAGCCTAAATGAAAGCTCTCAACAAGACAAGCAAACATTTAATTGACTTTCGTTGTCTAGTCCAGGAGTTGAGTCTCACCCTTCCTTCCCAATTTTCAAGAAACTCTTTAGAAAGTTTTAGCCAATTTTAAAGAAATGTTTAGAATTTTAAAATGAATATAACAGGAAGAAAGTGTAAATAGAAATATATATTATTTCCCATAGTAACTAGAGAAAAAAAAAAGGAAAAAATAGATTTGTTTAAGATGGAATGTAAACTGTTTTAAACAAAGAAATTTTATTTAGTCTTGTTTCCATTGGGATATTGCTTCTGGTTTTTATGCTTGAAATAGAAAAAACAAACAAATGAAAATTATAATTTAGTTGAAGACTTTATAATTGCATAGTTATAGAACTGGCTTGTAATAACTATAAAGAATGTAAAGGACTTCTAACTGTATTTCTATTTAATCTTTTTCATTGGGTTTTATAATAAACTTTTTAAAAACTTCAAAAAAAGAAAGTTTCAAACACTGACTCTAATAATGATGCAAATAAACAATATATAGAAATTCTTATAGGGAAAATTTTGTCCTCCATGGTCACTCTGATGCACTGTGAAATAAACAGATTGCACATCCACAAACAATACAGTATTGTTTCTGACAAGCCATTTCTCCAGCCAAAATATTATCTCACCTTTTTTCTCCCCTTAAATGTATTTCCCACCTATAGAATTATTTGGACATTATCTTAAGACTCAGAATTATTGGCAACTTTGCAGTGAAGGTGTTTTCAAGGTTGATTCTCACTCAATAATCTTGTTTTGTGGATCTACTCATGCAGACTATGGTCCTATAACATTGAAGCTTCAGACTTCTAAGAGCAGCACTGGGAGAATTGACCTTTCCCAAGCAATATTACTGCATCTATGTATGTAGAGAGACTTCAGATGAACACTGCAGGGGAGAGATGCTGGAAACTGTTCCACTTGAGCAGATGGCTGAACAACTCTGGCTGCAGAATAAATTGGCTATGATGATCCGAGGGCCAATCACAGATGGCTGGAATTCTAGCAGTGTCCCAAATCTCCAGAAGAGATGAGACTTGCTGCTTTCTGTCATTGGTGTTAAAATACGCTTAGATTTTGCTTACTGAAATAATCTCTTCCTGACAATTTACAATGTTGATGCATTTATTTTATATTTGTATCCTGCTATTTTTATCAGGAGTGCACAGTGACATCAAAATATTTTATTTCAGTTTTTCATCATAACAGTTCTTTTAGAAAGTATTGGGCTGAATGTGCAGATTATACCACTCAGAGCGATTCATGTTAGAGCAGGATCCAGGATTTAAAACAATCAAGGCTTCAATAGCCATAGTTAAATTTAAAAGGTGGCACCTTGGCTCCACTATCAAGCTTCCTGTAGTTTAAAATCAAGGAATACCCTGATCTTCAAAATAACACCTTCAGTGATGAATCATTTAAGTTCAAAGAATGGATTTTTAAAAAAGTTTTATTTTGTGAATATAGGCCTGATTAGTAGACCCCCTGAAATTTTTACCTCAGACATGATTCTCAACTTTTGTTAGATTTACAACTCATTGCTCTACTTAGATTTATATTGCAGAGAAAAGAAGTGATGGATAATAATAGAAAGGATGGCAAAGGAGGTAACAGACAATATGCTAACAGTCTGGTGTTGGAGACAATCAACTCAGAAATAATAGGCATTCAAGAGTACTTTATACATCACTCAAAGTTCAAAACATACTCAAAGACCCATCTCATCTTGGGAACCCCCTTTTTTTTGAACTATTACCATCTGGCAGATGGTACAGAATAATAAAAACAAGGACAAATAGGCTGAAAACAGCTTCTATCCCAGGGCAGTAGCTCTTTTGAATTCTGCTGTACAGTGCAGTGTTGGTGTGGTGTTGGTGGTTTCCAGTTCAATGTGTGGAGGGGGAAGGATGTGTGTTTGTGTTTATTTTCATGGTCGTGGTCATGGTCATGATGTGCACTGAAGATGGTGTTAGATTTTGTTGTATGAGATGCAATGACGATAAACTAAACTAAACTAAACTCAATTTTGAAGAAGACCCTTTCATGGGTCAGCTTTGAATCTGGTTTTTGAGTCAGCTTTGGATACTTCTAACAGGTATATCAAATAGGTCATAATTAATTAGCTTCCTGATCAAAATCTTATTGGATATTTTGTCAGATATTTTGTGTAAATCAAGATGTATCTTATGTTTAGCATGACACAATCTATAAAACAACTTACCCACTTTAAAACAACAGTGAAATTCATGTAATTTACAACCCTTGTTATTGACAAACTTCATGCTGACAATCCCCCCCCCCCCATGTCCAATCAGGTTCAATATATTTTCAGAATGGTCATTCTTCTCCCAATCGAATGACCTTGGAACAGCCTTCTTGGGACAGAATGGGACATTTAGTCACCAAACCAGAGGTGGTATTCAGCAGGTTCTGACCAGTTCTGGAGAACCGGAAGTGGAACTTTTGAGTAGTTTGGAAAACCAGCAAATACTACCTCTGACTGGAGATTTTACAGTATCCTTCCCCTGCCACGCCCACAGAACCAGTAGTAAAAAAATTTGAATTCCACCACTGCACCAAACCTTGGCTGTGCCCACTTGGCTCCCAGCCAACCACTGCTGCTGACCAACAACGAGCTTTCCTCTTCCACTGGCTCACTATAAGTGATTGTCCACCACCAATGGGCCCCCACTCATTAGCCCCAGCCCTTAATCCCAGCCCATTCCCTGAGACACAGTTTCATCTGGGCCAGCCAATCAGGTGGCAGGTGGTAGTGATGGTGATGGTGGGCAGCGTGCAATTGGTGGCAGGGGAGCAATCATGGGGCTGGGGGGCAGCAATGGCAGCAGGTGACTGACCATGAGGTAAATCACAGGGCTATGGGGGGCTGGCACCCTCTTGGCAGTCCTCATCACTGCTTTTTACTCCTTGAGAGGCACCTGCAGCAGATAACAAGGTGGCTAATACAGCTAGCAAGAGAAAAAGAATCGGCCAAGGCAAAATTTTCTGCACTTTTTGCTTCTCCTTTGTTCTGGCTGTGAATAAAAAGACAGGGTCACATCATGGAGCACAGCAGAAGAAACACAGAGAATCCTCCAAGCCATCAGTCTAGATACAGCAAGGATTGGGGGGGGGGGCTACAGCAATTACTCTTGCTTTCCCCAAGCAGCCATTACTTTCATTTTCCCTCCAAGCATCCCCCCTCCCTTCCACTCTCCCCGTAATTCATGGCAAACTACCACTGCATGGTATCGAAACACAAGCAAGTGTGAGGTGGCAGCTGACATCTAGTAACCACCTTGTTTTAAAGGTTCTGACAAATCAGTTACAGATTACAATTTTTCTAGATTTTTTCCAGTTATTACTGTCAGACTGACTGGTCCAGAGTGACCTAAGTCTGGGTATTCCCTTTTTGAAGAGAAGGGATATTTGCTCTCTTTTAATCATTCATTCATCAAGATTTCTTAAAGAGATTTGGCTAACTCCTCAACAAGTTCTTTCGGTATTTCAAGATGATGTATCTGGCGCTCATTTAAGGTTAGAGAGCATTCTCTGACCATTTTTCTGACAGATTAGAACCGGAATCCTGTTTCTTTAATCAATTCTTCATAATTGCCTGATCGCCTGACTGAAGGCATATCCTGCCCTCTGAGAAGACTAGCCAAAATAAAAGCTGAGTCCTTTCTGTTCTGTCCTTTCTTTGTTATTTATTATTTTCTATCTTCCTTGAGCAACTGGTATGCTTTTCCCCTCTTTTTTTCTTCCTTTTACTTTGAATATGAGATATGTTCAAGAGAAATTCTTTCTATAGTTCTTACAAGCATCCTTTGTCAGCTAGCTTATTTTGAGCCTTTTTGATGTGAAATCTATAAAGTGTACTCTTTTCTAGGTGACCTCTTTCCACCTCCTGTGTTCTTTTTTTGTTTTGAGGTATAGTTTCTTTAATTTAGTTTGTTTTCATCCCAAACTACCACAACCTAAAAATAAAGTAATAAAAATAGATACCTCAAAATCTAAACACATTATCATTATATAGAAGTAGACTTATAAAATTATAGTAATATAGAACAATCCCCAGGCTTATAAACATTATCATTTATATTCTATCTTTGCCAGTATAGAGGTGATATTAATTCTGAGAGTTTCACTAAGCCTATTTGTGTAGATATATTGACTTCTTCTGCTATCTTCCATTCTTTCCTAGTTAGAATTATGTGAAACAGTTTCTTTGTTATCACCTTTTAAAAGAAGCTATCCATTTTAGGCATCTTTTCCCATTTGCTTCTGCCACAGAATCCAAATTATAGTTGCCATAAGTTTATTAAAACTTATTTTCTTGAGGTCTAAGTGTCTATTTGTTTATACTTAGCTTTATATTTCTTTAAATCAAAATTCTGAAATGATATTGCTTCCTACTGAAGTATTACTACTTCAGCTTTGTCTAATTGGACTAAAATAAACAAAACAATCAGAGCAGAACTGGACTTCTCAACTGAAGGGTTATTGGTTACTAAAAACATATGGACTTTCCTATACTTTCAACTTTGCCCTCACTTTTAAGTGGGATGTTCTGTTCATATTCTAAGGACAGTAGATTTTGGGTTGTGTGATTTGTCTTGTGCACACAGAACTTTCCAGAGTTATTGTTTTGAGATGCAGAGCCACATAAATCATTTAAACTAGTGGTCCTCCAATATTTTGCCTTCACATTCTTAAGAATGATTGAGGAGCTGAAAGAGGTTTATATGAGTTATGTCTATTTATATTTACTATATTAGAAATTAAAATTGTAATTTTTTTAAAATTTATTGATATAATCTTACAGCTAGCTAAAGTTCTCATGGACTCCCAGGGGTCCTCAGATTACACTGAAAAAAAAAAAGGGTTCTCCAAAGTGGTCAATATCAAAAATAGAAGATTCAACAGAATTAATGAATAAAGATAATTGCTATCTCTGGTCTTGGATGGGGTAGTACTTCCCCAGTCAAGCCCACTGCATAATCTGGGGATTCTTCTGAACTCATGATTCTTGCTTGAGGAGCAGCTAGAAGTCATGGCTAGAAAGACCATTGTGCAACTGCAGGTTATGTACAAATTATACCCTTTCCTGAACCAATAATCCCTGCTTACAGTCATTCACATCCTAGTCGCATCCTGTCTTGACTATTGCTACATGCTCTACATGGGGCTGCCCTTGAAAAATAAATGGACGGCTCAATTGATTCAAAATGTGGCACAAGAGCAAAGAGGCAGAGAATGTTACGGGTCCCTTCCTAAGACAGTTCACCTAGCAGGACCAAGAAGAAAGGCCTCCTTCATGATGGCTTCCTCCCTATGGAACATCAATCCTGTGGAGGTAAGATTGGCCCGCACTTTGACTCTCTTTCACAAAGCCCTGAAGAGCTGATTTTGCCAATGTGTGTGAGGACTCCAGAGCGGGATGGAGTCCATCAAATGACTTATTTGATTGATTGACTGTTGTGGATTATTGCTTTTTTGTTTTTTATATTGGTTTTTTATCAGAGTCACTGAGAGTGAGATGGGAGAATAGATAATTTTTCTTAAATAAATAAATTCTGACAATATAATAAAAATGATTGTATAACTTTTTTAATTTAAAAAGAGAAAAAAACAAACAGTAATCTCTTTATTATGTTGTATTATGTATAGATTCCAGGCAAGGTCGTTAACTATTAGGGAAGAGATGGTGAGGGAGTCTAGAGTTTGGACTGTGCCATTAATTTACTGTGCCTGATTACAACCCACAGACTTCGACCTGGCCTATAAATTAAGTAGAGTGGTTTAAATTATTTCAGCCTGGAGATAGGGCTGCATGGTTTAATGGTATCCTTTACAACAGCCTAATCAAATGGCACAAAGGGGGCAAACTAGGGCTGAAAATGCACCCCAATTTTAGTAATTGTTGGATTCTGTTTTGACATTGGGAACATATCCAAAACTGGTGTCATCTGCCTTCAACCCAGGGTGATATTGCCCAATCTATTATCTCATTCTGCTAAATTGGGTTTTGCTTTCATGGACCAACCTATCAATAGGGAGGGTATCAAGAGACAGAGCAGGATGGGGATGCTTATTTTTCAGCAGGCTGAAACCAGAAGACCATTCCAGTGATAGAGGTCAATTCATTTTAAAACTCAATTAAAGATTTATCCCATTCTATCACTTGATGTAAAAGCCAGCCAACACAATGTATTAAAAAAAAAAAAACAGGAAACAAGCTGGAGAAAGTCCTTGAGACCATCAAGACTTTCAAACCATTTATTTTTGCACACTTTTGTACTGCATATTTAAATGAACATAGAATACTTCTTGAGTGTTTTTATTTTTCTCAGAACTATGCTGATATTCCTTGCATTATAATCATGGACATACCTTATCATGATGCCTTAGTACTAATAAAGAGAAGTATTTAAACATTAGAGCAGATGGTGGAAAGAAGGGTTTTAAAAAAAAAAAAAAAAAAACACCCCAAACTGCTTCTGTGCATGTCTACATGTTGATACTTTAATGTTGTATTTTGTTGTAAATTTAACTGCATGTGCATCTGTCCATACTTACCATTGATTTCCTGGAAGACAGAGATGGAATGGCATAGTAGCAGCAGAATTGTCCAATGGAAGGATGTGCCAGTCTGCAGTCTGGTCTGCATATCTTAATAATGTTTCAGTCTAGACAGGATTTTCAATCTTTTCTTCTGTTGGCTCCACCCACAATTTCAATTTTAGTTCATTTCTGGTTCTGTTTTTGGACGGACCAAAAGTCCTTTTCCAAGAGGCAACTGGATTTTCTTGTTTTTCTTTGAAAATGTTTCACTTCTCATCCAAGAGGCTTCTTCAGCTCTGATGGATGGTTGGAAATGACAAATGGCCATTTCCATTCTTTTAGAGAGTCGTTGAGGCCACTTGTGTCCTCAAAGGACCTGAATCATTGAGAAGTTGGAACTGTGCTTTCTGCAGGGTGTTCTCTGCCCTGTGCCCCTTCACTGTTTGAACACAGGCTCAGGCTGTTGGAGATGAGTCTGTGTGGTCTGCATCTCAAACTGAAGTGCAAATGGTTCCTGTAGTGTGCAATTTTTCTGGAAATCCATTCCTACTCCCGCACCATTCAAAGTGGAGCACTTTGCTAAGCTATGCACTTTGGAATGAACAGCCTTTGAATGGTGCAGGAGTATGAATGGATTTCCAGAGAAATCCCCAACAACCTGACTCTGTTCAACCGTGAAGGGACACAGGGCAGTAAACATCTGGCAAAAAGCACAGCTCCACTTCTCATGACTCAGGTAACCTGAGGACACAAATAAACCTCCAAGTGGCCTCAATGTCAAAGGAAGCCAAGAAACTCCAGTTGCCTCTTGAAAAAGCACCTTTGGGACAACCATAACTTGGATGACTGAGACCCTCCATAGACATTCTGGTTTGGGATGTTATTTTTCTGGTGGATATAGAGTCACATTGAGTCATAGCTCATTTCACATAATTTCCTTCTAAAATTTTATGATGTTAAAAGGAATAAAAAGGGAAGAAAAATTTCCAAACAAAAATAATAAGTTACTTTTACATTTATTTGTTTGCTCAATTTATGTGGCCACCTACTTGACTCTGGGATAACAAAGCGAAATGACATGACAATAAAGCATAATACTATACCATATACTGCATTGAAGATTGGATTGAGAATGCCTACAGTTACAACTACTTCACACTGGGAGGTTATCAGGACCTTCTTAAGGTCTGGATTTTTGAGAATAGGCTTTTCTGTAGGGCAAATGATGCACCAGAGAGTTGCTAGATATGGAGCATGACAACTAGTTGGATCTTATAGAACAGGCTGAGAAAATTTGAGATAGATGGTTCCACAAGTACTCAGTTCTGGGCCCTGACACTTAAATTTCATCTTTAAGCCTACTTGTAAGCAATGCAGCTCACACAGTACCAGGGTTACACAGCTGAAGCAAGAGCCATAACAACTCACACTATTGCATTCTGGATCAGCTGTATACAATATTATAAGTGTTCTTCAAAGTACCTCAATGATTGGCTTTTGTCAAGGGATCAGCTGTACCTCACAAAGACTGCGAAGAATGTTTTCAGAAAATGACTCATTCAACCTATCAGGAGGGCTTTAAACTAAAATTGAGGGGGGAGGGTGACCAGTCTTTAGGATCTCTAGGGCCTAATTCCAAGCATAAAACCTCAGAAAATTAGTAAAATAATGAGGAAAGGAGGGATGGGAAGAAAGACAAACTCAAACACCAAATAGGAGACATAGGAAATATATCCAGAGTCAGAGATAAAGATCTCAAGTCCTATATTTGGGGAAAGTTTGGGGAACAAACAAGGTGAACTTGAATACATGAAGGTAGATATGAAGTAGTTGGAATTGCAGAAACTTGGTGAGATGTAACCCATAACTGGAACATAGTGATAGAAAGATACAAACTGTTAAAAAAAACCCAGACCCCATAAAAGAGGAGGTGGAGTTGCACTGTATGTAAAGGACCACTATATTGCTACAGAAATACACGAAACCAAAGACCAAAAACTCCTAGAATGCATATGGGTCAATATAAAAGAAAAAAAGAATGACATTGCCATAGGAGTATACTACAGGCCACACCAAGCAGAAAAAATGGATGTAACTAACTAGTCAACTAATAAATATATGTAGGAAACACGCTGCAATAGTAATGGGGGACTTCAATTACCCTGACATCAATTGGAATAATTAATTCCAGGAGGGCTGTCCCTCTAGTTCCCTCCTCCAACTTTTGGACAACAAAGGTTGGTTAGGTTGGTTAGGAAGTGAGAAATCAAATAGGTTCCTAACAAACCTAGCTGACAACTTTGTTGTCCAAAAGTTGGAGGAGGGAACTAGAGGGACAGCCCTCCTGGAATTAATTCTTACAGATAAGAAGTGATAGAGGGAGTTGAAAATGCAGGAACCTTGGGTGAGAGTTGACCATGTCATACTAGAATTCAACATAATGCAAATACAAGCAATAGAACATAATGACACCAGTCTTTATGATCTTGGATTTGAAAAGAGCTGATTTTAACAAATTCAGATATCAGCAGATAACCAGAATCAGAGGTGGTATTCAGAAGGTTCTGACCAGTTCTGGAGAACCGGTAGCGGAAATTTTGAGTAGTTTGGAGAACCAGCAAATACCACCTCTGACTGGCCCCGCCCCCATCTATTCTCTGCCTCCAGAGTCCCAGCTGATTGGCTGGATTTTCTTTTGTTGCCCTGCACAGGAGGACAGAGCTGGAAAGCAGGTTAGTGGAGTGGGGTGGGAATGAGATTTTACAGTATTCTTCCCCTGCCATGCCCACCAAGCCACGCCCACCAAGCCATACCCACAGAACCGATAGTAAAAAAAATTGAATCCCTTCACTGGCCAGAATCTGCAAAAATGAAGTCAGTAAAGCAAAGACTCAAAATGAACAAAGACTTGCAATAAAAGTCAAAGATAATTTAAAAAAAAGTTTCTTCCAACATATAAATAACAAGAAAAAAAATCAAGGAAGCAGTCGGTCCACTAAAGAGAGAAGACAGCAAAGAAGTAACAGGCAGCAGAGAAAAAGCAGAGCTGCTTAACTCACTCTTTCCATTGCTCTTCATACAAGAAACTATAGCCCAACCTACCAACAGCATAACTGTAAAAGAGAGACTAGAAATAAAGGTTAAAATAAGCAAAAAAAAATGGTAAGAGAACACTTGTCTGATCTTGATGAACACAAATCACGAGGACCCGACAGATTACATCTCAGGGTTCGAAAGGAGCTCATCTCAGAACCACTGTGCCACATCTTTCAAAAATCCTGGAGCATCAGGAAACTACCAGAGGTCTGGAAAACAGCTGATGTGGTTCCCATCTTCAAAAAAGGGGGGAAAAACCAGACCCAGGAAACTACAGACCAATCAGCCTAACACAGTGGTGAGATTCAAACATTTTTACTACCAGTTCTGTGGGCATGGCTTGGTAGGCCTGGCAGGGGAAAGATACTGTAAAATCCCCAGTCAGAGGTGGTATTTGCTGGTTCTCTGAACTACTCAAAATTTCCACTACCGGTTCTCCAGAACTGGTCAGAACCTGCTGAATATCACCTCTGGCCTAACATCAATATCGGAGAAGATACTGGAAATGATATAAAAAAGTGGTGACTAAAGCCTCACTTGATCTGGGCAGCCCAGATTAGAAAATTGGATATTGGGGTGAAAATGAGCACGTTATCAGATTTCAGGCCATTGTTCACTGGGTTGAAAATAGGTTCTGTGTGAAATGAAATTATTTCAGAAGAAAGATATGGTCACTAGAGAGACTGATTTGGCAGGATCCCTGTGGTACTTCTGCCTACTGGAGACATGCCGTGTTCCAGCTGTTCATCTGAGTTCTGATGAGGCTTCCAAAGTTTTCACTAGGTTTAGAAAACAGCTTCTGAAACAGTCAGCTCTCAGGAAGCTGGTTTTAAATATGCAGAACTCCTAAGGAAAAAATAAGAGTGGGAGTCAGCTAAAGTTATGTACTTTGAAGGCCCACTGCTGTCAGCTGTGGAGTTTTAAACACATGCTTAATTTGTTTCGCAGCTGAATAAGGAATAAAATGTTTAATTTGTGTGGATTGTGTCCTATTTATTTCATAATGACAATTTGATTGTCTTTTTTCTTAGGAGACATTGATGTAAACTTTTACTTTTTATAGCTTTATACCTTCTTTGGGGATAGAGGAGAAATAGGAGCATGAAGTTTTGAGAGATTGAAGTGATTTGTCTTGGGCTGGCAGTAAAATATAACCAGTGGCACTCAAACACCACCAGCTGCTCAAAAATCTAACCCTTTTAAAAACCTTCACCAAGAGTTGCTCTTTGTTTTCTTTAGCTTTAAAAATATCCACTTCTAGCTATTCATTCCCCTCCCCTATTACTGAAATAATCCCACTCTCAGGTTTATTTCAGTAATACACCAAAGGAAGAAGAATCCTGTCCATCACATTGCAACCCTGACAAAATTTCATTCCTCGAGGGGGCTTAACTGCCAGGAGCACATAGCCACTGGAAAAAGAATTAGTCAACTGATTATATGCCATCCAGTGGTGGGATTCAATTTTTTTTACTACCAGTTCTGTGGGTGTGGCTTGGTGGGCGTGGCTTGGTGGTCATGGCAGGGGAAGGATACTGCAAAATCCCCATTCTCTCCCCACCCCACTAACCTGCTTTCCAGCTCCATTCTCCTGTGCAGGGCAACAAAAGAAGACCCAGCCAATCAGCTGGGACTTGGGAGGCAGAGAAGAGATGGGGGCAGGGCCAGTCAGAGGTGGTATTTGCCGGTTCTCCGAACTACTCAAAAATTCCACAACCGGTTCTCCAGAACTGGTCAGAACCTGCTGAATACCATCTCTGGTGCCATCTCTGATGCCATCAGATCAGAATAAATTCTTAGCAATTACATAGATGATGGGAAGATTTGTCCTTAACCTGGTGTTGTAGGTGTTTGAAAGGCATATCCATTGCAGCTGAAATTAAGTTCCACTCACCTTGCCATTGGTATCCCCCTACCTCCCTTTCCTTTCTTCCAGAAAAATAGTTCTTTGTGTAATACATTTGAGGTAGGATAAATTGACCCTGGATATTTGATCTGTTTGAAAACTTCTTCTGTTTATTTCTTGGCCATCCATGGCATTCTCAAGAATCTCTCCCAACTCCAAAGTTCAAAAACTTCAATACTATTTCTATGTCTCTTTGAAGTCCATAGAAAGGCAGGGAAACAATTTCCTGAACAATTCTAATTTTGTTGGTATAAACATCTTGGCATCAAAATATCTTTTCAAGAATGTCATTGCTACTTCATCAAATGCTAACCTGTGGGGTATTTTTGACTGCTGGTCCTTTACTGATGATCACTTGAATATCTTCACTGTCAGTTCTAAGATACATTGTTGTACTTATCATGAATTTGGTGCTTAAAATAGAAAGTAATCACAACAAACGACAGCTCATAATTACAAAGACTCTAAGAGATAATCTTTGTTAAAATCTTTGTGTGATTATGGAATAAAATATGGTGTTTATTTTTCAAATTGTCATTATTTATCAAGTCTGGTTGGTTTTTTTTTGTTGTTGTTCTAGTGCCATACACATGCCTAAAAGATTAACTGAGCATGTTTACATTGTCCATGCTTCAGGTTTAAATGAATATGACTTAGTACATGAAGGTAGATATGATATAGTTGCCATTATGAAACTTGGTGGGATGAAACTCATGACTGGAATGTATTGATAGAAGGATGCAAACTATTCAAAAGAAACAGACCTAACAAAAGAAGAGGTGGCGTTCCATTATATATAAAAGATAACTACATCTCTACAGTAATACATAAAACCAAGGATGAAAATCTGTTAGAATCCATATGGGTCAATATAAAAGGGGGAAAATGACATTGCTATAGGCCTAAACTACAGGTCACCCAACCAAGCAGAAGAAGTAGATGAACTCTTTTGCTAATCAATTAACAAATGTATGCAGGAAAGATACCACAGTAGCAATGGGAGACTTTAACTATGCTGATATCAATTGGGAGGCAAACTCTGCAGCAAGTGGGAGATTACTAACCAATTTAGCTGCCAATATTGTCATCCAAAAGATACATGAGGGAACTAGAGGAAAAACTAAACTGAACCTAATTCTTACTAATAGAAAAGAAGTGATAGAGGGAATTGAAATTGCTGGAACCTTGGGTGAGAGTGATCACATCATACTAGAATTCAATATAATGAAGAGGCAATAGAATATAATCCAACCAGTGTCTTAAACTTTAAAAGAGCTGGTCTTAACAAACTCAGAGAGTGCCTAAGAAAAATGTCATAGATAAAAATCCTAAGGGGAAAGCAACTCAAGAAGCATGGGAAACACTGAAAAATATGATCATAAAAGCCCAGTTCAATACAATACCACTGAAAAAGAGAAACAAGAAATCCAAGAAGAAACCAGCATGGTTGCACAAAGATCTCTCTGATAAACTGAAAGAGAAAAAGGATAAGTACAAAAAATGGAGGGACACATAACTAAGGCAGAATATCAGCAGATAGCCTGAATCTGCAAAGGTGAAGTCAGGAAAGCAAAAGCTCAGAATGAAGAAAGACTTGCAACAAAAGTCAAATATAATTTTTAAAAAAGTTTCTTTCAATATATAAATAACAAGAAAAAGGTCAAGTAAACAGTCCACTAAAGAGACAAAATGGCAAGAAAGTAATAGTCAGTAGAGAGAAAGCAGAGCTACTTAACTCATTCTTTGCATCAGTTTTCACACAGAAACTATAGCTCAACCTACCAAAAACTTAACTGTAAAAGACAGACTAGAAATAATAATTAACATAAGCAAGAAAATGATAAGAGAACACCTGTCTGACCTTGATGAATATAAATCATGGAGACCTGATAGATTACATCCCAGAATTCTGAAGGAGCTGGCAGATGCTATTTCAGAACCATTGTATCATATCTTCAAAAAACCCTTGGAGCACTGAGGAAATACCAGAGGACTGGAGAAGAGCTGATGTGGTTCCCATCTTCGAAAAAAAAAAGGGAGGGGGAGACAGACCAAGGAAACTACAGATCAACCAGCCTAACATCAATACCTGAAGGGGAACACATCAAATTTGCAGATGACACTAATCTGGCAGGAATAACCAACACCCCAGAAGACAAACTCAGGATCCAAAGGAAGCTTGACAGACTTGAACAATGGGCGCTATCCAACAAAATGAAATTTAATGTCAAGAAAAGTAAAGTTTTACAACTGGGCAAGAAAAACCAAAGGTACAAATACAGATTATGCAAAACCTGGTTCAAAAATAGTAACTGTGAGAGAGACCTTGGAGTCTTAGTGGACTATCACTTAAACATGAGCCAATAGTGTGTAGTAGCAGCCAAAAAGCCAATACAAGCCTTGGTTGTATAAACAGAGGCATATAATCAATCTCATGTGTACTATTAGTACTGCTTTATACAGCCTTAGTAAGGTTACACCTGGAATACTTCATCCAGTTTTGGTCACCATACTACAAAAAAGATGTTGAGACTTTGGGAAAAGTGCAAAATAAGAGCAACTAAGATGATTAAAGGTCTGTAGACTAAAACATATGAAGAATGGTTGCAGGATTTGCATTTGGTTAGTTTAGAGAAAATAAGGACTAGGTGGGATCGATAGCAGTATTCCAGTATTTGAAAGGCTGTCATAAAGAGGAGGGGGGGTCAATTTATTTTCCAAAGCACCAGAGGGCAGAACAAGAAACAATGGTGGAAACTAGTCAAGGAGAGAAGCAACCTAAAATTAAAGAGAAACTTCCTCACAGTGAGGAACCGCTTGTCTTCAGACATGGGTGCTTCATCACTGGAGGTTTTTAAAAAGAGACCGGACAATCACTTGTTTGAAATGGTATAGGGTGCCTTCTAGCTTTATTCTGGTTCAGTCAAACAGGCTCCACATCACTTTGCAGTGAAAAGAGCTACTGAACTCCTCTATCTGACCATTTCCTCCTATTTGCCTTACTTCTGTCAGTATTTCACAATCCTGTTTGTGAATTATTGAGCTGTTAAATATGGTTATGGTACAGCTAGGCTCTAATTCCTTAACAACAGGTTGAAATTTTCAGAATATTTCCCAATGAACTATAGAATGGCATTTGATATGCCAGCAATGCATAGCCCTCTGACTGGAAAAAGGAGGAGATGAAAAAGGGCAACAATAACAACACTTGGATAGTTTCCCACTTCTCCCTAACACTGGAAGACTTAAAAGATACTTGCATATAGCAACAGGACTTCTGGGTCACCCAGAAAATTAAAATTTGATTCAGGATATACATGATTTATGACTTCCTTCTGTCTAGAAAAAAATTCCAGTCAAAAAGCCTGCAGTCTTCCGAACGTGAGCAGCTTCTCATTCATCTGCAAAGGAGTGCCCTGAATCCAAGGAGGGCAATGTGGTAGGGATAGTTGGGTGCAATCTTGGAGAGTTGGGGGCAGGAGTGTAATTTTGCACTCTATTGTATCTGTGAAGACCCCTGTGTGTGGGAAGTATATGAGAAGTTTCTGATGTCCTGAATTTTATGTTGCAAGTGTTTGGCTACTTATTTGCTTAAATCTCTCCTGAGATAATCAAAGACAGTTTGGAAATAAATGGACTAACGGAATGGTCAGAAAATGTATAACATTAAAAAGAGTATTCAAAAATTACCAATTGATATACAAGATGTGGGCTTTAATTGAAAAATAAAAATTGCAATTCTCTTTCTCTATCCCTGCAGGTACATGTGTGCACATATGTTTGCAACACTGAATAGAAGTACTTGTTTAAAGTAATTAGAAAAAGTAATACAACTGTTTTGTTGCATGGTTCATGCACTATTATTGTGATAACTAGTACCCAGGCAATTAGGAAGGATAAAGTACATCCATACACATAGTAACCCACTCAAGTTTCTGGATGCTCAACCACCTAATTTGGATTGCAACCATGCCATTTCCTACAGACAGGAGGAGGCCACATAACTGGTTTCCTCACTTAAAACCCCAATGCTGCAGAAAGATTGTGATCTGAGATAAGTCAGTGAAAATGTCAAATGTTATCCTCTTCTAGCCCCAAATGAATCTCACCAGCCCACTGTCTATCCACTTGCAATGCCAAGATGAGAAAAGAGATGAGTAACAAGAAATCAAGAATGGCCATTTGCTGACAGTGCTGGACTTGCTCTGCTGAGGAAGATGGAGGAAAGAATCACAGAGTCAAAGAAGAACCTTTGGAAGGCATCATTCTGGAGATAACAATGTCTAATGAAAGATTTCCAAAAGCCTCGAGGCTAAGCCATTGCTACCCATTGCTAAGAAGAGAAAGGCCTGCAGACCAGTTGTTTTTATCAACATGCAGGCAAACTATCCAAGAGTAAAAGAGGAGGCTGATGATAAGAGAGACACAGCCCTAGCAGGAAGGCTGTGAACAGGCTGTTGGCAGATTGCTGATGGTGGGACTTCTGGAGTGTTAGAGCATCAATTAACCTTTGTGGCGTGTGTGTGAGTGCCAATCAGCCAGAGCAGCTCTTCCAGGAAGGGCTGCGATAGGCTGCCAAATGCCGCATGGCCTGCTGCAGAAGAGAGAGGGGGGGAGGGAGGGAGGGAGACACACACAGAGAGAGAGAGAGAGAGAGAGGGAGGGAGGGAGGGAGAGAGAGGCCGTGGGAGGAAGCAGCCACCTGAACTGGAGCTGCGGATGTCCCACTTTATCTCCTTCCCTTATTAAGTTTATGAAGACGATGCTTCTCCTCGGTGTCATGCTGTTGCCGTTAGAATACTAATGGGGAGATCTATTAGTTCCAGACATCACCCACAACTGTTGTCAGGCAATTTCATCCGTACCAACCACCTGACCTTGCTATTTTTAACACTCTCAGGTCAGGCCAAGCAGAAGAGCTGACTATGTCACAGACTCCAGCATTAGCTAAGCTCACTAGCAAGGCAAGATTTGGGGAACTATTTTCCCCACTGATGGTTCTGTAATCTGATGTGCTGAGACATCTGATGCCAGTAAAAAAGCTCTTGGCTCACAAGGGAAATTCAAGACAATGTGGTCCTGTAGGCTCCATCCATATTTAGATAAGGATCATGCAACTAATTATTCTTATTATTTTTAAAAGCATAGAATTCCTGTATGAAAACAGAAACTCTTTTGAATGGGATGAAAATATGTCCAGTAAAAAAGATGGCAATCTGGGTGAATCTATGTATGTATGACTGTGAACTTGGTGTATTTGCAATTGTGTAATGAAAGAAAGTGTTGGAGTTGGAAGAATAAAAGAAGACTAAATAAAAATGAAGTAAAACACAATTAACTAGTGACCTGAAATATTTAAACATTTAAGAAGACTGGGGAGATAAAAAAGGTCTTCACCTAGTAGCAAAATGACCTCAAAAGTATTGGTTTCTCAAGGGAAAATTAACAGTAAAAGGCGGTTGTACACCCAACACAGATTTTGTTTAGCATAAATTGGCCTCAGAACCCTTAACTATCTCCTAATTTCTTATGTCTAGTTAGGTAGACAACTTTGTCAATTTGCTAAGGCTTCAGTTTAATGGATGCCTCTCAGATCTATCATCTTATCTATCTGTCTGTCTATCTCTATCATCTATCTATCTACCTATCATCTATCTATCTGCCTGTCTGTCCGTCCGTCCGTCCATCCATCTATCCAATCTATCTATAGCTATATATTTAAAAAGTGAAGCAAACTGAAAAACAAGGGTTTGGAAGGGAGAAGAGATAGTGCACCAACTGCCTCCAGCCAATAGGATCCTCCTTCAGGATCCCATGCCAGCCAACATAGCCAAGTTTTAAGAGCTTTTCTGAAGGCTAAAAGATCTTACCTATTGTTGCAAGATGTTCCCCCCCACCCCCCACCCCCCAAAATAGGAGCAATGGCAGAAAAGACTCTTCTGGATTTTGTAGCCAAAACTCCTTTTCTGATGGGATCCACAATTGGGCCTTTCTACCAGCATGAGTGTGATAGGCCAATCCCATTGGGGAAAGACTATTCCACAGGTATCCTGGACCCATGCCATAAAGAGCTTTAAAGGTAATAACCAACAAGCACCCAGTACAGCTCATGTAACAATGTGCCTCCTCTAGGGCCTCCAAAACTGGCTGCACTGTTCCATTTTGGTCCAATTGTAGCTTCCAAATATTGCCTTGGGCCCATTCTCTACTTGGCTTATGTGATTTTTGTCTCTGAACCTTAGTCTAGTGTTTGACAGGCTGCAATTTTTTTCTGGGTTGGTAGCTCCTTGGAAGAGCAATTAGTTTGATAGTTGTTGGACTTTGTTTCCTACTCCTTCTAAATTCTGCAGACAGGGGATCTTCTTAATATTGTGCTGAAACCTGCTGAAATTGTTATGATTGGTTAAGTCAGTGTTTCTCAATCTTGGCAACTTTAAGAGATATGGCCAGAGTTCTCCAGCCAGTTCTGGGGGTTTTGGCCCACGCTTTAAAACAGGGGTCTCAAACTCAATTTACCTGGGGGCCTCTGGAGGCAGAGTCTGGGTGAGGCTGGGCCGCATAAGGGATTCCACAAAAAACATTATTAAAAAAATATCCTCAAATGTCATCAACAGTTAATGATTTCTCCAATACATGAACTGTCCTGAACACATGAATGGAACATTGAATGAAGATCATGAACAGTTCCTCAGAACATGGCTTCTCCAGCTTACTCCTTGCTGCCAGAGACTTAACAACGCTTCCTCTCACATATCTGAGCCATATTTGGCTTGAGAGAGGAGGCACTTGAGACCCTCAGTATGGCTTGAAGATGATCATCAGTAAGTCTGGACCTGGACTTGTTAAAGTTCAGGGTGGAGAAGAACTTTTCACACAAATATGTGCTCCCAAAAAGGCACATGGTCCGCTTGAACATTCGGGAATGGTTTTCCCGCCTTAGCAATCATCTCACTAACCATATAGCTAGCTTCGACTGCTGCAGCATTCTCTTTGGTTGCTTTCTTGAGGAAATCTTGTTGCCTCACTAGACATGTTTTAAGGCTGGCAACCCGGTTGGCTCTCTCATCACCCTGATATTTTGTACATTCCTCAGCATGTTTAGTTGAATAATGACGTTTCAGGTTGCATTCCTTGTGCACTGCAACTTTTTCAGCATAAATAAGGCATGTCGGGATGCCCCTGTGCTCAACAAAGAAATACTGCATCTCCCACCTTTGCTGAAATTGTCTGTGCTTGTCACCTATCTTTCTCTTCACTGCAGGCTTTGGCTTTGACAAAGACATGATGAGGGTGTGACAAAATTTAGTTTATTCCACTTGGAGTCGCTCTTGTTCCACGTTTCATAGAAGTGTTTAGCCAGCTAGCCACGCGTGATGTCATTTCCGCTTCTACTTGTCACAACAGCGCGGTGGATGACGAACAGCCCGGTAGCAGTCGCCTTTCTCTGTGTTTGATCGTGGCATTTGTTGATGGCAGAAAGTACCGGAATGCGACCGCAAAAAAAGGTGACTGCTACCGGACTGTTTGTCATCCGCCACACTGTTGTTACAAGCGTAGTGTGCATGAAGTCGGTGTAGCTTAGCCTAGCACTGAATGTCAGCCACGATGAGAAACGGCGGGTGGGACTTCCTTCAGAGGTCCATTCCCCCTGCGGGCTGCACTAATATTATACTTTCATATCACAGTGGGGCCACAGGATATTGTCCTGTGGGCCACAATTGGCCCGCGGGCTGCAAGTTTGAAACCCCTGCTTTAAAACTTGTTGAGGATCGTTGGGGGCAGTTAAGAGAAACTTGAGATGCTCTATGATGATCAGAGGGCTTTTAAACACTACATTTTTTTTTACAAAGTTGATGGTTCACATTCAAGGGGCCATTTTAATTATTCAGAAGTAATTCATACATAAATTCAATTTGATGATGTGGTTAAGGCAGCAGGCTTGAGACTGTGAGTTCTAGTCCTGCCTTAAGCACAAAGCCAACTGGCTAAGCTTGGGCTAGTCACTCTTTCTCAGCCCTAGGAAGGAGGCAATGACAAACTACTTCTGAAATCTTGTAAGAAAGTTGCAGTCAGTCAGGAGGAGTCTAACTCAATGATCATTTTTTAAAAAAAATCTTATGAAATATATATTCATTTTTCAAATTAGAAAGCTTTAGTTGTAGATAATAATTTATATGTTTCTATGGATCTAAAATATTTTTATTAGAAAAATCAATTGAAATACAAATCTATGAAATAAAAGTATCAGAAAATACATAGAAAGGTATATTTAACTTCCAGGGGAAGAAATGGCAGACCAAAGATGGCTCTGGAAAAAGTGGAACGTATGAATGCACAAAGAATAAGTAGCCCAGTTGATGAGTTCTTTGAAACTCTCTGGACAAAGAAAGGATGGGAGATCAACCACAAGTGCTCCAAACAGTTCCTTCTCACAAGAAGACCACAAAACATCAGTCTCTGGATTTTGAGCACTGGGAAATGAGGGAATAGATATCATGGTTAAACCATGGTCAGCAACTTTAAAAGGTCACTACATTTGCATACTTTCTTTACTAATTACATTCAGAAATTGCTTATTAACTGGTTTTTAGTATTATAAATCTTTGGATCAACAAATCTGAAAACATTGGGTGAGTATGCCATCACTTTGCCTTCAATTTCAAAAAGAAAAATGTTAACCAAAAGCTTAAGAACTTTTAAAAAATTAAAAAATAAAAAGCAAAGGTTAATTGAAACTTTGATTGCAAATGGACTAAAGATCCAGATATATTTGAAATAACATTTTGGAATTAATTATAAAGAATCCTTCCCTTAGGAAAATTATTTTGTTTTGAATTTAAAAAATAGTAAGATTTTAAACATTGGACACTAAAGGGAATTAAAGATTTCAATTAAAGAAGAAAAACACATAAACTTGACTAAACTTTACAAAATGGTGCAAAATGTTCTAACAGTAGAAATATTGAGGGATGTTTTGAAAAATGTCAACATTGATATCTGCTTCTATGGACAGACTGTGTCTAAGAACAGACTGTGTTATAGAGAAGAACAACAGATTTTACTTGACAAGAGAAAGACTGAGTTGAAAGTGAATTTACAAATGCAGGCTACAAGAATAATATGCACTAAGTTTGTGTATAGGTCCCTTCAACTCTATTACTCTGTTATTCTAGAAAACTAGCATTTAAAATAGAAATTTCAGTTTAAATTTTCTTTTTAAAAAATGTTGGTGGCCCATTGACCTACTGAGGCAGCGCAGTATAAACAGAGTCCACTGAGCTGCAGTGAAATGTAGCTTGGTGGCAGCAGACCAGCAGTTGTGAGCAGCATGGTGGAACCTGAGCATCAGTGGTGCAGACCTAAGTGGCAGAGGAGGGCAGTGCCCAAAGCAGTGACTGAGAGCAGTACAGTAAACCAGTGCACTGCCACCAGCAGTGGTGGTGCAGAACTAAGTATGACAGCAGATTGGAGCATGCACAGTAATGGCTGAGAGAAGCATGGTGGACCAGGAGCGGCTGAGAGCAGCGTGACACACGAGCCCAGCAGCAACTAAGTAGAGCAAAGCACCCTGGTCAGCACATCGCACCTGCAGAACCTGGTAGTGGTCAGGCAACTGAAGGGCAAGAAGGCAGGAAGGAAAAGGATAAACTTTCAAGACCAGGAGCAGAGGGTTAAAAACAAAGCATATTCTAAAAAACAGCCTCAGATTTCCAGACAAAATCATTTTCATTTCATAAAGGAGCAAGAAATTTTGTAAAATTTTAAAATCTCTGGATTTAATTTTTTTTTTCAAATTTCTTTTTTTATTGTTCAATTTCTTTTTTCAATTTTTAAATTCTTTTTCAATTTCTAAATCTTGTTCAATTTTCCATTTCTTTTTTCAATATTTTAAAATTTCTTTTTTCAAATTGTTCAAAATTTTAAAATTTCTTTTTTCAATATTTCCAATTCATAAATTTCTTTTTTCAATTAAAAATGAAAAAAACAGTTTACTTATTTTAATCCTTTAGAAATGTTTAATTTCTTAACGATCTAAAAGGAGGAAAAAATCACAGAAAAAGAGACAGACACTTCAAAACAGGGAAGATGGCAATGAATTTTTCAAGACAGAATAAAGGGCCAAGAAATTTTGTGAACTATTATAAATTGACACTTCACAACAGGAAAAAATATTTAATTTTTAGAAATTTTTAATTTTTTAACAAACAAATAAAAGTCATTGGAAATGCAGACTGGCATTATAGTGACTTGCAAAATATGTCATATATTTGAGCTTATGCCCATAGAAGACCCAAACTACATATGTATCAAATATAAATTACACAAATTACTAGAACTAAAAGTAAAGGGTCTAGAGGCGAGAAATCCCAACCTAAGCAAGAAGATTACACCAAAATCAAACACAATAAGGAGCAAACAGCTTCTAAAAAGATGACCCCATAAATGAACCTAAAGAAGAAAACTGATTCACCCAAACTGAACACAATAGGGAACAAACAGCTTCTGTAACAACAACAACAAAAAAAAGACCCTATATATGAACCTAAAGAGGAAGACTGGTGGAAACATGTCACTTTTAAAAGAAAACAAGAACAAAGTGTAAAGCCCCTACATCTACCCTAGACCATTCCAATGAAGTCCTCTGGAACTGAACAATCACTTTCATAGCTTCCCCCTGGAAGAAACTAAGCACTTAAAGAAGAGCATTCATCATTGATCAATAGTTTCTAAAAAAGAGGCATAACCTAGCATTCCTGTGACAGAAAAAATAGCATCCCAGACATCCCTGAGTAAAAAAGGCAAGTATTGGTGATAGGAGATTCAATTCTTAGGGGAATAGAAACAGTAGTCTGTAAGCAAGACAGTCAATCTTATTTCATTCTTTGACAAAATGACTGAATTAGTAGAAATGTTGTGGACATAGTATAGTTAGATTACAGTAAGGCATTAGACAAAGTAGATCACAACCTACTTCTTGGTAAGTTAGAATCATGCAGGATAGCCACCTGATGGATTTGTAACTGACTGACAAACCGTACTCAATGAATAGTCCTTAATGGTATTACATCCACATGGAGGTAAGTAAACAGTGAGGTACCACAAGGTTCCGTTTAGACCCAGTGCTCTTCAATATTGTCATAAATGACTTAGATGAGGGAACAGAAGGGGAATACATCAAATTTGCAGATGACACTAACCTGGCAGGAATAGCCCACATCCCAGAAGGCAAACTCAAGATCCAAAGGAATCTTGACAGATTTGAACAATGGACGCTATCCAATAAAATGAAATTTAGTGTGGAGAAAAGCAAGGTTTTACACTTAGGCAGGAAAAACCAAAGGTACAAATACAAATTATGCAAAAGCTGGCTCAAAAACAGTAATAGTGAGAGGGACCTTGGAGCCTTAGTGAATGATCACTGAAACATGAGCCAGCAAGGTGTGGCAGCAACCCAAAAAGCTAATACAATCCTTGGTTATATAAACAGAAGCACAGAATCAAAATCACATGAAGTATTAGTATCACTTTATAAAGGCTTTTAATACCACATGTTGCATCCAGTTTTGGTTACCACGTTACAAAAAAGATGTTGAGATTTTGGAAAAAGTGCAAAGAGCAACTAAGATGATTAAAGGCTTAGAGACTAAAACATATGAAAAATGGTTGCAGAATTTGGATATGGAAAGTCTACAGAACAGAAGGACTAGAGGTGACATGATAGCAGTATTCCAGTATTTGAGGGGAGCACAAAGAAGAGCAGGTCGACTTATTTTTCCAAGCACCAGGGGGCAGGACAAGAAACAATGGGAGGAAAGTAATAAAAGAGAGAAACAACCTGGAATTAAGAAAAACTTCATAATGGTCAAGGACTTTGAAGTACTCATCTTTAATAATCTAAGTGCTAGAGCCCACTGTAACTACATAGCCAAAAAGGCATTAAGAATTGTTAACCTAATCCTACATAGCTTTTTCTCTGGTAATATCACACTACTAACTAGAGCATACAAAACATTTGCTAGACCAATACTTGAATACAGCTCATCAGTCTGGAACCCACATTACGTATCTGATATTAACACAGTTGAGAAAGTCCAGAAATATTTAACAAGAAGAGTTCTCCACTCCTCTACTCATTGCAGAATACCTTATCCCACCAGACTCGAAATTCTAGATCTAGAAAACCTAGAACTACGCTGCCTTCGGTCCTATCTAAGTATAGTATATAAAATCATACATTGCAATGTCCTACCTGTCAATGAATACTTCAGCTTCAGCCATAACAATGCAAGAGCATACAATAGATACAAACTCATGGTAAACCGCACCAAACTTGATTGCAGGAAATACGACTTCAGCAACAGAGTAATCAATGTCTGGAATACTCTACCTCTGGGGTCGCCAATCTTTTGGACCTCATAATTTTAGAACCCAGGGACCACTAACCAGTTCTGTGGGCATGGCCTAATTTGTGGGTGTGGCTTGGTGGTCATGTGATTGGCTGGGCACAGCTTGTATGTAAATATTATAAATATTTATATAAATATTGAATTTTTTATAAAAAAGAGCAACTTTTATCCAAAATCAGGCAAAGTGTTGTGTATGTACCATAGTTAATAAAGTATGAGCTTGAGGTAAAGTGCAGGGTTCTGGCCCTGCACTTCTGATTGGCTGTTAGGCGGCCAGATCGGATTGGTTAGTTCTTAGGAATCCGATTGGCCCTTAACAGAGGATTATTATTGGTTTAAAGAGCAAGCGTTCATAGCTCGCTATTGGACAATTCTCACAAAGGTTGCCTATATAAGGCAGAGTTCACTGTTATTGTTTTGAGAAGTCACTATGCAATAAAGAGCTGAAAGTTCACATTCAAAGACTGTCTCCATTTACTCCAACCCATGTCCAAGTCCTTAACACTGGTGATGAGGATGGGATTTGGAGATGTCTGAACCTAAGAAGCCAGGAAGCAATACCGAGCATGTGATAAGACGACGCCAACAACGGAACCATGTCCGGCGGCATCGTACCACCCTCTTCGTTCGATCCAAACCAAGAGGATTGGGAATCCTACATGGATCGCTTCCAAATGTTTCTTGAGACGAAAAATTTGAAGGACGCCACACCAGCAAAGAAGCGGGCACTGTTCCTGACACACTGCGGCCCAGCTGTATTTAAAATGGCTAAAGCACTCGCCAAACCTCGAGAAGTGAAAGCCATGAGCTGGGACGACCTCGAACCCATCCTGAGAGACCATCACGCACCAACCGTGCCTACACTTGTGAGACGCCACGAGTTTTATCAGAGAAACCAGAGAAAAGGAGAGAGCGTGGCCGATTTCGTGGCGGACCTCCGGAATTTAGGGGGCCTCTGCGGGTTCGCCGATTTAGAAGAAGCACTAAGAGATCGAGTAATTCTGGGATTAGATGCACTAGGCGTGCAAAGCAAGCTGATGGTGAAAGGCGACATCAGCCTTGCTGACGCCATTGCCGAAGCCACGGCTGCGGAGGCGACCAAAAAGTCGGCTGCACAATTACGGCGAAGCCACACTCCGGCAACACAACTGACCAGCAAAATCTCACCCAACTCAGAAGGGCAGCTACTAACAACGCACCACGAGGACCTCTCTTCATCGTCAGACAGCGACGAGGAAGGGGTCCATCGACTGCGGTCTGACCGAGACCCTCGCCCTAAGCCCTTACGCCCTTGCGCTGGCTGTGGAGCAAACCATGCCAGGGCCGAATGCAAATTCTGCAACGCACTCTGCGATGAGTGCGGGAAACGAGGCCACATCGGGTGGGTCTGCCGCAGCTTGCCAGGACCCAGCCAGGCCTCAAAAGGGGCCAACTATCGCCAATCGACAGGAAACCATCCTGTAAGGCGAGAACCAGTAAACCACTCCTGCAGAAATCGAGCTTTGCAAAAAGAAGAGGCTCACCATACTATCACTATAGGTCACGCCTCAGTTTTGGACACTAAGAAAATTCGAGTCACGGTAGCCATCGAGAACCAGCCTTGCCACATGGAGGTCGACTCGGGATCATCCCTCTCGATGGTGTCTTGGAAGACACTCAAGCAACTTATCCCCACAATCCAACGCCAAGACCTCCAATTTCAACGCCTCATCCTCAAGGACTACCAAGGAAATCGAATCCCCGTGGTCGGGTCCTGCCGAGTCCGAGTCTCCTTCAAAAAGCATACAGCGTACTTACATCTAACGATCATCAATAGAGATAGGCCTAGTCTATTAGGCCTCCAATGGTTCGCGCCACTCGGCATCGAAGTGGCCGGCGTGAACCGAGTCAGTGGTTGTGAGTGGGAGGAAGACCTTATTTCTGAGTTCAGCGACGTCTTCGCGGACTGTTTAGGAGAGTATAAAGGGACCCCAATCTCATTTAGTCTAGATCCAAAAGTAGCCCCAATTCGCTTGAAGCCCCGTCGAGTTCCATTCACTCTTAAAGCTAAGATGGATGAACAACTCGATAAGCTAATTGCTCAAGGGGTGTTGAAGCCCATCGATCACTCTCCATGGGAAACCCCTATTGTAACACCCATTAAGCCAGATGGGTCAATCTGAATTTGTGGGGACTACCGGGCCACTTTAAACCACGCCCTACAGCAGAATGCGTATCCAGTTCCGGTGGTGCAGCACCTCCTCCATTCCTTGGGGGGCGGAAAGGTTTTCGCTAAATTAGATTTAGCTCAAGCTTATCAACAACTACCAGTGGATGAAAAGACGGCCCAAGCCCAAACAATTGTAACACACAGAGGTGCTTTTAAAGGTACTCGATTGCAATTTGGGGTTAGTGTAGCCCCGGGGATATTCCAAAGCCTCATGGAAAGGTTGTTACAGGGAATCAAGGGCGTGGTTCCGTATTTTGATGATGTATTAATTGCAGCCCCTACCAAAAAAATCTTGCAGGATCGTTTGAAATGTGTTCTTAAAAAATTCCAAGAGGCAGGACTTAAGGTGAAAAAAAATAAATGTCACTTATATACTGACAGTGTTGAGTTTCTAGGGTATCGGATTGATAGCCAGGGCATTCACCCTACCGAAAGTAAATTAAAGGCGATAAAAAATGCTCCCAGGCCACGTAACAAGGCCGATCTCCAGGCATTCTTAGGCCTCATTAATTTCTATAATGTATTTTTACAGCACAAGGCGACTGTTGCTGAACCGTTACACCGGTTATTAGATAAAAAAGCATTGTGGGTATGGGGTTACCGGGAACAACAAGCATTCCGGAATGTTAAAAAATTGCTCACATCTGACTCTGTACTTATGCAGTATAACGAGACTTTACCATTAGTTATAACCTGCGATGCCTCACCCTTCAGGGTGGGCACCATTTTGAGTCATGTACTGCCTAATGGGAATGAAGCCCCTGTTGCATACTTTTCGAAGACTCTCTCACATGCAGAGCGGAACTATGGACAAATTGATAAAGAAGCTCTCGCAATCGTTTCAGCTGTAAAGAAATTTCATGAATATGTGTATGGAAGGACATTTACCATTATAACTGACCACAAACCGTTGCTAGGGATAATAGCCGGGGACAAGCCAACCCCCTACATATTATCCCCTAGAATGGCCCGATGATCAGAATTCCTAGCTGCTTATAATTATCGCCTGCAATATCGCCCGGGGAAAGCCATTCCCCACGCCGACACATTAAGCCTAGCACCGCTTCCAGAGACTCTCGACGATGCAGCACCAACGGCAACCACGTTGCAGATTGAAACACTCAACTCGCCGCCTATGACCACCCGAGACATCGCGAGAGAAACCAAACGAGACCATACCCTAGCTCGAGTCCTAGGCTGGGTAGAACGCGGATGGCCATTGGACCAAGTCCCAGATGACTTCGCACCATTTAAAGCAAGACAGACTGAACTTTTTTCCCAAAAAGGCTGTGTCATATGGGGCAATGGAGTCATTGTCCCAGAACGACTCCGGAAGACGCTGCTACAAATTCTGCACGAGGGCCACCCCGGCATCGTGCGGATGAAAGCGCTTGCACGAAGCTACGCATGGTGGCCGGGCATGGACCGGCAAATCGAGCAGTGGGTCAAAGCGTGTACCAATTGCCAACAAGCCAGCAATGCCCCACCAAAAGCCATGCCTACTGAATGGGAGACACCACGTGGAGCCTGGTCCAGAATCCACCTGGATTTCGTGGGGCCAACTAAAGGATATACCTTCCTGCTGACAGTCGACACATACTCCAATTGGTTAGAAATTCATCGTATGACGGCCACAACTTCCGAGGCAGTGATTAAGATCCTAAATAGACTCTTTGCAACCCACGGATTGCCTGATGTCCTGGTGTCCGATAACGGGCCACAGTTCACGGAATTAATGTTCGAGCAGTACCTCACTGACTGCAGCATCCGCCATGCGCTCACCTCACCTGGGCACCCTGCGACCAATGGCCGAGCGGAACGCATGGTCCAATTTGTTAAAAAGACTTTGCAAAAAATGGACTATGACAATATCGATGACAAAGTCTTATAATTCTTATAAGAATTATAAAAACAACCAAAGAAGAGAAAAATGAGCGGAAAGGTGGAGGCAAGGTTAGAAAGCAAAGGAAAAGGAGTAAGAAAAGGGAGGAGGAAAGACAAAGGGGTAAAAAGGGCAAGGAGAAGAATAAGCAAGAGAGAAAGGGGGGGAGGAGAAGCCTCAATGGGGGGAAGCAAGATCTAAAGAAAAAAAGTTTATTCAGAGACAATGGGTGAATTTAATTTAGGATAAAAGAGGGATTCTGGAGGGTACATAAGATTGTATTTTTTATACGTGTATTTAGAGTATAAAATTCATTGTGTAATTTTAGAATCCTTTAAACAGAATCCCAAGAAAAATTATTATATGAAGTACTTTTAAGTTAGGGTAATGAGTTATAGACGTTACTCCAATTGGTGTATAGGAGAAGTATAATAAAAGAAAAAAGATGAATGGATAGTTGGAAATAGAACAGACAAAGAATATTATTGAAAATGGTAATAAGATATGAAAGGATATATAAAGGTTTTGTTATGCTTTTTTTTTTTTTTTTGGATGTTGTTTATTGAAAAAAGGCAAAAAAAATTTTTTTAATTAATAAGAAATAATTTGGATGAAAAGGAGAAGTTGGGATAAGATATGAAGTTAAATAGACAAAGTATTGATACTATAATTTGGGATTGTTATGTTCTATTGGTTTTCTTCTTTTATTATTTTTTCTTAGAAAAGAACTTATAAGCTGTTATGCCTTGTGCATTGTTTATATAAAATTGATAAAAATGGTTTATATATACATAATATAAAAAAGAAAATGATAATAAGATATGGAAGGATATATAAAGTGAATATGATGTTTGAATTTGTGTCTGTGCGAAGAGTTCCAACCCGGGATCAGACAACCTTCAGAAAAGATCTTTTAGTTTTGTTTGTGTTCTGTAAAATCAATAAAATTTGTTTTTTTTTTTTTTTAAAAAAATATCGATGACAAAGTCAACCAAATTCTCTTTTTGCAACACATAACTCCACATAGCGTCACCGGCAGAACTCCCGTGGAACTACTGATGGGACAAAGACTCCGTTCCCACCTCGACCGGTTGCACCCTGCTTACGAACCGGAAAAGCCAATAGGATCCAGTGGCCGCTATCACACTTTCCAGGTAGGAGACCGCGTTTACGCACGAAACTTATCAGGCGATCCATTATGGATAGAGGCAACGGAGTGACCGGCCCCAAATCCTACGTAGTGAAATGCTGTGACAATAGACTGTGGAAACGGCATATCGACCAATTACAGTCACGACTCACAATGGCCAGTCAACAACTCCCCCATGACCAAACCGAGGGGGGGAGATACAGGAGAAGATGACGTTCCAGGGAACCTGCTCGAAGGGAGCGATGAATCAAGTGAGACTCAGGAAATGGAGCAGGAAGGAGAATTGTTTGCACCGCAAGAAATTGCACCTGAGCAAGAAGCAGAGACACTGCCAAACAACAATCTACCTCAACAGGATTGCAATCAACCAGTCCAACGAAAATCCAAAAGACTTAAAAGACAACCGTCCTATTTAAAGGACTATATAACTACACCGTAATTAAGAAGCCAGGGGGAAGGGGTGTTGTGTATGTACCATAGTTAATAAAGTATGAGCTTGAGGTAAAGTGCAGGGTTCTGGCCCTGCACTTCTGATTGGCTGTTAGGCGGCCAGATCGGATTGGTTAGTTCTTAGGAATCCGATTGGCCCTTAACAGAGGATTATTATTGGTTTAAAGAGCTAGCAGCTCGCTATTGGACAATTCTCACAAAGGTTGCCTATATAAGGCAGAGTTCACTGTTATTGTTTTGAGAAGTCACTATGCAATAAAGAGCTGAAAGTTCACATTCAAAGACTGTCTCCATTTACTCCAACCCATGTCCAAATACTTAACACAAAGCAGGCAGGTTGAGTTGCTCACAGAATCACAGATTCATTAAGAAATCTAACTGCCACTGGCTAGCTCAGTCTGTCACATAAAATTTGCTTGCAAGCAAACTCACAAAATTAACTCACAACATAGTATGCATGTAAATATTGAATTTTTTATTAAAAAAAGAGCAACTTTTACCCAAAATCAGGCAAAGCAGGCAGATTAAGTTGCTCAATCTCAGTGATCTATCTATCTGCCATCGGCTAGCTCAGTCTCTCAAATTTGCTTGCTGTGAGTCTGCACCGAATTTGGTTGCAAGCAAACCTTCAGTCCTAAGGGAGGTCAGCTGTGCTGAGCTAAAGATCTAAAGACTAGCTAGAAAGCAAGAAATTCAGCCATTTCCTGCTCCCTAGCTAATCTAAATCTCCCGGCACAGAGAACAGATGATGGTCGGAAAAAGGAAAAATATCAATTTTAGCAGGCAAGTTTACTGGGTAAGGAGTGAGTGGATGGGGAGGGTTCCCGCGGGCCATGTGGGCTGAGCAGCCTTGTGTTTCTGCACAGCCTGGATTAATTGCTTTGTGGGTGTGCTCTGGTGGTGAGATTTCTCTGCAGCCCACCAAAATTTTCTCACAGCTCGCCGGTGGGCTGCGGCCCACCGGCGGGCGACCACTACTCTACCTGAATCTGTGGTTTCTTCCCCTAACCCCAAAAACTTTAACATTAGACTGTCTATTATTGACCTCACCCCTTTCCTAAGAGGTCTCTAGGGGGCATGCACAAGCGCACCATCGTGCCTACCATCCCTGTCCTATTGTTTCTTTTTTTATTTTTCTTATATGTATCCATTTCATGTATTCAAAACTATGTTTATACTCATACCTGTTATAATCGCTTGACAAAATAAATAAATAAATAAAAATAAGTAAATAAATCAATAAACAGCTTGTCTTCAAAAGTTGTGGTTGCTTGAATCCCTGGAGGTTTTTAAGAAGAGACTGGACAGCCACTTGTCTGAAATGGTATAGGGCAGGGGTCTCCAACCTTGGCTCCTGGAAGCCTGGCGGACTTCAACTCCCAGAATTCCACAGCTGTGGAACTCTGGGAGTTGAAGTCCGCCAGGCTTCCAGGAGCCAAGGTTGGAGACCCCTGGTATAGGGTCTCCTGTTTGAGCAAGGGGTTGGACTAAAAGACCTCCAACGTCCCTCCCAGCTCTATTCTGATTGATTGAATATTTAGGTATTTCTTTTCTTTTTTCTTTTCCTCAAAATCCTTATATTCCTGGTATTTTCTTACCACCCAAATGCCTTTCTTAAAAGCATTGTTTTCTGGCATTATTCAGAATCCATAGATTGAATCAAATTAACTTGTCTTTCTTCTACTGCATGGGTTCCCAACCTTAGCCATTTTAAGATATGTGGACTTCCACTCCCAGAAGTGTTGACTAGAGTCAACACATCTTAGTGGCCAAGGGTAAACATTACTCTTTTGTGATAATATTAACTGAAACCTATTTTATGGGTTCATTCCTATTTTGTATTATTATGCGGATTCTAATTTTTTTTAAATTGAATTTTGAATTTTGAAAGCTTGTCCAGAAACGTTACTTTTTCACAGATATGGAAAAAATACTTTGTTCAGTTTAACCAATCTGGGACGCAACAATTAACTGAAAGCAAAGTATTTATTTATTTATTTCCAAATAAAAGGAATAAATGAAAAATGAATCATTTTCTCATTATGAAATGTGTTACATTACCACAAATGGGCACATGGTGGCAGTCTAAGACTCCATTACAATCAGATGTAAACCTAATTATTGAGGCTAAGAATTTCTCTGTCCTTAAATGTTAAGGATGTCCTCGTTCAGTTTTGAAGTCTTCTTCTAAAATGATGTATGTTCAGGGATTTCCATTATGATCTTGTCAAATTCAGACCAAGCTATGAAACTGCCTTTAATTTAGAGAACCTCACCAGAAAGAAGGCTGCAATCCAACTAAACAAGATGTAAATGGACAATTAAAATGTGTCTTCCTGAATTGAAATGGAAGAAAATCTCTGAGCTGAAGATATCTGACTGTTAATAATCTTGTGTTCACAAGAATCTTGTTTTCTAAGGAAGTTTTTTTTTTTCCAGTAGCATTAAAACCTTTCATTTGAGGATTGGACATGATTATGGTACCTTGTGAATTCACTTTGGGGCCGGTGCATAGCTGATTCTTCATCAGTAGAATAACAGAGTTGGAAGAGACCTTGAAGGTCTTCTAGTCCGATCCCATGCTCAAGCAGGAGACCCTCTAACATTTTGCTGTCCAATCTTTTCTTATGGAAGGACCCATAACTGTGAAAGGCAAGCTGTGCCATTGATTAACTGTTATCACTGTCAGAAAACTTCTCCTTCTAGCTTGAATCTTTCTTTAACACCCATTATTTCTTGTCCTTCCTTTAATGCTTTGATGAAAAAATCATCCCTTCCTCCCTTTGACAGCCCTTTATGTACTGGAAGACAGTTACTATGTCACCTTCCTTCTCTTCATTGTGCTAATATACCTAGTTCCTTTAACTTGCACTGTTTAGCCTCCATAATCCTTTTCATCTTTGTTGCTCTTCTCTGCACCCTTTCTGAGATCTCAGTGTCCCCTCCTCCCCCTCCCTCTCCTCTTTTGTATTCTAGTAACTAGAATTGGATGCAGTATTGCAGATGTGGCCTCACTGCTATGGCCAGCATTACTTCTGAAATGTCCAAGTGATGTTGGCTGCCAGGCATGCTTTTAGTAGCCTGATCTGGCACATTTTTCCACATTTACCTCCAAGTCACTGTGCTAGTAGATTGTGATATTTTCCTTGTGAAGTTGCCTTTAAAGACAACTCAGAAACTCTTGTTCATACCAAATGCAAATGTCAGCATGCTGACTTCATAGGTAGTGATCACAAAACAATGCGTAAATCCCAATGATTACATTCAAATATTACATTCTTCAGGATTCCTTAAAGGTTGATGGTGTTTTAGGGTGGGCTGGGGGGGGGATCTTTTTTGTCATCTCTTGAACATGTGAGTAGTAAGTTCCAGGTCTTTATAGTGATGGTGCCCCAAGTGCTTTATAAAAACTTTATTCAATAAGTATGTGATAATTCTTGTTCTTTGATAATAATTTGGTCTATAGTTTTATAATGATAATATTTAAATGTTTGTGTAATATTTTGCAGGCTGCTTTGAACACAAAGGATGGATGGATGATAGATAGTCAGACATATTAGCAAAGGGCATATATAGATGACAACTGAATGACAATTAATTCATCCTTTGAGCTCAAGAGGAAGGGATTAAACATTCAAGCAGTCTGCTTCATTTTGTGACTGATGTGATGGTAGACCAGATTTCTTGGTTGCGATTGCATCATGATACAGCGAAACCATCATGCTGCAAGTGCAAACCACATTCTGCCTACACTGCCCCTACTTTTCATCCACAGAGAAGGGGATCTGGCTTTTCTTTCCCATCGTCCATATCTCCTCCGTTATATTCTCTTCCAATTAAACACCAAGCTCTTCCAGATCTAAGTAGTAAGTCCTCCATAGGTAATTCTGAATGCTGGTCTTTGTCTCAGGGCAGTTTTTCACAGCTCAAACCATTTCCTCTTCCAGACTGTCAGATTCTGGCATCTTTACTTAAAGCTGCTGGATGGTTTCACCCTCCCTGCTGACATAATGGGATCAGCATGCTGGCATTGCAGACTCCCAAGGGTTGTGGTTGCTTAGCAACTTCTCTTACCCAGAAGGAAAAGGCCGAGATTGTACCATCCAGCCTATCAGCTATTGCAGAGGTGCCAGCAGATAACCGAAGCAAGGTAGAAAATATCTTATGGTCTCTATGCTCCTTATTTCACCACAGGGAAAGAGCATTTTGAGATCAGAACCTGTTGCTGCTTTCTTGCATGATGGGGCAAATCTTTTCTCTAGCCACACTACCCCTTCCCAGCAGAAAAATAGCAAAGTCTGCTGTGGTATTTGTGGAAAAACTGAACCAGAGAGATGGGCAGTGTTTCAAAGCAAAAGCAACAATTCTGGCCCACATTTTAATTTCTTATGGACATTGATTCTGTATTCACATTTATAAATTTTATTATTAGCATACTGTATACATTCAACAGTCATTAAAAATTTTATTTGGTTGTATGATATAGGAGGAGGATGAAGGCTAGGTAAACTCAAGAAATGTAGATAAAGGAAGTGGAATATCTCATACAAACAGCATTTTTAAAAAATCATATCATGAATGTATACAAACCATCCATGGTTCAGGAAAGACAACTGGCCAGAGCTCCCATCTCCTGTTGCTTTTTGCCATCTAGAGGCCCTTGGAATTTTCACACCCATATCAGAAGGCTGAGCTCCTCTTTTTGAATCCTTGATGCCATGAAACTGAACCTACGATTTTTCTAAATCCTGCTATTCTTCTATATTTTGACTATGTCTCCATACACTGCATACATCATAGGTGGAATGAGAGAAACAATATGTGCTTAGGTAAAAATGGGCTTTGGCTGCACTTGCTCTTACTGGCCTAAATGCATCCAAACTGACCAATTCTGTCCTTACAGCAGGGCAAGCTCTGTGTAGCATGAGTACAGCTAAAGCTGGTAATCTGGTCTGTATCTGAAGTGTTATGTGAAAAATGTGATTGAATAAAGTCTTGATGGGAGCAGAGATATGTAGGCCTATCTGGTGAGGACCATGGGATATGAACAATTGCACCTTGGGATGTAAGAAGAGTCAAAAGGAAAGAGCATACATTAATTAAATGAATGAAACGGTTTGCACTGGAACTGCCTCCCACTTTCTGCAACGCCTTGGATTACTGAGGAGATCAGGGAGCAGAGGAGATCTCTAGAGCATTGATGGAAGAAGGCCCATCATCTCAAATCTGACCAGTCCCTATTAGGATAGTAATACATGTTTAAGATTCCGTGGTGGTGATATGGATGGTAAAAAAGAAATGTTTCGTCTTACATCCATTGAACACCATCCAGTAGCAAGACCTGTTGCTTCCTAGGCAAAGATGATTGACAAGAACACCTGATGTGAGAATTCTAGAAGCATTTGGTAGATAAACCTGATCTAATAATATTGCCAATAGAGTCCAAGCTGAGTTGGACTCTATTGGCCATTAATGCCAGTTGTCAGCCATATAAGGTACAATAGCAGAGGTGGTATTCAGCGGGTTTTGACCAGTTCTGGAAAACTGATAGCGGAAATTTTGAGTAGTTCAGAGAACCAGAAAATACCACCTCTGACTGGAGATTTTACAGTATCTTTCCCCTGCCAGGCCCACCAAGCCACACCCACAGAACCGGTAGTAAAAATATTTGAATCCCACCACTGTGCGGTAGATCAGACTAAAAACCATATAGGTATAAATTACTTTTATTAGAACATCTATAGAAACAGAACCTGGATAGCTCAGTCTGTCACATAAAATTTGCTAGCAAGCAAACTCCCAAAATTAACTCACAACATACTATGCATGTATATATATTGATTTTTTTATAAAAATGAGCAACTTTTACCCAAAATGGTTGGAAAAAGGAAAAATACCAATTTTAGCAGGCAAGTTTACCAGGTAAGAAGTGAGTGGCAGGGAGGGTTCCCACAGGCCATGTGGAGAGGAGAGGCCTGTCTATAATATTAGCTCAAAATAATTTTGGTTATAATACTGTATTAGACAATTGACAAAAGATATGGGAAAGAAATAGAAAATTATCGTATAAAGAGAACTAATATAAAAAGTTTTACAGATGGCATCTTCCTCCAACTAGATCGGCCAAAATTAGTAAAAGTATATCATCACATTGTTGGAAATGTAACATAGAGATAGGGACCTATTATCATATGTGGTGAAAATGTATAAAAGCAAAAAAATACTGGTGGAAAATAAAGTTTGGATAGAAGAGATGGTTAAACAGAAAGTAGAGTTCAGACCAGAAACATTCTTACTGGGAATTATTAATGATAAATACAGTAAAGAAACAATATATTAATGATACATATAATAAGAGCTGCGAGATTGGTGTAGGCCCAAAACTGGAAGAATGAAGATACCGCTACAGAAAGTGAAATAATAAGGAAAATATTAGTCTGTGCAGAGATGGACAGACTAACTTTAGAAATAAAAGATAAGGGTGAGATAGAGTATTGTGAAGTCTGGAGTAAAATGTATCAATGACTAGAGTCAAAGAAAAAGAAAGAAAGGGTTGACGCTTTATAGGAATGAAAGCTAAAGTTTTGTAAATGAAAGAGAATGGAATATAATGGACAAATATGATATGATACAAATGCATGAGTATAAAAGATGGTTGTAAATATGTATATAAATGTATATAAATGTAAATAGAAATAATATGCAACTAGCATTATACTAATAACATAAGGGAAGGAGGAAAATTAACTGTTATATGTATTTCTATACTATAACTTGTATGGCCAAAAGGATGGCCAAGAAAGTCACACTATGTTCAATTGTTTTTAAGATTTATTCAATAAAAATATTTTTTGAAAAATAGTTTATTGGAATGGGCTCCAGTCCTGCTTATCTAATCACTGTCTCAATAGCAGCTTTTCCTCCTGTCCTTCAAGGCCATTCCCTGTTCCTTTATTTGCAATGGAGATTGGTCAACCGGGGGTTATCTTGTGGGGACAAATAAGGTTCTATCCTTTCCTTGTGGTTCTGAAAAGTATAATAGACAGAACAGACAAATTGAAGGAGCCTCAAGGGGAAGGAGGCAGAAAACAGAAAACAGATTATTACCTGCTTACTAGTATGCAAGGAGACGGCATGTGGTACAGTAAAGAACCCTGCTTATTTTAGAAGCTGCTAATATCAGCAGAAGAGGATGAGTTTGGAGCATTTGTAGGAAGGTAGAATTTAGAGACAGATTTTGAAGTCATCGCATCGTATTACCAGATATTACATTCTCATTGTAAAACTCATATGATTTACATTTATTCTATTATCAGTTCTGTAGGTTTAGTCCTGTGGGTATAATATAACCTTTATTTGGGACTCTTCTACATTCTCTGGCCTGGGGGCCCAGTGATTACTGTTGCTGTGCATGCCAATTACATTTACTTCTTTTTAAATCTCCAACCATGTTGGTTCCTTATTTAAAGAGGGCATTTTTCCCACAATAATTTTATGAAATTATCTGAACTCACTCTGTGAGTTCTGAGGAAATACTGTATATAGTGCTCACTGTAGTGATAGTTCCATCATTACTTAGTTAGATCCCAAGTCCTTCATGACTAAGAAATAGTAATAGCAATTGCACTTAGACTTATGCTCATAGTGCTTTAGAGCATTCTCTGGGCAGTTTACAATATCAGCATATTGCTTCCAACAATCTGCGTCCTCATTTTACTGACCTTGAAAGGATGGAAGACTGAGTCAACCTTGAGCCTCATCGGAATTGAACTCCTGGCAGTTGGTAGAGTTAGCTTGCAAGACTGCATTTTAACTACTGCACGACCAGGATTAAGGAGGATATGTGATTGGTTCTGAATAGTAACCAATGATTTTCTACATAGCCTTTGAAAAAAGGCATGGTATGCCCTCTCTTCAAGAACCATGATTTGGTCTATTTTGGAGCCTTTAATGTTTATATTAATTTGTATTATTCTGATAGGTGGGGTCCAGGAGGAAGGCCTTCTCTGCTGTTACTCCTGCTCTCTGGAACATCTTGTCCCACTCCCGATGTGAGGTCTTTTTGTAAGGGCCTGAAGATGTGGCTTTGTCAGTCGGCTTGGAACCCCAGTGGGGAAACAGTGCAATGGAGCTGGTTCATTGAGTAATAACAGATCCCCCCTCCCCCATTCCACTCCTGTCCTCCCCACATGTCTTTGGTTTTAATGTATGTTTTTAACTTTTTGTGTTTTAGCTTTTATGTAACTGTAAACCGCCCAGAGTTACCCTATGGGAAGTAAGATAGTAAGATGGGAGGCCAATAAAATTTATAAATAAATAAATACATTCCTCAGAAAATTGTATATCCTTTGCTAAAATGTTCCCATTTTTGATGAAGCTGATTCTGATTAAGCCATGTCACGGCCGCTGCACTGTAGAAAAGTTCCCAATCTGGGAACCCGAAACCTCCCCTATTCATACTAACCTGCAAAAGCTTTAATTTTATTTCGGCTTTCTTCCCTAGCCAAATACATTTTATTGCTTTACAAATACAAAAGAATTTAAACAACTGGGGGAAATTACAGCTGTAACTGATAGGAAGAATTGCCACCATTAAAATAAACATACTATCTAAAATCCTGTTTTCCAAACAATACCAATAAAATTAGGAAGAAAGTTTTTTGAAGAACTAAACAACAAAATTTATTTGGCTAGGGAAGAAAAGAAGGCCAATCTCTTAAAATCATAATTAAAGTTGATTAGATCTCAAAAAAAAAGACAGGTGGTAAGTTTGGAGACGAAGCATATAAAATAGAATATGAGTATGATGAAAGCAAGAATGGTTTGCAAAGTTGTTAAGACAATAAATGGTATTCATATAAATTTAATGATTTTTCCTTCTGTTTTTCTTTCCTCCATTTGGCTTATTGTTTTTTTTCTCATTTTCTATACTGTGAATAATGTGTCTTACCTTAAAAAGAATACAATAATCAGTATGGAAGTATGAATGTTGTATTCTTGCACGCGTGTACAATAATTTTTTTCAAGGTTCTTATCATCTTCCTTGGAGATGTCAGGCGGAGGGAGAGGGGAGGAAAATCTGGCACCTGTTATGTGTTCCCAACTATTATTGTTCCTCTTATGCCTCAATTCTGCTATTTCTGGGTTGTGACATTCCTTTTGACCGCTGGGCTTTTCTTATCTCCCTTTCTCCCTCCCATCAGTTCTCCCCTGAACCTTTAAGCATATTTAGTGATTTTAAGCATATTTAAATTCATGAACAGAAGTGATTCACAATCTGACTCTCCTGCATCAGTCATTATCTTATAGCAGGAAAAATCTTTTCCAGTTTCCTAGGCATCAAAGCCATTATTTTCTCTGTGTGTATGTAGTAAATATGAACTGGATACATCAATTCAGTGTGTAGGCACAAGATGGGCCGAAACAGCATTTGTTTCAAACTATCAGGAACTTCTGATCACTGGGATACACAAACGAGTTTTTGATTTCTTTAAATATTCACATTTTTGTTTCAAGCAAGTTAATTTACTCCTCTTTCCACAAACATTTGTGAACATTCTTGCTAAATCTTATATAAAAAAAACTACATAATTTCTATCTTTCATACAGTTTGGACATTTCCTCATTACCATAGTTTCTACATCCCAATCTCTCAAAATCATTTTAAAGATGGTCTATCATTTTTTCTCCTTTGCCTGCCTTGCAATGGTGCGAACAATTATATGGTGTATTGGTTTACACACTCATGCTGTTTTGGTCTTGTCTAGCATGGTGATCCAACCAATGAATATGATGATTGCATGAGGATCTGAATATTTCTTTTTTAATCTATAGTTCAGGGAGCTTTGGGTTAAAGATTTTTAATCAAAAGCTCAAGGAATCAAATTATAGAAGCTATGTTTATCTAGACACTCCATCCACATGCTTGATTGCATTAAATTGCACTAGTCACCAATCATCTCCAAGAGCTTCTCTTTGCAGGCGTCATGCTGATTTTCCCCTGGTAAGACCTGTCGTTTGATGTGCTTCATTAATCTACTTATGTTAGAGTGATTACTGCCCAGTTGTGCAGGTGTGAGGCTAATTCAGTGTTTCTTAATCTTGGCAACTCCATAATTCCAAACTTCAATTCCCAGAATTTCCCTTCTGTCATGCTAAAATTAATGTCCAGGCTTTTGAAATTTGCCATTTCCCAGGTCCCACATTGTTCCTCCCATGCCTTAAAAATGTGTTGTTCTTTAGATCACTAGATAAAAACACTAATGTTGATGATATTGCACAATTGTGCCTGGAGATCAGCTTTTTTTTTGTACTGATATTTCTTCTAAAAGATATTTTTAGCAATAAGTGTCTCAAGTTCTTTTTTCTAATTTATTTCACTTATTTGCATTAAAATGTCCATGTTGCCAAATGATAATGAAAGTGATACATTGGACATGAAAGTTTAAATTTTTTTTTACAGTAGCTTCGTCTCCAGACAGAAGTTCCATACAGGTCCATATAAAAGTTCCAGTGTGGCATCAATAGGCACCAATATTTCCATGTATACCACCTATTCTACTTTACACTGTACACTTAAAATTTCATTTTAATTTTAAACATGGGAATGTTTATGCTATAACCTCTCAGGAGACATACATGAAGCTGTAAGCCCAACTTTCCATCTCCCATGAGACACATGCTCAGGCACCCCCCCTCTTAGCCACATCTACATATACATATGTCAGATCCGTGTATCTGTCATTTCTTCAGTGGAAGAAGAAAAGGGGGAGAGACTGATAAAGAAATCCTTTCTTGATGTAACCTGAATATATTTAATCTGAATATATTTAAAAGTAAAAGCTGTAATGGACTGGGACCCACCGCACACCCGCAAACAACTGCAAAGCTTCCTGGGGTTTGCGAACTTTTATCGCCAATTCATTCCAGCTTTTGCAAACATCGCCCTCCCTATCACAAACTTGCTAAAAACGAAGGGGGGGGGGGGAGAAACCCAAACTAAGGCAACCCCTTATCTGGACAATGGAATGCCAAACAGCATTCGAGAAACTTAAACGTCTATTTTCAGCAGAACTGATCCTTAAGCACCCAGATCCCTAACTACCTTTTGTCATCCAAGCAGACGCTAGTGATGTTGCAGTAGGAGCAGTCCTCCTCCAAATGAATGGAAGTGGACAATTACAACCATGCACTTATACATCCAAGAAAGTGGCGGAAACCGAGCAAAGATGGGCCATGTGAGAGAAAGAGGCATATGCTGTGCGGTGGGCAATGCTCCCATGGAGACATTTCCTGGAAGGAAACCAAATCCCCTTGGAAGTATGGACTGATCACAAAAATCTGGAAGCCCTGAGAAACCCATGGAAACTCTCAGAAAAACAAGCAAGGTGGGCTCAACACTTTAAACGATTTAATTTCACTCTGAAGTATTTCCCTGGGAGAAAGAATTTCTTTGCAGATGCACTGTCCAGAAAACCCCAATACAACAGCAAAAAGATTAAGGTTATAAAACCGATGATCCAACCGACCCAACTAGCAGCCAAAGTAATCACCCGGGCACAAGAGGAAAAAAATCATCACTGACCGAAGACACAATGACATCAATATTTAAGGAGGCACTACTAAAGGATGACTGGCTCCAGGCTAACAAAAACATTTGTTTACTCAAAGATGGACTGGCTTGGGTAGAGAACAAACTTTATGTCCCTGCAAACCAGAGAATGGACCTCATGAAACGCTGCCACGACTCCAAAACAGTGGGACACTTTGGGTTTGTAAAAACCATGCACCTCATCAAAACACAATTTTGGTGGCCGTCCCTCAAAAAGGACATTGAAAGCTTTGTTGCGAGCTGCCCCACCTGTGCGGCTGCAAAGAGAAGACATGGAAAATATCCTGGACTTTTACAAACAGTAGCAGACCTTTCTGCACCCTGGAAAGTGATTTCTATGGACCTTATAGTGGAGCTTCCCAAAAGTGCTGGAAATACTGTCATTTGGTTTGTAACTGATCTTTTTTCCCAAAAGGTTCACTTTATTCCATGCCAAAAGATCCCAACTGCCAAGGCATTGGCAAAGATATTTCGAATACACACTTATCACCTTCATGGAGCTCCCCAATGGATTATCTCAGATAGGGATGTTCAGTTCACATCCAAATTTTGGTGGGTGTTTTTAAATCTATTAGGCTCCGCCCAGGGGTTGTCATCATCAAGTCATCCCCAGATGGATGGATCGACAGAGAGAGTTAAAAGTGTATTAGAACAATATTTAAGATGCTTTATTAATTACCAACAGGACAATTGGACTGACCTTCTTCCTTTTGCAGAGGTAGCATACAATAACTCAGTCCATAGCAGTGTGGGGTTCACCCCATTCCAGGTAGCCACGGGCCAAGAATTCAACTCCATGCCGGAACTACCCACCAAAGAACCTGAAATCCCCTTCCTTAAGGAGTGGATAAATAACTTACAAGCCATGTGGTAAGATTGTCTTTATAGGAAGCTAGAACAGTTTTTAAAGCTCAAGCAGACAAAAAATGCTGCAATCCTAAACCTTTCAAGATTGGGGACCGTGTATATTTGTCCACAAAATTCTTAAAATCATTACAACCCTCTAAGAAACTTGGGCCAAAATTCATTGGCCCATTCCCCATCTCCAGAATTATTAACCCCGTGACGGTAGAGCTTCGACTTCCCAAAACACTTAGGCAGATTCATCCAGTATTTCACTGTAGCTTGCTCAAACCAGAGATCACTTCAAACCTCAGACCCCCCCTTCCCACACCTCCAACCCCCATCATGGTACATGGGGAACAGCATTTTGAATTTAAAGATAGCCTTGATTCACACACTCACCATGGATCCACACAATATTTAGTAGCTTGGAAACACCTTCCTTCCTCAGAAAATGAGTGGTTAGCCAAACAACACGTAAAAGCACCCACATTACTACAAAAGTTCCACCTAAAATACCCTGATAAACCATCCTGAATTGCAAATGTAATGCATGATTTTTGTTTTTTCCAGGTAGACCTATCTGTTTTTTAAGGAGGGCAGGATGTCAGATCCGTGTATCTGTCATTTCTTTGGTGGAAGAAGAAAAGTGGGGGGGAAACTGATAAAGAAATCCTTTCTTGATGTAACCTGAATATATTTAATCTTATATCGAATTTGTATAACCTACACATGATACAATAGAGGGAGGAAACCCAGATGGCCAGAACCTATCACCTCTGAGAGGCACAGCCAGGAGATGAGAAGACCATAAAAATTCCATAGTGAGATGTGTCCTGGGAAAATGTGAAAAAGATCGTTCCTTACAAAAGGGGGGGGGAGTTAACATACTGGCTTTTGTTTCACTAAATACACATCAAGATAAGGGGAGGGGTTCTAAACTCCCTTATCTCTCCTTGTATGCATGAGAGACCTCAGACACTGCTTTGAACTCCTACATGAATTGTCTCATCTCAATAAAGGATTCCTTTTGATACGTTTGGTTTTCAGAAGTTCATCCTTGTTAATTGAATGGGAAAAAGTTATGCAGCCTACGTACACAGGTGGGATTCAAATTTCTTAACAACTGGTTCTATGGATGTGGCCTAATTTGTGGGTGTGGCTTGGTGATCATGTGTCTGGAGTGGGAGTGGCTTGCTGACTGGGCATGGCTAGGTGGTAATGTGACTGGGGTGGGCATGGCCAGGTAGCCATGTGACTGGTAAACCAAATATAAGTGGTTCTCACTTAATGACCAGGTCCTTACTTAATGGACAATTGCTTAGCAAGTGCTTTTTGCCAGTTTCCAAGGCCTGGGGAGGTCCTGTCAAGGTCCAGGCAGGTGGCCATGTGGCTGGCATCCCAAATTTAAGTGGTCCTCACTTAATGACCAGGTGCTCGCTTAGTGGTCAATTGCTTAGCATGATATAAGGATTAATGCAAATTGAAAAGGAAACACTGCAGAGTTTGTGCACAAGTGATTTGTACCAACCAACACACTATGTAACTGAAGATGGTTTATGTTTTATGCTTCTGTTTATGTTTAAAAAATAAAACACTTTTATTTTAAAAAAATCATTTATGTATGCATGCAACTTCTTGTTACATTGATGTTGCTATATATTGATTTAAGCAGAAACAGATAATGTATAACATCAATGTAACAAGAAGTTGCCTGTCTCCCTTTTGGTAAGTTGCTTTTTTATTTATGTATTTATTTATATTTTTTGCTATCAGTTTTTGTTTTTATTAATCATGAAAACAAAACAGATATTAAAGAAATAAACACATAAAAATTATTTTACTGTTCATCTTGATGTTTCTTCTTTGCTTAAAGAAACATCAAGATGAACAGTAAAATAATTTTTATTTATGTGTTTATTTATTTCTTTAGTATCTGTTTTGTTTTTATGATTAATAAAAACAAAAACAGATAGTAAATAAATAAATATATACATACATAAATATAAAAAAGCAATTTACCAAAAAGGAGACAAGCAAGTTGGCTAGCCAACTATGCCGGGATCCTCCTTCGTCATCTAGCTTGCTGCGGCAAGGACAGCCGGCCCAGGAGTTGGCTCTCGACTGGGCTGGTGGCGGTGGCGGCAGCGGCAGCAGGAGGTAGGGGACCACCCAGCAGGACTTGCTGCTTTGCCTCCTCACTACCAAACAGTGGTGGGAAGGGAAGGCAGAAACAATGGAGGGCTGTGGGCGAGGAAAGATGGGGGCGGGTGACTGGGACTGGCAGCAGTAGGTAGATGACTGGGTTGGAAGATCGTACTTACCAATCCATGTCTTCGGAGGCCAGCGGCGGGGTAGGCAGTCTGGGCAGGCAAGGATGGCTAGCGCTGGCAGCGAGAGGCAGGAAGGGCAAGGCATGCCAACAGGGCAGCAGAAGGCAAGCAGGGATGGACAGCTGGCTGGCTGGCTCGGCTGTTGCTGCTGCTGTTGCTGGTGTGAGCGATGGCACCACGTGGGTAAATTTTTGTAATTATTGCACATGCGCTATACGTAGGGGCAGGGTGGGGGAAAATGAGAAAGGGATCTTTGCATGCGCGCAGTAAAAAAACCCACTTTTTTAAAAAAAAGAACCAGGTTTTTTTAACTTTGGAACGGTGGATAGGGGCGGGGGCTGGGGCAGTGAAAGGAGGGGTGAGGGGGAGAATGAAGAAGGGATTTTCGCACATGTGCAGTAATAAAAACCAGTTTTTGGCCCTTAGGAGTGGCGGAGAGGGACAGGGCCAAGCAGGGGTCAGTTTTACCGGTTCTTAGAACTACCGGTGACATTAACAACTGGTTCTATAGAACCGGTGTGAACTGGTAGAAACCCACCCCTGCACACACACCCTTCTGACCCTGCTATTCTTTGATTCTGTAAGGATCTCCTGCTGGAGCAGGGGGTTGAACTAGATGACCTCTGAGATCCCTTGCAGGCCAGCCCTAGATTGCTGTGCTGCTTCAAAGTCTTCTGAAGCCAGGGTTTATGTCCTTCCTTCCTCTCCTTTTTTTCTCTCTCCCTCCCTCCCTCCTTCCATGTATTTATCTATCCATCCATATATCTCATTTACTTTCTCCTCTCTCCCTCTTTCTTTCCCTTTCTTTCTGCCCCTTCCTTCCATCCCCCTTTCTTCCTTTCACTTCCTTTCTCTCTCCCTTTTTCTTTCTTTCCCTCTGTTTCTCTTTCTTTTCTTTCTTGTATTTTCCTTCTCTCTTTCTCTCTCACTTTCTTTCTCTCTCCCCTCTCTCTCTTTCCCTCTCTTTCTTTCTCTCTCCCCTCTCTCTCTTTCCCTCTCTTTCTCTCTCTCTTTCTGTCCCTTCCTCCTTCCCTATCTCCTTCTAAAGCTAGGAAGCCTACCTGAAACACAAACATACACATACACACAGGGGTGGGATTCTCCCAGTTTGGCCCTGTTCTATTGTCCTCTGCCTCTCAGAGAATAAGCCTGTAGGCAGGGACTGTGATTTTTAATCTTTATGCAGGGTCTTAAAAAAAAATACATGCAATCAACAGAAACAAATGAGGCAGCTTAGAAACAAAAGGATGCTCAGAGCAACCGCAGTTCTACAGTATCATAGAATAAGAACAGTCCAGAAGAAAGGCAATAGCAGGAAGGAAGGAAGGAAGGAAGGAAGGAAGGAAGGAAGGAAGGAAGGAAGGAAGGAAGGAAGGAAGGAAGGAAGGAAGGAACCACCCTACTGAGGGCTGCAGAATTATGCGGCTTTTTACGTTTCAGATTGGTGACCCTTCCAAGACCCAAATGATGCTTCTTATCGTATCTACAGTATATCTACAGACTGAGTTTCAGTCCCAAAGATGCTCCTTCTCCCCAGGAGCCCAACCTTCAATTCTGGATGAATACTTCTGCATCCTTTCACTTTTTGTTCCTCAACATCCTTCTTACATTTGATCACAAGCTATTGAACCAGGTCAGAACCAAGAACAACAGTTGCAGTTATGTTGCAATGGTCATAAGTGTGAAAAATGATCATGTCACTTTTTTTAGTGCCACTGTAACTTTGAATGGTCACTAAATCAACTGTTGTAAGTCAAGGATTACCTGCACAAAAATGCAAAAAGCTTCTTTGCTTGCAAAAAGCTGCCCTAAATGGCAATCATTAGATTAAAAATACCCGCAAACAGGAGTTATAAATCAGGCAGGGTGCCAGAGCACCTCGAGGAATTAAAATATTTAAAATGCAGTGATAACTATCAAACAGCCAACTCTTGCTCATAAAGTGAAACCCTTTAGCAGAGAGGTCATTTAAGCTCTCCAGAAAAAGCACACCCAGGAAAAGCAATCCTTAGATCCATTTGCACCACTTAAAAATACCAGCTGGTCTCACTCACCTCACAAGACATCGGAAGGAAATCACCAAGATTTAAGGAAAGGTCACATGCCCCCCAGAAAGGCAGGAAAAAAAAATAAGCGCCAAGCTTTCATCCTGCCTCCTAGAAGTATACCCCAAAGGGACAGTGCCAGATAGCATTAAAGCAGTAAGGAAGACCCCCTCCCCAAATAGAGAAAGAAACCATGAGGCAAGAAAAAATTCAAACACAATACAAATAATGAAATCACAACAGTAGCTGTTGCTTGTTGAAGCTGAATAGGAAAAATTATCCCATCAATAAACACAGGATTAAACTTCACCAAGCACAGAATTAAGCTTCACCAGAAACCATTTTTAAACCAAAACTCAGAAAGGGTATGTAAACTCACATTTGAATGTCAATCCTTCTAGCTAGCCAAGAAGCCTTGTTGAATGTCACTCATCTTGATTCCCTGTCACTAAAAGCTTTGCTTCATTATTCAATTATTTCTTCAAAGTGCTGATTGTCCAGGGAAGTAATTCCTCCCAACAGTAGTGTAAAAAGCTTAAAACAACCCTTCCCTTTTAAGAAAGCCAAGCCTCACAAGCTCTGGAGACAGCAAGTCTAGGCTGTCTGCCAAGAATGTAATAAGGGTGGAAAAAAACAAAGGGAGATTGCTTCTAACTACCAGTTCTCCAAACTACTTAAAAAGTTAACAAGGGGTTCTATAGAACCAGATAGAACTGGTAGAATCCCACTCCTGACTACATATACAGCTTCCCCCTATGGACGCTGACACACACACTCACCTGCACGTATGGGTCACTTGAAAGAGAAAAGAACAGGTGACATTGCTTCTTTCCAGAGAAAGAGATTAAAATGCATAGAGGAGAAAGGCCTCATGCCTCCATGAAAACTCTGCAAACAGGGGCTTGGAGCACCACTTGAGAGAAGTACCCTTCAACATTATGAATACTCATGATCATCCACTGCTTCCTTGACCCAAAAGGAGTCAAATTGGTTCCTTCACTCAAGGTGGTAAAGATTGCGAGGTTGTAGGCCACCACAGGCTTAGAGCCCAAGTGGCCATAGGAATTCCCCTGAGAAAATCAATAACAGCACCCACCATAAGCAGCAACCCCATAAAACAGGTAGTCCAATAACATTTTGATTAAGCATGTCTGTACTGTGAGCCACATGATAGCCACTTTTACTTGAACTTTGAAATGTTCCCTTCAAGTGATCTTCCCATTGTTCCCATCGTTGTAACATCGAAGTATCACTTCTGATAGTTTAGATCAGTGACCCATAAACTTTTGGGCATCAGGGACTGCTTCCTTGGAGAGTGGGACCGGAGGGGACATGGTTTTGTGTGCTGCCTGCATCTTGTGGATGGGGCTTTGCTTGTTTGTGTGGTTCAGTTTCTGACATGCTATGGACTGGTGACAGTCCACAGACCAGAGGTTGGGAACCCCCTGGTTTAGATAATTTGAGAAAATAAAGAGGCACTCCATTTCTGTAAAATGACCTTAGAAACCTATTCCCTCTGCTGTAATGAGAACATTTACTATACCGCTATAAAAGCAAATATAAAAAGCAGGCATTAAAGCAACTGGAGCTGTTAGGCTATTTCCAGAATAGTGATTTACAGCATGTTCTAACATCAACTAGCATCCCAGTGCTGATATCACAGTAATAAGGTCAGACTTTATATTATCACAGCGATGACTGAATGATGCTAGAAGATGCTATAAATCATTAGTCTGGAATTGCCATAAATGTTGTAAACAGCATCAGATAGAACGACTGTAGCTGGCTTTTTTATTGTTCTGATTACAAAATGAGTAAATAGCAAAGCCCAAGTCATCCAGGGAAAGAAATTCAATGATATCAACTTTAACAGAATTGTAAGAAACATAACAAAATTCCCATATCTCTAATAATTAAGGAACAGACATTATTTTCCTTGTCACTTTAGTTAGATAGGTATCTCTCTGTTAGAGCAATAGCACTTAGACTAATATGCTGCTTCGCTTCGTAGTGCTTTACAGCCCTCTCTAAGCGGTTTGCAGAGTCAGCATATTGCCCCCAATAACCTGTTACCAAACTCAGTAGGATGGAAGACAGTCAAGGTTGAACTGCTGACCGTTGGCAGAATTAGCTTGCAATACTGCATTCTAACCACTGTGTTACGAGGGCTCAGTTACCTTTACATTTCTTTCCTTCTTAGGGATACTCAGTTTACAATCCAGGTATTGAATTCTCTTTGACTTTCTCATGGTTTATTCTCTGATGTACTACTTGTAAGTTCTCGAAGAGTTTTGTGATCCTCCACTCTTCTAAGGTTCCTAGCACTCTCCCTCCCATAGCACTCTTGGGAAATTTTTAATCTCTTTCCTTCACTGCTGCACTCCTATCTGTTCCCTTTCCCTTATCTGTCCCACCTAAACAGGAAAGCCCTTCCCCTTGCCAGCATCCAGTTTTAATTCTGCAAGCCACTGCTTGTTTCTTGTCACATACTTCAGCCACTGGGTTCTTCTGCTTACAGCCTGGCACCAACTAGCAGGCACAAACACTCTTGGGCAAAGAATGACATCACCACAATGTTCCTTCTAAGCTGCATGCCAGCATGGTTGAAGCAGCCCATGCATAAGACTGTTTTCTGAGAAAGACAGCAAGGCAGGACAGTGGGAGACTACTGGGCTCTGGCAGCACCTTAAATTTTTGCTGGATGACACAAAAAGGCTGCCCATTGCCCATAGATGTTAAGAGAACCCAATCTTAAATTAAAGTGTCCCTTCCAGTTATATTGCCACTGGCTGCCCCATTTTGGTATGGTGGTGGAAACATCTTGGAAAGAAAAAAAAATTCTTAATAGGTAATACCATAATTGGGATAGCAGATTGTTATAGGAAATGACACATTTTCTTAAAACCCACCCTGTCTTGCCTTCAGCACAAAGCCTACTGGGTGATCTTGGGCCAGTCACTTTTTCTCAGTTGTAGGAAGATGGTGATGACAAACCACCTAGGAAGAATCTTGAAAGAAAACTCCATTAATCTGTTTTGGCTACAGAGAGAGAGAGATGTCAGCCTCAAGTGCTAGAGTTTCAGCAAAATAGAAAACCTCTGTTCCTGTATACCAGGGGTCTCCAACCTTGGCAACTTTAAGCCTGGAGGACTTCAACTCCCAGAATTCTCCAGCCAGCTTTGGAGTTGAAGTCCTCCAGGCTTAAAGTTGCCAAGGTTGGAGACCCCTGCTGTATACAATCTTGTTGATGATGTCTAAATCCAACACAGCTAATTCCCCAGGTACAACTGTTCATTTAGCAAATTTTCACAAGAACCAGTTTCTTCAGAAAGGGTACTTATGTTAGAAATTCAAAAGTATGACCAAAAAGAGGCCTCCGTAGCCATGTGACTATATAGTCCATGGGCCAGGCCAGATATCGGTACCATCTTGGGTGACCAAATCTTAATGGTACTAAAATGTTTATGGGTCCATACCAAGTACATTAAGATGTGATAGCCTTTTCAGATATGTAGCTTTGTATGTTTTTTAAGAAACCATCAATTTGACTGAATAGCGGCCTTGTGATATCACATGATAACACATATATTTGCGAAATGAAGCTGTAAATCATTAGAATTAAACCTAATTGATGTTGATAATTTATTAAAATCATGTGCAGAGACTTTTTGTGGTAAATGTAGAGCATCATAGCAAATTAAAATGTATTTCGTAAATTGCTAATATGTTTTTTTTTTCTCTTCCAACATCGTTACAAAGAGTTTTGAACTCAATTTCTCAATGCGGACTACTGTTGAATAATTGCAGTTCTCTGTTATATTGTGACAAACTACTAAGGCCCACATGATGGATTCAAGTGGAGACAAGGCCACTGCATTGCCAAAGAAAGGAGTGCGGCCAGGCTGCATTATTCACTGTTCTGGTGAAGACACGTCTACCTTCGTGTTACTAAAAGACTTGGACTCATGGAAGACACTGCTAAGAGCAGCAGAGATTAGACAACATGCTCCACTTCTGGACATTGCAAAAGACTTGGAAGAAGGCCAAATACCGCAGATCCAGTATCATCGCAAATGTCGCAGCATCTTTACCATGAAGAAGACTCTCGACTCCATCCTTTCTAAAGACAGGCCGAGTGCAGAAGAACAGACTGGTGTCCATGGTGTCAGAAGATCATCTAGGGATGCACCGAGTACATCAAGAGTGTATGACAAGACATGCATCTTCTGCTGCAAGTCAAGCAAGTACCTGAAAGGAAGACAGACAAGGGAACCTATCATCCAGTGTGTTGAGTTACGTGCAGATGACAGAATCCGCAGTGCAGCAACCCAAAAAATGGACCAGCGAATCCTCGCGTTGTTAAGCAGAGACCTTGTTGCCGCAGAGGGGCACTACCACAAGTCGTGCTACAAAGTGTATACAAAGGAAGGGGCATCCACCAGTTCTGGTGCATGCGATGAGCAGCAGGAGCAGTCTGAGCAGGCAGTATACGAGGAAGCCGAGAAACAATCCTACGAAGAGCTATTCCTATATATCAGGAATGAACTCATTCTCAACCCTGAGGTGCTGCCTATGACAGATCTGACAGCTAGACTTGAGAAAGCCATGCACTCTCGCGGAATTTCTCAGATCAGACCATCAACCAAGAAACATGTCCGTCGTAAACTTGAAAGTGAGATAGGAGGATCGCTTTGCTTCGTTTCTGATGAGAAAGGGAAGCTTCTCATATATCCAGAGAGCTTGTCATTTGATGAGCTTGTCAAGCATGCCTACAGACTAGGGAAAGAACTCCACGAAGCAAGGGCTGCCAACTCTGGGATCTTCTTGAAGCCTACAAGATTGGAGAGGAAGCGTACGAAACCTTCAAGCAAGAGCGCTTGCAAGAAGATATCCCATCTACACAGTTCCATGACAGGATGAAAAAGAAGAAGCTGCACACTTTCTCTGACATCAGGAAGAAGACGAACACCAAATTTGGCCGTGGCAAAGAGTTGGTGCTAAAGGCTGACAGAAACCTCTTTGGCCAGATGGTTCTGATTGCTGAGACCAGAAAGCTGCAGATGGGTGAAGTCTTGGCCCATCCACTGGGACCTTTACCGTGGGCACTGGCCAATGGTGATGGGTCACTCCGCAAGACCAACAAAGCGGCCCTTGCAAGAGAGTTGGAAAAGAATGTCGCCCCAGCTGAAGTGATCCCAGAGCCATCAGCGACCATCATTGATGGGATGAGCCTGGTCCAGAAGCTGAAAGGGAATGACCAAACCTTCTTGCAGCTGGCAGAATCAGCCTTGTCCCATGTCATCCATGAAGGTTCTAAGAGCCATCGTGTAGATATTGTCTTTGACGTCTACAAGGAGATGTCCATCAAAGATGTCGAACGAGCCAACAGGGGTGCAGGCACAGGAATCCAGTTCAAGGACATTGCACCTGGGCACAAGATTCAGCAGTGGCGGAAGATCCTATGCAGTCCAGCTAACAAGACAGCCTTGATCAAGTTTCTTGTGGAGCAGTGGAAGGATCCACAGCTGAGGGAGAAGCTCCGAGACAAGGTTCTCTTTGTTACCTGTGAGCATCTGTGCTTCAAGATCACCAAAGAACACTGGGAAGAGGTCTCAGAATTGAGATCATCACAGGAAGAAGCTGACACCAGGTTACTTCTCCATGCTCTCCATGCAGCAGAGTCTGGCTATGAGTCTGTTGTTGTCACAGCAGAGGACACAGATGTCCTAGTTCTGTGCCTGGGGATGTGCAACAAAATACCTTGTCACATGTACCAGAAGTGTGGAACAAAGGCCCGGACAAGGTTCCTTGACATCACCAAACTCAGCAATGCACTGGGGTTAAGTGTCTGCAGGGCCCTGATTGGTATGCATGCTTTCACGGGTTGTGACACTATCAGTGCATTCGCTGGTCGCGGCAAGATGACGGCTCTAAAGCAGATGAAGTCTGACAGGTCTCAACAAGAAGCCTTCGCCGAACTCGGGCGTTCATGGAACGTATCTGAAGAGCTGTCAGAGAAACTGCAAGAGATCACCTGTCAGCTGTACCATCCTTCCACTCACACAACAGAGGTGAACAAGCTCCGTTACCAGATCTTCTGTGCCAGGCGTGGAGAAGTGGACTCAAGCCAACTTCCTCCTTGCAAGGACTGCCTGTCCATGCATATGCTACGTGCAAACTATCAGGCTGCCATCTGGTGGAGATGTCTTGAGCCTTTGCCATCTGTCCCAAACCCAAAGGACTGTGGCTGGACAACTGATGAAGATGGGAATCTCGTTGTTGAGTGGATGCGTGGCTCCCCTGCCCCTGATGTTGTGCTACAGCTCCTCTCCTGCAAGTGTGTGCGCTCATGTAAACTTCCAGTGTGCACTTGCCTCAGCAATGGTCTCAAGTGCACTGACATGTGTAGACTACAAACCTGCAGCAACCAGGCAACTGACGAAGAGGCACAAGCAGAACTAACAGACTCTGATGTTGACCAAGATGATGGTGGGGAATAACGTATGTATGCTATAGTGTATTGATTTCAGGATCTGTTATTCTTGTGGAACACTGTAGCTAATACAAATCGAATCTGCTCTTCAGCTAACATTAAATTGAATTATCAAACAAAAGTAGGCCTAAACCAAAAAAATTAGCTAGATCAACCCTACATGTAATTGGAACTTCCATTGCAAGTAATATGAACATTACTTTTACTGTTGAAAGTGCCTGAACGCTGCTTTGTATGGTATTGAACATGACTGTACTAGAGTCATGGGCGTCCTGAGAAAAAAATGCAGGGGGGGGCAAAAAAAATATTTTGGGTGTTGGACTGGAGGATATGTGCAATGGAGCGAAGGAAATGTGCGTTTTCTAAGCACGGTAAACACATATTTGAAAGGTAGAATTTAGCTGTTCTAGAGATTGTAATTAGACTTTGAAGGTGGCTTTGAGAATAAAATGGTGTTATTATTTCACCAATCAAAGGGAGAAGCTCAATTACATCAGCTGCGTCGGAGAATATTGATTATTGATAAAAATTTTATAAATTTTTATTATCGTCCATATCTTTTTTTTAAATCTTGTATTTCTTTTTATTATTTTTTTCATTTTCCACGTGGGGGGGGTGGCAAATGACCCCCCTTGCCCCCCACCCTCCCTCCGGACGCCCATGACTAGACTGTTCATGCATACTAACAATGAAAGGGTTCTGGAGATATTTTGGATAGTATATTTGGTCATTAGCATAAACGTGGTGATGTTCAGAATAGAGAATATTGTCAAAGTATGTGTTCACCCTTTCTTTCCGTGTACATAGGGTGCATCTATTCTAAGAGTGATAACTTCGATTAAGCTACGAGTTAACAAGGGCTATCACATCAAAACAAACTAGAGACATAAAAGAAGCCAAAAACACCTAAGATTATTAGTCACCTCGGGTGGTACCAATATGTGAAAATTCAGGTCTTGGCTCATGGACTAATATAGATTCAGTCACTGATGCAGCGGTGGCCATTTTTAATTGTGACTCCCTTGTGCCATTTGGGATTAGGACATGCAATTTCCGGAAGCCAGCAAGGTAACCTGCCAACCTGCCTTCAGTCGAGGACCTGTATACTGCACAAGTCAAAAAGAGGCTGTGAAAATATTTACAGACCCCTCACATTCCGGATATAAACGGTTTCAACTCCTACCCTTAAAACAACGCTATAGAGCACTGCACACCAATATAACTAGACACAAGAACAGTTTTTTCCTGAAAGCTATCTGCTAAACAAATAATTCCCTCAACACTGTTCAACTATTATGAAATCTGTACTACTGTTACTGTTAATCTTATCACTCCTTATCACTCATCCCCTCCCACTTGTGACTGTATAACTGTAACTTTGTCGCTTGCATCCTTATGATTTATATTGACTGTTTCCTAGTATGATTTGATTGCTTATTGTACCCTATGACTATCATTAAGTGTTGTTCCTTATGATTCTTGACAAATGTATCTTTTCTTTTTATGTACACTGAGAGCATTTGCACCAAAACAAATTCCTTGTTTGTCCAGCCACACTTGGCCAATAAAGAATTCTATTCTATTCCATTCTATTCTATTCCTTTTAAGTCCACAAATTTGTCTTTGAATATTCCCACTAAAGTTTCCACCAAATCTGGATGTTCTATTTTGAGTTCCAGAAAGAATTTTTAAATGTACAGGTTGTAATTGTCAGTTTAAATAAAATGTGTTTTTTTCTTTTTGAGACAAATCTCTTCTTAGTCCTCCCCATCCCAATCCAGCATGGGACAGACAGCCCAATGGAGGCAGAAAATGGGGTGTTTCCATCGGCCCTTCTCTTTTTCCCCCAGCATCGTTTTGCCAGCATGCACCAGGGAAGCTTGGTGGGCAGTTGTGATCTTTAGATGGGCTTTTATTTTGTCAGCCCAAGGGCAGGGGAAGGGTGTTAGGAATGTAAGTCACCTAACAGTTATTTGGGTTGGAAATATATAAACTAGGATAAACATTTTAATACTGTATCTTTAAGAAAATCCTAAAACTGTAATTGAGTGTGGTTCCACAAATGGCCATAAGATGGAGCCAGAAACCTGGGTTGTTTAGTCTCAGTGAGTCTCTATTACTTCTGTTGGAGCGTTTTGCCCTTCCTCCAAATGACTGTTACTGATCCTTGATGTAAGTCTGTTACTGAACTGTTTTTTGACACTGAACTTTGATATTTGGATTATCCCTGAACGGAAAAACTGACTGCTTTACCTGTGAATGACTTGGACTGCTTATCTTGGACTGTGCTTAAACATTTATTGGAAGTAAAAACCTACATTTACTGTTCAGTATATCTGTGTGCTGTGTGTGTGTTATTCTTCACTTCTCTCACTACGTCTCCCTGTATGCATTCATTCTCCTAATGGGGAATTACCTCAACACTGGTTATGGGCCCAGAATATACCAGGCTCAGATAATTGAGAGTAGGTGTGAATGTACAGTACTGTATACAGACAGTATACAGACTGTTTAATTGTGGGTTACTGTCTTGGTAAAGATAGCACAAGACACTTCAACAAGTCTATCACTGATAACCTGGTTGGATGGAACAAACTATGTTTCCTGGTCTATGAAGTGCAGTCTACTTCTGCGTAGAGAAGGGTTATGGAATGTAGTTCAAGACCCACCGGATGTAAATGCTTGGGATCCAGATAATGAGGACGAGAAGCTTGCAGATCAACGAATGAGCTCTTTGTATAATTGGACTAACACTTAGTGACCAGCAGCTAGTCCATATTTTGTGGAGAAGAGTCTGCTGCTAGGTGTTGGGAGAATTTGAAGAGGATTTATGTTCGTGACAGTGTAGGTGCACACATATATCTTACATGTAAACTGTTTAGAGCACATCTTCTGAAAGGTTAGCTCATTTGAACTTCATGAAAAGAACTTTTCAGGAGCTACATGAAAAGGAACTGATATTTTCAGAGCTGCATCAAGTTTACATCATTCTTTCCTCATTGGATGAAAGTTATGATGATTACGTATCTTCACTGGAAGTCCTGCCCAGAGATAAACTGACATTGACTGACATAACCGGAAGGTTGTTAGAAGAAGCAAGAAGACGACTGTATTGGGACCAACTGAGGAAGGAACAACCACAAGAAGTGGATTTGTCTTCAACTGCCTATACTGTTAGGAAATGTTTTTCTTGTGGGGCTAGGGGACATATAGCTAAATTCTGTAAGAAGGGAAAACAACAGAATACTAGTAAATACCAGAAGGCCAAGAAGAATATTAGTTTAGCTATGTCTAGCAATTCAACTGTAAACCATGATTTGTGGGTTGTTGATAGTGGAGTATCGCAATGCATTACTAAAGATAGAGAAAGGTTTGTAAAGATGTCCACGAGTAAACAACATGTATCATTGGCAAATGGATGGAAGATGAAGGCTTCTGGTAAAGGTACTGCATATTGTTCTTGTATAAACGAACATTTAGCTATGGTATATGTACCTAAACTGAAATTTAATTTGCTATCAATAAGAGCTTTAGTTAATCTTGGTTATGTAGTAACCTTTAGGGGAGATAACTGTATAATAGAGAAAGAGGGTAAAAGTGTTACTGCTAATTTAGAGAATGATTTATATGTGATACATTATGACCAGTTGCAGATGGCTAACTCAGTTTATAACAATGTTAAGCCACATGATGAATGTATACATTTACTACATAGATGTCTGGGGCACATTAATTTCAAAATGTTGAAACAAACTGTCAACTTGTCAGAGGGAGTAAAATTGAAACCCTGTATTTAAACTGTAATGCTTGTAGCCAAGATAAAAGCATGGTTACTCCAGCAAACAGACTAAATGGGTTTAAGACCAAAGAACCTTTAGAGGTTGTGTTTGCTGACATAATTGGTCCTAAGAAGCCTAGTTTAGGAGGTGCCTGCTATATTTTGAGTATTATGGACCATTACTCACGATATGGTTTCTGCTATCTTATGAAAAACAAAACAGAAACATTCCAACATTTCTTTAACTGGCTAAGATTTGCAGAGAGAAAAATGAGGAGTAAAGTAATTACTTTAGTTACTGATAACGGGACTGAGTTTGTTAACAAGAGATTCCAAACTATGTTGAAATTGGCTGGTATTGAGCATAAACGTTCTGCACCTTACAGACCACAACATAACTCGTTTGTAGAACAAAGAGGGCAAACATTACAAGCCATGGCTCGCACTATGTTATCTGACTCAGGTTTGCCTGAAACACTGTGGGGTGAAGCCATAATGTGTAGTAATCATGTTTTAAACAATGTAGTTAAAACAACAACTGGTGAATTGCCATTCACTCATTGGCATGGCAGAAAGCCAAATTTAAGTTACCTACACACACTTGGAGCTCCAGCATGGGTGCATGTTCCCTCACAAGTAAGACTGAAAGGGCAACATAGAGCTAAGAAATTAATTTTTGTAGGTTACGAGGCCAACCATAGATCATTTAGATTCTGGGATCAAGGCACAGCTCATGTTTATTGTAGTGTTAGTGCAAAATTTCTTGAGCATGTTGGGTAGAATAAACTGGAACAGGAATCCAGCAATGACATTATTACTGACACCCAAATAGTCCCTAAAGATGATATAAGTAAACCACGAATAGCCATTAAAGAGGAAGGACAGGAGGAAGTAGAAGAACAGGCACAGTAGGACGTAGAAGAACAGGAGCAGGTGGCACAGGTGAGTCCACCAGTTAGCCCTGTATTACCAAGATGTTCAACCTGAGTAACACGACCACCTGATAGATATCAGGCTAGTGTTGTATGCCAAGTGAATACAGTTCCAAGTAATTATAGTGAACTAAAACTGTATCCTGCTAAGGATCAAGGCTGCTTGGCAGAAAGCAATGGATAAGGAACTGGAATCAAAAAAACAGTTGGAGGTATAAGAAAATGTTCAGTTACCACCAAGTAAACATGCCATAGGATGTAAATGGATAAAAAGCTTAAGACAGGTGTAAATGGGACTGTTACCCATAAAGCCAGACAGCAAATGACTACGATGAGGTGTTTGCACCTAGTCTGAAGGCTACTACATTAAGGGCAGCATTAGTGTGGGCAGCTAAGGAGAAATATATTGTAAATCATTTGGATGTAGAGACAGCTTATCTGCATGCACCGTTGCAACATTTAAAGAAACCTTTAGGTCTTAAAAATGATAATACAACTGATTGCTGGAGATTGAAAAAGAGTCTTTATAGCTTGAAGCAATCAGGATATGAACTAATGTAAACTTAAAGAATTAACTAAAATAGGCTTTGTAGCTGGCATGGCTGATCCATGTTTGTTCAAAAGAGAAAGTAATGGTGTAATCTCATTGTTGCTATTGTTTACTGATGACATAGCATTAATCACCAAAACTGAACAAGAAGCTACTAAAATAATCTCACTGTTAGAGAAGAAATTTAAGATAAAACAGTTAGGAGAAATTAAAGAATATCTTGGTTTAAAGATAGATAGAACTAGGGGAGGATACAAAATCTCACAGGCAGATAAAATTAACCAATTACTAAAAAGTTTTAAAATGGAACTTCGTAAGCCGGCTAAAACACCGATGAGCCAGGAGTTTAGCCACAGTGATGTTCAAAGTCCTATTTTTGATAAGAACATTTATCAGTCCTTGATTGGTAGTTTATTTTATCTCAGTAATTGGTCAAGGCCAGATATAGCATACATTGTTAATTAATTAGCAAGATTTTACGTTGAGCCAACTGAAAGACACTGGCAAGTTGCTAAACATGTGTTAAGATATCTGAAACAAACAATGCATTATGCATTGTATTTGGTGCCTAAAGATGAACTGAGTTTAACTGCATATGCTGATGCAAGTTTTGCTACAAACATAAATACACGAAAATGTATTATTGGGAAAGGTGTTGATTGGATGGAGGTCTATTAGACAGAAACATTTAAGTTTGTTAACAATGGAGGCTGAATTTTCATGTTTGTCTTTACTATATACAGATTTAGTTTGTTATAAGCTATTAATTGATATGGGAGTTGATGTAACAGATTCTATTGTTGTTTATGAAGATAATCAGCAATACAGATGGCTTCAAATATTGCTGTTAAAACAAGAACAAAACACACAGATTTAAGATATTTAAATGTGAGACAATGTATGCAAAGATGATTAAGCTAGAATACTGTATGTCAGAAAACAATATAGCAGATCATTTTACAAAGGCCCAAGGCTCTATAAAGCTTAAGGCTTGCTGTGAGGATTATGTAGGGTTGTATATATTGTCCTACCCAAAAGGGGAGAATGTTAAGAATGTAAGTCACCTAACAGTTATTTGCGTTGGAAATATATAAACCAGGATAGACATTTTAATACTGTATCTTCAAGAGAATTCTAAAACTGTAATTGGGTGTGGTTCCGCAAATGGCCATAAGATGGAGCCAGAAACCTGGGTTGTTTAGTCTCAGTGAGTCTCTGTTACTTCTGTTGGAGAGTTTTGCCATTTCTCCTAATGACTGTTACTGATGGTTGGTGTAAGTCTGTTACTGAACTATTTTTTGATACTGGACTTTGATATTTGGATTATCCCTGAACTGAAAAACTGACTGCTTTACCTGTGAATGACTTGGACTGCTTATCTTGGACTGTGCTTAAACATTTATTGGAAGTAAAAACCTACATTTACTGTACAGTGTATCTGTGTGCTGTGTGTGTGTTATTCTTCACTTCTCTCACTACGTCTCCCTGAATGCTCTCAATCTCCTAACGGGGAATTACATCAACAAAGGGGCTTGGAATGGTATGTAGGAAATCTGTCTCTGCAGTATCTATTACTTGCCAGTGGGCAGGCAATGAGCTGGTGGTGGGAGGCAAGCTGGCTGGGCCTCAAAGACAGCAGGGAAGGCAGCAGGGAAGGCAGGCAAGCTGGCTGGGCAACATATCTCCACCTTTCAGAAGATGTGCTCTAAACAGTTTACTTGTAAGATGTATGTGTGCACCTACATTGTCACAAACATAAATCCTCTTCAAATACTCCCAACACCGAGCAGCAGACTCTTTTCCACGAATATGGACTAGCTGCTGGTCACTCAGTGTTAGTCCAATTATACGAAGAGCTCGTTCGTTGTTCCATTTAAAGTCAGCTAACTTTTTGGCATCATCCTCATCATCTGGATCCCAAGCATTTACATCTGGTGGATCCTGAACTGCAGCCCATAACCATTCCCTATGCAGAAGTAAACTGCACTTCATAGACCAGGAAACATAGTTTGTTCCATCCAACTGGGTTATCAGTGATAGACTTGTTGATGGGTCTTGTGCCATCTTTACCAAGACTGTAACCCACGATTAAACAATAGATAGCCATCTGTATATGGTACTGTCTATTCACACTAACTCTCAGTTATCTGAGTCTGGGCCCATAACCAGTGTTAAGGTATTCCCCGTTAGGAGAATGAGTGCACTCAGGGAAACATAGTGAGAGTGGTGATGAATAACATGCAACCAGCACACAGATACACTGAATAGTAAAATGTAAGTTTTACTTCCTGTAAATGGGTAAACAAAGTCCAACAATCAGTCCAAATCATATGCAGTTAAAGCAGTTAGTATTCAAAATAATCAGTCCAGGGATAATCCAAAAACAAAGTCCTTTTCTTTACCAGTATCATAAACAAAGTTCAGTAAACGGAGTTTGCGAATAGTTGCAAGACTCACAGCAACTCCAGCAGAATGACGATCAGGCAAAAGGCAAAAGGAAAATAAAGAAAATGCAAAAGAGAACAAACCAGGTTTCTGGCTCCATCTTATGGCCATTGGAGGAACCTCAGCCAATCACAATTACAACATTCTCTTAAAAATACAATAGTATTAAATGACTATCCTGGTTTATATATTGCCAACCCAACTGTTAGGTGACTATCATTCCTAACATTCTCCCCTTTGGATAGGACAACATATAAAACCTTACAGTTTAAGTTCATATTCCTCACAGCAAGCCTTATGTTTTACAGTGCCTTGGGCTTTCATAAAATGATCTGCAATGTTATTCTCTGACATGCAGTACACCAGTTTAATCATTTTACTTTGAACACATTGTCTCACATTGAGATATCATAGATCGGTGTGTTTTGATCTTGTCTTTATGGTGAGATTGGAAGCCATCTGAATTGCTGATTGGTTGTCTTCATATATAACAATAGGTTCCTTTACATTACTTCCCCTGTCTATCATTAGTTGTTTATAACATACTAAGTCCGTACATAACAGAGACAAACATGAGAATTCAGCCTCCATTGTTGATAAGCTTAGATGTTTTTGTCAAATAGACCACCATCCAATTAACAGCTTTCCTAAAAACACTACAGTCCCTGATGTTGATTTACGGGTAGGTATGCCTGTAGCAAAACTTGCATCGGTATATTCAGTTCAACTTAGTTCATCCTTGGGCTCCAAATATAATGCATAATGCATCATTTGTTTAAGATATCTCAACACAAGTTTAGCAGCTTGCCAGTGCCTTTCAGTAGGCTCAGTGTTAAACCTGGCTAATTGGTTGACACTATATGCTATGTCTGGCCTAGACCAGGATAAACTAAGATAGGATAAACTACCAATTAATCATTGATAAATGTCTTTATCAAAAACAGGACTTTGTACATCACTGTGCCTAAACTCCTGGCTCACTGGTTTCTTAGCCGGTTTATAAAGTTCCATTTTAAAGTTCTTCAGTAACTGGTTAATTTTATCTGCCTGTGAGATTCTGTAGCCTCCCTTAGTTTTTTCTATTTTCAAACCAAGATACTATTTAATCTCACCTAAATTGATTTTAAATTTTTTCTCTAACAGTGAAATAATCCCAGTAGCTTCTTGCTCAGTTTTAGTGATTAATGCTATGTCACCAGTGAACAATAGCAATGATGAAACTACACCATCACTTTCCTTTTTGAATAAACATGGATCAGCCATGCCAGCTACAAAACCTATCTTTGTTAATTCCTTCACTATGCACTGGTTCCACTCATAGCCTGATTGCTTCAAGCCATAAAGACTCTTTTTTAATCTCCAGCAATCAGTTTGGTTATCAGTTTTTATCCCCAAAGGCTTCTTTAAATATATAGTATGTTGCAACAGTGCATGTAGATATGCCATCACAACATCTAAATGATTTATTGTGTATTTCTTCTTAGCTGCCCACACTAATGCTGTTTGTAATGTGGCAGCCTTCAGACTAGGTGCAAACACCTCATCATAGTTGTTGGCTGACTGATTGAACCCTTGTGCTACTAACCTGGCTTTATGGGTAACAGTCCCATCCATACCTGTCTTAATTTTATAAATCCACTTACACCCTATGGCATGCTTAACTGGAGGTAACCTGACATTTTCATATACCTCCAACCTTTGTAAGGATTTCAGTTCCTTATCCATTGCGTCCTGCCAAGCAGCCTGAACCTTAGCAGGATACAGTTTCAGTTCATTATAGTTAGTAGGAACTATATTTACTTGGCATACTATACTAGCCTGATATCTATCTGGTGGTCGTGTTTCAGGGGTTGAATGTCTAGGCAACTCAGGGCTTATGGGTGGACTCTCATGTTCCACCTTCTCTGAGTCTGGGCCCATAACCAGTATTGAGGTATTCCCTGTTAGAAGAATGAGTGCACTCAAGGAAACATAGCGAGAGTGGTGATGAATAACACACAACCAGTACACAGATACACTAAATAGTAAAATATAAGTTTTACTTCCTGTAAACGGGTAAACAAAGTCCAACAAACAGTCCAAATCATACGCGGTTAAAGCAGGTAGTATTCAATACAATCAGTCCAGGGATAATCCAAAAATGAAGTGCTTTTCTTTGCCAGTATCATAAACAAAGTTCAGTAAACATAGTTTGTGGATAGTTCCAAGACTCACAGCAATTCAAGCAGAATGATGATCAGGCAAAAGGCAAAAGGAAAGCAAAGGAAATGCAAAAAAGAACAAACCAGGTTTCTGGCTCCATCTTATGGCTGTTGGAGGAACCTCAGCCAATCACAATTACAACATTATCTTAAAGATACAACAGTATTAAATGACTATCCTGGTTTACCAACCCAACTGATAGGTGACTATCATTCCTAACACACCGGACAGCTGATTGTCAGGTATCTGGCGTGCATGTGGAGGGGGTGCATGGGAGACATGCGCGCTTGTGCAGAAATGTGCGGTGCACTTGGGGAGTTTGTGAGCACATGCAGAGAGATGCATGGTGCTGGGGGGGTCATGCACAAATGTAAAGGGGGTGTGGGGGAGCGCGCATATTGCCTTCTGGGTGCTGGCACATGAGCACACACACAATTTTTGGCATGGGAGCCCCAAAAGGTTAGCCACCACTGGAATATAGGCTGTTGGTTTGAGCTCTGAGCTTGGCAATTTGGTTGCAAACATTTTGTCACCATTCAAGGAGACTGGGAAAGCCTTTTACTGGGAAAGCCATTTGATATAAAAAGCCTTCAAGGTCTTGCTGACAGCTGAAGACTCATTGTTTGAGTCTGTGAGTCCATGATACATGATAACTTCAGAGACTTCTATAAGGCACATTCGTATGTATGTATTTTAGAAGATTTGAAAGAACCTCCAAATGACTCGGGGAGGCTTACATATTTAAAAAGAGAAAAGGGAAATCAAATGAGGAATTGTCTGAAATATCAAAGAGCCTATTATTTGATTTGTCTCACTCAAAGGAACCAGCCAAATAGTACGAGAAGGCAGGATGTTGTACTAAATAATATAATTTTCTTTTCAGTGATTTGTAATACTTTTGATATCTTCTTTAAAGATATTACCAGTGGATAGAATGGCTCAGTTTTAAGGATACTCAAGTTAAGCTGTGCAAAAATTCAAAGCATCTATTTTTCCCCTTGCATGTTCTACTGAGCCCATCTGAGGGGAGAGAGGTGATGGGCATTCATAGGAGATAAATGATACATGCCTGGTGACATCATTAAACAAATCCTCACAACTTATATTTTATGTTAAATTTCGTAAGGCATGCACAACTGACTTGAACAGTGGGCCCTGAAGAGCCAGTTTGATCTACTGGTTAAAGCATAGACTAGAAAGTGGGAGATAATGAATTCAAGTCCTGAATTCATGCCTTAGCCATGAAGATAGACCCTCCCCTCCCCACTGCCCCGTACAGGATGCTGTTTTAGAAAAAATAGAGGGAGGGAGGAATATTAGGCACGTTTGCCCCCTTGTGTTATTTATAAAAATAATAAAGGCAAGATACAAATAAATGAATAAAAATGCAATTTAGCAGTGAGAAAAGTAAGGTTTTATACTTAGGAAAAAAACTCCACACAAATATGTAGGTACAGAATAGGTGGTACCTGGCTTCAACAGCAGTATCTGTGAGGGAATCCAGATGTGCTAGTGACAACCACTTAAGTATGAACCAGCAGTTTTCTGCAGCTGCCAAAGAAACCCAGTCAGTCCTAAATTGGATCAACAGAAAGATAGTAGCAAGATCACATAAAATGTTAGTATTGCTTTATACTGCACTGATAAGTCCACACTTACAAGTACTGCATCCAGTTTTGGTCACTATGATACAAAAAAAATGTTGAGACCCTAGAAAGAATACAAAGAAAAACAACAAAGATGATTTGGGGATTAGAGACCAAAATATATGATGAATAATTATGGGAACTGGATATGTCTAGTCTAATAGGATAGGATTATGGATGACATGATAGCAGTTTTCTAAATAAGGGGCTGTCATAGAGAAGGGGGGGGGGGTGTCAACCTATTCTCCAAAGCAATTGAGAGCAAGACAAAAAGTGGATGGAAGCCAAACCAAGAGATAACCAACTGAGAACTAAGGAAAAATTACCTTACAATGAGAACAATTAATCAGTGGACTGACTTGGCTTCAGAAGTTATGGGTGATCCATTACGGAGGATTGCATAAAGAGATTGGACAGTCACTTGTCTGAAATAGGAGATTGGATTAAAAGACCTCCAAGGTCCCTTCCAGCTCTGTTATTCTGAAATTTGTATACAGTGTATGTAATTGCAGCTTCTACCATGTTCCCCCCAAAATAAGACCTGATCTTTTAGCGTGCGCACAAGAGGCAGTGAGAGCACAGGGGTGTGTGATGATATCCGGCAGCAGATACAGCTTGCCCACTTCATCCCACTGTCTGTGGGACAGGTGACCACGTGGCACATCTGGCAGGCCGAATCATGTTACTCCCCCCCCAGCACCTCTGCCTGCTGCTTTGAGGGCCAGCTTGGCAGTCATAGTGCTTGGACTCACCTGCACTGCGTGGGATGTGCAGCCCCAGAGTACGCTGGCCAAGGGGCTGGTGGTCTGTGCCTCCCGCCAAATGCTGTTAGCCCCCACACATTTGCTGCCTCCTGTGCTGGCCATGCCCATGCATACCCCTAGCGCTGACGATCTTAACTGGGGCTTATTTGGGGGGTAGGGCTTGTATTACAAGCATCCTAAACATCATGCTAGGACTTATTTTCTAGTTGGGTCTTGTTTCAGGGAAACACAGTACATGAAGCACTGTATTAATATTATAATTTGGTATCATTGTGGTATCATTGGTATCATTGTGGTATCATTGTGTACAGAGCCTACTGTGAGGGACTACGTGATATAATGATGTCTTTAGCACCTGCAATATTATAAGCAAGAAGCTCCCAAGCTGTCCCAAAACATTCTGAACATGCTACAATTGTCTGTGGTTTTATCTCAGTTGGAGTTGATGAATGAAGAAGGACCACAGAGAGAAAGTGAAATATGTCAATACAGTTGGTAATCTTCTGTAGTTACCAGCTTATTTGGCTTGTGGCAACTGACTGTTCACTACCGAGACACCTTGTTCAAAAAAAATATATGATATGATATGATATTCAAAATAGTATTGCTTATGGCATGTGTTCAGGCATGCATGCAGCTGACTTGTTATATTCATATGCTACAAAATGGGATTTGGTGAACTTGTGAAACCTGAGAAACTGCTCTTTTCAGACTTGGATTCTATTTTTATACTCAAACTTCAGTAGAAAATGGATAGCTAAAGTCAAGGCACTAGGCTAGAAAGTCAGAGACCATGAGTTCTAATCCTGCCTTAGGCTGGGTGTCTTTGGCCGGTCATTCCCGCTATAGCCCACCTCACCTCACAACGTTGTTGTGGGGAAAATAAGTGAAGGAAGGAATATTAGGTATGTTCGCCATCTTGAGTTATTTATAAAAATAATAAAGGTGGAATATAAATAAATTTAAAAAATAAAAGTCTGCTTTGAATAGTTTTGGATTAATTAAATGACTTTTTAAAATATTGTGACTTTGTTGTATATTTTTAAATACTGATTCTTTTTACATGTGTTGCTTTTTCTTGCATTCCTTTGGGCTATGTTAATAATTGATTGTTATCTGAAAATTGATTGTCACAATATGCAAAGCATCAGATATCAGACTAGAAGACCTCCAAGGTCCCTTCCAGTTCTATTTTGATTGATTGATGTGGAGATATAATTAAATGTAGTTACAAAGTTCTAAACATTGAAGAAATAATGAAAAATTAAGAGTATGCATCAATATCCAAAAATTGCTAAGTGAAACATTTGTTAAGTGAATTTTGTCCCATTTTACAACTTTTCTTGCCACAGTTGTTCAATGAATCATTGTAGTTATTAGCAACATGGTTGTTAAGTGAATCTGGCTTCCCTGTTGATTTTGCTTCTAAGAGAGTCACAAAAAGTGATCACATGACCCTGGGACACTGCAACCATCATAAATATGAGTCAGTAGCCAAGCATCCAAATTTTGATCACAAGACCACAGAGATGATACAATTGTGTGAAAAACAGTAGTCATAAGAATTTTTTTCAGTGCTGTTGTAACTTTGAATGGTCACTAAATGAACTGTTGTAAATGGAGAACTATGTGTATTACAAAAAAATTTGAATGCCCAGAGTGTATCAAAAGAAGATTCTAAGCATAATGTCAAGATTTTTTTTTAAGTTAAAACATTAAAAAGGATTATTGTCCCAAATTGGTTCTAGTTATTCTGTTCTTAGCTTTTTCATGATTGGGATTTCAGATTGGTACACAATCTCAAATTGATATAATTGAATCATTCTTTATCATTCTAGAATTATTATATTACTTCATTGCTTCTTTGGATTCTACCATAGTCATTTCCATAGGAAAGCCATGTTACTTCGGGGGTATTTTCATTATTATTGTTACTGGTATTTAAGACTGAGATGGTCAACTGAATTCTCTAAGGATTCCCATGAAAGTAGGTGTGTATATTTGCACAGTGCAGGAACAGGAGTGAAGAAAATCACACCCTCCTTGGTCAAATATCTGCAAATGGTTGTTTGAATCAGATATGCTTTTTTTTTTTTGGGGGGGGGGGGGGAGAGATTAGCCAATGCATACTGTTAGCCTTTTCCACTCGCCTACAATCCAGCCTGTTCCTCCATCTTGCCCTTGTACATGCTTGGCCTCTGTTTCTTCCTTCTGCCAGCGATTTTTCATAATTGGTCTTTCTTTCATGTTTAATACAATAAATAAACTAAAACCATCCAGCTTCAGATTGATCCTCCTGTGATTCCCCACCCCCCCTTCTCAATATATATGTTTCATGGATGTTTCATAGGTAGATTGTTGTGTTCAGGAGAATGTATGTTTCTGGGTCTGAAAACACTAGTCAACCAAAAAAAGGTCGTGTAAAAAAAAAATAACCAACTCAATTTGTATGCATCCCATTTTCTTAAAGACGGCTTGTCTCTTTGGCAGGAATTTCCTCGTTTCCAGTTTCCAAATATCTGATTGGCTAGCAGAGTCATCCATCTCTCAGATCTTTGAGGAAAATGTGAAATACTCTGCGAGGTTTGCTCCTTCTTGCCCTAGGAGCTGCTGCCTCAATGGCGAGCTGCTTTATCTGCATATTCACCCAAAGCCTCGTGCACCAGCTTTCTCCCACTCTTCCGCACAGAAGGTGAGCTGTGGGCTCCGACGATCTCCGCCTTCTGGTTCAGACTTCTCCCTCCTTCCCCCTCCCTTTTGTCCCCTCCTGCCTTTTCTGCAACCTGATTCCTGGCAATTTTTTGACACCTGAAGGAAAAGCTAGGGAGGCGTAAATCCATGCAAGTAGTGATGGTAAGGGAAAGAAGAAAGTCTGGGAAGGCACGAGGAACAGGATGACTTCTTACAAATAGCTGCTGCTGATTTTGCATGGATTGTGAAGCAAAACGAACTGTGTTTGGTGGAAAACGTTTTAGCTTTGGTAAGTGGAAACACAACCTGCTTGATTTGATCCTATATCTAGCCACTCCGTAGCATATTGTTCTTGAGTAGGTGCTTTATTAATCTTACACTCATGAATATCTCTTGCATTTACTTACAACTGCAGTTACTAGGGTTTCATTTATCTCTAGCATCCTCAAATGTACATATGTCTCAATAAGCATACTCTATGTTCCTATAGGCTGAGATGTAAATATTACTGTTTTATTGAAGCACCATCGTATCTTCATTTAATATGCCTTGACTCATTTAGACAAGCAACTTATTTTTATATATGAATTATTAGACTGAAATCTGGGAAATGAAAAATGAACTGTTCAAATGTTCATATTTTGCCTTGTCCAGCCTCAAAGATCCAGACATGGATAACAAGTATCAACTCATAATCAAACTTATTATTTAGCACAGGTTACCATTCATTATGTAAAGAAAAAGCATATGAAAAAAATTCTGATGCATTTGGTGCTGTATTTTATATTATCACTTCATTTAAGCATCAGTTCAGCATTGTAACATCCACCTTGTAGGGTTGTCATGGAGATGGTACAAGGAAGATTTATGTGAACCATCAAAATGTGATGCAGTCTTGTTTTAACCTAGTCCTTTTCTTCATGTTTTGCTTTTTGTGTATTACAAATGTGTCCCTTTTATTTTAGGAAGAAACAGTCAATATTTCAGGATGTAAAGGAAATGATTTCACTTGATTCTGGCTTCTTTGCTAAGACACCTTGATTGTAGCTGCTGCATTAGCGTTGGTGCCTATGTCCACTTTCATTAAACTGGAGATGAAGATGAAGCAGGGACCAATAGAATTTAATCTCTAAATCATTTTAAGAGATGTCTTGAAAAACAATCCTGCAGAGGGTTGGTTTGGGTTTTTTTTTTTTTTGTAAATAATGTAATTGGGAGATTTGACTTGTTTTATTAGGATTTAATGGCATTTCCCTCCCCTTCTGAATTTAAACCATGCAGTCTAGTCTGGGTGGGTGTTGCACTTTTTTCAGCCACAGTGAGGGGGATATTTTGCATTTGACAAAAAAGGGAAGATGTCAGCTCTTGAAGAAAAGAAATATATTTTAAGGCAAAATGCTTCCCCCTAAGGCACACTGTAAAACCTAGGCTGCTCCTGTGACAAACATATGTGTCTCCCATAATGTACTCAGTTTTACAATGCAGGCACGTTTAATTCTATTGTAGCTGGATTCTTTTATTTGGGGTGTGGGTTCAGTTTTACCCATTATTTAATCTAGCCTTATCTTATACCCATACTGAACATGTATTTGAAGTCCTATATGAAATGCAATGGGTAAGGCATCTCTGATTTCACCATTTAATAACTAGAAATATGTCAAGTAAAAATTTATGTTGGAAAGAGCATATTGATATGGCAAATATCTCCAAGCCAGCAGCATTTCATCATCAGGATCTGCTCTGTTTTATGACACAAATCCATATACTATGTTGTATCAAGGTATATAGACCTGTAATTGGTATTATCCTTTATCAAGTTTCCATAGATATATCTTAGCCTGTTCACTTTGACTCTGTAGATTGGATTGTTATAAGAAGAGAAGCTAACCATGTCTATGCTTGATTTTTACTCCTCTGAGAGAATTAAGATGGCTGAATTGGAACTTTATACCTGCAGAATAGAAACTATTCATGCTTTGTTAGGAAAAAGGAGGCGTTCAGCTGAACTGGAAATGGCAGTTATACATTTTCCAAAGACAAAGGAAAATTCTTCTCCTTCTACCCAATGCTTTCAATCTAAACAGCTTTCACTGAGCTTTGAAAGCATGATGCATTGGCTCAGTTTCAAACCTTCTGAATGAAATGATCTGGGATCTCTTCCAGTCGAATCCCAACAATTGGATTCATCTGGATTTTCCTGGAGATGGAAACTGAACTTGGGTAGGCAACTTGTAGCACCACAATGATACCTGCCTCCTGAACGCCTTTTTGCAATTCCATGGAATCCATAGCTGGATTTAGTGACAGTTTCCAAACATCTGGGAAGTATACATAAACTGCAGCATAAACCCTAAAATGGGGCTTGATCAAGTTTTTAACAGCAATGATAACGCACAGACACATCCCTCAGAAGAGAAAAGGGTCTGTTTGCTTGTGTGATGTTTGGACTTCAACCATGAAGTTGATTAGGTGGCTTTGTGCTAATCATAATTGTTCATTTTCTATTCAATTTTACTGAACTCTTGTGATGAACAATCCATGTTCCCCTAAGGAATCTGGAGGAAAATATGATACAAATGATAAGTAGTCTAATTTCAGGTGAAATTTGAATTCTTTATTGGCTGTGACATTATGTAGTGTATGGATTTTATTTTTAACTCTGGCTATTGCTGGTTATAATAATATTTGATTTCACAATTTCAGAATGCTGTCCACAGAATTTGAAATAAATATTTTTCAAACAGAATATTCTGGGGAAAACATACATTTCAGCTTTCTACAAAGAAAGTGCACGTTTCTGACATTCTTGACTCAGCTTGCCTGTACTAGTCAGAATCCTAATTCTCGAGCTGTCCCATTACTTACTGGTCAAGTGGGGGGAAATGAAAGTTATCTCAATACCGTTCTTTGGCACGCATTCTTGAAGCTAGACAAAGTATAGATGTCTGATTTGCTTTCCTCCCATTCAACCTCCTCCCTGGGTCTGTCCTATGATTTAGAAACTTGGTGCACTGAAAAGAAGAAGGTGAATGCCATCCACCAAGAAGGGAAAACCATCTGGTGCTGGTTCATATCAGATATTGATGGGGAGAAGAAGCATGGGACACAGAGATCAGCAGGTTGAGCTTGAAATGAAGACAATCTTTACAATTAATTATTCTAGTTGCAAACTTTTAGCTAGCTGGTGAAATGCTTATTTTGTTTTTTTTAAGCACAGGAATCATTTTTGTATGGCAATGTTTCTCTAGTTAACAACCAATTTTATTTTTCATCACCCTCATTGCTGTTGTCACTTGATTTTCCCTCCTTAGTTTGCTTTTCCAACTTTTGATTGCTCTCCTTTCTAATTACCTACCTTACCCTGTTCTTTTAGTAAGAGTTATAACAGTTATAAATATAATTATTTTATTTTTGCTTAATCCTCCTCTCTTTATCCCTCTGCAAATCACTCTTTACTTATAAATTTTTAAAATTATGTAATATTGCTTTTTTCCTGATTTTGTCCTTATAAGCAGTATCCTTGCCTGAAGCCCAGGTACATAAGAGTAAACCAAGCTAACACAACTTGTAGAAAGGAAAAGATCTTAAAAATAATCACAGGTCACAAAGGAATACTTGATGTGCCGATCTGCTATTTGGGGATGACGGAGTGGGATGACGGAGCTGGCTGGGCCTGTGTGGCCTGAAGGCATGGGAGGTGCTCAGCAATGTGTCTTTCGAGTTACAAGTGGCTATAAAATGAATGATGACATAGGATCCTCCTCAGAGGTGGTATTCAGCAAGTTCTGACCATTTCTTGAGAACCGGGAGCGAAAATTTTGAGTAATTCAGAGAACTGGCAAACACCATCTTTGACTGGAGATTTTACAGTATTCTTCCCTGTTACGTTTTGAGCATGGGCGTGAAAGAATGGAGACAAGCCTCTGAACGGTGAACTTCAGCTCTTTATTTACATTGTGACTTCCTCGTTTCAATAGCAGTTAAACCCGCCTTGTATAGGCAAACCCTGTAACTTTTAACCAATAACGAGCTAGGAGCGCTAGCTCTTATAACCAATAGGAACTCTCTGTTAAGGGCCAATTGGATTCCCCGGAATGGGCCAATCCGGTCCGGCCGCTTAACAGCCAATCAGAAGTGCAGGGCCAGAACCCTGCACTTACTCCAAGCTCACACTTTATTAATCTTTATGCATACACAATACCCCTTCCCCCTGGCTTCTTATTTGCAGGGCGCAGTTACATAGTTCCTTAGGTAGGACGGTTGTTTTATTAGTCTCTTTGATTTCTGTTGTATCAGCTGGCTGCAATCACGCTGAGGTAGATCGTTGTTTGGCAGTGGGGCTGTTTCTGGTTCAGAGTTCACTTCTATATCGTTGCCCACATTCTCTGCAATTCCCTGAGGTGCAACCGTTTCTCCCTCCAGCTCCACTTCCTGAGTTTCTATCAAACCGTCGTTTCCTTCGCATGGGTTTTCTAGGAATTCATCTTCTTCCGTACTTCCCCCCCCTCAGTTTGGTCATAGGGGTTTTTCGGACTGGCCGCTGGAAGCCGTGATCGTAATTGATCGATATGACGTTTCCAAAGTTTATCGTCAAGGCATTGTACAAGGTAGGATCTGGGGCTGGTTACACGTACTACTGTCGCTTCCACCCACAATGGGTCGCCCGATAGGTTTTTAGCATATACCAAGTCTCCTACCTGGAAGGTGCGACAGCGGCCGCTGGATCCTAGTGGTTTCTCCAGTTCGTAAGCTGAGTGCAACCGGTCGAGATGGGAGCGGAGCTTTCGTCCCATTAGCAGTTCAGCGGGCGTTTTGTTGGTGACGCTATGTGGGGTGATGTGTTGCAAGAAGAGGATTTGATTGACCTTGTCGTCAATGTTGTTGTAGTCTACCTTCTGCAAGGTTTTCTTCACAAATTGGACCATGCGTTCTGCTTTGCCATTGGTCGCAGGGTGCGCAGGTGAGGTGAGCGCATGGCGAATGCCGCGGTCAGCAAGGTACTGCTCGAACGCTAGTGCGGTAAATTGAGGGCCGTTATCGGATACCAGGACGTCTGGTAATCCGTGGGTTGCAATGAGTCTGTTTAAGATTTTGATAACCACCTCGGAGGTTGTAGTCGTCATGTGATGGATTTCGAGCCAATTCTAGTAGGCGTCGATGGTAAGCAGGAAGGTGTGGCCTTTGGTTGGCCCCGTGAAGTCCAGGTGAATTCGGGATCAGGGTCCACGTGGTGTCTCCCATTCAGTAGGCATGGCTTTTGGTGGGGCGTAGCTGACTTCTTGGCATTTGGGACAAGCTTTAACCCACTGTTCGATTTGCTTGTCAATGCCCGGCCACCATGCGTAGCTTTGCGCAAGGGCTTTCATTCGCACGATGCCAGGGTGGCCATCGTGCAAGGTTCTCAGCAGCGCTTTCTGTAGTCATTCTGGGATAACGACTCTATCGCCCCAGATGACACAGACTTTCTGGGAGAAGAGCTCGGTTTGTCGAGTCTTGAATGGTGTAAAGTCATCTGATAACTGGTCCAATGGCCATCCGCGTTCTACCCAGCTTAGGACTCGTGCTAGGGTGTGGTCGCGTTTGGTTTCTCTCGCGATATCTCGGGCGGTTAGTGGCGGCGAGTTGAGTGCCTCGATTTGCAACGTGGTTACCGTTGGTGCAGGATCATCGAGAGTCTCTGGAAGCGGTGCTCGGCTCAATGCATCGGCGTGGGGAATGGCCTTCCCCGGGCAGTATTGCAGCCGATAATTACAAGCAGCTAAGAATTCTGACCATCGGGTCATCCTAGGGGATAATATGCAGGTTTGTCCATAGTTTCGTTCAGTTTTTGAAAGAGTCTTTGAAAAATATGCAACAGGGGCTTCGTTCCCATTAGGCAGTACATGGCTCAAAATGGCGCCTACCCCGAAAGGCGATGCATCACAGGTTATAACTAACGGCAAGGTCTCGTTATACTGCATGAGTACAGAGTCAGAAGTGAGCAGTTTTTTAACATTTCAGAACGCCTGTTCTTCACGGTAACCCCATAGCCAATTTGCTTTTTATCTAACAACCGGTGTAACGGTTCAGCGACCGTTGCTTTGTGCGGTAAAAATACATTATAAAAATTGATGAGGCCTAGGAACGCCTGGAGATCGGCCTTGTTTCGTGGCCTGGGAGCGTTTTTTATCACTTTTAGTTTACTCTCGGTAGGGTGAATGCCCTGGCTATCAATCAGGTACCCTAAAAACTCAACACTGTCAGTACACAATTTACATTTTTTTTTTTAACTTTAGGACCGGCCTCTTGGAATTTTTTTAGGACTAATTTTAACCGGTCCTGTAAGGTTTTTTTTGTAGGGGCCACAATTAATACATCGTCAAAATAGGGGACCACGCCCTTAATTCCTTGCAATAACCTTTCCATAAGGCTCTGAAAAATCCCCGGGCTACACTAACTCCGAATTGAAGCTGGGTACATTTAAAGGCACCTCGGTGCGTTACAATAGTTTGGGCCTGTGCCGTTTTTTCATCTACTGGTAATTGCTGATATGCCTGAGCTAAATCTAATTTAGCGAAGACTTTCCCGCCCCCCAGGGAATGGAGGAGATGCTGCACCACCGGCACTGGATATGCGTTCTGCTGCAGGGCGTGGTTCAAAGTGGCCCGGTAGTCCACACAAATTCGGATTGACCCGTCTGGCTTAATGGGTGTTACAATAGGGGTTTCCCAAGGGGAGTGATCAATGGGCTCTAACACCCCCTGAGCTATCAGTTTGTTGAGTTGTTCGTCGATTTTCGATTTTAAGGCAAACGGAACTCGACGGGGCTTTAGGCAAATGGGAGCTATTTTTGGATCTAGACTGAATGAAATCGGGGTCCCCTTGTACTCGCCTAAGCTGTCCACGAAGACGTCCCTGAACTCAGAGATAAGGTCTTCCTCCCAATCACCACCACTGACTCGGTTTATGCAAGCCACTTCAATGCCGAGTGGCGCGAACCATTGGAGGCCTAGTAGGCTAGGCCTATCTCTATCGATGACCGTTAAAGGTAAGTATGCTGTGTGCTTCTTGAAGGAGACTCGGACTCGGTAGGAACCGACGATGGGGATTCGATTCCCTTGGTAGTCCTTGAGGATGAGGCGTTGGGAACGGAGATCTTGGCGTTGAATTGTGGGGATGAGTTGCTTGAGTGTCTTCCAGGACACCATCGAGAGGGACGATCCCGAGTCGACTTCCATGTGGCAAGGCTGGTTCTCGATGGCTACCATGTCTCGGATTTTCTTAGTGTCCAAGGCTGAGGCGTGACCGATAGTGATAGTACGGTGAGCCTCTTCTCTCTGCAAAGCTCGATTTCTGTAGGAGTGGTTTACTGGCTCTCGCCGTACAGGACGGTTTCCTGTCGATTGGTGATAGTTAGCACCTTTTGAGGCCTGGCTGGGTCCTGGCAAGCTGCGGCAGACCCACCTGATGTGGCCTCGTTTCCCGCACTCATGGCAGAGTGCGTCACAGAATTTGCATTCAGACCTGGCATGGTTGGCTCCACAGCCAGCGCAAGGGCGTAAGGGCTTCGGGTGATGGTCCTGGTCATACCGCAGTCGATGGACCCCTTCTTCGTCGCTGTCTGACAACGAAGAGAGGTCCTCGTGGTGCGTCGTTGTAAGCTGTCCTTCCAACCTGGATAAAATGTCGCTTGTCGGTGGTGGTACCAGAGCGCGGTTTCAGCGTAGTTGTGCAGCCGACTTCCTGGTTGCTTCTGCTGCAGTAGCATCAGCAATGGCATCGGCAAGGCTGATGTCGCCTTTTGCCATCAGCTTGCTTTGGACGCCTGGTGCATCTAGTCCCAGAACTATGCGATCTCTTAGTGCTTCTTCTAAATCGGCGAATCCGCAGAGGCCTCCCAGATTTCGGAGGTCGGCCACGCTTTCTCCCTTTCGCTGGCTCCTCTGATAAAACTCATGGTGTCTCACGAGCGTAGGCACGGTCGGGGCGTAGTGATCTCGTAGGAGACGTTCGAGGTCGTCCCAATCCATGGCCTTCACTTCTCGGGGTTTGGCTAGTGCTTTAGCCATCTTAAATAAGGTTGGACCGCAATGCGTTAGGAACACCGCCCGTTTCTTTCCTGGTGTGGCGTCCTTTAAGTTGTTGGTTTCTAAGAACATTTGGAAGCGATCCATGTAGGACTTCCAGTCCCCCTGTACTGGATCGAACGGAGCGGGTGGTATGATGCCGCCGGACATGGTTCCGTTGTTAGCGTCGTCTGTCACGTGCTCGGTGTTCTTCAAAGTTTCGTTGGTTCAGGTATCTCCAAATCCTATCCTCGTCACCAGTGTTACATTTTGAGCATGGACGTGAAAGAATCGAGACAAGCCTCTGAATGGTGAACTTCAGCTCTTTATTTACATTGTGACTTCCTCGTTTCAATAGCAGTTAAACCTGCCTTATATAAGCAAACCCTGTAACTTTTAACCAATAACGAGCTAGGAGTGCTAGCTCTTATAACCAATAGGAACTCTCTGTTAAGGGCCAATTGGATTCCCCGGAACGGGCCAATCTGGTCCGGCCGCTTAACAGCCAATCAGAAGTGCAGGGCCAGAACCCTGCACTTACTCCAAGCTCACACTTTATTAATCTTTATGCATACACAACATTCCCCTGCCATGCCCACCAAGCCATGCCCACAGAACCAGTAGTAAAAAAATTTGAATCCCACCACTGGTCTTTCTTGGAAGAAATGACATTTAGTGGCAGTAGACTGATTATTTTTCAACAAATGTTGGTGGGCCACACATTATACAGTTTGCCATAGGCAATAATGTAGGTTGCAATGAGTGAGTGAGTGAATGAATGAATGAAAGAGCTTGACAAGATGGTGATCGATCATGAAGATGGCTAACTTCAGTGTTTCTCTTTGGGTATAGAATCAAAAGCCTAGAGATAGCTGAGACCGTGGCCAATTACTTTTTTCTTTCAAAAGTTAGTAAACTATATGTTGGGATTTTATGTCCTAAAAATATGAATTGGCTGCATTCTGGGACTTCTTGAGTAGGATAGTTTGAGGTTTAGACATTATACAATGAACTATGGTCACTGCATAAAACATTAGATAAAAATAAGTTGAGACTTACAATAAAATAAAATAAAATCTCTCTTGATCCAAAGATTTCTCCATTCCCTCACCCCCAGTAGAAAAGAAAAGAAATTGTATTTGGAAGACCAATCATGGTCATCCTAATTTGAGGGCATCTGACATAATTAAATCCAGTGATCACTTTTTTTCTTACTCATCATGGCTACTTTCTATAAGGTAACAAACTTTTAAAGAAATTGATTGGTACTAGAGATCAAGGAGTTCATGGAGGCCCCAAAGTACTGTAAGGAGAAATCCTGACAGCGGAATGGTTTAGGGAGCCATTATGTGCCACACAAGTGAAGGAGGCTTCATATAAACTGCTAATATAGGTTTGCCTTATCATTTTTAGCCATAGCCCAATAGAAATATATATTGAAAGTATTTACTGTATGCCAATGTCTAAAATGAAAGGCTACTTTTAAAAGTCCCAAGTTTTTCTAAATTCAATTCTATTTTTGAAATACATTTGTTTATTCCCAATATCACAGTGATTTAATTGTGTATATATTTGGCAGAGGAATTAAGCTACTGTCAGTCTATTTAATTTTACATATGCTCACTGCATCCCATTTTAGTCCCACTTTTGAAATGGGGGGGCCATTTATACACATACACAATTGATCTTAAAATATTTATGCTGCATCTCCATTTTCTCTAAATACATTTTCATACACATACATAGTTATTTTATTCTTTAAAAAGAATACATTTTTATACACATCTACATTTGTTTTATTCTTAAAATGTAGTTTCCTTATAGCAAAAGATCACAGGGAAATATAGAGCATAAACAAGTGACATGGAGTAACCCAATTTCTGCTTGCCTTACTATGATCAGTATGCAGTTGTCTTTTGAATTTGTAAATGCTTGAGTTTTGCAGATCCCATGTTGGGGTCAAAAATGGGAGGGGATGTGTTCAAAATGAGCTCTTCAGCTCTGCCCCAGGGCGGTGGCATACTCTTGTACTTAATTTCCCCGAGTTCTATAGTGTATAAATAGTTTTTTTTTTGTTTTTTTTGGGGGGGGGGGTTCATAAAAATACATTGTCGTTCTATTCTTCTGCTCAAATCTTGTTATCCTTTTGTGCCTATTCATTTTCATTTTCTTTATTTCACTGTGTGATGCTTTAAGGATGTTTTATACCAGCGGTGGCTAACCTTTTTGAGTTCCTGCACCCAGAAGGCAATGAGTGCCCCCTACGCATGCACGTGTAATCCCCACCCACCCCTGCCACCCCTTACCTGCACTGCACCTCACAGCAGTATTTTTGGAAAAACAGGAAGTGACAAAACGGGGCTAGTTTTCGGTCTGCAAAGCCTGCAGAAGCCTTCCTCAAGCCTCTGGGAAAAGGCCTCAAACCAGCCAAAAGTCAGCTGTGAGGTAAGTTTGCCTGCAGCTCGCGTGCCAGCACAAATGGCTCTGCATGTCACCTGTGGCACGTGTGCCATAGGTTCGTCATCATGGTTTTATACCATTTAGTTCTTTTTATGTTATGCATTATCATTCTGATTTTGTTTTGTTCGTGCTTTTATATTTCTCTGAGATAAGGAAACTACAGCATTTTAAGAATAAAATAAATGTGCATGTGTATGAAAATGTATTCTTTAGAGAAAATGAAAATGCAGTATGAATATTTTAAGATCAATTGTGTATAAATATAAATGATCCCCCATTTTAAAAATGGCACTAAAATGGGAAGCAGTGAGTATATGTGAAATTAAATAGCCTGACAATAGCTTAAGTCCTGTGTCAAACATATACACTAAATTACCTGATCAAAAATATTGGGGTAATGTTATTTTCAGTAGAGAAGAGAGGCAGGCTGCAGCTGCTGTGCTGTTCTTGTCCAGGTTTAGTGAGTCAGATGAGTTGTATAAGTTCATCCTGCCCCTCAGCTAGATTGCTGAGTTCTTTGTTCCATAAATAGCTTGGCGTTTTTGCAGAGAAAATAAACTGCAATACATTTTTAAAAACCACTATTCTGACTGTATAAATAATGAGACATGTAATAGTGCTGCTAGCGTTGAGATATGTTAAGAAGCAAATGGGTTTGTTGTGAATGAATAATGCCAAATAAAGTTATCTTGAGCTTGAAGTCAAGTGCAGGGTTCTGGCCCTGCACTTCTGATTGGCTGTTAATGGCAGGATTGGATTGGTCCGTTCAGGAGCATCTGATTGGCCATTAACAGGCCATTCTCATTGGTTAACGGGGCTAGCGCTCCAGGATTGCTATTGGTTGAATAGTTAATAAGTTGCCTATATAAGGAAGGCTATAGCAGCCCTCCAGTTTGAGCTGTCACACCATGTAAATAAAGAGTTTGAAGTTCACTGTTTCTACCGGCTCATTTCCATTATTCGCACCCATGCTCCAGACTTAACACTGGCGACAAGGATGGGATTGGATGACATCAGAGCCAATGACGAAGACAACTAAGCACGTGGCTGAAGCGCACAACGGCGGAAACATGTCCGGCGACGCAGTACCACCCGCTCCGTTCGATCCAGTTCAAGAGGACTGGGAGTCCTACATGGACTGTTTCCAAATGTTTTTGGAAATGAATAATCTGAAGGATGCCACAACCGGGAAGAAACGGGCGGTATTCCTAACGCACTGCGGCCCAACGGTATTCAAAATGGCTAAGGCATTAGCGAAACCGGCTGAAGTGAAGGCCATGGATTGGGACATCCTCGAACTGCTATTAAGGGCCCACTACGCACCGACCGTTCCAACGCTCATAAGACAACACGAGTTCTGTCAAAGAAACCAGCGGAAAGGAGAAAGCGTTGCCAATTTCGTTGCAGACCTCCGGAACTTGGGAGGCCTTTGCGATTTCACCGACCTAGAGGAGGCTTTGAGAGACCGAGTAGTTCTCGGGTTAGACGCTCTAAACGTACAGAGCAAAATAATGGCAAAGGGCGACATCACCCTTAAAGATGCCATAGCTGAAGCTACAGCAGCGGAGGCGACCAAGAAGTCGACTGCCCAACTATGCCGAAATTGCGCTCCAGCACACCAACCGGCCAGCGAAGTTTTACCTAAGGCAGAAGGGCAGCTGCAGACGACCCACCATGAGGACCTCTCTTCGTCGTCAGACAGCGACGAAGAAGAGGTCCATCGCCTGCGGTCCAATCGGGACCGTTACCCGAAGTCCCAGCAACCGTGCTCTGGCTGCGGTGTCAACCATTACCGCTCCGATTGCAAATTCCGCGACGCGCTCTGCCACAAGTGCGGGAAACGAGGCCACATTGGACGGTTCTGCAGAAGTCTCCTCGGACCCAGCCAGACCGCAAAGGGTACCAATCTCCGCCAATCGACAGGGAATCGCCCTGTAAGGCGAGAACCAGCAAACCACTCCTACAGAAACTGACCCATGAATCGCCTAACGAGATGGGAAGAGGCCCACCAAACACTCACTATCGGCCACACCTCTTCACTAGACGCTAAGAAAATTCGGGTCAAAGTGGACATCGAAAATCAACCTTGCCAAATGGAAGTTGACTCGGGGTCGTCTCTGTCAATGGTCTCCTGGAAGACCCTCAAGCAACTCATCCCCACTATCCGGCGCCAAGACCTTCAATTCCAACGGCTCATGTTAAAGGACTACCAGGGGAACCGGATTCCAGTCATAGGATCCAGTAGAGTCCGGGTTGCATTCAAAAACCGCATGGCGTACTTACCCCTGACGGTGATCGACAAGGACCGGCCTAGCCTGTTAGGCCTGCAATGGTTCGCACCACTCGGCATTGAAGTGGCAGGCATTAACCGAATTGGCGGCAGTGACTGGGAAGAAGACCTCGCCCACGAATTCAGGGACATCTTCGCGGAAAAGCTAGGCGAGTACAAGGGGACCCTGATATCCTTTAGCCTTAATCCAAAGATAGGTCCCATCCGCCTTAAGCCTCGTCAAGTCCCGTTCGCTCTAAAGCCAAAAATCGACGAACAGTTTGATAAGTTAATAGCCCAGGGAGTTTTAAAGCCAACCGACCACTCCCCATGGGAAATACCAATCGTGACCCCAATTAAGCCGGACGGCTCCATTTGAATTTGTGGGGACTATCGAGCCACCCTAAACCACGCCCTGCAACAAAATCCATATCCGGTGCCGGTGGTGCAACACCTCCTCCATTCCCGGGGAGGCAGAAAAGTCTTCGCTAAACTAGACTTAGCTCAGGCTTATCAGCAACTGCCGGTTGATGAAAAAGCGGCACAGGCACAGGCTATCGTAACACACCGAGGTGCCTTTAAGTGTACGTGGCTTCAATTTGGAGTCAGTGTAGCCCCAGGGATCTTTCAGAGCCTAATGGAGAGACTATTGCAGGGGATCAAAGGCGTTGTCCCCTATTTTGACAATGTGCTCATTGCTGCCCCCACTCCAAAAATTTTACGGGATTGTTTAAGACTGGTTTTACAAAAATTCCAAGAAGCAGGCCTGAAAGTGAAAAAAAATAAGTGCAAACTGTGTACAGATCGTGTTGAATTCTTAGGGTACTTGATTGACAGTCAGGGTATTCACCTTACCGAGAGCAAACTGAGAGTAATAAAAAACACTCCCAGACCCCGGAACAAAGCCGACCCCCAGGCGTTCTTAGGCCTCATCAATTTCTATAATGTATTCTTGCCGCACAAGGCGACTGTCGCTGAACCTTTACATCGCCTACTAGATAAAAAAGCAATTTGGGTATGGGGTCACAGAGAAGAGCAGGCGTTCCATAATGTAAAACAACTACTGACTTCTGACGCCATACTAATGCAGTACAATGAGACCTTGCCGTTAAATATCACATGTGATGCATCGCCTTTTGGAGTGGGCACCATTTTGAGCCATGTATTACCTAATTGTAGCGAAGCTCCTGTTGCTTACTTTTCCTGTTGCTCTTGAAAACCGAGCGAAATTACAGCCAGATCGATAAAGAGGCCCTGGCAATTGTATCAGCTGTTAAAAGATTCCATGAGTACGTGTTCGGCCGGGCTTTTACCATTATAACTGACCACAAACCATTGCTGAGGATCATCACTGGGGACAAGCCAACTCCCTACATACTTTCTCCCAGGATGACCCGCTGGTCAGAATTTTTGGCTGCCTACAATTATCAGCTACAATATCGTCCCGGTAAAGCCATTCCCCACGCCGACGCGTTGAGCTGTGCACCGCTCCCTGAAACCATCAACGATCCTGCACCAACGATGACAACATTGCAGATCGAGACACTCCATACGCCGCCATTAACTGCCCGTGACATCACAAAACAAAACGCGACCCCATCTTAGCACGAGTCCTCACATGGGTGGAATGCGGATGGCCATTGGACCAAGTACCAGACGACTTTGCACCATTCAAAAGCTGTCAAACAGAGTTGTTCTCGCAGAAGGGCTGTATCATCTGGGGCGATAGAGTCGTTATCCCAGAACGACTCCAACAGGCACTGCTAAGAACCTTGCACGATGGCTACCCTGGCATCGTGCGAATGAAGGGCCTCGCACGAAGCTACGCGTGGTGGCCAGGCATCAACAGACAAATCGAATCGTGGGTTAAAACTTGCCAGAGATGCCAAGAAGTAAGCAACGCTCCACCAAAGGCAATCCCAACCGAATGGGAGATGCCGCAGGGACCCTGGTCCCGCATCCATCTGGACTTTGCTGGGCCGACCAAAGGCCACACGTTTTTGCTAACCGTTGACGCCTACTCGAATTGGCTTGAGATTCACCGAATGAGGAATACAACCACCGAAGCGGTCATCAAAAGACTGGAAAGACTGTTTGCAACCCATGGATTACCAGACGTTCTGGTATCCGACAACGGGCCCCAATTTACCGCGCTGTCTTTTGAACAGTACCTGGCTGACCTCGGTATCCGACATGCGCTTACTTCGCCTGCGCACCCTGCGGCCAACGGTAGGGCTGAGCTCATGGTACAATTCGTCAAAAGGACTCTACAAAAGATAGACTACGACAAGATCGATGAGAAAATCAACTGAATCCTTTTCCTACAGCACATCACACCTCACAGCGTCACCAACAAAACTCCTGCCGAGCTGCTAATGGGACGAAAGCTCCGCTCCCACCTTGATCGGTTACACCCAGCCTACGAACCAGAAAAGCCACTCGGATCCAGCGGCCGATGCCGTACCTTCCAGGTAGGCGATTTAGTATTCGCTAAAAACTTATCGGGCGATCCGCTGTGGGTAGAAGCGATTGTAATCCGCGTAACTGGTCCAAGATCATACCTTGTTCAGTGCCCTGACGATAGACTTTGGAAGCGCCACATAGATCAACTACGATCGTGGCTACCGTCACGCAATTCCGAACTCCCTTATGACCAAATTGAGGGGGGGGAGATACAGAGGAAAACGAATTGCAACTAGAGGAAAACCTTTTTGAAGGGACTGAAAACGGAACTGAGACGCAGGAACAGGAACCAGGGACCGGAGTGAGTTCACCTCAGGGAGTGGCCAGTGATATCTGTGACGACGGGAACGCGAACTCGGAACCAGAGGCACCCCCCACTGTTAAACAACAATCTACCTCAACAGAAGTGCAGCCAACCGCCAGGCACTTTACGAAAATCAAAAAGACTGATAAAACAACCGTCCTACCTCAAGGACTATGTAACCGCGCCCCGTGGGCAGAAGCCGGGAGAAAGGGGTGTTGTGAATGAATAATGCCAAAGAAACTTATCTTGAGCTTGAAGTCAAGTGCAGGGTTCTGGCCAGCACTTCTGATTGGCTGTTAATGGCAGGATCGGATTGGTCCATTCAGGAGCATCTGATTGGCCATTTACAGGCCATTTTCATTGGTTAACGGGGCTAGCACTCCAGGATTGCTATTGGTTGAATAGTTAATAAGTTCCCTATATAAGGAAGGTTATAGCAGCCCTCCAGTTTGAGCTGTCACACCATGTAAATAAAGAGTTTGAAGTTCACTGTTTCTACCGGCTCGTCTCCATTATTCGCACCCATGCTCCAGACTTAACAGGGTTGGTGTCAACAGCAGTGTTGTGGAAATGAAAAGCAAAATAGGTAAAGTATGAAAATAAATAAATTTTTAAGTGATGAACAAGTAGGACCAACTTCTCTCATTCTCTTCAAGCTTTGAGTTTATAGAAGTTCTCAATCTTTGGTTGTCCAAAGATGCTTTTTTATAAAATGTGACTGGACATTCTTGGTTTTTTTTTCTTTGAAAATGTTTCACTTCTCATCCAAGAAGCTTCTTCAGTTCTGAAGTGAACTTCTTGGGCGATAAGTAAAATCAAGAAAGTCCAATTGTTTAGTGGAAAAATGAACCTTTGGGACAAGAATGAATTAAATTATTAAATCAAGTCAGAGTGCCTTCCACTACTACCTAGAACCAGTCACATGGCAGTTAAGTGTTGCAAATCTGGTTATTAGAAATTTCTACATGTGGTCCTCAGCGTATGACCATAAGGGAGCCTGCTCATCATGGCCTTAAATTGTGACACCTGTAAATCGGGTCACCCATGTGACCAACCCAATTTTATGACCTTTTTTGCCATAGTCATTCAGAAAATGACATGGTTGTAAAATGATCACTGTGATCATTAAGTGACTATGGGCCAGTTTTGTTGGAAGCCAGAAGTAAATACCATTTTTTGGCAAAACTGTCATAAAACATGTTCACATGATGGCATGATGCTGCCAACTGCTGTAAATACAGGCCCGTTGCCATGTGCCCGACAGCAGTCATGTGACCATAGGGGAAAGCCACTGGAAGTGGGACATAAATACTCCCAGGGAGGTCCATCATGACTTCAATCGCTAAGTGACCAGTCATAAGTCAAGGACCATCTATATAGCAATTGTACCTTGAGCCTATTCATTAACTTGTGCTGTATTTTATTATAGGAATGGATGTAAATTGAACTGGATGAAGGAAGGAAAAGGGCCATGATTGATTGAATGCAAAGGAATTCTGAAGCAAATTATCATGTTGGAGAAATGAGATTTGCATTTATGGTGTACAAGATTATGGCTAGAGGAATTTCATTTCTTTTCTTGTATTTCATTTTGGTTTTAATTTTTTTAAAGTTCTGCATACTTATATCAGCACAGGAGTCCCCTTTCCCCCCTTCAAACTTCTTCTGTGGCAGCACATCAGAAAGGATGACCCTACAATATCCTGTCAATTGGACATTCCAGAAGGAAAAAAAAAAAAAAGTGCCTTTCTACAAAGACAGATTCTGGCATTCCAAAAACACATTTTTGTTCATATGGCACAACTTCATAATCCTTCAAAGAATTCCACATTGCCATAGAGTTTCTCAGAGGATCTTTTCGGCCTATCCATCTGACCACACAGTGTTGCTGTCACCTCTTATTACTTATGTCTATCTGTATGGGACTCAAAAAGCATCTGGAAAGTTGAGCTCAGGTTGGGATATTGGACAGGCATTTTAGGAAGCCAAATATGAATAAACAAAATTCATATTTGGCTTCCTAAAATGCCTGTCCAATATAATTTATTTCATGCAATAGCATACCTGGAACACAGATTTCAAATTATATTAGCTTTGATAATTCATCTTGTGGAAACTGGCATAATAAAGGGTGACAGCCTTCAAAAAACATTAGACTGCTAATAAATATTTTAGAAACACAATAGGAGAATTGGCATTAGTGGCTTTGCTGGAAAAAGCCTCTCAGCCAGTTAAGTGGAATGATATATAAGCCTCATAGAACAATTTAAGCAAGGTTTTTAATATGGTGAAAGTATCACCATGGAAGGCGAGCAGGGTGGTAGAAAAGAGGGGAATTGTGTTCAAGGGGGCAGTTGCTAATGACAGAGAAAGCAATAATTTCATTTTAAATCCATTGGCGTGTTAATTAAATCCAACTAATATTTTAAATTGAGCTGAACACAAATTGTAACTGTACACAGAAGATATTTGGTTCTTACTGATATTTACCTAAATGAGTGGATGTCATTCAGCCATTTGGTAAAGAAGTGTTTCTCTGAGAATTCAGGGAGTTGAACTCCAAACATTTTAAAGCTGCTAAAATTGAGAAACACTGGAGTAAAATGTCAAGTTATTCAGTTAACAGTTTAACTTTGAGCTATGAAATTTTATGCACAATAGAATTTTGCTTATTTTATGCATTCATTTAAAAATCTTAGAATAATTATCCCTAAGGAAATATCATTCTTGATATAGTATTTCAAGCTGTTTAATTCAGATTCTTAATAATATAAAATTTCCATGTGCTTATGGGGAGAAAATGCCAATGAATTTATAAGTGAGAATAAATGTTAAAAGAACTAACACCACTTGCATATCAAAGTTTAATATTCCAAGTGGGAAATTCTGTGTTATTTTTCCTTTATCAATTATACTATCAACAAACTGAGAAATTATGGAGAAAGAGAGGGTTATCAGATCTGAAATTGTACTTTGATGCTTGCTGTTTGCTTTGGCTAAAAGAACGGGTGAGCCTTCAGAATAAGAGGCTACTGGACTTAGAAGGTCATGAATTAATATTTGTATGCCATGGTTACCTATGGTATGACAAATGTTGATTTCAACAGCCCATTTTGTTAGATGTGCCATTCTGAGAGTTTGGAATAAATATAAAACAAGGGTTTCCACAAAGGTGCCTCTTTACATTTCCCCACAGGAAGCTTTTTTTTTTTTTTTTTTTAGAAAAATGGTGACAAAGCCAAACTGATGATCTGATGGTAAAATAATATCTTTCAACTTGGGTGACTCTACCCTCAAGTCTAAAGACAAGCTAGAATCAGAAGGTCATGTCTGCCACTGGTTTACATTATTTAACAATTGAAAAGAAATTCAAGTTAGACAAAAAGAATGATGGTTTTAACTTTGTTAAAAATAAATTGGAAATTTAATATGTGGTAATGATGAACCTTTTATTGCTAAAGTCTATAAAATGTTATTGAATTTAAATCTGGAAAATAAACAAGTATGATTCAGTGGGCCAGCAACTTTGGATATAAGGTAATGTTTGAACAATGGGAAAAGGTATATAAGAAAGATTTAAAATTTACATTAAATTATAACTTAAAATAAAACTTCTATACGATGATATATCATTGGTATTTAACTCCAGACAAGTTGTCAAGAATGTATAAAGGTATTTCAAATGAATGTTGGAAATGAAAATGTAAAGAAGGGACTTCTTATCATTTATGTGGATGTGTGATAAGGCAAAGAGATATTGGAATAGGATTCACATCTTAGTACAGAAAATTATTAAAGTGAATATAAACAGAAAACCAGTCACTTTTCTTTTGGGTTTAATGGAAAAACACTTGGGGAAAAAAATGGAACTTTGATGTTATACATGTTGATGGCAGCAAGATTACTCTACGCACAGAAATGGAAGGTCACGTTGATCATCACAATGGACTGCAAAAATGTATGGAGTTAGCAGAGATGGCTAAATCGACTTGCTTTTGATCAAAGAAAAAAACACAAATACTTTTATTTCTATTTGGAAAGCACTTCTAGACTTTGTGCTTGAGGTGTAAATGTAACTTTGATTTGGGTTTTACCAGTTAGATAGATTTGTTGCTATCGAAAAGGCTAGTTTAAATTATTAGGTAAAAGTAAAAAGTTGAGGTTTGTTGTTAAGGGAGTTGGAAGTCAATGCCTTTTATTTCCTTTTCTTTCCCCCACTTTTCTCTTTTTCCTTCCCTATTTTCCCTCTTATTTACTTTTGTATTTTTTAATGCTACATTATAAATTAACAAAATTGTTATATGTATAAAAAAAATTATCAAGAAAGGTTTTATGAACACAATGTTTCTGTTACCTAAATTCTGACTTCCATGCAAGGATAAGGGGTTTAATATTCCAGATTTTCCAACTTTTATTTTGGGCTTATTTCTTTGTGTGTCTTTAATCCAAATAATTTCTTTAAAAGATATAATGGACATAATTACAAAGTATTACCTGACATTTTTCTATGAAGTCTCCTGCCTTGTACAGAGGATTGGATTAGAGGACCTCCTAAGTCCCTTCCAGCCCTATGATTTTATGTACTACAGTATATATCTTGGTAAAGATCTTAATCCTTTTTTTAGTTGTTTTTCCAATATAAAAAAACCTCAAGACATATTAGAAAGATTCTGAGGTAAAAATTTAATTTGAACCTTACTTACATGAGAAATCGACAATTGGATATAATCACAATCTAAATATTTCTAATGCAGGTGATCCTCAACTTACAACAGTTCATATAGTAACCATTCAAAGCTACAACAGCACTGAAAAAAGTGACTTATGACTGTTTTTCACACTTAAAATCATTGGACCATCTCCATGGTCATGTGATCAAAATTTAGATATTTGATAACTGGCCTGTATTTATGACACTTGCAGTGTCCCAGGGTCATGTGGTCAACTCTTGCGATCTTCTTACAAGCAACATCCATGGGGAAGCCACATTCACTTAAAACCATGTTAAACATTAAACAACTGCAGTGATTCACTTAACAACTGTGGCAAGAAAGGTCGTAAAATGGAGCAAAATTCATTTAACAAATGTTTCATTTAGCAACAGAAAGTTTGGGCTCAATTGTGAATCAAGGACTACTTATAGTTCTTTAGCATTCTAAAGCAGTTTATTTCTTTCAAAACATTTGATGTACAGAAATATTGGATTATCTGTAATATATCTTACTAAAACATTCTTTGGTTTCTCAATTTGAAGTTGATATGTGAGCAGCTTTTGAAACTCAAATTACTTTTATTTAGAATGTGTTTGGAAATAGCATAAAACTACAGTTTATTTCTATGGAAAGTTGGAGATTATTATCAAGTTGGATACTGATATTTTCACTAACTTTGATATGTAAATTAGCAACCTCTTATGATGAGGAGAAATTGCTGCCTCCCCAACTTTATGTAGCAGGTGCTGAAATCATTATATAGCAATTGCTGCTATGAAGCTTTCAGAATCAATACTCACCGTTTTCAGCATGAGAAATAATGTTTTCACCAATTCACCCAGTATAGCAAGATGCTAGTATGGAACAGGAAAGGTGCTCAACTGTAGAATTTCTGGCAAGGGCTTGTAACATAACAGAGGTTTGCTGTGTTGGCAACTGAGAAACCATTGGAAACATTCCATGCATTTGTTCCCCTTGCTCTTTCCTTGCACATTTCCCCTTCATCCTGGCTTTTGGATTTATTCTCAATTTTTGTTCAGTTTGAAAAATGAGATGTGGTTACTGGCTGAAAATTCTGCACATTCAGCTATTGGCCAGTATTTTGGGGAAAATGGCAAGATTGTCAGAAGTTCTCCATGAGTTCACAATCATAAATGTAAATGTGCTTGTATAATACTGGTCTTAATAGATTTAGAAATTTAAGCCATTTTATTTATTTGAGGCCAGGCAGGAACATGCAGCACTGATGGGTAAGGGGTCAAGCTGCCCTTGGGAAATGTGTCCCTGGTATTTGGTCCTGATATGTTCTGGCTTCCTGCACTCTACCTTATTTGGGCCTTCAGAGGTTTTGGGTTGCAGCTGCAGTGTAGTAAAGTCTTCCTTTTCTGTGACTTAATCATGGATGAGAAGACTTATCTGGTGTGTATTACTGAGTTTTGCCTGGGATGTTCTGAAATGTGCGCACCTGTGTTTTTGCTTTGGCATTAGCAAAGAGCCTAGAGTAGGGATGGTAGGGTACTCTGGGGGCTTATAGAGCCTTGCAGATAATTGGATGCCAGATAGGGTTCTAGGGATCAGTTGGGATTGCTGCTCCTATATAGTGGAATCTCGAGTCATGATTGTAATCTGTTCCAGGAGCTCAATCGCAACTCGATTTGGTCATGACCAGAAGCAAGACTGTGCATGCACCTACAATTCTGCACATGCATGGAAGGGGAAATTGCCATGGCTGTATTTGACCGGCACCCGATAATCTGTTCATGACCAGAAGCAAGAATTTCCCCAAATTTTTGGTCGTCACCCAATTTGGTTGTGAACAGAAGCATTTGTGACCCGACGTTCCACTGTACCAGCTTCCCTGTTGCATTGCAACTTCCCTGAGCTTTTTGGTTGTGTAGCCATATGGAGTTCCCACAAGCTTATGGTCTTGGAGGAGTTCAATTTGTCTTCTTTGGGGTGGAGTCTGACATAGGTTCAGGCCAACATGGTGGCCATGAGCTAACTCAGATCAACCAGAACCAATTTGATCGGTCCACTTCAGATAGATGCATTGGATTTCAGAAAGCTTGGGCTTGTTCCTGAAGATTTTCTGCATGAGACAACAGAAGCTTTAATCATGGTTCGGAAAGAGTAGGTAGCTGGAGCTTTGGATTGGATCAACCTTATGTGGCTACTTTCATCTTACAGATCTTGGATCTCTCTTTGGTTTATCAAGGAATTCAGGGAAATGAAGCAAGAGAAGTGACATCTAGAGCACCACTAGAGGATATTAGAGAATGAATGTGATTGAGCATGAGTTAGAGTTGCTATTAAGATCTATCTCGGGGCAGTAAAGGAGGAGGGGAGCAAAAGATCACTATTTCTCTGCCGTTATTATATTTACAGATAGTTTTCAACTCCTAATGACCACATAGATAGATTTCCTCCATGAAAATCTGTCCTTAACCTAATTTTTCAGGTCGTCCTATTCTGCACTCACCATCACTGTAATTGAGTCCATCCACAAGATCAGGGGTGGGCAAACTTTTTGGCTCGGGGGCCTCATTGACTTTTAAAATTTGACAGACGGGCCGGGTCAGCACAAGATATGATACATATAAAAAACTGCAAAATTTCCTCAAAATCAAGTCACTGCACCTAATGCGCCACCTGGTGTCGAAATGCCTGTCATTACAAGTCAAAATCAAATGAATGCAATCATTCACATCAAACCTTAATTCTGTACCAATCTTCGGCGGGCCGGATTAAAAAGACCAATGGGCCGGATGTGGCCCGCGGGCCATAGTTTGCCCACCCCTGCACAAGATCCTTATTGGTTTGAAGGGGAAATGATGCAAATATGGTCATCTCCTTCTTGTCTTTTCTTCTACCTTTCCCAGTGTTAGACTCTTTTTCCAGAGATATGGGTCTTCTCATAAGGCATGGCATGAGTGCCCCCTCAATCCCCTCATCTAACTGTTTAAGAATGTGAAATGGAGCAATTTGAAAAAAGAGTGAATTGCAATTTTTCATTTTTAGTTGCTTCTAGACATGACTGAATTGGATTGATTTAGGCTGAATTAGGGTCTTTGAAATCAGAAGGAAAATACAGCTTTCCAATTAATGCAAAAGTCCATTCTAATTGAAATAGACTGAACAGCATTCAGGAATAAAAATTGGTCTAAAACAGTGGATCTCAGCTTCTCTTCACCATGGATGCCCTTTAAATACCTTTTGTGGCCATGGATCATGGACCACCAAGACCATCAAGATTTAAATCATAACATTTATTTAAGTCTTCGCAGATCTTCTGTGATGACATTGCAGCCCCCCAGGGGTCCACAGACCACAGGTTGAGAACCACTGGTCTAGAGTGTTATATGCTGTTTGTTAATACTAGTGAAGTAGAATAACTTAAAACTTCAGCGATTTTAAGAATTCTGTTGACCTGAACAGTTTAGAACAAGCTCACAATTTACGGCACAAATATTTGAAAGAGTTACCTCTCCTATTTGAATTTTTCATTTTTTTCAGATCATTCTTGGAGGCCTCAAGAGCTCTCTAGTTAGTTCAAGGAGGCAGCCTTTTAGTCTCTGAAATTTCCTTCCAAGAAAACATGTTACTTTTTATTAACAACTTTCTGGAGAAAGTTGGCAATATCATTCTATTTCAAGGGCAGTAATAAATAATTATTAAGCCTCTGTGGGACTCTATATTTGAAAGCCTCAGAGGGTGCAGGGACACAAATGGAGAACTTCTCTGCAACTCTTTAGAGAAAATCCCAGTTTGCTTGATCCTGGGAAAAGTCACGACTGTTTTAAAGAGATCTAGACAAGGGTTACTTACATTTGTGTCTGTTTTAGGGAGATGTAGACAAGGGTTACATTCGTGTCCCTTGTGCCTTTTTGACTTTCAAACTGAAGCACCTTTTTGACTTTCAAACTGAAGTGCTGAACTAATTTAATTTTTAATTTTAATTTTTTACTTGCTGTGCTTTTTTCTTCCCCTGCTACTGTTTTTTTTAAATTTTAATAATTAACTGTCAACATCCAGCTTGTGCATCCAAACTTGTCATTAACTTTGTGAGACATTAGAATTCTGTGAAGGATAATTACAACAAGGAATTATTTTGCTGTGAGCTAAAGTATCTCATCATCTGCAGGAGTGTCCATAGTTGGCAGATTTATATCTTTTAATGTTTTAAAATGTTACCACGATTTTGAGAAATTGAGTTTTTTAAACACACTTTGTAATTGATTTAGGTAGTTTTCTATTTTCTTGTCACAGGCTAAAGGGTCATAATCAAGAAAAAGTCAGAGGAACCCAGGAAAAGGTACAATCAGCTGAAGATGAATGGAAATATTCCACTGTCAATTTCAGAGTGTAATGAATCAAATACCACCGGGTTTCAACTAGCCATGATCGTGTCTAATGAGAGAGAGCAACTTATAGAGCTTACAGATGTTCCAGCTATCATACCCAGTATTCAGAATGATGCCGAGACTTTCAGAGCAATGGAGAACAGAACCCAGACAGATGAAGACTGCCTGGGTGATGCAAGCAGTCATCAGGAAGTGGAAATAGATGCATGGCAGGATATGAGTATGCAGAAGAGAAATGGTCAGCAAGAACAATTAGTGATCAACAGTGACAGCATCAGCAACTTAATTCACACAAATGGGTTACCTGCTGAATCAAAGCCTGGTACAGAGAACGATAAAGACAGAGCACAAACTCTGTCCACTCCAAGGACTGGCAGTGCTGCTTTCAAAGAGAACATCTTGGCAAATGAGTTGTTTCTCAATGATAGAAGGAACAATCATGGTTTGCAATCATGTCGGGATGTTACTGGGCTGTTTTATCCTGAGGATGGAGAAGAGCACATAAGGTAACAAATAAGGGAAACCATGATTTTCCTTTAAAAGAAGAGAAGCAGGTTCTGCTATGGTATCATTCAACTTTCCATTGATGTGGTAGAATTAAAGTTCTAGAATGTATTTTCAGGAGGCTTCATCATGGAATACTTTTTCATGCCAAGGAACAGCAGAGTTTAGCATTCATTTATTACTTAAATTAATTCTTATTTTTCAGTGATTCTTCAAAATTATTTTGTCACTTTAGAATAATCCCAAGGAAGCAAGAATTTGGTAGCTGCCATTAGTTTAAAAGTATCTTTTTGCAGTGACTTTTTAAAAGGGGGGGGCACATCAACTAGGGAACACTTATAGGGTGTCATTTATAAAAGAATATTATGGAAAACACTTTCTGAAAGTTTGCCTGGTCCCATGCTCTTCATTTTTATTTGGGAGTGTAGAGAAGAATAGATTTGAGAGCCTAATAGATGTGCCTTAGGAAATGGAGCATCGGGGGCTCCCTGAAGCTGGTCAAAATTAATTCCCACTGAAAATGCAACTATGCCAGGAAATAACATATCTTATTTAAAAAAAAACAGCAACAAAAACAAGTGGCATATGGTTTTAAAACAAATTAAAAGACCTCCTACCCTTTCTTCTTTAACTGGAAAGTTAGAAACACTTTACTGATTCAGTATATTCTATACTGATATGCAATGCTAATTCTATAATGCATGATGCAAATATTTTGTCCCTCTGATAAAACACTGAGATCTCTTAAACTACTGCTGGGAGGTAGAATGCTTCAATTTCCCAAGTCTTATTTACTTAATTTATAGATCACCCACCTCCTAAACAAACTCTGACAGTTAAAGAAAACATATAAAGAATGCGACTAACTGGAAAAGGAAAAATACCAGAATAAAATTACCTTTTCCCAACATAAGGCAGAACAATCAGGTCTTTAATGATTTCCTGAACAACAAAATGTTGAGAGAATACAAATCTCTTATTTATGATTCATTTCTAAATCAAAGCATATTTAGAAAGAGCTACATTGGATTATTTTTCTAAGTATCCAACTATCTCTTATCGTCAGTGCCACCCTTCATGGACAACATCTTGCCTCTTCAGCATCTTATAGAATTTTTTAAGAAATCAAGCACTCGGTTTGTCTTTTCCATTCTTGAAAATAGAGAATAAATTATTAGGAGTAATAATTTAGCTGTGCTACTATAAAATGGATTTGGATCTAGATTATTGCAAAAATAAAGAGCTTAAGTGCAAATATTGAATTATATTATTTCTTTGCAATTGCAATGTTTTGTCCTAAATTACCTCATTAAAGTCAACAAAAATAGCATCTATTGTGCACAAATTTTTAACTGATCTAATATGTGCTTCCATTTCAGCTTGATTGTTGCAGAATCTAAGTTCCGTTCCAGCAGTTACGACAGGGAAGATTTCGCATTTAAAGACATCAGGGATGGATTCAGTTCTACTTTTGAAAAAATTGTGGAATCTGACCTTATGAAGGGCACATACTACAGCAGCCTGGACTCCTTAGATGTGCTGTCCCTTACAGATGAGACAGACAGCTGTGTTAGCTTTGAAGCTCCACTCACACCTCTTATTCAGCAAAGAACCAAAGAAAGTTCTGAACTTTCAGAACAGAAATTCCTCACTTACCAGAAGGAAGATCTGGAGCCCAGGGCAACAGAGAAACAGGGTGCAATGATGGCCAGGGTTATGGATAGTGATTTGGGGAGTCCCCTGCAGCACTCCATCACTAGCAGCCAGTCTGAGAATGTACTGAGCCAAGTATCACTGAAAAATATTCCTAACGGCTATCATATGGAACGGTCAAAAGAAAAGCTTCCAAAATTTAATAATTCAATCAGGTAATTTGCTTTACTCAGACTATAGTTGTTATTTAATTGCATGCTTAGCACTTAATGAATCCATTCAGTTTTCTGCACTGCATAGTCTTTCTCTTATTGCTATTCATAATAGCAGCTAAGGCGATAGTAGCTTTTGGTAACAGCAATGGTAATAACACACAGACAATACTAGTTTTAAATGATTCACTAAAATGATTAGTGGGGATGATAACTTCTGTTGATTTACTGTTTGATGGGACTAAGTCTAATCAGTAGGGTTGAGAATTGCTTCTTTAAGCAATTTAATATTTGTACTCTTTGTCATTGTCTCTGCTTTCTTCTTCTATCCATGTTAACCATTCTTTTCTCTTCAAAAGTTGTTTTGTACTTTTAGATGATTAAATTATTATCTTAGACTTTCATTAATATTTGTACTATTATTATATAAAAATTGTGGTAACATTTAACAGTATTCATATTTAATAATTACTTCAAATACATTTTGGGGCTGATAACCCTAATTATTTCCATATTGTATATATACTGTACCTATTAAGGCAACGCAAATAATCTTGAACTCCTGAAATTTGCAAGCTGTATCAAAAATGATTTTTATTTTTTAGAAGGCGACTGGACTGATTTTTTGAGGCAAAAGAAGATGTTTCACTTCCTATCCTGGAAGCTTCATCAGTTGCATTGGATAGTGTGGGAGATGAAAGGACAATTATTGACAGCTAATATTAGTTGGTGGAGGGGTGGGAATGGAAAGATTGTATTTTCTTTGCAGTCAACTGGATAACTCTCTGAGAGCTGTTGTGGCTACTTGGGGTTTTATCTGTGACCTCAGGGTCACCTGAGTCAGAGATGTGGAATCTTTTTGGAACAGCCAAAAGGTCTGCATTATAAATTGGGGATTGGTGGTGTCAATGTTAACATAAATGGTCCTTTTATCCTCTTTCAAACCAGTGATCCTATCTATCCAAAATGTGGACTTTGCTATCTTGAAAAAAGTGACCCCTATCTTTCAAATGCAATGTTGACTCTTGTCTTGTCCTAGGTTGTGCTTTGGTTGCTTTGTTTCAGCAATATACAGATCTGCACATGTCTTACTGCATTGTGTTGCATATGACACATTGCTGAGTTAATGACAAATGACAGGAATGCAAAGTTAAGGAGACATGTAAGTGATATCTCCATGTATAATTAGGGATTTCTTCCAGAGTCAGCTTCAGAAAGCCTTTTTTTAAAAACTGGATTGAACCTGAAATTGATTGACCAAAATATTGCTTTGTTATTTTCCAAACACTAAATGTTAGAAAAAAATCATAGGAGCCAAAAGGGGGGATTTTTTTAAAAAAAAAAAAACAATCCTGCACTAAAAGAAGTGGGAGAAGGAAAAGATTTAAGGGTTTTGAGTGTTGTAAAAGTTGGAGTCAGAAATTTAAAATAGCAAATTGTTTTACAATTCTCTCTTTTTTTCCCTGTGAGTTTTTTCATTAGTTAGATTTCATATTCTCATGTCAGCAGTTTTAGAAAGATGATAAACTAAAATGCTCTTCCTGGACCTAAATAATTTTATTTAGGTATTATTCAATCTATAGAACATATATTTTTATGTAGCTGTTTATACGCCCAGACAAATTCAACACTCCTAGGAACATTTATGGGATTTGGATGAATTTTATGTTATCTGGATTTTATCAAATTGTTATATGAAAACTATCTATTAAAAGGCAGTTTTGGGCATTAGGTGTAGTGCACACCATCAGTTTAAGTCAGCCATTCAATTTAAGCCTGCTATATTAAACATATTTACTTACCGTATATACTCGAGTATAAGCCGAGTTTTTCAGCCCATTTTTTGTGCTGAAAAAACCGCCCTCGGCTTATACTCGAGTCAGCCGCTACGGCACCATGCCTGGCCTGCGCTGGCGTGGCTGCAACCAATCGCGCCTCCAGGGCAGCATCGCCGCCGCGGCTGTCTACCCGCTGAGGGCCACACAGGCGACCCCAAGCAGCCTCTCCTTCCCCATTAACGGGCGCCCGGGGCCTCCGCGAGCTCCTGCATTGCGCGCTTGCAGCTTCGCCAAGAAGCGAAGAGCTGCTCCGGGGGCAGCGAGACAAAGTGCCTGGCTGTGCCGTGGCGGGAACCCCCCAGAGCAGCTCTTCGCTGCTAGGGGAGGGGGAGGGGGAGGCTGCCTGAGCCTGGCGACCCCAAGCGGCCTCTCCTTCCCCATTAACGGGCGCCTGGGGCCCCCGCGAGCTCCTGTGTTGTGCGCTTCCAGCTTCGTCAAGAAACCGCCAGGCTCAGGCAGCCTCCCCCGCCCCCTAGCCTAGCAGCGAAGAGCTGCTCCGGGGGCAGCGAGACAAAGTGCCTGGTTGCGCCGTGGCGGGAGCCCCCGGAGCAGCTCTTCGCTGCTAGGGGAGGGGGCGGGGGAGGCTGCCTGATCCTGGCGACCCCAAGCGGCCCCTCCTTCCCCATTAACAGGCGCCCGGGCCCCCCGCGAGCTCCTGTGTTGTGCGCTTCCAGCTTCGCCAAGAAACCGCCAGGCTCAGGCAGCCTCCCCCGCCCCCTAGCCTAGCAGCGAAGAGCTGCTCCAGAGGCAGCGAGACAAAGTGCCTGGCTGCGCTGTGGCGGGAACCCCCCGGAGCAGCTCTTTGCTGCTAGTGGAGGGGGTGGGGGAGGCTGCCTGAGCCTGGCGACCCCAAGTGGCCTCTCCTTCCCCATTAACAGGCGCCCGGGGCCCCCGCGAGCTCCTGTGTTGTGCGCTTCCAGCTTCGCCAGGAAACCGCCAGGCTCAGGCAGCCTCCCCCGCCCCCTAGCCTAGCAGCGAAGAGCTGCTCCGGGGGCAGCGAGACAAAGTGCCTGGCTGCGCCGTGGCGGTAGCCCCCGGAGCAGCTCTTCGCTGCTAGGGGGGTGGGGGAGGCTGCCTGAGCCTGGAGACCCCAAGCGGCCTCTTCTTCCTCATTAACGGGCTCCCGGGGCCCCCGCGAGCTCCTGTGTTGCGTGCTTCCAGCTTCGCAAAGAAACTGCCAGGCTCCCCCACCCCCTAGCCTAGCAGCGAAGAGCTGCTCCGGGGGCAGCGAGACAAAGTGCCTGGCTGCGCCGTGGCGGGAACCCCCCGGAGCAGCTCTTCGCTGCTAGGGGAGGGGGCGGGGGAGGCTGCTTGAGCCTGGCGACCCCAAGCGGCCTCTCCTTCCCCATTAACGGGCCCCCGGGGCCCCCACGAGCTCCTGTGTTGCGCGCTTCCAGCTTCACCAACAAACGGAGCTGCAAATCTGGTAATTGCTTGCGGAGCCTCGGCACGAACCCCCTTTCCCCGCACTCCCCCCCCGCACTCCTCTGGCGGCAGCAGGCGAAGAAAGCCCCGCTTCCCCCTGGCTTTGATGGCACGCGTGAGTTGGCTTCCCACTCTTTTTTTTTAAACTCTCCTCCTCCTCCTCCTCCTCTCCTCTCCCCTTGTTGTCTGGTCTTCCCTAAGGAAACTTGAGGGCTCACACTTCCAGGTGTTTCTCCCTGTCTTTCTCCCTGTCAATGATCTTTTCTTCCCTTCCCTTCTCTCAGCCCCATCCTCCTTCACCTTTGTCACCACAATCCTGAACAGATGAAGTTTGTACTTCTCAAGAAAGGTTGGATGTTCCTTTTGAGGAGGGAACCTAGTGTGACATCTGTATGTTGACCTACTACTGAGCCATGGCATGTGTGCACATGCAACGGAGGCATGAGGGAGAGCTGTGAAAGAGATGGTGGCTCTCCAAAACAGGATGTACATGCAGCACATACACATGCTTTTTTCTTGCAAGGGAGAGAGTGACTCCTGCCTCCCACTGTCATCATCATCATCTTTTGGGTTAGTGAATCAATTAAACCTTTCATGATAGTGAGATCGTTTCCCAAATTTCCCTTAAATCAGGGAAGAAATCAGAAACAAACCTTTGGACTGAGAATAAGCCTGTTCCTATGATGCCATTTTTGTTCACTGCAGTATAAAAAGTGTGAAAAAACACACTTCTTTTTCTTCATCTTCTTGTTCCCTATTTACTGGTCTCTTTCAAAGAGGAAATTGTGAACATCAAACTTATTCTCAACTGTCCTAGTGAAAGTTTTAATTAGACAATAATTCCCTCCCGCGGCATTATTATGGATTATTTGAGAAACACTTTGCCATGGAAAAATGTTAAGAATGTGAACATGTTTGATTTTAAATGTAATGCCAGTTAAGATCTAAAGTTTCCTAAGAGGACTTTCATCTGTCAGGCACTTCATCTGTCATGCACTAAAAAATTAGTTTATGGAAAGCGAAACGGTGTGCATGTGTGTGTGAAACTAACCTCATTTACATTTTAAAGCACTCTAGCCTGAATGAATATCCACTTTTGTCCATAAATATAACATACAGATGAGGAGGAGGAATCCAGTTTTGAAGGATTTTAACTCTTGTGTTTTAGCTTGGTTGCTGATTGAGCTAAGGTTTTTGTACTTTTAAAGTTATTGTTGATACCATATTGGTTTTGTTGGCTCTCTTTTCCACTTACAGAGCTAGTTTACTGTTTTTCTTTGAAATAAATATTCAAAAACATTTAACCTACTGATGACTCAATTCATGTAATTTTATTGGTATCTATTTTTATTTTTGAAATTTACCAGTAGCTGCTGCATTTCCCACCCTCGACTTATACTTGAGTCAATAAGTTTTCCCAGTTTTTTGTGGTAAAATTGGGTGCCTCGACTTATATTCGGGTCGACTTATACTCGAGTATATACGGTATATTCAAAAATTACATATTTATTACAGTACAAAGCAAGGCAAGCTTTTTTTTTTTAACCCACTTAGTAAATTACCTACAGTGAATTTTGTTAACTGATTAATGAACATATAGAAGATGAATTTAAATGAAAAAAAAACCTGTTTTGACAGTATTTAGAAATGCATTTTACTCTTGAGAAGCAATGTTTAATTGTTTTTCTACTTTTAATAGTGCTATCCAAAATGCATCTGTATAAAAGGAGTTACTCTCTTATGAATTACTTTCAATTACTCAAAAATAAAAAATCTAGAGTGCAAATAAATAAAACAATATTTATTTAAGGTATTATTCAGAATGCTTTGCTCCTGTGTTAATGTTCTACACTTTTACAAACTATTGATAAAATAAAAAGCTTTCAAGTGTTTTCCTGGAGTAAAGCTTGTAGCCAGGGTGTTTTTAGAAGTTAGAATTTTGGACTAAAACTTGCAGGTCCCAGCACAGCTTCCCAAACCTTGGTATGTTACCCAAAATTGAGTAGAAGTGGTTTTTTGAGGTGGTATTGACAATACTTTATTTATTTATATCCCACCTTTATTTTCAAAAATAAGGCAATGAACATATTTAACACACCTTCCTCCTCCTATTTCTTGAACAACAAATCTATGAGTGAGATTTTGCTGAGAGAATGACAGAGTCATCCAGCCGGCTTTCATGGCTAAGACAGGACTAGAATTCAATATCTGTCAGTTTCTAGCCTAGTACTTTAACCATTAGATCAAACTACTTACAGCAGGAATATAGAAATAAGAACTTTCTAGTGATCAGTTTTCGGTAATAAAGGAAACAGTTTGGGAAGCACTGTTCTAGATGAAAGACATGATAAAACTCTGACAAATAAACAAGAACCAAAACTGTATTCAATTCTTGTGTGGCAGTATTTTATATGGAGAAAAAGGGTCAACTGAGATACTCTGGAATTAAATTTTAAATGCCAGTGTGAATTTGTTTTCTATTTCCTCAAAGTCTTTCAAGTAAAATGAAAAAGATAATACACTGAAACCTCAGTTGATCAAATATACATGTACCCACAAATGTCACCAGGGGTAATGTTGTTATTGAATGCTATTATGCAACTGATGCAACTACAAGTGGGAGTTTTGCCTATTGTATTCAGTCTCCTATATTGAGATTTGTGAAATTTAGTATGTATGAATTATTTTTATAATAAAATCTTAATGATTTACCAAGCAAGATATGTAGAGTTGAAAGCCTAAATTTATAGCATACCACCAGCATGGCAAGCAATTAACATTTATTCTTAAGATATTTGTGAATTCCCTTTGTACCGTACAAATATATCAGTCTCACTATTTTCCATTTTTAAATGTACATCATGCATGCTGAAAGTCAATGCAAAATCTAGATTAAGAAATCAGGTTAAGTCCCAAAAGTCAGTAAAAAGATTTAATAGAATATAGGACATATTTAAACATGTCTGAAACTAAGCCACAGTACAGGTTAAAGTACCAATGTACTAATTGTTAGATCTGGGGTGGATCGGGTCGAAGGAGACGTGAGACCATTCAGTGAGTTCAGCTCTTTATTATAGTTAAGAATAGTCCGAGAGAATGCGAGCTGCGGCAGCCCTTCATATAGGATTGGCTCGTGGCTCGGCGGCCAATGGCAGCGCTTTGAATCTCCCGCAATCAGCACAGCCAATCGCGGTAGATTCCCAGCGCTCCAATCCCGGCCGAGTATTCGACCAATCAGGTCGCTGTCCGTTTTGACCAATCAGTTACGAGGATTTGGAGTATGCTAATATCGTACACCCCTCCCCTCTTGGTTTCGCAGGTCGGTGCGACGTGATGTAGTCACATAGGTAGGCGGGGCTTCGTACCTGCCTACTTGACTTGCGCGGTTCAGTTCTGGTGTGGTTGTCGACCGGTTCGGATGTCTTCTCTGTCGCTCTGGTTCCTTGGGATGGAACTGCCTGGAATGTTGAGCTGGGCCTTTCTGGGTAGCTCCCTCCCGGTCTACCTGGGCTGGTTGAGCTGCCATTTCTGTTGTTCCCGCCGGGTCTTTCCGGGCTGGTTGAACTGGTTTGGCTGCTCTTTCCAGGTGAAGATTCCGGGGTTTCGTGTTCCGTGGGTCCTGCGTCTAGAGGTGAGTAGCCTCGGTTTATTCGTGGTTTGTTTATTCAAGGTGGGGGGTGTTCTGTTTGTGTTAGTTGGTTTCCTTTGGCTCTTTCTTTTTCGCTTGCCGATTCCCCCCCCCCTTTCTAGTTACCTGCTCTGGTAGTTGGCTGTTGGTGATGGCTATCCTTGACCTTAGCTGGTTGATGTGTTGTTTCCAGCTTTTTCCGTCGCTTGTCTCTAATCGGTATGATATGGGGCCGGTTATCTGGGTGATTGTTGCTGGTACCCAGAGTGGTTCTCCTGACATGTTTTTTGCATATACCGCATCCCTTATTTTAAATGTTCTGTGTTTGCTTGAGGAGCCCGGGGATTTGTCCGGGTTGTATGTTGGGTGCATTCTATCTAGGGTTGACCACAGTTTCCTACCCATCATCAGTTCTGCTGGGCTTCTATTTGTGGTTGCGCTAGGTGTGATATGTTGTATGAGGAGCATTTTATTAATTTTATCCTGTATGTTGGCTGCTTCTATTTTTTGGATGGCTTTCTTAGTGTATTGGACCATGCGTTCCACTCGTCCGTTCGCCGCTGGATTTGCTGATGCGGTTAATGCATGGCGTATCCCTTGGCCTGCCAGGAATTGCTCGAATGCTAGGGCGGTAAATTGGGGCCCGTTATCCAATACTATTACGTCTGGCAGGCCGTGCATGGCAAACAGTTTGCTCAGTTTTCTGATTACCACCTCTGTTGTAGCAGATTTCATGGTGCTTACCTCCAGCCAGTTGGAGTAAGCATCCACTGTGATAAGGTACATGTGTCCCTTGGTTGGCCCCGCGAAGTCTATGTGAATCCTAGACCACCCTAGACCTAGGGCCCCTGGGTGTTTCCCATTCCTGGGTTGGGGCTGCGGGAGGGTTAGATCTGGATTCTTGGCATTGCTTGCATTTGGCCACCCAGGTTTCAATTTGTTTGTCCATTCCTGGCCACCATGCGTAGCTTCTGGCCAGGCTTTTCATTTTGACCATCCCTGGGTGCCCCTCATGCAGCATCCCCAACACACTTTCCTGTAATGTTTCTGGGATTATCATTCTGTCCCCCCAAAGTATGCAGCCCTTTTCGGTATAGAGCTCAGTTTGTCTGTTCCGGAAGAGTCTGAATAGTTCGTCCATGTTCCTTTCCAGCCACCCTTTTCCAACCCAGCTCAAGACTCGCGCCAGCTGCTTGTCTTTATTTGTTTCTCTGGCAATGTCTGGCGTGGTCACGAGTGGGTTGGCTATTGTCTCTATTTGGAGTACCTCTGTTGTGGGTGCTGGGTCGTCTTCCTGGTCCGGTAGGGGTGGTGGCTCAGGGCGTCTGCGTGGGCGATGTCCTTGCCGGGTCGGTGTATCAGCTGGTAATTGTATGCTGCTAGGAATTCGGACCACCTAGTCATTCTTGGCAATAGAATGTTTGGTGTGGCCCTGTTTCCCGCCAGGATTCCTAGCAGCGGTTTGTGGTTCGTGATTATTGTAAAAGTCCTACTGTAAAGGTATTCGTGAAATTTCTTGATGCTGGCGATGACTGCAAGGGCCTCTTTGTCGAGCTGGCTGTAGTTCCGTTCTGGCTTTGAAAGTGTCCTTGATGAGAAGGCGATGGGTGCTTCCCTCCCGTCTGGTAGCTGGTGGCTGAGGATGGCGCTGATCCCAAATGGTGACGTGTTGCAAGTTACCATCAGTGGCAGAGTCTCGCTGTACTGGATTAGTACCGTGTCGGATGTTAGCAGGTTCTTTGTGTTGTTGAAGGCGCTCTCTTCCTGTGCTCCCCAGGTCCAGGTGGCTGTTTTATCTAACAGCCTATGCAGCGGTTCCGCCACGGTCGCCTTTTGAGGTAGGAAGACATTGTAAAAGTTTAACAATCCCAAGAAAGCTTGTAATTCCGTTTTGTTTTGGGGTCGAGGTGCTTCCCTTATGGCTCTCAGTTTCTTTTCTGTGGGGTGGATCCCTTGTTTGTCTAGGAGGTACCCTAGAAATTCGACCCTCTCAGCCCGTAGTTGGCACTTCCCCTTTTTGACTTTAAGTCCCAAGTCTCTGAATTTCTGCAGTACCTCCCTCAATCTGGCTTCTAGTTGTTTTTCATTTTTCGCGGCCACAAAGACATCATCAAAGTAGGGCACAACCCCTTCTATGCCCTGGAGGAGTCTTTCCATAAGGCTTTGGAAGACCCCAGGTGCCATGCTGACTCCAAATTGGAGCCGGTTGCAGCGGAAAGCCCCTCGGTGCGTTACGATGGTTTGGGCTTCTGCTGTTGTGGCGTCGACAGGCAGCTGCTGGTAGGCTTGTGCCAGGTCGAGCTTTGCGAAAATTAGGCCTCCCCCCAGTGAGTGCAGAAGGTGCTGGACTACTGGGACGGGGTATGCGCTTTGTTGGAGCGCATGGTTTAGGGTGACCTTGTAGCCACCAGAAATTCTCACAGACCCATCTGGCTTGATGGGGGTGACAATTGGGGTCTCCCACCGGGCATGATCGATCGGTTCCAACACTCCTTGCGCGATGAGCTTATCGAGCTGCTCATCGATCTTGGGCTTGAGTGCAAACGACACTCGCCTGGGCTTAGGGCGGATTGGCGCGATGCTCAGGTCTATGTTAAATGAGATAGGGGACCCCGGTACTTGCCTAGGCTGTCATCGAAGACTTCCTGGAAATCCCTCACGAGCGCTGCTTCCCAGTCTGCCTCTCCGATGTGTATTCCGGTTACTTCGATGCCCATGTGTGTGAACCACTGTAGTCCCAACAGGCTCAGGCAGACTCGGTCGACAATCGTCAAGGGTAGCACTTCTGTGTGGCCCTTGAAGGTGACCTTAAAATGGCCTCTGCCGACTACAAGGATTCGGTTCCCCTGATAGTCTTTGAGGGTTAGTGTTTGGTCTTCCAGTTCATGGCGGCGGATGGTGGGAACCAGGCGCTTGAATGTGCGCCAGGAGACCATTGAGAGGAAGGACCCTGAGTCCACCTCCATGTCGCATCGCTGGTCTTCTATCCTGACCGTCACATATACTTTCTTGGCATCGCTGGTGGAGGAATGGCCGATGACGACGGTCTGGTGTGTTTCCTCTCTTTGTCTCGTCTCCTGGAGTCACCTGTTCTGATCTTCTCGGCTCCAGCGGTTCTCCATTGGGCGATCGCGGTTCCTGGTGGGAGTGCTTTCTCTCCGTCGGGGGCTGGCGTCTCGTCGTCGTGGCTGTAGTGTTTTTTATTCCGGCATACTTTGGCGATGTGCCCCCGTTTCTCGCAATGCCTGCAGATGGCATCGAGAAAACGGCAGTCCGCTCGGGGGTGATCGCCGCCACAGCCGGCACACTGGAACCTCGACTTATGACCTCGTGGTTCCCACCACTCCCGCGCTGATTGGAGGTGGTGGATCTCTTCCTCCTCGTCTTCGGTTTCCGAGAAGGAGTCAACATCGACGTGGTGTGTGGTTGTGTGGTCTGCCTCTGGTCACCTCTCAGGGGTCAACGTGGTCTCTCTGGCCGCTGCTTGTGGCATGATGCTCGATTGTCGCATCTGAGCCACTGACTTCTTGGCTGCTTCCGCTGCAGCGGCTTCGGTGAGGGCATCAGCGAGGGACATGTCTCCCTTTGCCATGCTGCAGCTCTGGAGGACGGGGTCTCGGAGTCCTAGGATGACACAGTCTCACAGGGCCTCGTCCAGGTCAGCGAATTTGCACAGGCCACCCAGGTCTTGTAGCACCGCTATGAAGTCGCCCAGCCCCTCGCCTTCGCGTTGATCCTGCCTGTAGAAGTCGTGCCGCCAGATAAGGATAGGCACGATGGGGGCGTAGTGGCTTTGCAGCAGGGGCTCGAGATTGTCCCACTCTATCACCTTGACGTCCTCCGGCTTGGCCAAGGCTTTGGCCATCTTGAATACTGCGGGTCCGCAGTGTGTGAGGAACACAGCTCGTTTCTTGTGGCCATTGGCGTCCTTGAGGTTGCTACTCTCGAGGAACATTTGGAACCTATCGGTATAGGATTCCCAGTCCTCGGTAGCAGGGTTGAAGGGTGCAGGTGGCGAGTTGATGCCGGCCATGCTGCTTGTTCAGCGTGTCGCTCCGCCATGTGCTGGGGTCTCCTTGTTCACGATCCCATCCTTGTCACCAGTGTTAGATCTGGGGTGGATCGGGTCGAAGGAGACGCGAGACCATTCAGTGAGTTCAGCTCTTTATTATAGTTAAGAATAGTCTGAGAGAATGCGAGCCGCAGCAGCCCTTCATATAGGACTGGCTCGCAGCTCGGTGGCCAATGGCAGCGCTTTGAATCTCCTGCGATCGGCACAGCCAATTGCGGTAGATTCCCAGCGCTCCAATCCCGGCCGAGTATTCGACCAATCAGGTCGCTGTCCGTTCTGACCAATCAGTTACGAGGATTTGGAGTATGCTAATATCATGCTAATATCGTACATAATTACCTTAATAGTAATAGGCTAATAGGATTCAAAACAAATTCTTTTCTACCTTTTACACTTTGAACATATCTACACATTTCACTTAGGTTGTTGCCAATACTTATGTGCCAATACGTATGTGTCACGCATCTCTTCTGGAATGCAGGAACGCACATCATACTCTTTTCCTACTCTATTTTCAATGTGTCTTTTCTAGCAACAATTCAAAAATAATCCAAGCCACCTTCCACCCTTTAGAGCAGATTATTTCCAGTGCTTCATTCTAATTTAGTTAATAACCACAGCTGTGACTGGCTGCTTCCACTTGCCATGCCTCTTCCCTTGGGCTTGGTTACTACCCTGGGCGCCTATTTTCTGCTTGAGCTGCTGCTATTTCTTTAAAAAAATAAAGTTTTTAAAGTGCAGGATAAAGACTTTTCAGCAGTTAAAGTAAGGATGGCCACATGACGTTGCAGGCTCTATAAAAGCTCTTGCTTTAGACAATCGTTATTGCCATAAGCATTAAAATGCATTTATCAGATGTTTTACAATAGAGTTGGATAATTATCAGAATTCTCTGTTACTGAACTAGCCTCACCCAAACCCTGATCTCAGTTGGCATTCACTGCCAATCCCCTATATTCCTCCCCCTCAACCAATTATAGGTGCAAGACTGAAAGAAGGAAGAGCTCTCCATGCATTGTTTGTTAGTAACATTTGAAGATTCCAAGACTGCAGGTGAGACTCCTGACCTTCAAGAAGAGACTATCCAAGGTCATGATGATGTTACAAGTAGGGTTTTTAAGGGTAGAAGCAGGACCTGGAGGTTTCTGATCATCAGTGTGCACCTATTTCCATTCTCAAGCTCCCAAAGGCACATATTGTCATTTTTCAGGATTACTTGTGCTACTGCAGGGTTGGTGGCGTTAAAGATGAGAATGAGAACTTCTTAGTCTCCTATAGACATCTTACTCCTGTTTCCACTTTTAAACTCACACAAAACACAGCATCAATGGCCAAAATTAATTTTAAAATAACTTCTAAAAGAACATTAATTGAAAAAATGTCAAAATACCAGAGAACAATAAACTTAAAACTCTGATACCTTTTAATTAAAGAGTAGGAAGAGGAAGCAATTTTGAGTTTCCTAGATATTTCACATCTGAGCACAGTTGCCACTTATTAAAATTATTATTATTATTTTTTGATCTAGTGATGCCAACATAAAAGATGGCCTTTTGGATTCAGGTTCTGATATGGGAAGCACAGAACAACTTGACCAGGGAAGCATGGACACTCTTATCAATGGCTGCAAGGCACACAGTGAGGCTGCCAAAAGACTGGCTAAAAGGCTCTACAATCTTGAAGGATTCAAGCACTGTGATGTGGCCCGCCAGTTGGGCAAGAAGTAAGTGAGACACAGAGGAATAACATAATTCTAGTAACTGATTGGCTGTTACCTTTTGTGAAAAAAAAACCTGGATCCTTTAACCCAATGAAGAGTTTCAGATTGCTTAACAACTGTTCTCTAGAATTCAACTGCAACTATTTGCAGGTAACTTAATGGTTTGGGGTAGATTGTGACTAGATATTTCAGTTAAAACCATGGGTATGCAATGGTTAGTTTGTAGTACTAACTCACTGCTTGTTCCAGGAGTTCGATTCTGAGTGGCTTAAGGTTGACTCAGCCTTCCATTCTTCTGAGCTCAGAAAAGTGAGGACCCAGATTGTTGGAGGCAATACGCTGACTCTGTAAACCGCTTAGAGTGGGCTGAGCAGTATATAAGTCTAAGTGCTATTGCTAAAGGTAATGCAACATGAATGGAAAATGAAAATGGTGATGGCTACTAACTGCCCACAAGTAGAGTTTGATGAAGGTGGAAATGTACACTGGATCTAGCAGTAATGAAAGGGCTACCATGAGCCAGGAACAGGTTCTCTCTTTTGCTGATTCTTTCTTTTCTTTTTTCTTTCTAAATGATGGTATAGCTTGCATCATGGACTATTAAATGATAATATTTTTTGACGAAGATGAAGCCTGATGTTATCTCTTATATGTCTATATCTGGCAAGAAATATATATTTTCCTTTTTAAAAAGCATTTTGTCTAGAAAAATGAATGGATCAGATTTACATAAGTAGAAATTTGCTTGTGGCCAGAAGGATGGCAATGTTAATCAAGAAAAGTATATTTCATGTAACTGCTTTGCAAAAACTTTTTTACTCGCAAGCAAGTCACATACAGGTGAAACTCGAAAAATTAGAATATCATGCAAAAGTTCATTTATTTCAGTAATGCAACTTAAAAGGTGAACCTAATATATGAGATAGACTCATTACAAGCAAGATAGTTCAAGCCGTGATGTGTCATAATTTAGATGATTATGGCTTACAGCTCATGAAAACTCCAAATCCACAATCTCAGAAAATTAGAATATTGTGAAAAGGTTCAATATTCTAAGCTCAAAGCGCCCCACTCGAATCAGCTAATTCAGCCATAACACCTGCAAAGCGTTCCTGAGCCTTTAAATGGTCTCTCAGTCTGGTTCAATAGGAATCACAATCATGGGAAAGACTGCTGACCTGACAGTTGTGCAGAAAACCATCATTGACACCCTCCATAAGGAGGGAAAGCCTCAAAAGGTAATTGCAAAAGAAGTTGGATGTTCCCAAAGTGCTGTATCGAAGCACATTAATAAAAAGTTATGTGGAAGGGAAAAGTGTGGACGAAAAAGGTGCACAAGCAGCAGGGATGACTGCGGCCTAGAGAGGATTGTCAGGAAAAGGCCATTCAAAAGTGTTGGGGACTTTCACAAGGAGTGGACTAAGGGTGGAGTCAGTGCATCAAGAGCCACCACACAGACGGATCCTGGCTTCAAATCTATTCCTCTTATCAAGCCGCTCCTGAACAACAAACAATATCAGAAGCGTTTTACCTGGGCTAAAGAAAAACAGAACTGGTCTGATGCTCAGTGGTCCAAAGTCCTCTTTTCTGATGAGAGCAACTTTTGCATCTCATTTGGAAACCAAGGATCCAGAGTCTGGAGGAAGAATGGAGAGGCACACACTGCAAGATGCTTGAAGTCCAGTGTGAAGTTTCCACAGTCTGTGTTGATTTGGGGAGCCATGTCATCTGCTGGTGTTGGTCCATTGTGCTTCATTAAGTCAAGGGTCAACGCAGCCATCTACCAGGAGATTTTGGAGCACTTCTTGCTTTCTTCTGCAGATGAGCTTTATGGGGATGCTGACTTCATTTTCCAGCAGGACTTGGCACCTGCCCACACTGCCAAAAGCACCAAAACCTGGTTCAATGACCGTGGGATTACTGTGCCAGCAAACTTGCCTGACCTTAACCCCATGAAGAATCTATGGGGAATTGCCAAGAGAATGATGAGAGACATGAGACAGAACAATGCAGAAGAGCTGAAGGCAGCTATTGAAGCATCCTGGTCTTCCATAGCACCTCAGCAGTGCCACAGGCTTATAGCTTCCATGCCACGCCGCATTGAGGCAGTAATTGCTGCAAAAGGGGCCCAAACCAAGTACTGAGTACATATGCATGCTTATACTTTTCAGAGGTCCGATATTGTTCTATGTACAATCCTTGTTTTATTGATTGTCTTATTGATTCTATGTACAATCCTTGTTTTATTGATGATCTGAGATTGTGGATTTGGGGTTTTCATGAGCTGTAAGCCATAATCATCACAATTATGACAAATCATGGCTTGAACTATCTTGCTTTGCATGTAATGAGTCTATCTCACATATTAATTTCACCTTTTAAGTTGCATTAGTGAAATAAATGAACTTTTGCATGATATTCCAATTTTTCGAGTTTCAGTAATTGCTACTGGGGATTTTCAGTCATGGATCCATAATCGATTGAGATGAAATTTTAAAAAAATAAATTAATCTTCATTGGTAAATTGCCCTCAATGCAAATATGAATATATTTAACCTAGTTGATATAGGGAGACAATATTTTTTAACTTAAAGAATATATAAATCCTGTATGGTGCATGATTACATTAAGACTATTAATTTTTCAGTCCATAGTTTGTCTAGTTAAAAGGTATAACATTCATGGTTACAGTCATGGTTTCTGATAGTGCTTCAGTAATAATGTCACCAAATTAAAAAAAGAAAATTCAAATTATGAGGCAAGAGAGGTCAAAGAAGTCAAGATGGCAGACAGCCATGGGATTGAAGCCTTATCCCTTTGTATATCTGTGTAACACTGTGACTGCCATCTTCACTTATGTTATTTTTCCATTCCTGCAGACACCCCTAGAGAGGTAATATTTTAAGACACCATTACTAGATATTTATACTTAAACAAAAGAAGTAAACATTTGAAGTAAATGTTGATGTCACTTGAATATTTATACTACAAATTGTACTATGGAAATTGTATTGTGTTTTTAGGGCTGTAAAATTAGAGCTGGATCAACTATGTACTTTGAATATGGTCTATTCCTTCACCTGTATTAGGTAGCTATATTTGGATTGGTGGGAAAAAGGTGGTGAGTCACTCACTTTTTGCTTGAAACAACTCAGTCAAAACAGCATGTTTATCATAAGTGATTCTAAGAGAATAACCCATAGAAACTATATAACAACTCAGGGATTCTCTAACCTTGGCAACTTTAAGACCTGTGGATTACAACTCCCAGAATTCCCCAGTCAGTTATGCTGTGCTGGCTGGGGAATTCTGGCGGTTGATGTCCACAACTCATTCTCTGTATAGTCATATTTATAATCTGCCAATAAGAATACAAAGGTATCAATTCAGCTGATGAATACCTTTTTTTATATGGAATTAATCTTCTGAAAATGTTGTATACACATTCAAGAGATTTAGCTGAACACTAATACTGCATAGGATTCTTGATACAATTGGCAGAATAATCTGGAAAGGCCCACAGGTTAGACAGGATCCCCACTGAAAGGAATGAAAAATCTAAGAATTTCTCTCCTATACTGTTAGAGATATATACTGTAATGTATCCTTACTCTTTTCATAGTATGATGCTTTTATAGTGATTAATCTGGGAGGAAAATGAAAGAATTCCACAAAGTATGTCATTCTTCATTCAATATTCTTGTTAAATATAGTTGCTAAAATATTGACAGCTAATTTGGCATGAAGATTATGGAAAGTAATTCATCCAGTACTATTTGGCTTTATGATATGTCCCATCTCTGATGTTAGATTATTGACAAATATTTTAAAATTGCATTCTAATAGTAGTGACATAGCTGTTTTGACTTTGCAGGATGCAGAAAAAGCCTTCAATATATTTTAATTTAAGTTTTTTTGAATAAGTTAGGAAAAATTGATTTCCATCATTTATCATTTCTTCATAAAAATTATTACTCCAATCCCTCTGTTCAGGTGATTATTAATGGGACTATTTCCTGTGCTATTAAGATAGAGGTAAAACCCATCTCTTTCTAGTTTTTCTGATTCTTCAACACTCTTCTTTTATATTGAATTAATCCAAATGGTTCTTTTTAAAACATTATATCCTTCCAGTACTATACTCCAATCATGTGTCCTTTTATCAACTTTCAATTACACCAAAAATTTGCTGCCCCACCTCCAATGCCTGTACCAAGACTTTTTATTCCTATTTGTTTTCCATGTTCTGAGTATTAACGTAGAGGCATCTGGGTTCTTCAGTTTGCTTGCAGCATGTCCTGGTGTATTTCAAGCTGGGTATTTGTCTTTCTCTTAGTGCAGTTTGAAGCTTGTGAGATCCTTTCTCTTTTAAAACAATGTTAATTTCCAATGTATACTCTGGGATTGAAAAAAAATGACATTGTTTTCACTAAAAACCAAACCAAGCTATTAAGAGGTTTATATCAAAAAAAACTTTGATACTTGTATCAGTCTATTGTTTCCAATTTTCCATTTGAGGTTTAACTTATTGTTTATACATTAAAAGGAGAACAAAATTCAGAATTGTACTGAGAGCAAAAAATGAGAATGATTTTTTTTTCCAAATTTCAATGAGAGGATAGTACGTTACTCTTAACCCAATTAAATTTGGTCTTTTCCACTCCCAATTTGAGGTATACACTAGTTTGGTATATATTGTATACTCAGAAACATATTCATTTATGGGATTTTTTGTGAAGAGTATGCCCATAATTATGGATGGTGTCATCTTTAATTACAGTAATGAATTTAGCAAAATGGTAGCAGAAGAATATCTCCGTTTCTTCGACTTTACTGGGTTGACCTTGGATAAAGCACTCAGGTGAGCAGAATCTATTAATTTTATGTTTCTGGAATTTTGTAAAGATTAACTATTTAACCATTTTTAGGGTTAAAAAAGAGATAGCATTGATTGTTTATAAACAAGCACTGTTCATCTGTAAAGAAATGTTGGATATTATAAAGGGTAAAGAAGTTTGAAATGTTGGTTGGTTGAGCAGAAACTCACTGAGTAGTCTGATCCACTTGTAAATATTATTCTCTCAGGCCTCTTCTCTTCATCCATTGAGCATGATGGCAAACCATGACCCCAGTTTGCATTTGCTTTGTTTGTAATGTTTAATAAATAACAAGGTGAAGATGTCTTTCTATGAAGAATTAGTATGATGTTTTCATCCAAGGTGTTTGGACTCCACTGAGAGCCAGTTTGGTATAGTGGTTAAGGTGCTGGCCTAGAACCAGGAAACTGTGAGTTCTATTCCCACTTTAGGTATGAAAGCCAGCTGAGTTACTTTGGCCTAGTCATACTCTCTCAGCTCAAGTCACTTCACAGGGTTACTGTGGAGAAAATAAGAGCGGGAGGGTGCTGCCTTGAGTTACCTATAAATTTAGTAAATAAATTTCCATGGGCTGAAAGGCAGGATCAGGGTGTGAGGGCACCCTTTAATAAAAAGGCTATTGGGAAAACTCCAACCCTACATTAACCTCTTCTTTACTGGAAATTACATTTTTCTAAAGCAACTTTTTCTGTTTAAAGTGCTATCTGTTTTATTTCACATGTTTATCTGTAAAACGAAATTATACCTTTTATTTCAGATTTCTAATCAGAGTGTTTTCAGGGCAGCCACAGCCATATGATTTAAATTCCAGCCCTTTTTTATACACATGGCAAAATATAAAAGGGATGGAGCTTCATCTGCATAGTTGTGACTGCTAGCGAATTTTTTGCCCCTCTCCTGTTTCCAACTTTGGTTTCGTTAATATACATTTCTTTTGCATCTATGACATATTTCTTTCTATTGATTCTGTGCTGCTCAAACAGAAGGCATTTCACTGTAAATAATTAGAAGTACATTGAAGAAAACAATTCTAACTTCAGATCTAAGCCGATGAATTAGCAGTGACAAATCAGGAAAGATATCTAGTGGTTATGGTAAATAGCTTAATAAAAATATGATCTGGTTCACCGGTACTACAATGAGTGCTTTTCACCCAGCACATTATTAAACTATATAATTCACTATCATGGGTTAAAATAGAGTACAACTTTGATTTGATTTTAAGAGGGGTTTTAACAATTGACAAAAGAGATATTGCTCAATAACTTCTAGCCATTATGCTCATATATTAAATGCAGTACTTAGAAGCAGGATCACTTTTAATGCTGGTTCCTGGGGAATAGGAATTGGGAAGACAGATTGCATTTATATTTTGCTATGGATTTCCAGCAGGTATCTAATTAATTATTGTGAAAAAGCTGGTCTTTTCATTTTATTTTGTGCATATATTCTACAAATGTATTGCAAATCCAAGCTATTCTGCTTTCCATTTTGCAAGCCAAATTTTCAATGAAACATCTAGATATAAATTTATTGGTGTGGGACTGATGTAAAAGGTATTTAGCCCTTTGGCCTTTGTTTTTCTTTTCTTTTCATACATTTCAAATTCACAAAAATATTGTGTATTCTGCCAGTCGAAAACAGGCTACATGGCCCATTTTTGGGCATTTTTCTGCTGGTTTTGGCCCATTTTCAGCCTGTTTTTCATCCCTTTTCATCCCAGTTTTCAGCCCATTTTTGGCTGGCAAAGTGCTGCAGAAAGCCATGGAGGGTGAAAATAAGGTGCAGCGGGGGGTGCCCATGGCCCATTTTAGCCGCAGGCCGGTCCTTTGATAGTTCCAGGCCAGTCCCGCGGGTCAGATTTAAGCAGCCTGCAGGCTGGATCTGGTCCATGGGCCTTGAGTTTGACACCCCTGACTTACAGCCTCTAGAGTTCAAATCCTCACAGAATGTCTTTGATCCCAAAAGGTTTGGTACTTTTAAAACTTGAAAAAAGATTGATATATTAAATCTTTTGTTTGTTTAGTTGCTTTCTAAATACTTTCTTTCTATGTTTAGAACTTTCCTAAAAGCTTTCCCCCTTATGGGAGAGACACAGGAACGGGAGCGGGTCCTCATCCATTTCTCTCGCAGATACTGCCACTGCAATCCCCAGGAAAGCACATTGGAAGGTAAGAGCTGATGACGCTCAGATTTTAGCCTCAAAATCAGATGAATTTATTTCAGTAATTCATTTATTTAAATTGTATTCAACTCATGACAGAATTCTAGCTTAAGAGGCTGCTAGAGAAACAGTGCTTGAATTTATCAAAGGAACTGCACAGGGCTGGGGGGGGGGGGGGGAAAGCAACTAACTTTTCTCTTCCTGAATAAAACAAGAGGGAATAAAGACATCAGCTGAGAAGGGGAGATATTTTTCCATGGAACATGCAGATTCCTAAAACAGTAGAATAGTGTTTCAGATACTATTGTTACCATTTTTCTTCCTGTCCCTCTTTCCAGAAGACAATTACATACAGTATGGTGAGCTGAAGTTTGAATGCTATTAATAGAGTTCTTGGTACATTTGTGCCCAAGGATATAAGGCTCAAAAGCCATGTTATAGCAGTAAATACTTCTCAGGTGGGAAGGGGGAATAGAACTCCTTAGGATCAGAGCGTGTTAATAATAATGTATGAAATACTAATGCTCTGATGGTCGTTTCAAAAAATCCTTTCTTAGTGAGCACCCAGAAGCCAAAGGAACATATGTGCCAAATTTCAACTTTGTAGGTTCTGGAAATTTCATGATGCTGCGTGAGTGGTATTTCGCTTTTATATATAGAGATGATACTGTATGAAGGAATAAGGGTAAAGTGCAAAGGACAGAGAGTGGAAGAAAGATAATATCTGAAATATCAAATGATACATTTCAGTGATGGTGAACTTTTTGTTGTACTGTGCTGAAAGTGTGCACGTGTGTGATAGCGCATGTGCCAGCACCCACAATGCAATGTGCCCCTCCCTCCTGTGCATGTGCGCGCAGCACCCTCGCCCTACCCCTTACCTGCACTGCACATGCGCGTGCCTCCCAGTTGATTTTTGGCCAGTTTGGTGCCATTTTCTCTCTCCCGGAGGCTCGAGGGAAGCCTTTGCAGCCTCGGGAGGCTGAAAATGGGCCCATTTCGGCACGTCTGGTATTTCTGGAAAGTTCATTTTTCAGCCTCCTGAAGCTGCAGAGGTTTCCCTCGAGTGTCCGGGAGGGCGAAAACGGTTTCAAACAGGCCAAAAATCAGCTGGGAGGCACGCGTATGCGCAATGAGGGTAAGTTTGGCTGGGGCTCGCATGCCTGCACCTATGGCACATGTGCCATAGATTCATCGTCACGGGTATATTTCTTGTATCTTATGTAATTTAGGCTTAAAAATTAGGCTTTCACAAGTAAGCCTGATGACACTTGAATTGGAGATTCAAAGAGGATATGGGTTGATCTAAATCAGTGTTTTTTAAATTTGGCAACATTAAAAAGTGTGGACTTCCCAGCAAAATATTCCAGCTCGCATTCTGGCTGGAGAATTATGGGAGTTGAAGTCCCTGCATCTTAAAGTCCACACATCTTAAAGCCTATAGTCATGATTTAAGATTTTAAGACAAACTCAAGCTGCTTCAAAATTCATCTGAAAAAAAAAACCAACCCAAAGGCTATAATGGGAAGCATAAAATATCTGCAGATGCTTCATTGCAGGGCAAAATGGGCTAGAAATAAGAGAGATTTCAGAGGTGTAATAATTTGGCTGTTTCAGAAGGCCTTTAGAAGATAATTGCTTTATAGTTGTTGGCATCATGTCTGAATGTTATTTTTATACATATATACTGTACGTACACATACATACATGTACATATACATATACACATACATACATACATACATACATACATACATACATACATACATACGTATGTATGTTATTTCACATCTCCAGCATGCTTCTCTTCCCAGCATTCTTTCACACTTCCAGCATGCTTTCCTTCCTCTTGGCTTCTAGGTGCTCACTAAGAAAGGATTTTTCGAAATCTGTTCCAAATACATTAGTATTTCATACATTCAGAGGTGGGATTCTACCAGTTTGCACCTATTTGCTAGAACCGGTTGTTAACATTCTAAGCAATTCGGAGAACCAGTTGTTAGAAGAAATTACTGGCCTAATCCTGTTAGGAAGGCAGGAAGGAAACATTCTGGTGTTGCTTACAGAAACTGCCTCTCCGTTAACCCTTATTATATTCTTGGCAGGACTAGACTTCCTGTCTCAGGAACATCTCTGGAGTTCTTTTTCCCTCCATTGCTGGTACTTTGTTTGTGTGGAGTGACCATTCAAAGTTACAATGGCATTGAAAAAAGTGACTTATGACTATTTTTCACACTTACGACTGTTGCAGCATCCCCACAGTCATGAGAGGCCAGACGAAGAGATGCGTGCCTCAATGTGAGTGATGTTGAATTGGCCACACCCAGCCAATAACATGACCACCAAACCATGTCCACCCAGTCACAGGACCACCAAGCCATGCCTACTACCTAAGCCACGCCCACAGAACCAGTTGTTAAAATTTTTGAATCCCACCCCTGCATATATTATTATTAATTGATGCTAAGGAGTTGTACTCTCCCTCCCCACCTGAAAAGAAATCTGTTCCAAATGCAAAACACAAGCAGAGGAGAGGAGTTTCAGTTTTAGTTTCACAGAAATAATGGACACTAACCTCACAATCGTTACAAAAGCTACAAATGGCACAAAGAGCCATGAAAAGATACATCTCAGAATCTCAAGACAAGATAGAAAAACTTGATTAGAGAATAAATAAAAGTATATAATATCATCAAGAGTGTCAGACTGGCCCCAGCTACTCCCTAGGAAAGAACAGCCCTTGACTCCATAGAATCCAGTTCCTGGATTTGGGACAAAATTAATCTTATCAGCTACTTCTAGTTTTTTGGTCTCAGACATTAAAATCTTGTCCTCTCCTGTGAGCTAAGCAGATATAGGAACTGCCTTGATCTCCACTGAGCTGAAGGGAGAATCCAGGATAGGTAGTCTCTCATCTCATAGCTCTGCAGACCAAGTTGAAAACTAAGGACACACCCCCTGATAATGGTCCCCAGTTCTTCACTTGGTCTCAGCGTATTCAGACCACCCTTTAAGGGTTCTGAATAGTTAAGATTGTAGAAGAATCTTCACCCCCCGGATTGAGTTTTTCCCCCCTCTTCGAGTGGCTTAGAGCAGATTTGATAGCTAGCTGGCTTGCCGGTTAGCACTTTTGTTTTTCTTTTTTTTTTTTACTGCCTTTTTAAAAAATTCTTTGCTGGGAGACTGGTTTTTGGAATTGTGATTGTAAATTTGGTTGGAGGTGCCCTTGAGAGCCTGTGTGACCTGGGCTGGGGGGGCGGGAGTCAGTGTCTTATTCAACTCACTTTCTCCTGGTCCGTTCTTATTGATCTGTGCTAGCCGCAAAAACCGCAAGGCGCTTCTGCCCCTTTTCAGCATCGGCGGCCATTTCAGAAGTTTCGGGACAATTCTGCAGTTCGTCTCCAGAATTGTCCCTTTGGGGGAGGGGTACTGGCCATCTGGATTGAATCCTGACCCCCTGTCCAGTCACCAGAGCACCATGGCAGCTGTGAGACGCTTGAGACTGCCAAATTGATTGTGGTGCAGTTGTGACTAATTTTACAGTATATTAAATTCTTTGTATTTTCCAGATGGAATCCATACACTCACCTGTGCTCTGATGCTGCTGAACACTGATCTCCATGGCCATGTAAGTATGGCCAATAAAAAAGACTAACTTTGATTCTCCCCTCAGATTTCCCCTTTGACTCTTCCCTTATGGTAAATATGAGGCTATCTGGGAACACTAGAATAGTTTGGAAATGAATATTGTAAAACAAATGGTAGAGGAGAGTGACTGAAACATTAAAATCATTAAAATCTACTTTCATGCTCTAGACAGAGCAAAAGAAACTGCCAAATGTAGCTTTTTAAAAAAGTATACTTTTGATCTTAGCCAGCATATCAGTTAAATTATTTCCAAATTATTTGTTAACATAAAACTCTAGTTTCTATTCTTCACCTACCATAGGAGTTAGCCATGTGTTTTACCTCAATATGAAGAAATTTTCAAGTTAACAATTGGGTTTAACACGTTCAAATGAAGGATTAGCTACTGTTGATTTGCTTCTTTAGCTCATCAGCCCTTGAGAAAGTCCTGACATCTTGACATAAGCTACCTGGAATGTCTGCATGCTTTACTGTAGTTCGTTAAGTTGATAATGAAATACAGGCTTGAGGCTTGAACAGCAACCCTTTTTTCATTCCCTGCTTTACGTGCTATGTTGCTTAATGAAACGTACTTAAGAACGTGTGACTCCAAATTAGCTTAATAAAAATATTGTTCTACTAAGAGGAGACAGATATAATAATCCTTCAGAATACAATATCAAAATGTATATTTGGGGATGGTCTGATGTTACTCTACCACAATTGGTATAAATACAAATCTAGAACTTAACATATACAAAATCTAGTACTTCATATATTGTAAATAATTTTATTTATGTTAAGTCTCCTAACAATGACTCTGTCAGACCTGCCTCAGTCTCATCCCTTAGGGAAGAAAAACCCTCGACTCCATTTGTTTCAAGTGAAAAGTACTTTTACTAAGAGATGCTGGTTGCAGTAAAATCAGGTGGAATCTGAATTTCACGTGCAACAAGACAAAACTATTTCCTTCAATCCCCCATGACCAGTTCAACCCCACCCCAGTCAATGTGTTGTCACCTGGATGTGTTTGGGCTGGTAACTTTCCACACTCAGGGCAAACGGCCTTGACACGAATCAGTCCCATGGTGATCTGCTTTTCTTCAGCTGTCTCCCCCGCCTCCCAAATTTCCACACAAAAATGCCTACAGATTATTGTTGCCCATTTGTCTGTCCCTCATGCCTCCCCTCCCAGTCCTTTGATGGCAGGATGCCAGTGCGGTGTCGGGTTGAAGATGGTAGACCTGACAGACTCGTTAAAAATATTTAATTTTGTAGAAATAAAGAATAATAAAATATATATTTAAGGTCATCAAATGGGAATTATGGGAATCACTTTGGTGTAGTTAAGGTTCTTTCCTAGAAACAAGGAGACTGTGAATTCTAGTCCCCCATTAGGTATGAAAGCCAGCTGGGTGACTTTGGCCTAGTTACATTGTCTCAGCCCAACCCACCTCAAACACAGTACTTGTTCTAGGGAAAAAAGAGAAGGAAGGAGTATTAACCACATTTGCCACCCTGAGTTATTTATAAAGTAATAAAGGCTTGATAAAAATCTACTAAATAGAATAAATAAACCATACTTATGTATTAAATAGTACAATTTGTCATAAAAATGTGTTTGTTATTGTGTGTGCCTTCTGGTCCCTGCCGTTTTCTCAGCAAGGATTTTTCAGAAGTGATTTGTAATTGTCTCTTTCCGAGGGATGAGAGAGCGCAACTAGCAAGAAGTCACCCAGTTGGCTTTGTGCTTAAGGTCAGACTAGAACTCACGTTCTCCTAGTTTCTAGCCTGGTGTCTTAACCATTGCACCAAATTGCATGAAATTCTTTAGTACTGTATATGTGAAATTATTCATGGAACATTTTAGTTTTGCATTAGTATAGAAATAGGCAACCCCCAGTTCCCAAGAGAGTATTACTGAAATTAGATGAAAAGATAGTTGGTTTTTAATAAAATGGCCCATGGGGGACAGGGAGTTGAGCTACTTTAAGCAAGGTTAATAAAAGTGAGCTGCTTCTAGGAGGCTTCCCATTCTCATCCTTACCCTTGAATCTGCCAAGGGCAGGCAGGCAGGGATATTCTGATGATATTCTTATTCTTGATTTTTGTTTTGTAATATTCAGTTTGTTAAATTAGTATGTTTAAAAGAAGAGCATTTACCTTGCACATCAATAAAAATAGAATTATCAGAATTATTGTCTTTGTTAGATGAAGGCTGAAATTTGTTGAGTACACTGAAAAACAGTTACTTTAATAAGAAACACTCCACAGTTAAAAAAAAAAAACCATTAAATCTCATAATTTGCATCTTTATATATGTGTCAAAAATGTTATAGCTCAGTTAATCAATCAAATTTAAAGCTGCAATTCATTAACTCTTTTGAAAAATACAGTCCCCCAATATCTTCTCCCGCACATTTTACTTTCAGTAATCATTTTTTTAAGTACGACTATTAAAATAGTCCAAGATAAATAGCTGTAATACTGTATAATGCATCTATATAATAAAAACAATGCAAATGTAATCCCAGCTCTTTTTTGGAACTCAGTTGGGTCCCTACCAGTCATTTCTTCATTTGGAAAAAGTCTATATTTTTGAGAATCATTTTTCAAGCACCTCACTGCATTTCAAATATGGTCCTTTGTGGTGACTTACTTAAAATCTAAATTTCTGCCTAGATTTTCTTCTTCTCTTATTGGCTTGAGTTCTCCTTTTTTCCCCAAACAACTTGATCCCTTTAATTATAATTGACAGCTTTCAATTTTCCTGCTGCCTCTTTGCCCAAACCTTTGGTTAAAGTGGTTGAAGGCCCTTCTGATCGGTCTTTATTGTTGCCCATTTTGGGGCACTGTTTGTTCCTTTATTGTTGCATTGTTATTGTTGTTATTGTTCTCTGTTTCTACTTTGTGAACTACATGGAATCACTGGGAGTTGGGCAGTATATACTTTTAATAATAATAATAAATACATTTAAATAAATGTTTTTAAATAAATCTTCTCTGATATTTATCCAAGTCTCTGCCACCTTTCTCACTTTATAGAAATAAAAATGATAAAAAGAAATATGTGAGAGACACTTTGGCTCAGAACAACCAATGATTTCATTCAGTAGTGGAGCTGCTACAGAACCATCCCCTCCCTCCCCCCTGCCAATCCGCAAAGCTAGAAAGGTTGGGGAACTGTGCCGTATACCGTTCTAGACAAATGGCTGTCCAATCTCTTCTTAAAATGCCCCAGTATTGAATTCAATTGAATTTTATTTGATCAAGTGTGATTAGACACACAAGGAATTTGTCTCAGATACAGAAGCACTCAATGAACATGCAAAACAACACAATCATCATCACACCAATAAAAGGGAGGAGTAAAGCATAATAAATAATAATACTACAGCTATACGACATGGGTAAATATACATAGACATTAGACAGATGAAGCACCCCCAATCTCAGGAGGCAAGCCATTCCATTGGTTAATTGTTCTCACTGTCAGGATTTTTTTTGTTTAATTCTAGGTTGGTTCTCTCCTTGATTAGTTTCCACCCATGGCTTCTGTCAGGAGTATCCAAGCTTGGACATTTAGGAAAGAAAGACTCTTAACTCCATTTGTATTGCAAGGTGTATTTTTATTAAAGCCAAGTTGTTACAGCATAAGAAAAGCCAGATCTGAATTTTCCAGCATAAACTCCTTTTCCTGGGCCCTCCCCCCATGGTCCTTTCACAATTGTCCAATTCAAACTAGGTGTTTTGGTAACAGTCCTAAAATTTGGCACCTCTTTGGTTCTCATTCTGTTCTCATGCTTGTGTCCTTGGATCTGCCAGGCTCTGTTCTGGGCTGGTAACTCTGAGTCTGGTCCCTGTCCCTTTTTTCTTCCTCCCCCATTTTATGGCAGGATGCCATCAAACAAAGCAGGGCTAAAGTGATGCAATGACAGACTTGACATTCTGCTCCTCTTGAAAAAGTGGTTTGTTCCTGAAACAGAAAGAAAACAAGAGAAATGGTTAATGTTTATGAGGGTTTCAGTGGGGTTTATCAGGTATTTATTGTGAAATTTGTGGAGGATTCTTGGGATTCAAATACGTTGAGTATTGACCATTCATTTTCAGAAGAGGAGAAATCCTGTGGTATCAAGTATTGTATTTTTCCTCTATGTTTATGTGAATATAAGATCTCTTTGACTCTGAAGTGTTGTTCTCCCTCAGTAAGGACAGGGATTAGAGGTGGTTTCTTTGTGGGGAATAAGTGGGAAGTGATTGTCAGTTTCAATAGGCTGCAGTGGAAAACTGGGTGAATGCATCTGAAGGTTTTTGGTAATTCCAATTGCACTGTCACAGGATTGATAATTTTAATTATAGGGAAAGGTCCAATACATTTTGCTCTGAGTTTCCTTGATTGGAGATCTTAATTAGACTCCAATGTCTTTTGGTTTGAATGATTTGTTATCAGCTTATTTTTTGTGTGTTTCATGTGCTTCTTCCAGCGCTTTGCAGACCACTAGCAAGGTGCTCTGTAGCTTATTGATCCAGTCTGTTAATGATGTGTTTTGGGATTGTTTTGCGGCAGTTCTGGTATGACCACAATGTCTTGACCCAGTGTAAAGAACAGTGTAAAACTGCTGTTGCTGTGGTCTGCCTTGTTATATGCTACCTCTGTGAATGGGAGGAGGTCAACTCTTTTTTTTTTTTGAAAACAATTTTATTGATTTTCTACAAACAAACAAGGCAAACAAAACATTAAAACATCAATTCTCTTATGTACATACAGTGTGTCAGTTGGTTCATCAGTTTTGTGCATTCATTTCGTAGTCTCAATTACAGTTATGCTACATAACAACTCATATTGTCAATCCAAACTTATATATCTTAATATCGCTATTAAAAAGAACATTTGACTATACTTTTAATCATTCATGCTTTATGAGATAACAATACTTTAAATAGTTTATTCTATAACAAATCATATAATCATACCAAATCTATCCTAGAAACACTTTATAAATATAATATCAAATAACAAAAATGAAAGAAAAAATAAAGATATTCCTTGTTTTCTAACATTCTAAATATTCTATTATCGTATTTTATCATCTAGCCATTGATAAAAAAGATCCCAAATTTCATAAAATTGTTTATCCTCTTGCTCTCTAATTTCAAATGTCAATCTACTCATCTCAGCACATTCCAATATTTTCTTAATAATTTCTTCCTGTGATGGTATTTTCTCATTCTTCCAGTTTTTAGCAAATACAATCCTAGCCGCTGTTAATACATTTACAATCAGATATTTCAAGTCTTTACTGTATGTATCTGGTAAGATTCCCAACAGAAAAAACTCCGGTTTCAAATCTATACGTTTCTTTGTCATTTTTTCCAACCACATGTGAATTTTAGTCCAATATTTTTTAGTGTCCTCACAGGTCCACCACATATGGTAATATGAGCCAGGTATCTGATGACATTTCCAGCATTTTTCAGATTTGTTCTTAAACATTCTTGCTATTCTTGTCAGGGGAAAATGCCACCTGTAAAACATCTTATACAAATTTTCTTTATATGCTGTTGACATTGTCATTTTATAATTTTGAGACCACAATTTTTGCCATTTCTCTAAATCAATCCCATATCCAAAATTCTTCCCCCAAACAATCATAGTTTCTTTAACTTGTTCTTCCTCTAATTTAATTCCCAGTAAATAACCATATAATTTTTTAATCACCTTCTCATCAGTACCCATCAAGATCTTATCTAGATCAGTCTGTTTATCATAGAATCCCTCCATTTTAGAATCTTCATCATACCTTGAATGTATTTGCGCATATGAAAACCAATTCATCTTTATACCTTGCTCCTCTAAATTTTGTATCGATTTAAGTTCACCCTTTTCATCCAATAATTCCCCATATCTAACTGTTTGTTCCTTCTTATAAATTATAGGATAGGAAAATGCTTCAATAGTCAATAACCAAACTGGAATTTTCAAATAACATTGTCTTTTTATCTTCTCCCAGTTTAACCACAAAGACTCCCGTATATAATGTCTTCTAAAATAACCCTGTGTTTTAGTTCCCTTATACCATAAAAAAGCATGCCAACCCAACAGCATATCATGACCTTCTAGTGTCGACAACCTAGTCTTCCTTAATGTTATCCATTCCTTGACCCACATCAAACTTGCAGCTTGATAGTACAATTCCCAATTTGGCAGGCCAAAACCTCCTCTAATTCTAGCATCTTGCAAAAGCTTTAGCTTTATTCTCGCTTTCTTACCTTACCATATAAACTTCAACATAATTTTATTTAAATCTTCAAAATAGTCTTTTCCGAGCCTAATTGGTATTGTTTGAAACAGAAATAGGATTCTAGGTAAAATATTCATCTTAATTGTTCAAATTCTCCCTATTAATGACAATTGCAAATTTTCCCATTTCTTCAAGTCTGTAGCTATCTGTTGTTTAAGTTTAATATAATTATTCTCTTTTAATGTGCTACATCTTGCTGTCAAATATATCCCCAGATACTTAACCTTATTCGTAACTTGGATTTTCAACAGGTCTGCCAGTTCTTCTCTTTGTCTCAGTAGCATGTTCTTTGTCAAAATCTTTGTTTTGTCTTTATTTATTTTCAAACCAGCCACCTCACCATATATCTCTATCTTTTCCAATAACTTTGGAGCTGTTTCTAACGGGTCTTCCAAAATAAAGGCTAAGTCATCAGCAAAGGCTTGCAGTTTGAATTCTTCCTTTTTAATTTTCATTCCTTTTATGCTTTTATCATTTCTAATATTTCTATTCAACACTTCCAAAGTCAATACAAATAGCAAAGGGGATAGGGGACATCCTTGTCTTGTGCCTTTTCTTATATTGATAAAGTCTGTAAGTTCTCCCTCCCTCATTACCTTTGCTGTCTGTTTATTGTATATGGCTTCTATTGCTTGGATAAATTTTCTGGCAAAACCCATCTGTTCCAATAGTAATAACATAAATCTCCAGTTCACGTTGTCAAATGCCTTTTGAGCATCTAGGAATATCAAAGCCATTTGCTTTTCAGGATGTGCCTCATAGTATTCCAAAGTGTCCAAGATTACTCTCATATTGTCTCTAATTTGTCTCTTTGGCAGAAATCCATTCTGATCTGGGTGAATGAAATTATTTAAGTATTTTTTAAGTCTTTCTGCTAAAATTGAAGCAAAGATTTTATAGTCTGCATTCAATAAAGAAATAGGTCTATAGTTCTTGATTTGCAGTGGATCAGCCTCTTCTTTTGGAATAAGTGTAATATAAGCCTCTGACCATGTTTTGGGTATCATCTTCTTTGACATAGCTTCATTCATAACTTCTAGCAATGGAATGCTCAATGATTCTTGAAATGTTTTATAAAATTCTGCCGGAAGCCCATCTGGACCTGGTGCTTTCCCATTATTTTGTTTCTTAAGTGCTTCAGTTAATTCCATCATTGTTATATTGCTTTCTAGCATTTCTTCAGTCTCTTTAGACATCTTCGGTAGGTTAGCATTCTGTAGATACTGTTTGACTTTTTCCTCATCAATATTCTCTTGATTATATAGCTGCCCATAGAAATCTCGAATAATTTCCTTTTTCTCCTTATTACCATAACAAACTTGGCCTTGATCATCTATTAACTTCAATATTTTTCTTGATTCCTTCTCTTTTCTCAATTTATATGCTAGCCATCTACCTGGCTTATTTGCATCTTCAAAATAATTCTGTTTAGCATTTCTAATTTTCTGTGCCAATTCTTCTTTCTCTATTAATTCCATTTTATGTTTAGTTATATCCAACTTCAATTTAATATCTTTTTTCTGTGGCATTTTCTGTAATTCTTTTTCAAGTCTTTTATACTCATCTTCCAAGGCCTTAGTGGCTTGCCTTTTCCTAATGTTCTTTTTTCTTATGTAATCTATTATCAAACCTCTAGCATATGCCTTCATTGTATCCCAAACATTCTGCGTTGAAGTGTCTTATTTTTTATTTTCTCTAAAGAAAAAAGTCAATTCTTTCTCCATCCATTGTGTAAAATCTTTTTCCTTTAAGATAGTATTGTTTAATGTCCATCTCGATCTTTTTTTTTGTCCCTTCCATTTAATTGTCATTGGGCTATGATCTGCCCAAGTACTTGTTTCAATATTTGTTTCTTGAATATTAGATATTAATTCTGTTGAGGTCCAAATCATATCCAATCTGGACCATGATAAATGTCTATTTGAATAGAAAATATATTGTTTAGCTTTAACATTTCTTTCTCTCCAAATATCTTTTAAAGTTAATTCGTCTGTCATTTTAAAAAAGGATTTAGGAAGAGTCTTTCTATTTTGCTTTGTTGTTGTTGCTATATAGTCCAGTTTATTGTCCACAATTCCATTAAAGTCTCCCATCATAATTATATTAACATAGTCCAGTCCAGTTATTTTCATGTGTAGTTTTTTATAGAATTCTTCTTGTTTATAATTTGGAGCATAAATTGCAATCAAGAGTATTTTTATATTGTTGTCCATTATTTCCACCCTTAATACCCTTCCATCTTCATCCGTATAGATCAATTTTGCTGGGATGGCCTCTTTAATGTATAGAACTACTCCTCTTTTCTTACATTGAGTCAAAGAAGTAAATATTTTCCCTAATTTTGGCTGTACTAACAATTGTTCATGTTGTTTTTTGATATGTACTTCTTGTAGACAAATTATATCAAATTTTAATTTCTCTAATTTATAAAAGGTTTTCCTTCTTTTAACAGCTGAATTGAGTCCATTTATATTCATTGTAATCAATTTTTTTTCTTCCATGATAATGCTTTATATTTAGGTCTAACAGCTCTCGTGGATCTCACTTCACGCTGTTCTTTACTATCCACCTGCCCACCTACTGCACCTTCCTCTTTTTCAGTCTCCAGTTGTTCCTCTTGAAACTCAATTAATGAGACCTCTTTCTCTGCCTCTTCTTCTTTCCTTCCAAAAAATTCTACGTGGAAAAGTTCTGCTTTCTCAATTGAATCAATTCTATGTCTCTGTTCTTGCCACGTAAACATTAATCCTTCTGGAATCAGCCATCTATAATTCACTTCGTTTTCCAATAGCATTTTGGTCAGGAATCGATATTTTCTTCTCATCTCTCTCACTCTTCTGGGTATTTGTTTTAAAACCACAATCCCTTTGCCTTTGTATTTCAATGTCTTCTCTCTTACAGCTTGTAATATTTGTGTTTTGATGGATTTTTTGGTAAATCTAACATGGACTTCTCTTGGTAATTTATTTCTCATTGCATATCTTGTAAAAACTTGATATACCTCATCTACTCCATCCATCATCTTTTCCTCTGTAATTTCCAAAGCATCCGCCAAAATTTCTATCATTATCGCAGCCAAGTTTTGTCCTTTTTCTTCTTCTATATTTTGAAATCTGAGATAGAATTCTGACCTCTCCATCTCCCACCTCAACATCCCACTTTTGTCTTGTTCAACCACTGTTAATCTGCTGTCAATATTTCCAATCTTCTCCTCTCTTTGTTTACCTTCTTCCTCAATTTTTTGGAATCTCTTCCCATACTTCACCATCATTTGTTGAATATTTTCCACTTTTTCATCGGTCTTATCTGTTCTTTGTTCAATCGTGTCTGTTTTTATCTTGAGATCTTGGATTCCTTGCATAATCATCTGTAATGTCACTTTTTCTTGTTCTTTATCTTGCTTCAACATTGTCTGAATTAAACGTTGTCCTCCAGCTGGTGGGGAGGCAGAGGTAGAAGTAGAAACGCCAGAAGATATGGGTTTCCTGCTCATTTTGATGCTTCAAGACCTTCAAATTCTTTTTAACTTTTAATCCAACTGGTAGAATAGCCAATTATAATCCAAAATGGCAAAAATCCAATAATAAAAAACCTGATGACAAAAAGGAAAAAGGAGAAAAAGAAGAAAAATCTTCAGGTTCTTCTAAACCCTAATCCAATTATGAAGTAGTCACAATAAAAAATGAAAAATAGAAAGAAGAAAAAAGCCCAAAAATAATAATAATAATTAGGAAGAAAAAACAAACAAAAATAAGGAAAAAAAGAAAAAATTCCTTCAGGTTCTTCACACCTTAATCCAATTGGAAAATCTCAATAATAAAAAAGAAAAGGCAGAGTGGTCCAAAAATATATGGAAAAGGCAAGAAAAAAAGAAAAAAAAACCCAGTAAAAAGAAGAAGAAAAGAAAAATTTAAAAAAAAATTCTGAGGCTTTCCCTTTAAAATAAAAAGCAAAAATAAGAATATTACTAGAATTAAAGTTTACAGAGAGGCTGGTGAGTAGGGGTGCACAACTGAAAAAAGATAAGAAAACACACTTTGTGTTGCACTTTGTTTATTTGTCCAAGACTCTTATTATGACTCCTTCTCCACAAGCTTCAAAGCCAAGTCTCAAGTGTTGAAATGTTGATAAGGGTCCAGGAAAGCACCTGTAATAATATTCTGCTGTGCTCTCCCTCTATCTTATCAAATTGAAAAGTCCTTGAGAAGTAGTCTTTTCAGAGTTCTTCTCCAATTCAAATAAAATATTTTCAAGCCTCTAGTTGGCAGTGTTACAAAGTTTCTTAATACACTCCCCCCCCCCCCAGCCAGAAAAACAGTTTAAATTAAGCAAAAAGAAAAAGTATTAACACACACACACACACACACACACACATATATATATAATAGCCAAAGGGAGCCTCTATCCTAAAAAAGAATTTAAAAATCAAAAAAGGAGCATAAGAATATATATAAGAGAAAATTCAGTCCGGTTAACTACAAAGTCACACTGAAGTCCCCAAAAAAAAGTAAGGAAAAGAAAAAAAAATCCAAGCCTCAATTTGACATCCCTTTAAAAAACGCCGCTCATACAGTTTTGTCAAAAAAAAAAAGTCTCACAGATTTCTTCTTATATTCAGAGTGTCCTTTCAAAACTCAGCAAGTTAACAAAAAAAAGAGAAGTTTCTCACCCAGCCGACACACTTTCACTTCCAGCCTCTTCCTTTCCGGAGCTGTCCCGGCTTCAGCAGCTATGGAGTCTGCCTCTCTGCCGCCAGCAAAAGGACTTCTCCCAGATCAAACCAGGGACTTTGCGATGTCCCTGGGATCCAGGGAATGTGCCCTTCACGGTCACCGTCTCTACGGGACGGTTTAGGTCCGTTAGGACCGACCAGGGGTGAAAATATCAGCTGCGATCTCGGAGCCCCGAGATTGCAGCTGTATCGCTGAGACGAAGCTCCGCCTTCTCCGGGAGGAGGTCAACTCTTGTTGGTAGTTAATATAGTATCAAAGATACTGCTCCAGGATGCCATTCGTGTGTTCACAGCCTCCATTCATTTGGAGATGATGGGAGGAGTTAAGTCCTTGTGTGCTGCCCAGTATCCTTAGAAACACTTGACAAAATTGAGAAGTGAATTGAACTCCACAATCTGAGATGATCCGCTCTGGGGCACCATGGAGTCAATATACATGTTGAACAAAGAGCTTGGCCAGTGTGCATGCCGAAGAGATCTGGGAACATGGTATTAAGTTCATTTGTTTGGAAAGAGATCAGTTACCATCCAGATCAACATGTTTCCTGAACTTTCTGGTAGCTCCATTATAAAGTCCATGGAAATTTCCTTCCAGGATGTCTGGGGTTTAGCCACTGGAGGCCAGGGGTTTTTCCTGGTTGACCTTTAGCTGAAGAACAGGTGGAGCAACTGATGGCAACAAGACATTCAATGATGACCACCAAAACTGGCAATTTGCTAAATGAACAGTTTTTAGAAAACCAAAGTGCCCGACCCTCTTTGAATCATGGCTTCTTTTCAAGTATATATAATTTGGCTCCAATCCAGATGAGACCATCTCACACTGTGCAGTCCACTTGGTGGTTATTAAACCATTCATCTTTCCTCAAGGACTTTTTCAGCAGATCTGCAGACATCTGTAGGTTGGATTTCACCTGAGTGCTGGTGATAGCAGAGGATGCTAGTTGATTGGAGGGGATGGTTGAGCTAATAACTTCAGTTTTGGAACTATTATATTGAGTAGCTGGGAAAGGGCAGCTACAAAGCTTTTTTCTCCCAGAGAGATAGCATAGCATGAAATTGAAGCAGTTCTAAGTACTAAGCCCAGAGGACTTGTTTTAGGAATAATTTCCTGGGTGTTTTCAATGCTTCCAGGTTTTTATGGTCTGTCCATATTTTGAAGGGGGCTTTGCTCCCTTCCAAAAAGTGTCTCCAGGGGAGTGATGGATTCTTACAGAAATGTCTAGTTTATATTATTATGAAAAACAAAAAGCTATTATTTGATGTTAATGCCTTATTTTACTGCAACAGAGAGAGTCAGAAGTCAATGCTTCTTTTTCTTTTTCCTAATTCTTTCTCACTCTTCTTCCTCCTTCCTCCCCATTGTTTTCCTATTTTCTTTTGTATTTTGTATCTTATTTTATCTTACAACTAAATAAAAATGCTAATTCCAAAAAGTGTCTCCACATGAGGAGTTCCCATCACACAGTGTACGCCTCCTTCTCCCAGACTACCTATCTTATGTTCAGCATCAGACAATTTTCTAGAGGTGTAAGCACACTGTAAAACCCCTTGGCTGTTTTTCTGAAGTAGGATGGCTCCAGCTACCATGTCACTGGCATCAATCTGAATAATGAATATTTGGGTCTGGGTATTTTAGTAAGGGCTCAGCTGTGAACAAGCATTTAAGTTTTTCAAATGCCACTTTGCATTCCATTGTCCATTTGAGGGGCTGGCTTGGCTTGGCTTTTCTCTCTTTAGAAGGTTAGTGATAGATTTTTCTGATAAACTGAAAGACACAAAGGACAAATACAAAAAAATGGAAAGAAGGACATATAACTAAGACAGAATATCAGCAGATAGCCCTGCAAAAATGAAGTCAAGAAAGCAAAGGTTCAGTGTCAGGGCTGCCTCTGTCGATTTCCTAGGAAAGAAAAATCATCAGTTCTATAGTTTTAAAAAGAAGTACTTTTATTAGGAACGAACTGAAAGCAAGAAATTCCAGGCAAACTCACAAAGCACATAAAAACAGCAGCTTGAAATAAACTGCACAGCCTAACCCCCTTGTAGCTAGGCAACCAGAGGGCTTCTGCATACCAATGCTAGAAGAACTCACCTTGCAGAGATAAGCAAAGTTCAGAGTGTCATTGCAAAGCTGCAATGAAAAATTCTCCACTGATCCCTCCCTGCTTTGCTATAGCAGCAAGCGGCAGGCTAGCTGATATTCGCCCCCACCCCTATAACAGAGGCTTTAACCATACAGAGAAAATTTATACAGGTAATTTAAACAATTTATACAGGTAATTTACACAATACATCACACCAAGAACAGCGATTCCTTCAGAGTTTGTCAGTGTATTTTTTATGAAAAATCTGGAGGAGTTTAGGTGCCCAGAATGTTTAGCATCCACCTATTTGGACTGTGCAAAGGGAAAATGTTTCTAGGCAGTGAGGTATTGGACCTTCCCTCTATGTTTCCTGGAATCCAGAACTTCTTTAACTTTAAAGTGCTGCTCTCCTTCAATTAAAGTGGGTATAGGAGGAGTGTCAGGTGCAGGGTGAAGGGGTGACACAGTTTCAGGTTTCAACATAGTACAGTGAAACACAGAGTGAATACATTTAAGATTCTTGGACAACTCCAGCTGTACAGTGACTGGGTTAATTACTTTAACAATTGGGACTGGGCCCACATATTTAGGACCCAGTTTCTTAGATGGTTGGATAGACTGTAAGTATTTTGTGGAGAGGTAAACTCTATCACCTACTTTAAAATCTTTTGGCTTCACATGTCCTTACAGGCAGCTGGCCAAGTGTTCTGCATTTGGGCTATCTACTCCACTAAAAAGGGTACATGTGGTTTCTCTTGAGGCAACTCTGGCATAGCCCTTACCAGAAGCCACCTTAAATTGGTGAACCCTGTACGACTACGCACAGAATTGTTATATACTACTTCTGCAAAAGGCAAAAGGTCAGCCCAATTGTCCTGTTGGTAATTAATGTAGCAACTGAGGTACTGTTCCAGAACTGAGTTGGTTCTCTCACATGCCCTGTTAGTTTTGGGGTGATGGGAGGAGTTTAAGCACTGGGCTGTTCCCGACAGCTTCAAAAATTTCTGTCAAAACTGTGATGTAAATATCTAAAAGAATGCGCTCAGGTGCACTGTGCAAGCTATACACATGTTGTATTACAAAGCAGGAAATATAAGAAACATACCCAAGACCAATAAAGGACTGAAATGCCTATATACTCAAAGTTTAGAGAACAAACAGGATGAACATGAAGGCAGATATGATGTAGTTGCCATTACTGAAACTTGGTGAGATGAAATTTGTGACTGGAATGTATTGATGGAAGGATACAAACTATTCAAAAGAAACAGACCTAACAAAAGAGGAGGTGGAGTTGCATTATATATAAAAGATCACTACAGCTCTACAGAAATACACAAAACCAAGGATGAAAACCTCTTAGAATCCATATGGGTCAATATAAAAGGGGAAAAATGACATTGCTAAAGGCATTTACTACAGGTCACCCAACCAAGTAGAAGAAATAGATGAACTCTTTGCTAATCAATTAACAAATATATGTAGGAAACATACCAAAGTAGTAATGGGAGACTTTAACTACCCTGATATCAACTGGGAGGCAAACATTGTCATCCAAAAGGTAAAGGAGGCAACTAGAGGAAAAATTATACTGAACCTAATTCTTATTAATAGAGAAGAAGTGATAGAGGGAGTTGAAGTTGCCAGAACCTTGGGCGAGAATGATCAATTAATACTGGGATTCAGCATAATGCAAACTGAAGCAATAGAATATAATCCAACCAGTTTCTTAAATTTTAAAAGAGCTGATTTTAGCAAACTCAGAGAAAGCCTAAGCAAAATTTCATGGATAAAAATCCTAAAGGGGAAAACAACTGAAGAAGCATGAGAAACACTGAAAAATAATTATCATAAAAGCCCAGTCCAACAGAATACCACTAAAAAAGAAAAACAAGAAATCCAAGATCTCTCTGATAAACTGAAAGACAAAAACAATAAGTACAAAAAATGGAAAGAGGGACACATAACTAAGGAAGAATATCAACAGATAGCCCAGCTCTGCAAAGATGAAATCAGGAAAGCAAAGGCTCAGAATGAACAAAGACTTGCAACAAAAGTCAGATTTTTTTTAAAGTTTCTTTCAACATATAATAACAAGAAAAAAGTGAAGGAAACAGACAATCCACTAAAGAGAGAAGCAAGGAAGTATCTGGCAGTAGAGAAAAAGCAGAGCTGCTTAACTCATTGTTTATATCAGTCTTCACACAAAAAGAAACCTACCCAAACATAACTGTAAAAGACAGACTAGAAATAAAAAATAAAATAAGCAAGCAAATGGTAAAAGAACACCTGTCTGACTTCGATGAATATAAATCACTAGGATCTGATGGATTACATCCCAGAATTCTGAAGAAGCTGGCAGATGTTACATCAAAATCATTGTATCATATATTTAAAAAATCTTGGAGCACTGGGGAATTACCTGAGTATTGGAAAAGAGCTGATGTGATTCCCATCTTCAAAAAAAAAAAAGGGGGGTAGGAATCAGATCCAGGAAACTACAGATCAATCAGCCTAACATCAATACTTGGGAAGATACTGGAAAAAATAATCAAAAACAGATCTATGAACTTTTAGAAACAAAGTTATAACTAAAAGCCAGCATGGGTTTGTTAAAAACAGATCATGCCAAACCAGTCTTATTTCATTCTTTGACAAATTAACTAAATTAGTGGACCAGTGAAATGCTAGTGTACTTAGACAAAGTAGACCACAACCTACTTCTTGATAAGTAGCGATAGACAGCATCACCACCAGATGGATTTGTAACTGACTGATGAACCAAACTCAACGAGCCGTCCTTAAGGGCACTACAACTACATATGGAGGGAAGTAAGCAGTGGGGTACCACAAGATTCTGTCTTGGGCTCAGTACTCTTTAATATCTTCATAAATCACTTAGATCAGGGAATAGAAGGGTAACTCATCAAATTTGCAGGGGACATTAAGCTGACGGGAATAGCCAAGATCCCAGAAGACAAGCTCAGGATCCAAAAAGATTTTGACAGACTTGAACACTGAGTCCTATCCAACAAAATGAAATTTAATGTGGAGAAAAGCAAATTTTACACCTGGGCAGGAAAAACCAAAGGTACAAATACAGATTAGGCAAAACGTGGCTCAGAAACAGTAACTGTGAAGGGATCTTGGAGTTCTAGTGGATGATCACTTAAACATGAGCCAGCAATGTGTGGCGGCAGCCAAAAAAACTAATACATTCCTTGGTTGTATAAATAGAGCCATAGAATCAAAGTCACGTAAAGTATTAATACTACTTTATAAAGCTTTAATAAGATCACCTGGATACTGCATCCAGTTTTGGTTGCCACATTACAAAAAAGATGTTGAGACTTTGGAAAAAGTGCAAAGAAGAGCAACTTAAGCTGATCAAAGGCCTGGAGACTAAAACATATGAAGAACAGTTGCAGGATTTGGTTGGCTTTAGAGAAAAGAAGGACTGGGGGCAGGGGAGGATATGATAGCAGTATTCCAGTATTTGAGAGGCTACCACAAAGAGGAGGGGGTCAATTTCAATTTATTTTCCAAAGCACCAAAGGGCAGGACAAGAAACAATGGATGGAAACTAATCAACGAGAGAAGCAATCTGGAGAAACTTCCTCACAGTGAGGACAATTAACCAGTGGAAAAGCTTGCCTTCAGACATTGTGGGTGCTTCATCACTGGTAGTTTTTAAGAAGAGATTGGACAGCCACTTATCTGAAATAGTACAGGTTCTCCTGCTTGAGCAGAGGGCTGGACTGGAAGACCTCCAAGGTCCCTTCCAGCTCTATTCTGATTCTGATTTCCTATATGACTTCAGCCAATTGGAACTTGCTGAGGGGTTTTGAGAATGCTGAGATATTTTGGGGTAACCCACATACTTTTTCAGGGTGCTTGGCCTTGGATGCCGATACAAACTGGTTCCAAGCTGCTCTGGCCTTTATTGTCTGTCACCCCCACCCCTAATTTCCCATCACCTACACACATAGATTTATTGCCCATCCATCCTTGATGGCAGGATGCCAGTGAGCTACTTGGTGCAAGGCACCAAGCCGAACCTGGCAGATCCTGACACAAGCTTTCTTTGGAAAAGAATGATGACTTTAAACCATAGAATACCTAAGATTACCAGCTCACCCATAGGCTTTTCACTCTCTACACAAGGGAATAAATAGCATTATCACCATATTGGGCATGGATAAATAACTGTGGATGATCTGAGATCACACTCACAGAAGAACTTTGGTTGTGAACAGAAATTCTAGTTTGAGCTAAAATTACTCAAGCATAAAATAGATTTAGCACCCCATGTTCTATTTTTGAGAATTAGGCATAACTTTTATACCTAGAGGACATTTGGCAGAGAACTTTTGAGATCAATCCCAAATTCAAGTTCCTTTGTAAGTGAGATGGTTGTGGTGATATGATGAAGGTGTAAGTTTGGAAGGCTTCTTTGAATTGTAGCCATTCAGCAGTATATGTTGACATTAATTTCTTTTTGTTTGTTTGTTTGTTTTCTCTTTTTTTTCTCTCCTGCTCCTGGATCTTCTACTTTTACTGTATTGTTTAACCTTTCTCAGGTGGTAAGTTCAGTCACTAGAATATTTTCATAAATAAATTTGTTTATTATTAAAGTGTACTTTGTAAAAAGGAAATGTATGCAACACATATTTTTTCTTAACTTTTTCAAACATTTTGGCTTATTGAAATCAGTAATATTTACTTGCAAGACTTATCAGCCACTTTTATATTATACGAGCCATATAATCCCCCTCTTTGTATATTCAAATTAAAAACAAATAATTGAGTACAGCAATATCAACAATAAGAACAAATTAACCAGAAAAATAATAAAACTTGTACAAAAGTTTTAAAAATAGGAATATCACTCACAATGAGCCAAACATCAAAATACTCTTCCTCCCCAGAGGGAGGAATTATAATATTCCAGTTCTTGTGGCATTATGTTGTAGCTATGTTTTAAGGCAGGAGGAAGGGCCATTCTAATGTGATGTGTACGAGTGTCATTTCTCAAAATACATGCTTCTGAGATGTCTGCAGATATTCATTTATTAGAAAAAGAACCATGTACTATGAAGTTACTTCTTTATTAGTACAACCCCATCCAGAACTAAAGGTGTGAAAGTTCCATAACCTGGAGCTCCACACACCTACAGCCGCTTGGTCTTACCAGGTTTAGCCAAAGTCTGTTATCCACAACCAGATCCCAGGCACCACAAGAGGGCAGTGACAACATCAGGTGCATATGTAAGTTTGAATATCATCAGCATATTGATGGTATCTCATCCCATTGTGGCAGATGATCTCACCTGGTGGTTTCATTCTTGACAATTTAGACTGGTCCAGGGGGGAAAGGAATAAAAATGTCCCAATATCTTAGCCCAGTGTATAATTTTAGCAGTCCTTGAATATGCTGTGCTCCCCACCCCCTGGCAAAATGAAAGTGGTGTTCCTGCTATTAAATGTTTGCACCTAATTTTGATAGCTCTGTATGGTAGAGCTATGAGAAACTATGGCCTGGAATTTAAATATTTTAACATGATCTTATTGTTAACTGCCAGGTATGCATTTCAGGTTGCTTTGCAAAAAAATTAACATCTTGCTACTAGTATAATTGATCTGTACAACTAGTACTTAACTGGTACTACTTGCCCCAGCTGCTATCTACTCATCAGGCAGGAAATATGAATTTAAAACTCCCAAGGTACAAACCAGTTCTGCAGAGGAGAACACAATCCTGTCCTGAAATAATGATGGTATCTTTCAAATCCAGAGTTACTTTATCTTACCTTAATCCATTCCTCTCCATTGAGGCCTGAGCACCTTTGAGACATGCGGACAGGATTTTAATGATACCATTTGGTTGACTCACTGTCAAGTTATAAAATTAGTATCAGCAGCATACTAGTGACCTGGTTCCCAATGTGCATGGATGAACCCACCCATGAAGGTATTAAACAGGAGCAGGGAGAGCGTCATGAGGAATATAGGACCCAATCTCTCTCGGCCCTCCTACAACTGTCCCTTTAGGATGGTGGTACAGAACTGTGGCCCTTTTATGACTTGCGGACTTCAACTCCCAGAATTCCTGAGCCAGCCATGCTGATTCAGGAATTCTGGGAGTTGAAGTCCGCAAGTCATAAAGGGGCCATAGTTTGTCACCTCTGCTTTAGGAAGAATTAATTAGAGGCCCCAAACGATATAATGTTCAATGATATCGAAGGACAATGGGAAATCAAGGAAACCCATAAAGGCATCTTCCCCTCTTTCCTATCTTGTCTAAAATCACGGGAAAGAATAATCAGTGTTGTTTCCATGCTGTATCCAAGACTGAAAACAGATTGAAATTAATTCAGAGAGCCACATTATTTGTGTACATTTTTATGCTTTGTATCCAAGTTTGGTCAGAGCTATCTTTGCACTTTCCTCACACCTTCTAGGTCCTTCCCCCCCCCCCCCCACACACACCATGGTGTCTTGTTTCCTTATTTGGTGTACATGAGAACATTCTGTTGTTCTAGAAGTCATGTGTGTCTTATTGTGAATTCATTGAAGTTGCTCCTTTCCACTAGCTGCATATGCTGAATTTTTTCCTAGAAAAAAAATTTTTTAAAACTTTTTTCATCTGTTTTCATTGTCTACCTTTCCCACATGTGACTTAACATAAAACATAGCATAATCTAACTTTATCATATCATTTATACTATGAGATTATATACTGACACTATAGGTAGTTCTTGATTTATAACTACATTGAACCCAAAATTTCTCTTGCAAAGTGAGACATTTGTTAAGTGAGTTTTGCCACATTTTACAACCTTTCTTGCCACAATTATTAAGTGAATCACTGCAGTTGTTAAGTTAGTAACACAGTTGTTAAGTGAATCTGGCTTCCCCACTGACTTTGCTTGTCAGAAGGTTGCAAATGGTGATCACATGACCCTGGGACACTGCAACCATCATAAATATGAGTCAGTTGCCTAGCATCTGAATTTTGATCACATAACCATGGGGATGCTGCAACAGTCATAAATTTATTCAGCGTTGTTGTAACTTTGAACAGTCACTAAACAAACTATTTTAAGTCAAGAGGCTACCTGTAGTTTATGGTTCATTAATTAAATGTGGTTATCAATATAACAGTGATTCATAGGTGTTGTTATTTAATATATTGTCATAATACTATTTGATGTACATGTTGATGTGCAGGTTGTTTTGTTTATTATCCAAAAGCTTTACTATATACCTTTTAAAAAAGTCTCAAACTGCTGCAATACAGTTCAATCCTTTTGGGAGAATTGGTGAGTTTTTAGATGGCTCAATTCATATGTTTTCATTAAAAAACAGAATATGAATGATTCCTCTTCAATTAAAAATTCCTTTTGGGGATGTAGCTGAGCTATTAAATTCAATGCTTACCAGGCCCAGTTAAGGCTTTTTTCTTTCTTCTTTCATGTATTCCACTGTTGGGGACCACTGAGGCAATACATTTCAGTTTGTGACACAATATTTGCTCCATAAGATGCATAGATATTTCCACCAAGTTTTTTTGGGGGAAAGTGTGTCTTATGGAGTGAAAAATACAGTAATTTAATATGCAGTGATTCACTTAACAAATGTGGCAAGAAAATTCATAAATGAGGCAAAACTCACTTAACAAATGTCTTACTTAGCAACATAAATTTTGGGATCAATTGTGGTCATAAGTGGAGGACTACCTGTATTCTGAGTCAAAAAGTATCTTCCTGTATTGCTACTAAAATACAGTATAAATGTCTTACATGTTAGGAAAAGCTTTAAAAAAGTATCAAAAGATTACAATGTGATCCAAGGTAGATTTGTGTACCAAGTCTTATAAAGAAATAGCTAACTATGTTTATTTGAAATATATAGAAAACCTTTTATTAGAGTTTGAAGACCTGGATGTTATCTCAGGAATGGGGTGTGGATGTTGGGTAAACCCATTGATGTGATTCTATGTGTTTTTGTGGTCTGAGTTAGATTTGTTCTTAGGCACTACTATTCTACTATTGTTCTTTCATTGTTTGGGGGGTGTTTCTACATAGTCAGAACAGCAGACATATAAACAAATATATTAAACATACAAGCTAGCTAACCAGCTAGCTAAAGGGAGAAAATTAAAAATTACTTCTTAGAGAGCTGAAATAATACACATAGTTTAAAATTTTTCTAATCTAATTGTTTTCTTATTAAGTTCAAGCCTGACTGAAACATACAACTCAAATGCCTGAGTAGCACCATTTTTCTTTAAAATCAAAATACATCCTTTCATCAAACATCTTTGAAATTCCTTACATAGGGTTATGTTGATGTTTACATTTTTAATGTATAAAATATTTTCAGTGTCTTCCTTACACAATCCAAAGTCATCTTTAAAAGTTCTGATTAGAATATGTAAATACACTATAGATGTATAACAATCCCCTATATTATAATGTTATGTTATTAATCCAGTGTCAGCAGATACTAGTGAAAATAATAATATTGACTGCTTTCTGTCAAGCTTGATTCTAGCTCCCCCCAAATGTTGTTTTGCATTTGATTCCGCTTTTGTTATGTTTTTTTTCTTTGAGATTTTGTACATTTAATTCACTAATTTCATGCAAATGAAGCTGTATAGATGGTGCTTCCTCTATCACAGAGCAAAGCAATTTCAGCAGAATGACCTTGTCCTGTATTCTGCAGTTGCCCAGTCCTCAGTGTGTGCAGTGATTGAATTTCTTCCTAACCAATTATTTTAAGAAATGGAATTCAAGGGGAACTCCAGATGCTGAGGAAATGCATCAGGCATACATTCCCTGGGGGGTGTCTCTATCCAGTGAATGCACTTGTTGACTGTCTGCTTAGATGAGTCCCTCAGCTGAGAACTGACCTGACAGTCTAAGGCTCTTTAAGCATATAGATATGTACGGCAGTGGTGGGATTCAATTTTTTTTACTACCGGTTCTGTGGGCGCGGCTTGGTGGGCGTGGCAGGGAAAGGATACTGTAAAATCTCCAGTCAGAGGTGGTATTTTCCGGTTCTCCAAACTATTCAAAATTCCCGCTACCGGTTCTCCAGAACTGGTCACAAACCTGCTGAATGCCACCTCTGATGTACAGTATAATTTTGATTGCTATGGCCACCCACTCATATCTGACTTTGAGCTGCTTACACAAGTTTAAATATATAAATTAAAAATAAGAATAGAAATAACCAAGGTGGGGAAGTGGGGACTGTTATAAGAGGACTCATGATAATTAATAACAAACAAGTAAAATATACTAATGGAGTCACATCATGTCCAAGACCTTTAGAAACAACCTTTTAGGTTTTTAAGACTCTCCTTGGGGTTCCGTAGATCTCAGGATAGAAATCAGTTAATTTTTTTTTTATAGGGCATGAAAGTGTAGATATTATTTTGTTGTATAGGCTAAAGTTGAATGATTTGTACTATACATACTTCCACAACAAAAAAGAGAATGAAATATTACATCTCACATTACATGGATTATAATGTGCATATCGTATCGATACCCAGGCTGTTGAATCTTGAGTGGAAATTGGATGCATACACTTAATAAGATCACTAAAATCTAGATTTGAATATTGGGGAAATCTAAAACAAATATACCTAAAGCAAAGGATAAAGTGATGTGGTTCTGCAGTCGTGATCTACAATGGGTTCCTGCTTGAAAACAATTGAGTATGAAGTATCTTGCAACAAGTGGAAACTTCTAGAAGATTCTGAAGAAGAGGATCATTTCAGCTGTCAATGGTCACATTTCAAATAAGAAAAATAAAGATTTATTACAGAAAAAGCGACAAGTCTCTGTAAAGAAGAAGCAAGCTCAGGAAACAGGAGTAATAACAGAAGCCAGAAACAGTTTTCAAATCCTTATGGAAGAGATTCTTGAATTTTCAGAAAGAAAAATAGCACTGTAGAGTAAGATATAGCTGAGCCTCGGAAGGAAGACAAAGAGCAACTTTAAAAGTTGTTGACTCACTACTGTGAGGATTCGAAACAAATTGATGCCAATTACTTCAGGTGACAGGTCTAACTGGCATCAATTTGACTTGGTAATGCAATTATCTGACTTGGTTATGCAAACCTTAGATAGCTGGTTTGATGTAGTGGTTAAGGTACCATGCTGGAAACTGAGTTCTAATCCCACCTGGCTGGGTGCTGATGGGCCAATGACTCACTCTCTCAGTTTTAGGAAGGAAGCAATGGCATGCCACTTCCAAAATCTTGCCAAGAAAACTGCAGTTGACAGAAGTCAACATTGACTCGTAGGTGTGTGTCCACCCACCCACACCCCATATGATGGAGATCTTATTACTGACTGCAAACTTCACATGAGCCAGAGTTAACCTAAACTGAATAGGTTAACTTTACTTATTTGTTTTATTGAATGTATTTTTATTGGGCACCCACCTAGGTCAAAAGTGGCAAATCATTATTAGGAAACATTATTTTTCTTTGATCCAATCCTGCTCAAGCACTGTCTTGTCCTGGGAACCCCACTTTACAAAGGATTTGGAGAAACAGTTCAGAATAGGGTGACAAAGAGTACCTTGGAACTAGAAACTGAACCCTATGAAGAAAGGGTTATTTATTTGGATCCATGTTGCTCTGGAGAAAGATAACTGAGTAGGGACACCATAGGATTCCTTGAATACCTAAAAAAATATTTCAAAAAAAGATCAAGTCCCAGTGTCTCTTGTTTTGGAGTGCAGAAGATGAAGTCATTGATTTAAGTCATAGAAAGCAGCTTCTGACTGAATGTCAGAGGAAACTTCCTAGATTCTTGTGAACATAGTTTTCAAAAACCTTTGGACTGCCTACTTGATTTTTAACATCAGTGTTCCCATTGAAAATGTTGCCAATGCTGTAAATTTCATCCAACGCTGGGGCATCTGCTTGGTGTGTCCTTGGGATGCCAGCAATATCCAACGGTGCTGATGGATGCCTGAATATAATTCTCCCTCCCTTACATTCCAACCACCTCCTTCCCTGTTATTGTCAGGCTGCGAGGGAAGAAGTAGCGTAGGTGAAAGTGTGAATCATTCTTGACATGTTGACCCCCAGAAGAAGGGTAGGCATGAAACAATAGTAAACATATATACATTATTACTTAACAAGCACCTACCACTGCAATCCCTATTGGAGCCATTGAGGATATTTATGGTGAAACTTCTTAACTAACCTAGCGCCCTAACATGTGGAACAGCCACCCATTTGGCATCTGCCAATGGGTTGCCTTTCCACAACACTAGATATTGTAATTTTCCCTTGTAGCAACAGTAAGCAAGTATCTTTTTGACCTCGTAGTGCTCTTCTCCCCTAACTAGGAAAGGAGGAGGAGGAGGTTCTCTGGCGAGTCCATTAAGGCCATAAGGGTCCCGCTTACTCCCAAGGAGGGCACCAAAATCTCTACCTGGGTCACCCTGGGAATGATACCATTGGGTCATCTTCCCCTTCGCTGCTGCTCTCATAGAAGACCAGGCTGGGCTTGACATAGGTTGGAATTCCCTTCTCCTTGCTGCACTGGGGAGACATGAGCTGCCCATGTTTTCTCTTTCTGCTTCATGGGTTATTTTCTTGGCTTCAGCTGGCTCAGGGCTTGTGGTGTGGAGCTACAATCCAAAGTGTCCACCAATCACACATATTCATTTTGTTATGCATCTTCTATGAGTCTGCAACACCGGGGCACCTGCTTGGTATTTTCTTGGGGTGCCAGCAATGTCCCACGGTGCCAACGGATGCTTGAATCCTATTCTCTTTCCCTTGCCTTCCCCCTTCCTGTTATTGTCAAGCTGAGAGTGAAGAGGAAATGTAGGTGAAAGTGCGAATCACTTCACACTTGAGGCTGTAAAAATGAGAGCATATCTCTTCATATGTTACTTTTGTTAAACTCAATCCTTTGCCACATACCTGTGAAATTTGCATTAGTATTTTCTTCTTTTTCACAGGAAATAAATTTCTGAAGAGGGGAAGGGGTATCTTACCTTGGAGGTAACCAAGTGGTGGGTCTTTGTAAGTTTAAGAAAGGCTCCTGTGCACACTCACCACTTGTCTGAAACAGCGGAGGCATTCTTTTCATCTTCCAGTGTCTTCCAATGTGGTCATCTGGCAATGTACCGCTATTTGGTCATAAGAAGCTGTAATGTGGAAGTGCAGAAATGTGCCACTTAAAACAACAAGTGCTTGTGTGTGCATCAAAATTCTTTTAAAAAGTTGAAAAAGGACACTCACACACACACACACATCAGCAATCTCCAAGATAAGGTAATTCTACAACTGCATATCAGACTTTTCAGATTCTGTCCAAAGTACCAGCCCTGTCCTGGATTCTGGACCCTGCTAATTTCACTCCATGCATCGATTGTCTGAAAACAGACATTCCATGGATGGAGTGTTCTGTGCACAGAGCAGCTTATATCTATTCCTGGCTGAGATCACCTTATATATGGAGCTTAAATAAAAAAAAAAGGCAGACACTCACTAGTCAAATTTACCTCCTGCAAATCCATGCAGTTTACTTGGCAGCAGCACCTCAGATTCTCTGGCAGTCTCACATTCAGTTATGGACTGACTCTGTATCACTTCCAAGCACAGACAAAGGTAGGACAGTGCTGCCATCTGGTGAAACAATTTGGGAGTTTACAGATCTGTAAATTTCTTCAGAAACATAGAAGGCAGGCAGGCAGGCAATTAGAAGAAACAATTGGACGTTTTCCTTATTGTCTGCATGATAAAATACATTTTGCTATAGCTATGTAAAAAAAACAAGCAGATAAAACAATATGAAGAAAAGAAGGGACAAAGTGCAATACCTGAAATCCTGGGATATTCTCATGATCATAAAAAAGTCTTATTCTGCACTAATTCCTTGTTTCCAGCCTGTATTTTCCCCTTCATTTATTTCAGCATAATGATTAACGCTTCCCTACAGGAGGGGACGGTGCCCCAGCACTTTAAGAAGGCTGTGGTCCATGCTCTTAAGAAGCCATTGCTGGACTCCACCCAGTTGAATAATTTCTGACCTGTCTCCATTGTTCCCTTTTTGGGGAAGATTGTGGAGAAGATAGTCATGCAGCAGTTCCAGAGGTTTCTGGATGAAACGGATTATCTCGGCCCCTACCAGTCAGGATTCGGGCCTGGATTTGGGACAGAAACAGCATTGGTTGTACTTTTGTATCATCTCTGCCAGAAGCAGGATGGAGGTAGTGCATCCATCCTGGCTCTACTTGGCTTCTCAGCAGCTTTCAGTACCATTGACCATGGTATTCTCCTGGAGCGGCTTTTGGGGATGGGAGTGGGAGGCCTTGTGCTATCCTTGTTCACTTCCTTCCTCTGCAGCCACTCTCAGTCAGTGTTCATAGGAGAGGAGAGATTCAGCCCTTGCCCATGGCTTTGCGGGATTCTGCAGGGCTCGGTACTCTCTCTGCTCCTGTTCAACATTTATATGAAGCCACTGGGTGAGATCATCCATATGGACTGAGGTATCACCAGTATGCTGATGATACTCAGCTGTATGTCTCAGCCCATGATGAGTTAAGTGATACGGTGTCCTCCCTCTCACAGAGCCTAGAGGCTGTTAGGGCCTGGATGGGGAGCAACGGGTTGAAACTAAACTCTGGCAAGACCGAGTGGCTCTGGGTTTGGGGTTCATTGGCTCAGGGAGAATTGCCACCTTTGGTCTTGGATGGGGTGGCAGTACCCCAAACAGACCCTGTGCATAATCTGTGGATTCTCCTGGACTCACGACTCCTGCTCAAAGAGCAGGTGGCAGTTGTGGCCAGGAGGGCCTTTGCACAACTGCAGGTTATGCACCAGTTATGCCCTTTCCTGGACCAACAGTCCCTACTCAGAGTCACTCATGCCCTAGTCACTTCCTGTCTTGACTACTGCAACATGTTCTACATGGAGCTGCCCTTGAAGAGCATCCGGAAGCTCCAATTGGTGCAAAATGCAGCGGCCCACATGGTTTTGTGCAGACCCTGACATGTGCATTTATCACCTCTCCTGCGGGAGCTGCATTGGCTGCCAATTTGCTTCCAAGTGCAATTCAAGGTGCTGGTTGTCACTTTTAAAGCTCTTCAAGGCTTGGGACCAGGTTATCTGAGGGAACGTCTCTTGCCAGTCACATCTACCCGACCCATCAGAGCAGGGAGGCAGGGAATGTTGCAGGTCCCAGCCCCAAGGGAGATACACCTGGTGGAACCCAGAATAAGGGCCTTCTCCATGGTGGCTCCCTCTCTCTGCAACATCATTCCCCCAGAAATTAGAATGGCCCCCACTCTAATACTCTTCCAGAAGGTGCTGAAGACTTGGTTCTGCTTTCGTCAGAGAATGGGTGGGAGTTGGGGGGTGATTTTGTTATATTGTACTATTTTAATTTATTTGATTCTTTTTGTTTTTATTGTTTTAAATGGAGCTTTATATTCTGTAAGCCACCTCGAATCGCCACAGGCTAATAGGCAGCAATATAAATTCAATCAATCAATAAGAAAAAAAGAGAAAGAAAGAAAGAAAGAAAGAAAGAAAGAAAGAAAGAAAGAAAGAAAGAAAGAAAGAAAGAAAGAAAGAAAGAAAAAGAAAGAAAGATCCTTACTCAGCGCAGTTCTTAAGGGATAAGCTCCACAACCTGTAATATATGTTTCCCTTGGATTACTCGTTCAGACCAACTCATTCACTGTTACAATAGTGCTGAACAGTGGCACTTACTTATGCTGCAGCTGTTGCAGCAGCCCAAGGGCCACATAATCATGATTTGGGCACCATTTTGCATTCACAACAGTTATAGTCTCTCAGTCACATGATGGCCATTTGCAAACTTCCTTGCTGGCTTCCCAAGCAAAGTCAAAGCCATCAGGGAAGGCTTCAAGTCACTCCTATAAATTGCTGCCCCTTTTTCTCTTGAGGAGCCCTACTACCAAGTACAAGATCCTGGGGTCTGAAATTCTATAGTGTGCATCTGCCTGCAGCATCCCTCCCCATAGGAACTTGTACTCCATAGCATATGGCTTCTGTCTGCCCAGCCACATTCGTGCCGCAGCACCCTCACACCTGGCTGTACTCCATAGCAGTCACCTGCTTGCCACCTGCTAGTAAGCTGCCATTGATTTTGTTGGAAGCCAGCAAGAAGTGGCAAACCTCAGTTACATGAAGTCCAGGCTTATGAGCCTGTAATCCTGGATTATTGATAGTAGCCAGGACTTCTGGGATTGCCATCGTTAAGGGATGGGGATCATGTGTCGTCACTCTTTCCAACAACCTCATTTGAGTGATAGGAATTCTGGTCCTAGTTACCCTCATTAAGTGAGGACTACTTGTAGTTTCCCCCATAGCAACCCATTTCAACACGTTCCACAACATTTACTGGAGGCCACTTCTGGCAATTGCTCAGATTTAACAAGCCACAACTGCCTCCTAAAATTAGGGTTCTGGTATCACATCCAGAAACACTCTCAGCTTCTGATTATGTATATGGGATGCCATGCCAGTGGTATACCTATACTCTGCGCTAACCTATGAATTATGACTGTGTGAAAATTCAGAAAATCAGTCAGTTTGAATTGTTTGGAAAGACAATGCAATTTATATATCTCAACTGAATCTCTATGTCAGATCAATACAATTCAGATTTCTGCATCAATGAATAATGCAGCTTCTGTGCATACACAGGAACATTTTAATCATTAAAACCATTAGAAGGCTGTATCGGGTGATTTTCTATTTGTTAAATTAATGTGGGAAGTATGTTTGAAGTTATTCCCTGATCTGAATGTTTTTTATGCCCTAATGTAAAATATTGAACATATCTAGCATAAGGAATATACTAGATATGTTATAGGAACATATCAGCAATATATGAACAGGGATTACAACTGTTTGAAATGGCTTAGGCCATTGCCTCTCCCCTACCTCCAGGTAAGCTTCTGTTTTTGATAGTTTATCAGTTAAACACTTTGGAGTCCCATGATGCAGTACTAGATGAAAAGGGCTTTTCACACTGATTTTAAGGAAAGACACCAGTGAGATTGAAGTAAGGAATCCTCTTTCTCATTTCTCTGGGATGTTTTCAGGTATGGAATCTGGACAAGAATTTTTTAGTTCATTTCATGTTCACATGCAAACCTGATTCATTTAAAAGATGGCTGCTTATTAAATGAATCTATTGTTTTTCTTTCGATTTCATTCTGCTGCACTTTGGACCTGATCTCTAGAGAAATATTACTATATAGGAAACATCTGCCTCATTTATCTTAATATTCATATATTTCATATAGTATTTAAAACATTATGGTTTTTTGAAAAAAGGTGTCCAGTGATCTGCTCTTCTGCATTATAGAATATTGGGAAAAAGATGTCCTGCCAACAGTTTACAGCAAATCTGGATGGACTAAATGATGGGAAAGATTTTGCAAAGGATCTGTTAAAGGTAACGCCCAGAAATGAGTCATTATGGTTGATAAAAGCCCAGGTGCCCTATTCACACTACACATATAGTAGTGGATGATAAGCTACCACTGCTTATACTGCACCTGAAAATTCTCATTTTCATGCTTAAGATATTGTCTACGTCAGCCTTTGTCACTTTGTTCTACAAATGTCTTGAACTATAATCCATATGATTCAGTTTACATAATTAATGGACATGATGCTTGGAGACTATGGAAATTATAGATCAAGACATCTAGAGGCCTTCAGATTGATGAAGCTCAAATGCAAATCATCAGAAAAAGTGTTATACTATTTCAGCTTACAAACATAGAAAGTAATGAATTGAGACTTCTTTCATGTTAAAGCCTTCTGTCTCTTGAAAGCCACCATGAAAATGATTTAAGAGTGCTACAAAGTTTTTATTTAAAGCACTTATTTTGTGTAAGTAGGACAACCTCGCTTAGGAGTATTCAAAGGGATGCATCTTCTATTACCTTATGAAGTAGTATAAACTTGGAAAGCAAAATAGAGTCTAGAGATAACATAAAGTATCAGAATATGATGCAATTGCCAAATATCTATGTCCTCCAATTACATACTAATTTCTAACCATTTTGTCATGTAACGGCCCATAGTGAGGAATTCAAGCCTTACCAGCTCAGGGTTGATTCAGCCTCCCATCTTTCCAAGGTCACTAAAATGAGGATCCAGATTGTTGGGGGCAATACGCTAACTCTGCAAACTGTTTAGAGAGGGCTTTAGAGTGTAATGGAGGGGTATAAGAGCTGTGGTGGCACAGTGATTAGAATGTAGTACTGTAGTACTAATTCTGCTGACTGCTGGCTGCCAGCAGTTCGGCAGTTCGATTCCCACAGGCTCAAGGTTGACTCAGCCTTCCATCCTTCCAAGATCGGTAAAATGAGGACCCAGATTCTTGGGGGCAACATGCTGACTCTGTAAACCCTTTAGAGAGGGCTGTAAAGCACTGTGAAATGATATACAGTATAAGTCTAAGTGCTATTGCTATATTGGTTTTCCCAAACAGATGTTTATTTCTTTATCCTTTTCACAGTAAAAAAAAACCAACAGGTTTTACAAGAAGTAAAACTGAAGAAGTAATGCAAAATGATCATGTAGTCTATGACACTGTTAACATGATTAATATAGATTTATAACAAGCAGCTGATAAAATTGGTTCTTTACAAAAAAGCTCACTTAAATTAGACCTTTATTATTGAAGAATTTTATTTCAGTTACAATCTTCTTAAAACCAGAGCTATGAAGATAAAACACTAAGATAGTTCTAACAATGCTAGCAGAAAACTAAAGCATCTAAAGGCATACTTGATGAAAAAAGTAAATTGTCTTGATTTTTATTTGCTCATATACTCTGAATAATGGTTACATAATAAATAAATAAGCTCTTCAAACCTATTTTTCCATATAGGGCTGGCCATTAAACAAAGGAGGCAGCTTGAGGGTGTTCAAGAACAAATGTCTACTGCACACCTTATTCTAAACTAAACTGATCTGGCTTATTGTCCCTGGGAAGTGAAAGATACTGTCCCGTGCCTTCAGTGCTGAAGCAAAATGTATATGTCTAGGTTTGTACACAGATTGCTGAGCAAGTGCAATTTTTATCTGTAATACCCTACATTAGGATAACTGTAAAAATATTTTCCCATAATTTAATAGATATTCAGAAATATTCTGATAATATTATGTTCTTATTTCAGACCCTGTATAACTCCATAAAAAATGAAAAACTAGAATGGGCAATGTAAGTAATTGTTTTAAATATATGTAATAGATTATTGTCTGGTGACTGTAATCCCTATAAAGATATTGACTTATGGATTTTGTTCAAAATATAAGCAGTATGCACATCTTGACATGAATGATGAACAATTTTAGGAGTTTGCAAAAATCATTGTTCTCAATAATAAATATACACTGTTTTGAGAGCAGTTTTCTTTAGTATTATAAAGCAGGAAGATATAGCAAATCATTATTTAAACTAGCTTGTTAAAATCTATAATTCCAAAAATTCAAAGAATACAATAGAAAAATCTAAATGGAGTAGTCCAGTTGCTTTTTTAAATACTTTCGATGTAATATTACCTTCAATAAAATGACTGCAGCTTTCTATTACCTACTGTAGGCATCATTTCATTTACTGGTTGGTATTGTTTTCTATTTGTAGTCAGCCTTCTAACCAGGGGAAGGATTCTAACAGTTCAGACTGGTTCTATGATTGTTATGATTCTGCGCAGTTTGGAGAACTGGCAAATCATACCCTTGGCTGGCTCCTCCCTTCCCCTCCCTGCCCAATCAGTCCTTATCGCGCATGCTGCACCCACCCCCCATATTCTGTTTTTTGCTTTTCTGGGATGCAGGGAAGCCTTCTGGAAGCAAAAATGCCACCCCCAGGAGGCTTCCCTGAGGCCCAGGAGGCCCAAAAATGGAGCATGGCGGGGTACTGGATGCCCCTTCCTCAGGCTCTGTTTTTTGCCTTCTTGGGCCCCAGGGAAGCTTTCTGGGAGCGAAAACATCCCCCAGGAGGCTTCTCTGAGGCCCAGGAGGCAAAAAACAACAACAACAGGGGGGGGGAGGTGCGGTTAATGCATGGCGTATCCCTTGGCCTGCCAGAAATTGTTCAAACGCCAGTGCAGTGAACTGGGGCCTGTTGTCTGACACTATTACATCTGGCAGGCCGTGCGTAGCAAAGAGTTTGCTCAGTTTCCTTATCACCGCTTCCGTCATGGTTGACTTCATAGTGCTTACCTCCAGCCAGTTGGAGTAAGCATCTATTGTGATAAGGTACATGTGTCCCTTGGTTGGCCCCATGAAATCTATATGAATTCTGGACCACGGACCTCTTGGTTTTTCCCATTCTTGGGTTGGGGCGGCGGGTGGATTGGCTCTGGACTCTTGGCATTATTTACATTTGGCAACCCAGGTTTCGATCTGTTTATCCATTCCTGGACACCATGCGTAGCTTCTGGCCAGGCTTTTCATCTTAACCATCCCCGGGTGCCCCTCATGCAACATTCCCAATACCTTTTCCTGTAATTTTTCAGGAATTACCACTCTGTCCCCCCAAAGTATGCAGCCCTTTTCGATAAAGAGTTCGGTTTGTCTGTTCCGGAAGGGTCTGAATAGTTCATCTATGTCCCCTTCCGGCCACCCTTTTCCCACCCAGCTCAAGACTCGCGCCAGCCGTTTGTCTTTATTTGTTTCTCTGGCAATGTCTGGCGCGGTCACGAGTGGGTTGGACATTGTCTCTATTTGGAGTACCTCTGTTGTGGGTGCTGGGTCGTCTTCCCAGTCCGGTAAGGGTGACCGGCTTAGGGCATCTGCATGGGCGATGTCCTTGCCGGGCCGGTGTATCAGCTGGTAATTGTATGCTGCTAGGAATTCGGACCACCTCGTCATTCTTGGCGATAGAATGTTTGGTGTGGCCCTGTTTCCCGCCAGGATTCCTAGCAGCGGTTTGTGATCTCTGATGATTGCAAAAGTCCTACCGTAAAGGTATTCGTGGAATTTCTTGATGCCAGCGACGACTGCTAGGGCCTCTTTGTCGAGCTGACTGTAGTTCCTCTCTAGCTTTGAAAGTGTCCTTGATGAGAAAGCGATGGGTGCTTCCCTCCCATCTGGTAGCTGGTGGCTGAGGATGGCGCCCATTCCAAATGGTGAAGCGTCGCAAGTTACCGTCAATGGCAGGGTCTCGCTGTACTGGATTAGTACCGCGTCGGATGTTAGCAGGTTCTTTGTGTTGTTGAAAGCGCTCTCCTCCCATGCTCCCCAGGTCCAGGTGGCTGTTTTATCTAACAGCCTATGTAGCAGTTCCGCCACGGTCGCCTTTTGAGGTAGGAAGACATTGTAAAAGCTTAACAGTCCCAAGAAAGCCTGTAATTCCGTTTTGTTTTTGGGTCACGGTGCTTCCCTTATGGCTCTCAGTTTCTTTTCTGTGGGGTGAATCCCTTGTTTGTCTAGAAGGTAACCCAGAAATTCGACCCTTTCAGCCCGTAGCTGGCACTTCCCTTTCTTGACTTTAAGTCCTGAGTCTCTGAACTTCTTCAGTACTTCCCTCAACCTGGCTTCTAGTTGTTTCTCATTTTTCGTGGCCACCAAAGTAGGGCACCATCCCTTCTATTCCCTGGAGGAGTCTTTCCATAAGGCTTTGGAAGACCCCAGGTGCCACGCTGACTCCAAACTGGAGCCGGTTGCAGCGGAAAGCCCCTCGGTGCGTTATGATGGTTTGGGCTTCTGCTGTTGTGGCGTCAACTGGCAGTTGCTGTTGTGGCGTCGACCGGCAGTTGTGCCAGGTCGAGCTTTGCGAAGATCCGGCCTCCCCCCAGTGAGTGCAGAAGATGCTGGACTACTGAGACGGGATATGTGCTTTGTTGGAGTGCATGGTTTAGGGTGGCCTTGTAGTCACCACAAATTCTCACTGACCCATCTGGCTTGATGGGGGTGACAATTGGGGTCTCCCACCGGGCATGATCGATTGGTTCCAGCACCCCTTGCGCGATGAGCTTATCGAGTTGCTCATTGATCTTGGGCTTGAGTGCAAATGGCACTTGCCTGGGCTTAAGGCGGATTGGCGCGATGCTTGGGTCTATGTTAAATGCAATAGGGGACCCCCGGTACTTGCCTAAACGGTCGTCAAAGACTTCCTGGAAGTCCCTCACGAGCGCCGCTTCCCAGTCTGTCTCTGTGATGTGGTGTATGCCTGTTACTTCGATGCCCAGGGGTGCGAACCACTGTAGTCCCAACAGGCTCGGCCGATCTCGATAGATGATCATCAGGGGTAGCACTTCTGTGTGGCCCTTGAAGGTGACTTTAAAATGGCCTCTACCGAATACAGGGATTCGGTTTCCCTGATAGTCTTTGAGGGTTAATGTTTGGTCTTCCAGTTCTTGGCGGCGGATGGTGGGGACCAAGTGCTTGAGTGTGCGCCAGGAGACCATTGAGAAGAAAGACCCTGAGTCCACCTCCATGTCGCATTGCTGGTCTTCTATCCGTCATGTATACCTTTCTGGCGTCGCTGGTGGAGGAATGACCGATGACGACAGTCTGGTGCGTTTCCTCTCTCTGTCTTTTCTCCTGGAGTCGCCTGTTCCGACCTTCCCGGCTCCAGCGGTTCTCCATCTGTCGATGTCGGGTCCTGGTGGGGGTGCTGTCTCTCCGTCGGGGGCTGGCATCTCATCGCCGCGGGCTGTAGTGCTTCTTATTCCGGCACACTTTGGCGATGTGCCCCCGTTTCTCGCAATGCTTGCAAATGGCTTCGAGAAAACGACAGTCCGCTCGGGGGTGATCGCCGCCGCAGCCAGCACACTGGAACCTTGACTTACGACCTCGTGATTCCCACCGCTCCTGTGCTGATTGGAGATGGTGGATCTCCTCCTCCTCGTCTTCGGTTTCTGAGAAGGAGTCGATGTCGCCATGATGTGTGGTTGTGTGGTCTGTCGCGGGCCTCCTCTCGGGGGTCGATGTTGCCTATCCGGTCGCCGCTCGCAGCATGATGCTCAATTGTCACATCTGAGCCGCTGATTTCTTGGCCGCTTCCACTGCAGCGACTTCAGTGGGGGCATCGGCGAGGGAGATGTCTCCCTTTGCCATGATGCAGCTCTGGAGGATGGGGTCTCGGAGTCCCAGGACGACACGGTCTCGCAGGGCCTCATCCAGGTCGGTGAACTCGCACAGACCCCCCAGGTCCCGTAGTGCCGCTATGAAGTTGGCCAGCCCTTCGCCCTCGCGTTGATCCCACCTGTAGAAGTCGTGCCGCCGGATGAGGATGGGCACGACGGGGGTGTAGTGGCTCCACAGCAGGGGCTCGAGATCATCCCACTCCATCGCCTTGATGTCCATCGGTTTGGCCAAGGCTTTGGCCATTTTGAAGACTGCAGGCCCGCAGTGCGTGAGGAACACGGCTCGTTTCTTGTGGCCATTGGCGTCCTTGAGGTTGCTACTCTCGAGGAACATTTGGAACCTATCAGTATAGGATTCCCAGTCCTCAGTAGCAGGGTTGAAGGGAGCAAGTGGCGAGTTGATTCCGGCCATGTTGCTGGTTGCTGCGTGCCGCTTCGCCACATGCTGGATGATCTCTTTGTCTCATGATCCCACCTTCGTTGCCAGTGTTAGATCGGAGGCGGATCGGTTCGACAGAGACGCGAGACCATTTCGTGAGTTCAGCTCTTTATTAGGTAAATTAGGTACCTTTATTAGGTAGACCTTTATAGGTAAAGGTCTGGGGATGCGAGCCGTGGCAGCCCTTCATATAGGGCTGGCTCGCGGCTCGGCAGCCAATGACAGCACTTTGAATTTCCTGCGATCGGCACAACCAATCACAGTAGATTCCTAGTGCTCCAATCACGGCTGACCTGTTGACCAATCAGGTTTCCGCTGGTCCGGACCAATCAGGTTCGAGGGTTTCTGAGTATGCTAATACTGTACACTTTTTTTCTCCTTTTCTAAGCAGCCAAGCCCGTTTTCCACTAATTCTTCAGAGGAAATCTACATAAAAAGACTCACTCCAAGAAATTAAAAAAAAACTTCTCCAAGAGAAGTTATTTATGTTGCATGAGTGTATAGACCTACAAACCTCTTGAAAAAAATGGATCAGGCAAATTGTTGGAAAAAATAGATCTGATATGTTACCTATAGATACCCCAATGCCCCCCAAGCTGGCAAGCTTATTGTATTTAGCAACATGCATTGCAGGAATCACAGACTCATTTTTCTTTATTTCTTTCAACTGTAGTAACCACTTGCTGAGGTTTCTGCGGCATCCTCAGAGCTCTCTAATTCTTTGTGAGTGCAGTGGAATGAGATCCACCCAATATATGCCTTCATCAGTTCTATGATATGGCTTAATTGGTGACTATTGCTCAGAAGCCCCAAGTAAATTATAGAAAGAAGCAGAGATTTTGAAGATCAGTCATTCGTCACAGAATTCGTTCCACTCCAATTCTCCAGAAAAATGGAGACAATTCCAGCAGACACCTTCCAGGATATTTTTCTTTTTTCTCTTCTGCTCTACTGAAGAGACCAAAGCCTAGCTGTTGAATAGCTTTTTATGCCAAGTGAAGCTAAAAAAATTGTGCTGTCAGACCACACAGTTACTTCAGTCTTCTCAATGGACAGGGAATGAAGAAGAGGCAGTCTGGCACTCTGGCACTGCAGAGAGGCAGCCAGCAGGCAAGCAGGTGATGAAGACAGATTGAGCATAAGCAAGCACTGGACACAGGGACAATTCGGCAGCCACCAAAAATGATTGGCAGGGTACAAGCAGACAGGAAGGCAGCTGCTACCGTGCGGGCATGGGCAAGCGATGGACACGGTAGAATAAAGCAAATCAGAAAGGGAAGCCGAAGGAAAGAAAAGGGGAGGTGCCATGAATAAGGCTCAGGGCTCACTTTTGACTGGTGGTCACTATAAGGAGGCAGAGAAATTGATGACTAAATGCTTAATTTTTAAGAAAAACTGTGATCGAGTGAGTTTTACAATGTTGTCTGCTACGCAAACTATGCTTATGCTGGGGACAGTGGTCAGATGTTATCAAAAAAACTGTCTCTAACTTGAGATACACTCCAAAAGGTCATAGGAGTGATTTTCTAGCAATGTAAAATTTCACAGAAACATAAGCATCAGCTTGGTAGTGGACACCTGGATTACTCTTTTGTCCTGAAGTCATCAGCTCTACAGTCATGTTTCACATACTAATTTCCAAAGGATTAGATGTGCATCATTTGGAGGAACTGATGATAAGGAAGCCCTCTGTCTTCCACAAAATCAGCATCTGCCTTTTTGTCCCACCACCTTCTCTCCCTGCCTTTAAGTGTAAGTGTACAAGATGCCCAACATCTATGCCCTTTGCTGGACCATTTGTTCCATGTACTTATTACATTTCCCAAGAATTCTGCCTGCTATACTGAGTGAGGAAAATGGATGGGAGCACTAGATACTGACTATTCTGCCGCCTCTTCCTTTCTATTTAACCCCTCGCATGGGTGAAGTACTATGGCTTAGTAAAATACTCTCTGTATCTTTCATATGCACCAGTTCCTCCTCCCTGCACTGCTCCTCCTCTAGAGCAGGGCTGTCAAACTCCCGGCCCACAGGCCAGATGCATCACGTGGTGGCCACACCCACGCCCAGATTAGCAAAGAGGGAATATGTCCCAATATGTCACATGGCACCAACTTGATGACATGAGCTTGACACCCCTGCTCTAGAGCCACACACGGACTTGGAGCCCTGGCAGTTCTATTAGTCCTCTCCTCACATTTCTTGGAGTACTGTACTGTGGAGGTAGTCCTTGATTTATAACTTTACTTAGTGGCCATTCAAAGTTATAGTGGCACTGAAAAAGGTTATTTGCAACTGGACCTTGCGTATATGACCTTTGCGGCATTCCCATGGTCATGTGATCAGAATTCGGACACTTGGCAACCAGCACGCATTTCCGATAGTTGCAGTGTCCCAGGAACATGTGATCGCTATGTGCAACTTTCCCAGCTGGCTTCTGAAAAACAAAGCTAATAAGGGAAACTGGATTTGCTCAAGAATCACACGATTCACTCAACCACTGCAGTGATTAGCTTTAACAACAGTGGCCGAAAGGTTGTAAAAGTGAGTGATCATTCAGGATGATCCATATTCAAATCAGGTCAGTTTCGAGGGGATCTTGCTTCATTTGGAAAGCCATAAAAATAACCTGACATGTTCCCATCTGGTTAAAGATTCGACTGGATCTTAAGAACTTTCCCCATCTTCATCCATTTGCACAGGACATATGAGGTTTCACCTTGAAAAATTACTGCTAGGCATGGCAGAAGCTATCTCCAAAGATGACGCTCATCCCCCTTGTGTAAAAGAAAACATATTTTGTTGTCTAGCTATAGTTCCTCTGTTTTAGAGCTTCAGAATTTAGCCAGTATGCAGACAAATTGAGACAATGACCTCCATTCCCTTCATTTTCATATGGGCCACTCTTTGATGCTTGCAGTCTGGAATATTTCTATATTAAATGACTTGGGGAAAAATTGGAACATTGATGTTATATATGTTGATGGCAACAAGATTACTTTTTGCACAAAAATGAAAGATTGCTTTAATTCCTACAATGGATGGATGTGGCTGCAAAAGCTGAGAGTTAGCAGAGATGGCTAAACTGACTGCTTTGATAAAGGAAAAAAAACCATAAGTACTTTTGTTTCTACTTGGAAACAAGTGGGCTTGAGGTAGAAAAAAATGAAACTTGGGTTTTACTGATTAGATAGATTTGTTGTTATAGAAATGGCTAGTTCATGCTATCATGTAAAAGTAAAAAGTTGAGGTTCGATGTTACTTCTTATTCTACTGCATCAAAGGGAGTGGGAAGTCAGTGCCTTTTCTTTCTTTTTCCCTTCTTCTCTACACTTTTCTCTTCCCTTTTCCCTCCGCTACTTTTCCTATTATTTGCCTTTGTATGTTTGTATTTTATGTTATAGACTAATAAAAAGGAAAAAAAACAAAATGAAAAGAATATTTCTATATCAGAAATATAGAAATTATATATTAGAGCAACAGCCATAATAACTTACTGATGACTTTTTTGTTTTTCTAAATATTGCGTAGCATCCCCCTCCCCCCCAAAAAATTCTATGCTTCACTTTAATTTTTTTATTCTTTTTTTTTTCTTGCCTGAAAGTGATGAAGATGAACTCAGGAAGTCATTATCGGAATTGGTGGATGATAAATTTGGTGCCAGTGCAAAGAAAATCACAAGGATAGTTGATGGCAGTAACCCATTCCTGGATGCTCCCCAGGCCCAGAATGCTGTTACCTACAAGCATGGCATTCTCACTCGGAAAACCCATGCTGACATGGATGGGAAGAGAAGTAAGTCTTAACTGGGGAGGACAGGATCAGGGCAAGATTGGTATGATGAAATAACAATTTGAATCTATGATGCATTTATAACTGCAAATAAAGATGGAATAAATAATCTTTACCATTGATTAATTTTGTGCATGTTATTAATTATTTCACAGCTTTGCACATATGAAAGCATCATCTCCATCTCCTCATTTTATATTACTCTGGCAACTTTCAGGTTCAATTACCTTTCCTTTCAGTTAAGTTCAGACCCAAAGGATTTTAAAATCCTAGTTTCATATATCAAATTAACATTAAATCCATCTTTTAATCATATTTTAATGAGCTGCAGTGACTAGGTTCACACAAAATTCTAACTAAAATCTCAGCCACTCAAAACTGTCATAGGAAAATTCCAATAAAGAAACAAAAGGACAGTAACACAAACAATAATTCTTACTTTAAGATTCAGAGGTTTATTTCATGAACAATTTGGAACATGAACAGCCATCATAACACAACTTATACCAATAACCCATTGCAATGAGGTCCAGTGACATAGCTGAATCCAGCAAGGAATAGCTGTGGCCAGTGGCTCCAAACTTATCCCAAGACATTCTTTTTATACTTTTCTGCATGCATTTCACAACTTACTTCCTTGTTCTTTCTTACTGACAGACAATCTCCACATCTCAAAACTTTATCCACCTGCTACTTTCAGTCCCTTATTTCTCGTGGTTTCTTCCTTCCATGTCCAAATATATTTATACATCTACAGACTTTGCAGACTCATGTTTCACAATTAGCAATGACTCAGCAGGATTACAAACAGTTCTGGTACATTTTGAAATCATCCTATCTAAAACTTTGGTTCATGTCTCTTTATTCTGGGGCCTCCTATCATCCGAAGGCCTTATTGAATCTGATAGATCAATAGCCTATATTTTTCTTTCTCACAAAACCAATGAAATAGTTACCATTCTTGTTTGTTGATAGCTTATAACTTCCATTGTCAATGTAGCACCACAGAATCAATAATTTTTGATTATGATTGGTTTAGAAACTGTTTCATATGCCCAAGTTGTAATCCAAAGGTTGCTTCGAAAGGCAACCCAATGACTAGACTCTTATTTCTTATTAAAGTGTTTTCTTTCAAATTAGCTCATTGTGCAGTGGAAAGCCATGGTGAATGGCTAACCCATCCTATATAACATGCTATGATTAAAGGAAACACCATCTTACAGTATGGACTCTGTACCACTGTTTCTCAGGTTTTGGTTTTTGGCGTGGTCCAAGAGTGACCCCTCATTCCATTTCTTGCTTGATAATTTGAAAGTGTTCCTTTTATATTTTGTCCTATTTATTTTAAAAATAGAGGTAGTCCTCGAGTTATGACCACAATTGATCCAAAATTTATGTTGCTAAGTGAAACATTTGTTAAGTGAGTTTGCCTCATTTTACGAATTTTCTTGCCACGGTTGTTAAGTGAATCAGGCTTCCCCATTGACTTTGCTTGTGGGAAGGTCGTAAAAGGTGATCTCATGACCCCATGACACTGCAGCGTCATAAATGTGAACCACTTGCCAAGAATCTGAATTTTGATCATGTGACCATGGGGATACGACAACGGTCTTATGTATGAAAAATGGTCATAAGTAACTTTTTTCAGGGCTGTTGTAACTTGGAATGTTCACTAAACGAATTGAGCCGAGGACTACCTGTACATTATCATATTTATTAGATTGAAAACAAATGTTTTCATACAGTATTGATAGTTGGTTCTGTTTATTAGTCTCTCTCATCTTGTTTTTTTATGGATTGCATCTTGAAAAGACCTTTCTATGGATTTTTCTTGTGATTTCACATGATAATCATGAAGTCATGGGAAATATTTATCTTTTTTAGCCCCAAGAGGACGAAGGGGATGGAAGAAATTTTATGCTGTGCTTAAAGGGACCATACTGTATTTGCAAAAGGTAAGGATGGTTGATAAATTCCTTTTACCACAGAATGATATTTTCTCAAGGCAAGGATTTCTACTAAAACCTAAAATGCCCAATTGATCGATATTAGAAGAAATGGAATGTAGGAAGAAACCTACAAAATCTAGTCTTAAACCATGGCTCTGGAAATTGACAAGTTTGCTTTATAGGCAGCAGAATGTTTTGTTTGGAATCAGCTAAACATTTTGCTTTATAAACCAAAGGAAAAGAAGAGTACGCATAGACATAGTTCATGTTCCAATTTCAGAAGCCAAGAGTCTTGGCTATTGATGGAACAATACCAGTGGGATGGATTTGTCCATCACAATTGAGGTTACAGGCTAATAATGATATTCCAAAAAGATTGGCATGGCTATGGGGCTTAGGAGCAATTTCTGGGGAGCTGCCAATAGTTCCCCCTATTATCTGATGCTTCTAATATTTGGTCCCCACTACCTAAACATAAGGCCAACTCTGGCTCTATTACTTATCTGACTTTCATGAACAGTACAGATTATTCTTTTTCCATATAATCAAAATGCCATTGATGCTGTATGCCATCTTTAGTAGAGGGGCAATAATTTCTGCCCATTTTCCTCCTAACTATATGTCACAGAACTGTTTTGTCATAGGAGTCTGTGTGTTTTGTGTAAAAAGCTAATTAAAGGGGGATGACTTTTTTTGCACACAGAGGTTAACTAAAACAATCCTATCTTGTTTGAATTCCTGAGAATTCAGGGAAAAATCATTATTTGGGTCCTAGAGCATTGAATAGTATCATCTAGCTTCTATTTTGCCATTTACAACCAAAGTCACTACTAGCTCCTAAGTTCTTGTAGCTCCTGTTCTGTTTGGAAAGTGATGCTGACAGATTTACCCTTTGGTAATTAGCCTTGGGATGCTTCATTATTCTTGATCCCCCACATCCAAATGAGCCTGAAGCCATTCTGCAAATTGGACTGTTATGCAAATAATAATAAATTCTGCCTGTCTTGTTCATCTTCTGATTGCATGATACTAGTAAAAATATTGGAATGGTTGGGTAGATAAAAGCATACAAGCTGAAATTTAATCCAGATAAAATGGAAGTATTGAGAGTTAGGAAAATGCTGACCAGAAGATGGTATACAGCTCGATTTGCATGGAACATTGTTTCTCGAGAAAAACTAAACAACTAGTTTGAGAATAAATAAACAATTTCTTTGAGATGCCTCTTTTTTATTTTCGATCAACTTCGGACTGGTTCACCAACCCCTATTCTATGTAGGGAAATCTGATTTCACGACAATAAGCCATCTGAACTGAAGCCCTTAGCTTACAACTGAAGATTCTGGCAAAGGTGAAGTTCAAATTGGTTTCTCAAAGAAAGAGTGATCAACTTTATATGTACATGGAATCCTGATGGCTAAGCTATTTTGGAGCTTTCTGGGTTTTCAGAATTATCCCCATGAATTGTGGAATCCTCACTCTTGTAGATTAATGTGATAGGAGGAAGAAATAAACTGGAATTGTTGTTGTGGGGAAAATAGGAGGAGGGAAGAGTATTAGATATGTTAGCTGCCGTGAGTTACTTATAAAATAATAAAGATGGGATATAAATTAAATAAATAAATGTTCAGATCATGTTGCACTTCCCAGAATCCAAGTTGGTTGTCTATTTGTTCCTGGGCCCAAGTTTAGGTTCTGATTTTCATTCTTATATTTCTAAATGATTTAGGAGTAGCCTATTTCAACAGTTTTATTACAGGCAAGGAAGAAAAAGAATGACTCCCCTTCCAAGATATTGATATAAGGAGATAAGATCATGGAAAATTAGCAATCTGTGTATACGGAAAATCCACACAAACTAACCAAATTTTAAATGTCACAAGCAACCATCCCACTGCACACAAGAGGAGCTGCATCCAGACCCTTTTCAAAAGAGCCAGAACATACTCACCATCAAGTCACTAAGAAAAGCAGAAGAGAAATGCCTTTTTGATGTTTTCCTCTGCATTGTCTGTCAAAAAAACTTCAATAGTACAATGTTTGTCATCCAAACCCAGACAAAATATATAGCCAACCTCAATGTGGAAAGAAGTCCTGTCATACATCAAAGGAACATCTGAAATGATTGCCAGAATACTGCAATCCCTAGGAATAATGATAGCTCATAAACCTGTTTACATTCAGACAAGTGCTATCGAGGGTCAAAGGCAAAATACAGAAGGAAGACAACAGCAACATGGTATGCAAAATCAATTGCAACTATTGTAACCAGTTCTGTGTTGTATAAATAGGAAGACAGTTGAAAACAAGAACATCAGCTAATAGTCAAACTGCATGACCAAAAATCCCTGATTTCGAACCATATTGACAATGAACAACACTAGTTTGATTGGGAAGGAACAAAAATCATTGGCCATGCTAACACCTGCCACACATGTGAATTTATTGAAGCTTAGTATTCTACAAAAGGGGCAATTAACAAGCATATTGATTTAGATGCAGCATATGAACACATAAGAACCAGACCAATCAAACAGCCAGTCAACAGCAAACCAACTAACTCCTCAGAAATTAAATATATCACTAAACCGATAGCCAGTCATATGACCAACTTACCGCATGAACACACAAGACATACGTAAACTAAAAAGGAATAGAACAAGACACTTCTACTGAAGTCCTGCTGATGATGTTACCTAGCTTGGTAAGGAAACATTTGGGAGCTAAATAGCAAGCTCAGAGAGCAAACCATTGCCAAAATCTAAAACCCAAGCTTACAAGTATTTCCTATTATTTCTATTTCAACAGTATCCAAATGAGCTGCCTGATCCTTAAACACATCTTCTTTCTGTTCCATGAGGAGTTACCAGACTGATAATGTTCTGCCTCTTGAATACTTTCTCCATGGAAATAAATTTGTTGTTGATATTTTAAAGATTTATCCAAGTATGTTCTTCAAATGATATAAACTCCTTCTCACTGTGAAAGCAGAGTACATTTTTATTTATCTACTTATTTTAAAATTGCATACATGTCTCAAATCTGAGTATTTTTGCAAAAGAAAATCCATTTAGTTCAGTGATACTTTCGTACCTAAAATTATGGTTCACTGCATGTGGCAGATGGCAAGTTGCAGAAAGTTGGCCTAAGCACTATTTAATAGCGGCTGTTGACACTTTCACCCTTCTACTTCTTCTAGTGTAGGAAATATAATCAATGCTAACAATCTTCTTGCCATAGAAGCCTGTCTCCTCTTTTGGATGCTGTATACAAGCCAAAGCAAATGTGAAATATAATTTACTTAAACAATAAAATAATAAAATAATTTAAAATATATGTGCATAGAATATATATTGCTTGTATCATTGATGGGCGTGCTCTCTAATCCAGAGCAGTTTTTTGCTCAACAACTGTTACTCAGCTTGATTCTGACATTTTCTTCTTCAAAATCAATGAAAACTGACAAATCATCTGTGGAAGCAAGGTAAAATACTTTGGATTGCTGCTTTTTCATGGCATGAGTACACATGGAAAATAAGCTCAGCATTTTGATTCATTAAGTCAATGAATCAACATATGGTAAAAAAATGACATTCAGAAAGTTCCATTTCAATGTGTACAGTTAACAGTGGAAGATCAAGTGATAGGCCTAACTCAACCTTTTCTGTAGGCAAAAGCACTACAAACTCTGATAAATAGTTCTGGTGAATTAAATGTCTGAATCAGGATATAAAAGGATGAACATGGATTTGGGGGAGGGCATTTTGTTCACTGAAGAGTGATTTGAGAATGAAGAAATGCTTGTGATGCTTTTCCACCTGTCATGCACATGAAAAGACTTTCTGATGACTTGCCACTCCTTTCCTTCCACCTCTTTTCTCAGGATAAATGTCAGTCTGTGCTCCCTTCAAATCCCAAGAAAGAAATACTCAGACTCCATGGGTTAGAGCAAAGTTATCCTTTTACTGGAAAATAAAGTGAAAGCTTCAGATTTAATTCAGAATCTGAGAAATTGGCGCACAGATCACATATACAAAGGAATAGAAATGCTCCCACCCCCCAAAGTCCAAATGACTCTTCCAATTAAAAGTTCTGAATATGATCATGATGATGAGGCTTCTGTCAGTTGACCTTGACATATTTTGATAAAAGTTCGCAGTTGCACAAAAGGGGACAGAAGCTAGCCAAGAAATGAAAAGTTAAAGAAAGGAATCCCCCTCCCCTTGCTAACCCCGCAAAGGAATGCAAAACCCTTCCAGCTTTCTTCCCCTCCAGGTTCCCCCCTCCCTCCGTTGCTAATGACAGCCGAAAGAAATAGATTGGCAGCAGAGAAGCAATAGTTAGGGTGCAGAATATACATATTATGGAAGATATCTTGAGGCTGACAATAAAGCTTTATAAAAATAATAATTAAATTGACTGAGATGAGTAAAAGGAAGAAAGCGAAGAGATAACAGGAAAGTAGAAACACGAAGTAAGATTCTTTTTACAGTTGCTTTAAATTCTCAAGTGAGAACGCCAAACAAATCCTTTAAAGCAGGAGTGGGGTCCGACCGGTATAACTACTGGTTCGGTGATTTTACATTTTGCTATGGAAGGAACCCTATTGTTTTCATAGGACCACAGAATTATAGGGATGGAAAGACCTTGGAGGTCTTCTGGTCCAATTCCCTGCCCAAAACAGGAGACCTTATTGTATCCCAGATAAATAACTGTCCAAAATTTTCTTGAAGACCTCCAGTGATTGGAGCACCCACAATTTGGAGAGACAAGCAGTTCCATTGATTAATTGTTCCCACTTTCAGGAAATCCCTAGTTCTGGGTTGGATCTCTCTTTAAAAAGCTTCCACTCCTTGCTTTTTGTCCTGCCCTCAGATGCCTTTGAAAATGAAGACAACCCCCTCTTTTTTTTATCACAGCCCTTCAAGTACTGGTGAGCAGCTATCTTGCCACCCCTTCATTAGATTAGACATGCCTAGTCCCCTTAACTCTTCATCATACAGTTTAGACCCTTTTTCATCTTTGTTGCTCTTCTCTGCACTCTTTCTAGAGTCTCAACATATTTTTGTATTATGATAACCAAAACTGGACTCACTATTCCAAATGTGGTCTTACCAGTGCAGTATAAAGTGGTTCTAACATTTCATGTGATCTTGATTCTATCCCTCTGTTGATGCAGCTTAGTACTCCATTGGCATTTTAAGAAGCTGCAGCAGAAACTGCTGGCTTATACTTAAGTGGTTGTCCACCAGGACAACTAGATCCCACTCCCAGTTACTGCTGTTGAGCCAGATACCACCTATTCTATATCTGTGTATGTGGTTTTCTTGCCTACGTTCTTTTCCTGCCGCTGAATTGTATTTGTTGGATAGGGCCCACTGTTCAAATCTGTCAAGATCTTTCTAGATATCAAGCCTATCTTCTAAAGTGTGGGCTATTCCCCTCAGTTTGGTGCTATCTTCATATCCTATGAGCTCCCCTTCTTTCCTCTCATTTAATGTTATCATTTTATTTATTTTACTTGATTTTATTTTATTTATTTCCATAATGTATCACTTTCCTTTGGAGCCTGATTTGTGTACTGATGTAGTACACAGATGAGCAGTAAAACAATTTGCACAAAATAATCTGCAATAAAATATAATAAAAAGTGCAAAATATAGATTAGAAAAAATTAAGACAAAAGCTATTAACCAGTGTATTTGAAGGCAATTCTTCATGGAGACCCTGTAAATTACACAGGAAATAACCATTTTAAAGCAATTATTTGAAGCTAGACAGTACAGGAACAAATCATACTTTTCCCAGGATCGTTTTTCATTATATAATCAGAATATGTAATTTGACAGCTTTCTGTCCTCAACTAGCAGTAGGTGCCTACATTTATTTAGCTTGAATAAGAAAATTTAAAGTAATGAATTTCTGTTTATTTACATTATACCAAATGTTGCTACCCCACGCTTAATTTTTGTTACCATATACTTTTTCTATCTATTGTCTGTTTACTTCTATGCATATAACTCCTGATTAAAATTCAGAAAATGATTTTTCTACAGTAAGTGACAGGAAACATGGAGCAAAGAGATAGTCGCTACTCCAACAAACTGAAAGACTCAAGGTCCATCCCACCCCTGAAAGGACCTAATGGCAAAGACTGCAATGACAACACCATCAAAGCAAACCTCTTTAACAACATTCTTTGGCTCAGTATTTGTAAACAGCAATGAATCATGCCCAGTATTTCCTAGTCGAACCACAGACAACTACAACGATCTAATACATATCGATTTTACAGAAGACAATGTTGAAAAAGCACTACGCAATCTAAAACCATCTCTATCTATTGGACCAGAGGGAATATGTGCCTACTTCTTTAAAAAGCTATCCACTGCCATAGCCATACCTCTAAGCATAATCTTTGAAAAATCTTTCAGGACCAGCTCCTTGCCAAAACTATGGTCACAGGCCACGGTCATCCCCATCTTCAAAAAGGGAGACCCCAGCCTAATTGAAAATTAAAGACCAATCTCCTTATGCTGCGTCACCTGTAAAGTCATGGAATCAATTATTAACCTATCCATTATCCTCCACTTTGAGACAAACAACCTACTCTCTAATAAACAATTTGGTTTCAGAAAAAAACTATCCTGTAATCTGCAACTCTTATACTGCAAAAACATATGAACTACACAACTCGATCAGGGCAAAGCAATAGACGTAATCTACATAGACTTTTGTAAAGCGTTTGATTCAGTGGTACATGACAAACTACTCCTAAAACTAAAATCTTATAGTGTCCCTGGACACCTACATAACTGGATAGAAGCATTCCTGTCAAACAGACAACAAATGGTCAAAATTGTCCCCCAAGGCAGTGTTTTAGGACCAACTCTCTTCATACTCTACATAAATGACTCTGTGATCATATTTAGAGCAATTGCGTTCGCTTCGCTGATAATGTAAAGCTATTCAACACCACAGTCAATACTACTACCCTCCAAAAAGACCTTGACTATGTATCAGAATGGTCAAACAAATGGCAACTTCAAATCTCAACAAATAAATGCTCTGTCTTACATATTGGCAAAAAAGAAAATCAGAAAATAAAATACAAGCTAAATAGTCAAGACCTTGCTGATGATCCAAACTCTGTCAAGGATCTTGGAGTACTCATTTCTAATTATCTAAGTGCAAGAGCCCACTGTAACTACATAGCCAAAAAGGCATTAAGAGTTGTTAATCTAATCCTACGTAGCTTCTTCTCTGGTAATATCACACTACTCACTAGAGCATACAAAACATTTGCTAGACCTATACTTGAATACAGCTCATCAGTCTGGAACCCATATGATGTATCTGATATTAATACAACTGAAAAAGTCCAGAAATATTTCACAAGAAGAGTTCTCCGCTCCTCTACTCATTGCAGAATACCTCATGCCACCAGACTTGAAACTCTAGACCTAGAAAACCTAGAATTACGCCGCCTCCGGTCCGATCTAAATATAGTATATAAAATCATACATTGCAATGTCCTACCTGCAAATGAATACTTCAGCTTCAGTCATAACAACACAAAAGCACACAATAGATACAAACTCAATGTTAACCGAACCAAACTTGACTGCAGAAAATAGACTTCAGCAACAGAGTGGTCAATGTTTGAAATACTCCACTAACTGTGGTTTCTTCCCCAAACCCCAAAGACTTTAACCTTAGACTGTCTACTATTGACCTCACCCCCTTCCTAAGAGGCCTGTAGGGGGTGTGCATAAGCGCAGTAATCGTGCCTACCATCCCTGTCCTATTGTTTTTTATTTTTCTTATAAGTATCTATCTCATGTATTCAAAACTATATTCTTATACCTGTTTGTTGTAAGTGATTGACAAATCAAATAAAATGTTAAAAAAATGTAAAATATTCCCACTGATAGGACATGACATTTTCCAAATACTTGATACTAGTCATTTCCAAGCAGAAGTGGAAAGCAGAAAAATGCTTGGAAATAATGTAGAAGTAAAAACAAGGAACCTGCACATTGGGTTAGTACTATAATGTTTCGGTGCAAATACTGTCCAAAGATGGTAGAAAATGTACCTCAGAATTTTGATCAGAATCATCCTTGAAATTAACCTTGAAATTAACTTACCATAGATAAATTAATGAGTAACAATGGAATATTCTGCTGGATCTTTAAGAAGAAATAAGTATAAACCAGGTTTATATTTCTCATATGCATGTTAGTACACTATATTGCCTTACACCTGATTAAAATACACTACATAATGGAACTGTTTGTGATCATGTATATTTGAAGGATTCAGTGATTCTTACTTAAGGTTTTAGAAAGTATGAATGGTAGCTAATTGTTCATCGTACTCTTAATATACAGATAAGAATTATCTACATGTCACCAGTCATATCATGGAGAGATATGTGGCATATCTACATAAAGATTGTCAATGAGGAACAGAAATATCAAGAAGAATGGATGTGATGAAATGGTACATACATGCACTAATCATATGAAACAACTATTGAATGTGAAGACATTAGTAGGAACACAATGCCTTAAGATTATAAGGGAATCTCATTAAATATCTTCAGGTACCCAGACTTTTAGGGCAGGAAAAAATCATGGAGCCTGCAATCACCACAAGAAATTAAACAACTCCGTGAACCATCAGTTATGGGACAGGGCTTCCTGGATCTCTGAAGTTTGGGGCAAACTCCAGACTGGAAAATTAGTCTAACAGCAAGGATGTCTGTATATAGGCCTTATTCAGTTTATAGCAAAAGGGAGCATCAAATAGTATAATATCATCATACAATTCCAGTATATGTTATTGTGTAGAATTGTGTACCCAATTTTTACCACATTGAATTAATAAACTTCTTTTGGAGAACAATGAAGTGCTTGTCTTCTTAGACATTTTACTTTTAGATCTTGGTTAACATGAACAGTAAAAATATTACACTGTTCATCCACTGGCGGCATATGAATCACCACATTGATGAACTCATCAGCACATCGGTCCCTCTCTTTTACTCCAGGAAAGGCTTATTTATAACAAAATGCATCCTTGCTTCCTCATCATGTATCTCATGCATTAAAAATGCAACATTATACTTTGCAATCTGCATTTATTTTATTTGCTTGGTATTTTTTAATTGTACAGAATGTAGCACTTGTCAACAACAGTCCCAGGGCTGCATACACGAAATTTATAAAAGAACTAGCATGCTTTATACTTATAATTTTAAATAAATCCAAAAAATTTGATTCAGTAATTGCTGGAAGAGTATTCAAAGCTGAATTCCTTTCTTTATCGGGTCCAAGACTTTATCGGGTTCAGTCTTTATGCATTCCTCTTGTAAGTATCATCTGATTCTCCTCTTTCCTATTTCTTTTTATGGTCTTCATTGGATTGGAGTCTCAGGTTTTTTAAAGGAAAATCTGGAGAAATATCTGCCAGCAGATATAAAGGGTCATTTCCAAATTGTTATGGATGAGCTGTTGTTGTTGTTTTGTCACAGGACGAATATAAACCTGATAAAGATCTTTCTGAAGTAGATCTAAAGAATGCTATTCGCATTCATCATGCCTTAGCCACAAAAGCCTCGGATTATAGCAAAAAATCCAATGTGCTGAAACTGAAGACAGCAGACTGGAGAGTGTTTCTCTTTCAAGCTCCGTAAGTATCACAGGAAAAATTAGGCAGGATTATTAGAACTTGGGGTGACTTATTTGAGATGTTGTTTTTACACCTTCCAAGGGCGCTGGGGATCTGATGACATCACCATAAAAACTGGGGAGCTTAAATGGAAAATAGGGCATATTCAGCCTCCAGAAGCTTAACTCATCTGTTTCATTCTTAGGTTAATGAAAAACTGAACAATCATCACAACCATTAATTTTGTTTGTAAATTTGAGTGATATGATCTTGGAGACATCTGAGACCTCAAAAATGGGAGCTGAGATCTGTGGATTGTGTCTCCTCAGATATAAGTTCTCTTTTAATATAGCAAAGTCTCACAATCACATTAAGGTTCTTTTTAAATTGACATTATCATCAGATCTTACCGTTCAATAAATGAAAAATATGATATTACTATCAAGCTCTGGGGAAATCAGGAAATTCAGGCATTTCAAGGAGTATAAAGATTGATTGCAAGCTTAAGTTCTCTGCAAGAATCTGACCGACTAGCAGTCAGGGGAAATGAGTGGGAGATAAGAAAGGCATTCAAGCTGGGTTGGATTTAGATCTCTTGTGGTGTGCAAGGACTGATGACATATGACACGTTTGATCCCTCCCTTGGGCTTAGCTTGGTCGTCTCCTACAATTACTATGTAATTAGCATTAGAAGCCATTATCTGAAGGTAATAGTACCATAGAAGCAATTCAGGGCTATACTATAAATACTGTGTAAAATAAAAATATATATAATCAAAGAAGAGGCAGATCTAATCTATAAATTATACATATAATGAAGAGGTAGATCTAATCTATAAATTTCCTGGATTGTAGACATAATCTATCCTCTTCAACATTAAAACAAAAAAGAATATAAATCTCAACATAATTGTCAGGTTTCATAAATTGTCCAGACAAATTGTAGCTTCTCCCTTGTAATGAAGAAGTGGTAATAATCTAGGTCAGTGGTTTTCAACCTTTTCTTCACCACAGACCCCCTTTTGTGACATGGACCCCCCCAAGACTTAATTCAAGATTTAAATCATAACATTTCTTCACGTCTTTACAGACCCCTGGGATGACATCACACCCATGCCCAGGGTTTTGTGTACCACAGGTTGAGAACCACTGACATAGGTTAAAAAAAAATGCAAGTCTAAGCCTGTGGCTGAAATAGTAAACCCTGTTGTTTGCATCCTGAAAACGATGAGTTCTTTCTTGATATGTTTATATCTGTTTGCTTATTCTGATTCAATGAAAGTCATTTTTTTCTTATTGTTTCAATGGCAACCTCTGTAATCTACCCTATCCAGGTCCCCTTTGTTGCTCCTTTCCTGTATTTCCTTGTATTGCAATTGTCGATTAAGTTCATTTGTGTTGATGTTATTCTGTGAACTGTGTGGGGAATCATCTAAGAGGTTAACTTTAATGAAGCCTCATCAAAAGGAGCTAATATTTTCAACATTGCAAAAATTGGTTCCTGTACATATCAGAAAGAAAAACCTGAAGTGGCACAAAAAGGAGCATGGCATAATCTCGTATAATCTGTAACAAGAGACAGCAGCAGATGCCAGCATATGGTCAACCTGAGAACTTCATTAGGAGACTATCAAAGTAGACCAGGGTTATAATCTTGATAAGCAAATTGGAAAACAACATTACAGAAGGTGGCTGTGGCAATCCATTACTGCTCCATTGCCAAGAAACCTACATGTAATCAGCCTTTAGAACTCAACTTGAGGAAACCTCTATCTTTTAAGAAGAATGCAAAGTAAAAGGATTAATTAGTGATGTGAAAGAGAAAGGCAGCGATATGATAAGTCAGTTTAGTACTAATCATCAGTTCTCCTTTTCATACCAGAGGTGGTATTCAGCAGGTTCTGACCAGTTCTGGAGAACCGATAGTGGAAATTTTGAGTAGTTTGGAGAACCGGCAAATACTACCTCTGACTGGAGATTTTACGCCCACCAAGCCACACCCACAGAGCCAGTAGTTAAAAAAAAAAATTAATCCCACCACTATTTCATACTAATGGCACAGTAAATGTCTTTCTCTCTGGGTGTTTTATGTTTCTGACCATTTGACTTTCAATGCTGCCTGCTTTCCATAGAAGTAAAGGAGAAATGCTGTCATGGATCCTGAGAATCAACTTGGTAGCTGCCATTTTTTCTGCCCCAGCATTTCCAGCTGCTATTTGCTCCATGAAGAAGTTCTGCCGGCCTCTTTTGCCATCTTCATTAACTAAACTCTGTCAGGTAAAACTGAAATGTGTCATAGGGAGGCCTGGAATTCAGGCAAGCACTGAATGAAACATGCATTTTCTTTGCAAGAGCAGGATTTGCAACACAAATTATAGAAGGCTCCAAACTCAAATGAAAGAAGGCAAGTAATTTCTGCTCCCTCTTAACATGCATTGGCTGGTCTGTTTTGTGATGAAGGCAGGAGGCAGTTAGCTGAAATATTGCCAGACCTAAGAGGAGTTTCTTTTCCGTATCATATGTGACTTATGCCCTGTTTATTTAAAATACTTATAACCTGCCTAAAATAACTATGCTATACTATGCTGTGCTATATTATGCTATGCATATTATATAATTTGAAACAGCAAGAAGAATACATTTTGAAATATCATTTTTGAAATCAATCAGACACACACATTTGTTAAAATAAAATGGTTTATTCTACAGAAGGGATGAGTTAACATTTTTTTCTCGTATCAGGAAGAACAGCTACAGTCCCATGAGAATAAAATGAGGCAAATTACAGATGAATTAACTGAACATAAACTACATCCTGTAGTGAAATGTCTGAAGTCAAAAGAGGCTGAAGAATATTGTTTGAAGGAACATTACTTAATATTTGAGGTGAGTGTTCTATCGCCTACTGTAGTTGGCAAATGATAGCTGTCAGTAGAAGTAATGAACTCGATGAATTTTTGGACGTGCACAAAAGTATCTGACAAAATAATCTACTTCCATCCTATGATCAAGCAAAATGTATTTCCTAGCTAAGAAAGGAAGTTATGTCCTTTCAGGATTCACTATATTTTCTCTAGAGGAATCAGGAATAATTCTCAACTGTAAAAGACATAAATATACCTGTGATTTGCACAGTCCGTGCAGCCTTATTGTTTTTTATTGCACATTTCCTAAATAATTTTGGGTCAGATAAATATGTTTCATTCTATTTTACTGCCCTCCACAGAAAAACCGATATGAGACATATATCAACCTCTTATGTGCAAAGATAAAAGCTGGGACAGATGACGTGGAAAGAATTGAAGCCAACCTCTTCACAATGGAGACCCAGGATATTTCTTTGAGGAAGACTTGTTCCAGTCCTTCTATAACCCAAGGGCAGTTGTCTGTTGAAAGTAGTAAGGCAGAAAAAGACACTCTAGAGCCAAATATTTCACACACAGGGAGTCAGTAAGAGAGAGCTGGTTCTCCTTATCTGCAATCCGTGAGCACAATAATTTCTCAGATATAGAGTTACTTCAATAGAAAGAATTCAAAGGTGTTTTGGTTTACACTAATTCTATTCTGGTGCTTATGTTTTTGGAATTAGGCCGCCCGTATTGGTTTTCCTGAATATGCAATAAAAGGGCAAAGTTCCCATAGAAGGGCTTTGTGAGTATCTGCATTTTCCAATGAACAACATGTGTGAAACTAACATGGGAACCCAACTGAATTAATTTCTGTTTTTTTTAAAAAAAACTATGAGTGAAATGGTAGTTTCACAGCCCTTGCAATAGTCTTACAAAGAAAACAGTGAGAACACAGTGGGAAGATTTTTATTCATTGCTGATAAGAGGTTCTGGACTGGACAGGGTATCTGTTGAATCACATTTCCGCATGAATTGTAAAAACTATATTACTATACCTTCCTACTGCCAAACAGGTGTAGTTGGTTTCAGATATATAAACTTGCAATCTAACATAGGCCAAAACAATAGCAGGAATAAAATTCCTTTAATATACAGGGAACTCTTAGCAAGACTAAGTAATGTTTTGAAAAGGTAATAGTTTAACTTTTTTTTCCTTTCTATTTCTAACAAAAATCCATCTGAATTTGCTGCAGTAAAAGTTGCTGTTGCTATGCTCTCAGCATCTGTACATAGCCAATTCACAGTTCTTGTTCCTGTTCCTTCTGCTTCTTCTTCCTGGCCATCCAAGCATCTGCAAGATAACCTCTGTGTGTGATGACCGTAGAAAACTGAGTTGCAGTCACAGATAGTTGTACGAATTCCATTTTGCTGTAAGCATAAATATACTTGCATAATGGGAGGTGCTTCTGTTCCTTTCTTGCTGTGATGAAAGTGGTTTTTAACACCTCCAGCACTTTATTTATGGATTGATTCATCATCATCTTTTTTTCTATACATTTTCCACAGTCAATCAAGTTCCAGTTTTAAAGGATCTTGTAGCTGCTAATTACAGTAATTTACAGTTTATATTTTTGCAGCTTTTTAAAATAAAGATAATAAAGAGATTTCTTTGGATTCTCACAGCTTTGGAGAATTTATAAATTATTGAGTTTCCATATTTCTTACCACCAAGGATGCTACTCTTTTTGTCACCAAATTTTTAACCATCATTTTTGTATAGTTTTATAATTTTATTTGAGAGAATGCACTAAGAATTATGTACAAATAAATACTAAAACTGTTAATAAAGAAAATTCATTTAAAGCTCTATTTGGTGTTTTCATGATTTTTAACTATTCAGTAAAATATTTATCCTTATTTAATGATTCTTTGGAGAGATATACTGAAAGAGGGAGTGGTAATATTCACCCAATTTTAGATGTAGTAACCAAATAGAGGCAGGCTGGCAATAAAGGAATAATAACTTCTAGTGATGAATACTGCTGATACAGAATACAATGACATTTCTCTTTTTGGCTCAGTTGACTGAGATTCCCATTTGTAATTAAATTATTCCATTTTGTGTAATTTGCAGATCTGGTAAAAATCAAAATCAAAATCATTAGTAAAATGTTGATAAATACAGAAACTAAGACATGTAGCATTCCACTTTATACCTTCTTTCAATTTGATAAGGAATGATTGATGAATGCCTCTTGGCTATGATTTTTAGATAGCTATATATTTACTTGTCATGCCATTCAAGTAGATTTAATTAGCTCCATAATTAGAATGCCATGGGTTACTTAGTCAAATGCTTTGCTCAAATTAACAAGCATTGTGTCTATAGCATTTCCATAGTAAGTTAGTCGATTGAATATGAGATAATGTTATTCTCCATGATTTGTTTTTGAGAACAGTTTATTTCTGATAAATTACCATAGAGTTTTCATGGAATGTAAAGTTCACTCTCCTTACATTCTGGTATAGAATCTTTGCAGGTATTAATGTCATTGTAAGTGGATTACAAATCCTCCCTTGTTTTTTTCTGAGACACGACAATTTCCTTCCTCCACTCTCCTAGTGCCATCCAATTCTTTCTCTCAAATAGAAACTTTCAGCCATTGATTTATTAATGGGACATTCCTCAAATAATTCATATGTTCCTTAGTAATATTCTTTATTTTAAAAAAGGGGGAATTGAAATACCGTAAACTTGGAAACGTACCAAACATATTCTAATTCTGGCAATTTTAAATTCAAGATATTGCTATTGTTGTTGACAGTTCAAGCTCTTGACTGGCAACAAGCTGATCTAAAATTATATTGCAACTTACTTGCCCATAAATGTATCAACTGCTCAGTAAAGGCAGCAATACTAAGAGGCAATGAAAATTACTTATTTGGTTTTAATATTTGATAAATGTTTATCAAATAATTATGAACAACACTATGAAGAGCAGAACTGAAACCATCTCCGGGATCAAGTAAGTTGTATCCAAGGAACTTTCTGCCTGAAACCAAATACAGTAGTTCCTGAGTGATGAATATAACTGTCAGGCTACTGAACTTTTCCTATTTCTATCAATAAGAATGAACTTCTGAAATCTAGGTGTTTCAAAAGGAATCCTTTATTGAGATGAGACAATTCAAGTAGGGATTCAAAAGCAGCAGCTAACTTCTCCCAGGCATGCAGTGATAGATAAGGGAGTTTAGGACCCTTCCCCTTTTCTTGATGTGTATTTTGTAAAACAAAAAATCAACATGCTAATTCCCCCTCCCCTCTTCTGAGAACGATCTTCTGAAGGGATTTCTCAGGAAACGTCTCCTGGCTGGAATTTTTATGGTCCCTTCTCTTTTGCTGTCTCTTCCAGAGGTGACAGGTTTCTGGGGCATCTGGTTTCAGTCTCTCAGGTGTATATCAAGGGTAGGTTATACAAATTCAATATAAGATTGAATATATCCACGTTACATCAAAAAAGGATTTCTTTTTCCAACTTCCCTCCCCCCTTCTTCCATTGAAGAATGGCAGATACATGGATCTGACAGTAACAGACCCTATCCATTATGGTCATAAAGTTAATTTAATAACTTTAAATGAATAAATCCCATCCTTCCACTCTCCAATGCATTTGTCAATAGAATGCATAGGTTAAGTGCACATGAGGTATCTCAATGGTGGAGAAGATCATGGTAGGCCTGGTGCAGGGAAAGACCACCTGCCTCTGGCCACCCAAAGCCTTCCTGTACCCATTGAGAGATCTCATGCTACCCTTTCCAACCTTAGGATCCCCATAGTTGTTTTGGCCTTCTCCACACTTAGTGGAGAGCTATGTGGAAGAAAAACAGATATCTTCTCAGAAATCCTGGGAAGAGATGAAATATGATACAGCTGGAGGTCCTCTGTCTCTTGCTTCAAAAACGGAAAGAAAATCCAGCCTAGTCCATTGTACAGCAATATTTGGAAAACTATAAGCACATAATATATGGTCTGTAGGAATTTTAAAAAGGAGACGATAATTTTGGGAAGTCAGAATGGACTTCTCAAGAAGAACAGACTAATTGATACACTTCTTTCCTCTATCACCTAATGCAATCTCTCTTTCTCACACACACACACAGAGTGAGAGAAAAAAGAGAGGGAGGGAAAAGTTTGATTAGACTATTGGCAAGTGCTTTTTGTAGCCAAGGATACAATGAATTTGATCCTGGAAATGTAAACTCATTAAAAATTTGAATTCCAAAACAATGTTCCTATTCAATTCTATCCTCAATTCCACTCATTCATCCTGCTCTTTTAGAATTGTCTTATCCAGATAGAATTCTCCTTTCATTTAGGAGAAGTTTGAACTAAAGCATTTTATGCTTCACTGAGCATACAATTGGTATACCGTGGTATACAATTCCTCTCACAGAACCCTACTTTTCTTTGTTCTGAGTTTATTAAAATCCCCCTTTAATGTCAAATGGACTTACAGTGCATTCACAAAGTATTCTGACTCCCGTCACTTTTGTCAATTTTGTTATGCTGCAACCTGATTTTAGTTGTTGAAATTCATTTTTTTCTCTCATTAATCTACACTTAGTACCCCATAATGACAAAGTGAAATTTTAGAAATGTCTGTAAATTTATTAAAAAGAAAAAAAAAAACCTGAAATATCACATTGGCATAAGTATTCAGACCCTTCACTCAGTAGTTTGTTGAAGCACCCTTGGCAGCAATTACAGCCTAGAGTCTTTCTGAGTATGATGCAACAAGCTTTGCACACCTGGATTGGGGGATTTTCTTGCAAATCCTCACAAGCTCAGTGAGGTTGGAGGGTGACCATAGATGGACAGCTATTTTAAGGTCTCTCCAAGAGGTTCAATAGGGTTCAAGTCTGGGCTCTGAGACATTCACAGAGTTGGAAAGTGAAACTTTGGCTCAATTTGAGGTCCTGAGCACTGTGAAACAAGTTTTCACTGAGGATATCCCTGTACTCCATTCAGCTTTCCCTCAACCCTGAGCACTCTCCCAGTCCCTGCTCCTGAAAAATACCCCCACAGCATATGCTGCCACTATGCTTCACTATTGGGATGGTATTGGGCAGGTCCCTGGTTTCCTCTAGACATTACATTTAGAATTGAAGCCAAACAGTTCAATCTTGGTGTCCTCAGTCCAGAGAATCTTGTTTCTCACAGTCCGGAAGTCCTTCAGGTGCTTTTTTGCAAACTCCAGTGGACTTTCATGTGCTTTACACTGAGGAGAGGCTTCCGTCTAGCCACTCTGCCATAAAAATCAGATCAGTGGAGGGCTGCAGTGATTGCTGTGCTTCTGGAACTCTGCTCATCTCCAAACAGGATCTCTGGAGTTCAGTCAAAGAGACCAATGGGTTCTTGGTCACTTGTTTTACTAAGGCTTCTCCCCCCCTCCCCATCCCAACTGCTCAGTTTGACTGGGCGACCAGCTCTCGGAAGAGTCCTGGTTGTGCCAAATTTCTTCTATTTGAGAATTATGGAGGCTACCGTGCTCCTAGGAACCTTCAGTGCAGCAGAAATTTTATTGTAGCCTACCCCAGATCTGTGCCTTGCAATAATCTTCTCTGAGCTCTGCAGGCAGATCCTTTGGCCTCATGGCTTTCACTCTGCTCCAGTATACATCGTCAGCTATGAGGCCTTTTATAGAGAGGTGTGTGCTTTTCCAAATCATGCCCAATTTAATTTACCACAGGTGGACTGCAATCAAGGTGTAGAAACATGTCAGCAATGATCAAGAGAAATGGGAAGCACCTGAGCTAAATTTCACATATTTTTGCAAAGGATCTGAATACTTATGCCAATATGATATTTTATAAATTTACAGGCATTTTTAAAATTCTGTTTTCACTTTGGCATTATGGGGTACTTGGGTGTAGATTAATGAGAAAAAAATAAATTTCAACAACTGTAGAATCAGGCTGCAGCATAACAAAATTGACAGAAGTGAAGGGGTCTGAATACTTTCTAAATGCACTGTATATTGATAGAAGCATGTGCTATTTGTCTTAAAATCAAAAATCCCATGGTCACTTTCTGTGCAATATTCCTGCTATTTCACTTCCTCAGCTAAATCTTCTCTATTGGTGGGAGCCAAAATTAGCTCATTCTCTTGGGCCATCCTCCATCTTCACAAGGAGAAAGTCAGCAACCTAAATCATGAAAAACCATGCTTGGAAGAACTTGCCTCTCAACATATTTTAGGATAATTAAACTCACTCTTCCAAAGCTCTTATAAATTGTGCTTCTTTGTTCTAGAGAAGCATGCAAAAATGAAATGGCAATTGTCAGAAAACATGACCTTAAAAATCAGGTGCTGTTGACAAAACATATGTTGCTGTTAAACAAAATAATATGCTGTTGAAAAAACATAATATTTTAAAAAGTGAAAAATAGTTCCTGTTGTCTTTATAAATGAAGATTACTGCAAGCTTCAAGCAGACTGCCTTAATCAGGGTGCTTCATATTCATTTCAGAACAAACTGAAACTGTTGAATCCTGTTTGGTGAGTGTTATGTTCTGCGCATGGGTGCAAGGAGCGGAGACGAGGCAGTGACAGTGAACTTCAACTCTTTATTAAGCATACTGAACAGAGCAAAACCCTAGGGCAGCAGCAGCCCTTATATAGGGTTGGCTGCTGACCTATTAGCCAATGAGAAACATGGAAGTGTTAAACCCTTGAACCAATGAGAGTTGGCCCGTTAACAGCCAATCAGATGTCCCAGAAAGGACCAATCCGATATCGCTATTATCGGCCAATCAGAAGTGCAGGGTTAGAACCCTGCTTTTTCTTAAGGTTGTTAAACTTTATTAAACGCCTTTATTAGTTCATAACACCCCTTCCCCCTAGGTTCCATTTGAGGGGTGCGGTGACATAATCCCGTAGATATGCAGGTTGTTTTAACTGTCTTTTAGATTTGCGCTGTCCCACCAGTTCCTGTCTGTAGTCCGGTTTCAGCGGGATGTTTTTTAATTTATCTGGTACAGGCAGTTCCGCATGCTCACTAGATGACTTGGTGCCACTAATTCTGTCGTTGTTGTCCTCCGATCTCTGCGGGCTCGCCTCCGTTGAGGTATTCCTCTTTGGCGAGGCCATCCCTCTCCCTGATTCTTCTTCATGTAACGCGCCCGGCTGCTGACTTTCTTTGATTCCGCTTTCCACCATCTCGAATTCAGTTTCTTCGACATCCCCTCCCCTCTAAGTTTGAGAGTCACAGGAGTTGTGGGAACTGGGTTGTAGCCTAGAGCAAAGCTGATCTATATGGCTTTTCCATATTTTTCTGACCCATGCTTGCACACGGTACAATCTGGGCCCGGTGGTTTGAGTTACGATTGCTTCAACCCATAATGGTTCACTGGAAAGGATTTTAGTGAAGACTAAGTCGCCTACCATGAACTCGTGGCATTTTCCGCTAGATCCACATGGTTTCTCTGGCACGTAGGACGGGTGGAGCCGGTTGAGGTGGGAACGGAGCTTGCATCCCATCAACAGTTCAGCTGGAGTCTTGTTGGTGACACTGTGCGGGGTGATGTGTTGGAGTAGGAGTATTCTGTTTAGTTTGTCATCAATGTCCCCATAGTCCATTCTGGGGAGAGTTTTTTTAACAAATTGGACCATGCGCTCGGCCCTGCCATTGGCCACAGGGTGCGCCGGCGAGGTTAGCACATAGCGGATACCCCGGTCCACTAAGTATTGTTCAAACGCCAGGGCGGTGAACTGGGGTCCGTTGTTGGAGACTAGAATGTCTGGCAGCCCATGCGTTGCGAATAGCCTATTCAATTTGCGGATGACTGAATCGGTTGTAGTAGTCTTCATCTTGTGGATTTCGAGCCAGTTGGAATAGGCATCCACTGTTAGGAGGAATGTATGTCCCTTAGTAAGTCCCGCAAAGTCAACGTGGATGCGGGACCATGGCCCCTGGGGGGTTTCCCACTCCGTTGGAGTTGCTCTCGGTGGGGCACTGCTGACTTCTTGGCACTTTAGACAAGTCTTTACCCAGGCTTCGATCTGCTTATCGATGCCTGGCCACTACGCATAGCTTCGTGTGAGCGCTTTCACATGCACGATGCCGGAGTGACCATCATGCAATGTTTTCAAAACTGCTTGTTGTAACCGCTCTGGGACGACGACTCTGTCTCCCCATAGGATGCAGCCTTTTTGCGAGAACAGTTCTGTTTGCCGGTTTCTGAAAGGGGTGAAGTCGTCAGGGGTTTGTCCTACTGGCCATCCTCGTTCGACCCAGCTGAGGACTCACGCCAGGACAGGATCACGTTTTGTTTTGATAGCGATGTCTCTGGCTGTTAGCGGCGGTGAATGTAGGGTTTCAATCTGGAGTGTCGCAAGGGTTGGAGCTGGGTCGTCGATGGTTTCCGGAAGTGGGGCATGGCTCAATGCATCAGCATGGGGAATGGCTTTCCCCAGGTGGTGTTGTAATTTATAGTTGTACGCAGCTAAGAACTCCGACCATCGAGTCATTCTAGGTGACAATATATAGGGGGTTGGCTTGTCTCCCGCTATAACCCCCAGCAAAGGTTTGTGATTGGTAATAATAGTAAAAACTCATCCATACACATATTCATGAAACTGTTTCACAGCAGATACAACAGCAAGAGCCTCTTTGTCAATTTGGCTATAGTTACGTTCAGACTTCGATAAGGTCCTTGAAAAATAGGCAACAGGGGCCTCACTACCATTTGGTAACACATGACTCAAAATGGCTCCTACTCCAAACGGTGATGCGTCACATGTAATTGTTAAAGGCAAAGTCTCATTATACTGCATTAAAACAGCATCGGAGGTTAGTAAGTTTTTCACTTGTCGGAATGCGTGCTCCTCTCGGTGTCCCGAGACCCAGGTTGCTTTTTTGTCGAGAAGTCTATGTAGGGGCTCAGCTACAGTCGCTTTCTGGGGCAAGAAGATGTTGTAAAAGTTAATGAGACCCAGGAAAGCTTGGAGGTCTGTCCTATTCCTGGGTCTTGGGGTGTTTTTGATCACTTTTAGTTCGCTATTAGTGGGGTGAATACCTTGCTTATTGATTAGGTACCCCAGGAACTCTACTTTATCTGTACACAGTTGACATTTATTTTTTTTTAACCTTTAGGCCGGAGTCTTTAAATTTCTGGAGAACCATTTTAAGACGCCTTTCTAGTACTTCTCTATTCGGGGCCGCAATTAAAACGTCATCAAAGTATGGCACGACCCCCTTGATCCCTTGCAAGAGTCTCTCCATCAGACTTTGAAAAATCCCTGGGGCTATGCTCACTCCGAATTGGAATCGGTTGCATTTAAAGGCGCCTCAGTGCATAACAATAGTCTGTGCTTCCGCGGTTTTTTTATCTACAGGCAGTTGTTGGTACGTCTGTGCTAAATCCAATTTAGCGAAGACTTTTCTGCCCCCCAGGAAATGGAGAAGGTGTTGCACCACCGGCACCAGGTAAGCGTTCTGTTGAAGGGCATGATTAAGGGTGGCCCGGTAGTCCCCACAAATCCTTAATGATCCATCCGGTTTGATGGGTGTTACGATTGGGGTTTCCCAACGGGCGTGGTCAGTTGGTTCTAAAACACCCTGGGCTATTAATTTATCGAGCTGCTCATCAATCTTTGGTTTTAGGGCAAAAGGTACCCGACGAGGCTTAAGGCAGATGGGGGCTACTTCAGGATTAAGGTTAAATGATATCGGGGTCCCCTTGTACTCACCTAGTTTGTCTGCAAAGACATCTTAGAATTCCTGGACGAGGGCCTCCTCCCAGTTGTCGCTTCTAGTTTGGTGAATGCCGGCTACCTTGATCCTGAGTGGGGCGAACCATTGAAGGCCTAACAAACTAGGCCGGTCGTGGTCGACGACGGTCAGCGGTAACGACGCAGTACGATTTTTGAATGATACTTGGTCTTGGCTGGATCCTTGCTTGCTTCTACAGACCTTCCTGATGTGGCCTCTTTTCCCACAGGAATGGCAGAGCGCGTTGAGGAATTTGCAGTCTGATTGTGGGTGGTTTGCCCCACAACCCGCGCATTGGTGCGGTAATCTACGATTCCGCTGGTTGTGTTGGTCGCGTTTGGACTGGAGCCGGTTGACCTCCTCCTCCTCACTTTCTGATGGAGATTTGAGGTCCTCGTGGTGGGTCGCTGTTGTGTGTCTCTCTAGGCAAGGTGAGGTATCGTTGGCGAGTTGACGGAGCGGTGCATTGGTGCGGCGCATTCGGGCAGCCGACTTCCTGGTTGCTTCTGTGGCAGTAGTGTCTTTGGCCCCTTTGGCCATGATCTTGCTCTGCGCCGTTGGGTCATCTAATCCCAGAACTATTTGGTCTCTCAGAGCTTCTTCGAGGTCTGCAAACCCACAGAGGCCTCCCAGGTTCCGGAGGTCTGCAATGAAATCCGCGACGCTCTCTCCTTTCCGTTGGTCCCTCTGGTAAAACTCATGTCTTCAGACAAGCGTTGGTACGGTGGGTGCATAATGGGCCCGTAGAAGGGGTGCGAAGACGTCGCAGTCCATGGATTTCACCTCAGCTGGTTTCGATAATGCCTTGGCCATCTTAAAGACAGCAGGCCCACAATGGGTCAGGAACACTGCTCACTTTTTTCCCGTAGTTGCATCCTTCAAGTTGTTGCTCTCCAGAAACATCTGGAACCGGTCTATGTAGGAGTCCCAGTCTTCTTGTGCCTGGTCAAATGGAGCGGGTGGTATGGTGCCGCCGGACATGGTTTCCGTTGTCGATGCACCTTCAGCCACATGCTCTGTTTGGTGCTCTGTAGTGTTCAGTCAGCTCTGATGTCTCTGCATCCCACCCTCGTCGCCAGTGTTATGTTCTGCGCATGGGTGCAAGGAGCGGAGACGAGGCAGTGACAGTGAACTTCAACTCTTTATTAAGCATACTGAACAGAGCAAAACCCTAGGGCAGCAGCAGCCCTTATATAGGGTTGGCTGCTGACCTATTAGCCAATGAGAAACATGGAAGTGTTAAACCCTTGAACCAATGAGAGTTGGCCCGTTAACAGCCAATCAGATGTCCCAGAAAGGACCAATCTGATGTTGCTATTATCGGCCAATCAGAAGTGCAGGGTTAGAACCCTGCTTTTTCTTAAGGTTGTTAAACTTTATTAAACGCCTTTATTAGTTCATAACAGTGAGGTTTTGTAAAAAAGGAAGGCACCATGTATATTTTTTGAATTAGGCTTGAGTTGTTTTTGTCATTTATTTTATTTTAGATATTTTGACATTTTAGAAAAGGAAAAAAATAGCCAGATGCTTAACAGAAGCCATCATAGCATTCTGCTGCACCATTTAACTATTCTGTTAGGAGGCTACAACAATCAGCAATGCTCTGGAAAAGATTGCCCTGCAAACCACAGAATTCTGGAAATGTATGAAGTTTTCTTCCAGATAGTGGAAAGCCAAGTTCTCTCTATTCCATGCCCTTGCTTTCTAAATATGTACTTTTATCTTTAAAGAGCATATGAAAAAGATTTCATAGAAGAAAGGATAATGGATGCTGCATAGCTACTGATGAAATGAAATAAGAATATTCTTAGATGTGAAGGGAATTGTTAATAAGGAATAAGTAAGTAAATTGGTGAATGGGAGAACAAGGTAAGTCTGTTTCTATGCTGAAACTCTGGCTTACATTGTGCTATAAAGGAAATTTATCTTGCAGCAGAACATCTCAAGCAATATTTTGAGCTCTATTTCTTTATATAATACAATTCTCACAGCTTTGTATTATTCAAGAAAAAAGTCCTTTTCTATTCACTCACAATCACATGTCTGTGGAGATTCTCAATCATTCAAGTCATGGTTGGCCCAAAGGTGCTTTTCAAAAGATAACTGGGCTTTGTTTTTTCCTTGACAATGTTTCACTTCTCACCCAAGAAGCTGAACTAAAGAAATTTCTTGGATGAGAAGCAAAATGTTTTCAAGGACGAAACAAAGAACAGCAATAGCACTTAGATTTATATACCACTTCACAGTGCTTTACAGCCCTCTCTAAGCTGTTTACAGAGCATTTTGCCCTCAATAATCTGGCTCCTCATTTTACCAACCTTGGAAGGATGAAAGAAAGTCAGTTGCCTTTTGAAAAACACCTTTGGAACACTCACAATCATAGTTATCACAATCACAGGTACCGACATGCAATACAACTCTGTAAATCATTACCAGGAGACAAAAGGAAGGAGCATGTCCATAGGAGTCTTTCTTATATATTTCATTTCCTGGACTTGGAGGACATTGAGTCAATAGTTTCCCCTTTCATTATGGAGAGAGCCAGAAGGAAAAGAACAATTTACAGAAGAAGTGAAAGAGTATATGATAAAATGGGCTAAGAACTATAACATTATGTAATACTTTAAAATAATTTAATATGATGCACCATTGGTATGTAATTCGAGAAAAATTATCCAGATTGCATAATCTTATTTCAGATGTATAGTATGTTGGAAATGGGGGCAATTACCATATATGCCCAAATGATTAAAAAGTAATTTTATCATGTCTGGTGGACTTATAAAAAAGCTAGGAAATATTGGGTTCAAATGTACACATGGGTATTTGTATGCAAATAATAATAATAATACAAAGAATGTTAAAAGCTAATGTTCAATTGAAACTAGAATTGTTTTTGCAGGAATTAATGAACAGTTAGAAAAGGACATGAAAGACTATTCTTATGTAAGAATACCACTTCAAGACTATCATATGCACTCCTTAATTGAATGAAACAAAAGTAAAGGCACAATTTATTGTTTTAATTTCTGTGGTAGGATAGAAATTATGCTCTGAAAAAAAGGGAAATAATAATTAGAAATGGAGTATATCTCTTTAAAGAAAAAAGGAAGTTCAAACCTAAACATCTTTTTGTTTACAGTATATGTTTATATATACAGTATCAGCAGGGGTGGGATTCAAAAATTTTAACAACCGGTTCTGTGGGCATAGCTTAGTTGGTGGGCATGGTTTGGTGGTCATGTGACTGGGTGGGTGTGGCCAACTCAACATCACTCACGTCAAAGGGCGCTTCTCCTCGCCTGGCCTCTCATGACAGTGGGGATGCTGCAATGGTCATAAGTGTGAAAAACAGTCATAAATCACTTTTTCCAGTGCCATTGTAACTTTGAATGGTCACTAAATGAACTGTTGTAAATCAAGGATTACCTGTACAAAAATACAAAAAGCTTCTTTGCTTGCAAAAAGCTGCCCTAAATGGCAATCATTAGATTAAAAATACCTGCAAATCAGTTACAAATCAGGCAAGGTGTCAGAACACCTTGAGGAATTAAAATAGTTAAAATGCAATGATAATTATCAGCAGCAACTCTTGCTCATAAAGTGAAACCCTTTTGCAGAGAGGTCATTTAAACTCCCCAGAAAGAGCACACTGACAAGAAGCAATCCTTAGATCCATTTGCACCACTTAAAGATACCAGCTGGTCTCACTTACCTCACAAGATATCCTAAGGAAATCATCCAGATTTAAGGAAAGGTCACATGCCCCACAGAAAGGCAGTAAAAAAATCAGTGCCAAGCTTGCATCCTGCCTCCTAGAAGTACACCCCAAAAGGACAGTGCCAGATACCACTAAAGCAGTGAAGGAAGACCCCCTCCCCAGATAGAAAAAGAAACCATGAGGCAGGAAAAAATTCAAACACAATACAAATAATTAAATCACAACAGTAGCTGTTGCTTGTTAAACCAATTACCAGAACAAATAGACACAGGAACTAGCCAGATTTTCTGTATCCAGTTTCTTTTCAGGAACAGAGGTTAATCTTTTTCCTTCCAAACAAAGCTGAATAGGGAAAATTATCCTATCAATAAACACAGGATTAAACATCACCAAGCACAGAATTAAAAGTCACCAAAAACCAGTTTTAGACTAAAACTCAGAAAGGGTATGTAAACTCATGTTTGAATATCAGTCTTTCTAGCTAGCTAAGAAGACTTGCTGAATGTCACTCATCTTGATTCCCTGTCACTAAAAGCTTTGTTTCATTATTCAATTATTTCTTTGAAGTGCTGATCGTTGCATGAAGGCTGGAAGTATTTCCAGGGGAGTATTTCCTTCCAACAGCAGTGTAAAAAGCTTAAAACAACCCTTCCCCTTTAAGAAAGTATCAAGAAAGAAACCCTCCTTCAGTAAGTCTAGGCATACTGTCAAGAATGTAATAAGGGTAAAAAAAACAAAAGGAGATTTCTTTTAAATACTGGTTCTCCAAACTGTTTAGAAAGTTAACAAGGGGTTCTATAGAACCGGTCAGAACTGGTAAAATCCCACCCCTGAGTATCAGGCACATTCTCTGATGGATCAGTGACTCATTCAATAGATTGCTGATGTAAACAGAGAATGGGAAAAAAATTGAGATTCACTGTATTGGATCCAGAAGTTTTAATTTTTTCCAACTAATATATAACGTATCAAGATTTGCAAATTATTTTGGATAATGAAATACTAAATGAAGAATACTAAAGGAATCTTATGAATTTGAATAAAAACAATAACATTTAAATAAACAACCCAATCATATGCATGTTTATTTAGAAGTCAACCCATCCATCGAGCAGAATTTACTGACAAATAAATTTGCATAGGATTGTAACATTTATGAAAGTGCAAATTTATGCTCATATGGGACAAAGTGTTCTAACATTACAAATCACTTTTTCAAAGATAAGTTTTCCAGGTGTTTTAGACTGAAATTCTCCAAATATTGAACATGATGGTTGGGAATTCATGGAGTTGTGATCAACAACCTTTGGAGGGTATAGAATTATCTACACGTAGATATTTATTGATGGGTCTGGACTCAGTTGGTTTAATCAGATGATCATTTTAGGTTAGAAAAATCAAGCATCCAAAGTGAAATTCCCAGTAACATGAATAATTTGAGATTACCCTCATTCTATTTTCTCTCTCACTACCAAATGTAAAATTGATTTTATAATCATTGTAGCCATTTCTTATTTTTATTTATAGTATTAAAAAATTCAAGTGTTAAACAGTCAAGAATTCTAACATCCAGACAATCCAGAGCAAAATTTTACAATCTTTTTTATGACAAAGTAGCAGCTTTTCTACTGGACCTTGTTAGGCATTAGGAACAAAGGATTTAAAATACTTTATTGCTAAAAAGTAAATGAATACAACTGTATTTTGTCTTTTCAGTTCTAGGTTCTCCATGCACCCAATTTATAGTATTTGAAATGCAAAGGACATGCAAAGTGGAAATAGAAAAAGAAAGAGGCAGGCCATAATGTCAAAAAGAGGCTCCACAGGAAACTGAAAAGAGCCATTTTCTTTGTTTTAGGGATGTTTTCTTGCCACCCACAACCAGAAAGCTCTTTAGCTCATCAACCAGGATACCTGGTGGCTTTATTTTTAAATGGAAAGTTTTTGTGAAATGCTCAAATGTTACATTTACAACCATCTTTACAAAATGGAGCACACAAAACAGCATTGTCTTTGATGTTTCTTTCCATGGGAAGAAGACTGAGGCAAGGTTAACATGCTGGTGGCACTATCTCAGGAGAAGGAACAAGGAAGGAGGGAAAGAAGGTGATGGCATACTTAAGAGACATCTAGATCCCCGGCTGGAGGCTTTTGAAACCCTTTCTCAACAGCACCTTGTATGTCTTGTATGTTCCATAATGGGGGAATCATGTTTCTTCGATGATCAAATTGTGGTCAGAATTTGGAGGTTTTTGTTCTGTGCATGCACAGCAGTGGCTTCTACCATTACTAAACAGCTAAAGTTTATATCTGGAAATGGTGTCAAAACAAATTTTAGGAGCAGCATTACTTGAACTAGTATTATTTAATAATTTGCAATGTTTGGTTTCGGGGGGGGGGTGTTTGGTATCTTGATCACAGACCTCTTGAGGATCAGAAGGGCTACCGATACTTTCTTCTCCACCCCCTTTTTGTTTATTGTTTACCTTATTAGAGAAATCAATTTTTACTCACCAGTATGTAATATTTTCCCTGTGAAGGAAAAATATTTATGAAAACATTGAAACATACGTCTATGCGCACATGTTCAGGAGGGAAAGCAAATGGGAAAGACCGAGAGCACATTACTTTAGCAACACTAGATCATTAATCTCTAGGTATCAAGAAATTCAAATGGAAAAATGCTGACTGGAATATTTTATAACAAATTGTCCTGAACATAAAGCCTGTGTTTCAAGAATGCTTAAACATAATATTCGGTGTGGACTCTGGCATTCACATACAGCAAAAAGGCACCACAATATTTTTTAATGATTTGTAGTCAAAAATTGGCCCATCTTTTAAAATGTTTTTGTTAGTTTCTGTTTTTCTGAGAAGCTGTAAATCAAGATGTTACATATAAATAGATTCCTTACAAAAAGGTCTTTGCCATTAGCTCTTATAAGACATCATTGCTAAAATGAAAATAAAACATTTCATTTGTTATATTTTTGCATTTTTATATAAAATAAAAATTTGTCTTTTCTGTCATGTTATCTTCCTCAGTACTGATGTATTCGTGGAAGTGGACATGAGGAAGAGTGTGTAACACCTAAGGTGGTGCAAAACCTTGGCTGGATCTGGTGTGTATTTGTTGGCTTTCACCCTGTGCGTTGAATCTGCTGAAAGAAGAGAAAGTTCTGTTGTCAGCTGAGCAGTACAAATCTGTATCGATTGCCTCCATGTTCCGATTGCTTAAGAAAGGGGTGCTCTCAGCTATCAGCTCCTCATCAGACTCACTGTATGAGGCACTGCTGACTGAAAAGGAATCTCTAAGCATTCTGCCTCTGTGAGACAGGTGGCCATTCAGTTTAGATCTCTTCCACCGCCTGTTGCCGCTGCCTGTTCTCTTTGGCTGTTCTAGTGCAGTGATGTACTCATGGGTTGTCTCGTATTCATCATCCTCTGTGATGCGGAAGGGGCTGGAGGGCAAGCTTCCTGTGCTCTCATTCAGATAGTTCCTTCTTTGGTAGTAAGTATCATACCTCTGTATATCTTGACAGGGGGCTTGGTACCTTCTCAGCAATGGCTGTTGCTCCTCCACTTGCAAATTAATGGATGCAGCTGGAGGAAGTGAAACCGCATGAGCAGAATTAGGAGAAGTTATTTCAAAGATGGGCATGTGGGCTGAAGCTGAGCAGTGGCAATCAACAGGGGACAGGCGTGCTGGGGTGGTCAAGGCAGAGACATATCTAGAAAAAGAAACAATGGCATTGGTATCCATCTTAAATCTTAGAAAAAAGGCTGAGTCTTTCAGCACATTTTTTTCCCCATTCCTATAAACACTTGATCAGGATAAAATAAAGGAAAGGGGGTTTTCTCTGAGATTAAAGTAGATCCACAGAGTAGAATATGATTTTTGTCATAAGAGAAGGGGGAAGTCTACTGATCAGACATAGGTTTTTCAGTCCAAAATAAGAGCTGGCAGGATTTTGAAAACAAGAAAAAATACACAGGGTTATGATAGACATTAGTTAATAAAATGTCTGACTTATCCATGGAGCCAACTCTTAATTTAAATTAGGTATCTGGCAATGTTAAAAATTCTGATACACTGAAGTACCTGAAAATCCTCAGTATGGTTTCTCTTGGGATGAATTAGCTACAATGTTAAATATGCCAGAACAAAAGTCAAGACAAACAGATGGCTCACCTATCATTACCAGGTTATGCTGAATGTTCACCAGCCTTGGGTAAAATACATATCCAAATGTTAATTTTGGACAGATTCATAACATAAAGTTTTATATTCTTTTTTCTTCTATGTTTATTCTATATGCTTATTATAATTTACAAATAGTCATGGGAATGTTTGTGAACTTAAATGTATACAACATAACAATGACCGGTGTTGTGTATGCAAAATAATTAATAAAGTGTGAGCTTGGAGTAAGTGCAGGGTTCTGGCCCTGCACTTCTGATTGGCTGTTAAGCGGCCGGACCGGATTGGCCCGTTCCGGGGTATCCGATTGGCCCTTAAGAGAGAGTTCTTATTGGTTATAAAAGCTAGCGTTCCGAGCTGTTATTGGTTAAACGTTACAAGGTTTGTCTATATAAGGCGGCTTTTACTGATGTTAAATGAGCAAGTCACGATGTAAATAAAGAGCTGAAGTTCACCGTTCAGAAACTTGTCTCCATTCTTTCTCGCCCATGCTCAAACTTAACACTGGCGACGAGGATGGAATGTGGAGACATCTGAACCAACGAAACTTCGAAGAACACTGAGCACGTGACAGACAACGCCAACAACAGAACCTTGTCCGGCGGCATCATACCACCCGCTCCATTCGATCCATCACAAGAAGACTGGGAGTCTTACATGGATCGTTTCCAAATGTTCCTAGAGACGAACAACTTAAAGGACGCCACAGCCGGGAAGAAACGGGCGGTGTTCCTGACGCATTGCGGTCCAACCGTATTTAAGATGGCTAACGCACTAGCCAAACCCCGAGAAGTGAAGGCCATGGATTGGGATGACCTCGAACCTATCCTGCGAGACCACTACGCCCCGACCGTGCGTACGCTCGTGAGATGCCACACGTTTTATCAAAGAAGCCAGAGAAAGGGAGAGAGCGTAGCCGACTTCATAGCAGACCTCCGAAATTTGGGATGCCTCTGCGGATTCACCGATCTAGAAGAAGCACTAAGAGATCGCATAGTTCTGGGATTAGATGCACCAGGCATCCAAAGCAAGCTGATGGCAAAAGGCACCATCAGCCTTGCCGACACCATTGCCGATGCTACCGCAGCAGAAGCAACCAAGAAGTCAGCTGCACAACTATGCCGAAACCAAACTCCGGTACCACCACCAGCCAGCGAAATCTCACCTAGTTCAGAAGGGCAGCTCGCGACAACGCACCACGAGGACCTCTCTTCATCGTCAGACAGTGACGAAGAAGGGGTCCATTGACTGCGGTCCGACCGAGACCCTCGGCCAAAGCCCTTACGCCCTTGCGCTGGCTGTGGAGCCAACCATGCCAGATCCGAATGTAGATTCCGCGACGCACTCTACCATGAGTGCGGGAAACGAGGTCACATCGGACGGGTCTGCCACAGCTTGCCAGGACCCAGCCAGGCCTCAAAAGGGGCTAACTATCGCCAATCGACAGGAAACCATCCTGTAAGGCGAGAGTCAGTAAACCACTCCTACAGAAATCGAGCTTTGCAGAGAGAAGAGGCTCACCATTCTATCACTATCGGTCACGCCTCAGCCTTAGAAACTGAGAAAATCCGAGTCACGGTAGCCATCGAGAACCAGCCTTGCCACATGGAGGTCGACTCGGGATCGTCCCTCTCGATGGTGTCATGGAAGACACTCAAGCAACTCATCCCCACAATTCAACAACAAGATCTCTGTTTCCAACGCCTCATCCTCAAGGACTATCAAGGGAATCGAATCCCCGTCGTTGGGTCCTGCCAAGTCCGAGTCTCTTTCAAGAAGCACACAGCGTACTTACCTTTAATGGTCATCGATAGAGATAGGCCTAGCCTACTGGGCCTCCAATGGTTCGCGCCACTCGGCATTGAAGTGGCCGGCGCAAACCGAGTCGGTGGCTGTGACTGGGAGGAAGACCTTATCTCTGAGTTCAGGGACGTCTTCGCAGACAGCTTAGGCAAGTACAAGGGGACCCCGATCTCATTCAGCTTAGATCCAAAAATAGCTCCCATTCGCCTAAAGCCCCATCGAGTTCCGTTTGCCTTAAAATCGAAAATCGACGAACAACTTGACAAACTGATAGCTCAGGGGGTGTTGGAGCCCATCGATCATTCCCCATGGGAAACCCCTATTGTAACACCCATTAAGCCAGACTGGTCAATCTGAATTTGTGGGGACTACCGGGCCACTTTGAACCACGCCCTGCAGCAGAACGCGTATCCAGTTCTGGTGGTGCAGCACCTCCTCCATTCCCTGGGGGGCGGGAAAGTTTTCGCTAAATTGGATTTAGCTCAGGCATATCAGCAATTACCAGTAGATGAAAAAACGGCACAGGCCCAAACTATTGTGACGCACCAAGGTGCCTTTTAATGTACCCAGCTGCAATTCGGAGTAAGTGTAGCCCCGGGGATTTTTCAGAGCCTTATGGAAAGGTTATTGCAAGGAATTAAGGGCGTGGTCCCCTATTTTGACGATGTATTAATTGCAGCCCCTACAAAAAAAATCTTACAGGACCGGTTAAAATTAGCCCTAAAAAAATTCCAAGAGGCCGGTCTTAAGGTTAAAAAAAAACAAATGTAAATTGTGTACTGACAGCGTTGAGTTTTTAGGGTACCTGATTGATAGCCAGGGCATTCACCCTACCGAAAGTAAATTAAAAGCGATCAAAAACGCTCCCAGGCCAAGAAACAAGGCCGATCTCCAGGCATTCCTAGGCCTCATCAATTTTTATAATGTATTTTTACTGCACAAAGCAACTGTCGCTGAACCGTTACACCGATTGTTAGATAAAAAAGCAATTTGGTTATGGGGTTACCGTGAAGAACAGGTGTTCTGAAATGTTAAAAAACTGCTCACTTCTGAGTCTGTACTCATGCAGTATTACGAGACTTTGCTGTTAGTTTTAACCTGTGATGCATCGCCTTTTGGGGTGGGCGCCATTTTGAGCCACGTACTGCCTAATGGGAATGAAGCCCCTGTTGCATATTTTTCAAAGACTCTGTCAAAAACGGAGCGGAACTATGGACAAATTTATGAAGAAGCCCTCGCAATTGTCTCAGCTGTGAAAAGATTTCATGAATACGTGTATGGTAGGGTTTTTACTATTGTGACTGACCACAAGCCTTTATTGGGGATAATAGCCGGAGATAAGCCAACTCCCTACATATTATCCCCTAGGATGACCCGATGGTCAGAATTCTTAGCTGCTTATAACTATCGGCTGCAATACCGCCCGGGGAAGGCCATTCCCCACACTGACGCATTGAGCCGAGCACCGCTTCCAGAGACTCTCGACAATCCGGCACCAATGGTAACCATGTTGCAAATCGAAGCGCTCAACTCGCCGCCACTGACCGCCCGAGATATCGCGAGAGAAACCAAACGCGACCACACCCTAGCACGAGTCCTAGACTGGGTAGAACACAGATGGCCATTGGACCAGTTATCAGATGACTTCACACCATTCAAATCTCGACAGACCGAGCTCTTCTCCCAGAAAGGCTGTGTCATCTGGGGCAATAGAGTCGTTATTCCAGAATGGCTCCGAAAAGCGCTGCTGAGAACGTTGCACGATGGCCACCCCGGCATCGTGCGAATGAAAGCCCTTGCACGAAGCTACGCATGGTGGCCGGGCATTGACAAGCAAATTGAACAGTGGGTTAAAGCTTGTCCCAAATGCCAAGAAGTCAGCAACACCCCACCGAAAGCCATGCCTACTGAATGGGAGACTCCACATGGACCCTGGTCCCGAATTCACCTGGACTTCGCGGGGCCAACCAAGGGCCACACCTTCCTGCTTACCGTCGATGCCTACTCCAATTGGCTCAAAATTCATCGCATGACGACTACGACCTCCGAGGCGGTCATCAAGATTCTAAACAGACTCTTTGCAACCCACAGATTACCAGACGTCCTGGTATCCAATAACGGCCCACAATTTACTACACTAGCGTTCGAGCAGTATCTCGCTGACCGCAGCATCTGCCATGCGCTCACCTCGCCTGCACAACCTGCGACCAATGGCCGAGCAGAACGCATGGTTCAATTTGTGAAGAAAACCTCGCAAAAGGTAGACTACGACAACATTGACGACAAGGTCAACCAAATCCTCTTCTTGCAACACATCACCCCACATAGCGTCACTAACAAAACTCCCGCTGAACTGCTAATGGGACGAAAGCTCCGCTCCCACCTTGACCGGTTGCAACCTGCGTATGAACCAGAGAAATCACTAGGATCCAGCAGCCGCTGTCGCATCTTCCAGGTAGGAGACCTGGTTTATGCAAAAAACCTATCGGGTGACCCGTTGTGGTTGGAAGCAACAGTAGTATGTGTAACCGGCCCTAGATCCTACCTCGTGCAATGCCTTGACGATAAACTTTGGAAATGGCATATCGACCAATTACAGTCGCGGCTTGCAGCGGCCAGTTCACAACTCCCCTATGACCAAACTGAGAGAGGGGGAGGTATGGAAGAAGATGAAGCCCTAGGAAACCCGTTCGAAGGAAACGACGATTTAATAGAAACTCAGGAAGCGGAGCCGGAGGGAGAAACGTTTGCACCTCAGGGAATCACGGAAAATGTGGGCAACGACGTAGAAGTGAACTCTGAACCAGAGACAGCCCCACTGCCAGACAACGATCTACCTCAGTGGGATTGCAACCAACCGATACAACGAAAATCAAAGAGACTAAAAAGACAACCATCCTATTTAAGGGACTATGTAACTGCGCCCTGAACTAAGGAACCAGGGGGAAGGGGTGTTGTGTATGCAAAATAATTAATAAAGTGTGAGCTTGGAGTAAGTGCAGGGTTCTGGCCCTGCACTTCTGATTGGCTGTTAAGCAGCCGGACCGGATTGGCCTGTTCCGGGGAATCCAATTGGCCCTTAACAGAGAGTTCTTATTGGTTATAAAAGCTAGCATTCCTAGCTGTTATTGGTTAAACGTTACAAGGTTTGTCTATATAAGGCGGCTTTTACTGATGTTAAATGAGCAAGTCACGATGTAAATAAAGAGCTGAAGTTCACCGTTCAGAAACTTGTCTCCATTCTTTCTTGCCCATGCTCAAACTTAACAACTATGTTTCCTTTTCTTTTTTTTTCTTGTTTGTTTTCATTATATTTTGATGCTGATTAATGATCTTACATAAAGATATCTGTTCTCTCTCCTACTGACCTAGAATATTTATATACTGTGTGTGCTTTTTTTACTTGGGGTGGATATAGGCTACTCAGTTACCTTCTTATCAGTTTTTATTGTTCATAATTACTTTTTATGAGAGACTTCCTTGTAATATTGAATAGCATTTTTATTTACAGTCACTCAAATAGCAAAAAACAGTAAAATCAAAATTAGAACAGCTGAATCACTAAAGGAAAAGAGAAAGTTAGTTTAACTTATTTCTAATGCATGTGTGCTATGAAGAACAAAAACTATCACTTATCAGAGTAACCAGGCAGGCTGGGTTAAACATCAATTTAATGAGTAACTAAAAATAGTCACCCAGATCCGAGCCTCTGCTCTCATGATACTCAAATCCAGTCTTAAAGCTACATTAGAATCACATTTGGGCACTTGCAAAATTGCTCTCAGAATTGATGATTGTACTTTCTGTTCTGAAACCCAGTTGGAAGAAGGGTCATTTGCAAAGTATATAATAACTGTACCATTATTTCTGCCTCAAATACTTTCAATGTGACAGGGACATAATGTCCTCCTTTAGAGCAAAAAAGGGCTAAAGCAGCCACAGAAGCTATCTGTGCCACTAAGGTTATATAATCTAAATGTATCTTTCTCCACCCACATGAGTCTAACATTATCCTTAAGTCATTCAGAATAGTACATTATGTACGTTGTTTGTTGAAGTATACAATACCAAATTATTAAAGTAGATTTTTACTACTTACTATTATATGAGGTGACTAATTCCCAGTATTAATAAATGTATTTCACCAGACTATTTAAGTCTTTTACAAGATCCTGTGTGTTGATAGTTGATAATTGTATGGCATATACACATTGGCAAGAATATTTGTTATTCAGTCAAATATTCTTGCCACTTCATATATGCCATTTTCTCATAAATGGAAATTATTTTATTTTGAATATGTCCAGGTATCAAAGTCAATGCAAGTGTCTATTTCAGACAACTCTTCATTGAAGCTTATAGCTTTATTTCATAATATAACTGAATACTGATTTAAATAGATCACTGTAGCAGAATCATGTATTTACAAAACAGATGGAACATTTTGTTTTATTTCAAGAGCAATTCAGTTGCATTTTACTGTATTAATGCAGGTATGCTTTTTAGATGAAGAAGCAACACTGAAAATTATGTCATGTTTTTTTACGGTCAGTCATAATTCCATAGTTTTCAATGGTTCTACTGTATTGTTTGATTCTTTGTCATTTTAACTGATGCTTTATCAACATGTGTGTAAAATTAAAAATAATGATTTGAAGTTTACTGCATGCTTCTTTAATAAAACATAACAATAACAAAAAGAACCCGAAGTGATTTGAATTCAGGGTGGTTTCCCTCCTGCCCAGATCATTCCCTGCCCCCCGCCCCCCCAAGTATTACCATGCTCTTATACCTTACTGGCAGGTAGGGAAGGGGTAGGAAAGAGAGATGGAAGGAGAGATGGAGATTCCACTTAGAGAATCTCTTTTTCCATTTCATTTCTAATCATTTCAGGGACGCCAATACAAAGAACATAACAAAAAGTATTTCAAAAAGTAAAATAGTAGTGTCCGTGGAAGAATACTTTGGCCAACTCTTTTCTTGCCAGACCCTGGGGTTTGATTATATCTAAAACAAACTGCACTCATTAGAGCCACACTATATTGAATCATTTTTGTAAGAATATGTTTTACTAGAAATGCAGCCGCACAAGAAAAGAACTGGCCAATAAAATTAATCTGGGGTAGAGAAAGGCACTATCAGAGTTAATTTTGAGCTGACCTACATATAAATAATTTTTAAGGTGAGTTAAAAGAGAATTTGCTAAGCTAAAATAAAAATGACTGGATTTGGTAATAACAAAAGAAAGAAATGACTGGATTATATATTTCAGGAAGATTTAGCATCTCTTTAAGCAGTTCTACAAAGGTAAATATCAGTTTATTATTTTTTATTCTTTATGATATAGCCTCACATCCCACAATTGTATTTATGTATATAAATACATAAAATGGTCAAAAACAGACCCAAGTCCAATAATTAAAAAGACAAATTTACAGCGACAGGCAAAACATACGCCTGAGGGAACACCCAAGTTTTTAAGGATTTCTGAAATGCTAATTTATCTGAACTTTTACAATGATGATTATATGTCAATCTGGCTTTGAGAGACGCAGTAATGTCTTCTAGGTCCTTTACTTTTAAAAATGTATGTTAATTATATTTTCTTGGTTGTTTGCTACAGGATGTTTATTTCTTCCATTGCATTTTGTTTTGCTATGTGCTAGTGAGTTAAGTCATTTGTTGCTGATAAAAGTTGTACTGAAAAATATAATTTAGAATTTCACTTAAAGGAAAGCTTCAGTACTGCAAGGCATAATGGAATAATAGAGTTGGAGGTCTTCTAGTCCAACCCCCTGAAGAAAAACATTATTCTCAGTTATGTTAAACAATGAAATAACACTTTTTTGGAAAGTGGCCTAAGTGGTCTGATTCTGGTTTTGGTTCAGAGCAACGCAAACCATTTAATATTGAGGCATTTGTTTTTATCAAGCATGTCAATATAGTTCATATTAAGTGGTTGCAGCAAAGATATTGGGGATAGGTTTTACACTTCTTCTACCTGGGAATTATTTTAAAAGGTAGTTTTAGATAATTTCCAGAATCTGGATGAGGATATTAGAATTCTGCTATACACAGCCTTTGAGATAAACTCTTCCTTCAGAAAATAATAATAATTTAGCATTTTTATTTATGTATTAAGCCACACATCTCCCCAAAGTGACTTTATGTGGCACATGAGGTTTAAAACCACCACAACTGTTAACAAAACCAAGCAATTTAATGAAAGCAAGTCTAATAATCATTTAGAAACAGATCCTCAAGAAGCTGAGGAAGTTAAGTCAATGATCTGGCTTTTTGATTTACAGTTTATATAAATATAAATTTACAACCTGTACTTATCCATCTTCTCAATTAACTCTTTTTTTTTTAACCTTCTCTCCCATTCTTGTCTTATCCTGTATTAGAGCCTGGCCATTATTTGCGACTTCAGTATAAAAGCAACAAAACACTGGACAGGCCATTTTAGGGGGAGGACATATTGTTATTTTGGAAGATCCACTAAACAGGAAGCTATACCATTTACGTCAATTTATGTCATTTATAGGGTTAAACAAGTGCATAAATTATGCAAACTGATGCAATTGACAGATATGATGCCATTGCAGATGTTGTAAAAGCAAGGTAAAAATCATATAAATGTCACTGCTTCATCTGAACTACTTTGGATATAGAGGGAGATATCCAGTTAAAAATCTGAACTTATTGCACTTAAGAGTCTGCTAAGGGGGGGAGGGGGTGCTATTAAATTGAGGTTTCCTTGTATAAATGATAATAACAGCAACAGAAAATGAGACCTCTCACTATGAGGTGAGTCTCGAAGGGAATCCACAGAATCTCTGTACTGCATCATTGGCCTCGTCTGTTCCTCAATGGAGTATGATGCTTCCCGCCGAGCATGCGCTTCCATACAGGCAGGACTGTTGCACTTGCTGGTTCCCACAGAAGACAACATCATCCCAGACTGACAATCAGAAGTGAGGCTTTCTGTGCGGTCCAAGCTCCAGGTGTGGCTTTCATGTCTGCAAGTTAAGCCAAATGATAAAGAACTGTTGGACAATGATAGAAATAGATATTTCCTAAACTTAACTACTTGCTAAAATGGACTAGTTTTTCCAAGCAAAGTTCCTAAGCCGTATTTGTAAGGCTTATGAAATGCAAGTACATAAAATGATAAAGGAATAAGGCAATCTGTGACTTGTTGGGTCACTGTTGCAGAGATATTTCCTTAACAGATTTTTCAATGCCTTCAACAATGACAGAGCTTTTAATGTACTGCCTTCACTGGACAAATTCTTAAAATAAAATGCTTTTTGATAATTCTTATAAAATGTTTTATAAAATTTGCCAAATTTTGTAGGTCCTGGATTTTGGAGACAAGTTGCCCTTTGATTCAAAAATTCATGCTCAGCGATGCACTGTTTCACCCAGATAAAGGTTACAAACATGACACTTTTAGTAGTTTAATAGTAGATTTTTAATCTTACGTTATAATTAATGTCTAAAATGATAAAAGTGTACCTTATATGACCATCAGAGATAAGCTAAAATGTTCAGAGGTCATTATTCTCTTGAACTACTTGGAATTTGACAACTGGACAAGATAATAATGGGTTCTCCATGCCCTTACTTTGGCTAAAAGACTGATACTGTAGTATTGGAAAGCTAAATTTACAACCCCTTTCATTCAATGGATTGTAGTATTAGCACTTGCCACCTATTTGAGCAAACTGCTTGTAGATGTAGACCCTGTATGGACAAATATAATCTATTTATTTATGACATTGTTATCCCACCTTTCTTATTTTATACGTAGCTATAATGAAATATAATGAAATATAATGAAATATGGAACTCATTTATAAAAATACAATATATTAGAAACATGATAGTTATAAAAAAAATACTAGAAATATATGCATGCTTGAATGGTAATTGCATTAGATAAATATTGTAGAATTGTAATTACTTACCAATGAAATGATGGATTTTACTTTTTTCCTTATATTTTTTGTCTTTTCTAAAATGCACATTTTTCTTTTCTTTAAAATTTTATGCATCTTTTATCATAATTATCTTATGATAAAATTATGACTTGTTTTCCTTTTTAGTCATCGTTTCACTTTTTTACAAGTTTCACTTAGGTTCATCTATTTGAAAGCTTTGATTTAAGGGCTTTATTTAAATCAGTACCTAATGAATTTCCCACATTTTCACAAACATTGTATAGGACATCTGTATATCAAACAATACACAAATACAGAATACTCATATAGTAAAGGCCAGTGGTACAGCCAGCTCATTTTAGACTTAATGATTTCATGGACATAAAAATAAATGAAACTCACCAGTATCAAGACGAGCTGAAGCTGATGCAATTGAAATTAAGTAGTAGAAAAGAAAGAGAAGACTCGATTTCTTATGCTTATCATAACTGGGCTGCTAAATACTGGACAAAAACTACAAGGTGGCAGGAAAGAGTTATACCTTTCTGCATTCCCTTCTATCAAGAGTTCTCCACATCTCTTTATTGCTAAAGTTAAACCACTGCAGTACCCTAATGCTTCTATGTTTTAATGTAGTCTTGCCTTACTTTTATTTTTGCTTTTGGTTCTGCCTCATATACAGTATTCTGCAAATGGAAAGGCTGAATATAGATAAAATTAACATAAGTTAAAATGAGGACTGAACTGAGAGATTCGGGAGGCCTAAGCCATACAGTATGTGAAGTTCCTAAATACATTTACAGAAGAAGTTTTGTGCGTCACTATTTAAATGGTCCTCTGATCATATCTATCCCAAAGAGGTCAAAAAGAAATCTAAGCTATGAAATATTCCGCTCATACCTTTGGCTTGAAGTTGGAGTTCCTGTGGAAGAGGGATGTGATGGTGAACAGGAATGGCTCCCTGAAAAGGTAGTCTCTATTTCTCTTCTTATGACATGCTCAGTAGCAGGAACATTTTTAGATATATACTGGGAAAAAGACACAAGTTCATAGATATTAATCCTTTTTCACTTTTGGGGCATCATTGTTCAGGGGTGCTTCAAAGTTTTTTCCTAATGGCCTTATAACAAAGGACATTCTCTTTGGACTGTAGTATGGTAAAATAATAAGAAAGCTCAAAATTTCAAATAAGCCATTAAACATTTGTGATCAATACAGGCAACTTGCAGATAATTCTGTATATGTATAGTTAGGGTAAAGCCATCCCCAAAACTAATAAAATTAGCCGAGATCTTAGGAAGCAATTTGACGTCACCAACTAAACAATACCAAAAAGTGCATTCCAATGCAGATGTGGCATTTGAAACTAATATTGATATATGTATTTAATTTCTTGATTAATTTCTATTCAGCCTTTTCAAGGAATGTACAAGTCTTAGACAGCTTATACTTTAAAACAATACAGTTAAATTCCTCTCCCAGAATTGAAATTCAAAAGGTATGGAATAAAATTGAAATAAACTACCACTGACATAATTTATTCTTTGTGGATGATCAACCATACCTAGTGTGTAGTCCTCAATGGAACTACTCAGAGGTGGTTTTCAGCAGGTTCTGACCAGTTCTGGAGAACCAATAGCGGAAATTTTGAATAGTTCAGAGAACCAGCAAATACCACTTCTGACTGGAGATTTTACAGTATCCTTCCCCTGCCACGCCCACCAAACCACCCCCACAGAACTGATAGTAAAAAAATTTGAATCCCACGACTGGAACTGCTGTACATCTACAAGGAAGGCAGCTTGCAGTAGGGTGCTTCAAGGTTTTGTCTTGGATCTAGTGCTCTTCAATTTCTTCATAAAATATCTAGATGAGGGGCTAGAAGAGGAACCAAATGAGAAAAGAACTAGAAGAGGAGCTAGAAGAGATTTGCAGGAGATATCAATCTGGGGGGAATAGCAAACACTTTAAAAGATAGACTTAAGATTGAGAAGGATCTTGACTGGCTTGAACATTGGACCCTATCCAGCAAGATGCAGTTCAATGGTAAGAAAGGTAAAGTCTTCCACTTTGGCAGAAATAAACAAAGGCACAGGTGTAGAATATATGGCACCTGACTCAACAGTAATAACTGTGGCCCACCATTTAGTATGAGCCACCAGTGTGCTGCAGCTCCAAAAAGGCAATACACTCTTAGGCTACAGTGACACAGGGATATCAAAATCATGAGAAGTGATAGTACAACGTTGTAGTACACTTTACACTGGTCTAATGAGGCCACACTTGGAATACTGCATTCAGTTCTAGAAAGTGTGTCGAGAAGAGCAATGAAGATAAACGTGTGTCTGGAGGCTAAATTATATAATGGTTAAGGAAACTAGGTATGTCTAATCTATCAAAGAGAAGGATTCAAGGTCACACGATAGCTGTCTTTCAGTACTTGCTGTCCAAGAGAAGAGAGGGTTGACTTATTCTCCAAAGCCCCTGAAGGCAGAAGAAGCAATGAGTGAAAGCTCATTAAAGAGAGATCCAATCTGGAACTAAGGAGAAATTTCTTGACAATGAGATCAGTTAACCAGTAGAACAACTTGACTCCCAAGTTGTGGGTTCTCCATCACTAGAGATTTTCAAGAAAAGATTGGACAATCAATCTTTCTGGGATGGTATCCTATGTTGAGCAGGAGGTTGGACTAGGAAACCTCCAAGTTCCCTTCCAGCACTATAATCCCATGATTCTATTTATCCAAAGATTTGTAAACACATGTTCAATTTAAAACAGAAAAGTAGATCCTCTTGCAGGATCCAATCTGGATTGGTCACTGGGACCAGAATTTTAGATTTCGGAGCTTTCAGACTCATGCTGGAGCCCCTCCTCAGGGAACTTCGATCTAGCAGAGTGTCACACAAGGAAAATAGATTGGATCCATTTGCTTAGTCCTGGCTCTAGAAAGAATTGAAAATCCTACATAATAAAACACTGAGAGCAAATCATTCTCAGAAGCAGGAAAAATAGGAGAAATCTAAACAGGGTAATATGGATAAATACGGGGCTTCTCAAAATGATGCAAAGACCAATGGGGCTTGTATGGGAAATTAAAGGAGGCATGCCCAAATAAGGATTATTAGGTGGCTTCTAGAAAATGTAGGTATTTTGCCAGAAACAGTAAAAATCATAGTAGACTGAGGCTTGTAAGATATGCCCAAAACAAGAAAAGACAGTTCTTTGGATATGTTAGAAATAATCATAGGATAAAACTACAAGAAAATAGATTCAGACCAGACACTAGGTGGAACTGCCTGAATGTATCAGACAGTGGAACTGATTATCCACAAGGTTCTTTGTTGGAGGTCTTGAAAGAGGCTGATGGTCATTGCAATTATGATGTCACAGCATCCCCCAGTTCCATTTGCAACCTTCTTTGCCCATTTCCTACAAGCAAAGTCAATGGGGAATGAGAACAGGAGATTGATGTCACACTGAATAACATCTTGGGATTCTCTTTAATTCCAGAAGTGCTGGAATTTCTGTTGTTAAGTAGTGTGATCATGTGTTTTTGCATTTTACCATCATTTTGGCTGAGCAACAGAAATTGCAGTCCCAATTAACTATTATTAAATGAGAAATTCAACAGAAGTCAAAATGTGGCTGAGCTTTTAAGATTATGCTTTAGTGTCTTCCATGGAGCAGATGTCAGGCCAGAGGGACTGGATTTCCTGCCAGTTCTATGCTTTGTCATGTCTGTCCTAAAATATGTACTTTTGCTTCCTTGCTGAACCAATTATACTATACAGTTACTGAATGCCTAGGAAACATTAATATCCTAAATGAATTCATCAAAAGCCAATTCTGGAACAAGTCTTATAAGCAGGAGGTTTATCCTTTATTCTAGTTCAGGCAAACTTCCATCCCATTCCTTCCACAGAAGTATACAAGAAAGAGAAGATCCTACAAAAACAAATGTGGGAAAATGATCAAGTAAGCAGCCATTTTCATGGAGGTCTGGGAAGAGGGAAAGGCATCACAGAACACTGGTTAGTTCACAGAGGCCTGCTATTCTGACACTCTGAAAAGATATGGCTATAGAGTGACTTGTCTAAATCATTTGATGAGATACTTTCTTATAAGGGAAAAATCAGTTGTGTCTTCAAAGTCCCCCTCTCTCAAATTGTAGCCATTTAAAATCTCAGCTGTCATCCTGAAATTTTGGGGGCATGTCTTGCCAGGATATTTGCAGACTGTTCTTAGAAGACCTAAGGAAAAGATTAAAGCAGCCACCCAAAGCCTTCACATTGTCAGATTGTTTCACAGCTTTGAGAAATGAAGCAGCACTTAAAAGACGAAATGATTTTTCAGGTGTCTTATTTGGTATGTTATGTTCCCTCTGCAGGTAATGTTAAGAGCCCAATACAAATGCAGCTTTCTCACTGAGGTTGCACATTTGTCAGCAGTTGAGGTTGATGCCTCTGGTACTCTAAAGGCTCACGAAATCCTCCTGAAAATGTATTTGTGCCCCCACCTCTGATCATAATGGTACTGCTGTCTTTGGTAAAGGTACGGAAGGAAAGAGAGTGGGGGAATGGGGAAGGGGAGAGTTGTAAACAGAGGATGGAAGGATGGGTCTAAAAAGGGTTCTGGTTCTGCCTTCTATGCTTTCTCAGGAGTCTTTACACAGGGAATTAAGACATATTACTCACATCAGCCATCTGAATTTCCTCAGGGTCCAGCCGAGGATGGCTAGGGCCGTTCGCTAGATTCCTGTTCTGATGTGCTGGACACATGTTTTGCCGCAAATGATTGTGCATCTGATTTCTCTGTTTTCTGAAGAATAAGTACATTGCAAGGTATTAATTCATATTGGAACAGTGGAGCAATTTTACTCTGATGGACTACATAATCCTGTCGAGTTGGGGGCCCTAGATTGAACAGTTTGGCTGGAAAATAGTTTTGATGCTTTTCTACTTTTGGTCTTGATTTCCTAAATTTAGAGTTTTAGTTTTGATATAGAGAAAGTCTTCATTCTGTAATTCACAAATCACTCCTAGTTTTCTGTTTAATAGTAATGTTTAATATCTTTAAACAATATATGAAAAAGATACTGAAAGTATAAAGAAAAAAAAGTAATAATAATAATTAAAGCATAGGAAAATATGTAAGGTTCGATCTTATTCTGAATATATAATTAATCTCTAGCCATGTTGATAAATTTAATTGTATTATAATTCCACTAATCTATAAAGAAGTTAATTTACAATGATCTTTTACTGTTAATAGTCCATAAATCTGGTGCCTCTATATTTTTGCAACATTGTTCAATATTATTTTAGCAGTTGTTAGGAAAAAAAATTCAATCTACAATGTTCACAAATGGCACAGTAATCTAGTAGCTCACAGCCAGATTTTTTAAAATATTACATAATACAAAATTCCAGAATAATTTTGTATGTATACATGACTAAAATTACAAAGAAATTCTGCTTAGATTCTTAACATTTCCAATATGAAATTTATATTTTGTTATAATATGTAATTTATATATAAGCTAACATTGCATCAAATATACTTTTGAAATTGCATTTTAACTTGCTTTTAATTTATTAGCTGGTAAAAGAAAATGCTATTTTGTTTGTTTACAAGTATATTCAAATCTTCACTATTTTTCTTTATGAACACCATGTTTTCTTTAGTTTTCTATTGGAGTCACTTTATAACCATAGTGTTGTGTATGCAATAAGATTAATAAAGTGTGAGCTTGGAGTAAGTGCAGGGTTCTGGCCCTGAATTTCTGATTGGCTGTTAAGTGGCCGGACCGGATTGGCCCGTTCCGGGGAATCCGATTGGCCCTTAACAGAGAGTTCTTATTGGTTATAAGAGCTAGCGTTCCTAGCTCGTTATTGGTTAAATGTTACAGGGTTTGCCTATATAAGGCGGGTTTTACTGCTGTTGAATTGAAGAAGTCACAATGTAAATAAAGAGCTGAAGTTCACCGTACAGAGGCTTGTCTCCATTCTTTCTCGCCCATGCTCAAAACATAACACTGGCGACGAAGGTGGGATTTGGAGAAATCTGAACCAATGAAACTTCGAAGAACACCGAGCACGTGACAGACGACGCCAACAACGGAACCATGTCCGGCGGCATCGTACCACCCGCTCCGTTCGATCCATCACAAGAAGACTGGGAGTCTTACATGGATCGTTTCCAAATGTTCCTAGAGACGAACAACTTAAAGGACGCCACAGCAGGGAAGAAACAGGCGGTGTTCCTAACGCATTGCAGTCCAACCGTATTTAAGATGACTAAAGCACTAGCCAAACCCCGAGAAGTGAAGGCCATGGATTGGGACGACCTCGAACCTATCCTGCGAGACCACTATGCCCCGACCATGCCTACGCTCGTGAGACGCCACGAGTTTTATCAAAGAAGCCAGCAAAAGGGAGAAAGCGTGGCCGACTTCATAGCAGACCTCTGAAATTTGGGAGGCCTCTGCGGATTCATCGATCTAGAAGAAGCATTAAGAGATCGCATAGTTCTGGGATTAGATGCACCAGGCGTCCAAAGCAAGCTGATGGCGAAAGGCGACATCAGCCTTGCCGACGCCATTGCTGATGCTACTGCAGCAGAAGCAACCAGGAAGTCGGCTGCACAACTACGCCGAAACCGCACTCCGGTACCACCACCGGCCAGCAAAATCTCACCTAGTTCAGAAGGGCAGCTCGCGACAACGCACTACAAGGACCTCTCTTCGTCAGACAGCGACGAAGAAGGGGTCCATCGACTGCGGTCCGACCAGGACCCTTGCCCGAAGCCCTTACGCCCTTGCACTGGCTGTGGAGCCAACCATGCCAAGTCCGAATGCAAATTCCGCGATGCACTCTGCCATGAGTGCGGCAAACGAGGCCACATCGGACGGGTCTGCCGCAGCTTGCCAGTACCCAGCCAGGCCTCAAAAGGGGCTAACTATCGCCAATTGACAGGAAACTGTCCTGTAAGGCGAGAGTCAGTAAACCACTCCTACAGAAATCGAGCTTTGCAGAGAGAAGAGGCTCACCATACTATCACTATCGGTCACGCCTCAGCCTTGGACACTGAGAAAATCCGAGTCACGGTAGCCATCGAGAACCAGCCTTGGCACATGGAGGTCGACTCGGGATCGTCCCTCTCGATGGTGTCTTGGAAGACACTCAAGCAACTCATCCCCACAATTCAACGCCAAGATCTCCGTTTCCAACGCCTCATCCTCAAGGACTACCAGGGGAATCAAATTCCTGTCGTCGGGTCCTGCAGAGTCCGAGTCTCCTTCAAGAAGCACACAGCGTACTTACCTTTAATGGTCATCGATAGAGATAGACCTAGCCTACTGGGCCTCCAATGGTTTGCGCCACTCGGCATTGAAGTGGCCGGCGTAAACCGAGTCGGTGGCTGTGACTGGGAGGAAGACCTTATTTATGAGTTCAGGGACGTCTTCGCGGACAGCTTAGGCGAGTACAAGGGGACCCTGATCTCATTCAGCTTAGATCCAAAAATAGCTCCCATTCGCCTAAAGCCCCGTCGAGCTCCGTTTGCCTTAAAATCGAAAATCGATGAACAACTTGACAAACTGATAGCTCAGGGGGTGTTGGAGCCCATCGATCACTCCCCGTGGGAAACCCCTATTGTAACACCCATTAAGCCAGATGGATCAATCCGAATTTGTGGGGATTACCGGGCCACTTTGAACCACGCCCTGCAGCAGAACGCGTATCCAGTTCCAGTGGTGCAGCACCTCCTCCATTCCCTGGGGGGCGGGAAAGTTTTCGCTAAATTGGATTTAGTTCAGGCATATCAGCAATTACCAGTAGATGAAAAAACGGCACAGGCCCAAACTATTGTGATGCACCGAGGTGCCTTTAAATGTACCCGGCTGCAATTCGGAGTGAGTGTAGCCCCAGGGATTTTTCAGAGCCTTATGGAAAGGTTATTGCAAGGAATTAAGGGCGTGGTCCCCTATTTTGACGATGTATTAATTGCAGCCCCTACAAAAAAAATCTTACAGGACCGTTAAAATTAGTCCTAAAAAAATTCCAAGAGGCCGGTCTTAAGGTTAAAAAAAAACAAATGTAAATTGTGCACTGACAGTGTTGAGTTTTTAGGGTACCAGATTGATAGCCAGGGCATTCACCCTACCGAAAGTAAATTAAAAGCGATCAAAAACGCTCCCAGGCCACGAAACAAGGCTGATCTCCAGGCGTTCCTAGGCCTCATCAATTTTTATAATGTATTTTTACCGCACAAAGCAACTGTCGCTGAATCGTTACACCGATTGTTAGATAAAAAAGCAAATTGGTTATGGGGTTACCGTGAAGAACAGGCGTTCCGAAATGTTAAAAAATTGCTCACTTCTGACTCTGTACTCATGCAGTATAACGAGACCTTGCCGTTAGTTATAACCTGTGATGCATCGCCTTTCGGGGTGGGTGCCATTTTGAGCCACATACTGCCTAATGGGAACGAAGCCCCTGTTGCATATTTCTCAAAGACTCTTTCAAAAACGGAGTGGAACTATGGACAAATTGATAAAGAAGCCCTCGCAATTGTCTCAGCTGTGAAAAGATTTCATGAATAAGTGTATGGTAGGGTTTTTACTATTGTGACTGACCACAAGCCTTTATTGGGGATAATAGCCGGAGATAAGCCAACTCCCTACATATTATCCCCTAGGATGACCTGATGGTCAGAATTCTGAGCTGCTTATAACTATCGGCTGCAATACCGCCCGGGGAAGGCCATTCCCCATGCCGACGCATTGAGCCGAGCACCGCTTCCAGAGACTCTCGATGATCCGGCACCAACGGTAACCACGTTGCAAATTGAGGTACTCAACTCGCCGCCACTGACCGCCCGAGATATCGCGAGAGAAACCAAATGTGACCACACCCTAGCATGAGTCCTAGGCTGAGTAGAACGTGGATGGCCATTGGACCAGTTATCAGATGACTTCACACCATTCAAGTCTCGACAGACCGAGCTCTTCTCCCAGAAAGGCTGTGTCATCTGGGGTGATAGAGTCGTTATCCCAGAACGGCTCTGAAAAGCGCTACTGAGAACTTTGCACGATGGCCACCCCGGCATCGTGCGAATGAAAGCCCTTGCGCGAAGCTACACATGGTGGCCGGGCATTGACAAGCAAATCGAATAGTGGGTTAAAGCTTGTCCTAAAATGCCAAGAAGTCAGCAACGCCCCACCAAAGTCATGCCTACTGAATGGGAGACACCACGTGGACCCTGGTCCCGAATTCACCTGGACTCCGCAGGGCCAACCAAAGGTCACACTTTCCTGCTTACCGTCGACGCCTACTCGAATTGGCTCAAAATTCATCGCATGACGACTACGACCTCCAAGGCGGTTATCAAAATTTTAAACAGACTCTTTGCAACCCACGGATTACCAGACGTTCTGGTATCCGATAATAGCCCACAATTTACTGCACTAGCGTTCGAGCAGTACCTCGCTGACCGTGGCATCCGCCATGCGCTCACCTCGCCTGTGCACCCTGCGACCAATGGCCGAGCAGAACGCATGGTTCAATTTGTGAAGAAAACCTTGCAAAAGGTAGACTACAACAACATTGATGACAAGGTCAATCAAATCCTCTTCTTGCAACACATCACCCCACATAGCGTCACCAACAAAACTCCCGCTGAACTGCTAATGGGATGAAAGCTCCGCTCCCACCTCGACCGGTTGCACCCGGCTTATGAACCAGAGAAACCACTAGGATCCAGCGGCCGCTGTCGCACCTTCCAGGTAGGAGACCTGGTTTATGCAAAAAACCTATCGGGTGACCCATTGTGGGTGGAAGCGACAGTAGTACGTATAACCGGCCCCAGATCCTACCTTGTGCAATGCCTTGACGATAAACTTTGGAAATGGCATATCGACCAATTACGATTGCGGCTCTCAGCGGCCAGTCCGCAAATTCCCTTTGACCAAACTGAGGGGGGGGGAGGTACAGAAGAAGATGAATTCCTAGGAAATCAGTTCGAAGGAAACGACGGTTTAATAGAAACTCAGGAAGCGGAGCCGGAGGGAGAAACGGTTGCACCTTAGGGAATCGCGGAAAATGTGGGCAACGACGTAGAAGTGAACTCTGAACCAGAAACAGCCCCACTGCCAAACAACAATCTACCTCAGCATGATTGCAACCAGCCGACACAACAAAAATCAAAGAGACTAAAAAGACAACCGTCCTACCTAAGGGACTATGTAACTGCGCCCTGAAATAAGAAGCCAGGGGGAAGGGGTGTTGTGTATGCAGTAAGATTAATAAAGTGTGAGCTTGGAGTAAGTGCAGGGTTCTGGCCCTGCACTTCTGATTGGCTGTTAAGCGGCCAGACCGGATTGGCCTGTTCCGGGGAATCCGATTGGCCCTTAACAGAGAGTTCTTATTGGTTATAAGAGCTAGCGTTCCTAGCTCATTATTGGTTAAACGTTACAGGGTTTGCCTATATACGGCGGGTTTTACTGCTGTTGAATTGAAGAAGTCACAATGTAAATAAAGAGCTGAAGTTCACCGTTCAGAGGCTTGTCTCCATTCTTTCTCGCCCATGCTCAAAACATAACACATAGTTTACTATATCTAGTTAAAAGAGTTGAAATTTGCATTTCAAATTTAGTCATGTTTTGCCACTGTTTCTAATTAGGTAAAAGTTATATCACAATGTTGTATTCTGAAAGTACTGAAACAGAAGATGTTTCCTATAAATGTATATCCTTAGTTCTCTATATGAAATCATATTTAGTACAGAAAGAATGAAATGATGATCAGTCAGGTAACACAGGGTTACATTACACATTTCATGTATGAAATTAAGTCATAAGGAAATAACCGGCACTTAAAACTTTTTGAATCATACAGAAAATTTTAAAAGAACCTTTGGGAAATAACATGATTTCTTTAAGTAAATAAATTAATGGATGGAGCAAAGTAAATCTAATTTTTTTTCAGACCTGAAAATAAGATTATTTTACTACATTAATATCTCTGTATTAAGGGCATGACATTGAACTGTAATTAGTTTTACAAATATCAATGAATTCACAACTTGGATTGATAATCTTGAAATTATCTGTTACTATTTATTGATAAGAGGGGAATTCATTGTTAAAAAGTTAAAATAATTCGGAAGCAAATTGTTATCATTGCAACCATTCCTAAGATCTTTGATATGATGAGAGAGTATAATAACCTTTTCTGATTAATTCATTTGTTAACCACAAGAATTTAAAAACTGGATCGTAAATACTTCATTCTTTTATATTCCACTGAATATTAATACCGTATGGCAAGAAACTATTATTTAATTTCCTTAGAAGTTAATATTAATAGCCAATTATTCTGAACATTTAAAAATGTGTCCTAAACTATCTTTCTCCTCCTCTCTGCCTGACTTTCTTACATATTTGTGAAATTTGGAATATCAGCACTGAAAACTGAGTGCATTTTTTTTTCAAGAATGTTTGACCGTCTAAATGTTCTGAATGGGAACATTTGCTTTGTGGAGTAGATTTCCTTCTTTGTTCTTAACCTTTTAGGAATTGTTAAGAATGGAGCTCTTCTAGAGTACTTTTGGAGGGCAATGATCTTAACTGTGTAAAACAGTCATTATAGGATTAATATTCAAATTGCTGTTTTCCTTAATTTGTTTTAACCTAATTTTCATATATTATGGGTTTTAATTTAGTTTATTATGATAGATGCGCTGTATTTTGCAATTGTTAATTTCCAAGAGTCAAACTGATTTAACTATTTAACATATTTGGTAGGGGATTATGTAAGAATACAAAGGTGCTCTTTCTGATACAGGTTCTGTGACAGTGATATCATTACTTCTGAGGTGAAAAAGAAAGTATCATATAGATCCAAGGATCTTTCCCTTTTAATCTCTGTTTTCTTCCCATATCTTGTGTAGTATATTTATTGGTAATCCACCTTTATTATTTTTTGCAAATAACTCAACATAGTGGAAATACCCATTAGACCTTCTTTGCCTTATTTTCTCCACAAAAGCAACCATGTGAGGTGGGTTGAGCTGAGAGAGAGTGACTGGCCCAACTGGCTTTCATAGCTAAGGCAGGACTTGAACTCATGGTCTGCTTTCTAGCCTGTTGCCTTAACCACTAAACTGTTGTTAAAATGGTTTATAATTTCCTTTTATTGTTTTTCTGATTTTTCCAAATTCAATTAGTAATTTAATTTCAATAGAAGTCTGTGGTGTGTTTTCCTGGGAAGAAGTATATATAATTGTTCATCAGAGGGTTTAGTGGATTAGGAAGTTCAAAGTACATACATTTGACTTAAAATGTGAATGGTATCTTTCTCAAATCTTGGTATTTTTAGGTTAGGTTAACATTGCAACTATAAAAATCATACAAATTTTCAATTACCGTATATACTCGAGTATAAGGCGAGTTTTTCAGCACATTTTTTGTGCTGAAAAAAACCCCCTCGGCTTATACTCGAGTCAGATTCCCCTCTGAAAAAAAATGGTGTGGAACTCCGAAGCTGGGCAGCCGCTTCCCTGCTTCCGTGTTTCCTTTGCAACTTTTAAGCATGGGAGGGGGAGGCTTTTCTGAGCTCTAGGCTGAAAAAGCAACGCGAGCCGAGGTTGCTCCACTCAGTTTCATTTCCTCAGCTCCAGCTGCTTTCAGTCCACTCGGGAGGAGGGGGAGAGAGAGAGAGAGAGATATCATAAGAACGGCTCTTGGTTTTTTCTTGCAAGGGAGAGAGTGACTCCTGCCTACCACTGTCATCATCATCATCTTTTGGGTTAGTGAATCAATCAAACCTTTCATGATAGTGAGATCATTTCCCAAATTTCCCTTAAATCAGGGAAGAAATCAGAAACAAACCTTTGGGCTGAGAATAAGCTTGTTCCTATGATGCCATTTTTGTTCACTTCAGTGTGAAAAGTGTGAAAAAACACACTTCTTTTTCTTCATCTTCTTGTTCCCTATTTACTGGTCTCTTTCAAAGAGGAAATTGTGAACATCAAACTTATTCTCAACTGTCCTAGTGAAAGTTTTTATTGGCATCTATTTTTATTTTTGAAATTTACCAGTAGCTGCTGCATTTCCCACCCTCGACTTATACTCGAGTCAATAAGTTTTCCCAGTTTTTTGTGGTTAAATTAGGTGCCTCGGCTTATATTCGGGTCGACTTATACTCGAGTATATACGGTAATTGTATAAAGAAAAGGTGTAATTTTAAAGCTCATCAAATCTCATAAACTTCAGTCTTCATTAATATTCAAAAAAGGAATCCTACATTGTAGACACAATTTCAATATTTTGTAACATTCAGACCAGATACAACTGCTTTCTTTATCATGTGCCTGCTTTATGGAACAGCCTCCCCCAAGATACATGGATTGTCCCAACCTGGCCCTATTGGCCTTCAAGAAAGGGGATAAAGAGGTGGTTTTTCCTCCAGGCACAGGGACTAGGAGATTGATGGAGTGGTTGATGGATGAATGTGAGTTTTATTAGGGATGTCATTGTGTTTATTATTATAACGTTTTAGTATACTGTGTTTTTATTTTGTTCACCTCCCAGTTCCTTCTTGTGGATAGGCAACTCCATCAGTTTGTTTAATAAAATAAAGACATTGTTCCTTCTGAAAGCTTAAAAAAATTAGGTTATGAACTTAGAATTCTCACCAGAATAACATTTGTTTCAAAAACTGTTTGGTAACTCATGAAGAAATGTAATAAAGACAGTCATAGTATTATATTCTGCTTAAACTGTATTATTTCACTGGAACTTTTATAAGTTGCATTAGAATGACTATAAATGAATTGTTACATTTCTTGTGATTTTACTTAATAATCCAACCATATTTACCAAATAATTTTACCACTTTGTATTTCCAAAATATACAGTATGTCAGTTCCACATGAAATATGAATTTATTTTTGCTAGCTAACAAATTTTTTGTTGCAAGATATTAAAGAACTAAAATTTAATTTTCTTTAATTCTTAAACCACTGAGCAATTAAATTAACTTTTAATCCATTTTAATTATTTAATCATAAGATTGAGATTGCTTATAAACTATGCCGGTGTATTTCCAAATCGTTTTAATTCCCTTTCTCTTTTTTCTTTTTTAGGTCTTTCCCTTCTTTTTTCCTTTTATTGTGTTCATTGCATTAAAATTAATTTTAAAATTAATAAATAAAATCACTCACTTGGTTTTACAGTAAGCTACTACACATACTATTCCCACAACAAGCAATGCAACACAAATTCCAGTAATGGTTAGAACTCTCTTCTGATACAGCTCCTCGGCTTCTGCAAAGGACATAAAAATCATTAACAATTACATTTTTTCCTCAAATTATGATTGCATTCTGAAGATACAACTACAATTCCATGGTGGAAATTGGAAGCTATTCTACTTATTTTCCTGAGATAGGATGTAGAGTTTTATATCTGTTTTAGTATTGATGCTCTTCTCGACTTCTATCAAACCTTTCCTTTCCATTCTAGTTCCTGTAAAATCAAAACAAGCAAAAGCTACTCTGGCTTTTTTTTCTGAACCTTCTCCTGTGTGTTTTTCAGTAACCTCATACTGTATTGGGAATATTTTCTAGAACTTCTTAGAAGTATTCAATTGCTGTTTCCTATGTATTTGGCAAAGATATTACAGAAAAATTATTGTATATTGCACTACAATGAACATATTTGTTGAGATCCAATTTTTGATTCAGCAACCAAAAGACATTTTTCCTCTACTCTGCCCACTCTGGGCTCAATTTAATGTCCCCTACTTAATGCCACTTTCTGGCACAGAATCCACGCTCACAGTAAACGGAAGAGACTATACATCACTGCCTATTTTAATATTTTTCTTTGTTGTTCTAATCAAATGAGAGAGGCAGGGGGCCATATGAGAAATCATGTGGCACCCAATGTAATCCCAACATAGTAGAAGTGCATGCAGAATATATGCTATTTAATATGTATCTCTATTTTTGCTCTGAAGGGAGGAAAATATATTAGTGACTCTCCTGGTGGATGAGGTGAGGAAGGAAACAAGTTAAGCTAATTAAAGACATTGATGAGAAAGAATCCTTTATTTCAGGGCTGTCAAAACTCCTGGCCTGCAGGCCAGATGCGTCATGCACTGGCCACGCCCATGCCCTGTTTAGGGAAGGGGGAAAAAGTTCCAATACGTAACGTGACGTCACCATGACAGCATGAGTTTGACACCCCTGCTTTATATCTTCTGGTTGTTTATAAAGTTCCTGACAATTTTCTAGAATACCAAACTCATTGTGATGGAATGCCTAGCAAATCCTGGGAATAAAGAGGGAGGACTGTTAGAGAAAACATTCCTTAGTCCAGGAGAGGGGAGAAGCATGAGAAAGAGCCTCAAAGTAACTCCATCTTAGTTATGTTAGGTATACGTTCAGGTTAATTGCTTTGGCAGGCTTTCAAGATTCTATTATATTAGTCTATTAGCAATAAAGATTATTCCAGAGTCCAAGTGGTTCTTGTTTCCCAAATTTGTCTGCCTCAAAGGGCTTCAATTAATTCCTTTACTGTTCCTGGGTAATGGGTAGCATTTTTGAAAACGATTTGGAAGAAGTACTTCAGATAATATACAACTGCAAGAATTAGCAATTCTTTGTGATTCATTAAAGCAGCCCCCTCTTTATATCTAACTGCTCTACAAGGCCAGAAAAACAAATTAGTTTAAAAGTAAATAAAGAAGCAAATAAATAAAGTCAACATTCTAGATGAGAGCAACTGTTGAAATATATTTAGTTTGTGTTGAAACATCTACCCAATTCCTGCTCTGAGACTATGGGACCAGGTTACCTGTGACTATGTGAACCAGATTTGAGCAATAATGTTCCCACTGGATAGCCCCAGATATCCCAATTACTACAGGTATAGGCAGAAAGAATTGTTATGCTAGTTTCCCAGGTACAGATTTCTGATTTCATAGGCTAGCTTGGTGCTAAGAAAAGATGCTTTTATTCTTCTAGACCTAGACCTTTTATTTGTTTACCTATTTTAATCAGTACAGTTTCTACAATTCAATATAAACAAGTGAGACCTGATACAAAATGTACAGTGTGCTCCTCAGCATTTACCGATTTAGAAAGGATTTTTGCTTTCCCATGGAAGATTGAGAGTATGTTGGCAATGTTTCGATGAGGTCCCACTCACCATCTTCAGGCTGGTGCTTTCGGCTTCGTGCTTGTGCGAGCAAAATGTGATCGGAGTTGCCGTCTCCCTATATATACTGGTGGGGAGATTGGCTGTGTTGTCAGTTTTTTTTTTTTTAACAAATTTTATTAATTTTACAAAAACAGTGCACAGACAATCAAGGCATAACAGCTTATAAATTCTTTTCTAAAAAAATAAATAAAATAGTAATTAAAGAAGAAAACCAATAGAACATAATGATTCCAAATTATAATATCAACATTTACTTTATCTATTTAACTTCATATCTTATCCCAACTTCTCCTTTTCATCCAAATTATTTCTTGCTAATTAAATTTTTTTTGCCTTTTATCAACATACAAAACACAAAAAACATAACAAAACTTAAAACATCTTTTCTGAAAGCTGCTTGATCCCGAGTTAAAACTCTTCACACAGACGAAATTTACACATCATATTCACTTTATATATCCTTCCCTATCTTATTACCATTTTCAATAACATTTCTTGTCTGTTCTATTTCCAACTATCCATTCATCTTTTTTCTTTTACTATACTTCTCCTATATACTAATTGGAGTGACGCCTTTAACTCATTGACCTAACTTAAAAGTACTTCATATAACACTTAATTTATCTTGGGATTCTGTTTAGTACATTCTAAAATTACACAATAAATTTTATAAGAAAGGTTCTACTCTAAATACACATATAAAAACACAATCTTATGTAACTTCCAGAATCCCCCCCTTTTTTATCCTTAATTAGATTCAGCCATTGTCTCTAAATAAGCTTTTTTTCTTTAGATCTTGCTTCCTACCATTGAGGCTTCTCCTCCCTCCCTTTCTCTCTTGCTTATTCTTCTCCTTGCCCTTTTTACCCCTTTGTCTCCCCTCCTCCCTTTTCTTACTCCCTTTTCGTTGCTTTCTAACCTTGCATCCATCTTTCCTCTCATTTTTCTCTTTTTTGGTTGTTTTTTGAAACCTTAAAATCCCCTTTTTCTTATCCTCTTTCTCCTCCTCCCCAGAAAAAAACCCATTGTCCATCAAAGATGGCTTCTTCTTCCTCTTCTTCTTTGTCCCAGTCATTCTGCTGCGTAGTCAACTTTTCATAAGCACATAACGCTATTTCTAAAAATTGAAATAAAGTGCCCAAAGTATCTTTTCCATCTTGTTCTTCCTTTTTATATTTTTGATATTCAGTCTTTAGTTCATTCACAAGCAATGCCATCATAAAAAGAGAAACTTTTCCCAAAACAACCACCCAAGTATTTTTAATCAAAAATAGTTCAAAAGAAGTTCCAAAGATTAATACTTTTCTTCCTTCTTCTATTTCTCTTTCTGGGGTTACAGTTTAATCAAAGAGGTCCAATTACCATATATCTTTCTTTGGGATTCTAGGCAATCTCCTCCTTTTTCCACTTCTGCTCCAATTTTTTTTCCTCTCCCTTTCCACTTGCAACATCAATTTTTAAATGATCAGAAATCCATACCTCTAATAAGGGTTTTCCAATTTCTTAAATTTTTCAGTCCAGTGTCCAAGAAATCTTTTATCCCTTGACTTCAACTTTCAAAATAGTTCACCTTCAGTGCCCAAATAAATTTCAAATTTCAAATGGGGTGGGAGAGTGAAGAAAAAAAAAGTTCCCTTTAAAAGCTTCTCCGCCGCTTTCCGATCTTCTTAGGGATACAATGTATCCTCCAGCAATTCAGACAGTTCAGTTCCAGCGAGTTTAAAAGATGTTGATTGACCCGGCTCAGCCAGCACTTTCACTTTTCTTGCTTCCTCCAGCACGATCTTACCCGGTTGCAGGCTTCTTCGTGGCGGCCATTGCTGACCGCCGCTCCTCCACCTCGGGAAAAAGGGTTTTTTCCGGACGAGGAGGGGGTCTGCGACACCCCCAACCCCCGTCCGGCTCCCCTCTCTCTTCGGCTGTCCCTACAGGGCAGCCATATCTCCCTGACCCATTTGGATCGGGGGTACCTTGGCGGCAAGCGCAGTAGGAATCGCGAACAGTCGCGAATTCCTGCTGCCACCGAAGCCACGCGGAACCAGAAAACCGGCTGTGTTGTCAGTTCTTGATTGGTTGATGGAGTTGATGTTTGCAGATTGGCTGGCTTTTTTCTAAGAACATGTGTGGCTGAGGTATTGGCTGTGTGTCTATCCGCCTCCTGTGTTGTAACGACCTGGGTAATGGGCTGTGTGATGACCTTCTGAGTTCTATTGTTTTGACATCCTGGGTCTTGTGCTGTAATCTCCTGGGTTGTTGGCTGTGTTGTGACATCCTGAGGTTTTGTGGTGTAACTTCCTGAGTCCGGGGTTTGATATGCTGAGCAGGTGGCTATGATGTGACATTCCGGGTTTTGGTTTGGCTCCAAGCTTGAGGCCTGGCATGGCATGTGTCAGTTTGCTTGGTTTGGGGGTCGGTGTGTGTGTGACAGCTAATGATGCAATCGAGGTCTGGTTTCTGGATGGTGGTTGCCTTTCATCTATGGGGTGGGTTTGGGTTTGAGTCTGGTGGGGGAGAATGTGGTGGTGTCATCTGTTGTTTTGGGTCCGGAGTTGGTTTACCTGGCTGGGACTAATTTGCTTATAAGGGCTAGTTTCCAGATGTCTGGTAGGCGGGAGGTATGATCCCGTTTATTCATGTTATGGGGGTGTTACTCTATTTTGATGGCTTCCCTGATTATTCTCTCGTTGATGTATTCAGTATTGGAGATTAATTTGGTTCCCTCAAAATTAATTTCATGTCCTGTAGCTTTAAGGTGCTGGAAAAGGGGAGGAAGTATTCTCTTCTTTTCTGATTGCGCTCTTGTGTTTGTACAATGTATGTGGCTGGGCAATTGTTGCATGGTATTTCATAAACTTCTTGGTTTTCTAGCTGGATCTTGACTTTGGGGTTTCTCAGGATGTTGGCTATTTTTTGGTCAGTGCCAAAGGCTGTCCTGATATTGTGCCTGTGGAGAATTTTGCAGATTTTATCTATGGTGCGTCTGATGTAGGGGAGGAGGATGATACCATTGTCCTATTCTGTGTCTGGGTTTCTGGGGGGTGTCTCCTTTAGGATTAGGTTGGTAATTGTGTTTCTTTGGAATCTGTTGGAAATTAATACATCAGTGTGGGTGCGTAATTCTGTTCTCAGGTGGTCTTTGTCAGCTAGGCATTTGGTTCTGGAGATGAGGGTCTTGGCTACAGAGTTGATCTGTGCAGGGTGGTGATGGGATTGTGCATTTAAGTAGCAGTTGGTGTGTTTTTTCTTCCGGTGGATGGTGTGTCCTAGGGAGCCATTGGGTTTTTTGTAAATTAGGATGCTTGCTCACATAAGCATGAAGCCGAAAGCACCAGCTTGAAGATGGCGAGTGGGACCTCATCAAAACATTACCAAGATACTCTCAATCTTCCATGGGAAAAGACCTGAACACCCCACACCTGCATAGCTGTACCCGTGAAAATCTATGAAAACATATATATATATACATACATACATACATACATTGTAATTCTTCAAATTTCAATGTCACTTTAAAACTGCCGATTTGGGGGCCTCTATTATATTTAGGTGGTGATGTAATGACTATTTAAAGATCCACACTATGTATTTGTATAAATATGTGTTATGACACAATATATAATCTCTCAGACAAGGTGTTCTTGAAAATCTAAAATATGACAAAGAGGTAGCTGGTTGTAGCTGGTCTCCCTGATGGTATTGGTATCTTTTAGTAACAACATTCTGATTACCATCAGTATCATCTTATTAAAATAATTTGGAGGACTAAGGATGAAAGCTACAATAATATAGTAATTCCAACCATTTCTCAAGAATTACATTTTGAAATTTATGCTTAACTTCCTAGCATTTAAACTACAGCAACTTGCAAATGTTTACTGTACTCCACATGTTCGTTGTTGAAGATCTTCGACTAACTAATTAGTTGATGTCAGCTAGCAATATGCTTTTGGCATTAAATTCAAATTACACTGAATTACTGCCTACATACAATAATTGGTTGGATGAGGCCAAGAAATTGAGAAGCCCAAGAACCTGATTTTCCATTAATCTCCATCTGAAACAGCAGCAGAATTTGAGAGTTCCCTTAGATATTATTTTAGAAGGCAGCAAAAATGAGAACTGTGAACACCTACTAAGCTGTAGGAATGGTTTACAAGTGATCTGAGAATGTCAGCTGTGTAGACAATACAATCCATATTTCACATTTTGGCTATATTCTATGAATTAGAGGCTTTGTGACTGTACTATGCATCAAACATAATTCTTAAAAGAGAAGGTGCTATCATTTTTAAAGTTAGTTACATCTTGCAGTTGCCTGTGTGCAATTGTCAAATTCTTTTGTATATGTATTTTTTACTGTAAATAAGTGAAATTAAATTAAATATATTTTATTTAGAATGTACCACTTTTGTACCCCCCTTTGGATCTCTCCTCTCTCTCTCTCTCCAGACACATACACACACACATACACACACACACAGCGCCAAAATATAGAGGGTACCTGAATTAAACGTAATTCTGTAAACGTATCAATAGATTATCACATTTACCTTTCTCACCTTCTCTTAACAACATACAGAACTTTATCTGAAGGCATAATTAAATATTATGTGTAAATCCATATTACAGAGTTCTTATGGCTGCAGAAGAGAAAATATGTATAGTATAAATTAGGAAAAGGGGGTTGTTCATCCATCCATTCATCAACCCTCTCACCTTTGCTTCTGCATCAAAAATGGGGTTCTTTTTAAGGAATTTTCTTAGGCTTGCACCAAGGAGAAGGCAATAATAGTAAATTTGATAAGCTTAACAATCAACAAGGCAAGCATTACCACATCCTCCCATTGAAGAGCAGAAGGTGGAAGTAAAGTGTCTGGGAGAATTGAATATCCAAATATTCTTACGTAAGCAGCCCATTTTTAAACCTCAACAGTACATGTTTGAAAGCAGGGTGAACCCCATTTTTCTTTTAATGTTCTTGCCCATAAAAGCTAGTGTTATGAATTATTATGCTGCACTATGAAAAAGCTCCAGCATTTGGACATATCTATACAAATAGAACAGTATTGGCATTCAGTATCTAAAAGGAAACCCTATCTTATATTGAGAAAATTAATATTCAGTGGAAAGTTAGAACCAAGTAAAGAAAAAAAAAAGTCTTAAACTAATTTTTATGCCTTCTTCTAAATTGTTTTGACATGTTGAAATATTCCAGTATACATAAATTAAATGCAAGTACTGGAAATGACAACTGGAAAAAGAAAACAAGACTTCTGTTTTACCCCAGCTCTACTCTGCTCTAATATTTGCTGCCTGCTGCCAATACTGCTCCCAAATCTTATGCAGCAAGTGGAACAAATTGCTACATGATAGCATTTCAAACATAGACAACTGTTAAAATAAAATCATATTACATCTGTAATTTCACTCTTACATATTCTCCTAAATTATGTTTCTTTAGATGCAACTTTGTAAATTGATTCTATATTATGTCAGTTGTTTTTATTTTATATAGTCAATTCATGGGAACTACTTTGAGTATATATGTATAGGAATGCATTGCAAATATGTGATTGGTGTATAAGAATATTAATTTATTCTGACTATTCTTAAATCCATTTGGAAAAAATGTGATTACTCTTCTTTCATAATTAATTAAAGCAGACTTCTTTAATCTTGTGCCATTGTGCCATCCCTAATTCTCCCAAATAGAAGAAATCTGTGTTAGACAATCAGTCAAATGGAAATGCCTTACAAAAGTCCTGAGTCTTTGAAGCAAAATGAACTTAAGTGCAGATGAGCAATCAGAGGAGTGTTTTCCACTTTTAAATCCTGCAAGCACCATGTGTTGTTCTGGGTTGTCAGTAAGGCTCTGTGGGCAAGACATTGTCTTGTTCTATGATACTCCACTGTCATAGTTGATGATGATTGCTATAGTTCATATTTTTATGTCAGTACCTCTTAGTAATTTTTAAGCAACTGGAAGACATTTCATAACTTCTGTGGTTTTATCTGCTCATTGTGTTCTATTTAATTACATACCATCAGGAAGACTTCTATTGATTATTGCTTTGAGGTGAAAAAAAGGGAAGATACTAAGGACATAATATACCTAGACTTCAGCCAGGCATTCAACAAAGTAGATCATAACCTACTTCTTGGTAAGCTAGAAAAAAGTGGGAATGATACTGTCACCACCAGATGGATTCGCAACTGGCTGACAACCCATACTCAAAGAGTAATCCTTAATGGGTCTTAAGTCTACATGGAGGGAAGTAAGCAGTGGGGTACCACAAGGTAGGCCCAGTACTCTTCAATATATGAATTAGATGAGGAAATAGAAGGGGAACTTACCAGATTTGCAGATGATACTAAGTTGGCAGAAATGGTTGCTCTGGAACAAAAAAATTGAGGAGATCCAGATTCTCTGCAGCCCAAGTGAGCATAGGGCTGGTGTGGGAAAGATGATAAACAAGAAAGAGGAAGAAAAGGTGATGGAAGTAAAGATGGGAAAGAATTTGGAGGCATGTGAAAGTGGCATTTTCAAATATTAACCTTTGGATCACTGATGATGACTGTAGGAAGAATAGGGTAGCTCCTAGGACATGATAATCCTGTCTAGAGGACTTGCTATTGACCTTGTATAGGAGGAAGAGAGAAAGATCATTTTAGTGCTCCCCTAGTCATGGGAGACATTTTAGGAGGGGGGAATTTGTCAGGCAGGAGAAGGGAGGCCAACAACTGCCTTATAACTGTGCTCTTCCAAATTTTGGGTTGCTTAGCAGCAATAATTGGGATGGATTTTGTGCTTATGATCAGGGGACTTTCTTGCAGGAATAGGAGAGTATAGCAATAGCACTTAAGACTTATATAAGTGCTTTATAGCCCTCTCTAAGCAATTTACAAAGTCAGTATATAGCCCCCAACAATTTGGGTCATTTTACTGACCTCGGAAGGATGGAAGGCTGAGTCAACCTTAAGCCTGATGAGATTTGAACTGCCAAACTGCAGTCAGCTGGCAGTCATAGTCTGCAGTACTGCATTCTAACCACTGCGCCACCACAGCTCTTAACTGTAATGTGTGTTAACTTGGGCAATATGGAAAAGTGAGGGTTACTTACCCGTTAGCCATTCTGCTGCCCAGAAAGATTCTTTCTAGTGGGTCTGGAGCTTGTTGCCAGACTGGTTTTAGACTTTCCTTGGCTACTGATGCAGAGGAATTCAATTTCTATATGCTGGGAGGAAATAGTCTGGAAGGGCCAAAGTGATAATCAAGGCTTGCCACAAATAATATTTTGCCCAATCACAATGTGAACTTACTGTACTTCTGATCAACTGTATGATTTGGAACTGAGATCTTTTATTGTCATCAGATCACTTCCTGATCCAGATGAAATTTGTCTCTATTGCTTCATGGACTTATTAAGATGGTCCATTCTAGATGTGTAATAGATCCAGATGGATACCAGAGGAAATTTGTAAAATTCCCTAATGACTTAAGCAGTTGTTCCATTATTTTGTGGTCTCTAGGACCTGGGAAGCAGCCAAAGACTTGATGTGATTTCCCTCAGTAGTCTGGTCTCGGGGCTCTTTGGTTTACTCAGGATCTCTGGTAAATGGAAAAGCAATGACTACAGTACCAGTGGAGAACGGTAAAAAGAAGATATGACCCAGCAAAGATGCACTCTCTTCTTTGAACCTACATGGTGATAAAAGCAATAAAGCATTTGGTCTGTTCTGCTCTTATTACATCAATAAGTTGCCATCCAGTAGCCTTGTTTAAAATTACCTGTTTCCTGTTAAGGAGGATGGGAGGGAGATACGCCACTTAGTCATTGTGCCCTATCATTACAATATAAGTTTTTGTTGACAAAGTTACTGATACTTGTAGACTCCTAAGAGTCTCTCTGTGATGGAGACAGATGGTTTCTAAATTGGACAAATAAATGTTGACCATACTTTTGACATTCTGCAAACAGAATGTTAAATGGTACTCTGAGCAAAGGATTTACAGTATTATCAGTATTATTCAGCTTGTGTAATCTGGTGAAGATGAATGCTACCACTGCTGGACCTGACCCATGACCTTCATGGCTGATTTGGGCTGTGAGCTATGAATGACAGGCTGGTGTGGGACATGGTCAATGTTTCTTTGAGGGAAAAGATGTTGAAGGAGGCAGAGGTATGTTCCATTCTCAAAAATCCTCCCTGAACCCAACAGTTTTAGGTTATTAAAAAGGTAGTGGTATAGCTACCTCACTACAGAGTGTTCTTGAAGAATATCTGGACCCTTTTCAGTTTGGATTCAAGTCCAGGTATGGTATAGAAATGGCACCTGTTCCTCTGCTTGATTATGTTAATTTGAAAGTATACCATCACCAGTTCTTTTCAACTTCTCAGTTCCATTTGATACCATCATCCATATTATACGTTTGGAGCATCCCTGAATGTTGTGAGTTTGGGGACTTGTGTTTCAAAGTGATACCACTCTTATAAGACTCTGTTCATTCACATTCACTAAGTGAGGTCCCATTCACTAAGTATGGACACTCCAAGTTACTCTGCTATCATATTCTCTGAAACTGGTTGTCTTCCTTCAATTCATCTCTGTAGCAAATACCATCTCCTTTTCTCTGGGTTGTTATAAGGTGGATGAGATGGGGCCTCTGAGAGGTTGGGTCTTTTGTTCCTGACGGGATAGCCAATCTTACCAGATATGTAGCATCCTCTAACTTCTCTATCAAAGGTGCTCTATCTGGAATCATCTATCTCTTTCTGTGTTTTCTTTTATAAAGAAAGTTCTTATAGATCCAGTCATAATTTACGTTCTTGTATTTCTAGTGCCCTGCCAGCCTTCCCTCCCTAAATAGTGCTTCTGAACATGGGTCATAGGCCCATGCCATTTTTCCAACTAACAGTGATTTATGATGCAGTTACCCAGGAGTATATGAATCTCAGAAGGTCACGAGAAAAAAATGGGTTGAGAAGTCCTGGTCTAGACTAATAGATTCTTAGTTAATCTTCCACTATGCTACCTCCTTTTTTATATGTCTCAGAATGAGGCACCTCATTGTGCAGTACATGAAGGAATCACTCAAGGAATATAGGGTGGAATATTGTCTCTTTGGTTCAATCATTAATCCTGAATCATTTTTTTCTTAAGATCAGCTGAACAACCTAAAGTTCCTGTACTCCTTCATAAGGATTATAACTATGCTATATGTAAAGAACACTGGGATTAAGACAATAAATAAAAATGTAGAGTAAGAAAAAATAGTCCCCCTGCTGCACCCAGATCCTGAAAAGCTTCACCTTCTGAAGCAAACAAACAAAAACAGATCAGATCATATGTCTCTGATCTATACCAGCTCAAAAGAGCACCCAGAGGCCCCATTTCAAACTCTATTAAAGGAACAGTTGCTTTTAACCTCTGATAAGAAAGTACCTGGAAACAATAGTGCTACATTTCAATCACAGTAACCTCCACATGTTTATATTTCAATGGCCAAAATTACTGGGTATGGATTTCAACTCTTGAAATGTGAGTGCATTAAGAAATTACAAATCTAGTCTTCAAGTTCAGAAAATAGTTTGTTCTGCTTTTCAATGAAACTGAAAAGCCCTCAATACTCCTATCTTTCTTATTTCTGTTTTGAAATCTATCTGCCTCATTTCAGTTGCAATGTGCATTAGTTATCCATCTTCGCCATGATTTCTAATTTTTTATTTTTCAAAGTGGGGAAACTTCATTTCAAAAACAGCTGCCAAATTGTGTTGTAAAAATTGATCTCATTAGTACAATGTACCTAATGATGGATTCAAAACAGTTTCAGTAAACCTATTTAAGAATGTGGCAAATGTTAATTCTCAAATTAGTAAATATACATTTGCCCATACTGCAAAAAATACACATCGTCAAGATACTGTGTAGATTTTTGCAAGTTTACCAGCCATACTTTTTATATAAGAATAAAACTATTTAAAAAATAATATTTGCTATGATTCTCCTGGTCATTTATCACAGCAGAGTTACTTGGACTGATCAAACTTCCATTTGAGAACTGCAAAACATTTCAATATTCAACCATTTCCAACCAAGATTCACAATTAAATCTCATTACTGATGATTCTGTCAGTATATAATTGTGATACTTTCATACAACAAAATATTTTGCTTAGATGGAAAGAAATTTATCACTTTGCTTTGCAATAAGTAAATAATATATATTTATATAAACCTTTATATGAACCTTACAGAAGAATTACAAAAGAACACAAGACAATGCAAATCAAAATTTACTTAATTATAAGACATTGGGATAATACAATTGTTTATGTGATATATCTGTGGTATTTTTGAATGCATATCACAAATTATCATTCTATGATAAAATATTAAGTGCAAACCAGCACATGTGACATAGTGTCATTCACGTGCATCACAGGAAATACATGGCTGGCAGAACATATGAAAAAAAAGAAGAGACAGCATGGCAAAATAGGTTTATTGGCACAACGATCAGCCTAGAAAGAAATATATTTTTAAATAAAGCGAAACAAAATGTAAGTCAGGAATGGATGTCAAAAATCCTCAATTCAAAATAGCAAGTTAGAATGTTTTTGAATCAATAGTAATGTCAATTCAAGGCCACTTTCCACATTATGCTTTTCATTTATTCAAAATTTGCTCCTGGGAAGGATTTATAATTTCCAGTCAAATTTAACTATTAAAAACAGATCTCACTGAATTCAGTGAGACATATTCCTAGATAAGCATGGCAAGTGTGGTAGCATAAAGCTGCTACTGGCACAATTATTCTTTAATGTGTAAATTTTTTGTCATACAGCAAATAAAATAGGAAACTAGCATTCCTAGGAACAAAAATAAATGGAAGTGGAAAAATGGTTTCCATCACAAAGAACATGAAGACAATGCATGAAAAATATTATATTCTCATAGGTCAGTTTGGAATTAGCACTACTAAATGCTGTAGCAACTTTCCTGTAAGAATCAGGATGATTCCATCAGAACCATCATCGTACACATTTTGGTAGGAGAGGGCACTATTGACTTTCTTTTCCTCTCTCCTACCCATCCACTAGTTGGGCAAGTGGAAGCTTCTGGGAGTCAAACTACTGCCTTTCCTCCCTAATGCTCTCCTTCCAAATCTCAAATGGCTGGAAATCACCTTGCTGAACTCAGCCATTTAGAGGTGCAAGAATGATGCCCACTGGCAGAAGGAACACATAAATTTTAATAGGTGAGAATGAAAGTGGCTGACCCAGCATCAATGATAAACAACTGTAACTCACCTTCATATGGAAAAACAGAAAATCCCAGGGGCTAAGAAAGGCAGTACTGTGCTATTCCTAAGAATGATTCCTGAACATAAACAAGCTTTGTTATATGTGTGTGCATTTAGCTGTTAATTTGTGTAAAGGCATTGGTTTCCTCTTGAAACTAATAATTTTTAATTAGGAAACTATGAACTTCAATTTTCAGTTAGAAAGGAGTAAGATATTTAAACCAGAATTGGTGCCTCCCTATGCTGCGAAATTCCACCAGATTTTGTTTTTTAAAGATAGTAATTCCAGTGGCATGGAATTATACGGAATAGGAAAAAGGACAAATGAATAAAACATGCATTCGATGAATACATGAAAAGTGACTTAAAATTAATTCACTGACAATGTGTCTTCCTCTAAATTGGTGCAATGAAGTAGCCATTCCAGGCATTGGATCTACTAATAAAACAGGAGCTGTGGGAGGCTATGTTTTCTAATAGTTTGATGTGTGGTGCTTGCAGTGGCCACATCACAATGGGTCACTTTGAAGACCAATGAGAGCACCATTCATAGTGATTGGTCATCAAGTGGCAGTGTTACAACTCCTGGAAGAAAGCCTATGAGGGGGATCAGGTGGGACCCTTTAGGTTGCCCTTTTTTCTCTAACTACTTGCTCTGCAGGTTATTGCACCTGGCAATCATGCATTCTGCATTACTGAGAAAGTATTTCACATTATGCACAGGGGTTCCTAGGTAGCATTTTCCTACCCCATTGGAACAGTTATCACTGAGATTCAAATACAAGCAATTCCCTCTCATCAATGTAGCCAGGGCATGTATGGTTTTTGGCTTTTTTCCATTCACACACATTGAAGGCATAAGTGCACTTGTATGAACATTCCTATAGAAGCCTGAGGTTGTACACTGTTGGATTATATTACTGCATTGGAGTTGGGAATATTCTTCATGTTTCTTCATGTAGAAGTCTATGTGCTTGGAAATCAAAGATTTAACTTGTACATCTTAAAGTACTTGCTATTTCTACTGCCCTTCTCTTGCAGTCTGCCCTCATTCAGTCTAAAGAGAAAACATTGAGGGTATATACAATGGAGGTACTGCAATTTCCCCTTTCCCCCTTTACTAATATAAAATCTTTTTGAGGAAGAAGCAAATTGGAACAATACACATTCTGCTGATCCAAAGGGGGATGCTGCAATATTGTTTTGCTGCTGGGTCAATCTTTTTAAAAGAAATACACCCAAACCAGCATGAAATTAAATGAGATGAGAAGGAATGGTTTTAAATTTGACTTTGGTTGGTTTTGTAGAATTGCTATAACTTTTTTTTAGTACAAATCTGTCATTTACTAGCATTTGTATCCACTATTACTCCTATACATGTCTGTGATTTTCCAAACTGACCTAGGTAATTTTTTTAATCTCCAAAAAGCACAGACTAAAACAGCACAGAAGTGCTACTGAGCCAGCACTTTACTTCTAGTCTCACTGAACCCCACAGAAAAGTGCTGCAGTGCACCCAGGCAGAGTTATCTATATTCATATTAATATAGATAAACTGGCTTTTGACTGCATATGTATACTGTATATGCACATGCATATACATATGCATATGCATATATATGATTTTTCGCCAAACTGGGCCAAAATAAGAGATGAACAGCTGATATTCTTGGTCACCCTACAAAAACTGTAAAAACATAATGTGAAGAACTGTGGTGTCTGTTTAACAAATGAATGGTTTGTTTCATACCCTTTAACTCTAATCCAAGATGCTCTGCCAATACAGAAAAAAGAAGAAAAAGAGAAGATAAATATGTTTGTAAGAGAAGTTTTCCAGTGTTAAAAGAAACATCAAGCATAGAATTTATTAAAAACTATTCAGAATAGCTTGCTTTTGGCTTATCAACAACCAGGGGACAGTATCAAAAGAAAACAATATTGTTAGCAAAAGAACAAAAATAGCACAGATGCACACACACAGGTCAAGAATCTTCCTACAGTAAATTTTCTTTCTTGTTAAGTATTCTTTGAGTCTATGCACCTTCAAAAGGGATTCAGAATAAATACCTCAGATTGTGTATGAGCACAGAAACTCTTGGCTATTTACATAGGTAGCCCAACTTTTTTAGGTTTCTATGTAACCTTGAAAATAGCCGTTTTAATAGTCCACTCCTTAATAGGATTCTTAAAATTGCAGCATCCTTTTTTCAGGCTTGCCCTTGAGCCTAAAAAAAGTAAAGCTGATTCAGCAGAGAGATACTGTGCTTGCATATTTATTCTGAAACATTTTTAAAGCAGTGCAGAGCCTTATTATTCTTGCAAATAATTTCTATGACATGCAGAAATAATAATATAACTTAAACTAATTTGAAGCCCAATCAATCAATTTCTATTACGGTCATAGACCAGCATTACAAATAAAAGCATTAAAAACAACAATAATCCCATTATTATTTTGAAGCCAAAATTATAGGAAATTGGATGTTATGAAAAATATATTTTCAATCAGATTCTATATGTATTTACTTGAAGATAAATTGTCTCAAAGTCAGTGAGACATAGTTGGTCTTAAAAAGAGATCATTAATATTCTCCCTGAATTAGAAGCAGCTCTAAAATCGATATGAGACCATTAGGTAAGTTCATCTGTCATTTGGGATCCAGCAGATAGGCAACATTACACCCCAATTCCAGATTGCAGGGGTGAAGTTTTCAATGTACTGACCCCAATGTGTTAAAGTTCAAGTCCTGATGGGGAGGATCAGCCTTTGACCCAATTCTGATACAACTGAATGGCTGTGGCTGCTTGGCACCCCTTAACAGGGAACATTTCAGCTATTGATCTTAGATGAGGTTGCCTCTTGGAGGTTTTCTTGGGTGAGCAACTACTGTCAATGAGCAAATGGTAGATCTTCACAGATTCATCTTCCGCACCACTTGCACCCTTTCCTTGACTGGAAGACCCTTAAGAAGGTCATCTATGCCCTAATCACTTCATGACAGGATATTGCAATATACTCTATGTGAGGCTCCTCTCAAAATGCAGTGGTACAAGCAATAATAGTCACACTTCTTTATGCCCATGTTACAGCTGTGTTGCAAACCTGGTTGCCAATTGGCTTTCAGGAACAGTTCAAGGTGCTGGTTATTACCTATAAAGCCCTTCATGATTATCTGAGGAACTATCTATCTCCCATTGGTTCTCCCCGCCCACTACATTTGGGCAGTGTGTGTGTCCTCCAGGAATCATCAATTGAAAGTGTTCTGATGAGAGCAAGAAAGCACGCCTTCTTTGCCCCATTCTCCAAAACACCAAGGCCTCAGACATAGGGACAGCACCCGTTCTTCTGGGGTTCTGGAAAGCCCCTAAGGCCTGGCTCATTTCCCAGGCTGGGGACAGTCTGTTGTTTTATTGGCGGGGCTGTTTTCAATCTAGGCTGCCATGTCTTATTTCTTTTTTAAATTTTAATTGTATATTTGGCTCAGAATCTTGTGGGTGGACATAATAAATTTAACTAAATAAATAGGAATTAATAGATACAACATTTAAGCTTATAATATTTAATTAGAACATATCTCAGTTAAAATGATTGCATAAATGCCTCAGCCTACAAATACCAAAGAGATAAAGGAAAATTATAAATTCTAGATTACCCAACCCAATGCTCAGTTCCCCAAAACAAATCTCTTTGAAAGGGCTACTTAAAACATCACAAAGAAGAGAGCAGCTTTGGAGTCTACATAATACTTCTACCTTGAAGTTAGTGAAACAAAAGGGGAAAGAGGTGTAGGAGAGATTGAGAGAGAAGGAATGCTGTCATTTATGTTTGTCTGTGTGATGTATGTTATATGTGTGTGAGAAAAAAGAAATAGGAACGGTTCAAATAATCATTTTGTCATTTTGTGTTATTTTTATGCATTTTTCCTTCATAGTATAATGATATTTTAAAACCATATTGTAATTTCAGTTATAATGTGAAGTTGTTTCACTTCCTCAAAAGATATCTGCTACATTTCTTTTCAGATCTCTGCTAGTTCCATTTGTTTTTTTTAATTTGGGAAAATAAAAAACTTTAAAATACCCTCTTCTGATACTAACAATAGCCACACTGCTGCTTAGTACATTTTGTGGACCGCTGGATAAATGCAACTGATAATAGTAATACAACTTATGCAAGCCTCACTGGGACAGAAAGCCATAATGAAGGTAAATTGTGCTATTCTTTCCTATCAAGAATCTATCTAATTCATTTTATTTCAGAGTATAAAGATCCCTCTGTTTTTTTCCAAAATAAGATTAAATTGTTTATAAATTTATTCATATATCAGAAATTTTGGAAATTATGGAAATTATATGTTAGGAAACTTTCCTTAGCTTTTAAATCATGTGTACAGTAAACAGATCATATAGACTCAAATAGCATGGGGCAATTAAAATTTATCTTCCTTATTAATTTTTAGATCTAGTTCTAATTTTCTGCTCTTAATATAGGAGAATTAACTGCCGGATGTCAGTTTTCAAGGAGCAGTTATCCCAAGCACTACATTTTTAAAAATTCCACAGCAATTTATACAGAGAAAAATGTAACATTCCATCTTCAACATAGTGTACAATATTCAGACATTCTTTGTGCAGCCACCCCCCAGTTTGATAAAAAAAGTATTTCATTCTCCTACTTGGTTCCCCCCGCAATTGATAGATACCCAATTATCCTTTTATTGCATACATATTTTGGAGAGATTGTTATTAGTATGTCCAAGGGAAATTTCTAAGACTGGATTACGTGAAAACCTCCACTGATGATCAACAGTGGATGGACATTGATTGGACTCTTCGGTTGAAAACAGTATGTGAAGCTTGCTTTATGAGTCTCACTGCAAAAGAACTTTACTATTCCAAAGTGCCCTGTAGACATGCTCCTGTCAGCGGGCTTGGGGACCCTGCCTTGATATAAAAGAATAATAGAGTTGGAAGGGATGTTGGAGATCTTCTGGTCCAACCCTCTGCTCAAGCAGGAGACCTTATACCGTTTCAGACAAATGGTTGTCCATCCAATCTCTTAAAAACCTCCAGTGTTGGAGCACCCATAACTTCTGAAGGCAAGCTGTTCCACTAATTACCAGTAATTGTCCTCATTGTCAGGAAATGTCTCCTCAGTTTTAGGTTGAATTTCTTCTTGATTAGTTTCCATTCGTTTCATATGGTTTCATCTCTATGAATTTGATCTATAATTATGGCGTTGATCAAGTGCCTTGTTTGTATTTGTCAATGATGGGGTGAGGGAGGACGGTTGGGATTTTTAATTGCTGTATGTTGTGTTATATGTTGCCCAACTCACTGTCCAAGAGATTCATTCTGGGCAGCGTAAAATCCAGCAATCATAACAGCTGTAAGAATGAAATCAGTGCTGCTGATTCTGTTTTTTAAAAACATTCCTATTAATCTTATTGATTAACAGCACTATTTAAAATTTCTGGACATAACCACATATATTATACCACTGAGTTGGGGGACATGAAGGGAGCCTGCCTGAAGATTGTACTACATTTGGCAACCAGGCATCCCCTGGGCAACAGTGTTGTTACTGGCAAATCCTTTCAATCCAGAAGCACCTTAGTTGGTTAGCTCTGGAGGTGCTTCCAACATGAATAGAGATAGCCCACTAGATTGTATTATAGTTATATGATTTGGATAATATTAGAAACAGCATCTCTAAATCACTATATATTTTCTCTCATGAGGCTGGAGGACACATCAGGAATGCTGTATTGTAGTTGCTCTTGGAAGATATTGCTTCACAGTCTGCCTTATTCACAAGAGGGCACTAGAAGATAAAAATTGTACTGAGATCTCAGGTTCTCACAATATTTATTTTAAGATGGCTATAAGAGCAACTAATACTCTGCAGAACATTTAAATGAAATTAGAACAATGATTTTTCTAAATCTTCCTGGCTTGGAAGGCAACACTATTATTTTTGTGACTATTGCAAACTGTTATATTTATCAAGTAATTAATCATATTTGTACAGAATGGGATTTCATATATCATGATTCTCATAACAATTTGTTTGGCATTTATACAAAGGTATTCAGATTTAATTATATTTGATGAAATTGAAAAAAAAATGTTAAATTGAAAATAGAGTATGTGGGAGGACAAATGTCTTAGGAACTTCCCTGATATTTCATAACTTGATAGAAATGTGTAAACAATAGAGGTGATGATACAGAAGATCCCCAAATCTCTCCAGGTGGCACGAAATTACTTAGACTAAATTTTGCAAATCTGTACATAAAATTATGTTAGTCAGCGCTTAATTTAACACTGCAGCAGTGACATTCACTATGCTTCAACCTAATCTTCACTCTACTCTGTAAAGACGATAGTCTGAAACTGAAGTTGAATTAGAGTGCAAGCAAGCCACTGAAGAAATTCTGCTGGTGGAGAATTGGAAGGTTCACTTTCTCTACATTTTTGTAAGAACAAGCTACACATTTGAACCATAAGCCAAATCTTCTGAACAAACACAAACCCCTTTGTTTCATAATGAATTGTCCTTCTGAAAAAGCTAATATCACAAACAATCTGATTCAATATGTTTCTGTGCAATTGTAAATAAAGCTTCCATATAAGGATATCTATATTTGAGATTACTCTAAGGTGCCTCCAGGTCTACTAGCATATGAGGTGGATTAGTACAAGGTTGGCCCTACCTGTGTTCTTCATCCAAAATCCCCTGAGCTATCTAGGAGAATTTAAGCAACTTTACTTTAAACTTGGTCCAGTTTTTTTATTATGCCTGGACTATACATCTCTATGATAATGTTCAGAGTAGAATTGAATTTAATAACTCTTTAGCTACACAGCAGAAGAATGAAGACTCCAAATCATTAAAATTTTGGTTTAAAAATATCATACAGCTAAGACCAATTAGTGAAAGAGAGAAGTGGAAAGAGACATACTGGAAAAGCTGGCCATTGCGAAGTTCTGACACTGGTCCCCTGTGAATTCATTCGGACACCTAACGAAAGAAAGAAAACCAGAAAGAGAGAAACAGGATAGCATGATATCCAAACAGGCTGAAATGAGGTCCTTTCTGATGCCAACTGAGTTCCCTTTTAAGATTTCTCCTGGTGTGTGTTTTTGGCTGGTCCCTTACCTGTGTTCCCTAAACCTTAATTAAGATATTAACTGAAAGGAACACCCTCACTATGCAACTCTAAATCCAGTGTTGTACCCAGGAGGTTTTTAAGTAGTATGATGGTATAATTTTTCTCTTCAAACATACTTTGCTTAGGATCTGGCATGTACAATCGCAAAGGCAGTTTCTCCAAACATCTCTGTCCGAAGAATCCATTTGGACATCTGGAGGAGGAAAAGGGGACAAATCACAGAACAAGGCTGGCATCATCCTAGAGGCTATGGTTAGAAATAAAAGTGCACAGTGATGATTTCTGTTTTTTATTTTAAGCTTCTCATGTCAAACATCTTAATCTTTGCTGATTTTCCTATGTCTTTCCATCTGCAATTATTCTTTCCATGATTTCTGAGTTTATAACCTTATAAGCACCCACAATTTGCAGAATCTGTTTCAGCTGTATGACTTGAGAAAATTGCCACTCTCTCAAGACTAGGATTAATATGAACCTGATTTCCAGAAAGGAAAGAGTGGAACATGAGATAGTGTTCAATGCTATTTCCATTTTTTAAACTGAAGTCATCTGCAATGCACTCTTGGAAATGCCAGTTTTCTGTTCACATTGTTTAAAGCTGGATTTCATATTGATATAATCAACTGACCAAGCAAAGTACATTATCGACAGATGGAAATATGTGAGGCTATCAGTGACACAGAGGACTTCCACGCGACCACCATATTCATTTCTCAAATCCTTATAAGTAGTTTGAAGGTGATCTGTGATTATCTTCAAACTAGTTATTATCTTATCATTTCTGCTAACTTAGAATCACAGCATATTAAAAATGGGTGGGTGGGTGTATTGCTAAATTTCTAGCAATTTCAGCTACGTTAAGCTGAGCCAGAAATAAATTAGCTTAGCTCTCTAATGTTACATGTACAGATTAACAGAGTTGGAAGGGACCTTGTAGGTCATCTAGTCCAACCCCCCCACCCAAGCAGAAAACTCTACACCATTTCTGACAAATGGCAGTCCAATCTCTTCTTGAAAGTCTCAAGTGATGAATGCCCACAACTTCCGAAGGCCAGCTGTTCCATTGGTTGTAGGCCAGACAAGGAATAATGGATGGAAACTGAACAAGAAGAGATTTAACTTGGAAACAAGGAGAAAATTTCTGACAGTGAGAACAATCAACCAATGGAACAGCTTGCCTTCGGAAGTTGTGGGAGCTTCATCACTTGAGACTTTCAAGAAGAGATTGGACTGCCATTTGTCAGAAATGGTGTAGGGTCTCCTGCTTGGGCGGGAGGTTCGACTAGATGACCAACAAGGTCCCTTCCAACTCTGTTAATCTATAATGGTTGATTGTTCTCACTGTCAGAAAATTTCTCCTTATTTCCAGATTAAATCTCTCCTTGTTCAGTTTCCATCCATTATTCCTTGTCTGGCCTGCAGGTGCTGACCCCTTCCTCTCTGTGGCAGCCCCTGAAATATAGGAAGACTGCTACCATATTTCTCCTGGTCCTTCTCTTCACAAGACCAGCCAAGCCCAGTTCCTGTAATCATTCTTCATATGTTTTAATCTCCAGTCATTCTTGGTATGTTTTAGTCTCCAGTCCCCTAATCATCCTGGTTGCTCTTCTCTGCACTTTTTCTAGAGTCTCCACATCTTTTTCATAGTGTGGTGATCAAAACTGGATGCAGTGCTCTAGGTGTGGTCTTACTAAGGCTTTATAGAGTGGTATTAGTACCTCGCTTGATCTTGATTGTATCCTTCTGTTAATGCAATTTAGGATTGAATTGTTGTTGATACTGACAGAAGTGTAGAATTCAATTTAAAATGTTCATAAAACTAACTGTATCTGACCAACCAACCAAATAACCAACCAAAATCACAAATAAATAGTTGTAGAAGTGGCTAGGCTAAAAGTGAATGAACAAGAAAAGTTGTTTTTCTAAAAACTGAAGTGCCATACATTTTTCAGAAGACATCTCTTAAGACTTTGACATTGTTATCAAAGACAAGGTCCATTTTGGAGTTATAGTTTATGTCTTGGTAATCATTCATAGGATTATACTTTTGGCTTTGTAACATGTTGAAATGCATTTTCTGGGCAAGTTGAAAAACTTTATACATATATTCTTGTATATCAGGAATAACTGCTGGGGGAAGAATGGGTGACTTCATAAGCTATATTTTGAAAAATAGGATTTAAATCACTTTCAAACTGATATTATTTTCTACCTAATGAATGCAACAAATTTTAATGAAAAACTATTCCTTCATTTCTTCTATATGCTTCACAAATATTTCAGCAAACTACACTACAGATTGTTTCATTCAAGTTTATGATTTTATTACATCCATTCCAGACATGACAGAACCAAACTTTAGCAACAGGTATCTTTGGTTTTGGATCAACCAAATTAAAATTTATCCTGTGAACACCTTTCCCACAAATTCTCAGGAAGACAATGCTGCAAGACAAACATTCCATCAAAAATATTGTGACACCAATGAGGCCCAAGGTATCATTGCCATTTGCTTTTTAAAGTAGCTTTTGGAAGGTTATTATTCAGATTTATATAAAATAACAGATCCATCCTCTATTTTACATATGCTAAAGAAATTGAGCAAAATACAAACTAGTAACAGCAATATACTCTTTTTTATATGCATACATTTTTCCAATAATTTAATTCATTAATAATAGTGGCAAAATGCTCTCACTTGAAGAAAAAAAGCAAAATATGGATTTGGTCAAATGTATCTATCTTTCTTGTTCTGATTAAAGATTAGTATAAAAACAACAAGGGGAATGGTGCAATACAGTATATTCAATTTTAGCTAGTCTCAAGCACATTTTAAAAGGTATTATTGAACTGTTTTCCTTCAGGAGGAAGAGCAATATAAAAATAAAAAAATAACAAAAGCAACAACAACAACAATTTTTAAGAGCTTCATTTTGAAAGTTCATATTTTGAATCCTTATAGAAAACAATTGCTAGAGCATGTGATAAACGACAAGCAAAAACTCAGTTGTTAAAAACATGAGGATTGGGCTAAGCATCGACAGTATTTTAGTGAATAGTTATTGAATGAATCGAGCAGTATCTTAAAACTACCCATTATTCTCCACTTTTGAAGACCTGTAAGAACATGTTGATGGTGCTACTGATAGTTCAAAAATCAGAACAGGGTGACAGTTCACTTGGCAGGCACAATAATCAATTATTCTGTGATCTCGAAGAACCATCATAATGAATTCAAAAACATGCTTCTTTCCAATTTATTCTCAATAGCTACCATTTTTAAATCTTAAATTTAAAGGTTAGCATTAAAAGGTTAGCATGTTTGCTCACATTTCTTTTCTTTCTTTCCTTTGTGTTTTTTCTTTTTCTCCAACACCAACCCCAATCCCTATTACAACAAGCATTTTGGGGCAAAAACATCAATCTCTTTCTTTCTTTCCTTTTTTTTTTTCTTTTAATAAAGCATGAATGTTTCCCTCTGTTTCTGGCATAGGCTTGTGTAACTATGGGCTGAGATTATTGGAACATATTGAATTTGTATCAATGGGATAAATATGAAGCAATTTGCTAAACAGGAGAAAAGGCCAGAAATATAATTGTAGAATATCTGATACTATATCAAATGCAAAATAATTCTAATAGTCCAAGAGGTGACATTTAACTTGTATTTTAATAAAGAAAGGAAAAGGAAATTCTAGAAACCAAAAGAGTAGGATGGGATAGAATGAGGAAAATTATATTGACAAAGGAAATGTCAATATAATAAGCCAAACACAAAAATCTAGGGAAGATTTCAAGGTTCTTGAAGTAGCTAGTTACAGAAAGTAGTTCACAATTCTGGAAGTGTTTGTACAAATCTACCCCAATTCACACAATATATAGGTATGCAATCCTATGTATTCTTTGGAGGCAATGTTCAAATCCATTTAAAATGTCTCTTTTTTAAAAAAAATCCATGACAGTGGGGATATATAAAAACATTTCACTGACTAAATATTTTTAAGTACTTAAGTATATAAATTATTGTATATAAATAATATAGTATTTCTTTGGAGTATTTTCAAAAGAAAATACATCAAAAGAAAACTCATTGACAACTTCATTTGAGTCTATATTGGTTCCTTTTCTTTCTACTCTAAGGCATTCTCTGCTGACCTGTGAGAACTCACATGGCAGAATGATATGAAACTAAAGCAAATCCTCACAGACAAACCTACCCATAAGCCACAGTGCATGTTCCACGTCAAGCAAATTTTGCTCTGAATTTCAGAGATGGATAATGAGAGCTATATTGATTCCTTTGGCAGACTCCAGAATCAAAACAAAACAGTTAATTGAATAGATAATGGAACACATTTGTATTACAAAATCAACCAAATTTTATGTCTTTCATAAATTTCACTGAGAGCAATGAATAAAACAATATTATTTTTTTAAATATACACAAATATTATATTTGTGGTGTTCCAAATGTCCCTTCTTTCTTGTGGCAGGAGGTAAGAAATTTGGAAGATTACTTAGCTTTCTTTATGGAAGAGAATGCTGGAATTTTTCATAACAACTTATTATAAATATGCAAGTGAACAGAAAAACAATTTCTCTCAAAAACAATCTCAGACTCAACAAAATAGATATGCACCTTCTGCTGCTCTAAAAATTCCCTGCTGACATAAAGTAATACATTTATAATACAACTAGAAAAGTAGAGAAGACAAGAAAAATAAAATTAAATGGGTGTACCAAAAATAGGATCAAGCATTCTTTGACCCAACTCTATTAATCAAAATAAATTAGTATTGTTAATAATGAATTATAAACACTCAACAAATTACTTTCAAGCACATCTTCACACTTCCATTAAACTATTTCATATTTCCACATATAACTTGCTTCAAGGCTCAATTTGGAAGCCTTTCCTTCATTTCAGTTCTACTCCAGTACAGAGAGTGAATGACAAAACCACTCAAATTCTATGGAGCTACCTAAACAACTGGGTAAATTAATAATATCATCAGATTATGAGAAGAAATTCAGTCTAAAATTGCAGGAGTAAATCAGTTTTCTCCAAAAAGTCCAGCAGATTAAACAGGAGGAGGAGTTACTTGAAAATCATTTAAAGCTGAACGTCAAGTTTACCTGCTGTAAGATTCTACCAAATTAGTGGTTCTGGAAAGTGAGGATAATAGCTTGTGAAAAAAATGTTCTGGAAAAATAGTTCTGTTTAGTTCTATTCCATTTCTATTTATTAGCTGATCCTCCTATGACATTATTTCCTATAATAATAATCTTTAATTTATTTACACTGTTTACTTTAATATTTAATATTTTAATGTTTTGTTCTTTTTTTTACAATGTTGTAAGCTGCCATGAGTCGCTCATCAGTGTGATCTATCCTGGATTAATTAATGAAATGTCCTAACTAATTATAAATCATATACCGGTAGTAAATTGATGATTTCTCAGTATTACACTCCAAGTTAATGATCAATTGAGGGGAAGAACAATAACTATTGCATCAGTCAAACATATCAATCAAGAGTGACTACACAATATTAAATATTTTTTCAAATGCAATTTTCAGTGGTTACATTTAAATGTAACTAAGAGGCTATCTGTCCTCTACCTATGACTTAGTTAGATCTTTGCCTTGATTCTTTTTGTTTAATTCCTTTGAGCTGAATGAATTTCATGTCATAATGCCAGATAACTTCATCGGCTCCTCAGAAAGCATTAACAATCCTTTACAATACATTTTTGGGCAGGACATTGCTATCAAATAATTTGGAAACCTGTTCTTGGTTAATCTTTTGCATCTCTCATTTTAGAGTATTTGAGGACATTTTTAATATCAAAATTTCTCCTATCAATATATATCAAATAATCTTTCCACTTACTTTAAACTATATCAAGCCCATCTTCTCCCATACAGAAACATCATTAAAAAAAGATTTAATATGAGATCACATTCAAGAAACCTTTAAAAACTGGGTGACCGTAGAAAGTCATTTCTTAATTTGCACCATGATTTTTAGCATTTCAAAGAAGCATAAGAACTAACCAATTTACTAATATTGCCATTAAAAAGTTGTTGAAAATACTAATTTTGTGAATAATATTAGCTTTCTAGACAGATTTGCAATAATTGGGCACATCAATTAATTGTGAGGGGTAAGAAAATAAAAAGAAGTAAAGTTGGACATTTTGATAAAATGATATAATGAGGCAGAGAAAAAATAATTTGAAAATGTATGGCAAGGTTACAGAAAACAATTTCCATTCATTGGTTTAAAACAGGCTATTTGTTTATATATTAACTTTTTTCTTATTCTAACTCAATTTAAAGAAAGTGAAAGAGGATAGCATTATCCTTTACAATGGTCTGATCCAAAATGCACTGTGAGTTTGGCAATAATCTTAGTAAAAGAGGTATATAAGATTGTTGGGGGCAATATCCTGCCTTGTAAAACACTTAGAGAGAGCTGTAAAGCACTGTGAAACAGTATATAATTTTAAGTGCTATTGTTATCAACCAGAAGACAAATATCCTGATAAAATGACCAGCCAGAAAAAATATAATGATTCACTATGCAACTTTATTCAAGCCCACTTGGAAATAAAATTTTTGTTCTACCCCTGGAAAGACTTACAGAGGATCTCAGCATTATTCTCTATAGATTTTTACCCAACCAGAATTCTAGAAAACAAACTAGGAACACCGGCCATAACTGCTGTTGGAACCCTCAGCAATAGAAAATTGCACCAAAGTGTATCTTAAATCCTATTTGTACACCTACTTTTCAAATACTTATCTTATGGGAAGCCTCAAGAAATGCCAGCTTTCAGTTACTGCCTTTAGTTATTGTTTTCAACTACATTAGATACATTTCTAAGCAGAAATTTAGAGGTGAAAGTGTTTCATTCTTTCCCCCATAAAACCTGGAATTATTGTTTCTTATTTCCCTCATTTTATTTCCTAATTACTAATGTTAATTATAGATAAATAAAAGTAGAAATAAAAGAAACCAATGTCTTTTGCTGATACTTTGTTGTGCTATTTTGATTATGACAGTGACTGGGCTACCAAATTTGGACTGCAAAAATATAGCTTGCCAAAGGATGGCAGAAAAGAGGGAGGACTTTCTGTACAGTATCTCTCTGCTTCCATCTAGTGCCCATCCAAATTTTACAGTCCAGAAATTTGGGCTGAACTATGGAATGGGATTGGTTTATGAATAATCAAATACGTTTTTGTTGGAAAGATGATGCTATTGCAGGTAGCTAGGTTGTAGAGGAAAGGCCACCCTTGAGTTGGAGAAAGAATATGGAGATGGGGGAGAAAGTGGGGCATTGTTTTTAATGATCCAGGACAAATGGATTGAGAAAGAAACTTCCTATAGCATTGATTTAAACAAAGTTGAAAGTAATGGAAACAGTAGCCATGTCATTACAGCCAGCATCTCCTCTTCTTAATTAATTTTATTGCCAAATACCCACCAATGCAACATTGTCCTTTTGCACATAACATTTATTCTATTGAACTGCAAAGATACCTTTGAATTGGAGAAAATAAACATTTTCTCTTACCTGCATGACAGTTGATTTATGCCTTCAATATAATAGCACACTCCACCATTCACACAATAGGATTTCACTGTTTCATTGCATTGTCTAGTATGTCCAGGCCCAGAAGACAGAGTTGTGGTTACTGTGAAGAAAAGAAGATGCATTATTTTACCTTTTGATTTCTTAAGTATGCTACGTTTCATTTGTTTACTTTGATTAATGTAGGAATTTATATTTTGTGCTTCAACAATTTTAGGCCATCTTACAAGGACACCAAAAAGTGTAATAAATTATACAATACAAATGGAAACAAATAAAACTCCAGTGTTTTCTAAAAAAAAAAAAAAAGAATCAGCTACATAAAATTGAATTGAAAACCTGACATATCTTTGGTACTGACATATTACCCAAAATAATCAAGGCGCTATTTCAAGAACACTTACCATTTCCCCCCCAAGAAGATTTCAGAGATGGACTATGGCCTACAACAACATTTGAAGGACATAGGAATGCTTAACCTTGAGAAAATATGACGTAATTGAAAGTATGTTATAAAGACAAGTATGTTTTCTTTGCCTAAATTTTCCATGCAAGTTATGGAATAACAGACACAGGTTGACAGGACAGCAGAATCCTAAGGAATGTTAGGGGGGAAATCCTATTTATAACACTAGCTGATATGGGCCCTATCATCCCAATAGTTGGAAATGTTCAGGCAGAAGCTAAAGAGCCATTACTCTGGGATGACTGAATTTGGATTACTGCTTTAGAGTTTAAACTGATGATGGTGAACCTATGACAAACATGTCATAAGTGACACACCATGTCATTTTTGGTGACATGGCAGCATGTCCTTATTCTTGCTTAGTTTTCGGCATGTCCTGTTTTATTTTTCTGACTGAAGTTTTCTACTGCTGCAGAGACTATACGATAATGTAGTGTGTGCTCTAATGTGACCTCTGAAGCCTCTGGAAGTGTGGGAGAAGGTCTTGCTCTCATAAGGCCTCTGGACCTCCAAAAATTGTGCAAGAAATGGAACATGCCTTCCTACTCTTTTCAAAGGCCTCATGCCTAAATTGTCTCTTCCAATTTTGTTGTTCTATTCTTCTCTCACACAGACGTATCAAACTACAATTCTGTAATAGCAACTTGAGCTGTTATAAGGAGGTTCTCAAATGGGATTAAAGCTGTTTTTTAAACAAGCCACCATGACGTAAGAACTACCATTTGCTTTGGAAGACATGTGTCAGGCTACAGAACTTTTTCCCATTCAATTAGCAAGAATGAACTTCTGAGAACCAAACGTATCAAAAGGAATCCTTTATTGAGATGAGACAATTCATGTAGTGTGGTGGTCTCCCATGGAAAGAATGAGACACAGAGGCTGGTGTACTCGGGATGGGAGCCTAGAGCAAATTCTAGTGCCCCCTTTTATTGAGAAATTTGAACATAGTAAGCATTCACATTGTGGATTACAATAATTAGATATAGCACACAGAACTCTTTACGATTGTCTGAGCTGCTTAATTGTTCCTGGTGTTTGTTTTTAATTTCCTTGCTTATCTCAGTGACCCTTAGGCAGACATGTATGTATAAGGTCTTAGACTAATCATTACCCAATACTGAAGTCAAAGTTTATTCCCACAATGTAGGAGTTCAAAGCAGTGTCTGAGGTCCCTCAGGCATACAGGGATACATAAGGGAGTTTCGAACCCGTCCCCTTATCTCGATGTGTATTTAGAAAAACAAAAGCCAGTATGTTAATTCCCCTCCCACCCCTTCTGTAGGAATGATCTTTCCCACGGTTTCCCAGGACATACTTAATTTTCTCCCACCCCCTTTTTAGAATGAACTTTTTCCAGAGATTCCTTGGATACATCTCACTGTGGAATTTTTTTGATCTTCTCATCTCCTGGTTGTGCCTCTCGGAGGTGATAGGTTCTGGCCATCTGGCTTTTCTCCCTCCATTGTATCATGTGTAGGTTATACAAATTCGATATAAGGTTAAATATATTCAGGTTACATCAAGAAAGGATTTCTTTATCAGCCTCCCCCCGCTTTTCTTCTTCCACTGAAGAAATGACAGATACACCGGTCTGACAAATCAGTCTTTGTGAAAACAGAAGACCAAAATGAATTCAAGGAGATTTCTGTTAAGAGACTGGAGACATTCTTTGGCATAGCATCAAATGAACATCTTAGCTGTAGATGGCAGAACCAGAAAGGATCGTATAATGTAAGCTGTCTCATGCATTGCATGTTGTATAGAATTTATGGTGGGCAGCATTTCCAGAAGGACAATGAACTGAAAAAATAATAGACATTTTAAAGAGAATTGTCTTATTTAATCATGATTGACCATTGCATTATGTCAATATTTGACAGAGAAATAAACTAAAATTTTGAAGAAAAGGATAATATCATCTGAGGTTATTTGCAAACATAAACATTAAATAGATTAGAAAATTTAGATTAGAAAACATAATAAAATATTTTTTCTAGATTATATTCAGATAGAGCTGGTTAAAGAGGAATTTTGATATAGAAATCTGTTCATGATTGGCTATGTAAATGCTATGCTATTCTTAGCTTTTTGTTTTATATGTTTTGTTTTAGCATGTGAGAGATTTAGTAAAAAGAGGGAAAGCACTTTTCCTTCAAACAAATATCTGCATCAGAGAATCAGGAGTCAAATATTCAAGGGAAGTTTGTCAATATAATTCAAAAATTCTATTTTTTTATAGTAATGCTATAGAGGAAACAAAACAACCTCTATACTTTGAACTTTGTTCCTGTTTTTATTTCTTAGAATCTTCTTGTAGTCTATAGTATTTTGAAAGTTCTCCTTGTGATAGATAACAATTTGACATTTTCTTGATTTGTAGCAGACCAGCACATCCTGTGGTCTGGCTACAGCTAGATTTTCTTGGGTTTTTGTTGTTGAATAATTTGCAGGCTCTTATATTATTCTGATCTGGATAGCTCTATAATTATAATTTCCTTTTGAATGTCTAAGTTTTAATAGTTGAAATGGGTATATTTTATCTTTTTTTAAAAAAATAATAAAGTTTAATCTTGTTTGATCTCGCCTATGGGGAGGAGATATGGCAACTTCCTATTTGGTGGTGGATGGGTAAAAACTTTTAATCACCACACTTCTACACTACATAGTCAATAGATAGTACTATCAAAATTATTTTGATATTTGTATTGTGACCTTTTAATCACCAGAAAAATAGCAGGGATATGAGAAGCTTGTTTCTCTTGCATTGTTACAGCAACAAATGGCAAAAGAGGCAACTTTTGGAAGATAGATACTACCTTCTTCTATCCCAAAGATTGGGGAGGGGGATTGGCTCAGACTGTGAAAACTCAGAGGATTTCTGAGGTAGAAGAACTGGGTACTGCTGCATATAGATTAATTTGTGATCACAATTTATTAACAAAAGAAGTAAAGAGAGTTATGGCCTGGGCCTGTGATAGCCATTATTATGGGCATCGTCTGTCTGTCTGTCTGTCTGTCTGTCTCTGTCTCTCTCTCATATACACACACGGGGGGGGGAGGGGAGAGGGAGACAGGAGAGAGAGGGAGGGAGGGACAGAGAGTCCCAGCATTAGAAAATCTGCTTTGGAAAAAGAGTGGGCACCCTTTATGGTTTGGCTTCTCCTTAGAGGTCGAACAAATAGAGTTTTTCAAACTTAAAAAGATGACAGAATCAAGAAGGGTATAAGAATCAACTTCAGCACAAATGTCAAAGATTGAAGGACAATATCCAGTAATATATAATAGATGTTAAGAAGAGAGTTAGACAAACTAAAGAGAATTATTTAAATATAAATGGAGAGAAAGAGTTCCAACTGTGGAGACCATGCAAAAGAAGATGATGCAAAGGAAGGCTTAAAGAAAGACAAATGTGTTGTTGGGAGAAAAGAACAGCAGACTTTCCCAAGAGTATTGCCTACCTTGTTCTTTTGATGGGGGCTGGAAGGAAGGGCAGAAACTATGTACTCTGTTATTTGAATATAAGGTAAATCTCATCGGAATGCTGCATAACATTGATGCTAGAATACTAATTTTGTTTGGTCCTATGTGTCCCAAAATGAATATGACATTCAAATAATATATAAATAGTATGGATGAATAAGAGCAGAAACTGTGCAGATTGACCCTGCTTGCATTCCTAACAAGCCTAGAACTATAGTATCAAAATTAACCACTTCATAAAGGGAACTTTTGAGAACTACAACAACATTTTGTTTTAGAAATCTTGCAAAAACACTAATGAAGGATAGACATCCAAGAAAAAGCTAAAATAATTTAAGCCAGGGATGTTAAACTCAATTTCATTGAGGGCTGCATCAGGGGTGTGGTTGACCTTGGGGGGCTGGGTGGGCATGGCTGACTGGGTGGGTGTGGCCAATTGGGTGAGCATGACCAGTTTGACACCACTCCCCAAACTGCTGGCATATTTCCTCTTTGCACTGAGTAGGCCAGGCTAAAGCCATGCTGGCCCGATGTTTCCTCTTTGCATTGGGTCGACTGGACCAAAGTAACACAGATAGACCAGGCTGAAGTGGCTTGGGTAGACCGGGCAGAAGCAGCGTGGGCTGGCCCTTTACATTTTCCAGGATGGCCCCGCAGACCAGATCAGATCATGTTACAGGCCGCATCCAGCCCGCGGGCCTTGAGTTTGACACCCTTGATTTAAGCTTATTCTGTCATTGCATATTCAATTAAATACCTGGTTCACAACAAATTCCTACACACACTTACCTAGAATAAAGTTCCATTTGATTCAATAAGTCTTCTTCTTGAGTAGACATGCATGTGGTTGCAATCCTATTTCAGAGAAAGTACTCTATGATCGGGATTTACGTCTGAGAACACAGAACTGGGATCCAAAATGTACAGAATTTGTGGGAAACATCACAAACAAACACAAAATGGACAACTACATTTTTTTTCACCTGCATCCAACAGCTTTATTTGTCTTGTTATACTTAGCATTATTTAATCTAAAATAACACATGTTTCCCAAGTTCACAGTGGACATATTTACCAGAACAACTTAATATTATAAAAATTAATAATAGCACAGATCCTTTAATGAAATTGACACCATAACCATCTTTTTTCATGAAAACTCAATTAACATACCTGTACACTATACCCTCAGGGCATCTTATATGTGGTTCTTCTTCTCCCACCAATTGTAAAAACCAGTTGAAACTAAATATATCATTTTGATTCAATATTATAACTTACCACTTCTGACTATTAGACTTCCTGTGGCAATGTCTGTTCCCAGGACATTCTCTGCTTCACAGCTGTATTCTCCTGTATCCTCAACTTTCACTTTACTGAACTGAAGTCTAGATATTTTCCTGGAAAAAAAGAAATGCAGGCTTGGTTATTAAACTATTTTAATAATGACATTAGGTCGAATTAACAATTACCTTAAATAGCCTTTACCAAACTTAAATATATTCTCAAGCAAAAAATTTTTAAGGAAAATTATTACAGTTTTACTACAGAGGATCCCTGGTTTGAAACAGGGGTTAAAGAGGCCATCTATGTCAAAACTGAACAGCCCTCTCTCAACAGAGGGAGAGGGATAAGGCACCATCTATCTCCAGTCTACAACACAGTCCTTTCAACAGTTCCAAGAAGGCTCCACACCAGTTTGCACCATTCAAGTGACCCTGATTACACAGATAAACCTCCAGGCAACCTTAAAGACTGGCTAAAAGAATGCAAATGTCCAGCTGTCTGCAAGGAGTATAAATCCTTCCATTCCCTACCATCCAGTCAGAGATGTAGAAGCTTCTTGGATGAGAAGTGAAACGTCTTCAAAGAAAAACCAGAAAGTCTAGTTGCCTCTAGAAAAAAAAAGCACCCTTGGAAGTACTAAGAGAAAGGAATATAACAAGTAACAACAGTGCTTGTGAATGATTTGGAAATGACCGCCAGGAACAGATGTAAAAGAGAAGTAAAAGGGACAACTTTTCCATAAAAATCAGGAAGTAAATCCACATATTTTATAATACCAATATCTAATGTTAATTTATTGGCAAAAAAATGTAAGTAACTGAATATAACTTTCTCCGATACTTTCACTACTACCCTCACAATATTTTTTTTAAACAAATTTTATTAAGTTTTTAAAGACAAACAAAACATAAAACATAAGAACATAAAACCTCTTTTCTGAAAGTTATTTGTAAATTTTAACAAAGCAAATAAAACATTATTTTATACAAATTTGACACATGTCCTTATAAACACATACATATCCTTTCAAATTTCTCATTATTTCTCCCTTTACTTTTATTCAATTATATTTCTTTTCTATATTTATCTAATTTATATGTTTTTATTCATTATACTTATATTTTCCTCTGACTTGTTTTATTCTCTTCTATCTTTTATTCTCAGTTATCCTCTTCTAACATTCCTCCAAGATTTTATTAACTCAATCAAGCATAAACACACAAAAACACAAAACATAGAAACATAAAAAACATCTTTTCTGAAAGTTGCTTAGTCCCGGGTTACAACTCTTCATACAGACACAAATTCAAATTCATATTCATTTTATATACCATTCCATATCTTACTACCATTTTCAATTTTCTATATAGTTTCTCATCTCTTTTAAACTTTCTTAGTTTTATTTTATTTATCTCATCTCAATTCAAATCATAATATTTATTATTCTTTGTCTGTTCTGTTTCCAGCTATCCATTTATCTTTCCTCTTTAAACAAAACTTCTCCTGTACACTAATTGGAGTATGACGCCTTTATCTCTTTCCCCTACATTTATAATACTTAATATAATACATAGCTTACATTGGGATTCTGTTTGGTACATTCTAAAATTATACAATGTTTTTTATTATCAATGCCAATACAAATCTAATCATTAATATTAGTATTCATTTATATCTTAAACACTTTACACGTTACTTTTCAGTTGAATATCATACTTTTATGGGAACACTTCTGTTTTCCATAGTTATTTCCCCCCCACATCACATATTTTAAGTCATTATTTCATTAAAATGTTCCCCCTTCTCCTACTTCAAATCTCTCATTTATTTCATTGCCTTCTTTTTCTTCACAAAAAAATGCACTAAAATTACACAATCTAATCATTAATATTGATATTCATTTATATCTTAAACACTTTACACATTATTTTTCAATTAAATATCATACCTTTATGGGAACACTTATGCTTTCCACAGTTATTTTCCCCCCACATCACATATTTTAAATCTTTATTTCGTTAAAATATTCCCCCTTCTCCTACTCCAATTCTCTCATTTATTTCATTGCTTTCTTTTTTTTCACAAAAATTTCACTAAATTAGACTAAATGTTTTATCACATTTTAAATTACATATTGTTTCTAATTTTCTAAGATTATTTCTAAATACAAATATAAAAATACAATCTTATGTACCTTCCAGAATCCCTTTTTCAATAAAGTTTACCCATTATCTCTAAAATAATTTTGTTTCTTTGCATCTTGCTCCCCACCATTGAGACTTCTCATCCCTTCCTTTCTCCCTTGCTTATTCTTCTCCTTGCCCTTTTTTCCCCCTTGTCTCTCCACCTCCCTTTTCTTCTTCTGCTTTCCTCCTTTCTGTTGTTTTCTAACATAGTATCCACTTTTCACCTTATTTTTCTCTTTTTTGGTTGTTTTTCCAAGTCTTAAAGTCCACTTTTCCTTTTCTTCTTTCTCCTTTCCTTCCCCAAATAGAATCACTTGTTCATCAAAAATGGCTTCTTCTTTATTCCAGTCATCCTGTTGCGCAGTCAACTTTTCATAAGTACAAACCGCCATTTCTAAAAATTGAAAAAGAGTGCCAAGAGAGTCCTTCCCTTCCTGTTCTTCTTTTTTGTATTTTTGGTATTCAAATTTCAATTCATCCACAAGTGATGCCATTGTAGAAAGAAAAAGTTTTTCCAAACAACCACCCAAGTGCTTTTAATCAAAGATAGTTCTCAGAAAGATCACCAAACAATAAGCTGTTTCTTTTAATACTTTTTCCTTTCTTCACTTTCTCTTTCTGGGGTTACTATTTAGTCACAAAGTTCCATTTAATATATATCTTTTAGAAGTCTTATTAATGTTTAATAACTCTTTAAAATTCTAGGCAATCTTCTCCTTATTTTCAAATTCTGCTCCAATTTTTTTTTCCTCTCCCTTCCCACTCACAGCAAAAAAGGTTTGTTTTTTTTTTAAATGTTCAGAAAACCTTATCCCTTCAGCATTTAATTACCTCCAATGCAGGCTTTCCGATTTCTCTTATGGTTCCATCCACTGTCACGTTAGGAAGAACAGTGAAAATAAAGAAAAAAAAACTTTTCCTTTTAAAATTCCATTCGCTGCTTGTAAATCTCTCTGGAAGCAATTTATCTTTGGCAAATTTCAAGTTCCAGGGTACTTTCTCTTACTTTATCCCGGTCAGCAAAAACCACTTTCACTTCTTCACGACTCTTCCCACTTTCTTCCTCCTGCACGATCTTGTCCAGCTGCAGGCTTCTTTGTGGCAGCCATTACTGACCGCCGGTTCTCCGCCTTGGGAAAAGGGGGTTTTGCCGGCTGGGGAGGGGGTCTGCAACACCCCCAAACCCCTGTCCGGGTCCCCCCTATCTTCAGCTGCCTCTGCGGGGCAGCTATATCCTCCAAATCCAAACGGATCGGAGGCACTTCGGCAGCGAGCGCAGCAGGGATCGCGTGGTGTTGCGAATCCCTGTTGCTGCCGAAGCCTTGCAAACCGGAAGTCTACCCTCACAAGATTTTGATGATCAAGGGAGTGTAATCTGATCACAAAGATCATTGTAATTTGGAAATAGGTTTGCCAGTCACTGAATCCTACATTGCCTCTTTCAAACAAGGCATGCTAGGAAGCAGCACCCAAAGTGGTGATGATGGTAGGGTACATTGCTTTAAGTGGGTGGTATCTTCCTTTCCATCCACCATCACATAGAGAGCCCTGAAGATTATAGGAACTGTACATGTTGCAACTCAAGAAAAGTGTTTCAGTGGTGGGATTCAATTTTTTTTACTACCAGTTCTGTGGGCATGGCTTGGTGGGCATGGTAGGGGAAGGATACTGTAAAATCTCCAGTCGGAAGTGGTATTTGCTGGTTCTCCAAACTTCTCCGAACTTTCTCTGAACATCTCAAAATTTCCCCTACCGGTTCTCCCAGAAGTGGACAGAACACCACCTCTGATATGTTTGTATCAACTACCTCTTACGCATACTATATTTAAGCTGTACAATCTGCACAATCACTAGATAACAGCAGAATTAGAGATGTCTACATTTTGTTGGTCTCTATCTAGTTCTATTATCCTATTCTATATTTAAGGTTCATGTTGAAGGTCTGTATAGATAGTCCTTGTTTATCAACTGCCTCATTTAATGTTAATAAAATAGCCTTGTGACCAATTGTTGTATTTTTACTATAGCAGCATTCCATAGTAACATGACTACTATTTGTATGCTTTGAACCTGGATTGTGACAAGGATTAGTAGAGGGGGAAATAAAAATAATAACTCATGTTTCATTAACAAACAGAATGATTGTTTAACAGTCAAAGAGGAAGTGAAGCCCTAAGCCTATTGCAGTCACATATTTTGTTTAATAACCACAGCGATTTGCTTAATAACCAAGGAGGAAGTAAGGTTGTTATCAAACTGAAGTCATATGGTTTAACTTTTACAACTGCAGCACTTGTCATCCAATTGTCCAGTGAATGACCACAGAGAATTGGGTCCCACCTCTTGCTTCTGTTGATCCTCCCAAGCGTCGTGCCACTGCGCCACCCGTATATGCGCCTGTAAGTCCACTGGCTCCTGCACGACTCTAGGGGCAGCACCAGAGAAACTCTTGCGGTAGCATGACAGGCTCTATGTCCCGGCAGGGCCACTCCAGGGACTTATCTTGTCACAGTGCCACGACGACCCTGCGGTGGGGCACTTCGGTCTCTTCAAAATGTTGCATCTCGTGCCTCGGACTTTCTGGTGGACCCGACTACAACACTATGTGCAGTCCTATGTTATGTTTTGTGTGCATTACCGGCAGGCCAAGTGGGCCACAGGTGCTCCCCGGGACTGCTCCAGCCCTTGAAAACATCAGAGAGATGGGGTGCCCTTTCGATGGACTTCCTTTTTTGTCAATATATATTTTTTTATTTTTACATTTTAAAAACAACTCTTTCAGTGAACAATGTGGTTCCAGATTTTTACACTTCAATGCAAACAATACAATGACCTTAATATATATTTTTCTTTCACATTCAATTCTATATCATATCATTACTTCTATTTTCCAATAAATTTACTCCAATAATCTTATTTTCTTTATACTTATATTTTCAATTTATATCTTAATTCCTTTTTCTTTAAATATTCTCATCTTATTTTTGTCTATCATTCTTACTTTTTATTCTAAATTCATTACACCTTTATGCTTTTATCTGTCACATTTGCAACTTTATCACATACTTTTATTTCATTATTCAGTAGGTTTCATCTTAAATCTAATATTTCCAAAAATTTCTCCCTTTAATTGCCAATTAGAGTGTGCTACCCCTTTGTTTTATACACCCCTCAATTTATTCCCCTTTAATCCATAATCAAAATTTCTGCATGGTATTCTTTTCCCCAGTTAAATTCTAAATCATTTATTATTTCAAATATATTAATCTATTCAGTTAATTATAGAAACCGACATTAATTTTTTCATTAAAATCCTCATAATTCATTTTAACTATTCTTTGTTTTGTATCATTTCGTTATCATAGCTTCCAATTTTCACCTTTATTTCAATTATATCCATCTATAGATTAACAATAATCCTTAAAAAAAACCAATTAAAAGAAAATATCAGTTCCATTAGCTTTTAAAAACTACATTCTTATATATTACAACACATTACCTTGCAGAATCCTTTTTAGTTAATCTTTATCTACCCATTATCTCTATGTCTCCTAACTAAACAATTTATTTTCGTTTTTGTTTGGCTTCCATATCTCTTTATTTTCTGGTTCTTTCTCTTATTACCTCCCCCCCCTTCATTTTCTCCTCCCTTTCTTACTCCAGCTTTATCCCCCTCCCTCTTTAAAACTTTCTTCTGTAATTCCCTTTTTTGCTGTTTCCTTTTTCTTTGTTTGGCTTTCTGGACATTTCCCTTTTTAATTATCTCCTCAAGCCTCCAAGTTTTAATTTCCATTCTTTTTTCCCTTTGTTTTAATGTTTGTTGTTCCATTTGTTCATCTTCTTCTTTATTCAGCTCCTCCCCTCCTGCCACTCCTTATTGTTCTTTGTTCTCCAGAATTGCCATTTCTATTAGTCGTAAGGCAATACAGCACAATTCATTTCTTTCATGTCACATTTCCTTTATATTTCTTAGTTCCATTTTTAGTTCCAAGAAAAGTTCTGCCATTTTTTATACCCTTCTTTTGGATTTTCTTTATCCCTTTCTTTAATATTTAAGTCCAAGCCAATTGTCCAGTAATTTAATTCAACCAGCATCTTGGATGTTTATTTCCAATGATCAGCTTCTATTAATTCCTCTTTAGGTTTTTTCAAAGATCATCAAGTAATCCAATATCCATAAGTTTAAATTTGTGCCAAAGTCACCAAACAATCCCAAGGTAATTTCTTTATACTTCTTTCTTTTATCTTAGTATTCTGTATTTTCACTTTTCAGAGTTTCAATGTTAATGTTAATGTAACAAAATCTCTCTTATTTTGTATCAATTTCCAAGTTTAAAAGAACCAGACACTTTTAAAGAATCACTGAAATTTTCCCTATCCCATTAGATGGCGCTTTTCATTATGTCCAAGTTCCACCCTTTCTTTTCACTTTCTTTTCCAATTTGAGGCTTTTAAATTTCAATAAGGCCAAATGTCAAATTTTTCTTTTCCCCTTTTTGACACCTTCAAGTTCAGTCCTTAATTGTGCCTATCTACTGCCAAAAAGATATATTTATCCAATTTAAACAAATGTTTCTTCTATTTTCTGAGATTCTTCTTCAATTTAGCTCTTTCAAAGTTCACTGGAAAGCCACTGGAAGTCCTTCAATGAAGTTCCTGATGGATTTGTCTCCATCATCGGAATTCACCACGGTGTTCATAGTGGTCGACATGCTGATGAAGATGGCGCATTTCATTTCGTGTTGTGGTTTACCCACAGCTCGTGCCACCACCCACATGTTTATTCAGCATATCTTCTGGTTGTACGGATTACCTGATCAGGTTGTGTCAGCCGGAGGGACTCAACTTACAGCCCAATTCTGGAAAGGACTCATGATGGCTCTAGACATTAAAATCTGCTTGTTGTCAGTACATCATCCAGTAACCGACAATGGGACTGAGAAAGTCATTGGGATGCTGGAGCAATACCTGCGCTGCTTTGTCAATCAGCAATAGGACAATTGGTTGGACTACTTAGTTCAACCAATCACAGAGTTTGCGTTTAATAACTCGCAGCACACCTCCATGCAAACCACCCTATTCCCAGCCAATGTGGGTTATCATCCTCAGTTCTTTCCCCTGACGCCACTTGACTCACTGGTTCCAGAGGCAAAGGACTATTTGTCTGAGTTACAGGCCGTTCACCAATTGGTGTGACGGTATCTGGAGAAGGCCAAGGAGGATTACAAATGAGTCGCGGACTGCTCTCAGATGATGCCGCCATTGGCTGTGGGGGATTGGGTGTGGTTGTCCACTTGGCACCTTCCGTTAGACCAGACAGTTAGGAAGCTTGACTATTGGTACCTTGGCTCATTCCCTGTGGAGGCAGTGATCAACCCAGTCGCCTACCGTTCTGAACTAGAGGAGCTATAATGGACTTAATCCTAACTAATAAGGATGAAATGATTGAGGGAGTGAAAGTTGTGGGAGGAAAGTGACAGTGTCATATTAGAATTCATTGTAATGCAGGCACAGGCAATTGAACAAAGTCTAAGTAGTGTTTTAGACTTTAAGAGAGTTTGACTTCAACAACTAAAAGAAGTATTAGGAAGGATTTCATGGATGGAAAATCTAGAAGGAAAAGCATGGGCAACTCTGAAAAATGAAATACTAAAGGCCCAAACGAAAGCAGTACCATAGAGAAAGAAAACCAAAAGGTACCAAATAAGACTAGTATAGTGCACACAGAACTCTCTGACAAACTGAGGGTATACTGACAAGTATAAAAAATAGAAAAAAGGGGCATATTAACTAAACAGAACATCAACAATAGCCCGAATCTGCAGGCATGGAATTAGAAAGGCTAAGGCTCAGAAGGAATTAAGATTTGCAACAAATGCTCAAAAATAACAAAAAAGGTTATTTCAATATGTAAGGAACAAGAAAAAACTCAAGGAAATGACCAGTCCGCTAATAGAAGAATATGGCAAGAAAATGATGGGTGACAGGGAGACAGTGAAGCTGTTTAATTCCTTCTTTACATCCATCTTTATGCAAAAAGAAAAAAATAGCTGAACCCTTCAAAAGTAGCACAGTGGGAGATAGAACAGAATGCATGTCAAAATAGGTAAGAATTTGGTTAAAAAATATCTATCCACTTTAGACAACTCAAGTCACCAGAACCAGATGGTTTATATCACAAGAGCTGGCAGATGTGATCTTGGAATCCATGAACAAAATCTTTCAGAGCTCCTGGAACATGGGGGAATTGTCAGAGGACTGAAAAAATCTGATGTGGTTCCAATCTTCAAGAACAGATAAAAAGTGGAACCAGGAAACTACAGACCAATCACTTTGATATCAATACCTGAGGAAATCTTGGAAAAGATAATCAAGCAGCAATTTATGATCATTTAGAAATGAACAAATGAACAAACAAGTTCATTAAACAGATCATGCCAGACAAATCTTATTTCCTTCTTTGATAAAGTAACTAAATTGGTGGATCTGGAAATACTGGGGATATAGTTTACTTGGACTTCAGTAAGGCGTTTGACAAAGTAGACCACAGCTTACTAATTGGTAAGGTAGACCAATGTGGGATAGACAGTACCACCACCAGATGGATTCACAATTGGTTGACCAACTACACTCAGTGTGTAGTCTTTAACAGAACTATATCTTCATGGAGGGAAACATGTAGTGGGGTACCTCAAGGTTCCGTCTTGGCCCAGTCCTTTTCAACATTTCATAAATGACGTAGTTGATGGGGTAGAAGGAGAGAACTCATCAAATTTGCAGATGACACCAAACTGGATGGAATTTGGAAGAAAGAGTCATGATTCAGAAGGATTTTGACAGACTTGAGCAATGGGCCCTATCCAACAAGATGCAATTAAATGGTGAAAAAAGTAAGGGCCTGCACCTAGACAGGAAAAGCCAAATGCACAGATACGGAATAGGTGGTACCAGGTGCAATAATAACCATGAGGGGGATCTTAATGTCATAGTGGATATCACTAAAGTATGAGCCAGAAATATACTGCAGCTATCAAAAAGATCAATGCAGTCCTAGGTTGCATCAAAGAGAAGGATTATGTGATGGTTCTGTTACTTCTGTACAATTTTTATCCTTCTAGCAGTATGTTCCAGTCATGGGTTTCATCCCACCAAGTTTCAGTAATAGCAACAATAACAAAAACAAAACAATAACAAATATGGTCAAAAAGGCTAAAGCTGAAGCTCTGTTAACATTGGCAAAATGGTCTCTTCAGATAAGTTACAAAAAAGAAAGAAGGAAAAATCAATATATGAATTGCTCAGTTAAGCCAAAGATACACTTCTGAGTAGTAAAGAAATATCAAGCTGCTAAATTCTGCTTCACTGATTCTTGAAAAGAGAAGCGTTAGTACTGTTCTATACTGCACTACTGAGGCCACACATAGAATACTGCATCCATTATTGGTTCCCATGTTACAAAAAAGATGCTGAGATCCTAGAAAGTATTCAGAGAAGAGCAAAAAAGATGATAAGGGTTCTAGAGGTTAAGCCCTGTGATGAATGATTAAGGAAGCTAGGTTTATCTAGCTTAATAAAAACAAGTATTAGGGGTGACACGATGGCTATCTTCCAGTACTTGAGGGCCTCTCACAGGGAAGAGGGAGTGTACTCATTCTCCAAAGCATCTGAGACCAGGACAAGAAGCAATGGGTGGAAACTGTTAAAGAGAGATCCAATCTGGAACTAAGGATAAATTTTCTGAAGGTATTACACAGGTGCTCCCAGGTTCAGATTATAGTCATTCATTCACACTCACAGCCCTGGAAAGTTGCCATAGTCAAATCATTTTTAACTGAACACAGAAGCACAACTCAGTGAATTTAAAATAGTAGCAAAACTTTACTGGTTACAACTTATATATTTGCTCTTTTCTCTCTCACACACATATACACACTCATCCACACTTACCCACATACTTCTCAACTAGGCTGGCAAGCACTAGCCAGAGGAACGAAAGCTATCAAGATGACTTAAAGACAGGCAGACTTCAGGCCCCCTTTTTATCCCCCAAAGTCCTTATTTGTTGATTCACAAGACTGGCAGCTATTCTTGCCTTGTTACACATCTGGTAGCTGTTGATGGGATTTGGGGAGAGGGTTCCCAAACTGATTCAGGCCCAACTTCTTTTATCTGGCTTAGGTGACATTTTTATTTTATTTCTTAACAACTTAGTTCCAAAGATCTTAGTTCACAAAAGATCTCTTGAAGGGATATTTTAGACATGATTCCTGGCTATTACAGCCTCCTTACATGTCTACATCATTTTTAGATGTGGCACTTTCAGCCTAGTCTTACAACAGTAAGAATCATTTGTAAATTGAACAGTTTGCCTCCTGGAGTTGTGGATCCTCCATCCCTGGAGCTTTTAAAGAAAAGACTGGAAAGCCATTTGTCCAAGATGGTATAAGGTCTCTTACCTGGAGTAGGGGGTTGGATTAGAAGACCCCCCCCAAGATCCCTTCCAGACTTATGATTCTATGTTTCTATGAATTCTATGCTACCTTTCTATCTTATTATATGGTCACCTGCCCCTCTTTCCACCTGCCATAAATACCTCTGGTTTGGTTTCAGATTTTAATGTTTGAATCCCTGATCCATGAGGTTAAAAGCTTAGCATTATAGGAAGTCTCAGTAATACAAATTATCTTGAGAAGCATGCTATTGGGAATATGATCTGCTAGTCACTGTTACTAGTATGATCAAACAGAGGAAACCTTAGCTGGGGTAATCAGAGGTAACACTCTCCAAGTGAGGTGAAGTCAACCCACATAAAAGTATTATCTAATATGTAACTCCAAAGAACACAGTGGTACGCCCCTTCTGTATTGCTGCCAATTTGTAATGTTTACAAATGTAAAGACATGCCTTTGATATTTAAATGGACTCCCAAGTTGATAATCACTCCTCTAGTTGTTGGGAAATTTTCATGAGTTTATGGAAGTGATCATATGTTCAGATCAAAGCCATCAAAAATGTAACAGTGACAGTATTGAAAGAACATTCCTTCATTTTACAATGTCTTGTACAACTAAAAATCGAATATGAGAACCATAAGTCAGATAAATTAAATAAGAATTTAATTTAATTTAATTTAAATGCCATCCTACTCCACACGACTCCACATGACTCCACATATGATAACTGAATGCAAATGTTCAATATCAAGTGTCAAGGGACAGGACAGATACCTCAATCCAGAAGAAAACACAAGAAAGAAACAATGGAAGTATGTTATTTGAAGGATATTTTGAGTCTCGGTGGCACAGTGGTTAGAGTGCAGTACTGCAGGCTACTTCTGCTGACTGACTGCAATTTGGCAGTTTGAATCTCACCAGGCTCAATGTTGACTTAGCCTTCCATCCTTCCGAGGTGGGTAAAATGAGGACCCAGGTTGTTGGGGGCAAGATGCTGACTCTGTAAATCTCTTAGAGGGGGCTGTAAAGCTGTAAAGCACTGTGAAGTGGTAGATAAATCTAAGTGCTATTGCTATTGCTGTTTTGGAACAATAGACCCAAAAGTTAATTTTAAGAGTATCTGAAAAAGGAATTTCTTTATACAAGTAGTCCTCGACTTATGACCACAATTGAGCCGAAAGTTTTTGTTAAGTGAAACTTTTAAGTGAGTTTTACCCCATTTTATAACCTTTCTTGCCACAATTGTTGTGAATTGTTGGAGTTGTTAAGTTAGTAATAATGGTTGAGTGAATCTGGTTTTCTGTAAACATTTGTATATGATGAGAGAGAAGAAAAATCCAGGAACAGTGGAGGGACACAAAATTAAATAGTGAATATAAGATAGAGAAAACAAGAGAATACCATAGAATCATAGGGCTGGAAGAGACTTTAGCGATCTTCTATTCTGCTTGAGGTAGGAATCCTTACACCAGAATTATCTTTTTTTGATTATTTTTTATTACACAGCTTTGGTGGTGTTCAACATACTACGTTGTGATTTCTCCCTTGTCTTGTCATGTCACTCTTATGTCTACTTTGAGTTTATTCAAAACCTGTTATCTGAAGGGCAAAGTGAACTCAACTTTCCAATTCAGAAATAATGATAAGAGCTTTGGGAGCAATCAATTACTTATGTTGATTTGGAGCAGGAGAAAAGAGGAAGGCAGAAGAAATACCATAATTGAACTCTGATTAGCTAATGAGTGAAAATAATCTCTTTTAAGGATACAATATTAATATTTCTACAGCTGTTTATAAATGTATCACTTTTCCCACCTTGGAAATTAAAATAAGTTAAATAGCATTTCAGTATGGGAATTTTTAAATTTGTGTAGAAAAGTTTTACCATCACTAAAGAGCTAGAAAATTAAAGTTTCTAGTGTTCCTAGATTTTACTAGCTTTTCACTTTAATATTATTGATATAAACAATTAGACAAATCTTTTTTGCCCATAACCAAATATAATTTTCATAACCAAATGAAAAAATAAAAATCCCAATGCTGAACACGAATGGCATCTATTTGATTTGCATTTCAGCTTTGGTTCACAGAACTCAAATCAGTATAGATAATACATATTTCCCATGAATCCTTCCTCAGTTATAACCACTGCACTAACTGTACCTCTTTGTAAATGGACATAAAAATAGATGAAATTTTAGTAAACAACCAAATCTCACAAAATTTCAGTTTTTCTTTCTAAGATTTAAGATTATTTACAAAGTTTGGAAATATCATATTAGCCTTGATTAAAAAAATAATAATTTGGAAGGTCCTGAATATATTTTCTGGAGCAACCATGGTGTCTGTGGGTAGCCTATTAGCCACCCCTCACTTATATGATGGTCTACAAAAGTTTTGATGGTGAAGCCATGGCCTGCATCTAAGGAAAAGAGTGAAAACTGCAGATACAGAATATCTAAACTGAACAAGAAGCTTGGAATAATCTGACATTTTGGAGCAGTACAAAATGACAAATACTAAAAAGATATTTAAATTTCCCCCAAAAAATGCCAGGTGGGGAGAACAGGCAGCAAAGGTATACAAGAAGTTTACCCTTTAATCACTCTCCTTGTAAGAAGTCCTTTTCCTACAAGAAAAATGCTAAAACATGCATCAATAGCAATGCATTAATTCCAAATTACTGTAGGAAATCACTGGGAGATTTTATGATCCAGATCCAAATCAGAACATATGCTTAAATAATGCTCTATAGAAAAGGCCCTTTAATTCTGTCCAAAACCATCCAAAATCCTACTCACATTTCTTTCAAACAAATTGCCAGTTTCAGATCTACCTAAAATATACATAATTTTTATTCAATTTATTTTATCCAATAAATCATACAATTACAACTTTATTTTTTTTTTGAAAAAAGAAAAGTTCAAAGGGGTTAACTATCCACTCCTAATCCTAAATAATTGGCAGCTTGTCTGTCTCTTTTAACCATGTATGATTAAACAAAATATTACAGCAAAAATAGTTGAGCTTTCTTGCTTTGTAACAGTACTTCCCAATCTCAGCAACTTTAAGCTGTATGGAAGTCAACTCGCAGAATTCTCTACTATTCTGCTCTAGACAGTCCACAAAATGAAATTGTTGGATTTTCCATTTTGTAACACGTTTTACCTTAGAAAGCCTTCCCCAACCTGGTGCTGCACTTTAATATTGAAATTAATAAACCCTCTGAAAATATTATGAATACATCTTGCTCACAAACAAGAACCATAACTATTTTGTAAACATTACTTTACTTAGAAATTGACCATTCAGTCATAAACAATAATAGTTAAGAATGTTTATCTATGATATTTTGTTTACAATTTTAAGATGAAAAAGCACCTGTTTTTACTTACTTTCCATTCCCATATTTTATTCTGATATCTTTGCTCTTTTTAATTTCTTTGCCATCTTTGAACCATTTGTAGGATGGCTGGGGATTTCCAGCGCTTGCCTCACATTTCAAAGAAACCTTTGCTCCAACTTCTACATTTAGGCTCTTTAGTTTCTTGAGTTTTGGAGCGACAGCTGTGAACAGAAACAGAAAGAAACAAAGTCAGTTTAATCACCCCTCTTCAGTTTTGCAGGCTCTTAGGAAATCATAGCTGAAGCCCTGATAGCTAGATTTTCCAGAACCTTCAGTTTCAGTTACATGAAGCCAGTGATGAAGAGCTGATTCCTTGTTTATCGACTATTCCCCACATCTACCTATTATTGTCAAAAAAGAGAGAACAGATGCTTTTGCATATTGAGCATTTTTTCTTTGGCATCACAAGCAGCTTTGGTTTCTCTCCCTTTCAGCAGCAGATCCCTCCATTTTCCTTCCACCATCTCCCCACTTGTCCCTTTGCATAAGAGAAACAAATATGCATCTACATGAGATGCAAGCAGACTACAAATGCTTGCAAGGCTTTCTCAGAAGACGTTTCAGTTCTTGCTCTGATGCTGCTTTCAGTAACTCATCCGCTACATTCCTCTCTTACCTCTGCTGCTGTTGGCAGCCATGCTGTTGATTCGACAGCCTGTGCTGATCTGAATGGTAGCATTTGGCTACAAGAAGGGAAGAGCTCAGCCACAGTCACTGCAGTTTTTTTTTTTTTTTTTACTGTTCATGTGCCTGCCTGTTCATTCTGGGAATGTACTGGCTTCTCTGTGGCCAAATGGGAATATAAAACAACATATCTCCATAGGAAAAAAAAGGGGGGAACAAGAAGGTCATTCAGTCTTTCAGAATGACAGTCTATTCTGCCAAACACTAATAGCAAAGGCTTAAAAGGAAAGTCTCTACATGAGAGAGAATAAGCAGGACAGAGACAAAAATCTGGGCCACTAACCAAGCAATCCTAGTCATCAGATGCACCATTGCTACTACATCTCTTACCTCAACTGGATGGTTTAGTACCCAGGAGAATTTAACCCATTACAAGCCACCAGAGAATAGCCAAAACGTGATCATAGCAAACACTCAATGCCTGTAGTTCAGGCATTTCATGATATCAAACTCAGCAACCTTCCCACTATATTCATTTATTAAAGTACCCTAACAATGCAATAATAACAATAATAGAAACTAAAAATACAACTATCACAACTGCACTCTTTTCAGGAATTATTGTAGCATGAATGTAGACTTATTTATTCTACATCACCAATGAAATACTCCTTCTAAATATCATGCATTTACTTAAGTAATTAAAATCATTGCAATCTGTCCAGAACATTTTGTGTGCTGGGTTATTTCTGTAAAGACATTTTGATAATCCTACTTATTTAAAGAAGAAGTTTTAAAATGGCCAGTCTCCAACAGATAGAGAGGATGAGGCAAGCTCCCTGGGTACATGACTTAGTATAAAGGTGTCAAACTCAGGGCCCAGCAGCCAGATCTGGCCTGCAGGGGGCTTAGATCTGGTCCGTGGAGCCACCCTGGAAACAGCAAAGGACCGGCCTGTGGTGCCTTTGCCAGAAAAAAAATGGAGCTTGGAAGGGGCTCGTGCAGTCCTCATGAGCTCCATTTTTTCTGGCAGAGGGTTGCAGGAGGCTGTCCCAACCAGAAATGGAGATCTGGAGCCTACTTTCACTGGCAGAGTGCTCAGATCACCAAAGGTGCCCCTGACGTGAGTGACATCAAGCTGACCATGGCCACCCTGGCCACACTCACCTCAGCCCCCTGAGGTCAAACACAACCCTGATGTGACCCTCAATGAAATCAAGTTTGACACCCCTGACTTAGTACATGCAACCCTCCCTTGTTGCAAACCAGGTATGATTGGTGTGTACTTTGTTTACCTGGCTGGCCTGCAGTCTTGTGATGCTGTAACTAGCAAAAACATTCAAAATAACTAATACTAAAGCAATTAAAATAAAATCATTTTCACATAGCACCGTACCATAGTACTAAAGTGGACTTCATTTGGACCTTATTATGGAAAGAAACATAAATCATTTCAGATATTATGTGAACCTTTGTAAAGACTAAGTTTGACAAGTTATATGCATTTTTGTGGTGTGTGCCCAATATGTTTATAGTCAAACATCCTTATTTCGGTCATCAAACAGCAAAACAAAGATTTTAAAAATAGGATTATAGCTATCCCATTGAAATAGTAATGTAATATGTATACTATAACATTGACTAAAATTACATAATATAAATTATGATATCAAGACAATTAAACATTCAAAATTTTAAAAACAAGAATGAATATAATGAACATTTTTGTACTTTAAGTAAAATTATAAATTTTATAACAAAATAACAAAAATGGCTAACATGAAATATAAAATAAAATAATTTTATCTTTCATATGTCTGTAAGTAGACATGTTTAAAATTAATATTGTGCCTAAAGACATAGTATAATGATGTAATATACAGCAGAATCATCTATAAAGAAGTAGTGATGACATATAATAAAGAGCTAAAAAGTTCAATTGCAACTAGTCAGAGCTTCACTAATGGTTGCAGGTCTCCTTGGGAGAGTAATTATTTATCCTGGAAATAATAGTTGATGTAAAATATATAATAACATTCCTGATCCTATTTGCTTTCCTATTGAGTAAAATAAATCACATATTGTTTGGAGCCATATTATTATTGGAGGTTTATAATTAAGCTTTTGAATATTTTTTTTCTAATTTTCTTTCATTAGACTTGAATTACTGAAATTTTGAAGACTGGTAAAGATGCAAGTTATAATACTGGCTACCTGATAAACATGGATGAAAAAAGTGTAACAATAGCACACACACTATCTTTGATGAGCCACCATGTAAATTTGATTTTATAAAAGGTTGACAACCCTGTGATAAAATTAGGTTGCTAACTGATATTCTGCAGAAAAGCTGAAATCAGCAATGTTGGCTGGGAGAGAGGCTTTTGCTATAGTAGAATGGAAATTTTTGGAGCAAATGCTGGCCAAATTTAGTGGATTTTTTTTCATTAATTGGATTGAAATGAGACACTCAAATCCTCTTTCATGGTAATTAAAAATAAAATTATACCTCATCTATCAAAATAGATATGGAATTTTTTCAAGATGACTTTTACAATCCTTATTTTTAGTTTGATATTGAAATCATTGGCCAACTTCATGATCCAGTTGAAGGGTATTTGTGACATAACAGTAGACAGAATCAAACTATTACTGTATGCTGATAATATATATTTACCATACATAATTTTTATTAAATATTCTTTTAAAATAAAAACTATGACTTTTGAAAAAGAAAAGTGAAAAGTGAAAAAGTGCAAAGAAAGAAAAAAAGAAATTATATATATATTTTAGTGATAATCATGAATAACCAATGTTAGGAATCTAAGTCACCTAACAATTATTTGGGTTGGAAATATATAAACTAGGATCGACATTTTAATACTATGTCTTTAAGGGAATGCTAAACAGTAATTGGGTGTGGTTTCTCAAAGGGCCATAAGATGGAGCCAGAAACCTGGGTTGTTTAGTCTCAGTGAAGTGAGTGAGTCTCTGTTTCCTTCTGTTGAAGAGAGTTGCCATTCCTCCTAATGACTGTTACTGATCGTTGATGTAAGTCTCTTACTGAACTGTTTTTTGATTCTGGACTTTGATATTTGGATTATCCCTGAACTGAACACTGACTGCTTTACCTGTGAATGACTTGGACTGCTTATCTTGGACTGTGCTTAAACATTTATTGGAAGTAAAAACCTACATTTACTGTACAGTATATCTGTGTGCTGTGTGTGTTATTCTTCCCTACTCTCACTACGTCTCCCTGTATGCACTCTTTCTCCTAACAGGGAATTACCTCAACAACCTATACCAAAATTTATTACTTTACTACAATCAGCCTTTCTCAAATTTAATTCTGGAAGAACCTTTCAAATTATTTTCAGGTGTCAAGGACCCTGTGCGTAAAAACCACAAAAAAAATTCAAAACCTACAGACCTGCAGCCTGGTTGCTGTGTTTTTTAACAGATTAACAGAGTTGGAAGGGATCTTGTAGGTCATCCAGTCCAGTGGTGAGATTGGAATAACTTAACAACCGGTTCTCTGGCTGGGTAGGTATGGCCGGTTGGTCATGTGACTGGGTGGGTAACGTCACTCATCACACCCAGCCCCGCCTCCCAGCCACTCACCTCAAAGGCAGAGGTAGGATTCAGCCAGTTGAGGCTATCCCACCACTAGCTGGCCCCGCCCCCACCTGTTTTTCAGCCTGTTTTCTGGCTGTTTTTCAGGTCATTTTCACACTGTTTTTTGGGCTGAAAAATGGCCAAAACCCAGGCTATTTTGGGGCCATTTTTAAGGATTCAGGCCATTTTTCGGGCTGTTTTCAGGGATTTTGGGGCCAAAAACTGGCCTGAAAATGGCCTGAAAAATGGCCCAAAACCAGTTTGAAAAATAAGAAGGGGTGGGGCCAGCCAGTGGTGGGATTTGCCGGTTCACTGAACTGCACAAAATCTTAACTACTAGTTTCTCTGAACTGGCACAAAATGGCAGCAACCCATCTCTGATCTAGTCCAACACCCACTGACCCAAGCAGCAGACCCTACACCATTTCTGACAGATGGCAGTCCAGTGTCTTCTTGAAACCTCCAGTCACAAAGCTCCCAATGTTCTGTATCATTATAGCTCCTGAGATCTTCAAAGGCAACTCTTCGTAAATCCAACAGCGATCCAGTACACAGATGGAAGAACTTATATCACAATGTTTTGAATCAACTTCCTTAGGTTCCGGAAGCTCAAGAAATCCTAGCTGACATCTCATTTGCCTTGTCTGCTTGTGCCTGACTGATATCCAATGGTGAGTGAATGCAGCAATTTTCTGCAGGTCCACCTTTCCCTCAGGACAGATAGGGTGGGCACATTCCTAGTCCCTTCCTTTAACCAGGTTATAGATGGGTGGCTATATAAAATAAATAGATTTTCTCTCTAAAGAGACCTACAAAAATTTAAATCGCCTGCCACAGTGGGTTTGTCAAAGTCATGGTCTTTCCATCTTTCCTCAAAGGGTCAAGGTAATAGAAATAAAATTGCTGAGCAGAAGTGTGTGAGCATAATAAACATGTCTACATTACCATAGAATCTATTCACTTCTCTTGGGAACAATGTATAGGAATTTGTACGGATGGCATTACTTCAATAGCTGGGTCAATGAAGGGATTACTGCATAGCAACACATTGAAAAAGTGTTAATTACAAAGACAATTAGCCATGAATTGAAAATTCTAGATAAAGTCATGGAAATGATAAGCTACATTAAAAGTAGGTCACTTAAGTTAGACAAATTAATGCTTTGAGAGAAGCTTCTGGACTGTGAAAGTAAAGAAGGGCAATAGGGACATGTTCCCAAATGTTGCTATAACAAACAATAATGAGGTCACATCACTATCTGCAAGCATCTTCAAATTCTGGAAAAGAAAATTCAGTGCTATTTTCTAAATATATCCATTGAAAACTGACTGGTGAAGATACCACTTTCACTGAAGTAATATCAAACAAATCCCAGCATGTTTCACAGAATAGGAAAAATGAACATAAGAAATCATCACAATTTGAAATTAAAGAGGCACTTTAAAAAATCAGGATACAGGTGAAAAATGAATGGACTCAGATTGCAAACAAACATCTGATAGATTGTGGGCAATTTTCAGCATCTTAAACCTGTGCAAGGTGAGATTTTCTACCCTCACAAAGATAAAAATAAGATAAATCCTTTCGCCCATGCATTCGCTAATTGAATGTGAGGGTAGTAAATGCACATAAGATATTTCAGGGTGAGGAAGGCTATGGGAGGGGGCTAGTGATGGAACAGGCCACCTGCCAAAGACCACCCAAGGCCTCCCTGACACACTAAAAAACCTCATGGTTTTTTGCTTTCCCCCCACCCAACCTGCCGCACTGGTCACTTGCCTTGTGAAGATCTAGCAAGCAGTCTCCTCTCCAGCCTCTCAGTTGCCTGTGCCCCTCTGATGCTTCCTTTTGAAATGCTTCCAACATGCTGGGTGAGGCCTGAAGAGACCCAAACGGACCTGCAGTTGGGTGCATGCAGCTGAGAAGCTGGAGAGGAGATTGGTAGGTCTTCACAAGATAAGTGACTTGGCATGGAAGGTTGGGTGGGTGAGGAAAACAATTGTGAGGAGCATAAGACCCAAACAGAGCTTCTGAGGGATAGGTCTCTAGAGGCCCGAATGGAACATTGGAGGGGCAGATCCACTCCTTGAAAGCTCTATCTTGGCCAGCAACATTCAGGACGAATGTTGCAGAGCCTCTGCAGTTGTTTGTAAGGGAGATCAATTGCCATGGTGCTGCAAGATTCGTAGTTTTGGGCCTTGTTTGCAAATGCTAGGGGCGCTTATTGCATAACTTCGAATGTTCGCTAAGGGAACGCTCGTAACTTGGGGATTACCTATATAACAATCCAGTAATTTTAAAGGCTACTGAGTTATTTCAATATCTTTCATTAAAGTTATTATTTAATGAGTGATTTCTGAAAAACACTTTTGTAGGCTTAGTTGTCCATTTTATTTGGTAATTCAACTCGTGGCTAAAATATGCATTCTTGAAGCAACTATATTAGTGGAAAATGGATCAGAGATGCCAAAGAATATGATACATGTGCTTAGGGTGTCACATTACAAAATGATTTATTTCATTAAGATATAATATATGCTACCGTGTTTCTCATATAATAAGGCCGGGTCTTTTTTTTTTTTGAGCCCCGAAAAAATGGCTAGGCCGTCTTTTTGGAGGTGACTTAATTCCCCCCCTTGCATTTTTGGGTGGGTGGGCGGCAACAGCTTGGATATTGACCTCAGCGTTGGTGGGGCACTTCGTATCGGGGTCAACACAGGCAGCACCATATCAGGGTATGCCACAAAAGTACTTCCTAACGGCAAGCCCCCCCACCATTCCCCCCATTTCGCATGTTTTAATATAGGCCTTAATTTGGGGGGAGGGGCTTAATTTCATTTCATGCCTATAAAACATGCTGGGACTTCCTATTGGGGGAGGTCGTATTTTTGGAGAAACAGGGTAGTATCTAAAAAGGTTATAAAACCATTCCCAAAATTCTTAGACTTCACTGATCAATGGAAACATAATTTTAAAATGGAGAATATTTGAGACTATAGTATATAATGATCCACAAGTGACCATCCTGCCAAGTCACTCTATCAATGCAACATAAAATCATCCAATAAGTTACTATAATGTCCAGAATACCACCCAAAGATTTAGAAGCCTCTTTCATGTTGTATAAACACAGTGTTCATGACTCCATTGGGAATGCACTGAGTAAAATATGAGTCCTAGGAAAGTAGCAAGTTGGAAGCCATTCACTAAGAAATATATTAATACATTCATCTCTAGTTTCACACAAAATACACAGATAATCCATCAGACTTTTGGAATATGTTCTGTCCTCATTTACATATTCGAAATCCCCGCGCTTTGATTGGCCAAAGCGCGGGGCTTTCTAATTGGTCAGGCGAGCCGCGCCGATTGGCTCGTTAAGAATCTCCCGCGATTGGCCCGTTCAGAGCGCGGGAGATTTGAAGCGCTGCCATTGGCCACGGCCGCCGCGGCGAAAGGAATAAAAGCCACGGGCTTTTTTCCTTTCGCCGGTTCGGTTCCAGTTTTTCAAATAAAGAGCATTGCATGAAATCACCGACTCCTGGCGTCATTTCGCGGACACAACACTGGCGACGAGGATGGGATCCAGACCCTGAACCGAACCCCGTGTCCGACGGAAGCCAGACAAAGCACCGAGATGGCGAAAATCGCACCGCCCGCCCCCTTCAACCCCGCCACCGAAGACTGGGAATCGTTCTCCGACCGTTTCCGCATGTACCTCGAGTGCACCGGCATGAAGGACGCCTCGGGCCCGCTAAAACGCGCCGTCTTCCTCACCCACTGTGGAACCGAAGTTTTCCAGATGGCCAAAGTGTTGGCCAAGCCCGCCGACGCAACCGCCATGGACTGGGACGTCCTCGAACCTATCCTTCGGCGACATTACGCTCCCGAGGTCCCCATCCTGATCCGGCGCAACGAATTCTACCGGCGAGACCAGAGAGCGGGTGAGAAATTGAGCGACTTCGTCGCCGAGCTGCGGCGCCTAGGGGGGCTCTGCGAATTTGACAACCTAAACAACATCCTGAGAGATCGAATCGTGCTCGGTCTGTGGGACCCCGCGCTCCAGAGCCGGCTGATGGCCAAGGGCAACATCAGTTTAGCAGACGCCCTCACCGCAGCCGCGGCCGCAGAAGCAACCCGTACTTCCGCCGATAGCATGCGCAGACCTGACACGAAGGACCGCAGCGGAAACAACAACCCGGCAAGGTCGACCGAACAAAAAACCGAGACAACTACACACCAGGGCGATTTCCACTCTGCATCCAGCACGTCCGAAGACGAAGAAGACATACATCGACTTCAGACGGGGCGCGACCAACGGAACCGGAGAGATCGTAAGTCAAGGACCAACTGTGCCGGTTGCGGCGGCGACCACCCCAGGTCGGAATGCCGGTTTTTCGATTCCATCTGCCGGCATTGCGATAAAAAAGGGCACATCGCCCGGGTTTGCCACCTGAAGAAAAACCGCAGTCCAACTCGATGGGACCAGAACGACCGGAGAAGGGAAAGCTCACCGCCCCGGCCCAGAGATCGCCACTCGGACAGCCGATGGGACCGGACCAGACGATCCTCGCGAGGCAGCGACAACCGGCGGAGAGAGGAGACCCACCAGACAGTCACCATCGGCCACGCCATCACCAACGACGCCCGAAAAATCCATGTCGAGGTTCACATCGAGGGCCAGCCGTGCAAAATGGAGGTAGACTCCGGGTCCTACCTCTCCATGATTGCATGGCACGAGATAAAGCGGCTGGTGCCTACCCTCCAAAGGAGGAACGTAGACAGCCAAAGACTTATTGTAAAGGACTACCAGGGAAACCGCATCCCGGTAGTCGGCACCAAAAACTTTAACGTAACATATAAGGGGCGCACCGAACAACTCCCCCTCACGATCGTCTACCGCGACCGCCCAAGCCAACTGGGACTGCAATGGTTCGCCCCGCTCGACATCACTCTCACGGGAGTCAACCACGTCGTCGACGACGGTTGGGAACAGTGACTAGCCCAGGAGTTCCGAGAAGTCTTCAACGGAAGCCTGGGCAAGTACCAGGGGCCCCTTATCTCGTTCGACCTAGACCCTAACGTCCCCCCCAAACAACTGAAACCTAGGCAGGTGCCATTCGCCCTAAAACCCAAAATAGACGAGCAAATTGATAAGCTCGTCAAACAGGGGGTATTGCAGCCCATAGACCATGCCCGGTGGGAGACCCCCATAGTCACCCCGATCAAGCCGGACGGGTCGGTGAGAATCTGTGGGGACTATAAGGCCACCCTAAATGGCGCACTGCAACAAAGCGCCTACCCCGTCCCAATAGTGCAACACCTACTGCACTCACTGGGAGGGGGCAAGGTTTTCGCCAAGCTCGATCTCGCCCAGGCATACCAACAGTTGCCGGTCGACGAGCAAACGGCGGAAGCCCAGACCATCGTCACCCACCGGGGAGCTTTCAAATGCAACCGACTCCAATTCGGAGTCAGCGTGGCACCAGGTATATTTCAGAGCCTGATGGAAAGGTTGTTGCAAGGTATCAAGGGGGTGGTACCTTATTTCGATGACGTTCTAGTGTCGGCGCCCAACCAAGCCGAACTAGAAAGCCGACTAAGAGAGGTCCTAACTAAATTTAAAGAAACGGGACTTAAAGTAAAAAGGGAGAAATGCCAACTGTGCACGGAACGAGTGGAATTCTTGGGCTACCTCCTAGACCGGCACGGCATTCACCCCACAAGTAAAAAAATCAAGGCCATCAAAGAGGCCCCCACCCCTAAATCAAAAACTGAACTACAAGCATTCTTGGGGTTACTGAACTTTTATAATGTTTTCCTACCCCAAAAGGCGACGGCGGCGGAGCCTTTGCATAGGCTCCTGGACAAGGCGGCGACCTGGACTTGGGGGAAACGGGAGCAAGCCGCCTTCCAAAAAACTAAAGACCTCCTCACCTCCGACGCCGTCCTCATACAATTCAACGAAACCCTGCCTCTGGCCGTCACTTGCGACGCATCACCTTTCGGCGTCGGCGCCGTCCTCAGCCATACCCTTCCTGACAGAAAAGAAGCACCCATCGCGTTCTTTTCGAGGACCCTTACCAAACCGGAGCGGAACTATAGCCAACTGGACAAAGAGGCTCTGGCTATAGTTGCCGCCATAAAACGGTTCCACGAATATCTCTACGGCCGGCCCTTCACCATTATAACGGACCACAAGCCGTTGCTGGGAATCCTTGCAGGAAACCGGGCCACCCCGAACATTCTGTCTCCTCGAATGACAAGGTGGTCCGAGTTCCTGGCGGCCTACAACTACGAACTCATACACAGACCAGGTAAGACGATCTCACATGCGGACGCATTAAGCCGCTCGCCGCTACCAGAATCCGACTCTGACCCAGCACCAACGACGACCACCCTCAGCATCGAGACCCTACCCAACCTATCCATAACCGCGTCAGACATTGGCCGGGAAACTAATAAAGACAGGCGTCTGGCGCGGGTTTTGCATTGGGTAGAAAAAGGGTGGCCGGAAAAAGACAACGATGAGTCCGTCAAGACGTTTCGGAACCGCCAAACCGAACTCTCGTTGTTAAAAGGGTGCATCTTATGGGGTGACAGGGTAGTCATTCCGGACAAACTACAGGGGAAGGTTTTGGAAATGTTGCACGAGGGGCACCCTGGCATCGTAAGAACTAAAGCCCTGGCCAGAAGTTACGCTTGGTGGCCAGGGATGGACAAGCAGATAGAGGCCTGGGTAGCTAAGTGCCAGCGATGCCAGGAGACTAGGCCCAGCCCACCCACAGCACCCGTCCTAGAGTGGGAAACCCCAAGGGGACCCTGGTCCAGAATCCATATAGACTTCGCCGGGCCCACAAATGGACACACCTTCCTCATAACAGTTGATGCTTACTCCAACTGGCTGGAGGTAAGCAACATGAGGACTACAACCACGGAGGCAGTGACCAAAGAACTTTGCAAACTCTTTGCAACACACGGCCTCCCAGACGTTGTTGTCTCCGACAACGGGCCCCAGTTTACCTCCCTGGAGTTCGAGAAATTCCTGGCGGAAAGGGGCATCCACCACGCACTAACAGCACCGGCGCATCCGGCGGCGAACGGTAGGGCGGAACGGATGGTCCAATTTACCAAAAAAACCATCCGGAAAATGGACCACGGGGAGATCCAAGAAAAGATCAACAGACTTCTCTTTATACAACACATAACCCCGAATACCACTACCAACAAAAGCCCAGCCGAGTTGCTAATGGGTAGAAAGCTGAGGTCCCCACTCGACAGGTTACACCCTACGTATAACCCGGAGCGGCCCCCAGACTCAAGCACGAAATACCGGACGTTCGCACCCGGGGACCTCGTATATGCGAAAAATCTGACGGGGGACCCCCTATGGATCCCAGCCGTCATCACCCAAGCAACAGGCCCACGCTCGTACCGGCTACAAACGACAGACGGACGAGCGTGGAAACGACACATCGACCAACTTAGGTCTAGGACAGCAAACGAACCCACCTCCCAAAACGCAAGCCAAGGGGGGAGGGAATACCCGGGTGACCGATTACAAGAAAAAATAAACCAGCAGTACTTACCGAGACGCAGCCATCGCGACCCCTCGCCGGAAAAGAACAGCCAAGCCAGCTCGACCGACCCGGAAAGACCGAGCGGGAGCGGCGAAACCCGTAGCTCAACCAACCCGGAAGGCCCAGGTGGGAGCCACGGAGAAAGAACCGGCCCGATCAACCAGCCGGTTCGCACAGAAGCAAGAGCAACCAAAAACCCGACCGAACCGGCCGGGATCCCACTTACGACTGAGTTGCGCAGGTCAAGTAGGACCAGACGGAGCCCCGCCTATCTACGTGACTACGCAACGTAAGGACTGAACCAAGAGGGGAGGTGTGTTCTGTCCTCATTTACATACTCGAAATCCCCGCGCTTTGATTGGCCAAAGCGCGGGGCTTTCTAATTGGTCAGGCGAGCCGTGCCGATTGGCTCGTTAAGAATCTCCCGCGATTGGCCCGTTCAGAGCGCGGGAGATTCGAAGCGCTGCCATTGGCCGCGGCCGCCGCGGCGAAAGGAATAAAAGCCGCGGGCTTTTTTCCTTTCGCCGGTTCGGTTCCAGTTTTTCAAATAAAGAGCATTGCATGAAATCACCGACTCCTGGCGTCATTTCGCGGACACGACAGAATACATATGGAGAAATGGAAGCATAGAAACTTTTGGGACTACAGCAGTGTTGGGATTCAATTTTTTTTTACTACCGGTTCTGTGGGCATGGCTTAGTGGGCATGGCAGGGGAAGGATACTGTAAAATCTCCAGTCAGAGATGGTATTTGCCGGTTCTCCGAACTACTCAAAATTTCTGCTACCGGTTTTCCAGAACTGGTCAGAACCTGCTGAATACCACCTCTAGACTACAGGAATGTTCATATGTGTGGCAGAAACCAAATCCTGTGCTCTGCAGTAAGAGCCAAATACTTCTTGAGCTGATAGGACAATTTTATATCACTGAACCAAACATAAATTCTGCTTTGTACTATAGAAATTTTGAGAAGAATATCAAGCTATATGTCCATCAGCACAAGTGGTTCAAGACAATGCAGACAGACAATGATGCCAAACAGAAACACATCTAAAAAAAAAAATGTCAAATAACAAAACAGTATTGCACAGTGGCCATAAAGTCCTGATCTAAATGACAGAAATGTGGCAGCATGACCTGTAATAAATAATGTTACAGCAGAAGCAGTTCACCATGAAGGTATGCTTTAAAAATATTACATAGAACAGAAAAAAACTTACGTAAGAGATGGATTACCAAGTACTCAGTTGTTGATATTGCTATTGCTGAAAATCACTTTCTAAAACTAAGGAGATCATTATTTTTTGCATAGGCAACTCAGATGTTGTAACTAAATGCTGTCCTTTGAAGAATATCTGGAAGCTTCAGCTTTGCAGGCAGTTATTGAAACTGGTCATTCGTCACATGGGAAACTTCTGCTTCTCTATCTGCCTAGGCTACCACCATGAACTTAGAGAACTTAGAATAACTTTATTGTCACTTTAAATGTACACCAATCAGCATACATTAAAAATAAATTTCGTTGCATACAGCTCTCAAAGGGTCATCACCTCCAATGTACACTACATAAACACAATAAAAAAATATGCATACACCCACATACCAGTGGTCAGGGGTGGGATTCAAATTTTTTAACAATTGGTTCTGTGGGCATGGCTTAGTTGGTGGGTGTGGCTTGGTAGTCATGTGACTGGCTGGGTGTGGCCAACTCAACATTACTCACATCGAGGCACGCATCTCCTCACCTAGCCTCTCGTGACTGTGGGGATGCTGCAACAGTCGTAAGTGTGAAAAATGATCATACGTCACTTTTTTCAGTGCCATTGTAACTTTGAGTGGTCACTTCACACAAGCAAAGCACCAGCAAAGGAGGGGAAAAAAACTCCAGAGATGTTCCAGAGACAGGAAGTCTAGTCCTGTCAAGAATATAATAAGGGTTAGTGGAGAGGCAGTTTCTGTAAGCAACACCAGGATGTTTCCTTCCTGCCTTCCTTACAGGATTAGGCCAGTAATTTCTTCTAACAATCGGTTCTATGAACTGCTTAGAATGTTAACAACCTGCTCTAGTGAATAGGTGCTAACTGACAGAATCCGACCCCTGCCAGTGGTGGTATTCTACTGGTTCGGCTGAACCGGTAGTTCCAAGGATCCTCTGTGAGCAAATCGGTTCATTCCAATGATCAGCTGCTGGACTCTCCCACTCACACTCTATTCTGACCTTTATTTCCTGGTTTTCAAGTCAGCTGCTTTGTGTGGCACAGCGGATTGTCGCGCATCAGCTATTTAAGACACAAGGAGATTGCAGGAGAAGGTCAGTAGCAAACCCTCTGCGCGTGTGGTTGAACTGGTTGTTACACTGGTTGAATACACCCCAGCCACGCCCATAAAATTGGTAGTAATTTTTTTTTAATCTGACCACTGCCATATATCCACATATATTCTATGATACAGAGAAACAACAGTCTACTTTGGATGTATACATATACATGGTGAGAAAAAAATATTGTGAGTTTACCAGATCGATGGCATAGGGAACAAAGCTGTTACAGAATCTGATAGTTCTGCTAGAATTATTTCAAAATCTCCTCCCAGAAAGGAGCAACAGAAACAGACCATAAAGTGGGTGTGTGGGGTCTCTAACAATGCTTTAAGTTCTAAGCACATAGTGCTTATAAGCAGTATCCTGAATAATGGGAAGCACACTTTCTATAATCTTCTTGGCTGTCCTTACCACTCTCTGTATCTGAGGCTACCACCAAACCAAACAGTGATGCAGTTTGCAAAAATGCTCTCTTTCTTTTGTGCTATAAAAAGTGATTAGGACAGAAGGAGAAAGATCATCCAACAGAGGAAATGCAGGTGCTGGTTTGCATGCTTCACTAAAGGTGACATGTGGAAAGACAAATTCAGAATGCTAGTTATATGCACCCCTTGATACTTAATACTGTTGACTACCTCTACAACTGCATCCTTGATACCGAGTGGAGTATGACTCTTTTTAAAATTTTACAATGATTCCTTTGTTTTATTAATATTTAGAGCCAGGTTACTTTTATAACACCAATTCACCTGAGCCTTCACCTCTTCCCTATAAGCATCTTCATTGTCATCCTGGATAAGACCCACCATTATTAAAGACGTGGTGCAACTCCCTGGGCTGCAGGTCAGAGGCTGCTTCTCTCTCCTGCTGCTCTCGCTAGGAGAGTGAGAGTCTTTCATAGCACAGCAATATTTAGCTTTGGGTCCTGCAAGTCCCGTTCCCATCGGGAAAGGGCATGGGCGGCAGATAAGCTGTTTTTCTCTCCCACCCAGAGCCCTTCCCTGAGAGGAGTGGGACTTAATGGGACCCAAGGCAGCAACTTCTGATTGCTAAAATAAATTTCACTGTGCTGCACAAGACAGTTTCCCAGGGCCACAAGGGCTGCCTCCCTGGAGCACTGCCGCCACCTCTCTGGAGCTCGCCTTTGGGATGGATCAGTAAGTTCTTGCTTTGCTCCGAGGGAAGGGCTCTGTCATGGAGGGCTGTGTGTTTGGACCAAGTGCTTTCTGTCGGGCCTCCCACCTCGCATGGGGTGACAGAAGGAGGAAGTGTGTGGTGGGGAAGGCTGCCTGCAGTTCTTGCAGCCAAAGCCGGGAATCCAAGGATGTCTGCAAATTTGCGTATGTATCAGGTCTTTTGCCTTGAGCAGAAGGTTGAACTATAAGACCTCCAAGGTACCTTCTGATTCTAAAGTCTCCAAAACAAGAGAGTTTACTTAAATGTGTGTGTGTGTGTGTGTGTGTGTGTGTGTGTGTGTGTTGGGTTGAATAAGTGGGATGGCAAAGGCTGGTTTTATCCAAAGGAATTTTTGTTTCAGGTGGGTCTTACTCTCCTAGCCTTTGAAGGAGAGATGGAAGTACAAAGGGAAGGGAAAGAAAGAGATGGGACAGACATGAGACAGAGAAAGAGATGAGAGAGAGAGATGAGAAAAGAGAGAAAGAGAGATGAAAGAAAAAGAGAGAGGGAGAAAGAAAAAGAGAGGAGAGAGAGGGAGGGATGAGTTTAAAGAGATGAGAAAGAGAGAGAGATGAGAAAGAGGGGGAGGGAGAAAGAAAAAGAGGGATGACAGAGAAAAAGGTGTGTGTGAGAGAGATGAGAAGGGGCGTTGGTACTTGCCTGATACGCCCGTTCTCTTTGAGCTGCAAAGAGCATCCAGAAGTGGGTGGTGCTTCAGTCTCTGCATTCATAGGCTGAGCTTAATTTTGAGGAACGCTCCTCCTCCTCCACGTGTCTCCTCCATAGCGTTCCCCAGTTTTGCAAAGACGAGAGGAAAAAAAATTGTGCACTCATCCTAACTAATTAATGGTTCATTGGCCGAAACAAGACCCCACCAGACGGTTAAATTTGGGTGGGGCTGGATGCTCTTCGCAGCTCAAAGAGAACGGGCATATCAGGCAAGTACCAATGCCCCTTCTCCTTAGAGCTGCTCAGGGCATCCAGAAGTGGGAAATACCAAAGCTGGGCCTGTCCTATGGGAGGGGCACCGTCTGGTCTGTAGCCACCTCGGGTTCTTTAAAAACCTTCTGTAGAACTCTTCTACCAAATGAAGCTTCAGCTGAGGCAAATACATCAATCTTATAGTGCCTGATAAAAGGAGTCGTATGGCCTATCTGGAGCGGCGGAAGGGCTGGCTACTTGGTCCCTGAAAGGGCCTCTTGTAGCTACTGCCCCTTCTGTTTCTGTCAGATGAGTCGGCCCTGTCTGGGGGTTGACCAGGCCCGAAGGGAGGGGGCCTTTGATACCTAAGGGAGAAGGGGCCTGGTAAAAGGGCCGAAAGGGAGCTCTACGAAAGGGCTGCGAGGTTCTAGATTCTGACCTCTGGGTAAGGGAGGGAAGAAATTTTTTCTTGTTGCAACCCTCCACTAATAGGGGGTCCAAGGACGGTCCAAACAATTTGTTTCCCACGATAGGAGCGGAAGCCAATTTGACCTTATTCTTTTTTTTTTGGTAAAAGTTTTATTGATTTTAATGACAAACAAAAAACATATAAGACATAAAACATAACATAAAAAAAAATTATATATCATTCTTCATAAATTTACAGTGTATCGGTTGGTTTACCACTCCCTTTTGTGCATTCATTTCATAGTCATCAAAATAATTATATTACATAATAACTCACATTATCAATCATCAGTAAATTATCCCAATATCATTATTGAACAATCATTTGACTATAATTTTACTAATTCATACTTAAGCGAGATAACTATAATTAAGTTAAATTATTTTATAACAAATCATAGAATCATACCAAATCTATCTTAATAAAATATTCTAAAAAATTATCAAAACCAAGAAAAATTATATATTCATTATTTCCTAAATATTCTATTATTATATTGTATTATTTAACCATTGATAAAAAAGATCCCAAACTTCATGAAATTGTTTATCTTCTTGTTCTCTAATTTCAAATGTCAATCTACTCTGTTGTAACTATGTATCATTCATGTGTTTGCAACTATGTATCATCGCAACTATGTATCACTCATGCATTTGCAACATTGTATCATTCACGTGTAATCATTAACTTCTGTCTCTTCAGTGACCTTTGCAAGGGACAAGGAGCTAGACAGTTGTTAATAAGCTTATCCACATTGTAAATAATCTGTCCGGTATGCAGCTTTGAAAACATGCACATCCTGATGAGATTACCATGTTTGACTTGAGCTTTGATTAAATCATTTTCTTGTAAAAAAGCACAATAAAAAAGCGTGTGCCAAGACATTCGGGGGGTGCTCATCAAGGGGAAACTTCGCTTCCTGTCGTTTCTCTTCCCTTCGCTCCCTTTCATGAGCCGCCCATCAGATGCGGGATGGCAGATACCGCATTCTGGTGACCCCGACGTGATTCCCTAAGGGGGATACGTTGCGACGCGCCCATATCTTATCAGCTCGATGGGAGCTGTGCATCGCCAGGCCTGAAGCGAATAGCACGTCATCAGATCTGAAACACGGTCTCGACTTTCGTAAGTATGGGTGGAAACTTTTCTCAACAACAGACGCAGCATCTGAAGGAATTGAGGGAGTTAGTCGCTTCTTCTTCTAAATATTCTGCTAATTTAAAGGGCTCGCCTGTAAAAAAGAAACCTATTGCTACATTATTGGCTTATGTGTGGCAACATTGTCCTAATTATTCAGAGAAAGGGTCCTTAAAAATTTCCACTTGGCAAAAAATTGGTGAACATCTCCATAGTCCTCCTCGTGCACCTATTGGCATTTTGGTCACTTGGAGGAAAATTATGGCGGCTTTAAAAGTCCATTATAAAATAGAAGCAGGGAGTGTGTTTGAATCTCCCCCACCAAGTTATGATAACTTTTCTGTCCTTCAACCCTCCACTCCCGATGATCATAAGTCATTACGGGAGCCTCCCTCCATTCAATCCACTTCCACAAATGTAGAGCCCCCGTGTCCTCCACCACCCTCCCGAGGTGGGGGGGTGTTGTAAAAGCCATTCAACAAGCCTTTTATGAAGGGGAAATGGATGAGGGCACCCTTGCAGCTGCCTCCCTTTATCCTGTCATACAAGCCGGCAATCCCCCAGCTCCTCAGTATACCCCAATGCCGTACAAAATAATTAAGGATTTAAAAGCAGCTTGCAAGGAAAATGGTATTCAATCCTGCTATGTACAGGGTCTTTTAGGGTCAATAACCCAACCAGGCGCTGACTTGATAAATGCTGATTATTATTATTTACCATGATCCTCACGCCTTCACAATTTTTGGTCTGGGAGTCCGAATTTCACAAACGCTAGAGGCTTGCCGGCAAATGTCACTTTAGATATGCTTAACCGTACTGGCACCATGCTTACCATTGCCCAGCAGACTGCCACAGACGCAGCTGCTTTCCCTATATTACAGGATTGTGCTTTGGCCGCGGCTCGAAAAATTGATAATGCGGGATGCGTGCCCAAATCTTTCTCTAAGATTATTCAAGGACCTTCTGAGCCTTTTTCCTCCTTTATAAACCATCTCACAGAAGCCTTGGAGAGACAAATTGATAATGAGGAGGCTTGTAATGAATTAAGTTTAAAACTTGCTTATGAAAACGCAAACGCTGATTGTCAGAAAGTTTTGCAACCATTAATTAATAAGAAAAATGTTACCTTGGCAGATTATCTTACAGCCTGCCAAATCATAGGAACCACATCCCATTCCATGTCTACTCTGGCTACAGCCATTACTGAAGGCATGCAGCAGAACATGGGCTCTCTTCTTCCCATTTCCCAACAAAATACTCATAAAATGGGTAATTGTTTTAATTGTGGCAAGCCAGGTCACTTTAAGAGCCAATGCAGAGCCCCGGGTGGGGGAGCAAATATATCAAGAAACCAGGTAGCTCACCCAAAAACGCCATGCCCTCGATGTAAAAAGGGCTATCACTGGGCTAGTCAGTGCAGAGTCCAAAAGAATGAACAGCAGAATAACCCTACAATCATTCAAAAACCTTTTTTGAATCAGGGAAACTAGAAACGGGGCAGGCAGCTAGCCCCACAACAAAGGCTGCTGAAACTTGCAATTTTTCTTCTTTCGCTTACGATCTTGTTGCTAATGAAACTGTTACTTATCTCCCTGGTGTCGCTGACTTTCTCTTTGTACATCCTGTTCAGCCTTTTCATATGCCCCCCGATATTCCAGTGCTAGTCTTTCCTGTAAGGGATTTAGCTGAACAAGGTATTCTTGCCTCTCCTTTTCTGCATGACCCCACTGTATTGTCTGATGTCTGTCTGTCTGTACTAGCTAATACAGAAGTTACTATAAATGAGGGGGATGTTGTGGTAAAAATGATTGTGCTCTTAGACCAACAACAAGAGCAACTCTATGCAATTGAAAGACCAATTAGTCAACCGAAACCTATGGTAACATTCTTATCGAATGGTCGATCCTTTCTTGGTCTTTTAGATACTGGAGCGGATATTTCCGTCATCCGAACCGCTGAGTGGCCGGACACCTGGCCTGCTGATGTGGCACCAGCGGTGAGAGGAGTGGGGGGACTCCAGGAGACTCGCATTAGCAGAAACTGGGTAAAAGCCCATTCCCCTGAGTCTCAATGTGTTGCTTATATTAAACCAGCTGTAATTCCTCTGTATACTAATTTGTGGGGAAGAGACCTTATGTCACAGTTTAATGCGCAACTCACCCTCCATTAACCATGCTTCGCTTATATTTGACTAACAATAACCCTGTGTGGATTGATCAATGGCCTCTCCCTTCTATAAAGCTTGAAGCCTTACATTCTCTTGTTCAAGAACAATTAGATAGAGGTCATCTAGAACCCTCATTGAGTCCATATAATACCCCAGTTTTTGTTATCAAAAAGAAAAACGGCACTTGGCGCCTCCTTCAGGATTTAAGGGCTGTGAATTCGGTCCTCCTTCCAATGGGACCCCTGCAATGTGGTCTTCCAAATCCTAACATAATTCCTCAAGAGTATGACCTTGTCATTATCGATTTAAAAGACTGCTTTTTCTCCATTCCATTACACAAGTCAGATAGAAAATTATTTGCTTTTACAGTACCAACTTTAAATAATCAAAGACCTACCAAACGATATCAATGGAAAGTCTTACCGCAAGGCATGTTAAACAGTCCAACTATGTGTCAATTTTTTGTGGATTTAGCCTTGCAACCATACAGGGACAAATATCCTCATTTTTTAATCTATCATTACATGGATGATATATTGGTATCTGCACCTGGCCCAAAGGGCACGGTATTAAAAACCCTGCCGTGCCTGACCTCCATTTTTGGTAAAGCAGGGCTCATTATAGCCCCAGAAAAAATACAATCCAAACCTCCCTTTTCCTATTTAGGTCACAAGTTACTTGCTTCAGCTGCTGTTCCTTCCCTTCCCCTCCCAACACTTCCCCCAAAACCAACACTTGTGATTTTACAACAGTTCCTGGGAACCTTAAATTGGGCACGTCCTTATTTGGGTTTGACTACAGCTACATTAGCTCCTCTCTTTAATGCTCTCACGCAAGGTAAAGCCCCGTCCGATGTTATCATTCTAAATAAAGAGCAGTTGCAGGCATTAAAAGACATTTCCCATTTACTGGCTACTAGATGGGTGGATCGAGCTATAGAAAATTGTCCTTTATCAATTGCTTTATTAAATACTGTTCAGAGACCCACAGCTGTCATTATGCAATTTCATCAGACACAGGTTTTGATTTTAGAATGGCTGCATTTGTCTCACACCCCACGGACCACAATCACTAGTAAAGCCTCTGCATATTCCCAGTTGATCTTTAAAGGTCGACAAAGATGTAAACAACTCATGGGATGTGAGCCTGTTTTAATATTCACTCCTTGTTCATTGACCATGTGGCAAATGCTATGGTGTAATTCAGAAGAACTACAATACGCTTTAGTAGAGTGGCCAGGGCAAATTTCTTGCCATTTACCAGCTGACCCACGGTTCACTTTTCTTAAAACTCTCCCTTTTGAATGGCATTCCCCCCTCTCAATATCTCCATTAGTAGATGCACCTACGCTTTATGCAGATGGGGGGGAAATGTATGGTGCTTGTGCATGGTACCAGGAGGGAGAGTGGAAAACTAAAATTACCCCTCCGCAATCTTCTGCTCAACAGGCAGAACTTGCTGCATCTCTTATTGCGTTTCAACAGTTTCAAAAAGCTCCTTTTAATTTAATAGTAGATTCCTTATACGTTTCTCAGATTTTGAAAAATATATATCAAGCCTATTTATCTCCTAGCATATCTGTTTCTTTGTTAAAGTTGTTGCTTCCTCTACAGCAATGTATCAACAGCCGCACGCATCCATTCTTTGTAGCACATATCAGGAGCCATCAACCTCTTCCTGGTATATTACAGAAGGGAAACAAGGTGGCAGATGCAGCTGCAGCAGCTGCATCCGGTAAATCAATTTGCAATCTGACAGCAGCTGAAAGCCATGATTATTTTCACCAAAATAAAAAAAGCATTACAAAAACAATTTTCCCTAACTCAGGCAGAAGCTGCTGCCATTATTCAACAATGCCCCACATGTAGTAAGCAAGGACATTCCATTCCCTTAGGAGTAAATCCTAGAGGATTAAAAGCTTGTGAAATCTGGCAAATGGATGTAACTCAGTATCCACCTTTTGCCCCTTGGAAATATTTGCACGTTTCCATAGATACATATTCAGGGTTTATTCTGGCTACTCCTCAAAGGGGAGAAACTGTAAAACATGTCATCAATCATTCAATTCATACCTTTGCCTCGCTGGGACGTCCAAAAGAAATCAAAACTGACAATGGACCTGCCTATACAAGTTCTGCTTTCCAGGACTTCTGTAACAGATGGGATGTAACCCACAAGTTTGGGATTACCTACAACAGCCAGGGGCAGGCTATTGTGGAACGAGCGAACTTATCTCTGAAACGTGCTCTTGATCGATATTCGTTGCGGGAAAAACCCCCGAACCTCCCAGCATTGCAAAATTCTCTTAATATTTGTCTTTACACTTTAAACTTTCTTAATCTGACTGTCATTCCTCCCACTTCTGCTGCTTCGCGTCATTTTTCCTCCCCCTCACCCCCGCCTAACAGACCTCTGGTATATTATCGCAGATTGCCAGATCCTGCCTGGCAGGGTCCCGCTGAGCTTCTCACTTGGGGACGAGGCTATGCTGCGATCTTACTGCCAGACAAAACCACTTGCTGGATCCCTGGTAGGGCGGTTAGACCCTATCATGGGAATTCCTCCGCTACATCTGTATCTTAAAACTCTTCCTGATATTCTTGCCTATATCTTCTTTGCAATTTCTACCTTACTTCAACAAAACCTATGCTTCCTGTCAAAAGACTATTCGTGTTAAAACCATTTCATTAACAGAAGGCTATTATACTTGCTCCATGTGGGTACGTCATGAAAATGCTACCCGTAGTTTTCACTCTGTCACTTCTGTTTTATTTAAAGAACACTCTACCACTCGCTCTTTTGTTCCTTCTTTACTCTTCCTATGGAAAGGAACCTTAAAATCTTTTCCTCTATTCAATCTAAAACATAGGGGGACCTAAATGTCCTTATATTGTATTATGGGTTTCCCCACCCCAACTAACATCCTTGATGAATTACCAAATTAATCTTTATTGTCATTATTGTAATTATTATCCTTTTTCTACTAATTGAATTCCCTCCTCATTTCGCAAATGTTCTACAACTTACTTGTCCATAGCCCTCTCTCCTGCTTGTGATGTTTTTATATACCCGAACTCTGATCCTGTCAACAAACGATGCTTCAAAACAACTGTCCATGACGATCCGCAGAAGCCTCATCGAAGATATAATATTGTTTGGACTATAACTGACTTTCAAGGCGTTCGTTTAAGTTCTACAACCAATTTTTCTCGCATAGAAGACTTCTACCCACCACTTCAATTCGATTTGGCAGACGCACCCACACAACCAGGGGATATTCTGCAATCTACACCACTTCAGGAGGAACTTTAACTTCACGCCTGAAAGGAATGTATTTTATCCCTGGCAATCATTTTGTTTGGACTTGTTCCACCGGTTTCATGGCATGTGTCCATGGGGATGAAATTGTTAAATCCAAATCATTTTGCATTCAAGTATGGCTTGTGTGTATAACTCTGATGATTTTATATCCCTACAGGTACCCATGGAATACCCCCTTTTGCAAAATCGTAAAGATTTAGATCTGTTATTTTTTAAAACAAGGGGGATTGTGTGCTATGCTTAAAGAAGAATGTTGTCTTTATGCTGATGGCAGGGGGGGGGGTTCGTTTTCTATTTCGCCATGGTTTACAACCTTTTTAACTGCATTGGCAGGATCATTAATAATCATTATATTGATATGTATTATAGGACCTTGTTGTTTTAATAGAATATTGCAATTTTTTAAAAATCAATTATCCTCTGCTGATGTTAATGTGCTATTGCAAGCTCATGTTATATCCTCAACACCGGACGAAAAAATATCATTGCTGAGTTACCGCTCCTTGGACAACCCTGACGCTGACGGGTCGCACTCTTGCCTAGATGACGGGGACGGCGAACATTTCAGAAAAATGGTTCCTGTCTTCTCGGACGAGGAAAAAGACTCGTCATAAATAATAAAAACAGAGGAGATGTTGTAACTATGTATCATTCATGTGTTTGCAACTATGTATCATTGCAACTATGTATCATTCATGCATTTGCAACATTGTATCATTCACGTGTAATCATTAACTTCTGTCTCTTCAGTGACCTTTGCAAGGCACGTACAAGGGACAAGGAGCTAGACGGTTGTTAATAAGCTTATCCACATTGTAAATAATCTGTCCGGTATGCAGCTTTGAAAACATGCACATCCTGATGAGATTACCATGTTTGACTTGAGCTTTGATTAAATCATTTTCTTGTAAAAAAGCACAATAAAAGAGCGTGTGCCAAGACATTCGGGGCGCGCTCATCAAGGGGAAACTTCGCTTCCTGTCGTTTCTCTTCCCTTCGCTCCCTTTCATGAGCCGCCCATCAGATGCGGGATGGCAGATACCGCGCTACTCATTTCAGCACATTCCAATATTTTCTTAATAATTTATTCCTCTAATGGTATTTTCTCACTCTTCCAATGTTTAGCAAATACAATCCTAGCCGATTTACAATCAAATACTTTAAATTTTTATTATATATATCAGGTACGATTCCCAATAAAAAAATCTCTAGTTTCAAATCTATGTGTTTCTTTGTCATCTTTTCCAGCCATATGCGAATTCTAGTCCAGTATTTCCTGGCCTCCTCACAAGTCCACCACATTTGGTAATATGAGCCAGGTATCTGATGACATTTCCAGCACTTTTCAGATTTATTCTTGAACATTCTTGCTATTCTTGTCGGGGGAAAGTGCCACCTGTAAAACATCTTATACAAATTTTCTTTATATGCTGTTGACACTGTCATTTTATAATTTTGTGACCACAATTTTTGCCATTTCTCTAAATCAATCCCATATCCAACATTCTTCCCCCAAGCAATCATTGTTTCTTTAACTTGTTCTTCCTCTAATTTAATTTCCAACAAATAACTATATAGTTTTTAAATCACTTTTTCATCAGTACCTGTCAAAATCCTATCTAAATCAGTCAATTTATCATAAAATCCTTCTATTTTAGAATCTTTAAGATACCTTGCATGTATTTGCGCATATGAAAACCAATTCATCTTTATACCTTGTTCTTCTAAATTTTGCATCGTTTTAAGTTCACCCTTTTCATCCAATATTCCCTCATATCTAACTGTTTGTTCCTTCTTATAAGTTATAGGATACGAAAAAGCTTCAATAGTTGATAACCAAACTGGAATTTTCAAATAACATTGTTTCTTAATTTTCTCCCAATTCAACCATAACGATTCCCGTATATAATGCCTTTTGAAATAACCCTGTGATTTAGTTCCCTTATACCATAAAAAAGCATGCCAACCCAATAATAAATCATGACCTTCTAATGTCAACAATCTAGTCTTTCTTAACGTTATCCATTCTTTAACCCACATTAAGTTTGCACCTTGATAATACAACTCCCAATTAGGAAGGCCAAATCCTCCTCTAATTCTAGCATCCTGTAAAAGTTTTAATTTTATTCTCGCTTTCTTGCCTTGCCATATATACTTCAACACAATTTTATTTAATTCTTCAAAGTAATCCTTACTTAACCTAATTGGTATTGTTTGGAACAAATGTAAAATTCTGGGTAAAATATTCATCTTAATTGTTGAAATTCTACCTATCAATGACAATTGTAGGTTTTCCCATTTTTCCAGGTCGGATGCTATCTGCTGTTTAAGTTTAATATAGTTATTCTCTTTCAGTGTAGTACATCTTGACGTCAAATATATACCCAAATATTTAACTTTGTTCGTAACTTGAATTTTCAATAAATCTGCCAGCTCTTCTCTTTGTCTTAATAACATGTTCTTTGTCAGAATCTTTGTTTTGTCTTTATTTATTTTTAAACCAGCCATCTCACCATACGTCTCTATCTTTTCCAATAGTTTTAAAGCTGTCTCTAAAGGGTCTTCCAAAATAAAGACCAAGTCACCCGCAAAGGCTTGCAATTTGAATTCCTCTTTTTGACTTTCATTCCTTTTATGTTTATATCCTCTCTAATATTTCTATTTAAAACTTCCAAGGTCAATACAAATAACAAAGGAGATAATGGACATCCTTGTCTTGCACCTTTTTTAATATTGATAGAGTCTGTAAATTCTCCATCTATCATTACTTTTGCCGTTTGCTTATAATATACGGCTTCTATTGCTTGGATAAATTTTCTAGCAAAGCCCATCTGTTCCAATAGTAATAACATAAATCTCCAGTTCACATTATCAAATGCCTTTTGGGCATCTAAGAATATCAAAGCCATTTATTTTTCCGGGTGCGCCTCATAATATTCCAATGTATCCAGGATTACCCTCATGTTGTCTTTAATCTATCTCTTTGGTAAAAATCCATTCTGATCAGAGTGAATAAAGTTATTTAGGTATTTTTTAAGCCTTTCTGCCAAGATTGAAGCAAAAATTTTATAGTCTGCATTCAATAAAGAAATAGGTCTATAGTTCTTAATTTGTAATGGGTCAACCCCTTCTTTTGAATAAGTGCAATATAAGCTTCTGACCATGTTTTAGGTATTTTCTTATTTATCATAACTTCATTCATAACTTCTAACAGTGGAATGCTCAACGATTCTTGTCATGTTTTATAAAATTCTGCCGGGAAACCATCTGGTCCTGGTGCTTTTCCATTGTTCTGTCTGTTGAGTGCTTCGGTTAATTCCATCATTGTTATAGCACTTTCTAACATTTTCCGAGTTTCATCAGGTATCTTAGGTAGGTTAGCATTTTGTAAATACTGTTTAATTTTTTCCTCATCAAGATCCTCCTGTTTATATAATTGTCCATAAAAATCTCGAATGATTGCCTTTTTCTCCTTATTACCATAACAAATTTGACCATGATCATCTATTAACTGTGATATTTTCCTTGATTCTTTCTCTTTTCTCAACTTATATGCTAACCATCTACCTGGCCTATTTGCATCTTCAAAATAGTTCTGTTTAGTACTTCTAATTTTTTGTGCCAGTTCTTTCTCTGCTTGATCCATTTTATGTTCAATTATGTCCATTTTAAGTTTGATATCTTTTTTCTGTGGCATCTTCTGTAATTCTTTTTCCAGTTTTTTATGGTCATCTTCTAGAGCTTTAATCATATTCAGTCCATTTATATTCATGGAAATCAGTTTTTTTTCCCCCATGGTTATTTAGGTCTAACAGCTCTCGTGGATCTTATTTCACATTGTTCTTTGATCTCCATTTGTCCACCTATTGCGCCTTCTTCTTTTTCTATCTCCATTTGGTCCTCTTCAAATTCAGTTAAGATCTTTTCTTTTTCTATCTCCATTTCTCTTCTTTCGAAAAATTCCTTATAGAATATTTCTGCTTTCACAATTGAATCAATTCTATGTCTCTGTTCTTGCCATGTAAACATTAATCCTTCTGGAATCAGCCATCTATAGTTCACCTCTTTTTTCAATAGCATTTTAGTCAAAAATCGATACTCTCTTCTAATCTCTCTCACTTTTCTAGGTACTTGTTTTAAGACCAGAATCTCTTTGCCTTTATATTTCAACCCCTTCTCTCTTACCACTTGTAATATTTGGTTTTTAATAGTTCTTTTGGTGAATCTAACATGGACCTCTCTTGGTAATTGGTTCCTCGTCGCATATCTTGTGAAGACTCGATATATCTCATCTACTCCATCCATCATCTTTTCCTCTGTTATTTCCAAGACTCCAGCCAGAATTTCAATCATTACTGCCACCAAGTTTTGTCCTTTTTCTTCCTTGATGTTTTGAAATCTAAGATAAAATTCTGACCTGTCCATCTCCCACTTCAACATCCCACTTTTTTCTTGTTCAACCATTGTTAATCTGTTATCGATATTTCCAATTGTATCATCTCTTTGCTTGTTTTTCTCTTCTATTTTTTGGATTCTCTCATCGTGTTTCACCATCATTTGTTGAAAATTTTCAAATTTCTCATCCATCTTTCCAATTATTTGGTCAATACTCTCCATTCTTTGTTCAATACTCATTTTAAGATCTTGTATTCCTTGCATAACCATCGTTAAATCCACTTGCGCTTTGTCTTGCTTCACCATTGTTGAGAGTTGTCTTCCAGATGACGGGGAGACAGGAGCAGAAGTTGAGAGGCCCGAAGGTAAAATTTTCTTACTCATTTCGATAACTCAGGGTCTTCCGGGTCTTTTAATCCAATTAGTGAGGTAGCCAATTATAATCCAATTTAGAAAAAGGAAAACACCATAAAAAACGAAAAACAAAACCAGTAATAAGTAAAAAGCCCAAAATTAAAAAGAAAAAATTCTTCAGGTTCTTCAAGACCTTAATCAAATTGTGAAATATGCAAATATAATTCAAAAGTAAAAATTAAAAAATGAAGAGAAAAAAAGAAGCAAAATAAAGCCCAATAATATCAAAAAGTAATAAGCAAAGAAAAAGGAAAAGAAAAGAAAAAAAGAAAAGAAAAAGAGAGTTTTTCAAATTCTTCCCACCTTAATCCAGTTGAAAAACCTCAGAAAATGAAAAAAAAGCCATAAAAATAAGTCAAAAATAGAAATCAAAAGGCAGAAATCCCCATGAAAAAAAAGAAAAAAAGCGAAAAAAGAATATTCTGAGGCTTCCCCTTTAAAATAAAAATAAAAATGAGATATAATAAAAAATAAAAATATCAATATTACAAAATAGTGTGGGGTTGGAGGGGAGGAATGAAACAATTAATAAGGAGTTTAAAAAAAACGCACACTGCCTTTTATTTATCGAAGGCTTTTATTTGACTTCTCCACAAATTTCAAAGCCAAGCTTCAGATATTCATTTAATAATAGAAGTTCCAAAGAGCACCTGTGCAAACATCCTCTAGTACTCTTCCCTCTATCTTATTTCCAGTAGCCTTGAGAAAAGTTTTTCAAACAAAAGTTTTTCAACTTCAAACAGAATATTTTTCAACTTCAAACAGAATATTTTTCAACTTCAAACAGAATATTTTCAAGCCTCTAGTTGGCAGTGTTACAAAGTTTCTTCAATCCACTCCCCCTTCTTCCCCCCTGAAAAAAGCCTAAAAAGAGAAAAAAAAAGTATATATATATATATTTATGTATATTAAAAAAAAATATTAAAGGGGGCCTTTATTTTAAAAAATATAAACAGTCAGAAAGGCGAAGAGAAAGCAAGTAAATATAAAAATGTAAAAGAAAAAAACCAGTCTGATTAACTAGATCGCAATAGAAATTCGGTAAAGAAAAAAAAAAGTAAAAATAAAAAGCCAAGCCTCACTTTGACATTACAATAAAAAATGCTGCTAAATCAAATTCTGTCAATAAGTTTACAGATTTCTTCTCATATTAGAGTGTTCTTAAGTCCCAAGCAAAAAAAAAGATCCTCACCAACCGATACACTTCTTTCTATCCCGTTCTTCCGGAGCTGTCCCAGCTTCAGCAGCCTAATGGCTACCTCTCCGCCGTAGGCAAAAGGGCTTTTTCTGGATCGACCAGGGACTTGCGATGTCCCCAGAATCTACAGAACGCGCCCCTTACTGTCCCTGTCACTACGAGACGGTTTAGGTCCATTAGGAGCGACCGGGGCGAAGATATCAGCTGCGATCTCAGAGCCCCGAGATCGCAGCTGTATCGTGGCGATGAAGCTCCGCTGTTGCCTGAGTCAATTTGACCTTATTCTTAAGATCTGCCTGCCAATGTTTCAGTCAGAGCAGTCGGCGGGCTGTGATGTGTAATGTAATCGCTCGGGTGGAGAATTTAACAGTGTGATAGGTGGCATTGGCTGAGAACTCAGCTGCAGCTGTGATCTTGGCAATGTCCTGATGTGCTCTGACATTGGACGCCAGAACGTGTTGTTTAAGCTGGCGGAGCCAGCAAATGGAAGAACAGGTGAAGAAAGAGCCGGCCGTGGCCAATCGAATTGCCCAGGCATCCGACTGGTGTGCTCGGCGCGAGGCCAGCTTGGCCCGCTTGGCCCGCTTCTCCTCTGGCCTCAGGGCCTCCAGTGGGTCGCTGAGGGTGGAGGAAGAGGCTAGATCCACAATGGGCTCATCAACCTCGGGGGTACCCAATAAATTGGAAAATTCAGGGTCCAGATTGAAATTTTTTTTATCATGGGCTGATGGGGCGGGGGGGGGCGCTGCAGAGGCCAACTGTTTAACAACCAGGTCAGAGAAAATGGGATGAGTTGGGATGACTTCAGCCTCCACTACGGGCTGTTTAAAGATGGAGTCCTCTGGACCTTCCAGATCAAGAGGAGCGGGATCAGAGGGTGACTGAGTATTTAGGCCCAAAATATTCTTGGCCTTGAAAAGGAGGGACTTGAATAATTGTGGCTATTGTGAATAGCCCCACAAAGGTGGGTTGGTTGGGAGTGAGACCCTCATCCTCGGACATCTCCCCTTCTAATGGGTCCACCTCAGAAAAGGGTTCACTGTATTGCAAAGAACCCAAATCAAATCTTCCCTGATCAGATCTAAGTCCCCTCCTCCTTACTGTAGGGGAAACCTCCTCCTGCAGGGGTACCTGTCCATGGAGTGGTTCCGATCTGGGAAAAGATCTTACGGATTGAGACTCGTGTTCCGAGACTGTCATGTAGTGCCCAGGCCTGGCTATTTGCTGGAGTCCAGCTACAATGCCTTGGCGGATAGCCAGCTCCATCCAGGATCGTAATTTCTCTGGGACTTCCTCTATGAGCGATTCCTCTTGGCATAGGACAGTGGCAGTAGGCATGAAGGTGGCTTCAGGAGCCCTTCTAGCCGGAGATCCAGTAATCTGCGCCTGATGGCCCTGAGAGGGCGAGCTGCGCCTGGATAGTGAGGAAAAATCTGGAGGGGGGAGCGGATGTAGAAGGAGTGGAGGGTGGGAGGACTGAAACAGGAGCCTCTTTTGAGCGTCTGGTAATCTCCTTCTCCAGGGCCCTGTGGCACCTCAGGACATCCCTCTGGGAGGCTTTGGAGGTCTCCTTAGCCTGTCTGCGCAAGTGATGGGTCTTAGATTTCGCCTTCAGAGAAGGTCCTCTAGAAGTATTACCCTCTGCCATTTCTGTGAGAAGACAAGTACTGCAGAATATGGTATGAGTTGGATTGAAGGCAGTTGGCGCACCTAGGGACCAATCTGTAGCAAAGACCAGGTGCCCTGATAATATTTCACCCCATGCGTATTTTATTATTATTTTTATTATTATTATTATTATTATTATTATTATTATTATTATTATTATTATTTTAATAAAGATAACCAATTGGCCAAAAAAACAACAAATCCAATCAGCCGAAAGAAGAACGCCTGAGGCCCAGAAAAGCAGAGGAAAGACTAGGGCCTTTAGCAACCTTCCTTCCCAGCCAACAACTGGGCATGGGTTGCTGCTGCAACTGCGAAGCTGACAGTGAGCTGTGGTGGAGCCAACAACTTATTCCAGAGTTAAGAGTCAGAACCTCAATTGCAATGCAAGGGGAGAGGTGAAAAATCGCTCGGAAACAGGCCTACGGGTCCTGTAACGATGAGCGGAGGGCACACACAGCAAGTAAAAGATGCAAACAAAATGGTGGTGGCCACGAGGCTTTCAAAATGGTGGCCGCAACGATGCGAGGGCTCCACAGATAGCCCAATGCGAATTTCTCCTCCAAGAGCAAGCCAGGGCTCTTAATTGGAGAGAGAGAGGCAGAGAAGTGGGGGGGGAATATCCCTTCCCTGCTGGAACGGCATTCTCAGGGGGGAATAAACTAAAACGAAGCAATCCGAACTGAAAATAAGCTGCAAACTGTGAAAGGAAGGTAAAGCGGCACACAGTGAAAGCAGGGTAACATTTTGGGAAGGGAGGTAGTGCGAAGGCACTACTGGATCTCCCCTTTGCCACCTGTGGGGGCGCAAAGCAGCGCTTCCCTAGGGTGAATAGCAGACAAGCAGACCACTTGCGCAGCGCTAAATGAGAGAAAACAAATCAAACCTGAAATCAGAAGAAATTGTGATTGAAGACAACAAATCCTGAATCGGCCAAGGAGCTAGTCTATGCACTGCCTGTCTTGCACGAGGCTGAGCAAAAAACTGGGGAACGCTATGGAGGAGACACGTGGAGGAGGAGGAGTGTTCCTCAAAATTAAGCTCAGCCTATGAAAGCAGAGACTGAAGCACCACCCACTTCTGGATGCTCTGAGCAGCTCTAAGGAGAAAGAGGGAGAAAGAGACACACACAAACAGAGATACTTGTTTAAAAGAAAATAGAAAAATGGCTCTTTGAGTGTTTAAGGTTGCAGAACCCTGGGTTAGGCAAACACCATGGTCGTTAAATGAACCTTGTGGTGATTAAGCAAAAACTGTGGTTGTTAAACAAGTTCATTTTCCCCAATGGGCATTTTTAACTGGAAACCAGAAGGAATTGTTGGAAACTGCCAAAAAACATAGGAAACCTCAGTCACATTGACTGTGCTGGATGTTGTAATTGGTCATGTGTGTGTTTGTGTGTCTCTCTCTGTGTGTGTGTGTGTGTACATGGCTGTTAAAACTCCAAAAACAGTTCAAGTAGTTTTGGGGAGGTCAATCATAAATTAGAACACTTGCTTAAGCAACCGGCCATTAAGTGAAGGTCACTTGGATTTGGATTGCCAGTCACATGGCCACTTGGCCATGCCCATCCAGTTACATAGCCCCCTAGCCACGCCCATCTCAGGTGACAACTACCTAGCCATGCCCACCAACTAAGCCATGCCCACCAACCAAGGCACACCCACAGAACCAGTTGTTAAAAAATTTGAATCCCACCATTAATTAGGCTCCATCTCTTATTTCTTTACCTATTATGATATGATGTGCCACAGGTTACATGCAGTATCCCATTCCAAAATGCTGCTGTGAATTTTGATGACAATATTACTGAATTTCAGTTGTTGGGTTTTTATTTTATTCTTTTCCTTCAGAATTAAGAATGAAATACAAGCAGAAACCTGCTCTGATTCTACTCTTCTTAATTGTCTTCCCCAAATGGTCTTTTCCTTTCACTCACATAACTATATAACTAGATGACTTACTGAAGTACTAAAGAAAGTTGGAAGTCAAAATTGCAGCCCCCGAGCCTCCAGCCATTGATTGTATTATGGAAAACCTGGGTTTCGGAATAGCTGTTCATCCCTTTTAACATTTTCCCCCAAAAAATTATTAGCAAATTTGTGAAATGTGTTGACACAATGGGTATCTCTGAATCTATCCTTATAATTTTTAATTGCAAAGTTTTTAAAGAGAAGGATTGCACAGATTGTTATTGAAATTTCAGGGAGCTATTATCAGACTAAGGGGAAAGGGATAAAGTGAAAAAGAATTGCTATAACTGATTTAAGATATAACTTCATCTAAGCCTTCAGAAACAAAATTAGGTTTAGGAGAATTTACAATTTACAGGGATGGTCCTTCCAGACAGTTAAAACCTACTGGAAGGCGGCAATACTAGCTTCATCATGGATCAAATGTCATCAGCACATTGTCTGAATTGGTCACGGCTCAAATTGGACAAAAGGATATTGTTCTGTACCTTCATTAGCATTCTTGAAACCCTGCGCTTTGATTGGCCAAAGCGCGGGGCGATCTGATTGGTTTAGCGAGCCGCGCTGATTGGCCCGCTAAGAATCTCCCGCGATTGATGGATATGAATCGCGGGAGATTCAAAGTGGTGCCATTGGCTGCGGCCGCCGCGGCTTGAGAATAAAAAGCTGCTGTTTTCTCCCTTGGATCCAGATCGGTTCCAGGGACCAATAAAGAGCTGAAACCTAGTCACCACCTCCTGGTCTCTTTACCGACGGACACGACACTGGCGACGAAGGTGGGATCCCGATTCTGAACCCCAGCAAGCACGTGTCCGACGGAAGCAAGACCGACGAGATGGCCAGCATCGCTCCACCCGCGCCCTTCAACCTCACTAGTGAGGACTGGGAATCCTACACGGACAGATTCCACATGTTCCTCAAATGCAGCGACATGAAGGACGCCACCGGGCCGAAGAAACGAGCCGTCTTCCTGACACACTGCGGGCCCGCAGTGTTCAAGATGGTGAAAGCCCTAGCGAAACCCGCTGACGTCAACGGAATGGACTGGGACGACCTCGAACCCTTACTCTGAAAACACGATGCTCCCACCATGCCCACCCTCATCAGATGGCACGAGTTTTATCGGTGGGACCAGTGGTCGGGCGAAAGCCTCAGCGACTTTGTTGGGGAGCTGCGGAGCCTAGAAGGACTATGCAGGTTCTCTGACATGGACGAGGCCCTCCGGGACCGAGTCGTGCTCGGGCTTCGGGACCCAGTCCTACAGAGTCGGCTGATGCCAAAGGAAACATCGCCCTCGCCGATGCCATCACTGAAGCCACCGCAGCCGAGGCTATCCGGCAGTCAGCAAACCGCATGCGGAGACCGGATGCCGGGGACTGCACCGCGAACAACAACCCTGGATGGGCAACCAAGGCCCAACCGGAAGCAAGTCATCACGAAACTACCACCCACCATGGCAAATTCCACTCCGCCTCTGACACTTCGGACGAGGAGGAGGAAATCCACCGGCTCCAGGCAAGACGCGACCAGCGCAGTTGGCGGGGTCGTAAGTCGGGGACCGCGTGTGCCGGTTGCGGAGGCAACCACCCTAGATCCGAGTGCCGGTTCTTCAATGCAATCTGCCGGCACTGTGACAAAAAGGGTCACATCGCCCGTGTATGCCGACTGAAGAAAGCCTGCAGCCCCAGACGGTGGGACCACAGCAAGCGGAGATGGGACAGCACACCCCCCAGAACCAGAGATCGCCCAGCCGACAGCCATTGGGACTGGAGCGGACAAGCCCGATGAGGTGGCAAGACCCGGCAGAAGGAGGAAACACACCAGACGGTCATCATCGGCCACGCATCAACCACCGACGCCCAAAAATTCTACGTGGAGGTAGGCATCGAAGGCGAGCCATGCAAGATGGAGGTGGACTCCGGGTCCTACCTCTCCATGGTCGCCTGGCAAGAAATCAAACGTTTGGTGCTTACCATCCAAAAGAAGGGACTGGAGAACCAGAGACTAATCATTAAAGACTACCAGGGAAACCGCATCCCGGTAGTCGGAACCGGACAATTCAGAGTAACATTTAAGGGACGCACTGCAAAGCTTCCCCTAACAATCGTGGACCGAGACCGACCCAGCCTTTTGGGACTTCAATGGTTCGCACTGCTCGGCAGCGAGACAAAGTGCCTGGCTGCGCTGTGGCGGGAGCCCCTGGAGCAGCTCTTCGCTGCTAGTGGGGGTGGGGGAGGCTGCCTGAGCCTGGTGACCCCAAGCGGCCTCTTCTTCCCCATTAACGGGCCCCCGGGGCCCCCGTGAGCTCCTGTGTTGTGCGCTTCCAGCTTCGCAAAGAAACTGCCAGGCTCCCCCACCCCCTAGCCTAGCAGCAAAGAGCTGCTCCGGGGGCAGCGAGACAAAGTGCCTGGCTGCACCGTGGCGGGAACCCCCGGAGCAGCTCTTCGCTGCTAGGGGGGTGGGGGAGGCTGCCTGAGCCTGGAGACCCCAAGCGGCCTCTTCTTCCTCATTAACGGGCCCCCGGGGCCCCCGCGAGCTCCTGTGTTGCGCGCTTCCAGCTTCGCAAAGAAACTGCCAGGCTCCCCCACCCCCTAGCCTAGCAGCGAAGAGCTGCTCCGGGGGCAGCGAGACAAAGTGCCTGGCTGCGCCGTGGCGGGAGCCCCCGGAGCAGCTCTTTGCTGCTAGGGGAGGGGGCGGGGGAGGCTGCCTGAGCCTGGCGACCCCAAGCGGCCTCCCCTTCCCCATTAACGGGCCCCCGGGGCCCCTGCGAGCTCCTGCATTGCGTGCTTCCAGCTTCACCAAGAAACGGAGCTGCAAATCTGGTAATCGCTTGCGGAGCCTCGGCACGAACCCCCTTTCCCCGCACTCCCCCCCCGCACTCCTCTGGCAGCAGCAGGCGGAGAAAGCCCCACTTCCCCCTGGCTTTGATGGCACGCGTGAGTTGGCTTCCCACTCTTTTTTTTAAAACTCTCCTCTTCCTCCTCCTCCTTTCCTCTCCCCTTGTTGTCTGGTCTTCCCTAAGGAAACTCGAGGGCTCACACTTCCAGGTGTTTCTCCCTGTCTTTCTCCCTGTCAATGATCTTTTCTTCCCTTCCCTTCTCTCAGCCCCATCCTCCTTCACCTTTGTCACCACAATCCTGAACAGATGAAGTTTGTACTTCTCAAGAAAGGTTGGATGTTCCTTTTGAGGAGGGAACCTAGTGTGACATCTGTATGTTGACCTACTACTGAGCCATGGCATGTGTGCACATGCAATGGAGGCATGAGGGAGAGCTGTGAAAGAGATGGTGGCTCTCCAAAACAGGATGTACATGCAGCACATACACATGCTTTTTTCTTGCAAGGGAGAGAGTGACTCTGTTTGGACATACAGATGAGGAGGAGGAATCCAGTTTTGAAGGATTTTAACTCTTGTGTTTTAGCTTGGTTGCTGATTGAGCTAAGGTTTTTGTACTTTTAAAGTTATTGTTGATAACATATTGGTTTTGTTGGCTCTCTTTTCCACTTACAGAGCTAGTTTACTGTTTTTCTTTGAAATAAATATTCAAAAACATTTAACCTACTGATGACTCAATTCATGTAATTTTATTGGTATCTATTTTTATTTTTGAAATTTACCAGTATCTGCTGCATTTCCCACCCTCGACTTATACTCGAGTCAATAAGTTTTCCCAGTTTTTGTGGTAAAATTGGGTGCCTCGACTTATATTCGGGTCGACTTATACTTGAGTATATACGGTATATTAAAATGTCAAGGTAACTGGAGCTTGACTGACATCCACTAGGGTAGAAATATAGTCTTAGGCCTACCAGAAAACAGATGGGAACAGAACTGGGGCTGTCTCTGGAATTGGAGAAGCTGATGTTTCCAGATATGACTTTTTATCCTTTTTAAGGGGAAGAAGGGGCAAAATCTGTGCCATATTTTGCAGAGATTCAAAGCCTTCATTTTGCCCTTAATGGGAAACATTCCATGAAAAATAGGGCTTAATTTTCAAAGGGATCAAATGAGTTCCTTAAGCTTTTGTAAGATTTAAGAAACCATTGAACCCTTTATTATCTCTCTAATGTTAAAAAAAAAAAACAACCACTGACTAGTATTACTTGTTCTCAATTTTCAATTGCAATATTGAATATTCAGCACCTGTGCATTTAGTTTAGTTTACTTAATTGTCATTGCACCACGTACAACAAAATCAAACACCATCTTCAGTGCACATCATGACCATGACCATGAAAATAAACACAAACAGACATCCTTCCCCCTCCACACATTGAACCGGAAAGCCCTGACACCATACCAACACTGCACTATACAGCAGAATTCAAAAGAGCTACTGCCCTGGGATAGAAGCTGTTTTTCAGCCTATTTGTCCTTGTTTTTATTATTCTGTACCATCTGCCAGATGGTAATAGTTAAAAAAAGGGGTTCCCAGGATGAGATGGATCTTTGAGAATGTTTTGAACTTTCTTAAGGCAGTGAGAGCTATAAAACTCTTCCAAAGAGGGGAGAGGACAACCAATGATCTTTTGTGCAATGACATTAACCATCTGGAGTGCTTTCCTATCTGTCACTGTGCGATTGGCAAACCATATAGAGGTGCAGTATGTTAAAATGCTCTCTATGGTGTAGCGGTAGAAGGTCACCAGCAGTTTCTCATTCAGTTGTTGTTTTCTGAGAAGCCTCAGGTAGTATAATCTCTGCTGGGCCCTTTTGATCAGGGCTGCAATGTGGGCACCCCAGGTCAGGTCCTCTTTTAGGGTAACACTCAGAAACTTAAAACTGGCCACTTGCTCCACTCAGTCTCCACTGATAAGCAAGGGCTGGATGTCTGATCTGTTCCTTCTATAATCCACTATAAGCTCCTTGGTCTTATTGGTGTTGAGGACCAAGTTGTTGTCACCACACCACGAAAGCAACCGGTCCACCTCATCTCGGTAGGCACACTCATCCCCCCCCCCGGAGATGAGTCCCACCACTGTTGTATCATCTCCAAATTTAGCAATAGTATTACTAACATGAGTCGGAATGCAGTCATGCACATAAAGAGTATAGAGTAAGGGACTCAACATGCAAACCTGTGGTGTACCTGTGTTAAGAATAAGATCTGAAGAGGTATGATTACTTAATCTGACCCTCTGTGAGCGGCCAGACAGGAAATCCATAATCCAAAGGCAGATTGAATTAGAAAGCCCAAGGTCCAGAAGTTTAGACACTAGTCTCCAGGTGAAACTCGAAAAATTAGAATATTGTGCAAAAGTTCATTTATTTCAGTAATGCAACTTAAAAGGTGAACCTAATATATGAGATAGACTCATTACATACAAAGCAAGATAGTTCAAGCTGTGATGTGTCACAATTTAGATGACTATGGCTGACAGCTCATGAAAACCCCAAATCCACAATCTCAGAAAATTAGAATATTGTGAAAAGGTTCAATATTCTAGGCTCAAAGTGTCCCACTCTAATCAGCTAATGAAGCCATAACACCTGCAAAGGGTTCCTGAGCCTTTAAATGGTCTCTCAGTCTGGTTCAGTAGGAATCATAATCATGGGAAAGACTGCTGACCTGACAGTTGTGCAGAAAACCATCATTGACACCCTCCATAAGGAGGGAAAGCCTCAAAAGGTAATTGCAAAAGAAGTTGGATATTCCCAAAGTGCTGTATCAAAGCACATTGATAGAAAGTTATGTGGAAGAAAAAAAGGTGGAAGAAAAAGGTGCACAAGCAGCAGGGATGACCGCAGCCTGGAGAGGATTGTCAGGAAAAGGCCATTCAAAAGTGTTGGGGACTTTCACAAGGAGTGCCCTGAGGCTGGAGTCAGTGCATCAAGAGCCACCACACACAGATGGATTCTGGACATGGGCTTCAAATGTCATATTTCACTTGTCAAGCCACTCCTGAACAACAAACAACATCAGAACCTGGGCTAAAGAAAAACAGAACTGGTCTGTTGCTCAGTGGTCCAAAGTCCTCTTTTCTGATGAGAGCAACTTTTGCATCTCATTTGGAAACCAAGGTCCCAGAGTCTGGAGGAAGAATGGAGAGGCACACACTGCAAGATGCTTGAAGTCCAGTGTGAAGTTTCCACAGTCTGTGTTGATTTGGGGACCCATGTCATCTGCTGGTGTTGGTCCATTGTGCTTCATTAAATCCAGGGTCAATGCAGCCATCTACCGGGAGATTTTGGAGCACTTCATGCTTCCTTCTGCAGATGAGCTTTATGAGGATGCTGATTTCATTTTCCAGCAGGACTTGGCACCTGCCCACACTGCCCAAAGCACCAAAACCTGGTTCAATGACCGTGGGATTACTGTGCTTGATTGGCCAACAAACTCGCCTGACCTGAACCCCATAGAGAATCTATGGGGCATTGCCAAGAGAAAGATGAGGGACATGAGATCGAACAATGCAGAAGAGCTGAAGGCCACTATTGAAGCATCCTGATCTTCCATAACACCTCAGCAGTGCCACAGGCTTATAGCTTCCATGCCACATCGCACTGAGGCAGTAATTGCTGCAAAAGGGACCCAAACCAAGTACTGAGTACATATGCATGCTTATACTTTTCAGAGGTCTGATATTGTTCTATGTACAATCCTTGTTTTATTGATTGCATGTAATATTCTAATTTTCTGAGACTGTGGATTTGGGGTTTTCATGAGCTGTAAGCCATCATCATCACAATTATGACAAATCACGGCTTGAACTATCTTGTGTTGCATGTAATGAGTCTATCTTGTATATTAATTTCACCTTTTAAGTTGCATTACTGAAATAAATGAACTTTTGCATGATATTCTAATTTTTCGAGTTTCACCTGTATGTGGAAGAATTGTGTTAAATGTAGAACTAAAATCCACAAAATTAGCATGTTAGCATGCTGGTAGTAGTTTTCAAAACATGTTGGTCAGCTTGATAGCTATTTGATTATTTGAGGACATGCAGCTACATTTCCCCACAAGGATTTATTCCATAATTTGGCCCTACAGCCAACAGTTACCTCTTTCTCACTTGCTCACTTGCTCATGCCCACACACAGACATAGAGATACAAATCTCTGAAGAGATTTTCTCTCCCGTTCTTATTGAAATAATTGCCACTAGAGATAATCTCCCCATGGAAATTTCTGTCTCCCAAGCAGCAGTTTTAATGTAGAAGTATTTTTAAAGATACTTCTGCTTTCACTGTAGCAAAAATTATCTGTAATATTATTGTGCTTCCCTCTTGTGATAAAAATCCTTTCTTTTTCATTATTAATGATGATGCTTGCATTATTGGCTTATTGTCCGAAGTAGGAAAATTGGCTAAATGAAGCTGCATTCTCAGCTACTCCCCAAAAGCTCCCTCTGCTTCTGCAATCAGAGCTGTAGATAATATTTTATTCTTAAACATCTCAAGATGCTTCTCACCATCTCACTTTTCTCCTATCGTCAAGCTAGCAAGCTAGATGAGTATCCATCTGAAAAGATCAGTGATTCTAAGCAGCCACTATATATTCAGACTCAGTTTCTGATCTCAAGTTACTAATGTTGTTTTGCATGAATTTTGTTTTCATTCCATCTGATCCCTCATGTATCTCAGTGCATATTTGTTCCTAACAATTATAAATGGTTAAATAAAGTCCTATTGGTCGCCCACTTTAAAGTGATTTCCCATCACTTGAAATTCCAATTCCAACAGTTCTTCTCCTAAACATGCAATATTGTTTTTCTTTTCTTCAGCCACTAAGGTTTGTTATAGCCTTATTTTGGGACAAGTGTTATCCAAAGTTCATCTCTTCATCCAACCTTCCTATATTTTTCACATCATATGTTATATCTTCCATTTCAATATTCTGTGATCCCAATCATTCTTCCCCTAGAATCAAGACATCAACAGATCCATTGGCAATTTTTGTACAACATGCTTAAACTAATTTCTGAAGCAACCTGCCTTCTGAAATACCGTATTTTTCAGAGTATAATAAGATGCTCCAAAGTATAAGACACATCTAGCTTTTGGGGAGGAAAACAAGAAAAAAAAATTTTTTACCTCTGCCTCCCAGCAACTTGCCTCCTTGCAGCAAACAGCAAACACCCTGTTTCATTTTCAGCACAGCCTGATTAGCACAAGCGGCTGATTGTTGGCTAGATCGGCCTCCCAACAATCAGCTGTTTCAGGCTACAGGGACTGCAGTCGCCCAGGGGTAGGGAAATTTGGTTCTTTTATCACTTATGGACTTCAACTCCCAGAATTCCTAAGTGAGCCATGAAAGGTTCCCCATCCCTGGCCTACTGGTTTTTCCATTGTGGGGGAAATCAATTTTTGACTTGAATGTGTTAAGTCTGGAGCATGGGTGCGAATGATGGAGATGAGCCGGTAGAAACAGTGAACTTCAAACTCTTTATTTACATATTGTGACAGCTCAAACTGGAGGGCTGCTATAGCTTTCCTTATATAGGCAACTTATTAACTATTCAACCAATAGCAAACCTGGAGCGCTAGCTCCGTTAACCAATGGGAATAGCCTGTTAATGGCCAATCAGATGCTCCTGAACGGACCAATCCGATCCTGCCATTAACAGCCAATCAGAAGTGCAGGGCCAGAACCCTGCACTTGACTTCAAGCTCAAGATAACTTTATTGGTATTATTCATTCACAACACCCCTTTCCCCCGGCTTCTGCCCACGGGGCGCAGTTACATAGTCCTTAAGGTAGGACGGCTGTTTTGTTAGTCTTTTCGATTTTCACAAAGTGCCTGGCGGTTGGCTGCACTTCTGTTGAGGTAGATCATTGTTTATCGATAGGGGTGCCTCTGGTTCCGAGTTCGCATTCCAGTCGTCACCAATATCACTGGCCATTCCCTGAGGTGAACTCACTCCGATCCCTGGTTCCTGTTCCTGCATTTCAGTCCCATTATCGGTTTCTTCAAAAAGGTTTCCCTTTAATTGTAATTCGCTTTCCTCTGTATCTCCCCCCCCTCAGTTTGGTCATAAGGGAGTTCGGAAGTGCGCGACAGTAGCCGCGATCATAGTTGATCTATATGACGCTTCCAAAGTCTGTCATCAGGGCACTGAATGAGGAATGATCTTGGGCCGGTTACGTGGATTACATCGCTTCTACCCCCAGCGGATCGCCCGAAAAGTTTTTAGCGAATACTAAATCGCCTACCTAAAAGGTACGGCATCGGCCGCTGGATCTGAGTGGTTTTTCTGGTTTGTAGGTTGGGTGTAACCAATCGAGGTAGGAGTGGAGCTTTCGTCCCATTAGCAGCTTGGCGGGAGTTTTGTTGGTGACGCTGTGAGGTGTGATGTGCTGTAGGAAAAGGATCCAGTTGATTTTCTCGTCGATGTTGTCGTAGTCAATCTTTTGGAGAGTCTTTTTGACGAACTGTACCATGCGCTCAGCCCTACCATTGGCAGCAGGATGTGCAGGTGAAGTGAGCGCATGTCGGATACCGCGGTCAGCTAGGTACTGCTCAAAAGACAGCGCGGTAAACTGGGGCCCGTTGTCGGATACCAGAACGTCTGGTAATCCGTGGGTTGCAAACAGTCTTTCCAGTCTTTTGATGACCGCGTCAGTGGTCGTGTTGCTCATTTGGTGAATCTCCAGCCAATTCGAGTAGGCGTCAACGGTTAGTAAAAACGTGTGGCCTTTGGTCGGCCCGGCAAAGTCCAGATGGATGCAGGACAGGGGTCCCCGTGGTGTCTCCCATTCAGTTAGGGTTGCCTTTGGTGGAACATTGCTTACTTCTTGGCATCTCCTGCAAGTTTTAACCCACAATTCGATTTGTCTGTCGATGCCTGGCCACCATGCGTAGCTTCGTGCGAGGCCCTTCATGTGCACGATACCAGGGTGGCCATCGTGCAAGGTTCTTAGCAATGTCTGTTGGAGTCGTTCTGGGATAACAACTCTATCGCCCCAGATGACACAGCCCTTCTGCGAGAACAACTCTGTTTGATGACTTTTGAATGGTGCAAAGTCGTCTGGTACTTGGTCCAATGGCCATCCGCGTTCCACCCATGTGAGGACTTGTGCTAAGATGGGGTCGCGTTTTGTTTCTCTCGCGATGTCACGGGCAGTTAATGGCGGCGTGTGGAGTGTCTTGATCTGCAATGCTGTCATTGTTGGTGCAGGATCGTTGATAGTTTCAGGGAGTGGTGTACGGCTCAGCACGTCGGCGTGGGGAATGGCTTTACCAGGACGATATTGTAGCCGATAATTGTAGGCAGCCAAGAATTCTGACCAGCGGGTCATTCTGGGAGAAAGTATGTAGGGAGTTGGCTTGTCCCCAGCGATGTTCCCCAGCAATGGTTTGTGGTCAGTTACAATGGTGAAAACCCAGCCGTACACGTACTCATTAAATCTTTTAACTGCTGATACAATCGCCAGGGCTTCCTTATCGATTTGGCTGTAATTTTGCTCGGTTTCGAGAGCGTCTTTGAGAAGTAAGCAACAGGGGCTTCGTTACCGTTAGGTAACACATGGCTCAAAATGGCGCCCACTCCAAAAGGCGATGCATCACATGTAATGTTTATTGGCAAAGTCTCATTGTACTGCATTAGTACGGCGTCCGAAGTCAGTAGTTTTTTCACATTACGGAACGCCTGCTCTTCTTTGTGACCCCATACCCAAATCGATTTTTTATCTAATAGACGATGTAAAGGTTCAGCGACAGTCGCCTTGTGCGGCAAGAATACATTATTAAAAATTGATGAGGCCTAAGAACGCCTGGAGGTCGGTCTTGTTCTGGGGTCTGGGAGCATTTTTTATTGCTCTTAATTTGCTATCGGTAGGGTGAATACCCTGACTGTCAATTAAGTACTCTAAGAATTCAACACGATCGGTACACAGTTTGCACTTATTTCTTTTGACTTTCAAGCCTGGTTCCTGGAATTTTCGTAATACCAGTCTTAAACGCTCCCGTAAGATTTTCGGAGTGGGGGCAGCAATGAGCACATCGTCAAAATAGGGAACAACGCCCTTGATCCCCTGCAATAGTCTCTCCATTAGGCTCTGAAAGATCCCCGGGGCCACAATGACTCCAAATTGAAGCCACGTACACTTAAAGGCACCTCGGTGTGTTATGACAGTCTGTGCCTGTGCCGTTTTTTCGTCAACCGGCAGTTGCTGATGAGCCTGAGCTAAGTCTAGTTTAGCAAAGACTTTTCCGCCCCCCAGGAAATGGAGGAGGTGCTGTACCACCGGCACCGGATATGGGTTCTGTTGCAGGGCATGGTTTAGGGTGGCTTGACAGTCCCCACAAATTCTAATGGAGCTGTCCAGCTTAATTGGTGTCATAAGGCGTTTCCCATGGGGAGTGGTCAGTTGGCTTTAACACTCCCTGGGCAATCAACTTATCAAGCTGCTCGTCGATTTTTGGCTTTAGAGCGAAGGGAACTCAATGAGGCTTAAGGTGGATGGGAGCTATCTTTGGATTAAGGCTAAAGGATATTGGGGTCCCCTTGTACTCGCCTAGCTTTTCCTCGAAGACGTCCCTGAATTCGTGGGCGAGGTCTTCCTCCCAGTCACTGCCGCCGATTCAGTTAATGCCTGCCACTTCAATGCCGAGTGGTGCGAACCATTGCAGGCCTAACAGACTAGGCCGGTCCTTATCGATCACCGTCAGGGGTAAGTACGCCGTACAGTTCTTGAATGCAACCCAGACTCGACTGGATCCTGCGACTGGAATTCGGTTCCCCTGGTAGTCCTTTAACACGAGCTGTTGGAATTGAAGGTCTTGGCACCGGATAGTGGGGATGAGTTGCTTGAGGGTCTTCCATGAGACCATTGAAAGAGACGATCCCGAGTCAACTTCCATTTGGCAGGGCCAATTTTCAATGTTCACGTTGACCTGAATTTTCTTAGCGTCTAGTGAAGAGGCATGGCCAATAGTGAGTGTTTGGTGGGCCTCTTCCCGTCTCGCTAGACGATTCACGGGTCGGTTTCTGTAGGAGTGGTTTACTGGTTTTCGCCTTACAGGGCGATTCCCTGTCGATTGGCGGAGGTTGGTTCCTTTCGAGGTTTGGCTGGGTCCGAGGAGGCTTCTGCAGACCCGTCCGATGTGGCCTCATTTCCCGCACTCGTGGCAGAGCGCGTCGCGGAATTTGCAGTCGGAGCGGTAATGGTTGGCCCCGCAGCCAGTGCACGGTTGCTGGGACTTCGGGTAACGGTCCCGATCGGACCGCAGGCGATGGACCTCTTCTTCGTCGCTGTCTGACGACGAAGAGAGGTCCTCATGGTGAGCCATCTGCAGCTGCCCTTCTGCATTAGGTGAAACTTCACCAGCTGGTGGGTGTGCTGGAGCGCGATTTCGGTGTAGTTGGGCAGCCGACTTCTTGGTCACCTCCACTGCTATAGCTTCAGCTATGGCGTCTTTAAGGGTGATGTTGCCCTTTGCCATTATTTTGCTCTGTACGTTTAGAGCATCTAGCCCGAGGACTACTCGGTCTCTCAAGGCCTCTTCTAGGTCGGTGAAATCGCAAAGGCCTCCCAAGTTCTGGAGGTCTGCAACAAAATCAATGACGCTTTCTCCTTTCCGCTGGTTTCTTTGATAAAACTCGTGTCGTCTTACGAGCGTTGGAACGGTTGGTGCATAGTGGACCCTTATTAGCGGTTCGAGGATGTCCCAGTCCATGGCCTTCGCTTCCACTGGTTTCGCTAATGCCTTAGCCATTTTGAATACCGTCGGGCCGCAGTGCGTTAGGAATACCGCCCGTTTCTTCCCGGGTGTGGCATCCTTCAGATTATTCATTTCCAAAAACATTTGAAAACGATCCATGTAGGACTCCCAGTCCTCTTGAGCTGGATCAAACGGAGCGGGTGGTACTACGCCGCCGGACATGGTTCCGCCGTTGTGTGCTTCAGCCACGTGCTTAGTTGTCTTAGTTGGCTCTGATGTCATCCAATCCCATCCTCGTCGCCAGTGTTAAGTCTGGAGCATGGGTGTGAATGATGGAGACGAGCCGGTAGAAACAGTGAACTTCAAACTCTTTATTTACATATTGTGACAGCTCAAACTGGAGGGCTGCTATAGCCTTCCTTATATAGGCAACTTACTAACTATTCAACCAATAGCAAACCTGGAGCGCTAGCTCTGTTAACCAATGGAAATGGTCTGTTAATGGCCAATCAGATGCTTCTGAACAGACCAATCCAATCCTGCCATTAACAGCCAATCAGAAGTGCAGGGCCAGAACCCTGCACTTGACTTCAAGCTCAAGATAACTTTATTGGTATTATTCATTCACAACAGAATGGGACTGTTTAATATACATATGTAGGACATATTCTTTATATGTATTATATGTATATTCTTTATATTCATGAAGAATACGTCCTACATTTGTATGTTAAACAGTCCCATTCCGGTCAAAAATTTATTTCCCCCACAACGGAAAAACCAGTAGGCCAGGGATGGGGAACCTTTTATGGCTCACTTTGGAATTCTGGGAGTTGAAGTCCCTAAGTGATAAAAGAGCCAAGTTTCCCTACCCTTCCATAGTCTATTGCCACCTCTGCACACACACCCATTTTCAGCCTTCGCTGCACGTCCTATTTTCGGCCCATTCCAGGCAGCGGGGATCGGAATGGGAGGAAAATGTGGAGACTGAGAATGACACATGTGGAGGCCAAAAATGGGATGGGGAGGCCGAAAATGGGGGGCGCGGAGGCAGCAATAGGCTATGGCAATCTCTGTAGCCTGAAACAGCTGATCTTCTGGAGGCTGATCCAACCGACAATCAGCTGCTTGTGCTAATCAGGCTGTGCTGAAGCTGAAACAGGCTATTTGTTGTTTGCTGCAAGGAGGCAAATTGTTGAGAGGCAGAGGCCAAAGGTGGGGGCTGGTGGGTAGATGGGGCTTTAGCGACATTTACTGTATAAGATGCACAGACATTTCCACCCACTTTTTGGGGTGGAAAAGTGCATCTTATACTCCAAAAAATACAGTAATTCATTTCTGTAGAGATTGGCACAACAGTCTAAACTATAAATAAATAGAATAAGCTGAGTTTAGGTGAGAGGCTAAGATTTAAATTAAGTATTATGCGTATTATGCAAGTACCTCGAGGTATTCAACTAAAATATTATAAGAATAATAAGACCTACTCGTAATTCGCTTACAATCTAGATTCTGACAAAAAATGAATAAAAAAGGCAGGCAGGCAAGAGTAACAACAAAAGAAATCGATCAATTGTAGCAGTAATATGTACATATTTTAAAATGACAGTCCTTCATTCGAATCCTTTAGTTGAAAGCCCATTATCACTTTTTTCAAACTATTCCTCTATTAAAAGGGATTCTAAAAAGAAGTATTAAAAAACTATTGCAAAAGCTTGTATTGCTGATGTACCACCCCAATAAATACGATGAACCTCCAATTGGAGAAGTGAGCTTTGTCACTTTTAGGCAGTATTAATTAAATACCATTACACAAGAATCAGGCTCCCAACACACACTCTCTCCCTCTCCCTCTTTCTCTCATAGTTTATGTGTTTAAAAAGATTTTTTGGAATTGTAAGGAAATGTAACATGTGCTGTATTGTAGCAATGGCAGGAGTCGTGACTCTTTTTGCTTTAGTTTGAAAACTAAACTTTTTCACTTCCAAAACAGACTTTTGCTAGAAAACAATGTCCATAGATCAGAGAGAAGGAGGGGATGTGTCTATAGCAGCCTCGGTAGTCAGTAGAAACTGGACAGGGCTACCATGGTGGCAGTGGTGGGATTCAATTTTTTTTACTGTCAGTTCAGTGGCCATGGCTTGTTGGGCATGACAGGGGAAAGATACTGTAAAATCTCCAGTCAGAGATGATATTTGCCAGTTCTCCGAAATACTCAAAATGTCCGCTACTGGTTCTCCATAACTGGTCAGAACTTGCTGAATACCACCTCTGCATGGTGGTAGCAATGTTCATTCTATGTGCAACAATACATTTGCTGGGAGAAATGGGAAAGCAGGACACCTGAACTAAAAGAACTCAATGTGAGCGCATGCTGTTCTTGTGGTGGGTTCAGGGCTGAGGGTGAGGCTATGTCATAAGGATGTGACCTATGAAAGTGGACAGTGCTACTGTTAGGACAAGCCCTTTTGTTTCAAGTTCAGAATAAAATACAATTTATTATTGATTTATTTCTTATTCAAAGTAAAGCTTGTCATGTAGCATAGCATTGTTTCAAATGTTTTTGGCCCTTTCAAAACAGACTGGATTTTGGGTTTTGTGGTTTTAACTGGGATGCTTTAAAAAAACCTTAAACTTGGCTATTTCAGCACATCTTTGCTGCTATTGGTTTAGACTGGATGGTATATTGGCATGCATAACAAAGCCATTTTTTAAGCAGATGGCTCAAAGCTAAAGGTTGTGGTGGACTGTTCCGTTCCTAGAGAATCAGAATCGTTAGAAGCAATTGAATCAGCCATGACTGAAGTGGTCTGCTACATCTATGACAGTGGTGGCTAACCTCCTATGACGAAAATTGTGTGCGCTTGCGTATGTGTGTTCGCATGCCAGCACCCAGAAGGCAATGCGTGTGTTCCCCCATGCCCCCTGCACATGCACGCATGATCCCCCCTTCCCCTTATCCAAGGGAAGCCTCTGCAGCCTTTGGAGGCTGAAAAACAGGCCCAGGAAATACCGGAAGTGACGACACAGGCCCATTTTTTGGCCTCCAAAGGCTGCAGAGGCTTCCCTCGAGCCTCTGAGGGGCCGAAAAAGGCCTCAAAGGGCCAAAAATCAGCTGGGAGGCACGCACATATGCAGTGCAGATAAGTTTGGCTGGGGCTCATGTGCCCACACAAATGGCTCTGCATGCCACCTGTGGCACGTGTGCCATAGGTTTGCCATCATGGATCTATGAGATCATCACTGGTATGTTAATTAGCTTGAGCAGTGATCTTATAGCTGTGGATGGGCAGGTGCATACATGCTCTGTACATATTCTTGTGTCTTATTGATGTTGAACTTCCAGGATGTATTTAAAAATGTAAAAACTCTGTGCTGGGCTTTGATGTAGGTGTGGCATTTGCATACTCTTGTGTTTTGTTGATACTATGTTTTCAGAGCATTTAAATAAAGGTATTGCTAGTTAATACAATCTGTTGGTAGTTATAAATGCAGTAAGTGTCCTTATAGTCTTTTTTAGTGTTAATGTTATATGCAAATATTGAGCAACAGCAACTTTTGTTCAACTTCAGCAAATAGCAATATTCTCTTTTTCTTAGCTGTCAGGAACTTTAAATAGGTAGGGTGACAATGCATGCTGACTCTGACTTGCCATCCCCATCTGATGTTATATCCTTGAGGGGAAAACTAAAGGCCAAAGAGCTTACTCTGAGTTCCAGTGTTCCCTATAACTAGAATAATCCAAACATTTAGAATTTTTTCGGTAAATATTCCCATCAGAAAGTTCAAAAGTCCAATAGGCAAACATATGTTTTCGGTAATTCGTCGTCAGGCCAATACATTTACATGAGAAGTGTACAGTCAAGTCGTGTCACGAGTTTAAGCGGTATGGTCTCGAGCGGGGCAACCAATCAACTTGGGGGGAAAGGGGAAGGCATGCAAGGTATAGTTAGCGTGACTCATAACGGCCGAGATAGCGGCACGGGCCAAGGTGGCGCATGGCCTTCAGTGTGGGCTGGCTTGGGCCAAGGCAGGTGAAGTGTCTGCACGAGGGCCTTCTGACAGCATAGCACCGGACGTCTTAATCGAATCGCCACGGCTTCAGCAGTTGCGAGGACGCGTTGACGGAGACCTTTCGTGTAGCTGGCCGGTGTCCGGTACACAACTTCGAATGCTTCTTTAGCATCGGCCTTGTGGCCTGTTTCAACCAGGTGCGCAAGGATGGAGCTGGAGATCGATCTCGTCTCCCCTCTGCTCAGCCAGGCGGGCATGTGTTCGCGAATTCTCTTTTGCAGACGTCTCGTTGTACGGCCTATGTAGTCCGCTCCGCAAGAGCAGGTGAAGGAGTAAATACACATAGATGTGGCCTGCAACGGAAGACAATCTTTGCCTCCAGCTCGTAGGAGAGGAGAGCCGGAAAAGAGCACTCGCAGCTTGGCTGCGTAAAACACGCGGGAAAGGGCCATTTTTAGTCTTCTTCTCAACAGTTCGCTAGCTGCGTCACCCAGGAACGGTAGTCGGATGAAGAGGCTTTTCTTCTCGGCAGTTTGTTCAGGAATCTTATTAGGCCGTTCATTCATGTTCCTCAGAACGAAGCGGTCGGGGTACCCATTCTCCCGTAGTGCATTTCTGATATGCTCGAGTTCTCTCTCTAGAGTTTCGGGAGAGCAGATTCGTCTGGCTCTGGCTGCTAAGCCCTGGACTAGGTTTCGTTTTTGGCTTAGGGGGACAAAGCTATGGAAATTGATATACTGTCCCGTCCAGGTCCTCTTTCGATAAACTTAGAATTTTGTTTTGCAAAAATTTAGAATACCTGAGCCATCACAAGAGTTTTTCCACTGGACTATAGCCAGTATTTCAAGAGGAACTGTCTTTTTGCCAAACAGAAAACAAAACATTTTCCATTTCATACACACCTGTAATAGTTCAGGAGCTGCTTTAATAATTGATTCTCATTTTACTGGAAGATTGGTACAGCATCTTTATTAGATGTTCTAGCCTTGGGCCCTACTTAATCAGTAATTTGACATGTGGCAAATATACATTTTATTTATCCTAATAATGTTCCAGTGCATTTGACTTCCATAAACGTAACTATTTAAGCATATATTGTTGCACATCTAATGGAAATCAGAAAAGAAATGGTTAAAATTTACCCAAGTAGATTCAAAGCAGTCATCTGCAAAAGAGGAGTGGAAGAGGGAAATCTATTTCCTTCTTCAACACAGTTATTAAATTGGTGGAGCTCCTTACCTTTTTGAATTTGGCCATCCCTGGGAGAAGCTCATGGAGGAACTGAATACTTTTACAAACAAAACAAAGAAACTATAACTCTCATAATTGGGGTTGAAAAGATACAGACATCAGTGTCAATGAGATATGTATATCTATCATTATTTGTAAACTGTGATCTGTGACTTAGCTTTATGTATGAATCAACCAACTCTGATTAAACAAACCTGGTTTAGTGCAATACATAAATTATGTCAATTGCAGTTTGTACAGCCTCGGAAGACATGTGGATTCTGAAATGCCAAGCTGCCTTTCATCCAATCTAGTGAGCCAAGATAGCTGAAAAATATTTGCCCTTCTGCGTGACTGTTTTGTTTCGTTCAGGAAAAAGAAGCTCATGAAATCACAGCATTCAACTGTAAAATTTTGATTTCATTCAGATAACTATTTGCTTGAAGACAGGAACATTTGGTCAAGACAAGATGCTATCTGTCAGTAGCTGATTTTTCAGGTCTGGAATGACCTCAACATATAGAATAGAAATATAATTTTCCAAATGCAAACCAGCCACTTGTCCTGGAGACAATTTTCAAACAACCATCCTCATTACTATAAGATTTACATTTAACTTACTAAAGTCAGCAGATCTAACATTAAAGATAAATGCAAAACAGCAAAGCTGTGGTACTTACATTTTAAAATTAGATTACTCCATTGGAAATGCTCATAACTCCACCCTGTCCATATTTGTTGCTGGTATTATCATATTGCATTTATAAAGTAATAATAATATAATTGATTTATATGCCTGTAATTTATTTTGTTGCTGTTCACAATCCATCCCTTATTACAACTATGTTGCATCTTGCAATGAATCCCAGTAATATTAACTTCCATTATTATCATTTTTGTTCCTGTCCCAAACATTCTTGATCTCCTCCAAAGTTACTAAAAGACTTTTTGACCAGCATCAGACATAATTATTCTTTCCCTCTTCTCTAACATTAATGAATCATGAAAGCATTTAATAATCAATTTCCCTATACATAGGTCTCCATCCACAAGCAGATAAACAAAGTAAGATCCAACAGAACAGCCCTTTCTTTTATTATCTTTCAGTAGATGGCCATACAGTACTTCATGTTGTTCCCACCTGCCTCTACAAGTTCTATTCTGTCCCTGTGTTGTTAGCATCTGGGAGCTGAGGATGATAGGCAGCACTGAAATGAAACGAAGTGAGGAACCTAACAAGAGACAAGAAGAAAAGAAAGCTAAACAAACTGTATGGGACACAGGGGAACTCTACAGGGGAACTCTTTGACCAGAGCTTATGCCGATCTCACAAAAACAAACTTTATCATTCAGTGGAATTGGCAAGAATCCCAACAACTGAAAATGTGTGGGCAGGAAGAAAAAAAAAAGTTGTTATATCATTGCCAACATTTTGGATGTCATTGTTAAATAAGGCTGGCATTCCTGCACTACCTTTTGCTCTATTTCTCTGAAAAACAAGAGCATTAAAGTTACATGCCTGTTATGCCCTTAACACTGAATGCAAGAGAAAATCTGCCTACCTTTTCAGTCCATCAATTAGATATGCACCTGCAATAACCTTTACTAATAAAGTAAGCTATCAGATAAGAATAATCCAGAATAATTATTTTACAAGAGAATAATAATAGTAGACATGCTATGTAAAGAAACAACCATTTTGGCATCACCAACCGTGCTAACTGGAATTTCATTTAATCTAATATTGGTTCTGGCACTCATAAGGAGAATTAGTTATACCAGTAACTCTCATCATATACAAAAGTTTTGTATGAAATTTCTGTTACTAGAACATGGACACTCCAGAAAATATTTTTATATTCGTTCTTCCTTGAATTGGGAAGGAAGGGGTATTGTTCTTCAGAATTCAGAAACCATTTAACAAAGCAACTTAAGTTTTGAAAACAATATAAACAGTTTCTTAATACATTTGCTTTGTCAAAGGCTATACTGTTAGAATCTTCTATAATGCAATAAAATGTGCTAAAAATAAAAAGTACCTTCTTCAGCATCTGTTTCTTTCTCCTTTCTCCCTTCTTTATTCTTTTTTCCCCTTCCTCTCTTCTCAGACATGCTGCACTTACACTCCCAAGGAAAATATGGAAATACTCTGCAATTCTGCTTTAAGACTTATTTGCTAGGTGAAGTGTCAACTGTTTTTATATTGTTTTTGATAAAGGTAACACCCACTTCTGGGTGGAGAAGTATGTTTTTAACTACTTCCAAACAAATCCTCCAGCTGTCTGGCAGAAGTGTCAGGGACCACAACCTCTGAAAATAAAATGACAAATCTTATCTGAATGGCAATCCTTCCTCTATTATTTATCCTCAATCTTTGCAATAAAACTTACTTTGCAATAAAACTTACTTAGAATGATTCACAGCATACTATATTTTACAATGTTCCAGCAGCACAGAAATAGTATATCCCACATTTTCTGAATAGAAAAACAGAATACATAGGCATTTGCAGGTTAATCCAAGGAATATGTAACAAAGCAATCTCCTCTATCAGCATTCTGTCTTTTGAATTCACAGAGTGAATTCACTTTGGTTTCTGTGAAGTTGTATTTTACTGATGTTGTGGTCAAAATCTTTAATCTATAAACTAATCTGAATAACTGTAAACAGCTGTTTCTTCTCTTCACTCATTCCATCTCCCATATCTCATTTGCTTCAATTACAAGAAAAGGAAGAAAATAGTGTAACTACAGAGTTGATCACAATTCATATGATTGCAAGAAATTTATCCTGGATGTTCTTGAGCTACAATTCTACAATTCCCAGAATCCCTCCTCTCTGTCTAACTCTATGCTCTTAGGAACTGCTACACTATTACAGGTAGTAGCATTCCACTCCTGGACATCATACTGGTTTACTCAAACCTCTTTCTCTTTCTGTGTAATATATACTTCTATATAAAATTTATGCTGAATTCTGATAAATTTTAATTTTTTTAAAATGTTATTTTAGGAAATATATCTCATCTGGGGAAGTCTGTTGCATTTATTTTAGAATGGCCATATAGTATGCATGAAATATCATTTATAAACTGTTATCTTCCTCCTGGGTTTCACCAACTTTTTTTTTTAACCATGGGGAAACATAATAGCTTTGGCCTCCTGAGGAGAAATGAAACTGTTCCACAATTTCTTCGATTATTAGAAATGTTTATTCTTCTTGTTTTCCAAGAGCTCTTTAATGCATGGAGTGATAAACTGAGCTTTTGAACCTACAATTACCTTCATAGTTACATTTCTTTTGGACCCCATTTTATTAACTATGATTTATTTTAAATTCATTCTTGTATTAGGGCTAAATTAGTTTGGCATGATAATGGTTTAAAACTGTGAAATAAAGCTTAACTAGTTAAGTGTTAAAAGGCAAATTGCTTAATTTTACTAAAATAATTATTACCTGAATAGTCATTATCATTTTTTCAAACTGTTCATACATAGACCATTATGTGCCTATTTTAAACTAAAAATCCATGATTAAAAAGTACCTGATCTAAAAGAGAATGTTTTAACATTTAAAAAATCTTGAGCAATCATGCCTTAATATTCCAGGTGTACAGCATATTAGTTTTGAAAATAAAAATATACCTACTTAAATAATTTTTATTTCCTTGCCTGGAAAAGAAGCAATCCTACTTAATTATTTTGAGAATCACCTGTAATTTCATTTATTGCTAACAGAGAAGTTCATTTCTTTGTTGGCTCAGAAAACCTTGGTCTGGAGTGTCTTTGTTATCTCTTCTTCAAAGTAAATTATTACAGATGCTGTCACTTAAGAGAAAAAATGAAAAATATTCCTGAAATATCCAGTAAAATTTCTAAGTAATATAGACTTCACAATCAGAAATACCGATACCTTTTAATTTTTCTTTGTAATATAATAATTTTATCTTTTTGTAATTAAGACAGTGAAGTTTTTTAAAGGCCTTATATTATATGCAAGTAAGGCTTTGTTATTAAGGCAGCGAAGCTTTAAATTTGTGACTTTAAGTAACAGTATATATCCTGCCTGTGTACATAGAGACTGTAGAATTATACTGTCGAATTCACTTTTGTGAGCAAAGCTTATATTCAACCCAACGAGGTATGGTTTTTAAGAAGCAGAGAATGGCACTTGATCAATGAGTTAGATGACATAAATTTAGATTAAATATATGGGGATATATTTCACAATTTCCTCTCTCGGTCTCATGAAGGATGTAATTGCAATTTTTAAAAATTATGTTTATTTAAAAATGTTCAACAATAATAAAAGATAATACAAAATGAGTTTAAAAGAAAAAGACATAGAGAAAAGGAAGGAAAAATAGGAAGAGGAAAAAGAAAAAATATTTAGAGAACTGATTTGCAATCTTCTTTATCTTCTATATGTATAAAAGCAAAAGACCACTCATGCAGCATCATGAAATCTCCAGAACCATAAAGCCTACAAACTTCTTAGCTTTCTAAGGAAGTATTTTTCGAAATGACCATCAGATTATTAGTATTTCTTAATACAGTAATTAACATTCTGTGACACTAAGGAGTTCCACTCCCCCTCCCCACCTGAAAATAACTGTTCCAACTGCCATTTGCCTCACATTCCCTTACCTCACATTCTGTTACCTTAACTCCACAGCCATTTGCACCACTCAGGTGACCCAAGGATACAGACAGTCCTCCAAGTTGCCTCAACAACTCTCTAAAAGGATGCAAACTACACTTCCAAACAGGAAGCTAATTTGGCATCAAAAGTTGTAGTATTTCTATTACCCACCATCCAGTTAGAGCTGAAGAAGCTTCTTGGATGAAAAGCAAAGCATCTTCAAAGAAAAACCAGAAAGTCCAGTTGTCTCCTGAGAAAAACCACGTTTGGAACAACAGTTAAGAGGATTGTATGTTACAACACTTTTGCTGAATAGACAGAAAGACAGACAGAAAGACAGATAGATGATGTGTTGTGTCCGCGAAATGATGCCAGGAGTCGGTGACTTCAAATCATGCTCTTTTATTTAAAGTTGGAACTGAACTGGCGCAAAGGAAAAAGCCCGCGGCTTTTATTCCTTTAGCCGCAACGGCCGCGGCCAATGGCACCGCTTTGAATCTCCCATGATCCGAATGGACCAATCGCGGGAGATTCTCAGCGAGCCAATCGGCGCGGCTTGCCTGACCAATCAGAGAGCCCCGTGCTTTGGCCAATCAAAGCGCGGGGATCTCAAGAATGCTAATTAAGGACAGAACACCCCTCCCCTCTTGGTTCAGTCCTTATGTCGCGTAGTCACGTAGGTAGGCGGGGCTCCTTCTGAGCCTACTGGACCTGCGCAGCTCAGTCGTAGGTTGGATCCCGGCCGGTTCGGTCGGGATCTCTGCTGCTCCTGATGTCGTCGTGGGAACCGGCTGGTCAGTCGGGCCTGTCCGCTCTCCGTAGCTCCCTCCTGGGCCTCCCGGGTTGGTTGAGCTGCGGGTTTCGCCGCTCCCGCTCGGTCTTTCCGGGTCGGTCGAGCTGGCCTGGCTGTCTCTTCCTGGCGAGGGGTCGTGATGGCTGCTTTCCGGTAAGTACGGCTGGTTTATTTTTCTTTGGTTTTGGTCCCCTGGGTATTCCCTCCCCCCTTGGTTTGTGTTGTGGGGGTTGGTTTCGCCTGTTTGTGCGTCGGTGGTCTCTTGGTTGGTAGTCCTCGACCTTAGTTGGTCGATGTGGCGTTTCCACGCTCGTCCGTCTGCTGTTTGTAGCCGGTACGAGTGTGGGCCTGTTATTTGTGTGATGACGGCCGGTATCCATAGTGGGTCTCCCGTCAGGTTTCTTGCATATACGGGGTTGCCGGGTGCGAAGGTTCGGTGTTTGCTGTTTGAGTCTGGGGGCTTCTCCGGGTTATACGTGAGGTGTAACCTGTCGAGTGGGGACCTTAATTTCCTCCCCATTAATAGTTCGGCTGGGCTCTTATTCGTTGTGGTATTTGGGGTTATGTGTTGGGTGAAGAGTAGTTTGTTTATTTTCTCCTGGATCTCCCCGTGGTCTATTTTCCGGATGGTCTTCTTAGTGAATTGGACCATCCGTTCCGCCCTACCGTTCGCCGCCGGGTGCGCTGGTGCTGTCAGCGCGTGGCGGATGCCCCTTTCCGCTAGGAATTTTTCGAATTCCAGCAAGGTGAATTGGGGCCCGTTGTCGGAGACGACGACGTCTGGGAGGCTGTGTGTTGCAAAGAGTTTGCAGAGTTCCTTGATCACGGCCTCCGTGGTTGTCGTCTTCATGTTGCTTACCTCCAGCCAGTTGGAGTAAGCGTCAACTGTTATGAGGAAGGTGTGTCCTTTTGTGGGCCCGGCGAAGTCTATGTGAATCCTAGACCAAGGTCCCCTTGGGGTTTCCCACTCTAGGACGGGTGCTGTGGGTGGGCTTGGCCTAGTTTCCTGGCATCGTTGGCACCTTGCTACCCAGGTCTCAATTTGTTTGTCCATCCCTGGCCACCAAGCGTAACTTCTGGCCAGGGCTTTAGTCCTAACGATGCCAGGGTGCCCCTCGTGTAGCAGTTCCAGAACCTTCCCTTATAGCTTTTCTGGGATGACCACCCTATCCCCCCATAGTATGCACCCTTTTAATAACGATAGTTCCGTTTGGCGGTTTCGGAACGTTTTGACGGACTCGTCGTTGTCCCTTTCCGGCCACCCTTTCTCTACCCAATGCAACACCCGCGCCAGACGTTTGTCTTTATTAGTCTCTCGGGCAATGTCTGATGCGGTTATGGGCAGGTTGGGTAGAGTCTCTATGCTGAGGGTGGTCATCGTGGGTGCTGGGTCGGTGTCAGGTTCCGGTAGCGGCGAGCGGCTTAAGGCGTCTGCATGGGAGATCGTCTTACCCGGTCTGTGTATAAGTCCGTAGTTGTAGGCTGCCAGGAACTCGGACCACCTTGTCATTCGAGGAGACAGAATGTTCGGGGTGGCCCGGTTTCCTGCAAGGATTCCCAGCAGCGGCTTGTGGTCGGTTATGATGGTGAATGTCCGGCCGTAGAGGTACTCGTGGAATCGTTTTACGGCGGCAACGATAGCCAGAGCCTCTTTGTCCAGCTGGCTACAGTTCCGCTCCGGTTTGGTGAGGGTCCTTGAAAAGAACGCGATGGGCGCTTCTTTTCCGTTGGGGAGGGTATGGCTGAGGACAGCGCCGACGCCGAAGGGTGATGCGTCGCATGTGACGGCCAGAGGTAGGGTCTCGTTATATTGTATAAGAACGGCGTCCGAAGTGAGGAGGTCCTTTGTTCTTTGGAAGGCGGCTTGCTTGCGTTTCCCCCAAGTCCAGGTCACCGCCTTGTCCAGGAGTCTATGCAAGGGCTCCGCCACCGTGGCCTTTTGGGGCAGGAAAACATTGTAAAAGTTAAGTAGCCCCAGGAATGCCTGTAGTTCCGTCTTCGACTTGGGTGTAGGGGCTTCTTTGATGGCCTTGATTTTTTTGTTTGTGGGGTGAATGCCGTGACGGTCTAGGAGGTATCCTAGGAATTCTACCCGTTCCGTGCATAGCTGGCATTTCTCCCTCTTGACTTTGAGCCCGGTCTCTTTAAATTTGGTTAGGACCTCCCTTAGGCGACCCTCTAGTTCGGCTTGGTTGGTTGCTGACACTAGGACGTCGTCGAAGTAAGGTACCACCCCCTTGATGCCTTGCAGTAGTCTTTCCATTAGGCTTTGGAATATTCCCGGTGCCACGCTGACTCCGAATTGGAGTCGGTTGCATTTGAATGCCCCCCGGTGGGTGACTATGGGTTGCGCTTCTGCCGTTTGCTCGTCGACTGGCAACTGTTGGTATGCCTGGGCGAGGTCGAGCTTGGCGAAAACCTTGCCCCCTCCCAGTGAGTGCAGTAGGTGTTGCACTACTGGGACGGGGTAGGCGCTTTGTTGTAGCGCGCCATTTAGGGTGGCCTTATAGTCCCCACAGATCCTCACCGACCCATCGGGCTTGATCGGGGTGACTATAGGGGTCTCCCACCGGGCGTGGTCTATGGGCTGTAGGACCCCTTGCTTGACGAGCTTGTCAATTTGCTCGTCTATCTTGGGTTTAAGTGCGAATGGCACCCGCCTTGGTTTCAGGCATTTTGGGGGGACTTTTGGGTCTAGGTTGAAAGATATAAGGGGCCCTCGGTACTTGCCTAGGTTTCCGTCGAAGACCTCTTGGAATTCCCGGGCCAGTTGTTGCTCCCAGCTGTCGTCGGTGACGTGGTCAACTCCCGTGACTGCGATGCCAAGCGGGACGAACCATTGCAGTCCCAGTAGGCTTGGGTGGTCGCGGTCGATGATTGTCAGGGGAAGTCTTTCGGTGTGCCCTTTGTATGTGATGTTGAAGTGTTTGGTTCCGACTACTGGGATGCGGTTTCCCTGGTAGTCCTTTACAATGAGTCTCTGGCTGTCTAGGTTCCTCCTTTGGAGGGTAGGCACCAAGCGCTGTATTTCATGCCATGCTATCATGGAGAGGTAGGACCCGGAGTCCACCTCCATTTTGCATGGCTGGCCCTCGATGCCTACCTCCATGTGGACCTTCCGGGCATCATTGGTTATGGCGTGGCCGATGGTGACCGTCTGGTGGGTCTCCTCTCTTCGCCGGTTATCGCCGCCTCACAGGGATCGTCCGTTCCGGTCCCATCTGTTGTCCGAGGGGCGATCTCTGGTCCGGGGTGGTGTGCTCTCTCTGCTCCGGTCGCTCTGGTCCCATTGTGCCAGGCTGCGATTCTTCTTTAGGCGGCAGACATGGGCGATGTGTCCCTTCTTGTCGCAATGCCGGCAGATCGATTCGAAAAACCAGCATTCCGACCTGGGGTGGTCACCGCCGCAACCGGCACAGTTAGTCCTCGACTTACGACCCCACCGGTTCTGTGGGTCGCGGCCCGTCTGGAGGCGATGGATGTCCTCCTCATCTGAAGTGCCCGATGCCGAGTGGAAGTCGCCCTGGTGGGTGGTCGTCTCGGGTTGGGCCTCGGTCGACCTCGCAGGGTTGTTGTTTCCGCTGCGGTCCCCAGTGTTCGGTCTGCGCATGCGGTCGGCGGAAGTTCGGGTTGCTTCAGCGGCTGCGGCTGCGGTGAGGGTGTCTGCTAGGCTGATGTTGCCCTTGGCCATCAGCCGGCTCTGGAGGACGGAGTCCCACAAACCGAGCACGATTCGGTCTCGCAGGGCGTCGTTCAGATTGTCGAATTTGCAGAGCCCCCCTAGGCGCCGTAGCTCGGCAACGAAGTCGCTGAAACTCTCACCCGACCGTTAGTCCCGACGGTAGAATTCGTTGCGTCGGATCAGGATGGGTACCTCTGGAGCATAGTGCCGCCGAAGTATTGGCTCAAGGACGTCCCAGTCCATCGCGGTCGCATCGGCGGGTTTGGCCAGCGCCTTGGCCATCTTGAAGACCTCTGTCCCGCAGTGGGTCAGGAAGATGGCGCGCTTCATGGGACCGGTGGCGTCCTTCAGATCGCTGCACTCGAGGAACATGCGGAATCGGTCGGAGTACGATTCCCAGTCCTCGGTGGCCGGGTTGAAGGGTGCGGGGGGTGCGATTTTCGCCATCGTGGTGGTTCGTCTGGCTTCCGTCGGACACGTGGTTCGGTTCAGGGTCTGGATCCCATCCTCGTCGCCAGTGTTGTGTCCGCGAAATGATGCCAGGAGTCAGTGACTTCAAATCATGCTCTTTTATTTAAAGTTGGAACCGAACTGGCGCAAAGGAAAAAGCCCGCGGCTTTTATTCCTTTAGCCGCGGCGGCCGCGGCCAATGGCACCGCTTTGAATCTCCCGCGATCCGAATGGACCAATCGCGGGAGATTCTCAGCGAGCCAATCGGCGCGGCTCGCCTGACCAATCAGAGAGCCCCGCGCTTTGGCCAATCAAAGCGCGGGGATCTCAAAAATGCTAATTAAGGACAGAACATGATGGATGCATGGAATGGAAAGGAGAAAGGAAAGGAAAGAAGGAAGGGAAAGGAGGAAAGAAGGAAAGAAAGGGAAAGGAAGAAGGGAAGGAAAAGGGGGAAGGGAAGAGAAAGGAGGAAAGGAAAGGAAAGGAGGAAGGGAAGGAAAAGGAGGAAAGAAGGAAATGAATGGAAGGGAAAGGAAGAAAGGAGGAAGGGAAGGGAAAGGAGAAAAGGAGGAAAGGAAAGGAATGGAAAGGGGAAAGGAAATTCTTATGTGTTTCAAGCATCGACCACCACTGAGCCAATGGATTGTGAACTGTATTTCTCCTGTATAGCCCAATCACATAGTTTCGTCGAAGGGTATCCAGCTAGTACCAGTTATAAATGTAATATCACTCCTCATCCTTAAAATGACATTCCATAGATCACTTCTTTCCATAGCCATCTCTTCTCAATTAGCAAATCCCTTCATTAAATCACTTCTAATTAATCTTTAACTTGATAACATGATGTTGTAGGACCTGATTACCATCCATATCTTCTTTCTCCTATCCTATTTTTAAGGCTTTAACAGGATTCTTTCTCTTGTAAATTCAGTCCATCATTACATAATCTTTGCTCTCTTAACCTATTGTTTGTATTTCCTCTGTTTGGTTTTCCAAAAATTTTCACCCTGACTTTGTTTTATTTCTCCACTCAAGTTGTCCTGCAGGTTCTTCATTTATTTTTTCATCTTTTATCTCTTTTTTCAGACCTCTTTTAAGTGATGCATTCACACAAGCAGTTTTTGATGCTGTTATGATTGGAAAATTCTTTCCCAATTCCTCAAAACATCTTTTTGAATGTCTCAATCAGTGGTGGGCTTCAAAATTTTTAACAACCAGTTCTCTCCCCTAATGACTGGCTGGGTAGGCGTGGCTGGGTGGGCGTGGCCAAGGGGTGTGAGCACTCAGTCTCCTGCAGCACACTGCCAGTCAAAACGTGGTTCTGGGGTTAATTACGAAATGTGGGCTTTGCTTTGTGACATCCAGATTGAGCAAGGGGGTGTGAACTGCACAGAAAATACACTTTTGCTAGGTTATGAAGAAATATCCCCAAAGTCAAATGTACACTAAATGTAGACTGACTTTTATCTATACATCTTACCAGCAAACAGCAAATTTTGAAGCTTCAAGAAAAGAGGATTCCTTTTAGGATGAGTAATCACAATTTGCATGTTGGAGGTTCCTAAAACAATGCTGGGAAACTCTGTATTTTAAAGAATATTTGAGGCAGGGTGCAGAATAGCCCTTCTCTGTTTGAGACTGTAGAGACCTGGCACCAATCCAAACTCTTTTTGTGAAGCAACTGATCAATACTGACAGGTAAGCCACTAGTATATGAAAATAAGAGCATACTGCGCTCTCTTTTAGTACTGAAGATGTTACTAGTTTGATAATGAAACATCATAATGAAAACCATCAAGCTCAGAAAGCACCAAGGTCCCCACAGTTCAACCCTGAGCTACACCTGCCTGAAATGAGATGGCTCCCAGTGGATTTCATTCTAAATCTTGATATGATTTCTATAAATAAGGAATGTACAATTATAATGGCTGAGTATTTGATCTTTCATACATCAGAAAAAGCAACTCTAAGGGATAAATGAATAAAAAACAGATTTGAAAAAAAGAAAAGGCTCAGGAAAGAAAATAAGTGAAAGTATAGGAAAGAAAGAGGAAAGGAAGGAAAACCAAAAAAATAATGACTTCCAACTTTCTTTGGTACAGATATAAGTAAAAATATATCAAACTCTTACTCTAAGATTAACATTTGTCTATATTATTTCCATACTCCCATATCTAATCATCAAAGCCCAGATCAACTTTTAATTTCAGTTTGTCACAAAAAGTCCAGTAATGGTTTATATTGCTTTAATCACTATTTGTTAGGGAAACCACAACTGATTTATTTAATTGTACCAAACTCTAAATAAAACAGGAATGGAAAATCCTAAACTGTGGTGTAGACCCATGCTTTTCAACTTTGGCAATTTTAAGGTGCATGGACTTCAATTCCAGAATTCCCAAGGCAGCATGAAGTTCGCCCATCTTAAACTTGCCAAGACTGAAAAATACTGATCTACAGATAAGGATTTTTTCATTCCTCTTTTACTGATTCTTACTTATTTATGAGCAATCATAATGCAAAATCCTTAGTTCCGCCCCATCCCAGAGCAATGATAATGCAAAAAATCTTCACTCCCACCCCATCCCATTTCCTCACTAACCTGCCTTCCAGCTCTGTTCTTCTGTGTTCAGGACAACAAAAGAAAACCATTGACTTCCAGTTTAAAAAGACCTTCCAAGTTCTCGGAGGAAAAAAGATCTCACGAAGTTGGAAGGTCTGACTGAATTTTTTTTAAAACTGGTGGTCACATGGTCTTCTTTTGGGCTGCAGGGGGGTGGCAGCCTCCCAGCTGATCAGCATGGCTCCCAGTCACGCCCCTGCAGTTTCCCCACTCTGAATGGCAACTTCAGGGGGCACATGGAAGGGCGCAGGGGCAGGGTGTGGGTCCAGCCAGTGGTGAGATTTGCCAGTTCACTGAACTGCACAGAATCTTAACAACTGCTTCACCTGAACTGGTGAGAACTAGCCGCAGCCCATCTCTGGTCTCAATGTAAGGCTTTTTATTATCATTTCTGTAAAGTTCTGCTTTTCTAGTAACATCCAATTTAATTGAGAAAGAAGAAATAAAAGTAAGAGGTTTTCTTTTCTTTTCTTCAGCTCATTTTTAGTTTCACAACACTTCCATAGTTCTGTAGTCTTTGCTCCTGCAACTCACCCTTTTGTTTTGGAAAGCTAACAATCATTGTCTCCAATTAATCCAAACAAAACTCTGACCCATAAATATATATATTGTTTAATTATTTCAAAAAATATTTTAAAGTCTATAATTTCAAATTCAACTGTCCCTTTGTTTTAAACTTTTGACATTTACACTTTTGGCAGGTAAATAAAGGAATTATTTTTATATCCTTTAAATTTTTCTTTGTTTTTAATCATTAATCTAGGATGAAGGATCACTTACCAGATGGCTTGATTGCTCACTCCTCCAAAGATCTCTTGATAATTATTTTCCAAATGTGTTTAAGAAAGTAGGGAGTTTTGTGAATCCAATGTCCTTATGTAGGCTCTGCTATGTGAGCTCATGGATTGTCACAGATTAAGCCATTCTGTGCTCATTCATTGTCTTTAGATGATGTCTGGTGGCTTACCCTCATTAATCTTCAAAACAATATAGGATCTTCAAACTTGGCAAGTTTAAGACTTGTGGACTCCAACTCCCAGAATTCCTGAGCTAACATGACTGGAGGAAGAATTCTGGGAGTTGAAGTCCACAAGTCTTAAAACTGTCAAGTTTTAAGACCCCCTGAAACAAGAGATATGTGATAGGATTCTCTTTCATCTTGGTTCAGCAGGGGACCTTTCTATTTTATTTTTCCTCCTCACATTTTAATCCATCATCTTCTAAGATATTATTAGTTCTTGTGGTAGATGTGGCTGAAAATATCTCTCTTTCAACTTAGATCCATCAGTGCTTGAATTCCAACTCTAAGACCTGATGATTGTTGTAATAAAATATCTAACTTGCAAAAAAAATTTCCTTTGCTTGAACTTAATAAAAATATTGATTTCTTGCTTTGATGAAATGTTACCTTTTAAGTTGTTCGTAAATATTATGATGTAGAACTGATCCTTAGTATATTAAGTAGTCTTCTACATTTCAAAAGAGAATTTGGAGACCACTTACCAATTGGGTCAGTGTTATCTGGAATGATGATTGCTCAACTTACATACTCAGTGCCAGTCAGAAAATATGAATAGTAGTACAGTAAAAACATGTGTCCTTAAAATGAATCTTTTCTGTATCTGTCCTGAAACTCATACAGGCACGATAGGCTCTGATTTAGGGCAGGGGAGAAACAAATATCCAGTTGAGGATATTTGAGCTGCTAATAGTATGAAAGATTTAGCCATAACCTTTCTGCTTAAATTCCTACTACAGGTAATCCTTGAAGTATGACAGGCCATTTAATGAATGTTCAAAATTACCCCCAAAGCTACATCTTTCAAAGACATGACCCCACTTCAAAGTTACAACAGCTGCAGCTGCCCTGCTGTCATTCATCCTTATGGGTTGGGTTGCTGCAATGCCGCTTCTCTCCCTCCACATCCTACCCCTACGCTTGGCCTTTCCCCCCCACATGCCTATCATGCCACACATTTACCTTTTGAAGCACTCTGGACTTCATATAATGAAAGGAGGGCAGGCCACGTGACACAAGTCTGCCCTCCTTCCACTATTGGGTCATGCAGTGACAAGCCAAATGTAGGGTCCTTGGTGCTCTCTGAGCTTGCTTTTTTGCTTGCAGATGTTTCAACAACCCAACGAAAAAATTTCTAAGACACGCACCCCCCCCAACACACATACATAGGCAAGACACCAGAATATAAACTGACAGCAAACAGCATTCCTTACTAGCACTGATGATGTTATCTAGTTACGGTAATGAAACATTTACAAGAAAACAAGCAAGCTCAAAGAGTACCAAGGGCCACTCATGTCAATCCTGAGCTACAAATATTCTCCTTCATTGAAATCCAAATGTAGTCTCCATTTTTTCTTGCCCACTTCTGGGCAGGGACAAAATGGCAGCCACGAAACTGCTTTAGTGAGGTCTGCCCGATGCTGCAAAGTTTGAACAAGAACTGAGCTATGCAGCAGCAGCCCAAATGTGGCCACCATTTTGTGTGAGACAAAATGGTGCCTGTTTTCTGAACTGCACATGCAGCCGTGCAAAGGAGGAAATCACTCCAGTGCTCTGAAAGGCCTCACAGATCTTCAAAAGATGAGGAGAAGGGTGTTTGGTCCAGTGGGCTGGGAATCAGACCAAAGGCCTGGGAGGACCCAGTGGGAATGGGAAAAGGCTTATTGGATCCCAAGGTGCAGGAAGTGGAGCATGGAGCATTTTGGGGGTGGGGGAGGCTTTGGGGGCAGTGCAGACGGCCCTAGATCTGTACCAACAAGAGGCATCCCACACTTCACTTAACAAACCGCATATTCATTTTACTTTTTATTGGAAAAAGCAGGGATGGGAGGCAATTAGGTGGCTTCATCTAATGACTGCTATGACTTTCAAAAAAAATTATGCTATCACAAAATAGGATGTGGGATGCATCCCTTGCATGGGCATACAAGAGGTGCAGTATGGGTCAGGGAGGCTGCAGAGGATGCAATGCAGGTTGGCGAGGGTGCATAGGGGTGCAAGGTGGTGTATAAGAATAGGAGAAAGCCATGGTAACTGTTGGAGAGAGTGCATGGGGTGTGTGAGAGTTAGGTAAAGAAATATCTGTCGAATTATGACCCGACGGATCATGATGGTCTAATAATCTCTAAAAAGATTTCTAAATTCTTCCTAAATTCAAATCTTCAAAAGCATGTCTATGATGAAGTAAGACAGAGTCTCCCTTCAAATCCAAATTCTAAAAAATTGATGTAGGAAGAATAAAGAAGGTGGAAGAAAAGTCAGAACATTTTACCAAGATTACTTAATTCTCTTATGTGAAAAATTAGGCATCTCAGACCTTATAGGAGTGCTGTTTGGAAGAATATGAAGTCAGCCAGAGCACATGCACTTAATAATAGATTGCTATTGTTATACTGATCTGCTTCAGTATAACAATAGCAATTTGTTAAAGGAAAGACACCCTCAGGATTGAACCTGTTTTATTGGCTTCTTATCCATGTAGTTTTCCTAGTGAAGTACAAGAGAAATTTACAGTTGCCTTTTCCCCTGCAAGATATCCTTGCCGTTTCCACTAGAGCGATCCTCTGCATCCAGCATCTTCCAAAATCACTATTACCTCATTTAGGAAGTTTGAATAACCTTCAAAGCTTGAGTGACCCCGTTGGGAGTGTCTCCTAATAGTATTTACTCTTCTAGGTATACATGCCAGTTGCACGTGAGCGCGCATACACACACACACAAAATGATGAAGCAGCACAGTAGGATTTATGGGGCATGATATTTAGGTTAAATGTCTCTTTTTAAGAAAAGGATGTTGTCTCCATTATTGCATTTCCAGTCTATCTATACAGACTCAAGCAATCCAAATCTTTATTGCCTCTTTTCCTAATTCTGTCTACTTCTGAACATCCAAGATTCCTGACCCATCTTTTAGTTCATGCATTTAACATGCCAAACATAACTAAGTGCTTCTGAACATTACATAAGTGTTTCCTATATAGAGGTAGTATGTATTCCAACATTTTGACAAGATGTATTCATCAGGAGACGATTCCCTTTATGTAATTTGAGCCATCCTTAATCAGCATAAGTACAGCTACGGTTCACCATATTGCATATTCAGATTCTTCTGCTTGTAATTATATTTTTCATTCATTGCCAATTTCATATTATATCATAATTATGCAAATATTTATAGAACTTCACAGGTGCAGCAGATTACAAAAGCACATATATTCCCAAAAATAAGAGCACAAATGTAAATATTAACAATTCTTTCACAATTCTTAACATATTTCCAAATGCCAATATCTGATACAAGTTATAACTGATATAAATACTCATGACCCAGCTGTTTCTCAATGTAAATATAAAGTTAGCACTTCTAATTATTTTTAACATAAACAAAAACAGCAAGTTGTCTGATTTGTGAAATGTTTCATATGATTTAAAGGAACAATTTACTGTATATGCTCGAGTATAAGCCGAGTTTTTCAGCCCATTCTTTGTGCTGAAAATACTGCCCTCGGCTTATACTCGAGTCAGATTCCCCCTCTGGAAAAAAAAAATGGTGTGGAGCTCCGGAGCTGGGCAGCCGCTTTCCTGCAGGCAAGCCCCACTTCATGGACTCTGTCCATCTTCACTCCCATCCACCCACCCACCCAAAGCGACGAAGTCCCCCAATCGCGCAGCCCAGAATTGCCCTCCCCTCAGGGGGCAGCAACAACGCCCGGTGTTTCCCGAGACAAGAAGCTCCACCGTGCAATGAAACCGCCCTGGCTCTAGGCTCTAGGCTGAGAAAACAACACGAGGCGAGATTGCTTCGGCTCCGCTCAGCTTCGTTTCCTCAGCTCCAGCTGCTTTCAGTCCACTCGGGAGGCGGGGGAGGTGGTGGTGGCCTCCTCCCGAGTGGACTGAAAGCAGCTAGGAAATGAAGCTGAGCGGAGCCGAAGCAACCTCGCCTCGTGTTGTTTTCTGAACCCGCGAGCCTAGAGCTCAGAAAACAACGCAAGCTGCCGCCACCACCTCCTCCCCCTCCTCCTGAGCGGACTGAAAGCAGCTAGGAAACGAAGCTGAGCGGACCCGAAACAACCTCGCCTCGTGTTGTTTTCTGAACCCACGAGCCTAGAGCTCAGAAAACAACGCAAGCTGCCGCCACCACCTCCTCCCCCTCCTCCCGAGCGGACTGAAAGCAGCTAGGAAACGAAGCTGAGCGGAGCCGAAGCGACCTCGCCTCGCGTTGTTTTCTGAACCCACGAGCCTAGAGCCAGGGTGCTTTCATTACACGGCAGAGCTTCATCTCAGGAAATACCGGGCGTCATTGCTGCCCCGAGGGGAGGGCGATTCTGGGCTGCACAATTGGGGGACTTCGTGGCTTTGGGTAGGTGGGAGCGAGGACGTTGACTTTAAGCGCTGCCGACCAAGTGTTTCACAAATACCAGTGGGACCTCCGTCCACCACCACCCCTCCCTCTTTTGCCTCCTTCCTTCTGATCAATCAGGTTTTCCCAGTATTTGTTCACAGCTGCATTTTCTCTTCTGCTGTGCTAGGCATTGAACGCGGGGATTTCTGATTCCCCTTACACGCGCGTGGATATGCTGCGGGGCATTTCCTTCCAAATGCCCCACTGGCAGAGAACACTGACTTTCATAATAGTGAGATCATTTCCCAAATTAATTGATTCACTAACCCAAAAGAAGATGTCGATGACAGTGGGAGGCAGGAGTCACTCTCTCCCTTGCAAGAAAAAAGCAAGAGCCGTTTTTATGATCTCTCTCTCTCTCCCCGTAATACAGTCAAGCCCTTTCCAGCACGCAGGATCCACCCCCGCCGCTTTGCACCTTGCAAATACAAAAACCCCGGGATAAGAACGGCTCTTGCTTTTTTCTTGCAAGGGAGAGAGTGACTCCTGCCTCCCACTGTCATCGTCATCTTCTTTTGGGTTAGTGAATCAATTAAACCTTTCATGATAGTGAGATCGTTTCCCAAATTGATTAATCTGTTTTTCTTTGAAATAAATATTCAAAAACATTTAATCTACTGATGCCTCAATTAATGTAATTTTATTAGTATCTATTTTTATTTTTGAAATTTACCAGTAGCTGCTGCATTTCCCACCCTCGGCTTATACTCGAGTCAATAAGTTTTCCCAGTTTTTGTGGTAAAATTGGGTGCCTCGGCTTATATTCGGGTCGACTTATACTCGAGTATATACGGTACCTTTATCTTAACAAATTCTTGCATAATACTGCCTTTTATTGCTCTTTTTATTGTTTTCCCTAATTACCCTTCTTTTCAGGTTTAATTTGCTTGCATTTGCAGCATAATGGCCCAAATATGGTAAAACTGACACAGGAGTCTTCTCCTTACCATTACAAGATAATACTTCATGTAATGTGTATAGGACTGACACTAGGACTTAGACAGCTTTTTTCCTTCTCATAGTAAGAAATAGTTATATGGAAAGCTTGAACAAAGCCATAATATGAAGCACAGGTCTATATCTAGGGGCCCATGTGATAACAAATACGCATAGGGAAGATTGGAACCTGGACTGCAAGAAGAGTGTTTCATATGAATGGATGGATGGATGGATGAATGAATGAATGAATAAAAGGCACAGGAAACTTTTGAAGCTAAGAGAAAAGGAAGGATATAATAAGTCTGAATGATGTTGATCTGATCTGAAAGATGAATACATGTATGGAAGTGAAGGTGTAGATTTAATCATGAACAAAAAACTAAAATGAATGTCAGATATTATTAATTTATCTAGTTTGTTGTTAATGAATACAACAGTAGAATTCATAGGCCAAAAAGGCTGCATGTTGTGCTCCAATGAATAGTAATAATGAAAAAATAAAAATTATAATGAAAGAATTGGGAATGAGTTTCGGAGGGATATTTTGCAATGAATGGCGAAGTTATTATCTTAAAAGATATGAATGAATAATCAAAATGTGACAGAAACAGACTGAATCATTCAAAAGAATTCACAATTAATGAGAATGAGAATTGCTTGATGACTAGCTGCTTAGAAAGACACGTTTTGTTTTGCATGTGTGGCTTAATAGAATAGAATAGAATAGAATAGAATAGAATAGAATAGAATAGAATAGAATAGAATAGAATAGAATAGAATTTTTTATTGGCCAAGTGTGATTGGACACACAAGAAATCTGTTTTGGTGCAAATGCTCTCAGTGTTCATAAAAAAAATGTTCATCAAGAATCATAGGCATGACACTTAATAGTAGTCAAAGGGTACAAATAAGCAGTCAAATCATACTAGGAACCCTAATAATAAGTGATCAAATCAAATCATGCTAGTAAACAGTCAATAAAAAATAAGGATACAAGCAACAAAGTTACATTCATGCAATCATAAGTGGAAGAAGATGAGTGAAAAGAAGGATAAGAAGATTAATAGTAATAGTAGTGCAGACTTTATAATAATTGAACAGTGTTGAGGGAATTATTTGTTTTGCAGAGTGATGGCGTTGGGGAAAAAACCTATTCTTGTGTCTGGTTGTTCTGGTGTGCAATGCCCTACATCGTTGTTTTGAGGGTAGGAGTTGACACCGTTTATATCCAGGATATGTGTGTGTGTGTGTGTGTGTGTATGTATGCATGTATGTATGCATGTATGTGTGTGTGTGTGTGTGTGTGTGTGTCTATATATGTATGTATGTATGTATGTATGTATGTATGTATGGCATTCAGCTTAGTTCGGGTATTTTCCCACGTCATAATAGTTGTGCTTTTAAAGTTGTAGCAACGTTTCAGCAGAATCTCATCTGCCATCATCAGGCTTCTGTATAGTGTTCATCTATGAGTCAGACTTTTACAGTGGTTTCAGATTTAAATTTGGGGCAGCCTATTGCTGTGCCAGAATGGTCTTTTCCTCCTCCTGATTGGTTGGGAGTCTTGGTCTGTGTTTATTGGTCTTGGAGTTTGCTGTGTTCTGCTTGATTGGTGTTTCTAATATCTTCTGTTTGTTTTTTGGCTCTTTTTGTATCTTGATTGGCTGGCAACATTGTGTTACTTTATTGAAGGCCTTTAGTGCAGCTTGGCTCCGGGTAAATGGACGGCTATCATTAGTTAGGAAGCTGGGTTTCATCTGGGTGCCTGGTTGGGGTGTGTTTGAGCTGGAGGTATCAGGGGGGATCTGTTTGTGCCCAGGTGTTTGCCTGGCTTGTGGTGTGGAGATTTTTTTGTTTGTGAGTGCAGGCTTCCAAATGATTGACAACCTGGTGGAATCATCTCTTCTGTTCATGCTTTCTGGTCTTTTTTCAATCTCTATGGCTTCTCTGATGATTCTGTGGCTAGAGTTTTCTATAGTGGCTAGGGTTTTGGTGCCATTGAAGTTAATGCTATGACCTGTGGCTTCCATGTGTTGAACTAGTGAGGAAGAGTGTTCCAGCTTTTTGACTGCATTTTTGTGTTCATCCAGGCGGGTACTTATTCTTCTATTGGTCTCTCCAATGTATGTGGCCGGGCATGATGCACAGGGGACTTCGTATATGCCTTGGTTTTCCAGGTCAATTTTATCTTTGGGGTTTCTGAGGATGGCTGCTATTTTTCTGTCTGGTTTGAAGGCAGTCTTGATGTGATGTCTGTGTAGTACCTTACTTATTTTGTCTGTAGTACCTTTTATGTAGGGCAGGACTAAAGTACTGATAGCCAACGGCTTCCACAGAAGCAAAATCACCAGCTTGATCCACAAAAACACACTGAAACATAATAGAGACTCAGAAGATGAACAGACCTATGGAACAGCTGTCCTGCCCACCATAAGGTACTACACAGACATCACATCAAGACTGCCTTCAAAACAGACAGAAAAAAAGACCAATAAACACAGACCAAGACTCCCAACCAATCAGGAGGAAGAAAAAACCATTCTGGCACAGCAATAGGCTGCCCCAAATTTAAATCTGAAACCACTGTAAAAGTCTGACTTATAGATGAACACTATACAGAAGCCTGATGATGGCAGATGAGATTCTGCTGAAACGTTGCAACAACTTTAAAAGCACCACTACTATGACGTGGGAAAATACCCGAACAAAGCTGAATGCCAGACATATATATATATACCGTATATATATATGGATCTTTGGTTATTTGGGTTTTCTCCCGCATAAGATTGGAAGTATCTAGGCAACGTTTTGATGAAGTCTCATTCATCATCTTCAGGCTTGGTCTTCAGCTCTGTGCTTCTCAGAGTGATGTGAGCTTGCAGCTGCTTCTTCCTTTTAACTGCTAGTGGGGGTGTGACTTGATTGGGTGGGGGCTTGGCTGTGTTCTGATTGGGCGGGGGGGTGTTCTCATTGGTTGGGGGTTTGGCTGTGTTCTGATTGGTTGGGGGTTTGGCTGTGTTCTGATTGGCTGGAGGCGTGTTCTGTTCAGGTGGGGGCTTGGTTGTGCTCAGGTTAGTCTTAGTTGCTGGGGGATTTGAGCTAGTGAGCTGTGATCTTGCTGTTTGGCTTCGAGTTTGTGGTCATGCTGCATCTTCATGGTGGGGGTCAGTTCGCTTCATGTATGGCTCAGAGGGGTTTGAAGTGGATAGTGATGCAGCTGCAGTGCGGCTTCTGGTCGGTGGTCGTGTCTCATCTTTTGTGTGGGTGTGAGTCTGCTTTCTACGTGGAAGTGTGGTGGTGGCATCTTGTGTGGCTCTCAGGGGTGGGGTCTGGTGTCATTCTTCATGTTAGATACTCATCTGTTCATGAGGATGGGTTTCCGAATGGCTGGTAGACGGGAGGTATCATCTCGTTTATTCATGCTGTGTGAGCATTTTTCTATCTCTATGGCTTCTCTGATTATTCTGCTGCTGAAGTGTTCGGTTTTGGCGATAGTTCTGGTATTTTTAAAGTCAATCTCATGTCCTGTGGCTTTGAGGTGTTGGACCAGGGATCACTACCCACTTGAAACCCCTCTGAACCATACATGAAGCGAACTGACCCCCACCATGAAGATGCAGCACGACCACAAACTCGAAGCCAAACAGCAAGATCACAGCTCACCAGCTCAAATCCCCCAGCAACTAAGACTAACCTGAGCACAACCAAGCCCCCACCTGAACAGAACATGCCTCCAGCCAATCAGAACACAGCCAACCTCCCAACCAATCAGAACACAGCCAAACCCCCAACCAATGAGAACATACCCCCACCCAATCAGAACACAGCCAAGCCCCTACCCAATCAAGTCACACTCCCACTAGCAGTTAAAAGGAAGAAGCAGCTGCAAGCTCACATCACTCTGAGAAGCACAGAGCTGAAAACCAAGCCTGAAGATGATGAATGAGACTTCATCGAAACGTTGCCTAGATACTTCCAATCTTACGCGGGAGAATGGGCGTTGGTTCTTACCTGATACGCCTCTTCTCGTGGAACTGCGTAGAGCATCCAGAGAGTGGGAGGTGCTTTAGTCTTCACTTCTCACAGGCTGAGCTGAAATTGAGGAACGCCCTCCTCCTCCACGTGACTCCTCCATGCATTCCCCCCAGTTTTATCGAAGACGAGAGGACAAAACCCCCCCTCTATTCTTAAGTATTAAACAACATGAACTACAACATTAGAAATCATTGGCCGAAACAGGTTTTCCCCCTTCACAGATGGACCAACAGGGTGGGGCTGGATGCGCTACGCAGTTCCACGAGAAGAGGCGTATCAGGTAAGAACCAACTCCCATTCTCCGTAGAACTGCTGCGAACATCCAGAGAGTGGGACATACCAAAGCCAGTGTGTCCTACGGGTGGGAGTCCATCTGGATTGGAACTTCCCCAGGATCTCTAACCACTTGCTGCAAAACTCGCCTGCCAAAAGATGCTTCAGCTGAGGCGTAAACATCAATCTTATAATGTCTTATAAAGGGAGATGGGGAAGTCCAGGTGGCCGCCCGGCAAATATCAAGAATAGACGCCTGAGTAGCCCAGGCTGCCGAGGTAGCTGCACTTCTGGTGGAGTGAGCGGTAACCCCACTGGGAACTGGAATATCTTGAACTAAATAGGCTTTGGATATGGTAGCCCTAATCCATCTGCCTACCGTGGACGGAGAAACCTTACAGCCTAGTATCTTTGGCTGAAAGGACAAAAAGAGAGACTCTGTCTTCCTGATGGACTGCGTGCGAGAAATGTAAATACGCAAAGCCCTTCGAACATCAAGGGTGTGCCACTGCCTCTCTTGCTCGCGCAGAGGCTTCGGGCAAAAATTAGGCAGGACCAACTCCTGCGCCCTGTGGAACGGTGAATTAATCTTCGGCATAAATGCTGGGTCTGGTCTCAGAACCACCCGATCTGAATGAAAAATGCACAGATCTTTTCTCATGGATAGAGCTGCAATTTCAGATATCCTTCTAGCCGAAGTAATAGCCACCAGAAAAACTGCTTTAAATGTAAGAAATTGAAGTGACGCCTCCCTGAGAGGCTCAAAAGAAGATCTAGTCAAGGCCAGGAGAACTTTATTAAGGTCCCATGTCAGGAACCTATGCACTACTGACGGGCGCAAATTAGAAGCCGCTTTAAGAAAAGCCTTGATTCGAGGATGGTGGGAAAGGGGACCGAAAGGACCGCCAGCAACCACCGTTGAGAGTGCCGCTACCTGCCTCCTTAAGGTGTTAGGTGATAAACCTCCATCTAGGCCATCTTGTAAAAAGGCCAGGATCTGTGCAACTGAAGGAGAGCGTGGGTCGATGAATGATTTGTGGCACCAGTTACAGAAACTTTTCCAGGTTGCATCATAAATGCGAGTGGTAGAAGGTCTTCTAGCCACCAAAATGGTGTTAATGACCTGTGCTGATAAGCCTTCCTCAATCATCCTTTCCCGCTCAACCTCCAAACGGCCAACTGTAGCCATTGTGGCTCTGGATGGAGCAGCGGGCCTTGCGACAGCGAAATCTGATCCAACAGAATCCTCCATGGCGGAGATACTGAAAGATTGCGGAGGTCCGCAAACCATGGCCTCCTGGGCCAATAAGGTGCCACCATGAGGATCTCTGCTTTCTCGGCTATCAATTTTCGAATCACCCTGGGGATTAATGGAAGCGGAGGGAAGGCGTACAGTAGCCCGGGAGGCCACGGGCAACGCAAGGCATCGTGATTCTCTGCTCCGCTGGAGGGATAACGGGAGAAGAACCTCGGTGTTTGCGCGTTGAGCGGAGACGCAAAAAGGTCTATTAGGGGCTGACCGAACCTGGCTGCTGCTTCTCTGAACAGATGTGGGTGCAGGCGCCACTCTGCCTGATCCAGTGTTGCCCTGCTGAGCCAGTCTGCTTGGACGTTGGAGGCCCCGGAAATGTGCTCCGCTCTGATGGATAAGAGGTGCGCTTCTGCCCATCGACACAGTCACTCGGCCTCTCTCATGAGAAGGAGGGAATGGGTGCCCCCTTGCCGATTGATGTGGGCCTTGGTTGTAGTATTGTCTGTTAGGACCAGGACATGGCACCCCCTTACCTGATGAAGAAATGTTCGCAGAGCCAGGTACACTGCACGAAGCTCCAACCAGTTGATGCTCCGACTTCGCTCCGAACAGGTCCAAACTCCCTGTGCTGAGAGAAATTGTAGATGGGCCCCCCATCCGGAAAGACTTGCGTCTGTCGTGAGAACAACCCTTTGAGGTTCCTGAAATAGCTGACCTCTGTTGACAGATGGTCGCGTCCACCACAGGAGGGAGGCGAGAACTTTCGGCGGGACCTTCACTATAAACCTTGACGTGCTCCTTCCTGAACGCTGATATGGCAGGAGGAACCATTGCAAAGATCTGGAATGCAAGGGAGCCCATGGAATAATGGAAATACAGGAAACTAGCTTCCCTAGCAGTTTGGATAAATTGAGCAACGATGCTTTCCCGGTCCGCCGGATATCTCTGATAGTGGTGCGGATACTAATAAGTCTCTCCTGAGAGAGAAAGACCCTTCCTTCAACAGAATCAATCACAGCCCCTAGATGAGATATACTAGTGGAGGGAGTAAGCTGACTCTTTTCCCAGTTCACTAAGAACCCATGGGACTGAAGTACCGAGAGGGTAGCGCTAGTATCGCTCTCGGCTTGATGTCGGGAAGGGGATACAACCAGGATATCGTCAAGGTAACAGTGGATCCGGATGGGAATTTGTCTAAGGTGAGCTGCAATAGCCGCCAACACCTTAGTGAAAGATCTCGGGGCTGAGGCTAGACCAAAGGGGAGGGCTACATACTGGAAATGCTGATTATTATAACAAAATCTGAGATATTTAGAATACGAGGAATGAATGGGAATATGGAGATAAGCCTCGGAAAGGTCAATTGACGTAAGCCAGTCTCCTTCTCTGATGCCCTGTAAAATCGACTGCAGAGTCTGCATTTTGAATTTATGGCGTACAATAAAACGATTTAACCTCTTAAGATCTAAAATGGGTCTCCATCCCCCGGAATGTTTAGGCACCAAGAATAAAAGTGAATAGAAACCCCTTCCCTGTTGGGAGAGGGGTACAGGTTGAATAGCCCTAATATCAGAGAGATGTTTGATGGCAGAAGTCATAAGAGCCCGTTTAGTAGGATTCCTAGAAATGGGTGAAACCCTGAAATGTTCGGGGGGAGGAGAGAGAAACTGCAGGGTCAAGCCAAAGCGCACTGAATCTGTAACCCAAGTATCAGAGGTGGATTCCTCCCACTTGTCTGCAAAATGCCTGAGGCGGCCGCCTATAGTAAGAAAACCTGCAACGCTACCTGGGCCAGCGGGCCGCTCTACTCCCGGAACCCCTGAAGGGCCTTCTGTAGCTGCCCCCTTTCTTGCCTCTGTCTCCCGAGTCGCCCCGGTCCTGGTAGGATGGCCGGAATGAGGGAGAGCCCTGAAATCTAGGAGAGAATGATGACTGGAAGGAGGGACGAAAGGAGCCCCTCCGAAAGGACTGGGAACTCTTGGCTTCCTGCCTACGAAAAAGTGAAGGCAGAAACTTTTTCTTATTTTGGGTCTCCAGGAGTAATGGCTCCAGAGCGGGCCCGAATAATTTCCCTTTTACTATGGGGGCTGAAGCCAACTTAGACTTATTTTTAATATCAGCCTGCCAGTGTCGAAGCCAAAGCAATCGTCTGGCAGAAACATGGGAAGAAATAGCTCGGGATGAGAACTTAACCGAATGAAAGGTAGCGTCGGCTGCAAATTCCGCCGCTGCCGTGATTTTTGCAATATCTTGATGGGCTCTGGTATCAGCTGGGGAAATGTGTTGCTTCAGCTGTCTGAGCCACCTGATGGAGGATCGGGTGAAAAAGGAAGCGGCCGTGGCTGACCGGATAGCCCAGGCATCAGCGGTGTGAGCCCGCCGGAGCGCCATCTCCACTCGCTTATCCTCCGGCTTCAGTGTCTCTAGTGCATCGGTAGGATTGGAAGAAGAAGCAAGCCTTATAATTGGATCATCTACTTCCGGGGTGTCTAACATAGCTGAGAAATCCGAGTCCAGGGTAAACAACCTCTTGTCCTGACTAGAAAGGGCCGGAGAAGGACCCACCGAGGCCAACTGATCTGAGATCTGAGAAGATTGGGAGGGCCGGAATAATGTCTGCTGCCACTGTCGGCTGTCTAAACATAAGGTCATCAGGACCTTCTGGACTCGATGGAGGGGGTTCAGAAGGAGGCTGAGAGGCCAGACCTGAAATGTTCTTTGCCTTAAATAGCAAGGACTTAAATAAATGGGATTTAAAAAGACCCACAACAGCCGGTTGTTCAGGAGAAAGACCCTCATCTTCCGACATTTCTCCCTCCATTAGGTCCCCCTCCAGAAAGGGTTCCGAATACTGTAAGGAACCTCTGTCAGAACCTTCGTACTCTCCGAACGGTTCAAGGCCCACTCCCTCTTCTTCTTGGGTATCCTCCCCCTCTGGGAATGGAACATCCATGTGAGGAGGTACCTGACCATGCTGTGACGCTGGTGCAGAAGGAGATCTCCCAGATAAAGACTCAGCCTCGGGAGTCCTCCCTCGGGAATCCGGTCTAGCGAGCTGCTGCATTCCTTCAGCTATACCTTGATGGATGGCAGACTGCATCCATTCTCTGATGTTCTCAGGTACAATAATTGGAGCAGGATCCTCAGAGCGTAGACCTGCAGCGGTTGGTGTAAATGTCGCCTCTGGTACACGGGAGGGCTGGCGGCCTCGGGTGGAAGTACTGCCCCTAGAGGAAGATGGTTGGCTCGGCAGGGGGGGGTAGAAGGAAAGGCAGATGTTATAGAGTGAGACTCTTTAGCCCGCTTGCTAAATTCCCTTTCTAGGGCCTTATGACGTCGTAAGGCATCTCTTTGAGAAGCACTGGAAGAATCCTTATCCCTTCTGTGAAGGTAGTGCGTCTTAGACTTGGCCTTCAGAGAAGAGCCAGTAGGATTAGCCTCTGCCATGGTATTGAAAGAAAAATGGCGGTTGGCACATCTAGGAGTTCGGCCTACAAACGTAAACCGGTTTTCCTAAAATTGGGTCACGTCCCCCTTTTTGAAATAAATTTTATTCTAGAACTAGCTATTATCTATTCAAAAAAATCTCCTTTCTCTCTAGCAGCTAAATTAAAAATCTGAATATATACACTAGCAATTAAATACAAAAAAAGGGGTCAGGTTCAAGTAAGGAAAACCAAATAGCCCCAAAAGGTACAGCAAATAATAATAATAATAATAACTTAATTCCAAATAGACCAAATGAACGCTGAGGCCAAGCAATTGTGAAAGGCAAGATAAGAAAAAGGAGATAGGCCTCTATAGGCAGCCCCCCAACAACATGGAGAGTACATGCCTGCGCTTCTGAACTAGCTGCGGGCCAAGGAAGAAAGCCAACAATATTAACTCTAAGAGAGACAGCAGGGCACAGGACCACAGTGCTCTCTCAGTAAAAATAAAGGCTCCACGTGGCCTGACGGTCCCGCTAAGGGCCTACAAAAAAACCTCGCAGCTCACTCTCAAACTAAAAGGAAAAAAGGCCTTACTTGTTAAGAAACAAAATGGCGCCGGCCACGAGGCGTGCCCAAAATGGCTGCCCGGCTCAGAACGCACAGCTCAGAAGCGCACCAGCCCACCGCAACTTCAAAGGAGAGAAGGAAAGAGCTGGGAGAGGAAGCGCTGCCTCCTCTGAGGCGTTCTAGGGGGGAAGACGCAATTTGCGCTTTTAAAATACAGCGCAGGGCCAAGCGGCTGAGCCCAGCACGCTTGGAACAGCAGAGGATAGATTAGAAGGGGTGGGGGGGGACAAAGGGCTCCAGCCCCTTACTTCCCTCCTGGGAGCAAAATCGCTCCACCAACTAAATTTGGGATCGCACTAGCCTTGCAGGGAAAGGAAAAAAAATGAATCAAACCTGATCCAACTTTCAACGATCACCTGAAATGGCCAAGGAACTAGAAAAAGCTGCCTGCTTCTCCAAGGCTGAGCTAAAACTGGAAGGAACGCATGGAGGAGTCACGTGGAGGAGGAGGGCGTTCCTCAATTTTAGCTCAGCCTGTGAGAAGTGAAGACTGAAGCACCTCTCACTCTCTGGATGCTCGCAGCAGTTCTATGGAGAAAACCTGAATAACCAAAGATCCATATATATATATATATATATATATATGGATGGATGGATGGATGGATGGATATATATATATATATATATATACATACATACATATATATATATATATGGCATTCAGCTTAGTTCGGGTATTTTCTCATGTCATAATAGTTGTGCTTTTAAAGTTGTAACAACGTTTCAGCAGAATCTCATCTGCCATCATCAGAAATCCTGATGAAGTGTAGGTGCATATCATTAGATCCCTTTTTATACAATGAAAAATTTTAATGCCCCATCTACTAGTTATGAAAATAAATAATCTCATTATTAGAAAGCTGGATCCATAAAAACAATTCCAAGTATTTATACTGCATTCAAAACACATTTGTTTTAACTTGTATAAAGGGCTTGATGAAACAGGGAAATCCTACATGCTTGTGTATATTTCAGAAGCATTGCTCCAAACAGATTTGATATAAGACTGAAACTCTTCTAAAGTAAATGATAAAATGTGAATATGACTTATATATTTTCTATATACACATTTAAATAACACAAATTGCCTGTTTTCTGTTGCAAATTTTAAGTTTCTGTGTTTATTTACTCAGACTGGTAGTTTCTCACGAAACAAAAAAGGAAACAAAATTTTTCTCTTTCAAGATGTGAGTCAAGCCTTAACTTGCTGTTTTCCAATCCTGCTGTTTTTACAAAAGAAGAAAAGGAGTATAGCTGAGACATGTCAGTTACTGAAAGTACAAGTCACACCTCTACTTTGAGCTACAAATATAGAGTAGCTTTTTGCATTAGAACTTCAGCCAATTTCCTTCGAAATAACTCGGCCCATCTTAAACATCTTCCCAAATCATCTTTCATAAGAACATCTTCAGAGATCACAAGGGAAGAGGTTTACAATATTCATGAAAGGAGAGCTTAAAAGCCAAAGAGGAAAAACTGCATCATCATTATGTAATCCCCTAGCAAAACAAGTCCTAAATATCCAAGTCCATTCATCCCAATATTTAATCAGGTTAGAGTGTTTGGGACTGTAGATTATTTTAGAAAATGAGATAGGTGATGAATAAATTTGATGGATATAATAATAATAATAAAATATGCCTCTTCAAATCATTAAAGCAGCAGTTCAATTAATCTGAACCAAAAAGATATGTACCGCAATTCTTCTTGTAATGATCACTCTACCTACCATAAAGACAAGGGAAAAAAACAGAAGGCAGAAAGCCGATTACTTGTCAGTGGTTATAACTCTTAGCAGACAGTTTACAGGGAGTGCTGCATACACAAACAGCATCAATCAGAATTTTCTGGAGCTAAGGAGGGTTTTTGTAGGAGAAAACCCTATTTCCCAATCCATTCAGCATGGCCAACATAATCCAAACAAATTACTCAGTTATTGAGCTGACAAAGATGCCTTTTCTAAAAACTATAAAGAAAATGTCTGTGTAGGTTGAGTGATTCATGTGAACAAACAGATAATCACTCAAAACTTACTGTTAAAGATAAACAATCTTATTTCCTTCTTCCTTCATCACATAAAAAAAGCAATTTAATTCCTTCTTTAATGATCAATGATTAACTTGATCATTAACTTTAATGATTTAATGATTAACTTGGGATAGAGTCCTGAGTAACTAGATGGAGCTGAGAGTTTACTGGTCATATGCCCTTCCTGATGCCTATATGGAGTTTGCAGCAGATATTTTTATTTGCACCCTAGGAGAGAAACATCTGCTGCTGCCTAGGATTGAACTCTCAACCCTCCAAATGGGAGGTGAGTATCTTCACCATTAGGGCACCATGCCACTGCCTTTCTTCATCATATGTATTAACCAATTGCAGAATAGGGAGACAGCAGAGAGCACTGCTTGCCTAAAACTGGTATTAGTCCTGGCGTCAAAGTGGTAATGATGAATGAGGATTGCCAAGTATCACCATGTGGCACTTTGTATGTGTTGGCAGTGAGATTCTCTTTGGAAATGTTAAAATGCTACAAAATGAGATTAACATTCATTGGAGAGGTTGGATTAACTTGGTTGCTCCTTTCTGTACTCTTTTTTATTTTGTTTTGATATGATATTGTTTTGATATCATCCAATCTGTAATTGGAAGGATTTGCTTGTTAACATTCCAGAAATCTCATTAGAACAAATATTACTGTTGTTGGTTCCTGGACAAATGCTGAGAATTAAGAATTATTCATACCCAAATACACATAAACACACAAATAATGTGTAATATATGCAATGCAGACCAGCAGTGGAAAGTTTGGCATACGGTATTAGTCTTGAGTCTCTTTGGTCAAGTGGTGCTGAAGAGAATTTATAAAAGATCCCCTAATAGAGCCCCTCTGAAAATTAGAGTGCATTGCTAACACTGTTGAGAAAGCCCAAGTGGAAACATAGGAATGGAGACTCTAATCCATGTGACCAAAGTAAAATTGTAATAATTTGTTTGCTTCCCTATCCAAAATATCTGTATATGGACATACATTGTATATATCTGTTTAATCTAATCCTCTGAAGTTACCAAATTACCAAAACCCAAATATTTTCAAGCTAAAGTCAAATAATTCTCCATAATTTTTCCAGTTTTAAAATGCATGATATATTAAAAGTGCTTAGATACATAATTTATGTAAGTTTGGTTGGACAATTGGGTTAACCACTATTCAATAAAAACTAAAATTGTTCTTTTAGTTTTATTTTTCATAATCAAATATTCAATTCAACAGCTTCTGGTTATTTGAAAAAGTTCATATATTGTATGCCCCAAGTCAAATATCAGGTCGAATATGGCTTACTTTTGAACAAGGTATTTCTGAACGTTAAGCATGTTCAACCTTCAACGGGTTTAATTAAGAAAAAAGACATCCACCCCCAACCCACAAAAAAAGATTTACATTTTTCCAGAAAACTTCTGTTGCTGATGGAGTTACAACCAAGTATTTCTGTGAAGGATTCAAAGCATTATCTGGATCAGCTTTGAAGCATGCACAAGCCTACCTGTACTATTTCCAAAGTGGACTTTCTCAGGAAAATGTCTTATTTCCAAGTTAAACTGAAATCTAATTATGACTACCTGGATAGAACTATTCAGGCAATAGAATTACATAAAGAAAGACTTCAACTTGCTCAGTCTCAAAAAATCATTTATTACATCTCCTGTTTGTCAAAATTTATTCTCCCACTCTTTATTATAATTGTAACTTTAATATTATTCCACTAATGCTTCATGATAGTGCAGCTAGCTTCGGCATGGTCAGCTGAGGGCAACCTTCTCGCCACTACCAAATCCCCCTCTACCAAATTGCTTCTGCCATCTCTTTGCAGGATATCTCAACAAGAGAAATTTGCTGGGGGCAGCAGCAGTCGGCAACTTACTGGATGAAGAGCCAGGCGGGAGGGCGAGCAAGCGGGCTGTCAGAGGGCGGCGGCGATAGATTGGCTCTGCCCCCAAAGCCAAACCAGCAGTTTGTCTGCAGTAATGTGAAGGGCGTGGAGACTTCCTATCTTGACACACCCCACTGTTGTCTCTGTGTTGTGGGCTGTGCCAGATGGGAAGCAAGGAAGCAGGCTGTCAGAAGACAGACGATCAGAATTTGCAGCAATCCAACCAGTACACAAGTAAATAATTCAGCAGGATTCATTGATAGAAGAAAGTTATTTATATACAATAATATAAAGTATGATGCATGTATATAATACCCAGAACCAGAATGCAGAATCCAGAAGTCATAATCATAGGCACAGAAGCAAGATATTACAGAGAAGCAAACTAATTCTTCTATATATACAGATCAGTTGGCTAAGCCACTCCCAGGCTCCAAGCTGTCTGAGTTATCAAACAGTTTCCATTAGCTGACCTGTTACCATGTCTATTCCAATTCATGAACTCTTATATATTGACACTCCTCCCTTTTCATGACTGGAATAGACATAAAACTGAATAACTCCACTCAATGACTTGGTCATGATGTCTGCCAGATTGTCCTCTGAAGAATAGTGATGCAAGATAATTAATTTACATTTAATGGCTTCTCTGATATTACAATCCTTAATGTCCACATGCTTGCTTCTATTTTTCACTCTGTCACCTGTTGCCATTTTAATGTAAGCTGCATTATCCTCATACACTGTTACAGCGTCATTTACCTTTACACTTAAATCCTGTAACAACTGTACATACCAAGTTATCTCTGAACAAAGTTCAGATAGAGCTATAAATTCTGCCCCAGAGAAGAAATGGCTACAGTTTTTTTGTTTTCTGGACTTCCAACCAATTAAAGCCCCTCCAAACAATACCACAATCCTGATTTGGACTTTCTGGTTTTTACATTATTGGCATAGTCACTGTCAACATAACATTTCAATTTCAATTCCTCAGATACCTGTATTTAAAGACCCAAGTTCACAGTTCCCTTCAAATACCTGAGAATCCTTTTTATACCCATCCAATGCAACTGGTGCAACAATAACGACTTAGGATGCTTACTGCACAAGCTGTCTGATCTGGACCACTTTGACAGATATAGCAAGTTCCCTATTGCTCTTGATAACAGGCTTCACTTTTGTCCTATTATGAAAACCTGTGCTCATAGGTATTGGAGCAGAATTACAATCCTTCATGTCGTATCTTTTCTAGTTCCTTTCCAGTTTCTCCTCCCTGAACACTGACACTGTCACTAAGTGAGTTACCATCACTAAGTGGGTCACCTTCATTACCTGGATCATTCCAAACATTGGCATAAATTCTTTTCCAATGTTGCTGTGCAAAACTAGCAGACCCTGAAATCACTATTCTCTTGCTCCCATCACTAAAGCAATAACTCTTTGAGCCAGGCTCATAGCTTGTAAACCTGAGCTTTCTAAAGTCTTTGGTTGACCTTTTCTCCTGATTGCTTTTGGAATATGCACTCATGTATTGCCTACCTTAAATGTGCCAGAGATGGCTTTCTCCCATATAACACTGCATATGGAGTATCATTTATAGATGAACTCCCATAGCCAATTTATTTATTTATTGATAAAATAATTAGCAGTCAATATGGCTTCACCCCAATATAACCTTATCAGACCAGAATCTTCCAGCAATAAGTCCTTCATTGTCTGTAAGACTCCATTCCACCTCTCAGCTACACCATTTTCAGCTGTTGTGTACGGATTTGTGTGTCTGTGTTTTATTTCCTAACTGTCACAACCACTGTTGAAAACTTGCTGACATGAATTCTGAACTTGTCAGTTTGTAGCTGATATACCTGTTGTTTATATCTCCTTTCCACAAAGCTTATCTATTGCTTACATTTCTGTAGCACCTCTATTTGACTCTTTAGTACATAGCAGAACTCAAAACTTCTATAGTCATCTAAAATGACCAGTGCATACTTTGCTCCTCCAAAACTGGCTTGCATTGACCCCACCAAACCTGCATGTATCAGCTCTAGAGCCTTGTGCTATTTTTTGCTTACTGGGAATGCCTTGGACTTTGATGATTTACATACTGCAGAGTCCAAGTATGCCTTCACCCTGTTAAGTTCAATCCTTCTGCAAACTGTTGCAATTTTTGCAAAACTCTGAAGCTGGCAGGGTTTCTCCTATCTCCTTTTGTTTGGTTTTTAATTTATTTTGTTAGCCCTCTGCACCGCCCCCCCCCCAGCTTCATTTTTTCTGGTAAAGGGATGCAGGAGGCTGTTGTGGCAGAAAGCAGAGCTCAGGCATGGCCCTCCTGAGTTTTGTTTTCACTGGCAGAGGCACCACGGGCCAGTCCTTTGCTGTTTCCAGGATGGCCATGCAGGCCAGATCTAAGCACCACATGAGCTGGATCCAGCCCATGGGCTTTGAGTTTGACACCCCTGCCCTATACCATATAAAATCTTCATAAACAATGCTATGGAGTTCCTATAGCAATGATTGGACTACAGCAGGAGTCGCCAACCTTTTGGACCTCAGGGACCAAACTCATAATTTTAAATCCCATGGACAAGAGACCCTGGGAAAATCCCCCAAAAAGTCTGCAGGAAAATTCCCCACCCCGTTTCCCTACTGATCGATCATTCTTTATTTGGGATCACAGGATACTATCTCCAGCTCTGTTCTCAGGGAGAGAGAGAGGGGGAGGGAGGGAGGGAGAGAGAGAGAGAGAGAGACTGACTTTTGGCTTCATGCAAGGAAAGCAGAAGCAGCAAAAGTCTTTCTTTCTCTCCTCCAAACTCCTCCTTCTCTCTGGGGAGAGAAAGAAAGACATTTGCTGCTTTCCTTGTGTGAAGCCAAGTGGAAAGAAGCAGCCCTGTGACCAGGCCAGGCACATGGTGTGAGTGGGGCAAGTTCCCCCCTCCGCCCTTTCCCCCCCTCCCCTCACTACCTCTTGTTGTTCGCAACACAAGTGATGCAAGCCTTGTGTTCCCATGGGCCATGTAGCCAATGCAGCCTTATATTCTTGCGCAGCCTGGTTTAATTGCTTTGGGGGGTGCTTTGGTGACATTTCTCTGCAGACCACCACCATTTTCTCACGGACCACCAGTGGTTCCCAGCCCACTGGTTGGTGACCACTGGACTAGAGGACTTCTGTTATTCTTTTATCAGTCCAAAGTTGTTCTTACAGCTGGTTAGAAACAGGCCCAATTCACTTCAAGGTAAGCTAAGGGTAATCAAAGTTTAGTAGGTAGCAAAAAGATTTTACAGGAGAGGAGTCCAAGGAACACACAATATTGGGCTATCATGGAAGTTGTTCTAATGACATTCTGTAACCTGCTAGAACTATAAATAGTAGAAGCATTCACTGAGAGGCAAAATAGCACTGTTCAGCAATAACTACAGGAGCCTGGCTGCTTGGGAGCAACAGTCTTTTTCCAAGATGTCTCACCAATGCCTAACACCTACCCTCTTGTTTTTCTATCCTTGATGGATGGATACTTGGAGACCTGATAGTCAACATTCTAGCCTGGGATTTGAGTTTCAAAGGCAAGAATTAAGAGCTGTTGAGCTTCGTGCAGCATCCCAACAACAGCTCTGTCTGATGTCTCATTCATCTTTCTTTACTCTTTTGACACTATCTGCCAGAGGCTTGACTGTCTCTGTTTTTAATTCACCTTTTATTAAATGGAAGGAAATGGTGTACAGAGACAAAGAGAGACAAGTCGGGGTAAATAAAACATGCCACTTTTATCATTTTAGATAAATATCTGTGATTCCTAAACTGTATGCATAACGAGCTGCTGCAAACTCACAGAGACACTATTTGATAAATGGAATTGCCATTGAGTTTCCTGAGGCAACCTGAGGTGATGCAGTGCACAATTTAGAAACCATTAGGGACTCCAGGAACCAAGAAAATTTTAGGAACCTCTGGTCTAATGTTCTATCTATGTTCTGAAGAAAATTTGCAGGACTGTATAGAACACTTATTTTAAGGATGCTACCTAGAATCCAGATATCTTTCAGATGAATTAGGCAACTTCATAAAAAGGTACTTATGTTTCATAGTGTGTAGTTAAAACATTTTACCCAAGTTCTTATATCTCTTCCTTCTTCTCTTGTGTACATAGCAGTCTTCCACTTAAAACAATCCCACCTCTCCAAATAACCCTGCTAAGATTCCCTTAGGCATGTCATTATGTTCCATGTCTTCCAAACTGAATTCCTGGTGGAGTCAGATACAGCAAGTGGAACAGGGACAGCCTGGCGCCAGAAAATGTACATCAATAAAAATTACCCGGAAAAAGTTAATACAAGTCTTGGCTGATATATAGGGGCAATTAGAATGTTAAGAAAAAATTTGGAATACTCCCAAGAACAGTTATGTTAGTCACAGGTTCTTAATGCTCAGTATGCTTCATGCAAGATGCTGGTTTAACCATAGTGGCTGGGTCAAAAAACTAATGGAACTGGGTGTTGGTCCTTACCTGACACGCCATTTCTCTGGAGCTGGGAGGATGATCCAGAGAGTGGAGGTGCTTCAGTCTGCGTTGTTGAAGGCTGAGCTTAATTACTGAGGAATGCTCCGCCCTCCATCACGTGGCTCCCTTGCATTCCCCAGTTTACGCGAAGGCGAGAGTGAAGAGAGCTCTCATCTTACTATGCTAAGTGGTTCCTTGGCCGAAACAAGACCCCACCAGACGGTGAACTAAAAGGATGGGGCTGGATGATCTTCCCGGCTCCAGAGAAATGGCGTGTCAGGTAAGGACCAACGGCCATTCTCCTGAGAGCTGGTCGGATCATCCAGAGAGTGGGACATACCAAAGCTTGGTTGTCCTACGGGAGGGACTCCATCTGGTTCTTAAGTCCCTGCGGTTCCTTGAGGACTCGCTGGAGAACAAATATTCGCCGAGGCAAATATGTCGATCTTATAATGCCTAATGAAGGGAGATGGGGAGGCCCAGGTGGCCACCCGACAAATATCAGCAATTGAAGCCTGGGTGGCCCAAGCTGCTGAGGTGGCTGCACTTCTGGTGGAGTGTGCCGTTATTCCGCTGGGCACCGGCAGAGCCTGGGACAAGTAAGCTTTGGAAATAGTAGCTCTAATCCAGCGGCCGATGGTTGCCGGAGACACTTTGTGTCCTAAGGATTTAGGTTGAAAGGAAAGGAATAGGGATTCGGACTTCCTAAAGGGCTGGGTACGTTTAATGTAAATGCGGAGGACCCGTCTTACATCCAGGGTGTGCCAAAGCTTCTCCCTTTCCCGCAAGGGATTGGGGCAGAAGTTCGGAAGTGTGAGTTCCTGTGCCCTGTGGAAGGCTGAATTGACCTTAGCAAGAAGGTAGGGTCCGGCCTTAGAACCACCCAGTTGGCATGGAAGATGCAAAGGTCTTTCCTCACCGACAAGGCGGCTATCTCCGATATTCGGCGAGCCGAAGAAATGGCCATCAGGAATATGACTTTGAAAATTAGGAACTGGAGTGAGGATTCTCTGAGAGGCTCAAAGGGATGTTTAGTAAGGGACGCCAGGACCTTGTTGAGGTCCCAGGTAGGGTATCTGTGTACAGTTGGGGGACACAAGTTAGTTGCTCCCCTAAGCAATGCCCTAATGCGAGGGTGGAGGGAGAGGGTACCCAGATTGTTGCAAATAATCACAGTTGAGAGGGCTGCTACCTGACACCTCAGGGTGTTCGGAGAAAGTCCCTTCCTCAGACCTTCTTGGAGGAATTCCAAAACTTGAGCAATGGAGGGTGAAAGAGGGTTGATCTGGAAATTATGGCACCACTTGCAGAAACTATTCCAAGTGGCATTGTATATTTGGGTTGTTGAAGGCCGCCTTGTGGCTAAAATGGTATCAATAACCTGGTCAGAGAACTGCTCCTTTCTTAGACGTTCCCGCTCAACCTCCAAATGGCTAACTGGAGCCACTGAGGGTCCGGGTGTTGGAGGGGCCCCTGGGAAAGGGATATCCTGTGCGGGGGAATTTTCCAAGGGGGGGCCACCGATAGATTGCGGAGGTCCGCAAACCATGGGCGCCTGGGCCAGTAGGGTGCCACTAAAATCAGCTCTGCTTTCTCGGAGATGAGCTTCTGGATGACTTTGGGGACGAGGGCCAACGGAGGGAATGCATATAGAAGCCCTGTGGGCCAGGGGCAACAGAGGGCGTTGTGATTCTCGGCCCCGTGGGAGGGGTACCTTGAGAAAAACCTGGGGAGTTGGGTGTTGAGCGGGGATGCGAAGAGGTCTACTGACGGGAGACCAAACATCACGGTTGCTTCCCTGAACAGTGACGGGTGAATGCGCCACTCGGACTGGTCCACCGTGGTCCTGCTCAGCCAATCTGCTTGGGTGTTTGAGACCCCTGAGATGTGCTCAGCTTTGAGGGAGAGGAGATTGCACTCCGCCCAATGGCAGAGGAGCTCAGCCTCTCTCATCAAACTTATGGACTGGGTGCCCCCTTGTTGGTTGAAGTGAGCCTTGGAGGTGACGTTGTCTGTGAGTATCAGGACATGCTGCCCGCATACGTGGGGAAGGAAGTTGCGCAGGGCCAGGTGGATGGTGCGAAGTTCCAACCAGTTTATACTGCGTGTGCGTTCTACCTGTGACCATTTGCCCTGTGTCGAGAGCGAGTGGATGTGAGCGCCCCATCCGGACAGGCTGGCATCTGTGGTGAGGATGAGGCGTTGGGGTTCCTTGAAGCAGTGTCCCTTGTTGATGGCGGGACTGGTCCACCAGAGGAGAGACGTTAGGACCCTTGAAGGCACCTTGACCGTGGCCTTTGAATTGCTTCTGCCGGTCCTTTGGAATGGGAGCAGGAACCATTGTAGGGATCTAGTGTGTAAACGGGCCCAGGGAACAATGGAAATACATGAGACCATTTTACCGAGTAATTTAGACAATTCTAAAAGTGTTACCTTTCTTGATCGTCTGATATGTTTGACAGTTTCCTGGATGCTATGGAATCTCTCGGAGGAAAGGAAAACCTTTCCCTGAACTGAGTCAATGACGGACCCCAAGTGGGTGATCCGTGTAGATGGTAACAGATGGCTCTTCTGCCAGTTTACTAGGAACCCATGATCTTGGAGGGCAGAAAGAGTAGCTCTGATATCCTTTTCTGCTTGGGGTCTGGAGTGAGACAGGATGACGATGTCATCCAGGTTAACAGTAGAGACGAACCGGGAGGTCCCTGAGGTGGGCCGCTAGGGCCACGAGGACCTTAGTGAAGGTTCTCGGGGCAGAGGCCATTCCAAAGGGAAGTGCCACATATTGGAAGTGGCGATGGTTGTAGCAGAACCTGAGGAATTTGGAATGGGAGGGCCAGATTGGGATGTGAAGGTATGCCTCTGAAAGGTCTATAGAGGATAGCCAGTCCCCCTGCCTGATGCCTAGTAGAATGGATTGTAGGGTGTGCATCTTAAACCTGCGGTAGGTCAGGTAACGGTTAAGGCGTTTCAGGTCTAGAATAACCCTCCATCCCCCTGAGGATTTGGGGACCACGAAGAGGTGAGAGTAAAACCCCTGTCTCCGCTGGGATGGTGGTACAGGTTGTATGGCCTGTATGGTGAGGAGATGGCGGATAGCTGAATCCATTAGGTTGCGTTTGGTGAGATCCTTGGAGGGGGGGATGCCATAAAAAATTCAGGGGGGGTGTGCTGAAATTCAAGCACGAGGCCCAGTCTGATGGTCTCCCGGACCCAGGCATCGGAGGTGGAAGAGTCCCACCAGTCAGCGAAATGCTTGAGGCGTCCACCAATGGGGAGGGGTGGATGGGGTCTATCTGTTGCGCCGGAAGAGCTTTCCTCCTGAACCCCTGAAGGAGCGCCTGTAGCTGCCGCCCCTCCTGCTCCTGTTACCCGGATCGGCTCGATCCTGTGGCTGGAAAGGCCGGAAGGAGGGGGGTCTCGGGTACCTGGACGGGAAAGGAAACTGGTAGAAAGGTCGTGAGGAACCTCTCCAAAAGGGCTGTGCTCTTGACTCTGACCTACGGAAAAGGGGGGGAAGAAATTTTTTCTTGCTTCTGATTTCTGATAGAAATGGCTCCAGGACGGTGCCAAATAGTTTGTCCCCTTTTATGGGGGCGGTGGCCAGCTTAACCTTGTTTTTTACATCCGCCTGCCAGTGCTTGAGCCAGAGCAGGCGGCGAGCTGTAACATGAGAGGATATTGCTCGGGCAGAAAACTTAACCGCGTGGTATGTGGCGTCGGCCGAGAATTCTGCCGCAGCCGTCAATTTTGCTATGTCCTGATGTGCCCTTGTGTTAGAGGGGGGGACATGCTGCCTCAGTTGATGGAGCTACCGGATCAAAGACCTGGTGAAGAAGGAAGCGGCAGTGGCCAATCTAATGGCCCAGGTGTCCGCTTGGTGAGTCCTACGTAAAGCAAGCTCAGACTTCTTGTCCTCGGGCTTCAGGACCTCCAGGGGATCACTGGGGGAGGACGAGGATGCCAAACCAATGATGGGCTCATCTACCTCGGGATGTTAAGCAGGTTGCAGAAGCTCGACTTGAGGTTAAAGAACCTCCTGTCCTGGCTGGATGGGACAGGGGGGGCCCTTGTGGAGTCTAACTGGTTTGAGACTAAGTCATGAAAAATGGGTGGGGCCGGGATCACCTCCACCTCCACCACGGGCTGCCTAAAAATGGCATCCTCCTGTCCCTCTGCCGGGGAAGGGAGAGCCGAGGAGGACTGTACAGACAGGCCAGAAATGTTCCTGGCCTTAAATAGAAGCGATTTAAACATGTGCGGCTTGAACAGATCCACAAAGGTGGGTTGATCCGGGGTGAGGCCCTCGTCCTCGGACATGTCCCCCTCCATAGGGTCTATCTCCGATAGGGGCTCCCCTTGGTGCGTAGACCCCCATTCCAATTCCTCCTCCTCCCCGAACCGATCTAGGTCCTCCATGGCCTCCTCCAGATCCCTTTCTGGGAGAGGACTGCCCTCCTGTAAAGGTACCTGACCAAGAGTGAGGTCCGATCAAGGCGAGGACCTGACTGATGGCGAGTCGTGTTCGGGCGCCATCGAGGGAGGACCAGACCTGGACATCTCTTGCAGGCCCTCTGTAATCCCCTGGCGAATAGCCCGTTCCATCCATGCCTGCATGTGCGCAGGGATCTCAACTGTGGCGACCTCCTCATGGCGCAGACCAGCGGCCGTGGGTGTAAATGTTGCTTCCGGCATCCGCCTGGTCGTTGGTCCAGGGACCTGGTGTCCCTGGGATGGGCTGCGCCTGGAGAGGGAAGAGCAATCTGGAGGAGGGGGGGTGTCTGGAGGTAAAGGGAGCAGAGGGTGGGGAGGCTGGAAATACTGGTTGTGTTTCTCTAGATCGCCTGTCAAATTTTTTCTCCAGTGCCCTATGACGTCTTAGAGCATCCATCTGAGAAGCTTTGGAAGTTTCCTTAGGGGCTTCCTTAGCCTGTTTGCGCAGGTGGTAGGATTTAGATTTGGCCTTCAAAGAAGGGCCTTTAGCGGAATTGTCATCTGCCAAGGGTTCGACCTACAACAAAGGCCGGGTGTCCTTTCGCTGGCCCGCACCCCCTTTTGGAATTTTAGATGTATATAAACTAATATAATTATTAATATCTTTATACAAAGCGTACAATCAAGATATATAATCCAACCAGTATTGGCAATGTGAAATAGCCAAATATTGATAAGATGTAAATATATATATATGCAAATACGTATATATATCTATCTATCTAAATATATATGTTTATATATATAATTGTACATCTAAATATATTTAGATATCTATCTATTGATAAATATTACTATTATTATTATTATTGTTGTTGTTGTTGTTGTTGTTGTTGTTGTTGTTGTTGTTGTTGTTATTATTTACAAATATTTAATCCAAGGTCTGGTTGGAGCTCCCAGGAAGGAGTGACTCCAGAAATTCCTGTTAATATTGCCAATGTGCCAAATAAAACGCCTGAGGCTGGAGTGAGGCCTCTGGCAGCTGGAGCTCCCAGGCAACAACTGGGAGGGATAGGCTGCTATTTCCTGCCCTGAGCGTGCTGCGGAAAGCCAACAAGTTTGCCAATTCCCCTAAATATCTGATAGCTCTCACAGGCTGGAAGGCCTATAATTAGAACTAGTCCCTTTGCAGCTCAATGAGGCCTCTAAAAGCGGCGCCTGACATGCGGCGGTGCCCAAAATGGCGGCCGCCCACGCTCCCTTACTCACGGGCTGCTCAGGGCCAAAATCAGCTTCTCTGGCATGTCTAGGGACCGAGAGAGGCAGCCAGGTGATTTTCGCCCCTTCCTGGGGCGATCAGCGTTTACGGTGGGGGGGAACAACAGCTGCGCTATTACAGCGCGATCAAATAAAGCCGCTACGAGTGCGGCATAGAAAAGCGGCAGGAAGAGGATCGAATTGAGGGGGGGATTGATGCCGGAGCGCGGAAGCCGCCCACTGTGCAGCCCCCCCGGGGGCAAAGAAAACGTGCTCCCCTGTTGAATCACTATCCCAATGCGCTTAGAGGCTAAGGAGAACTGGAGGCAATGATCATCAAACTTGAGGAATAAAGAGTTCTTGAATCGGCCAAGGAGTGGTAAAATACACAGCCTACTCTCACAAAAGCTGAGCGTAAACTGGGGAATGCAAGGGAGCCACGTGACGGAGGGCGGAGCATTCCTCAGTAATTAAGCTCAGCCTTCAACAACGCAGACTGAAGCACCTCCACTCTGGATGATCCGACCGGCTCTCAGGAGAATAGTTCATTCAGTGGCCAACTTGTGTCATTTCCAGGGTCCAAAAGGTTCCAGAGCAGTATTCATAACTAAGGATTATCTCAGGTACACTACACAAATAAGCAGAGACAGATTTCTTTCCTGAAAATATCATGTGGAAATTAAAGAAAGGGATAAAGAACTTTTAAAAGGAAAAAGGAACACTCGCGAGAAGAGAATCATCGTACCTTTTATATTTTCCAGCATCAGAGCCCTCAAACAAGGGTTGAAATATTTCAAGGGGGCCTTTCTTTTTGTGGCTGGGAGGTACATTTGGAATCTTGAGAACACTCATTGAATAATCATTAAAATAGTGACTATAGTTGGGAGCTCATCCATTCCAAAATGTTTACCGTGGGCATCACCAGTTACAAAGCATCAATGGTGCAAAATATTACTTCCCATGCCTTCCAGCAATAACCACCTCGAGGCCTCGACCCATCATTTTTTTATATTCTGAGAACAGTTTTGACACCCATTTGGAACTCAGTTATGTTGTTGGAAATAAGATTGATGCTAGAGATTGGTACGTTGCTTAGAGCAGGATAGGTTCTATTAAAAAACAGCAACAATATCGGAATTGCATAGCTAAGTAGACAACATCTAGCCAACTTTGCCTGTAGTAGTCAGTAATTAGTATTTGAATGGGAAAAAAAGAAATCTCATGCCTGAAAGGTAGAATAGGAAATTGAAAAAACATCTCCCTAGAAGGCAACAGTAGATTATTTAAATATTACTGTCAAGAAAACTGCATGGACATCTTCATAACATCCACAAAAGTGAAGCTCAACTTAAAAGAGATTTTGCTTTTGTTTATTTTTACTCAGAATGTAAAAAAGACAATTGGAGCCAGAAGCCTGGTAGATGCTAAGCCACACATCTGGGAATCCAAATAAACAGTGCCTAACAAACAAGAAGAATCTCCAAAACAGATTTCAGAGATAGACAGATTCAAATGATCTTCTTAAATATAGAACATCTGGGTTCAGATCTCTGCCCATCCACAAAACTAGATGGCCAAATAAAACTATTTCAGTAGTCTGTTATGAGTCCCATATTCATCTATTATAGAACATAGAATCATGGGGACAGGAAGGGACCTTAGAGGGCTTCTTGTCCAATCCTCTGCTCAAGGCAGGAGCCTTATACTATGCCGGTCAAATGATTGTCCAGTCTATTTTTGAAAACTTCCAGCGATGGAGCACCCATAACTTTGGGAGGTAAGTTATTCCATTGATAAATTGTTTTCACAGTCAGGAAATTTTCGTTACTTCTAAGTTGGATCTGTCTTTAACAAGCTTCCACCAATTATCCTGTCCTCTAATGCTTTGGAGAATAAGTCAATCCCCTCTGTGACAGCATCTCAACGACTGGAAGATAATTATTATGTCCGCCCCCCCTCTCCAATCCTTCTTTTCAATAGGCTAGATGCACTTAGCTCCCTCAATCTAGCATCTAGACCAGAGATGTCAAACTCAAGGCCCAGAGGCTAGATCCAGCCCATGAAGTGCTTAGATCTGGCCTGCAGGGCCACCCTGGAAAGAGAAGGACTGGCACACAGATCCTCTGACAGAAAAACACTGTTTTCACTGATAGAGGGTTGCAGGAGGCCATCACAGGTGAAAATGGAGCTTGGGAGCCCATTTTTGCTGACTGAGTGCTTGGGCCACCATAGGCACCCTCGACACCAGTGACATTGAGCTGGCCATGCCCACCCTGGCCACGCTCACTCCAGCCCCCCCAAGTTCAAATAGGTGCGGCCCTCAATGAAAATGAGTTTAACATCCCTGCTCTAGACCCTTTTATCATCTTTGTTGCTCTTCTCTGCAAACTTTCTAGGGTTTCAGCACTTTTGTTTTATAGTGGTGATCAGAACTGTTTATAGTACTCCAAGTGTGACTTCATTAGTGCATATAAAGCAGCATTATCACTTCTTGTGATTTTGATATTTTCCCTCTGTTGACGTAGCCAAGACTGGATTGGCTTTTTGGGCAGCTGCAACACATTGCTGGCTCATACTTAAGTGGTAATCCATTAGGATACCTAGCTCTCTCACACAATTAGCTATGCTGGTAACATCAGACCTAGCTGATGTTATTCAACCAACTAGTAAAAATAAAGACCAGCCAATCCATGCTATCAAAACTGTTTGATTAGAATTTCAAAAGGTTTTGCCCATCAACAATCATCACATTTTGGTTTAGTGGCTTAACCAAAGCAGGGCTAAAAAGAAACCTATCAGATACTGATAGAACATTTGTCATCGATCTGTTGCCAATGCAAATAGCCTGAACTGTTTCATTCATTAAAGTTTCATACTTTGATTGAAAACCATGTTACCCGGTTCCTAACACTGGAATGGAGGAGTTAAGTAGCTATGCTATGCTTATTCATTTAGAAGTCAATCCTAGTGAGTTTATTTTCAAGTCAATTTGTATATTCTATGTGATTAACAAACCAAAATTAATTTTCTCTTTCCTGGGTGTCAGGCAGGGATGCCCATTGTCACCTCTGCTTTTTATTACAATATTAGAAACATTACTGGACAGAATTAGAATGAATGAGGAAATTAAAGGTACTAAGATTAAAAGACAAGAATATAAATGTGGTCATTATTATAGAGGATCCAATAGAGTCAGGACCAACCTTATTAAAAGAAATTGATAAATTCAGTGAACTAGCAGGGCTGTAAATCAATAAAGAAAAAACCAAAATGTTAGTTAAAAATATAACAAATAATAAACAAAAAGAACTAGAAGAAGAAGAACTAGAAGAAATAATGGGACTACAAATTGTCAATAAGATTAAATATTTAGATATATGGTTAAGACCCAAAACAATAACTTTGAAAAAAGACAATTATGTTAAACTATTACAACAAATAGGAAGAGATTTGGAGATATGGAGCAAAATGGAGATTTCTTTATTAGGCAGAATTGCCACAATTAAAATGAATGTTCTACGGATTATATCGCCTTGATTTCAATGAGATGTTTGATAGCGGCCTCTATTAGACCACGTTTGGTGCGATCTTTGGAAAGAGGGGACACCATGAAATGCTCAGGGGAGGGGACTGAAATTCAAGGGAGAGGCCAAATTTGATGGTGTCCCTAACCCAGGCATCAGATGTAGAGGATTCCCATTGGTCGGCAAAATGTTTGAGGCGTCCGCCAATGGGGTGGGAGGTGAGGGACTTATCTTGGGCACCAGAAAGGTTTACTACCTGCGCCCTGAAAGGTTTTCTTGTAGTTGGCACCCCTTCTGTCCCTGTCACCGGGGTCAGTTCGATCCTGGGGTTCGACCGACCGAAAGGGCGGGGCTCTCTGAAACCTGGGGGGAAAGGTGCCTGATAGGAGGTTTGAAAGGATCCCCTCCAAAAAGGCTGGGATACTCTGCAATCAGATCTGTGAAAGAGAGACAGAAGAAATTTTCTCTTATTTCGGCTTTCCATTAATAAAAGGTTAAGGCCGGACCGAAGAGTTTGCCTCCCGAGATGGGAGCAGAAGCCAATTTTACTTTGTTTTTGACGTCTGCCTGCCAATGCTTGAGCCAGAGCAGACGATGGTCTGTAACCTGGAATGAGATAGCCCTGGTGGAAAATTTAACAGAATGGAAAGTAGCGTCAGCTGAGAATTCTGCTGCTGCCGTAAGCTTGCAATGTCCTGGTGTGCCCTGGTATTGGATAGGGGGACATGCTGCTTTAACTGATGGAGCCATCTAATGGAGGATCATGTAAAAAAGGATGCCGCCATGGCTGCTCCAGTTGCCCAAGCATCAGATTGATGCGCCTGGCATAGCACCATTTCAGCCTGTTTGTCCTCTGGTTTTAGAGCTTCCAAGGCGTCGCTTGGGGTAGAGGATGATGTTAACCCCACTATGGGCTCGTCAACCTCGGGAGTCTCTAACAGGGTGGAAAACTCTGCATCGAGATTAAAAAAATCTCCTATCCTGACTGGAGGGGGTGGGAGGCGCCCCTGTTGAAGCCAATTGTTTCGCTACCAGGTCAGAAAAAATGGGTGGAGTAGGAATCACTTCGGCCTCCACGACTGGTTGTTTGAAAATGGAATCCTCTGGGACTCCAGGGTTTCCGGTTTCACGTGGCTTCGGGGCAGCAGGAATTCGCGACAGCTCGCGATTCCTGCTGTGCTAGCCGCCGAGGTACCCCCGATCCAGATGGGTCAGGGGGATATGGCTGCCCTGGAGGGACAGCTGAAGAGAGAGGGGAGTCGGACAGGGGGTTGGGGGTGTCGCAGACCCCCTCCTTCTCCGGAAAAACCCCTTTTTCCCAAGGCAGTGGAGCGGCGGTCAGCAATGGCCGCCACAAAGAAGCCAGCAACCGGGTAAGATTGCGCTGGAGGAAGTAAGAAGAGTGAAAGTGCTGTCTGAGCCGGGTCAAGTAACATCTTTCAAATTGGTTGGAACTGAGCTGTTTGAATTGCTGGAGGATACATTGTATCCCTAAGAAGATCAAAAGCGGCGGAGAAGCTGTTAAAGGGAACTTTTTTTTTTCTTTACTCTCCCACCCCATGGAAACAGCAGAAATGTTTGAACATATTGGACATTGAAAGTGAATTGTTTTGAGAGTTTAAGCTAAGGGACAAAAGGATTTTTGGACATTGAAAAACTTAAGAAATTGGAAAACCCTTGTTGGAGGTATGGATTTCTGATTATTTAAAATTGATATTGCAAGTGGGAAGGGAGAGGAAAAAAAATTGGAGCAGAAGCTGAAAAAGGAGGAGATTGCCTAGAATCCCAAAGAAAGGTATATGGTAATTGGACCTCTTTGATTAAACATTAACCCCAGAAAGAGAAAGAGAAGAAGGAAGAAAAGTATTAATTTTTGGAACTTTTTTTTGAATTATTTTTGATTAAAAATACTTGTGGTTGTTTTGGGAAAAGTTTCTCTTTTCATAATGGCATTGCTTGTGGATGAACTAAAGACTGAATATCAAAAATATAAAAAGGAAGATACTTTGGGCACTTTGTTTCAATTCTTAGAAATGGCGTTATGTACTTATGAAAAGTTGACTACGCAGCAGAAGGACTGGGACAAAGAAGAGGAAGAAGAAGCCATCTTTGATGAACAATGGGTTCTTTCCGGGAAGGAGGAGAAAAAGGATAAGAAAAAGGGGATTTTAAGAATTATAAAAACAACCAAAGAAGAGAAAAATGAGCGGAAAGGTGGAGGCAAGGTTAGAAAGCAAAGGAAAAGGAGTAAGAAAAGGGAGGAGGAAAGACAAAGGGGTAAAAAGGGCAAGGAGAAGAATAAGCAAGAGAGAAAGGGGGGGAGGAGAAGCCTCAATGGGGGGAAGCAAGATCTAAAGAAAAAAAGTTTATTCAGAGACAATGGGTGAATTTAATTTAGGATAAAGAGGGATTCTGGAGGGTACATAAGATTGTGTTTTTTATATGTGTATTTAGAGTATAAAATTCATTGTGTAATTTTAGAATCTTTTAAACAGAATCCCAAGAAAAATTATTATATGAAGTACTTTTAAGTTAGGGTAATGAGTTATAGACGTTACTCCAATTGGTGTATAGGAGAAGTATAATAAAAGAAAAAAGATGAATGGATAGTTGGAAATAGAACAGACAAAGAATATTATTGAAAATGGTAATAAGATATGAAAGGATATATAAAGGTTTTGTTATGCTTTTTTTTTTTTTTTGGATGTTGTATATTGAAAAAAGGCAAAAAAAAAAATTTTAATTAATAAGAAATAATTTGGATGAAAAGGAGAAGTTGGGATAAGATATGAAGTTAAATAGATAAAGTATTGATACTATAATTTGGGATTGTTATGTTCTATTGGTTTTCTTCTTTTATTATTTTTTCTTAGAAAAGAACTTATAAGCTGTTATGCCTTGTGCATTGTTTATATAAAATTGATAAAAACGGTTTATATATATAATATAAAAAAGAAAATGATAATAAGATATGGAAGGATATATAAAGTGAATATGATGTTTGAATTTGTGTCTGTGCGAAGAGTTTCAACCCGGGATCAGACAACCTTCAGAAAAGATCTTTTAGTTTTGTTTGTGTTCTATAAAATCAATAAAATTTGTTTAAAAAAAAGAAAAGAAAATGGAATCCTCTGGGACTCCAGAGGTTGTTGGGGAAGTATCAGAGGGTGACTGAGCCATCAGGCCAGAAATATTCTTTGCCTTAAACAATAAGGACTTGAACAGGTGGGGTTTGAACAAGCCTATGAAAGTGGGCTGGTCAGGGGTAATACCTTCATCCTCCGACATTGCTCCTTCCATTGGATCCACTTCTGAAAGAGGCTCAGAGTAATGTACGGACCCCATATCAAAATCTTCCTCTTCCCCTAGGTGTACTAGGCCTGCTTCCTCTTTCTCCTCCTCCTCCCCTCTGGGGATTTCCCTCTGGGGGAGTACCTGACCATGGTGAGGTTCCAGTGTGGGGAGAGATCTGCCAGAGATGGATTCGACATCAGGAACCATCATTTGTAGGCCTGGCCTGGCCTGACCATCTGCTGGAGACCTTCCGCGATTCCTTGGTGGATAGCCAGCTGCATCCATTCTCTTATCTTGTCTGGGACCAGGTCTGCAGATGGTTCTTCTTGCCGTAGGCCAGCGGCTGTCGGGGTAAAGGTAGCCTCAGGTGTCCAGGTGGCTGGTGTAACAGCGGTTTGAAGACTCTGAGCGGGTGAGCTGCGCCTGGAAAGAGAAAACTGGTCTGGAGGAGGGGGGGTTGAGTTGAGGTAGATGGGGTGGGAAGATTAAGTACTAAGGGTACAGACCGTGAGTCCCTTGATCGTTTATCAAATTCCTTCTCTAGTGCTTTGTGGTGTCTTAAGGCATCTCTCTGAGAGGCTTTGGATGTTTCCTTGGCCTGCCTGCGCAAATGGTGTGTTTTTGATTTGGCCTTCAAAGAAGGTCCCCTGGGGTTGTCCTCTGCCATAACAGAAATCAGTGTAAGGTACGCTAATAACCAAATGAGGCAGTTGGCTCACCCAGGAGTTCAACCTACAACAAGGCCAGATGTCCTACAGTTGTTCCATGTCCCCCTTTTGGAATTTTTATATATATATATATATATATATATATATATATATATATATATATATATATATATATATATATATTCTCATTTTTAGTAGAGAAGAGAAATATGAATAATCAGGGTGTAACAGTACCAGAGTACTCTAGGAATTATTCCCAATTGAGGTAAAACACTTGAAAATTTAAGGAAAAAAATGATCAGCTTAGCCAATAAGCCAAATGAATGCTGAGGCCAAAAGAAAAGAAATGGGCCTCCTGCAGCTGCCTCCCAGCCAAAATGGATGGTACTAATGCTGCCCTTACTTTGCCTCTGAGCAGGCTGCGGGATAGCCAACAACTCTTAATAATAGGCAATAGGACTGGGAGCCACAATGCCTAAACGATTGATTCAGCTCTAAACAGGCCTGCCGGTCCTGCTATGAGCCTCTGAACCTCACCGCAGCAAAATAAATAGAGAAACAAAATGGCGGCCGGCCATGAGGCAGCGCTCAAAATGGCGGCTGTTAGCCAGCGCAAGAGCTCAGGGATGGAATTAGCCTCCTCAAAGGAAAAAACAACTCTGGAAAGCTGAATTGAGTGGCAGGAAGGAGAGATTGGCTCTCCCCCCAAGTCAGGCGTTCGTGGGGAGAAGAAACAATGAAGCGCAGCAAAACGCGCAATAAACGAGCCGCTGCTGTGCAAGTAGAAGCGGCTTTAAAGAAATGGTAGGGAGAAATGAGAGGCTTTGGAGGGGGCGCGAAGGTGCTGCTAATCCCCCGTTTCTACCCCCTAGAGGGGCGAAAAAATGCTCCTCTTATAAATGGAACTGGCCAGTTGCACAGGGCTAGAAATAAAATAGATCAAACCTGAATTTCAAATCCTGATTTTTTTATCCTGAGTCGGCCAAGGAGCTTTGAAAGAAACTTCCTGTCTCTTGCGAGGCTGAGCTAAAACTGGGGAACGCTACGAGGGAGTCACATGAATGGCGAGGAGCGTTCCTCAATTAAAGCTCAGCCTGTGAGTGCAGAGACTGGAGCACCTCCCACTCTGGATGCTCGAAGCAGCTCGATGGGGAATGCAGTACTGCAGGCTAATTCTGCCGACTGACAGGGGTTCAATCCTCACTGGCTCAAAGTTGACTCAGCCTTCCATCCTTCCAAGGTGGGTAAAATGAGGACCCAGATTGTTGGGGGTAATATCCTGACTCCGTAAACTGCTTAGAGAGGACTGTAAAGCACTGTGAAGCAGTATATATATCTAAGTGCTATTGCTTTTTCAGAAAGCAGATCATAAAGAATAGAAAATGGATTGATCAGTATTGTAAACAATTAAAGTGGATGTTAGGCATCCAGAAATTGTCCATTGTAATCAATAACTCCGAGACAGGCATAATCTCCAATTGATTTATTAGGAACAACACTGGTCATGTCTATGAATTTCCAAAACTGAAATTCATTCCCAGAGCATCTCACAAATTCCACCCTATCTCCTCCCACTTCATTAATCATGAGAACCAGTTACTTGCAGTTGAAATTTCTAATGCAACATACTAAATAACCTTGAATTATTCAACCCCTTCACCCCTTCATTCTTCACACAACATTCCTTTGGCAGCTGTGGAATCCCAGCTGACAGTGGGCACATAATAAGAAGTACAAAAAAAGTAAAAACTCCCCTTCTGAGGATCAAACTCACTATCTAAGATGTTTGAAAGCTCAGTATAAGGTCCTTTTAAAAGAAAAGTGCAGCACTGAAGGAATCCTGGCATAAATTCAATCAGTCAGCATAAAAGATACATCTCTTTTTTGGCATGTCACTAGAGGACTGGAAAAATCACTCCTTCCGCCCAACTAACCAAGTATCAACTCAAGCCTGGGAGGAATACTTTAGAGAATTGTATATGGATGAGGGTGAACTTTTCCGAGCTTGTGGGTTGGTTTTTTCTAGGAATAACAATAGCCCATAAACCCATAGCCACACTCTACCAGGAATTATCCAGAACCAAAGATAAAATACAGAAGGATGAAAGAAACAATGTAATGAAATCTAGTCTACAAAATCAGTTGTACAAAATCATTGCAACCAACTCTACGAGGGACAAACATTACGTTAATTAAAAACCAGAATCTAGGAATACTGGCTGGCAATCAAACACCATGATCCCAAATCTGTAATCTCTACCCACCCCAGTCCCCCAAACAACAGCCCATATATTACCAGGAAAGTCCACAAGGCAAAATCCAGGCATAAGAGAAATGGCAGTCCTCAGGGCAAAGACAAGGTGCAAGGCAAAACCAGTTTTGAAGGTAAAGCAAAGGGCAAAAGTAGTCCACAAGACTAGGGCAAGACAAATGGCAGTCCTCAAAGCAAAGGCGAAAAGCAGTCCTTGATGAAGCAAAGGCAAAAAGGCATGAATCAAAGCCAGGGAAAACAAACTATGAAATTAGCAAATCTTTACACTTAGTCGTTCAAATACAGAGAATCTTCCTGCATCTAGCAACACTATATGTCTGCTTATTTATTTCATTTAGAACAACCTGAGTTCAAGAATAGCTATTTTCAGATCTTCCAACTCTTGAAAACATTGGGAGAAGGAAAGAATTAGGGGCAGAATTCCCTGCCCATCCTGTCTTCTACCTACTTAGAAGTCCTCCATGCACTGGCTCTAATGCCCAAATATGACTTTTGCTGTTTTTCTACCACAATTGTCCTTTTGATTCAAATTTCAAATCTGATGAATATAGATTAGATTTTAGATTCATTTTGAACAAATACATGTGGGTTACCAAATGTCTATCAATATATTCTACCCACTTTCAAGTCCTCATTATGAGGACTCATTATGAGCTCATTATGAGTGCTTAGACTTCCTTGCACATTTGGATCCAACTAATTGGAAAGTTAGAATAAAGCTTACCTGTCCCTATATGTTGATAATTACTTGAGGCAAATAAGAAAGGAATGTGTTAACTACCAGTCAAGACAAATATATTTCTTTATTGTCATCTATAAACTATCACCTGAGTAGAACCTGTGTTTAGAGAGGGAATGGGTGTGAGACAACCCCCAGGGGTACAGTCATGGTTTCCTGAAAGATGACTCATCAACTTGATCTCATGCACATCTTAGACAATTTTAACTTACAATTTTTCTAATTAGCAAGAAGTTATGGTCTACCATGTCAAATGCCTTACTGAAATCTAAGTATACTATGTCCAGAGTATACTGGTTAAAGTAGCAAGGTGATTGGGATCTAAGGCAGCTGCAGAAATTGTAACCCAACCTGCTTTAGCCAGCATGTAAAATAAAGAGTTTAGTTCAGTTTAGTTTTTAAAATTTTAATCTATGTAGTTTTAATGTTTCAATATTTTAAATTATTTTAGGCCTTTTGGAAAGTATTTCATAAATTAGAAAAATTTATCTGCTTACGAGGTACATATTAAAAACAACATGAATATATACTAAAACAAGGAAAACTAGGGAAATTATTTATGTCGCTGGCACAATCCAAAAAAAGAGGTGTGGTATTATATATTAAAGAAACAATTTTGGCAGAACTAATCTACACAGATGATGATGGAAGGATTCTGGTGGTGGAAATAATGGATAACAGCGTTAAAACACTTTTAATTGCAATTTATGCCCCGAATGATAAACAAGAATTCTACAGAAAATTACATATGAAAATAATTGAATTGGACTATGTTAATATTTGTATGATGGAAGATTTTAATGGAATAATTAATGACCAGTTGGATTATAAAACAAAGAAAAGAACAAAGAAAGTTAGAAAGATACTACCAAAATCCTTCCTTCGAATAATAGAAGAATTTAACTTAAAAGATGTATGGAGAGAGAGAAATGTGGAAAGTAAGCAATATACTTTTTATTCAAACAGGCATACATCCTGGTCTAGAATAGATAGGAAATGGATGTCAGCAGAATTATTGACTAATGTACGACAGACTGAAATAGAAACAAGCGGTTGGGCAGATCATAATCCAGTGTCAGTTATTTGGAAAGGATACAAGAGGAGATCTAGATGGACTTTAAATAATATGATATTAAAAGAAAAAGACTTTAAACAGAAAATAAAGAACTTGTTTTCTTCTTCAAAGAAAATAGAAAAGAGGATACATCTTTACAGAATCTCTGGAACATGATGAAGGCCTACACAAGAGGCTTGATAATAGAATATATAAGGAAAAGAAACAGAAAACAGAAAAAGACTTTCAAAACATTGGAAGATAATTATAAAAGACTGGAAAACAAATTACAAAAGTCCCCACAAAAAAAGATATTAAAAATGAAATGGATGTAATTAAACATAAAATGGGACCAACGGAAAAAGAAGAATTAGCACAAAAAAATTAAAAATGCCAAACAGAATTACTTTGAAGATGCAAACAAACCAGGCACATAGCTAGCTTATAAACGGAGAAAGGAAAGAGAATCAAGAAGGATTAGTCAATTAATAAATAAAGGACAGATTTGCAATGGAAATGAGAAGAAAACAATTATACAAGACTACTATGGAAAACTGTACTTTCAAAAGAATATTCAAGAAGAAAAAATTAAGCAATATCTACAGAAAGCAAACCTACCTCAGATAACTAAAAATATTGAAACAATGTTAGAAGGAAATATAACAATGATGGAATTAACAGAAGCCTTTAAAAAACGGAATGTTGGGAAATCACCAGGTCCAGATGGTTTGCCAGTGGAATTTTACAAGACTTTTCAGGAAATATTGAATCTTCATCTTTTAAAAGTTATGAATGAAGTTATGTTGAAGAAAAGAATACCAAAAACATTGTCAGAAGCATACATTACACTTATACCGAAGGAAGGTACAGATCTGCATCAAGTTAAAAATTATAGACCTATATCTCTATTGAATTCAGACTATAAAATATTTGCTTCAATTTTGGCAGAAAACTAAAAAGATACTTAAATAATTTTATTCATACTGATCAAAATGGATTTCTGCCAAAGAGACAAATCAAAGACAATGTGAGAATTATTTTGGATACTCTGGAATATTATGAAGCAAATGGCCTTGATGTTTCTAGATGCACAAAAAGCCTTTGACAATGTGAGTTGGTGATTTATTTTACTGCAATTGATACAAATGGGCTTTGGTAAAAAAATTATCTATCCATTGAAACAATACACCATGAACAAACTGCAAAGCTGATGGTGAATGGAGAATTAACAAAATCCACAGATATAAGAAAAGGGACAAAGCAAGGCTGTCCATTGTCACCTCTGCTGTTTGTGTTGACATTGGAAGTATTAAGTTCTGTGCATGGGTGCAAGGATGGAGACAAGCCAGTGAAACAGTGAACTTCAAACTCTTTATTTACATGTGAAATAGCTCAGCTCGATGGCCACGATGGGTCCCTTTATGTAGGCAACTCTTAACTTATTTAACCAATGAAAACACAGGGAGCACTAGCTCCATTAACCAATGGAGAGGCTCGTTAATAGCCAATCAGATTCTCCTGAACGGACCAATCCGATGTCGCTATCATCGGCCAATCAGAAGTGCAGGGCCAGAACCCTGCACTTTGCTTCAAGCTCTCAATTATCTTTATTAAGTATTTATTGATTCACAACACCCCTTCCCCCGGGTTCCATTTAAGGGGTGCGGTCACGTAGTCCTTGAGGTAGGCAGGTTGTTTCGATTGTCTATTAGATTTTCGTTGTCCTCCCGGTATTTGGCTACAGTCTTGTTGGGGTAGGACGTTATCTGGTGAAGAGGGTGCCTCCCATTCTGCATTCCAATTTGCGTCATCGCTACTGCTCTCGGCATCTCTTTGAGGTGAGGCCACCCCCATTCCGGATCCATCACGCGCTGCCTCTGAGTGGTCATTACTACTGCTTAAACTTTCTGCCATTTCAAATTCAGCTTCCTCGCTATCTCCTCACCCCTCGGTTTGGAAATCAGGGGGCTTGGAGATCCCCGACTGTAGTCTTGAACACAGCTGATCAATATGGCGCTTCCAAATTCTATCGTCGTGACATTTCACGCGGTACGATCTTGGGCCGGTTACTTGTACTATTATTGCCTCGACCCACAACGGATCGCCCGAAAAGTTCCTAGCGAAAACCAAATCGCCTACCTGGAAATTGCGACATTTCCCGCTGGAACCGTGTGGTTTTTCAGGTTCATATGATGGATGTAGACGGTCAAGGTGGGAGCGGAGCTTCCGTCCCATTAATAACTCGGTGGGAGTTTTATTGGTGACGCTTTGCAGAGTGATATGCTGCAAAAGGAGGATCCAGTTGATCTTGTCTTCTATATCGCCATAGTCCATTTTATGCAAGGTTTCCTTAACGAATTGTACCATGCGCTCAGCCCTTCCATTGGCCGTAGGATGCGGCGGTGAAGTTAGCGCATGTCGAATACCGCGGTCCACCAGGTACTGTTCGAAGGACAGTGCGGTAAACTGAGGCCCGTTGTCGGATACCAGAACGTCTGGCAATCCGTGTGTCGCAAAGAGTCTGTCTAGTTTCCTGATGACTGCTTCATTGTATTTCTCATTTCATGGATTTCAAGCCAGTTCGAGTAGGCATCCACCGTTAGTAAGAATGTGTGTCCCTTGGTAGGACCCGCAAAGTCCAGATGAATGCGGGACCATGGTCCCCTCGGTGTTTCCCATTCGGTTGGGGTTGCTTTCGGCGGGGCGTTGCTTATTTCCTGGCATTTGTGACAGGCTTTTACCCATGTCTCTATTTTCTTGTCAATACCCGGCCACCACGTGTAGCTTCGTGCAAGGGCTTTCATCCGCACGATGCCGGGGTGGCCATTGTGCAAGGTCCTTAGTATTGCTGTTCGTAACCTCTCTGGGACGACAACTCTATCACCCCAGATAATGCAGCCCTTTTGAGAAAATAGCTCCGTTTGCCGATTTTTGAATGGGGTGTAGTCGTCAGGTATTTGGTCCAACAGCCATCCCCGCTCGACCCAACTGAGGACTCGTGCTAAAATGGGGTCGCGTTTCGTTTCCATTGCGATATCTCGGGCCGTTAATGGCGGTGTTCGAAGTGTCTCGATCTGTAGTGTTGTGACCGTCGGAGTGGGGTCATCAATGGTCTCTGGAAGAGGTGCATGGCTCAATGCGTCGGCGTGGGGAATGGCCTTCCCCGGGCGATGTTGCAACTTGTAATTGTATGCCGCCAAGAATTCTGACCAACGGGTCATTCTGGGAGATAATATATATGGTGTTGGCCTATCTCCCGCGATTATTCCCAGCAAAGGTTTGTGGTCAGTCACTATGGTAAAGGCTCGGCCATACACATATTCATGAAATCTCTTAACCGCGGATACTATAGCAAGGGCCTCCTTATCAATTTGACTGTAGTTGCGTTCTGTTTTTGATAACGTCTTTGAGAAACAGGCAACAGGGGCTTTATTACCGTTTGGCAAAACGTGGCTTAAAATGGCGCCCACACCGAATGGGGATGCATCACATGTGATCGTTAAAGGCAAAGTCTCGTTATACTGCATCAGAACAGCATCAGAAGTCAATAAATTTTTATATGTTGAAATGCCTGTTCTTCTCTGTGTCCCCATACCCAAGTTGCTTTTTTGTCCAATAAACGATGGAGGGGCTCAGCTACAGTTGCTTTGTGAGTCAGGAAAACGTTATAAAAATTGATAAGGCCCAGAAAAGCCTGGAGGTCGGCCTTCTGGGGTTTTGGGCCGTTTTTGATTGCCCTGAGTTTGTTATCGGTGGGGTGGATGCCTTGACTATCAATTAAATATCCCAAAAATTCTACACGATCCGTACATAAATAACACTTGTTCTTTTTAACTTTGAGACCGGAGTCTTTAAATCTCTGGAGAACCAACCTTAGGCATTCCTTTAGTATTTTCTGAGTTGGGGCTGAAATTAACACATCATCAAAATATGGGACAACACCTTTTATCCCTTGTAATAGCCTTTCCATAAAGCTTTGAAAGATTCCCGGGGCTACGCTCACTCCGAACTGGAGTCGGTTACATTTAAACGCACCTCTGTGCAAAACAATTGTTTGGGCCTCTGCCATTTTTTTATCAACAGGCAGTTGTTGGTATGCCTGGGCTAAGTCTAGTTTAGCGAAGACTTTTCCGCCCCCCAGGGAATGGAGGAGGTGTTGCACCAGCGGTACCGGGTAAGCATTTTGTTGAAGGGTGTGGTTCAGGGTGGCTCGGTAGTCTCCACAAATTCTTATCGATCCATCCGGCTTGATGGGTGTTACGATTGGGGTTTCCCAGGGAGAGTGATCGGTTGGTTCTAACATACCCTGAGCTATTAATTTATCAAGCTGCTCATCAATCTTTGGTTTAAGGGCAAATAGAACTCAATGAGGCTTAAGGCAGATGAGAGCTATTTCGGGATTGAGGTTAAAGGATATCAGGGTCCCCTTGTACTCGCCTAATTTTTCTGCGAAGATGTCCTGGAATTCGTGGATGAGGTCTTCTTCCCAATCGCTGCTGCAGGTTTGGTGAATGCCGGCTACTTCAATTCCAAGTGGAGCAAACCATTGGAGGCCTAACAAACTAAGCCGATCCTTGTCGATTACAGTCAGGGGTAGAAATGCTGTACAGTTTTTAAACGATACCCGTACTTGGCTGGATCCAATGACCGGGATTCGATTCCCTTGATAGTCCTTGAGTATGAGCCTTTGGAATCGGAGGTCTTGTCTACGGATAGTGGGGATGAGCTGCTTGAGGGTCTTCCAGGAAACCATCGAGAGGGACGATCCTGAATCAACTTCCATCAGGCAGGGCTTGTTTTCAATGGCCACTTTCACTCGGATCTTTTTGGCGTCCAGAGATGAGTCGTGACCAATCGTGATCGTTTGGTGAGCCTCTTCTCGCTTTGTTGGGTGGTTTAGGGTTCTGTTTCTGTAGGAGTGGTTGTTCCATTGGTGGTTCACAGGTTCTCGCTTCACGGGACGACTTCCCGTCGGTTGGCGATAGTTAGCCCCCCTTGAGGGCTGGCTGGGTCCTGGCTTGCTTCTACAGACCTGACCTATATGGCCTCTTTTCCCGCACACATGGCAGAGCGCGTCGAGGAATTTGCATTCTGACCAGGGGTGGCTTGCTCCACACCCGGCGCATTGGTACTGCGATTTCTGGCGTTGGTCCCGTTCGGACCAAAGTCGATGGACCTCTTCCTCGTCGCTTTCTGATGACGATTCGAGGTCCTCATGGTGGGCTGTGTCTAGCTGTCCCTCTGACTGAGGTTAAATGTTGCAGGCTCGTTAGCGAACCGGTGCGTGGGTGCGGCGCATTTGGGCAGCCGACTTCCTGGTTGCTTCTGCTGCAGTAGCTTCAGCTATGGCATCTTTGAGGCTAATGTCGCCCTTCGCCATTAATTTACTCTGCGTGCCTGGTGCATCTAATCCCAGAACAATTCGGTCTCTTAGGGCTTCTTCTAAGTCGGTAAACTCGCATAGGCCTCCCAGATTCCGGAGATCCGCGATGAAATCAGCAACGCTTTCACCCTTCCGCTGACTTCTCTGATAGAATTCATGCCTTCTCACGAGCGTTGGCACGGTTGGTGTGTAGTGAGCCCTCAGCAATGGTTCGAGGACGTCCCAGTCCATAGATTTTACTTCTGCCGGTTTTGCTAGTGCCTTGGCCATCTTGAATACAGTTGGCCCGCAATGAGTTAGGAATACCGTTTGTTTCTTTCCGGTAGTGGCATCCTTCAAATCGTTGGTTTCCAAAAACATCTGGAAGCGATCCATATATGAGTCCCAGTCTTCTTGTGCCGGGTCGAATGGAGCGGGTGGTATGACGCTGCCGACATGGTTCCGCCGTTGGTGCGTTCAGCCACGTGCTCGGTTATGGTTCTTCATTGTTCAGTAAGCTCTGATGTCTCCACATCCCACCTTCGTTGCCAGTATTAAGTTCTGTGCATGGGTGCAAGGATGGAGACGAGCCAGTGAAACAGTGAACTTCAAACTCTTTATTTACATGTGAAACACCTCAGCTCAATGGCCACGATGGGTCCCTTTATATAGGCAACTCTTAACTTATTTAACCAATGAAAACACAGGGAGCGCTAGCTCCATTAACCAATGGGAGAGGCTCGTTAATAGCCAATCAGATTCTCCTGAACGGACCAATCCGATGTCGCTATCATCGGCCAATCAGAAGTGCAGGGCCAGAACCCTGCACTTTGCTTCAAGCTCTTAAAGATCTTTATTAAGTATTTATTGATTCACAACAGGAAGTGTTGAAGCTATATTAGAGAAGAAAGAGAAATAAAAGGAATGAAAATTAAAAAGGAGGAATATAAATTGCAAGTCCCAAATTAATAGAAAAAATAGAAGAATATGGAAAAGTAGCAGGTTTGAGAATAAATAAAGACAAAACAAAGATATTAACAAAGAATATGTTAGCAAGACAAAAGAAAGAGTTGGAAGAAAATTTAAAAATACAGGTCACGAACAAGGTTAAATATTTAGGGATACATATTACACCAAGATGTAGTACACTGAAGGAAGATAACTATGTTAAACTCAAACAACAGATTGCAACAGGTTTGATAAAATGGGAAAAACTGCAACTATCATTGATTGGGAGAATATCTACAATTAAGCTGAATGATAATATAATAAAATAATAAGCCTAGAGTTTTATATTTATTCCAGACAATTCCTATTCGACTAGGGAAAGAGTTTTTTGAAGATTTAAATAGAATTGTGTTGAAATATATTTGGCAGGGTAAAAAAGCAAGAATAAAATTAAAAATTGTTACAAGATGCAAGAATAAGAGGAGGGTTTGCCTTGCCCAATTGGGAGCTATATTACCAACCGTCAAGTTTGATGTGGGTAAAGGAATGGATAACACTAAGGAACAGTAGATTATTGACTTTAAAAGGCTATGACTTGCTGTTGGGATGGCATGCCTTTCTAAAACTAAAACACGGGTATTTGAGAAGACATATTCGAGAGGCATTGTTTTTGAACTGGGAGAAGATAAAAAGACAATATTACTTAAAAATTCCAACATGGATATCAACTATTGAAGCTTTTTTTTATCCAATAATATATAAAAAGGAACAAATAGTTAGATATGGTGAAATATTGAATGAAAAGGGTGAACTTAAATCTATGCAAGCATTGGAAGAACAAGGTGTAAAAATGAATTGGTTTTCATATTTGCAAATACAATCTAGGTTTGATAAAAACTCTAAAGCAGAAGGTATTTATGATAAGTTGACTGATTGAGATAAAATTTTGATGGGTACTGATGAAAAGGTAATTAAAAAACTTTATAAACATCTATTAGAATTTAAATTGGAGAAGGAACAAGTTAAAGAAACGATGATTGCTTGGGGTGAAAATTTTGGATACGGGATTGATTTAGAAAAATGGCAAAAAATGTTGTCTCAAAATTATAAATGACAATGTCAACTGCGTATAAAGAAAATTTGTATAAGATGTTTTACAGGTGGCACCTACCCCCGACGAGGCTTATGAGAATGAATATATCGGATAAATGCTGGAAATGTCATCAGATACCTGGTTCATATTACCATATGTGGTGGACATGTTCGGATGCGAAGAAATATTGGACTAAAATCCACACATGGTTGGAAAAAATGATAAAACAACATATAGACTTTAAACCAGAGATCTTTTATTGGGAGTTATACTGGACATATACAACAAAGAATTGAAATATTTGATTGTAAATGTTTTAACAGCGGCTAGAATTGTATTTGTGAAGAACTGGAAAAATGACAAAATACCTATGCAGGAGGAAGTTATTAAAAAAATATGGACTGTGCTGAAATTAGTAAACTGACATTTGAAATTAGAGAATAAGAAGACAAGCAATTTTATATGATATGGGATTTGTTTTATCAATGGTTGGATAAAAAGACAGAACAGATAATTTTGTTATAGAAGTTTAATAGACTGATACAAAATATAATGTAGACATATATAACCATTGGATGACAGCATAATATAATATTGATGGAATAAATAGCAGGCTAATTAACAATTGATAAATAGATAAGCATATGTTAGTTTGACAATGTGAAGTTGATATAAATTGTGAACAATGATTATGAAAGGATCGCACAAAAGATTCTAAACCAACTGACACACTGTATGTACAAAATGGAAGATGGTTTTATGTTTTTTTAATGTATTGTCTGTGTATGTTTGTCTTAAAATAAAAATATATATAATTAAAAAAGAGAAGGCATACTAGTCCAAAACAAAAAGGAAAGGAAAGGATTATCCAAAAGAACTTAACAGTACAGGTCTTAATTAACCATCCAGTAGGACAACTAGACAAGGAGAAGAAAAGCCAGAGTTCCCACCCACCTGAAGAAGTGTCAATCTTAGAGCAAAAGCAGAAGAACACTGGCCACCAAGACAAAGAGGAGCAACAACAACAAGACTTGCAATTCACGAGGAGAAACACCAAAGTTCACAATAACTGTGTCTATACAGGAAGTATAGTTAATGTCGACCAAGTTCCAACATCAAGTTGACATCCAACATTCTTACCATCTAGCCAACCAATCAAGCCAGATGACCTTGCCTCTGGGAATCCCATACAGATGGTGACCTGGAATGTGGCTGGCTGGAAAGGAATGGTTGATAGTGGACTAATGAATTTTCTTTCTAGATTCGATGTAATAGTCATTTTAACCCTTAACTGAAGTAGATGAACCAGTAACCTGCCAGGCTTTCAGGGATGGGTCTCCCCAGCCCAAAAAATAAAAAACAAAAGGAGACCCTCTGGTGGGTTATGCATTCTTATAAAGCAAGAATTGCAATGGCAGGGGGAAAAATTGTATAATGAAGATAAGTATTCATACTTCCTAGCTGTCAAATTTGGATACAAAGAGTTTGAGTTAATATTGGTAAATGTGTGTATATCCCCCCAAACACATCCCAGTATTACAACTCCGAATACTGGATACATTTGGAAGTTATCCTAGATGATATATCAGTATCGTATCCCCAGTTCATAGTGGTATTACTAGGAGATTTTAACACTAGGTTAGGTCCCTCTTTGTATGAAGTCACCTAGAAAAAGGAAATCCCCGGGGAGTTTTTCAATCACCATCCTCAGTGGCTCTTGAGAGACTGCAAAAGTAATGCTGCTAACCTGCACCTAGTCTCCTTGATTTTTAAAGGTAATCTCCAAATCCTGGGAGGTAAGGATACGAATTATATGTATCCTTACACATACCACTCAGCCTACTCAAGCACTGTGCTGGTTCTGTTTTGTGTGTCTAGAGTCAAAGTCAATCTCTTCTCATGGGTTACACTACACATAGTGATCATCAGCCTGTAAGCGTGATATTACAAGGCCACTCAGATTTAAGACCATATAACATGACTGAAGATGGCTCACCAAAAAGGTAGAGGTGACCTAAAGTTGATACTAAGGCAAAAATCAGACTGCCTTAAAGCAAAGAATGCTACCAACTGGGCCAGAACAATCCAGTCATCTACTTCTGCCCGGTTGTCAGCCTTCGACACATTCTCCAATTTCTGTAATATTTTGAAGAAACATCTAACAACAATACCTGCTACAAAAAGAGCCCGAGTGGGTAGACTCTGTTGGTTTGATCCTGAATGCCAACGGCTGAAAAAGAAATTGAAGGCAGCCAAGAGGCTTACTCAGAGGAATCCTACAGCTCATATACAAGCTGAGATGTTGCACACAAGAAGCGAATATTAAAAAATTACAAAATTAAAGAAAAAACGTTTTGCCATTTCAATCTGGTCAGAACTTGAGTTGGTTGCATTTGATATACCAAACTCTGCTGAGATTGGGAGAATTATTAGCAGCATTTGTTTGCTTCCACAGAACCTGCAGAGAAACTGTCTTTAAGCAGTGATTCAGTAAACCCTAGAACCCCTTGGCCACCAGTCTCGGAAAAGGAGATACAATCCATTATTAAAGAGCAATAAAGCCTCAGGTGAGGATTTCTTACCAGCAGAATTATTTAAGAAATTTCCTGATTGGTGGGATCCAGTACTGGCAGGTCTTTTTACACATATAAATAACACCTGCCATATACCAGATGGATGGAAAATGGCAATAGCTGTTCCCATATATAAAAAAGGAAATAAAAAGGATCCTAGTAACTACAGGCACATCAGTCTGATTGATATTGTAGCAAAAATATGTGCTAAGTTCCTTTTAAATAGAAGTGAAATCTGGGTAGAGGAAAACCATGTCCTTGCAGAATGAGCAGATTTTAGACAAAGCCGATCTACTATTGACAACTGCTTTGTCTTGAACCATGTAATTGTCAAATATACCTATAAAGAGGAGACCCCTGTTTGCTGCTTTTATAGTTCTCACAGCAGCATTTGATATGTTAAACAGAGAAGTACTATGGAGAAAACTGGCATCTCTTAAAATAGAACCTAGACTGCTGACTTTGATTAAAGCCCTTTACACAAGTACCTGTTTGAGGGTGCAGTATGGGGTTAATGGGGCCCTGACTAATAAGATTCACACAAATAAAGGGGTACGGCAAGGGTGTATCTTGGCCTCATTATTATTTAGTTTATATATCAATGACTTGCCAGGGTTAAAGAGGGATCCCATGGTACATATGCTGATGATCCTAAATACATACTCTATGCTGAAGATATGATTTTATTATCACAAGTAGGAATATGTAGGCTATTAAAAAGATTCAGCTCTTATTGCCAGGTTAACTCCCTAACTATTAGTAAATCTAAATAAAAAATCATGGTGTTTGGAAAACATCATCAGAAATATAGATGGCATTTAGATGGTAATCCAATTGAACAGGTTAACACTTTTGTATATTTAGGCGCAACCTTTTCCAAGACTGGATCTTGGGCTTGTCATCATTAATGGAGTACACTTAGAGCAAAAGCTTGTTTGAATTTACTGCTTAAACTAAAGAATCAGTTACCCAAGGTTCCTAGCCCTATTAATTAAGGTATACAAAGCTACTCCTATGCTCTTGTATGGAGCAGAAGTTTGGGGCAGGGGTGGGATACGAAAGGGTTAATTACCAGTTCGGGATTTACGAGCTATAAATCATCATTTGCACGTCGCCTGCCGAGAAGCAGCCTTTGAAACAGCCCTCTTTTCTTGTTTTTTAACTGCAGCTGTGGCTTGTTTAGCAGCTGAAGTTGAAAAATCAGGAACTAAAGATCAGGTAAGAGTTCAGGTGGGCGGGTGGGCAAAAACATCAGCAGACATAGAACCGGTTCTATGTCTGCTGCTCTTCAGAGCTACCGGTTCTATAGAGGTGGACAGAACCAGTAGAAACCCCCCCCTGGTTTGGGGTCTATACTCAACCACAATACTAGAACAAACACAGTCCCAGCCTTTGAGATGTATTTTGGGTGTAGATCCAAGAACATCTGCTGCAGCAGTGAGAGCTGAATTGGGAATTCATACAATTCATGCATTATCCAAAATTAGAGCATATAACTACTAGCGCAAAGTTCATGAAATGGAGACTGACAGACTCCCAGGTTATGTGTACTAGGGCAAATAAAATCACAATCACAAATCTCCTGGATCATTATACTAACAACTTTTGTAAGAAGCTGTGGCCTCCTGTCTCTTCTGTAACAGGAAAACGGATTTTAAAAAGAACCGCACAAAGAATCAAGGATATAGAAACACAAAATGATATAGCTATCCTTAGTAAGATGGATAATTTGAAATGGCTGAGCAAATACAAACGTACTTTTTAAATAGACAGGTATTTAAAGCTACAACTGCTAAAAGATCTTAGGGAGATATTTATGTGAGCAAGATTCAAACAGCTTGACACAATGGTCAGATATGGGTGATTCCATTCTATACCCTTCCATTCTATACCCTCTCTGCATTTGCAGAGTGGCAGATGTAGAAGATTGCCTGTATAGGAGGGTGAAAGACAGGTACCTCGGTCTATATACAAAATGAATGACCCATATCAAAACAACTTACACAGCATAGTACCTAAGCAAAATGGTTCAGTTGAGATCTGTATCTGTGGGACTGATTGGGATAAATTGCAGGGGTGACACCGAAATGTAATTTTATCATATTTTATCTGTATCTTAAATTATTGAATTTTATTCCAATTTCATTTTAGATGGTATTTTATTTCAATTTCATTTTAAATCTCATTTAATTTCAATTTCACTTAAAATCGTATTTCATCCAATTCCATTTTAAATTACTTTCATCAAACTTTAGTAATAATTTGTTTTTGGAATTCTGCACTTGGAAACAAACAAAGAATCTGTTAGATTTTCCACTTGCTGCAGAGTTTGTCTCCCAGTTGATATCAAGGTAAATTAAAGTCTCCCATTACTACTGTGGTATGTTTCTTATGTACATTTGTTAACTGATTAGCAAAAAGTTCACCTATTTCTTCTACTTGCTTGGGTGGCCTGTAACATATGCCTAGAACAAAGTCATTCTTTTTTCCTTTTACAGTATATTGATCCATATGCATTCTAAGGTTTTCATCCTTGATTTTGTGCATTTCTATAGAGATGTAGTGATCTTTTGTATGCAACTCGACCTCTTTTGTTAGGTCTAGGGTTTTTTTTAATAGTTTGTATCCTTCCCTCACAACATTCCAGTCATGTGTTTCACCAAGTTTCAGTAATGGCTGCTATATCATATCTGCCTTCATGTATTAGTACTTCAAGTTTATCTTGTTTGTTCTCTAAACTTTGAGCATTAGTGTATACATTAGGCATTTGAGTATTTTATGGATCTTGGATATGTTTCTTGTATCTCCTACATTGTAACTGGGTTTTCCATCCTTCCCATCACTCTCTATCTCATTATATTTTTCTTTTTTTCTTTCTTCTTTCTGTTTGTTCCCCACCTACCTGCTTACCTACCTACCTAGTTTGTTGATATTATTTCCACTCTTGGGTTTGGCTTTTTTGCTTATGCTGTCAATGTAGATTATAAACAATAATGGTGATAGTACACATCTCTGTTTTACTCTGGATATTACTGTGAAGGTTTATTTTGTTTGTTCTGACTATACTTCTGCAATCACTATATAAGCTTATGCTTATATGATGTTCACTTACTCCATATTGGATCAATATTTGCCATACCACTGTTTGTCAAAACAAAGCATCTGTGCAGCTTCTATTTCTTCTGCTACTTATGGTTCTGTAACTGATCGCATTTCTGTTATCTTGGCATACATTTTCCCTATATGGCTTTGTTTATTCACAGTAGCATTATTATCCCTTGTTGCCTATCAATAGGTTCAATTAGTTGTATCCAAGATTCTATGTAGCCATCTGATGCTGTTTTCCCCAGCTGCTAGAATTATTTCTGTTTGTAGCCCATCTAACCCTGTTGCTTTGTATTTGGGTGACTTCCTCAAGCAGTATTTCCGGTTTTAGCACTGTTGTCTTGCCATCTAGTATTGCTTCTTCATGATACTTTTCTGGAGGGGGGTTGAGGAGCTCCTTCTCCACCTTTCTATTACTTCTGATGATTGTATTAATGGCCTTCCCTTCTTGTCATGTGTGGTTATAATTCTCCTCTCTTTCCTGTTGACTAATTTCAAAAACATTCTATTTTGACTAGTGGGATACAATCAAGATCAAGCAAGTTACTAATACCACTCTATAAATTCTTAGTAAGACCACACCTAGAGTACTGCATCCAGTTTTGGTCACCACACTATAAAAAAGATGTTGAGACTCTAGAAAAAGTACAGAGAAGAAACCAGGATAATTAGGGGGCTGGAGACAAAAACATATGAAGAATGGTTACAGGAACTGGGCTTGGCTAGTCTAGTGAACACAAGGACCAATGGAGACATGATAGCAGTCTTCCAATATTTGAGGGGCTGCCACAGGGAGGAAGGGGTCAAGCTATTTTCTAAAGCACCTCTAAGCCAGACAAGGAATAATGGATGGAAACTGAACAAGGAGAGATTCAACCTGGAAATAAGGAGAAACTTTCTGACAGTGAGAACAATCAACCAATGGAACAGCTTGCCCTCGGAAGTTGTGGGAGTGCCATCACTTGAGACTTTCAATAAGAGATTGGACTCCCATCTGTCAGAAATAGTGGAGGATCTCCTGTGCTTGGGCAGGGGGTTGGATTAGATGACCTACAAGGTCCCTTCCAACTCTGATTATCTGATTGTGTTATCTGACTACTTTTGACTAGTTTGAAAAACATTCTACAGGCTGATTGTTAGGAATGATAGTCACCTAACAGTTGGGTTGGCAATATATACACCAGGATAGTCATTTAATACTGTTGTATCTTTAAGAGAATGATGTAATTGTGATTGGCTGAGGTTCCTCCAACAGCTATAAGATGGAGCCAGAAACCTGGTTTGCTCTCCTCTTGCATTTCCCTTTTGCCTTTTGCCTGATCGTTGTTCTGCTTGGATTGCTGTGAGTCTTGCAACTGTTAGCAAGCTCTATTTACTGAACTTTCTTTTTGATACTGGACTTCATTTTTGGATTATCCCTGGACTGATTGTATTGAATACTATCTGCTTTAACCGTGTATGATTTGGACTGTTTGTTGGATTTTGTTTACCTGTTTACTGGAAGTAAAACCTACATTTTACTATTCAGTGTATCTGTGTGTTGGTTGTGTGTTATTCAACACCACTCTCACTACGTTTCCCTGAGTGCACTCATTTTCCTAATGGAGAATACCTCAACACTGATCTTTCATTATCTGCTAATGATTTTCTGAAGTACTCCCAGGATTTTTGTGTTGCTTTCTTGATTAGCCTGTTGGTATCTGCATTGTAATCTGTAGCTCATAAAATCTTCTTTCCCTGATTTTATCCAATGATTGTGTAACTTTTTTTCAACTTTACTGATTCTTAAATCTCTTCATACCACCATGCAATGTGTTTGGTCCCATTCTGTCCCCCAACCCCTTTTTCTTTTTCTGCATAGTTCTTTTGCAGTATCAAGTAGGATAGTTCTATATGCCTTCTATTCATCCTCCACGTTTTCCATCTGTTAACTAAATGTCATTAACTTATGGTGTAATTGTTTTACTAATTCTTCTTTTTTAAGTTTTGCTATCTTAAATTAATCCCATTTATTTTATCTTTTTCTGTTAATATTAGACTCATCGTGTCTTACTGTTCTTCAATCTTATGATTGGTGTGTTCTGAATCTTATTTTGATTCTTGTTAATATGGAATCAATCTGACTTTAGTGGCAATTTATACTATATATAACATTGGCCACTCTAATCACCACAAGATAATTCTGAATAAAAGTATATGTGTTTTATTGGACTTGCAGTTTATCTTCCTCTAGTAATGTTCTTAGTGTTTTCATGCACTGTTTCATTTACTGGAGCCTTTCCAGGATCCAAATACAAACAAGGTCCAAACAAGTCCAAACTGATCCAAGGTACTTGTCACCTGCTTATTCCAAGCAGCAGTTAAGACCTTGGTCAAGACCTTCAACAGAATTTCAGGAATAATCCCAAATTTTCTTTAATACTGCCAGGTTTACTTGAAGTGGACCAATCTCTTGGATCCTTCCTCCCTGAAATGAGAAGTGGCATAGGTAATTGCAAGGCTAATGGCATGATCTGTCCATGACAAGGGATTGGTAACAATCTTGAATTCCAGATCATTTCCCCACTGTTCCAAAACAAAAATCAAATCTAGAGTGAAACCCTCCCAGTGAGTCAGACAGATTCATAACTTGGATATTAGTCTATGTTTGCTCTGGTGACTGGGAACACCTGAATTGCCTTTAATCTTGTGCCCAAAGAAAGTAGATTGAAGTTTGTCAGAGCCTTAAATCTGGGGAATTCCACCATCAAATCAGCATAGCACTGAGAAGCTCAGGCAGGAAAGCTGTTATGTAGCAGAGGTTGGATGCTACTATACAATTTTAACAGATTCTCCTTACAAATTATATTATCAGATTCATAATACTTTGCAAGTTTTTTATCTGGGGATTTCATTTTCGAAATAGCAATCCTTTGAAAAAAAAAATTTTACTTCTATGCAAAGAAGTTGCTTTTCTCTGAATTAGTTCTTGCTATCTTGTTCTTTAATATCTAAAGTTGAAACAAGTAACCTTGATTTTAGTGTTTAATTACTTCTTAACTGTACATTAAACTATGTAGAACCCTATTTGCCTTGTTGTGATATATTAATGGTGGTCCATTGAATTTTGGGGCATTATGTGAGATGTCTTCTCCAGCATTTCCAGGAACAACATTCTACAAGTTGGGGACTAGAATATTTTGTGAAGCAGCAATGTTCTCCATAAATGTTCTGTCCAACTTCACATATTGTGCACTCATATAAAAAGTAATCATTAGTTATTGTTAAGCCTGTTGTATAGAAGAAAAGGAAAAAATGTTATAGATTATGCATTCAACTATTTGCTTAAGCTGTAGATATTTTGTATTTGGGGTATATCAAGGGTTTCATGCTGCTTCAGAAACAAAATTTCCATTAAATAATACTGGGATTTCATTTCATTTCATTTTATTTTTATTTCATTTTATTTAGAAAAGTTATAAAGCCACCTACTCATTCACACCAACTCTAGGCAGCATACAAACAATAAAAATACAGTAAAGAAAAAAAATTAAAAATGTAAAAGACAATAAAAAATATTCTTATGATAGCAGGTGTCAGGACTGCCATTCTGCTATGCGCATGCACAGAGCTGCCAAAAGAAAAGAACAATTACGAACTAAGGGTTGATGTGGGAGTAAAGCCACAGATGGACGGTGAATGGCCCCTCCCATAGGGATTAAAAGAGGAGCAAAAGGGGAGAGAGCTTTTGCAGGAAACAATTTGTTCATTGCAGCAGACCTGTCTGTGCATTTCAGAGACTCTGTGCTGAGTCCTTCCTTGTCAGCACTGCATTTGAAAATATTTGTTTGGTAACTCTCCAAGCTAAATAAGGTCTGTGCTCCTAATTACACCCTTGAAAGACTGTTTGCCAGGCCTCCGGCTGAATGTGAATGCAAGAAATTCACCTTCATTTAATAAAAGGGGTTTTGCCAGGACAAAGAGTCTGTTTAGTGCTTTTGAGGGAAGCCCAGGTCAGAGCAGTCTGTTTCCTGCCTAAAAACAAACTTTTATTAAGATGGAGCAGCTTCGTGAGGAGAACGCTCAGTTTAATCAACATGTGGCTCTGCTGGCAGCCCAAGTAGCTCAGCTCCAAGTTCACACTGCTCCAGCTCCCTGGAAGAAATGCCCAGTGGCTGTGCCTGATAAATTTGATGGCAACCAAGCCTTGTTTCCAGCTTTCTTGGGACAATGCCAGCTATTTATCAGCTTGAGAGCTGTTAACTGCCAGACTGCACTGGTCCCATCTCTGCCTCTGATGTAGAGCCCTGGTCCGAGCCTTTCTCAGCCTCCAGGACTGGCCTATGTTCCTCCCTAACCTCCTCGCTGTCCGACTCTGCTACCAGCTCTGCTAGCCGCCGCCAGTCCACAACACTAGCGGAGCACAGGGCCTCCCACTCCCATCCCTCGAAGCTTCTCCAGAAGAATACCATGGTTAATGGTATCAAAAGCCACTGAGAGGTCAAGTAAAAATGGACACACTACCCCATCCCGCTCCCGCCAAAGATAATCCAAAAGCAGAACCAATGCCATCTCTGTCCAGGCCTGAGTCCTGACTAATGATCTGTTTCATCCAAAAACCTCTGGAGCTGTCACGCAACCACCTGTTCAACAATCTTCCCCAAAAAGTGAAGAATGGAGAAAGATCAGAAATAATCCAACAGGGTGGAATCCAGTGATGGCTTCTTAAGAAGAGGGTGGACCACAGCCTCCTTAAAATGCTGTGCCACTCCTGTAGTACTACCCATTCCTGTAGTATTAATCGCTACTAGAGTCCACCCACCTGTCACTTTCTGGGAAGCTTTCACAAGCCAGGAGGGACATTGGTCTAAAACACAGGTGCTCGCATGCGTACTCCCTAGGATCCTGTCTACTTCCTTAGGAGCAATAGAGTCAAACCATTCCCAGATAACAGGGCAAGAACCTGCCCCAGGGGCTTCCACTAGACTAGCAACCATGCCAGTATTTAACTAGGAATGACGTTGATCGATTTTGTTTTGTAAAAAATCCGCAAATTTCTCAGCATGCCACTTCAGGTAGACCTCAGTCTCCTTCTTCTCCAGAAAGTGGCGGCTCACCTTAAACAAGGTCACTGAGCAATTATTTACAGACGCAATTAGTGTGGAGAAATATTAGCACTTCACTGCATGAATCACCACAATGTAAACCTTAATAGCAGCTCTTGTGTTCCTCTAGACATCTCTTCATCCGTTTCATCTCTTTGTTTCTCTGTATACCATGGAGGGCAGAGAGGTCTATGGGTGAGGAGATGTCACATGGGTGCAATCTTATCCAGAGCCTCAGTCACCTTCCTATTCCAAACAGTGACTAAAAGCTTGGCTGGACTGAGCAGCAGATCTGCAGTTATAACCTCCAGTTCCTTCTGAAACTCATCAGGGTACATTAGTCGACAGGAGTGGACCAATCAGATAGGTCGTGCCTGCCCACAGGGGGTACAGCTCTCAAGAAACTCATTGTCACCAGACTGTGATCCAACTATGACAGAGGGACCAAACACAAGTCCACCAATTCCAGGTCATATAGGCACTGCACCTGGATGAACTGGGACAGGCCCAGAGGACACATGGTTTCCCTGAAATCTTGGGTTACCTCTGCCCCCAGGAATGGCAGGTTGAAGTCCCCCCAGAACTATAACCCTAGGGAACTCAGGTGAGGTCCAGGAGCACAGGTAGGGAAGCTGCCATGCAGCAGGGAGGCTGGTACAGAAGCAGCAATCCCACCTGATCCCTTGAACCCAACCTAAGAAAAAGGGTCTCACAGCCAGGCACTTGTGGATCAATGCCCCTGGAGGCTGCTAGAGATTTTCTGATAACAACAGCCATATCCCCTCCCTGGCCCTGAGGTTTAGACTGGTGCCATGCTCAATAACCTACTGTGCACATTTCTTTTGACACCAAGATAGTATTGAGCAATTTAATACAGTACATTGCCCTTTAACACACTGGTCCCCAACTCCCGGTCCATGGACCAGAACTGGGCCATAGCATGCCAGAAACCAGGCTGCGCAAACAAGCAAAGCCTCATCCTTAGGATGCAGACAGCATGCGAAAGCAAGCCCCCTCCGATCCACAGAAAAAACTCTGTCCATGAAACCGGTCCCTGGTACCCAAAAAGGTTGAGGGCCACTGCTCTAACAAATTAAGCTCCAAATTCTGAATTTTATTCTAAACTATAGAGTAAAGATTCACTGGCTGTTAGTCAAGAAAGGATACCCCTCCCAATTTTTAAAAATGGAATTATGCCAAAAACAAATCCAATAATTTTCTATTTTAAGCCCCAACATGCTAGTATAATGAAGCTTAGGCTCCATAGAATCACGTCTCTTGCATTTAGTACTAAATTAATTGCCTGCTCAGACTTTTTCCTTTGACTTCTATTTTTAACTATTGCATAAACTTTTAAAGAATTGCATACAGAATAAGATCCAAGTTAGAGCAACATTTGTGTAATGTTCACTTAAAGGCTGTTCTGTCTTTTACTGAAGAACTTCACTTCTTATTTTTGTCTTCCTATATATAGGAGAAATGGGGTTTGATGAGATATTAGGTTACTAAGAGATTCAAGGCTTTTATGTCCCTTAGGGTGCTGGTACTGCATTCTGATTACGTCAAAGAGAATCATCTTATTGCACAGTTATAATCCTTATAGTGAAATAGCAGGAAAGGAATCTGATTTCCCTGGTGTGCTGTTGAGCATCTCATATGATGCATGAAAGTGAATCAAGAGATCCACGTCAGTTAACAAATTGCCACTTTTTTGTTATTCTCTCCTGAAATAGCAAGATTAGCTAAGTTTCAAATGATGTTTTTTTTTCTTTCCCTAATATTGCTCATGAGACAAATCAGAGAACACTTCAAATTTTCACACAACAAGCATTTAAAATATAAAATACAACCTCATAATAAAATCCTTTGTGAGAAATGATCAGACAATGTGGCAGAGTTTAAAAAGAGCATTTTCCTTTATCTATTGATATCCTATTTTACTATGCAACTGAGCATTCAAGCTTGAGTCTTATTACAACTTTATATTGCAAGAGCCAATAAAGATCTCACACTCAGATGTGAATATCTTTATAACATTCAGAGAAGAATAACATGGAGGTTCTAGGTCAACTGAAAAAACATATCTTTAGAAAGAGTATCAATGAGGGAAACAAACTTTTTTTCATGGGAATGATGCTCTACAGGCAGGAGCCACTATGGAGTTGGCCCTTCTTCCTGGTCTGACTAGACAGACCTTCATAAGAGAGGTCTGTAACATACCCTGCCTCTCTTCTCTGGTGAGCTTGGTAGATGTAATTGGGAAAATACCAATAATCTGGTTTCAAATCATGTAGAGCAGTTCTGGCTAACCTTTTTGGGCTCCTGCACCAAAAAGTGTGTGCGTGCTTGCATGCTCGTGGTCACATGCCAGCACCCAGAAGGCAATGAGTGTGCCCCCACGCCCCCTATGCATGTGCGTGCAATCCCCACCCCCCCACCACCATCCTCAGCACCCCCTTAACTGCACTGCACCTCACAGCTGATTTTCAGCCGTTTGAGGCCTTTTTCAGCCTCCCAGAGTCTTCGGCAGGCTTTTCAGGATGAAAACTAGCCCCATTTTGTCACTTCCAGTATTTATGGAAAAACAGGAAGTGGTGAAATGGGCCTGGTTTTTGGCCTAAAAAGCCTGCAGAAGTCTTCCTGAAGCCTGTGGGAGGCCGAAAATGGCCTCAAACCAGCTGAAAATCAGCTGTGAGGCACGCACATGCACAAGTGAGGTAAGTTTACCTGCAGCTCCTGTGTTGGCACAAATGGCTCTGCATGCCACCTGTGGTGCACGTGCCATAGGTTCGCCATTACGGATGTAGAGCTTTAAAGGTGACAACCAGCACTTTGAGTTGGACTCAGAAGTAAATCCGTAACCAATGCAGTTCCCCAAAGAGTGGTGACACATGTGCAAATCTAGACTTGTAAAAACCATATCATATTTAGAATCAACTGAAGTTTCTGGATACTTTTCAAGGGCAGCTCATGTAGAGTGCATTACATTAGTTGAGATGGGAAGCGGCTTGGGCATGGGTAACAGTTGATTTGTTGGTCCAGGAAAGGGCATAATTGATTGGACAGCCTATATTTGCACAAAGTCCTTCCTGGCCATGAGTGCTATCTATTCCTTGAGCAGAAGTTGTAAGCTCAATAAAAATCCCTGGATTACGTACCAGGTCCCTCTGGGCAATGCAACCCCAACCAAAGATGGCAATTCTCCATGAACCAAAGAACCCAAACCCAGACTCATTTCACCTTTCCATGGTCCAGTTTCAGCCCATTGCCCCCCCCCCAGCCTTTAAGAGCCTCCAAGCACTGTGAGAGGTATGTCATGGCATCACTTAACTCACCATGGGCTGAGATATAGAGTTGAGTATCATCAGCATACTGAGGATATATAGCTCATGGTGACAGATAATCTCGCCCAGTGGCTTCATGTAGATGTTAAACAGAAGCAGAAAAAAGTACCAAACCCTAAGGGATCCTGCAAAGCAAGAGACAAGGGCGGAGGCTTTTGCTTCCTATCAATACTGACTGAGAACAGCCACAGAGAAGGAAATGAACCAGGACAATACAGTTTTATACAAATAACCAAGGACAAAGGGGGTTAAGACTATATAGGGTTTAGGACTATGGAAAATAAGGTTCAACCTCCCCATGCACATCCAACTATGCTACTTCCCTGAGCAGTTATGGGCCAATCCATATCTAAGTCCAACCCTATGTCACAGGATTCTTACATTGGGCAAAGAAAGGAGGTAAGAATGTTGTTTGTCATTTAGCTCCTGGCAGAAATGCAGGATATTTGCCTCTTTTCTTCATTCACAAGACATTGCTGACTCATTTTCACTTGTAACTAACTACTATTCCAAGATATTTTACACAATAGCATTGCCACAGAAGGTCGTCGTCATCAGCCATTCAGTCATATCCAATCCTTGGCCACGCTATAGATCTGTACACTCTATGCCCTTCTGTCTCGCACCGCTTCCTTCAACCAAAAAATACAAACCATTAATCTGAGTTCTTTTTGAAAAAAGAGCTTCGTATGTTAGAGTTCATTTTCAGATTATTTCTTTCATTAATGTTGAATTCTGATTTTAACTGCTAGAAGTTAAAATATTGGTCACGTAAGATATTAGAAGACAAGAATCCTTCAGACTTGACAGAATGTGAACTGCTTGCTGGGACTCAATCAGTCAATCTCCTTCACACACAAAAACATGGCAACTATCTGGTCCTGTGCAAAACTCAAATCAAACACAGAGAACCCAGTTCTGTCTTTATGGTCAACCATGACAGCAATTGGATTTAATTATTCTGTTTATTCCCTGGCAGAGCCTCCTCAGACTGTGAAAGCTGCGAAAATCTCCCATCTAAACCTTTCTTTCAAAGCAAAAGCTTCTAACATTATCTGCTCATTTCCCCAGGTTCTCACTTCTTCTGAAAGTACTCCTGGCAACAGCAGCAACAAGCCTAAGTAGAGGTCAGTAAGCAGAGCTGAGATTGCTGAAGGCCCTAGGTCTCTATTTCAACCCAGCACCACCAGTGCTACTGTCAAGGAGTGCCACAGTGTGGGATAACCAAAGGAGCAGAGATTAGGGGTGGAGATAGGCATGTGAAAATAATTGAAATGCACCTGTAACCATAAATGGGGGTGGGCTGCCCAAGCACCCAAATTTTGATCATGTGACCACAGAGGCACTGCAATGGCTATAGCTTTCGGAACTGGGCATAAGTACCATTTCTTCAGTCCCACAATGAGTTTAAAAAAATTAAAGCTGGGAATCTAGATGTTAAGATTTTCAACCAGTGAGATAACTCCTCTTACTTTCTTGTTGCCCTTAGCTATTGCCAAGAAATACTCAAGGCTGCTTAAACTACTCTGCTGTGTTTCTGTCATAAAATATGACACTAAGGAAAACACTAAAAAACACTGTGCATATACCATAGCAAATTACAGATATACCATATCCTACAATTTATTGCCTTCTTCTAGAAAGATATCTGTGAACACCTATGAATCTAGATCTATTGAAAGTTGGGAAGAAAAACCAAAAGAAATGTGTATAGGACTGAAGTTATTATATAGAAATTTTTACCCTGCTTCAATATTAAATAATATGCATGCATTCATACCTGAATAATTCCTGCATTAGAAAGGATGAAATAAATTATTGACTAATTGGAAGAAAATACGGAAAAAACACTATTTAAAAATACCTATTTGGATTTCAACAATGGAGGCGAAGATTCACCCAAATAATTTGGATATTACTAAAATGATTAAATATAAGGACCTACTGGATACGCAAGGAAATCTGAAATCGCGGCAAGAACTTCAAGATCGGGGACTAAAAATTGATCATTGGGCATATCTTCAAATTCAAAGTAGATATAAACAGGACAAGAAAGAATTTGGAATTAACAATAAACTCCAGCAATTAGACAAAATTTTATTAGGATCAGGCAAAAAAAAATATAACAAAATTTTATAATTATTTATTAGAAGTAGAATTAGAAGAAGAAATTGTAAAAGGGAACATGACAGCCTGGAGTAGGAATATAGGACGCAGTATCACCAAAACAGAATGGGAAAAGGTCTGGGGTAGAAATCTGCTGGTACAAATGCCTGGACCAAAGATAGATTTCACACTAAAAGGCAAAAGAGAATATGATAGAACCATAGTAGTGATATACAGATATATGTAAGGAATAAGTGTGTATATGGCATAAAATAAGGATAAAAAGGAGGTCTCACAAACTGTTGAAGATGAAAATGTTTTTAATTGTTTTCTATCTTTTTCTTTCTATTTCTTCTTCCTTTCGTCTTTTCTTTTTCTCTCTTACATTTATGTATGTGTTGTTGGTCTGTTTTAATTGTAAAATCAATAAAAAAAAATTTTTTTTTAAAAAAAGAAAGGATGAAATATACCTCCCTCAAAATGAGGGAGGTTTGAGCTCCTTCCCCATTTTCCCCATGTTAATCCATTTTGATTTATCTGCTTTTCCTAGAATATGAATATTTATATGAGAGATCCAAATTTTTGATACGTATTATTAAGAAACCACACATTTTAACAAAACATTCAAGAAGCCTTTAAAAAGAGGATTCCCAAAGCCTTTTTCAACCTGAACATCTTAGAGGTTGCATGCCATGGAGGTGGAAGAGCTTAATAGAGATATCTCTAAAGCATTCCACTGCAGAATGCTGCCCTGCTGCTCTACCAGGGAATTGGATGGAACAAGGGGAAAGTAAAACCTAAAATGGAACCTACACTGCGTGTTAGTGAAATATATGGTCCCAGTTCCAGTATATAAGCTATAATGAGTGAGTGGTAAGCTGAGGAAACAAGTGGGAGCTGTAAAGAGCTGAAGGGATGTTTAGGAAAGAATCCTTAAAAAAGACCCATCCCTTGAAGACACTTGTGTTTAGTTCACTACTTTGAGAAGACCCTTTCTATTGGGGCTACCTTAAGAAACAAAAAAAAAGATGAACAGATAGAAGCCCGCTGTCCTGACTTGCAATGCTTCTGGCACATCTGTCTTCTTCCCAGAAAACAACCTGGCTTATATTTGCATTAAGTGCAAATTTTCTACCAGTGCTTGAAGAAAAAATAAATCAAAGTAATGGAGAAGACACACTTCAGACACAGGATCAAGATTTATCAGATCAAACAAAGGAGATGATACCAGGGGAGTTGAAAGAGGAAGCAATAAACAGACAAACAAAAGAGCAAGCCCAGTGCTGGAAATCAGAAACAGTTTTCAACCTCTCCAGTAGGCTCTTAGACTTTGAGGAAGAAAAGATGATACTGCAAAATATGATTTAGAACAGCAGATTCAGCAGTATCTTGCAGGAAGACAAAAAGGAAAAAGTTCACAGTTGATGATTACATGGAACCTGTGGTGTCAGGTAAGCCAACGTCCTTCTCCAGCACATCGTTTGGAGAACCCACACTCAGGACATACCAAAGCCAGCTGTCCCTATAGGCGGGGAGCGGTCTGGTCCTGAGTCCCCTTATTGGTATGCACCCATTGGAGCACCCTCCTGTCAAAGGTCTCTTCAGCCAAAGTGAAATCTGATGTCTTTCTGTCCGTTTTTTTCTGAGCAATCTTTGATACATTCCTATAGGGCCAAAACTGAGTCAAAAACTGGGACAGTGGCAGTTGACGGAGAGGCGTGGCAAAAGATTGAGGACTCAGTCTCTGGGCAGAAAAGCATGTGTCAACCCCGAGTGTGGATTCTCCAATCGACATGCTGGAGAAAAGCATTTACACTTTTAAAGTATTTTTTTAATCCTGCTTTTTTTTATAAATAACTCAAAGTGAGGAACATACCATAGGATCTTTCCTAAAAGTTACATAAATATGTCATCCCTTAATTTGTCACCTCATCCTCACAATTCAATGTATTAAAAAGAAAAATTGCTCTGTTTTAATTCACAGATTTATCATGACTAATGTATCTATTTGTCATATTCATAAGCACTTTATGTAATGAGTAGAAAGATAATTTACCTTTATGTCAAGATGGCACCTATCATTATACAGGATGTTCTTATTTTAAGTGCTTTTTTATTACCTTAGATTTTATGTCAGGCACGCGGTGGCTCAGTGGTTAAGACACAGGGCTTTTAGGCTATAAACCTGATAGCCTGGGTTCAAGACCCAAGCACCACACAACAGGTAAGCTCCCATTCACACCCCAGCTCCTGCCCATCAAGCAGTTCTAAAGCATGCAAATGCAAGTAGATAAATAGCGGTGGGAAAGTAACAGCACTTTATGACATCATGCTGGCCACATGACCATGGAAATGTCAATGGCCTTGAAACTGAGATGAGCATTGCTACCAGATTAAAATTTGCAGGGACTCCTATATTTTATGTCAGAAATTAGTCTGTATCAGGTATTTCTCCGTTTGGCTTTGATCCCTTTTGTGAGTGGATTTCTATTCCTGGATAACTAAGCCAGAGGGAAGATGGTGTTTGCTTTGTGAGGGTTTGTGGTATGACTATTGCTTTTCAGGTATTAAGATAATGAAGAAGGTTTCCTTAAGCCTAGCTGATATACTTTGAAGCCTTGGGGTGAGAATGGGCGTTGGTTCTTACCTGACATGCCGTTTCTCTTGGACTGGGAGGATTGTCCAGAGGATGGGTGGAGCTTCAGTCTCTGCTTATTGTAGGCTGAGCTTGATTTCTGAGGAACGCTCCTCCCTCCATCACGTGGCTTGCCATCTCGTTCCCCAGAAGAAAGACACAGGCATTCGTGCTGTCCCTTTTGCTAGACTTAAGATGCCTTTGCCGAAACGAGAACACCCCCCCAGACGGTGAAAGGAAAAGGGAGGGGCTGGACAATCCTCCCAGTCCAAGAGAAACGGCATGTCAGGTAAGAACCAATGCCCATTCTCCTTGGAACTGCTCGGATTATCCAGAGGATGGGACATACCAAAGCTGGGGCTTGTCCTACAGGGACACCGTCTGGTTTGACGAGTCCTCGGGATCCCCGAGCACCCTCTGGAGGAACCTTCTACCGAAAGATGCCTCCGCTGCGGCATACTTATCAATCCTGTAATGCCTAATAAAAGGCGACGGGGAGGACCATGTTGCGGCCCGGCAAATGTCGAATATAGGGACCTGTGTAGCCCAGGCAGCCGATGTCGCCGCACTTCTGGTAGAGTGAGCCGTGATACCCCTGGGCACTGGGAGTGCCTGAGCCTGGTATGCCCTAGAAATGGCCGCCCTTATCCAGCGGCCTATTGTAGTAGAGGGAACCTTGAGCCCCTGTGACTTTGGTTGAAAGGAAATGAACAGGGCCTCAGATTTGCGGAAGGTCTGAGTACGTTTAATATAAATCCGCAAGGCCCGCATTAGGTGTGCCAAAGCTGTTCCCTTTCATGAGTTGGCCTGGGGCAAAAATTGGGGAGGATAAGTTCCTGAGCCCTGTGGAAAATAGAATTAATTTTTGGTAGAAAGGAAGGATCAAGTCTAAGTACTACTCGGTCAGAGTGGAAGACGCACAGGTCTTTCCTGACTGACAGAGCAGCGATCTCTGAAATCCTTCGGGCCGAAGTAATCGCCACCAGGAAAACTACCTTGTAGGATAGGAACTGGAGGGAAACTTCTCTAAGGGGTTCAAAGGGAGGTTTGGTGAGGGAGGTCAAGACCTTGTTGAGATCCCATGTTGGGTATCGGTGAAGGGACGGAGGTCATAAGTTTGAGGCGCCTTTTAGAAATGCCCGGATGCAGGGATGGTGAGAGAGAGAATTAGCACCCTCGCAGGAAATTACGGTGGATAGGGCTGCTACCTGACGCCTTAGAGTGTTGGGGGAGAGACCTTTACCGAGACCCTCCTGGAGAAAATCGAGGACTTTTGCTACCGATGGGTTTGATGGATCAATGTGGAGATTGGCACACCATTTGCGGAAACTGTTCCAAGTGGCGTCGTAAATCCTTCTAGTAGAAGGATGCCTGGCTGCTAAAATGGTGTTGATGACCTCCGTGGAGAAATTCTCCCTTTTTAGACATTCCTGCTCAACCTCCAGACGGCTAGCTGTAGCCATTGGGGGTCTGGGTGAAGAAGGGGGCCTTGAGACAGAGAGATCCTGTCTGCTGGGATCCTCCAAGGCGGAGCTACTGATAGGCTGTGGAGGTCCACAAACCAGGAGCGACGGCGCCAATAAGGAGCTACCAGAAGCAATTCCGCCCTTTCTTGAAGGACCTTCTGGAGTACTCTTGGCACCAGAGCCAGAGGGGGGAAGGCGTAAAGAAGGCCCGAGGGCTACGGGCATAGGAGGGCGTTGTTGTTCTCCGCCCCGAGGGACGGGAATCTGGAGATGAACCGCGGAAGTTGGGTATAGCTGGGGGAGGCAAACAGGTCTACCACTGGCAGGCCAAATATTGTTGTCGCCTCCCTGAACAGGTCTGGGTGGAGGCGCCATTCCGCCCGGTCTATGGTGGCCCTGCTCAACCAATCTGCCCTGGTGTTGAGGGTGCCTGAAATGTGGTCTGCCCTGAGTGAAAGGAGGTGAGACTCTGCCCACCGACAGAGGCGCTCGGTCTCCCTCATTAGACTTGAGGACTGAGTGCCCCCCTGTCTGTTGACATGTGCCTTTGCTGTTATGTTGTCGGTGAGAATGAGGACGTGGCTGCCCTGAATATGATGTAGGAAGCTGCAGAGGGCCAGGTGGATGGCGTGAAGCTCTAACCAGTTTATGTTGTGCAGCCTCTCTGACAGTGACCATCTGCCCTGAGCTGTAAGGGAGAGAAGGTGGGCGCCCCATCCTAACAGACTGGCATCTGTGGTGATGATAAGGCTCCTTGAGGAGGCAGCCCTTGTTGATCGACGCCTTGCTCCACCAGAGGAAGGAGGTGAGAACCCTTGGCGAGACCTTGACCTTGCTCCTTGAGTTGCTTGTCCCAGCTCTTTGATATGGAAGCAGGAACCACTGGAGGGATCTGGAGTGGAAACGGGCCCAGGGAATAACGGGAATACAAGAGATCATTTTACCTAATAACTTGGATAGATCAAGGAGAGAGACCTTCCTGTGTCGTCTGATGAACCTGACTGATTGTTGGATGCTGAGTATCCTTTCTGGGGAGATGAACACTCTCCCCATGACTGTATCAATTATGGTCCCTAGGTGGGGTAGTCTAGTGGCGGGGGCCAGTTGGCTTTTCTTCCAGTTTATGAGGAACCCGTGTTCCTGGAGGGAGGTGAGGATAGTATGGATATCCCTGATAGCCTGTTCCCTGGAAGGGGAGAGGATGAGAATATCATTCAGGTAACAGTGGAGCCGTACCGGGATGGATCTGAGGTGGGCAGCCAGAGCAGCCAGAACCTTGGTGAAGGTCCTGGGGGCCGAGGCTAACCCGAATGGAAGGGCCACGTACTGAAAGTGTAGGTTATTGTAGCTGAAACGGAGAAATTTAGAGTGGGAGGGTCGAATTGGGATGTGTAAATATGCCTCGGAGAGGTCTATAGAAGACAACCAGTCTCCCTGCTGAACTCCCAAAAGGATGGATTGAAGCATATGTTCATTTTGAATCTACGGTACACTAAGTGACGGTTTAAACGCTTTAAGTCCAAAATAGCCCTCCATCCCCCCGAGTGTTTGGCACCACGAATAAACGTGAATAAAAGCCCTGTCCCCTTTGGGATGGAGGAACAGGCTGGATAGCCTGAATGTCCAGCAGGTGTCGAATTGCCTCCTCCATGAGGTTACGTTTGGAAGGGTTGTTGGAGCGGGGACATGAAATGTAAAAATCAGGGGGGGGGAGAGAAACTTGAGGGCAAGGCCAAACCTGACTGTATCCCTGACCCAAGCCTCTGAAGTGGATGAATCCCATTGACAGGCGAAGGCTTTAAGTCGCCCGCCAACGGGAATAATGTCAGGAGGCTTATTTGCAGCGGCGGAAGGGCCTGCTGCCAGAGCCACGAAAGGGCCTCCTGAAGTTTCCGCCTCTTCTGTACCTGTTGAAGGGGTCGGACCTGTCCTGGGACTGACCCGAACCAAAGGAGGAGGACCCTTGGTGTCTGGGAGGAAAGGGTTGGTGATAGGGACGAAAGGAAGCCCTCCGAAAGGGCTGCAGAGGTCTGGAATCAGACTTGCGGGAAAGAGAAGGGAGGAATTTATTTTTATTCCTTACCTCGACTAGGAGAGGGTCCAAGGAAGTACCGAACAACTTATTTCCGGCTATGGGTGTGGAAGCTAGCTTGACTTGTGCTTAAGATCCGCCTGCCAGGGTTTTAGCCAGAGCAGGCGGCGGGCCGAGACGTGGGAGGAAATGGCGCGGGAGGAGAATTTTACGGAGTGAAAAGTGGCATCAGCTGAAAACTCAGCAGCGGCCGTTATTTTGGCGATGTGTTGATGGGTGCGGATATTGGAGGTCGGGACATGTTGCTTAAGCTGGCGAAGCCAGCGAATGGAAGATCTGATAAAAAAAGAAGCGGCCGTAGCTGATCTGATTGCCCATGCGTCCGACTGGTGAGCTCGCCTTAATGCGAGCTCTGACCGCTTGTCCTCTGGTTTGAGGGCCTCTAAAGGGTCACTGAGGGCAGAGGAAGAGGTCAGACCTACGACAGGCTCATCAACCTCCGGGGTACTCAGCAAGGTCGAGAGCTCCGGGTCGAGGTTGAAGAACCTTTTATCATTGGCCGAGAGGGCCGGGGGAGCAACTGAAGAGGACAGTTGCTTGGACACCAGATCCAGGAATATGGGGGGGGTAGGGATGACCTCGGCCTCCACTACCAGTTGTTTGAACATGGAGTCCTCCTGTTCCTCCGAAACTACGGGAATGGGATCAGAGGGGGTCTGGGCTGTTAGGCCTGAGATGTTCCTAGCCTTGTAGAGGAGGGATTTAAAAAGCTGGGGCTTAAAGAGCCCTACAAAGGTGGGCTGGTCCGGAGAGAGACCTTCATCCTCGGACATTTCCTCCTCTGATGGGTCAGAGTCCGGAAGAGGCTCGTCGTATGGTAAGGACCCCAGGTCATATTGTTCCTCCTCCTCCCTGTCTAAATCTAGGTCCCCTTCCACTTCCTCCTTGTCCTCCCTGACTGAAGGGCAAACCTCCCCTTGGGGAGGCATAAGAGAGAATGATCTTACAGATTCGGTGGCCTGCGGAGGCAACCCCGGTCTGGTCATCTGCTGCATCCTTTCTGCAATGGCCATCTCCATCCAGACTCTGAGCTGCTCCGGAACTGCCTGAATGAGAGGTTCCTCTTGGCGCAGGCCAGCGGCCGTGGGCGTGAAGGTGGCCTCAGGAGTTCGCCTGGTTGGTGTGCCCGGGGCTTGATGCCCTTGAGAGGGCGAGCTGTGCCTGGATAGGGAGGAAAAAGCTACAGGAGGGGGAGGGAGGGTGAAGGTGGAAGGAGTGGCAGGTGCTGGAGGCACTGAGCCTGTCTGTCTAGCACGTCTGTCTATTTCTCTTTCTAGAGCCTTGTGACATCTTAAAGCGTCCTTTTGAGAGGCTTTGGTGGGCTCCTTAGCCTGACTGCACAGGTGGTGGGTCTTTGCCTTGGCCTTCAAGGAAGGCCCCTTTGAGGGATTGCTCTCTGCCATTCCAGATAATTAGGGGTGCAAATCTGAGGCGGTTGGCGCGCCTAGGGGTCGACCTACAACGAAGGCCGGGAGCCCTGGGAGTTCCTTTATACACTGACACACTTTCCCCCGAATATTATTGACTTGAATCAATAGGATTCTTTGCTCCATATGATTATTCCCCCCCCCCCACTCTGTTATTTTCTCTTTTTTTTTTTTTTAAGTCAAGGCCTGGGAAGAACTTGAAGAAACGACCTTGCAAGGTCTCAGATCAAGGGCCTTAAGGGCAAAACCGGGCCTAAACCAACTGCCGACCCAGGCAACAACCGGGCGGGAGTGGTGGAAATAACCGCAGCTGCTACAGCTGGTTGCAGTGAGAGCCAACAGGGGGAGGAGGAGAAAAAACCTCCAACTGCAAAAACAATTTTTTTTTTTTTAAACCTCGGCAGGCCTAACGGACCTGCTGTTTTGAATAGGCACTCAGTAAGACGAAGAAATGAACTCCAAAATGGCGCCCGGCCACGAGGCGAGCTTCAAAATGGCGGACGCCACTAACAGTTCTTGTGGAGATTAACCTGGCAAGGCCAGGAGGATCCCGGTAACAATCAGAGGGTCCCTAGGGAAGCCCACAGAGGATAGAGCCAAAAAAACCTTAAACGCTATGAAAAAATTCAAATGGAGCTCAGGGGGGGAACGAAACGGAATGAAACAGAGCCTTTTAAACAATTTTTACACGGCAGAAAAGCTGAGAAAAAAGGGTGGGGGAGGCAGCGCAAAGTTTTGAGCCTACCCCCTGGCAACCCCTGGAGGGGGGAAACCCTCCCAGAAAACCAAGCCAACGAAGGAACCAGCTGCGCAGGGCTAAGGAGATAGAAAAGAATAAGGGTTGTATACAACCTGAACAGGTAAAAAAAGGGGTGAATGAGGGGAATCCAGCAACGGCCAAGAGCACGCAAACACACAGCCTACTCTGCTCAAAGGCTGAGCATAAACTGGGGAACGAGATGGCAAGCCACGTGATGGAGGGAGGAGTGCTCCTCAGAAATCAAGCTCAGCCTACAATAAGCAGAGACTGAAGCTCCACCCATCCTCTGGACAATCCGAGCAGTTCCAAGGAGAAACAGATAATCCTGGGGCTCATATACCTTGCATTTTTAAATGAGCTTGATGGATGGACAGTGATTCAAAAAGGCCTTCACCAACGGACGAAACGTATATAGTAGACAGATCAGGAAGCAGGCAACACATTACTTATCTCTCAGCACAAGGCAAGGCTTATCCTCAGAGAAGATATAGTCCCATGAGCAGCCCCTTTAATGCAGTAAACTCAGTAGCAAATTTCTGATCTGTTTTATTAAATTTATTAAATTGGTGGCCCTATCAACCATGCCTGGGGTTTGTGAAGCATAGTTTGACTAAGAACCAACCAACTGTCGCCAAACTACAAAAGTCACACTTGTTTTCTAATTATTCAACTCAGGTAGTAGACATATTGTATTTTTAAAAATCATGCCTTTATATGCGAATAAGGCAATGGTGTGCTTTGCCAATTAAATGCTTAGACAAATAGTCAGAGTTTTTCCCCCAACCTGTGACAGCCAAAGCTAAGGTGCTCCTCCTATGAAGCTGCAAGAAAACCCTTTTGGTTTGGACTGATAATCAATAAAAAATGCAACAAACACATACCATCCCCACCCCCAGTTTAGGACGTCTAAAGTGGCTGCAAAGAAAATTGCCAGACACATAACTTGATTAACTTTCTGATATAAGCAGATGCAGGCTTGGGAACAGCAAATCACAGAATGCTCTTATTTAGTCAGAATATAGTTGCTAAGTAGCATAATGGAACCAAGGGGATAAATCTGGCAAAGAGGAGTATGAATACGGGAATGGGAAAAGGCAACATCACTAAATCTAACAAACTAGAGAGTTCCAATTTAAATCCAGAGATTTAAAAAAAAGATGAACAGATTACCTAGTGTATATACATTCCTTTTAATTATAAGCCTGAACGAACCACAAATGGAAGATAGTTTAATTAAAATTAATGCTGCATAACTTTATGCTCCTTGATTGTATATCACTTAAAAAAAAAGAACTCACAAAATGGCAAATATAGTTTTGGGCTATTTTGAAGAAAGGAGATTGGAAAGATTTTGAAAACATATTAGAAATGCTTAGCTTTAAAAAACTGAATGGAAATAGCACTGCCACCTAGTGTTGATATATAAACCAAACATTCATTCTGTTATGATGCCATCATTCAAACAATTTATGTTAACAAATAACTACATAAACAATATTTTATTTAAATATTTATTTGTTTTTAGTGTGTATAGTGCTTCCTGCCACTTGTACAAGAAAAATTAAAATGTAATCACTATTCAAAATGTAATACAATTCAAAAAATAATCTATATATACAGAATATATATAAAAGCAAAATACCACTCATGCATCATCACAAAATCTCCAGAACTGTAAAGCCTACAAACTTGATATTTGGCACCTATGTTCCTCCTGGCTTCTAGGTGATCACTAAAAAATAATTTTTCGAAATGACCATCAAAGCATTAGTATTTCGTATATTATTATTAACAAACTCTGATGCTAAGGAGTTCTATTCTCCCTCCCCACCTGAAAAGAAATCTGTTCCAAATGCAAAACACAAGCAGAGGAGAGGAGTTTCACTTTCAGTTTTACTTTCACAGCACCAAGCAGCTTTAGTACAGAACAGTTGAGCTAAGCCATGCCTAGACTCCTTGCTGTCTCCTTGCTCATACAGCAAATACTGTTTCAGTTTCCCAACAGCCCTCAACTCTAGCCAGATGAATACCGATGGATGCTGGAAGGCAGAGGCAGGATTTCCCCCCTTATTTTCCTCCCCAAAAACTAAGCCTGACCACATAGTTTCGTAGCAAAGCAAGGGTATGGAGCTAGTATCTAAATAATAGACAGTATAGGAGCACTGAAATCCAATAAAACTCTCAAATAATATTTATGGGAAATTAAAATTGTTTTAATCTAGCACCGAAATTACATTAAAGTAGATCAGCATTCCTAGGAACAATATTTTATACTGGGGGTGTCTCATTTTGGAAGTGGCTAGCAGACTAGTAGAAGATCCCACCTCTACCCCGTGTACCCATTTGTTCTTTGATCACTTTGTTGTTAATTGATGGTTTGATTTTGCTGCCCAATGATTTAGTTTTTTGATGCTTTGTTTTGTATCATGAGCTATAACATTGTTAGCCCCCATATTTGATAAGAGGCATATAAATTTAATAAATGCATATTTGGGTTACTAACAGAAGGAAGTTGTGATTAGAAATCTTTAGCCAAAGTTTTCACTAAGTACACTTTCTGGCCTATTCAAATAGGGTATTATGGCAATCTGCCTTGGAAATTAGTACAGCAGAGCACTCAAAATGTGCTTCATTTTTCTGCAGTTAAATCATCAAAATCTTGAAGAAACACACAAAACCTCTGCTTTTTCTGTGATTATTGAGACTCACCAACACATTCAGTGATTTCAGATCTATTGAAAAAAATTCCAGTTAATGAGGATTAGCCAAATCTGAGCAGTCAAGGTAAGTAAATTCACGGTGAGCATCAAGCGAAAAATTAGAATAAATCCCCATGCCATTTGAATGAGTCCTGTTGATTCAAGCTCTCCTGACTAGGATAACAATGAACAAAAGGGTATTTGTCTCAACAACTTTCTAAACCCAGTTAAAAACTGAACAGGCAATTGGATCTATGATGAAATCGTATCAGTGGAGGAATTACAGGTAGCCCTCAACTCACAATTGGTTACTTAACAACCACTCAAACTATGATGGACTTAGAACCCATCCTCAAAATTACAACCAATCTCATGGTCACATAATTGCATTTTGGGTACTTGGCAACCAGCTTGAATTTATGACCAGTTGTAGCGTCCTGCAGTCATATGATTGCATTTTGTGACTTTGTTGCCATTTGCAAAAGCATCTCTTGGGTTCTTAAGAGCATATGCTTTCCTTAATAACCATGGAGACTTAACGACAGTGATAAAAACGGTTGTAAAATCCAATTCAATCATAAGTTCTCTCAACTTACAACCACAATGACTTAGAACAGCAGTTCCACTTCCAATTGTGATTATAAGTCAAAGAATACCTGTAATTAAATTGTTAATTGAATCTAATCACTTGATTTTGGGGTCTGAGATGTCTGTATGGTTAGATAGATGAAGGTTTTGTAGGGCGTTCATCTGCTGCTAGGGATTGCTAGTAAGGCCTTAAATATATAGAACAGATTGTGCTTCTGTAGATGAAGCAGCAGGAGTCTCATCCTCCTTGGGGAACCTATTGGCTGAGGTTAGAAAACAATCATGTTGATATGACTAAATGGCTTAATTCATTGCTATTTTATCCAAAAAATCAAATGAAGTACAAAGCACAGATTATTCCAACTGCTATATTCTTAAACAACAAGTTTGAATTCTCTTAATGTTCCATCTATTCTACCCCACATTTCTCAGGTAGTTTTATTTCTTAGCAATAGAAAAAATTAATGAGTCGGTTAATTAAAAAGAACTGGAAGCCTGCAGTTTGTTTTTACATAAAAGTCAACTGTTGGACTCACCCAATTCTCCTGCAGCAGCTACACTGCTACCTTGCTGGTAAAAGGGATGAGCAATGAGGTTTGAGGCCACCTAGGCACTTGCAAACCCCAGCAGGTGTGCCTCAGAGCTGCCATTTCCTTTCTTCGTATTGGGAGCAGGAAGAAAGTAGATCAGCCTGAAAAAAATGAAAGAGATGAAGCAGAGCCATCAGTCCACACTGAGGCTGGCCTACCACTCTGAGACAGTTGTTACAATCAGATCATGATTGTGTGAACACTTACATGTAAGATACCAAAGCCAGGGATTGGGGCTTCTACTGCTAAACAGGGGGCATGTCTGTCAAACAATCAGGTCACCAATCACAGACGGACTGCAGGAGAAGCTTCTTTTTGGTCTTGCTCTGGATACTTTGTACAATAAAACTGAAAAATGTTGCAGAAGGACATTTTCATTTTATAACTTTTGCCTTACTCTCAATACACTGCAGAAGCAAAAGCAAACTGCAAAATGACCCAGGAGAAATAGGCTAGTTTAGCCAACAGGATGCAGAACTTGGGAAGATCATTCTTGTGTTCTGTCCCCTTAAGAAACTGAGAAAGGATGTAAGAAGGTAAGAACCCTAAAGTACAATGTATAGATAAATATACATATAGGACACATACCAAAAAAAAAGGAAAATAAATACTATTTCATAAACCAAAAAGTCCAGTTGCCAATCTTAATGTTAGAAGAGAATCACATTATTAACTGGAACAATTATCATAACCTATCTCAAAAGCAGTTCCATTATGATAACAAAAAAAAACCCTATCTTATATCAGGCAAAAGTTCCTTCTTCCATTTACAGGTGTACATATTGCATTAACTGAATAGCTGAATTAAATATCAGACTAACATCTTTGTTCAACAAGCCATTAATGGCCTGCTTCATGTATAATGCTATAAATGACAATCCAGAAAATGGTTTGATTGCATACTAATGGTTTGACTCACACTAAGCCAACAACAAACAAATTACCTTATTGCTTAGATTATCTTTTAGTCACTGGGAATAATTACCATTTGGAAGTCGATGGAGATTCTCAATCATCCAGATCATGATTATTCCAAAGGTGCTTTTTCAAGAGGCAACTAGACTTCCTTTGTTTTTTCTTGAAGACATTTTGTTTCTTATGCAAGAATCAGAATTGAAGAAGCTTCTTGAATGAGAATTCAAATGTCTTTAAGAAAAAATGAAGTCCAGTTGCCTCTTGAAAAAGCACCTTTGAGACTTCCATTTCAAAGGGAACTAATGAATAAAAATGAACCATTTCTGCAAGGGAAAACAGACAAGAGTCTCCAAAATCAAGACCTCAACTTAAAGATTGACTCAATTCTTTAAGAAAATCAAAAGTTAAATTGAAATACAGGTACCTAGTTTGCCAGAACAGTCTCAGTCCATTCCTTTTTTAAATGTTTCAGAAGTCAGTTTATGTGAAGGAGATTACACCATGTCTCCTGTACCATGTCTCCAGTGTTGTTCTACGGTGTAGGGTTGCCATGACAATCTTCACTCGATCAATTTAGCAGTAATACCATCACAATGTTTGTTTGATTCCTTCCAGACCTTTTAACTCATTTTACCATCCAGCGTTATGTTAACATAAAGTAAATAACGGATTCCATCTTTATTTAATTTCACCCAAAAAAAATTTTGTACCACAGTATGATTAGGCAACATGGTGGCCTGCAAGGAAACAACAGATGGTGGGCTCAGGGGTGGGATTCTACTAGTTCTGTCCGGCTCTGTAGAACCGGTAGCTCTGAAGAGCAGCAGACATAGAACCAGTTCTATGTCTGCTGCTGTTTTGGCCCACCCACCAGCCCGGGCTCTTACCTGTCCTTTATTTCCTGGTTTTTCAACCTCAGCTGCCTTGCGAGGCTCAGCTGCGGTTGAAAAAGCAGGAAAAAAAGTGCTGTTTCAAATGCTGCTTCCCTGCACACAGCCCTGCTCAGCTGTCTGACAAAGATTTACACACACGCTCGCAGTGTGCAGGGAAGCAAATCGTAAATCACTGAACCGGTAGTTAATCCGTTGGATCCCAACCCAGGTAGGGCTGCAGCTGCACCACAATACAGAAGGAAACTGCAGCCATATTTGTGGCTAATCATTGTTGGAATACAGCTCATAGATTCTGCCGTACTCCTTCCATTGGATAGGCAGTTGGTTTCTGCAACCTTTCTTTCTCTTTGTGTGAATCTCTCTTGGAATCCCAGTTTCCTCAAACATCTGGACAGCTTCTGTCTCAGGAATGCTGTGGATGAAGATTTACTTTTCCTCTACAGTGCCTACCATGACTGCTAAGTTTTAAAATGTGCTTATTGTTTACTATCTTCAGAACACATATAGAACTTAAGAATTTGAACTGAAAAGTGCATCCGTTTTGCTGTACTACAACACATGCAGATACAGTCTGATAAAAATAAAAAATCAATTCTCATTATTCAAGTAGATGGCAATTTGGATTCCAATACAAATATGAACCTTATCAAAGAAATCTTGAATCACAGAAGTTTGTTGTCCTAACCCTTAATCAGAGTAAGAGATTAGATTTAGTCCTTCCTCCTCATTCCCAAACAGCCAATTTTAAATTAGTACTAATTGTCTGAAAGTACATAACATCTGCTGCATATATAATGGAGCTGAATCAAAATAACAGTTTTCAGCTGAAAACACAGCAGTGCTGGACTATAGTGCAAGACTAAAGATGCAGCAATAAAAAGACAATGATAGCATTACAACATTTAAATGACTAGAGGGATTACTTTTTTTTTTAATTATAGCAATTAAATATTGTTTGAAATGCAGCATTAAGTTAACATAGTCATATGAAATTTCCAAATGGAAAGAAAATATTGTTTTAAAAAGATATTGTTTTTTTCAGAAACAGTGGAATGCTTCTTTTGTGTCCATCAACTACAAACCGATTTGATTATAAGAATTATCCAATTATCTTGGTTTTTGCTTGAAGTTAAAATTAAACTAAAAGACTCAACAGGTGACATGTTGAAACATTTAAAATTTGTGTAAGGAATTTAAAAAATTGTTTTCCATTACTTTAGATACTTAATGTGATCAATTATACTTGAGAGTGTTAGCACAGCTAATTCATTTTAAAATGCCTCATGAGAGCTTCAATATAGATTCATGAATAAAAAAATGTCCTGTAATGTATGTCTGTGAATGCTAATGAACAAATCTTGTAGTACCAGTCATATAGGAAACCTCAGAATTTCATTTGGAGAATACTGCTGAACCAGTTACATAAAATCTTCAAGAAAGGCATAATATATGGAATGGGACAACTCACCACGGCCAGCTTGGCACCGTCAACTCACTGCCGCCAGCTTGCCACTGTCTAGTTGCCTCTGCCATATCACCACTGCCAAGTGACTGCAGTACAATTCCACGTGGCCAACTCACCAGGGGAACAACTTACCATGAGTGGCTAAAGAGACAGCTAGACAGGGTGGTGAGGAAGCTGGTGGACAGAGCACAGAGTGGCAGCTATGGCCAGAGGCTCCCTATCCTGCTACTGCTGCCACACCGAGCTCTGAGCCGAAGAGTTGGGGATGGCAGCCGTGGGGAGGGGGGCAGTGGGGGGACGGGGGGGCAATGGAGGACAGGGTTGTTTCATTTTTATATCCCCTACAGCTGCCTCTCTACACTCTGCCCACCTGTTTGTTCACCCATCCAGCCACCTGCAGTGACTTTTTTCTGCAGCAAGTTTTTCCCACAGTAGATTGTCCGTGAGTAGTTGCCCTGCAGTGACAAGTGGCCACAGTGAACTAGTTGTGGGAGTTGCCTTAGACCCATAATACAGGCTAAGTGGAAGAGAGAAAAGACTTCTGGGGCAAAAGGACAACCTAAGTCAAAAGAAAGAAAGTACACTATTTTATATTCCTGTGTATAAACTTCCTAAAATGACCCAAACTTATCAATGAAAACATTGTACTGATCTGCCTGATTTTTTAGGAATATAAGTTTATCTCAAGAATGATTATGATACAAGAACCTTTGAGAGAGGATATAGTGCTATTTCAGGTTATCCATCTCCAAATATCAAACATAATAGATAAATTATTAAAATAATATTATTCTTCAAAATTAAATAATACAAATTTATGTATTTTTTAAAAAAGAATTGAGATTCATCCTAGTTATGCAAACTAGACTGCAAATGATATCTTACTTACAATAATTTATTTGATTATGTAAATACTTTATTCATACTGTTAGTGAGTTTGATGGTATAAATATATTTTGTGATGCTCAATACTATTTTAAAATGATTGAACCCATAAGGTATTTTAATAAAAGAAAATAAAGTTGAGATATTTTCTACCTCTGAGAATTATATAAAGATAAAGCACTGCACATCTAACACTCCAGGAATTTCTGTGAAATAAAATTGAATGAAATCCTTCAAAAATTCTATCTATCTGAGCTAACAGTTAGCCAAAAAAGAACAGTGTAAGAAGAATTCTAAAAGTTATTAGTAGTAGTATCAAATTTATAGTAACAGAATTGCTGCTCATACACTAGTTCTAGTAAGAAATGTAGCTCTTCATTTCTTTCAATTTTTCTAAAACATAAAAAAGTAAATCTGCTAAATATGAATTTCAGCTATTCAAGGACAATAAGAAAGTACAAATGACTAAAATAGTTATTGGTTCTCCCTCATCATCTGAAGTATTTTTTAGCAAAATCAAATTAGCAAATACCTGCATGTACAAGTATAGGTTATTTTTGTCACAAAGTCCAGCATTGCATGCAATTTATATAAAACATTTTTGAGATGCATCTGCTTCACTATTTATAAACGCAATCCAGCTTTTATTCCATTTCTATCAAACTTTCTCTTCCAGAAAATATCCAAAATGGCTATCACATAAATATATATATAAAGTTTTAAAATGAGCACTGAAATAGTATCTAAAATAATCTCTAAAATCACATTCCAATAAAATAGATCTCTATAGGTTTCTTAAATGTCCAAAGAATGGAGAGTATTTGGCGTTTGGCATTCCACATCCTGAAACAAAACATGAGAAATAAGTTATTGGGGAATTCTAGAAGTCCACCCACCTTAAACTTGCTGAGGTTGGGAAAAGATTTTAGATAATCAGGCCCTAAGCCTTTTAGGGTGTCAAAAGTTAGTAGCAACATCTTAAATTGGGCCCAGTAAGCAACTGGCAGCCAGGGAAGTTTTTAGAACAGTCAATTATACCTTCCTGTATTTTGCATCAGTTAGGAAGCTATTTCATCCATTTTGCACTGACCTCCAGATAGATTTGTAAGGCTACTTCTCAAAACTATGTCACAATATTCAGAACCAGAATATAATAAAGTTAGTTTGTTTGATCTGTAAATGGTTTCTTAGAAATAGAATAGTTAAGTTTGGAAAGGGAAATCTTTAAAGTAGAATGTATTAAATATGAACTTTTATTTTAAAATAGAATAGTAATACCAATAACTTTAAGTTCGGAACGGGAAGTCTAGAAAACTGCACAATGGTATCAGATTCAATCAAATAATTGGAGACATTTTTTCAACTGGAGAAATTGGCTCAGTCTCTTTCTTGTTTTTATTTTCCATGCTAATTATATATGGTAACCACCAGTTTTCCTTCAAAAAATGAAAAAGGCTAGCAATATTATTCAAAAATAAGTATTAAAAATAGAAATGTGGTAAAATAAATCAAAAATTGATTTCAAAAATTAAGAAAACCAGTTCAATTTATACAAAATTCATATTGGATGACAAAACAATCTAATACACACACACACAAAGCATTTAACAGCAATAAACAATAAAAGACTAAAAACATCCAGATTAAATTTATCAAATTTATTTATATATTTATTAATTTATCAAACTAGACTAGCCTTCTTCACCTGGGAGAGGTCATTGGGGGCTTCATGTGATTTCATTCAAACTTCAAGCACCAGTCAATCCTTGGCATTGGGGGTAATATTTACATGTTTTGATTGAAACTAGAGTGGTGTAAGATAGAAGTTATATGACATGAGATGGGCAGCATATAATTTTTTACAAAATAAAATAAAAATGAATTATATTGTGAAATGTTCATATTTTTTGCAGTTTTGATGTAGGGTTCTATTCTGTCCTTAATTTGAATACTTGAAATCCCCGCGCTTTGATTGGCTAAAGCGCGGGGATTTCTGATTGGCCAGGCGAGCCGCGCTTATTGGTCCGATTGAGGTCTCCCGCGATTGGCTCGCTCCAAGAGCGGGAGACTTGAATCGCTGCCATTGGCCGCGGCCGCCGCAGCGAAAAGGATAAAAGCCGCGGGCTTTTTCCTTTTCGCCAGTTCGGTTCACAACTATTAAATAAAGAGCTTGAAACTTAGTCACCGACTCCTGGCTTCTTTTGCGGACACGACACTGGCGACGAAGGTGGGATCCCGACCCTGAACCGAACCCCGTGTCCAACAAGAGCCAGTTTCAGCACGGAGATGGCGAAAATCGCACCGCCCGCCCCCTTCAACCCCGCCACCGAGGACTGGGAATCGTTTTCAGACCGTTTCCGCATGTACCTCGAGTGCACCGGAATGAAGGACGCCCCGGGCCCGCTAAAACGCGCCGTCTTCCTCACACACTGCGGAACCGAGGTCTTCCAGATGGCCAAGGCATTGGCCAAGCCGGCAGACGCAACCGCCATGGACTGGGACGTCCTCGAACCTATCCTGCGGCGCCATTACGCCCCCGAGGTCCCCATCCTAATCCGGCGCAACGAATTTTACCGCCGAGATCAGAAACCAGGCGAAAAACTGAGCGATTTCGTCGCCGAGTTGCGGCGCCTAGGAGGACTCTGTGAGTTTGAAGGTCTAAACAGCCTTCTAAGAGACCGATTCGTACTCGGCCTATGGGACTCTACCCTCCAGAGCCGGCTTATGGCCAAAGGCGACATCAGCCTAGCAGACGCCCTCACCGCAGCCGCAGCCGCAGAAGCAACCCGCACTTCCGCTGACAGCATGCGAAAATCAGACGCGAAGGGCGGAAACAACAACCCGGCAAGGTCGGCCGACCCAAAAAACGAATCAACCGCACACTACGGAGAATTCCAGTCTACGTCCAGCACGTCAGAAGACGAGGAGGACATACATCGCGTGCAGACAGGCCGCGGCGACCAGCGGAACCGAAGAAGTCGCAGGTCGAGGACCAACTGTGCCGGGTGCGGCGGCGACCACCCCAGATCAGAATGCCGATTTTTTGACTCTATCTGTAGGCATTGTGAAAGACGGGGACACATCGCTCGAGTTTGCCGCCAAAAAAAGACCCGCAGCCCGCCCAGATGGGAACATCACGACCGAAAGAAGGAAAGTCCCCCGCCCAGGACCAGAGATCGCCAATCGGACGGTCGGTGGGACCGAATCCAACGATCTTCAAGAGGTGGCGACAGTCGGCGGAAGGAAGATACCCACCAGACGGTGACCATTGGCCACGCCATCTCCGACGGCGCCAGAAAGGTACACGTAGAAGTCCATATAGAAGGCCAACCATGCAAGATGGAGGTGGACTCCGGGTCCTACCTCTCCATGATTGCATGGCACGAGATTAAACGGCTAGTGCCCACCCTCCATAAGAGGAACATTAATGCCCAAAAAATCATTATAAAAGACTACCAGGGAAACCGCGTCCCGGTAGTGGGCACCAAGAACTTTAATGTGACTTACAAAGGCCGCACCGAACAACTCCCACTCACAATCGTCGATCGCGACCGCCCAAGCCTGCTGGGCCTACAATGGTTCACCCCGCTTGACATCGCGCTGACAGGAGTCAACCACGTCGTCGACGATGGCTGGGAACAGCGGCTAACCCAGGAGTTCCGGGAGGTCTTCGACGGAAGCCTGGGCAAGTACCAGGGGCCCCTTATCTCATTCGACCTAGACCCTAGGGTTCCCCCCAAGCGGCTAAAACCTAGGAGGGTACCATTCGCCCTAAAACCTAAAATTGACGAGCAGCTCGACAAGCTCGTCAAACAGGGGGTGTTGCAGCCGATAGACCATGCCCGATGGGAGACCCCTATAGTGACCCCAGTCAAGCCAGATGGGTCCGTGAGAATTTGTGGGGACTATAAGGCCACCCTGAATGGCGCGTTGCAACAAAGCGCCTACCCCGTTCCAATCGTGCAACACCTACTGCACTCACTGGGAGGGGGCAAGGTCTTTGCCAAGCTCGATCTCGCCCAGGCATATCAGCAGTTACCGGTCGACGAAAAAACAGCGGAAGCCCAGACCATCGTTACCCATCGGGGGGCATTCAAATGTAACCGGCTCCAGTTCGGAGTCAGCGTGGCACCAGGCATCTTTCAGAGCCTGATGGAACGTTTACTACAGGGCATCAAGGGGGTGGTGCCCTATTTTGATGACGTATTAGTGGCGGCGCCAAACGAAGCCGAATTAGAAAACCGACTCAGGGAGGTCTTAACAAAATTTAAAGTAACGGGACTCAAAGTAAAACGAGAAAAATGCCAACTATGCACAGAGCGAGTGGAATTTTTGGGCTACCTTCTAGACCGACAGGGCATTCACCCTACAATTAAAAAAGTGAAAGCCATCAAAGAAGCCCCCGCCCCAAAGTCTAAAACGGAACTACAGGCTTTCTTAGGCTTGCTGAATTTTTATAATGTTTTCCTACCCCAAAAGGCTACGGCGGCGGAGCCTCTGCATAGGCTCCTGGATAAGGCGGCAACTTGGACTTGGGGGAGACGAGAGCAAGCCGCCTTTCAAAAAACCAAAGACCTCCTCACCTCCGATGCTGTCCTGATCCAATTCAGCGAAACCTTACCCTTGGTTGTCACTTGCGACGCATCACCTTTCGGCGTCGGCGCTGTCCTCAGCCATACTCTCCCCGACAAAAGAGAAGCACCCATCGCCTTCTTTTCCAGGACTAACTAAACCAGAGCGGAACTATAGCCAGCTGGACAAAGAAGCTTTGGCTATAGTTGCCGCCGTTAAGCGATTCCACGAATACCTTTATGGCCGCCCGTTTACCATTGTGACAGATCACAAGCTGTTGCTGGGCATCCTCGCCGGAAACTGAGCCACCCCGAACATTTTATCACCCCGGATGACAAGGTGGTCCAAATTCCTGGCAGCCTACAGCTACGAACTATTACACAAGCCAGGTAAGAAAATTTCGCACGCGGACGCTTTAAGCCGCTCGCCTTTACCAGACTCTGATCCTGACCCAGCACCAACAACAAACACCCTTAGCATCGAAAACTTGCCCAACCTACCCATTACCGCGTCAGACATTGCCAGGGAAACTATCAAAGACAGACGTCTGGCGCGAATTTTACATTGGGTGGAAAAAGGCTGGCCTGAAAGGGACAGTGACGAATCCGTTAAGATATTCAGAAACCGCCAGACTGAACTTTCACTACTCAAGGGCTGTATTTTGTGGGGTGACAGGGTGGTCATCCCGGACAGGTTGCAAGGGAGGGTCTTAGAGATGCTGCACGAAGGGCATCCTGGCATCGTCAGAACTAAAGCCCTGGCCAGGAGTTACGCTTGGTGGCCAGGGATGGACAAGCAGACAGAGGCATGGGTAGCCAAATGCCAACGATGCCAGGAGACCAGACCCAGCCCACCCGCAGCACCCATCCTGGATTGGGAAACACCAAGGGGACCCTGGTCCAGAATCCATTTAGACTTTGCCGGTCCCACGAATGGACATACATTTCTGATCACAGTTGACGCTTACTCTAACTGGTTGGAGGTAAGCGACATGAAATCCACTACCACGGAGGCCGTTATTAAAGAACTTTGCAAACTCTTTTCCACGCACGGCCTCCCAGACGTCGTCGTCTCAGACAACGGGCCCCAGTTTACTTCCCTCGACTTCGAGAGGTTCCTGGCGGAGAGGGGTATCCGCCACGCATTAACAGCACCGGCGCATCCGGCGGCGAACGGTAGGGCGGAACGGATGGTCCAATTTACCAAAAAAACCATCCGGAAAATGGACCACGGGGAGATCAACGACAAAATCAATAAACTCCTCTTTATACAACACATCACCCCGAACACCACTACCAACAAAAGCCCAGCCGAATTGTTAATGGGCAGGAAGCTGAGGTCTCCGCTCGACAGGTTACACCCAACATATAACCCGGAGCGACCCCCAGACTCCAGTACAAAATACCGGACTTTTGCCCCCGGTGACTTAGTATACGCAAAAAATCTGACGGGGGAACCCCTATGGATCCCAGCCGTCATTACTCAAATCACAGGTCCACGGTCGTACCGGCTCCAAACCACCGATGGGCGAGCCTGGAAATGACACATAGACCAACTCAGGTCACGAACTGCAACAGACCTCAACCCCCAAAACACGAACCAAGGGGGGAGGGAATACCCGAATAAACAAACACAAGAAAAAATAAACCAGCAGTACTTACCGGAACGCAGCCATCGCGAGTCCCCACCGGAGAAGAACCAGCCAGCCAGCTCTACCGACTCGGAGAAGCCAAGCGGGAGCGGCGAAACCCGTAGCTCAACCAACCCGGAAGGCCCAGGTGGGAGCCACGGAGAAGGAACCGGCCCGATCATCCAGCCAGTTCGTACAAAAGAGGGAGCAGCCAAGAACATGACCGCTCCGGCCGAAATCCAGCCTGCAACTGAGTTGCGCAGGTCAAGTAGGACTAGACGGAGCCCCGCCTACCTACGTGACTACGCAACGTGATGGACTATACCAAGAGGGGAGGGGTGTTCTGTCCTTAATTTGAATACTTGAAATCCCCGCGCTTTGATTGGCTAAAGCGCGGGGATTTCTGATTGGCCAGGCGAGCCGCGCTTATTGGTCCGCTTGAGGTCTCCCGCGATTGGCTCGCTCCAAGAGCGGGAGACTTGAATCGCTGCCATTGGCCGCGGCCGCCGCAGCGAAAAGGATAAAAGCCGCGGGCTTTTTCCTTTTCGCCGGTTCGGTTCACAACTATTAAATAAAGAGCTTGAAACTTAGTCACCGACTCCTGGCTTCTTTTGCGGACACGACAGGTTCTATGAGACTTAAAATTATGTCTAGGTTTTCTATAGGGTAAAAAGTTTGAGAAAGGCTGGTTTAGGCTTTTTTTATTTACAAAAATTAAAACACAAACTAAAGTATTAATATTACCATCATAAAGGCACACTATTGTTAAACTATATAGATAAAATATAAAATAAAATGTTGAACATAATAATGTTAATGAGGTAGGTCCTCTAATACAGAGGTCCTCAACCCCCACGCTGTGGCCTGGTATTGGGCCACAGCCCATGGGTAACTGGGCCACAGTCACAGCAGGCGAGCACAAATGAGTATGTGAAACTCCATTTGCACAAATGGAGCTTCACACATGAGCCTGCTTGCCCACCACTTGTGTGCAACCACTCCACACCCTCACCCCACTGCCACCCCCAACCCACAGAGCCAGAAAGATTGGGGACCACTGCTCTAAAGAACACCTTCACCTGTTTTGATCTTGGCCTTTGGGGATGACCAAGTATAGCAATCTATTAATAGTGCAGACCATGAAAATACCGTTATTCCCCAATCATACAAAAACATAGAAATAAGGAGACAGTACATATTACTTTAATAAAATTCACATACTAGGTTTCCACTGGTGATTCACGCAGACCTATCTAATGTATACTCATATACACACTCTTTAGGCAGGCAGGTACATAAGCTAAATCCACCTTTTCCACAGATGAATTTGAAACTCATCTAGAAAGCCACAGAAGATGACGGGGCCCAGATGTTCCTCTCTTTCATCCAAAGGTACTGCCAACTTTAAATCTGCATTCTGCTTCTCAGAATCCTATTTCCCAGATCTCTGAATGTCTATGGAGGTTCATTGATGCTATTGAAAAATATTTTTGTACCTTAATTGCCATTCTTAGGAGGGATAGCTGCCAGGGAGACATTCTCTCCTCACAGACTGCAATTATCACAGCCCGTTTCTCCAAGTGATAATTAAACCTTAAAAATGAAAACCTGATAACATGTATGAGGGAGGATTTTAGGGGAATCTGGTACCCTGGGAAAATTGACCGTGTTCTCTGTGTGAAGTGATATCTGGAAATTCTGGTGTGTGGTAATTAAGCTTGAGAAAGAAACCCCTTTTATTGGAAGCAAAAAGAGAAATGTGTTTTCTGTCTTCTTTAAAAAAATAATTAATAATCAGAGCATTGTGTTCTCCAAGTACATCAGACCCTGATCTTATGGTCTTATGTTTCTTTAGTTGGTTTCTTGTCATAGCATGTTATCATAGAGAAAGACAACAGAAGGTGTAATAGAAGAAATCCTTTTAATATCCCTGCCTCTACATCTTTCTCTTGCAAGTTTCTCTTTGCCTCCTCTACATTTGAATCTTCTCATCCCCATGATGATTTCTAGCATCCACCTGTACTTTCCTTCCTAATTATTTTTAATATTCCTTTTATTTCCAAAGTTTTTAATGGCAGACTGCACAATTTTACATAATGCTGCAGCCATTTTAATTTGATTTAATTTTTTAAAAAAATGAAATTAAAGATCTGCATTATCAAATTCTAGCATTTTAAAATAATAGTAATTCTAAGCATCATCCATTTGAGTGGGGAATAGCTTGAGTATCATCTATATCTTCATGAATACTTTGGCATTGATAGATAATTTCTCTATTTCAGTGAAACCAATTACCTAGAGGAATGATGATTCCCCTTTGCTGTATTTATTCCAGTAGAGGCATTATACAATAACTAGGAAGTGGATTACTTAAATTTATAATTTAGTGATGCTAAAAAAGCGTTAATTCCATTTCCTGTAATTTGAATGGGAGAACTATGGTTAGTTTTCTTTTAAAATGCTTGTCTCACACATGGAACATCAGGACCAGGCATATTTTCCAAGTAAAATAATATCAAACTTTTTTCTTATACACTGTTTCCCATTTTATTTTAAAATCTATTTGGGACAAAATATATTGATTGTCACCATAGCTCCAGAAGCTATTAATTTGCCAATTTCTTAAACGTCCCCATCTCCACTAGCTGGCTCTCCCCCATTTTGCCAGTGGTCATCTAAACCGAGAGGTGAGAAGTTATTGAAGTCATACCCTATGATTATGACACTTCACAGTCTCATCCCAGTTTACAAGTCTGTGATGTCCTTGCAAATTCTCTCCCAAGATAACCTGGGAGTATTTCAGCATACACAAGGAAGCTCCAAGCACATGTGTTCTAGAGCAGGAGTAAAATGGCTAGAAAAGCCATGTTCATGCAAATACTTGGGTTGGGAAACATAAAACCAAAAATGACTCTGAAAAGTACCATATAATTATATCCAGAGTCAGAGGGCTCCTGCCATTGCCAGGGATATCACTGTCCACCTCAATCAGTCCTAAATACCTGGTTGCCAAATACTTCTGGCCAGCTATTACTGTCCTGGCAAGCAAATAAGTCTCTTTTCCAGAATAAATAATAGGTATTCTCTAGATAGGGAAGCAGGGAATATATGCAATGTGCTGGGGGGGTGGGGTTTTTATCTAATAGATTACGCTGTTTCAGTTATTTCCTTGCTGGCTATCATTTAGTAACACTATGTATGCTGAATTCATAATGCAGTGAAGGAAGTTGCTATCATGAAAGAAGACTGAAGGATGTGCCTTTGCTTAAAATGTTGTACCTCCTTCTCACAACTAAAAATAAACCCTCTGCTATACTAAACCCTTTTTAATTTGAGAATAATTCTACTTGACAAATTATAGAAATTATTTATTTATTTATTGTAAGATTTGCCTTTAAGGCTTTCTTTTTCCCATTCCTTCCCAATTCAGAATTTTCATTTCATTTCTACCTCCCCCCTCCAAAAAAATCCACAATTATTACTGCAGAAAGTGGAGAAATAAGGAGAAGAAAAGACAAATCATCAACCTGAAGCAACCAGTGTCATTTTTGTCCCATATCTAATATGGGTCCAGATAATCCACTTCATCTAGGTTGCTCAACAACCTTTGCCACACAGGACAGGTTTAGACTAAGTGATAGCTATCTAATACCCCTGGATCCAGAGAGGACCCATACAAAATAATGCTATAAAAGAAAGAAAATACTGATGGAAAGCAAATCATAAATGCGAACCTTAGAGATCTGTTTCTGGGGCTTTAAATATGCATGTACTTTTTATAGTACAACTCCACATAATAGATGTTGTGTACAGCATATACAGTACAACTTTGTCTAGTAGATTCTTCTGTGTTGGCTGCAATCACAAATCCACAGAAAATGTTAGAAATGGATCTGAAAATTAACATATAAAAGACCATGGTGAATTAATCTTCCAGAGAAAATAGAGTGAATAATTGCACATTACGCATAAGTGGGCAAAAGCTAAAGCAAGCAGATGAATTGTGTACTGTGGTAGAATATGTCTCCCCTATAAGTAGACAAACCAAGAAGTCAATGTTGTATACATCCAAAACTACTTTTATTCGAACAACCACAGTGACAGAATCTTGCAAGCCTGGATGATGCTTGCCCCCTCTTCTCTCAGTTTACCTTCATATGAATTAGGAAGGGGCTTGTTTGAGACCTTTTCTCAAATTAGTTTCTTGGAAGGGGCTCAAGACTTGCTTGTCTGATTGTAGCCTTGCTAGCAGATCTTCCCCCTGTCCTTCAAGGCCATTCTCTATTCCAGGGGTCTCCAACCTTGGCAACTTTATGCCTGGATGAATTCAACTCCCAGAATTCCCCAGCCAATTCCACTAGCTGGGGAATTCTGGGAGTTGAAATCCTCCAGGCTTAAAATTGCCAAGGTTGGAGATCCCTGCTCTATTCCCTCTACAGAAAGTTTCCTTAAGATGGAAATACTTCAGTATTTCAAATTGAGCAATTGCTGGAAGATGGTTTGTTGTGAACTGAATTTTTGTCAGCAGAAGCAAAAATTGAGGTGTGTAAAAATGTGTTTTTGTCCACTTTGTTATATGAAACAAAAGTTGGGCATGGGGAAAATAAGTTCACTGAAGTGGTTTAATAACATATAGAGAATGCCTGAGATCTGAACTGTAAAACTAATATTTAATAAAATATTAAATGAAAAGAGCAAGAAATGTATGGTTGGGTGGATTTGATGAGATTCTACGAAAGATAACAGGGAGGAGTTTGTTTTTTGTAAACTGCAGCACATAAAGTGATTTATGGATATACTGGAAGCTTATATTGTTTGCAAGGAAGGAAACATTTGTTGAATTGTTTGATAGGAAGGAATGGAAAATTGGTATGAATTGGATATAACTATTTCTTTTTTACTATTGATCTTGGGGAATTTTATTTCTTTTATCTTATTACTTCTTACTCTTTTGCTTTGCTTTGCATAATACAATGCTGTTCATCAGTACAGGAAAAAAGTGGTGTTCATGAATCCATTTATGTATGGCTAATTTAGAAGATTATATAATTTTCTTGCATCGGTTCATTCCTCAATTTGCCTTATTCTGACAAAATATGTAAATGCAAGTATGGGATACAATGATGTTTCTGTACATTAAGTTTTTCTCCAGTATAACACATTCTAAACATCATTTTTAAGAATGAATTCTACATTCATATAGATTTACCTACACAATTGCTTCACAAATGAAGTGGCCAAGGGTAATATACTCAAGTAGAAAGGAAAGATGTCAATTGCTTAACCAACCTGTCTATGCTCTCTACCTTTGGCTACTAATTGCTGTTTGTATGATATCACAAAAGGCTACATTAACTATCCAAACAATTGCTAGTCTATTAGGTAGAAGAAAACACAACAAGAAGAGAAAGCAAAGAAGGCAGAAAGGGAGAAAAAACAATTACAGGCTGTGTAAGGTAGGATAAGCAAAAGAGAAACAAAAACACCCAGTCTTGGACTGCACCCACTAAATCAGCAAAATAGCCCAAAATTCAGGAATTCCTTCTGCCCAGAGATACCATAGGTATTGTAGGTAAAATCATTCCTAATTCTATCTGAACCTCAACAGAATTTATGGGGACTTGAGTGGGATTTCAAACAAATAGAAAAACAATAGTTGCAAGAATTCTCCATCACCATAAAAGACAAGCTAGTTGAACATTTTAATTTTCTCCCAACCCTTCCATCTGCCCTTCTCTCTAACTCATTTCCATAAACGACAAGACAACATAGAACCAGGACTGAAAAAAAATTGGCTCAACCAAATTTATGGCCTTCTTTACAGCATAATTATGACCATTTTTGAGTAGTTAGCCTTATTAGTAAAAATCTAGACTCACTGATCAGCAGCTTTGAAGCTTTTGTTCATAAGCATACTGAAAGAAACTTTTACTGAAGCTCGTGAGAAAGATCTGGATAAACAAAATTCATAATCAAACCACATGATAGGCAGCAAATATATTTTAAGAGTCCTAAACAACCTCAGATTAATAAACTGTTGAAGCTCATAACAGTGTCCAGGACAAAATCTCCATCACAATAGAGACAAATACTGCTACTTCTGCCTGTCATAAAACTCTGAAGTACATTCATTCCCCGCAGCCAAATCCAATTATGTTACATATATTAATGAACAGCCTAAATTTCAGTTGCTAGGTCATAAGAAGAACAATCTTAATTTTTCTGTGACAGTTTCAATAATGTGAGCCCCAGATAATGAATCTCTGTACAGCTGAGAGTCTGCAACCTTAGTGTAGAAGTCAATGGATTTTACTGACCTTCAAATAAGCTACCATATTTCATATGCTTTTCAAAATGATGTTTTATCTTGCTGATTTTCAAATTTTCCACATCTGAGTCTTCCGACTTAACATCATGAGTAAGGTGCCTGCTATTGATGATCCTTCTCCATGTATGCCTTGGGCAAAGCATGATTCTGGGGATCAATCTGATAAGAGAGGAGTTCAAGGATTCTGTAGCACAGGGCTGCCAAACTTCCAGATGTGGGCTCGGTGTGTCATATGCTGGCCACGCCCACGCCCAGTTTAGCAAAGGGGAAAAAAGCCCTGATATGTTCCATGATGCCACTGTGACAATGTGAATTTGACACCCCTGCTCTTTCAGAAGCCAGCCTAGTCAGCAGTTTTGGCATTTTGCCTAAGAAGAAACAAGGAAGTTCTCCTGAGAGCCGGGAGGATCATCCAGAGAGTGGGAGGTGCTTCAGTCTGCGTCGTTGAAGGCTGAGCTTAATTACTGAGGAATGCTCCGCCCTCCATCACGTGGCTCCTTGCATTCCCCAGTTTACGCTCAGCCTTCGTGAGAGTAGGCTGTGTATTTCCATTCCTTGGCCGATTCAAGCTAATTGCTGCAAAGTCCTTTACTTTTTCAGGTTTGCCTTATTCTTGGCTCTTCCTTAGCCTCTGGGCACTTCAGGTAGCTGTAGCAGGGGAGCGCATTTTTCACCCCCAGGGGGGATAACGAGCGGGCGGCTTTTGCACTCTGGCGCCAATCCCCCCCCCCAATTCGGTTCCTTTCCCTGCCGCTTCTCCGCACCGCAATCGCAGCGGCTCCATTCGATCGCGCTGATAAGCGCAGCTGGTGTTCCCCCCCATCGCGAACGCCGATCGCCCCAGGAAAGGGCGAATAGTTTACCTGGCTGCCTTTCTGGCCTCTAGATGTGCCGGAGAGGCTTTTTAATTGCTCTGAGCGGCCCATGGATAAGAGATCGTGTGCGGCTGCAATTTTGGGCGCCGCCGCGTGTCGGGCGCTATATTTAAAGGCCTCACTGGGCTGCGAAGGGACTAGCTCTAGTCATAGGCCTTCCAGCCTGTGAGAGCTACTAGATTTTAATCACAATTGGCATACACTAGTTGGCTTCCGCAGCACGCTCAGGGCAAAAGCTTGCGGCCTATCCCTCCCGGTTGTTGCCTGGGAGCTCCAGCTGCCAGAGGCCTCATTCCAGCCTCAGGCGTTCATTTGGCAGATTGGTGATAACTTACAGCAACCTCTGGGGCCACTCCTTCCTAGGAGCATCGAACCAGACCCCGAATTGAATATTATGAAATAATAATAATAATAATAATAATAATAATAATAATAATAATAATAATAATAATAATAATAAAAACAACAATAATAATATTAAGAAATATTATACATATATATATATATATAGGCATATATGGATATATAAACTTTCTCGCTAAAGGACTATTACACAGTTTCAATACTAATTGTTTATATATATTAATAATTATTACAATATTAATTTTATAGACTGTATACGTCTAAATTCCAAAAGGGGGCGCGGGCCAGCTGAAAGGACACCCGGCCTTTGTTGTAGGTCGAACCCTTGGCGAGCCAACCGCCTTAAATTGGTATTTTAGTCCTTTCTTCTATAATGGCAGATGACATTTCCACAAAAGGCCCTTCTTTGAAGGCCAGATCTAAATCCTACCACCTGCGCAAACAGGCTAAGGAAGCCTCTAAGGATACTTCCAAAGCTTATTAGAGAGACGCCCTAAGACATCATAGGGCACTGGAGAAAGAATTTGACAGGCGATCTAGAGAGGCGCAACCCATGCTTCCAGCCCTACCATCCTCCGTTCCTTCTACCTCCAGACACCCCCCCCTCCTGCAGATTGCTCTTCCCTCTCCAGGCACAGCTCATCCCAGGGACACCAGGTCCCCGGACCAGCCACCAGACAGCCGCCCGAAGCTACATTCACGCCCACGGCCGCTGGTCTGCGCCAGGAGGAGGCCACCACAGTCGAGATCCCTGCGTACATGCAGGCATGGATGGAACGGGCTATCCGCCAGGGGATAGCAGACAGCCTTCAACAGATGTCCAGGTCCAGTCCCCCCCTCGATGGCGCCCGAACATGACTCGCCATCAGCCGATCCTCGCCCAGATTGGACCCTACTCATGGTCAGGTACCTTTGCAGGGGGACAGTCCTCTCCCAGAAGGGGAACTGGAGGAGGCCATAGAGGACCTGGCTCGGTTCGGGGAGGAGGAGGAATTTGAATGGGGTTCTACACACCAAGGGGAAGCCCTATCGGAGATAGACCCGATGGAAGGAGACACGTCCGAGGACGAGGATCTCACTCCCGATCAACCCACTGTTGTGGGTCTGTTCAAGCCACACATGTTTAAATCGCTCCGATTTAAGGCCAAGAACATTTCTGGGCTGTCTGTTCAGTACTCCTCGGTTCTCCTTTCTCTGGCGGAGGGACAAGAGGACGCCATTTTCAGGCAGTCCATGGTGGAGGTAGAGGTTATTCCGGCCCCACCCATATTTCACGACCTAGTTTCAAACTATTTGGACTCTACAAGGGCCCCTCCTGCCCCATCCAACCAGGACAAGAGGTTCTTTAACCTCGAGTCGAGCTTCTGCAACCTGCTTAACACTCCTGAGGCAGATGAGCCCATCGTGGGCTTAGCATCCTCGTCCTCCCCCAGTGATCCCCTGGAGGCTCTGAAACCCGAGGATAAGAGGTCCGAACTGGCCTTACGTAGGGCCCATCAAGCAGTGGCTCCGCCAACTGAAACAACATGTTCCCCCCTCTAACGCAAGGGCACATCAGGACATCACAAAATTGACGGCCGCGGCAGAATTCTCGGCCGACGCCACCTACCACGCGGTTAATTTCTCTGCCCGTGCAATAACCTCTCACGTTACAGCTCGCCGCCTGCTCTGGCTCAAACACTGGCAGGCGGACATAAAAAACAAGGTTAAGTTGGCCACTGCCCCCATTAAAGGGGACAAACTATTTGGCACTGCCCTGGAGCCATTGCTATCCGAAACCCGAAGCAAGAAAAAATTCCTTCCTCCCCTCTTTCGGAGGTCAGAGTCAAGAGCACCTCAGCCTTTTTGGAGAGGTTCCCCCTGTCCTTTCTACCAGTATCCTTTCCCGCCCAGGCGTCCGAGACCCCCCTCCTTCTGGCCATTCCAGCCTCAGGATTGAGCCGATCCGGGCAACAGGAACAGGAGGGGTGGCAGCTACAGGCGCCCCTTCAGGGGTTCAGGAGGGAAGCCTTTCCGACGCAGCCCTTTGGCAGGTGGCCTAGAGGTGGAGCACTTGCCTCACAGTCAGGAGGTTGTGAGTTCGATCCCAGATAAAGGCAAATATTTGGAATAAACTCTCCTTCTCAAGCAGGGGGTTGTACTTAGATGACCCAGATAGATCCCATCCCTTCCTTCCCATCGGTGGACGCCTCAAGCATTTCGCTGACCGATGGGATTCCTCTACCTCCAATGCCTGGGCCCGAGACACCATCAGACTGGGCCTCGCGCTTGAATTCCAGCACGCCCCCCCCCTGATTTTTTTTTGATGGCATCCCCCCTCCAAGGATCCCAATGGATTCAGCTATCCACCATCTCCTCACCATACAGGCCATACAACCTGTACCACCATCCCAGAGGGTTTTACTCCCACCTCTTCGTGGTCCCCAAATCCTCAGGGGGATGGAGGGCTATTCTAGACCTGAAATGCCTTAATTGTTACCTGACCTACCGCAGGTTTAAGATGCACACCCTACAATCCATTCTACTGGGCATCAGGCAGGGAGACTGGCTATCCTCTATAGACCTTTCAGAGGCGTATCTTCACATCCCAATCCGGCTGTCTCATTCCAAATTCCTCAGGTTCTGCTACAACCATCGCCACTTCCAATATGTGGCCCCCCTTTGGATTGGCCTCTGCCCCGAGAACCTTCACTAAGGTCCTCGCGGCCCTAGCAGCCCACCTCAAGGACCTCCCGGTTCGTCTCCACTGTTACCTGGATGACATCCTCATCCTGTCTCACTCCAGACCCCAAGCAGAAGGGGATGTCAGAGCTACTCTCTCTGCCCTCCAAGACCAGGGGTTCCTAGTAAACTGGCAGAAGAGCCATCTGTTACCATCTACACAGATCACCTAATTGGGGTCCGTTATTGACTCGGTTCAGGGAAAGGCTTTCCTTTCCTGAGAGATTCCATAACATCCAGGAAACTGTCAAACATATCAGACGATCAAGGAAGGTAACACCTTTAGAATCATCTAAATTACTCGGTAAAATGGTCTCATGTATTTCCATTGTTCCCTGGGCCCGTTTACACACTAGATCCCTATAATGGTTCCTGCTCTCGTTCCAAAGGACCGGCAGAAGCAATTCAAAGGCCACGGTCAAGGTGCCTTCAAGGGTCCTAACGTCTCTCCTCTGATGGACCAGTCCCACCATCAACAAGGGACACTGCTTCAAGGAACCCCAACACCTCATCCTCACCACAGATGCCAGCCTGTCCGGATGGGGTGCTCACATCCACTCACTCTCGACACAGGGCAAAGGGTCACAGGTAGAACGGACATGCAGTGTAAACTGGTTGGAACTTCGCACCATCCACCTGGCCCTGCGCAACTTCCTCCCCCACGTATGCGGGCTGCATGTCCTGATACTCACGGACAACGTCACTGCCAAGTCTCACGTCAACCAACAAGGGGGCACCCAGTCCATAAGTTGATGAGAGAGGCCGAACGCCTCTGCCGTTGGGCGGAGTGCAATCTCCTCTCCCTCAAAGCTGAGCACATCTCAGGGGTCTCAAACACCCAAGCAGATTGGCTGAGCAGGACCACGGTGGACCAGTCCGAGTGGCGCATCCACCTGTCACTGTTCAGGGAAGCGACCATGATGTTCAGTCTCCTGTCAGTAGACCTCTTCGCATCCCCGCTCAATACCCAATTCCCCAGGTTTTTCTCAAGGTACCCCTCCCACGGGGCCGAGAATCACAACGCCCTCCGTTGCCCCTGGCCCACAGGGCTTCTATATGCATTCCCTCTGTTGGCCTGGGTCCCCAGAGTCATCCAGAAGCTCATCTCCGAGGAAGCAGAGCTGATTCTAGTGGTACCCTACTGGACCAGGCGCCCATAGTTTGCGGATCTCCGCAACCTATCGGTGGCCCCCCCTTGGAAAATTCCCCCGCACAGGATATCCCTTTCCCAGGGGCCCCTCCAACACCCAGATCCTCAGTGTCTCCAGTTAGCCGTTTGGAGGTTGAGCGGGAATGTCTAAGGAAGGAGCAGTTCTCTGACCAGGTTATTGATACCATTTTAGCCGCCAGGCGGCCCTCAACAACCAGAATATGCAAGGTCACTTGGCAGGGGTTCTGCAAGTGGTGCCATAGTCTCCAGGTCAACCCGCTCCCACCCTCCATCCCTCAAGTTTTGGAATTCCTCCAAGAGGGTCTGAGGAAAGGTCTTTCCCCGAGGCATCAGGTCGCAGCCCTCTCAACCGTCATTGTTTGCGACAACCTGGGTTCCCTTTCCCTTCACCCTCGCATTAGGGCATTTCTCAGAGGAGACTCTAACTTGTGTCCCTCAACCATACATAGATACCCTACTTGGGACCTCAATAAGGTCCTGGTGTCCCTTACTAAACAACCCTTTCGAGCCTCTAAGGGAATCCTCACTCTAGTTCCTAACATTCAAAGTCGTGTTCCTGATGGCCATTACTTAGGCTCGCCGTATATCGGAGATAGCAGCCTTGACGGTGAGGAGGGACCTTTGCATTTTCCATGCTGATCGGGTGGTTCTCCAACCGGACCCTACCTTCTTGCCAAGGTCAACTCAGCCTTCCATAGGGCACAGAAACTTATACTTCCGAACTTCTACCCCAATCCCTCGCGGGAAAGGGAGAAGCTTTGGCATACCCTGGATGTAAGACGGGCCCTCCGCATTTACATTAAGTGTGCCCAGCCCTTCAGGAGGCCCGAATCCCTTCCTTTCCTTTCAGCCCAAATCATTAGGCCATAAGGTGTCCCCTTCAACCATTGGCCACTGGATTAGAGCTACTATTTCCAAAGGGTACTTGTCCCAGGCTCTGCCGGTTCCCAGCGGAATAACAGCACACTCCACCAGAAGGGCAGCCACCTTGGCAGCTTGGGCCATCCAGGCTCCAATTGCGAATATTTGTCAGGCAGCCTCCTGGGCATCCCCATCTCCCTTCATCAGGCACTATAAGATTGACATATTTGCCTCGGCGGAGACTTCGTTTGGTAGACGAGTTCTCCAGCGCATCCTCAAAGAACCACAGGAACTACAGAACCAGACGGAGTCCCTCCCGTAGGACAGCCAAGCTTTGGTATGTCCCACTCTCTCTAGATGATCCGACCAGCTCTCAGGAGAATGGGCGTTGGTCCTTACCTAACACGCCATTTCTCTGGAGCCAGGAGGATCATCCAGCCCCACCCTTTTATTTCACCGTCTGGTGGGGTCTTGTTTCGGCCAATGATCCTTTTAGCATAGTAAGATGAGAGCACGATCTTCTCTTCACTCTCGACTTCGTGTAAACTGGGGAATGCAAGGAGGGCGGAGCATTCCTCAGTAATTAAACTCAGCCTTCAACAATGCAGACTGAAGCACCTCCCACTCTCTGGATGATCCTCCCGGCTCCAGAGAAATGGCGTGTCAGGTAAGGACCAACGCCCATTTTCTACAAAGACTCAACAGACCAATGCAGTTCTTAATGCAAACTATTGCTACTGGTAAACCTATGATTAACCTTAGCAACTAATGCAATTGATCTTTCAACTGATGCCATTAGTTCTCACCTACTTCCAGTAGCCGAGGAGTCTTCAGGTGCAGATAAATGTCCTCTAATCCTTGAAGCGCCCTTTCAAAGGAAGTTGACTCACACCCTTTTCAATGCTCCTGTTTTGCCTCTCCCCTCTAGTTCAAATAATTTTGCTGAGGTAACAATAATTCATCCATTTATCCATTTAATTTATAAGGCCTCCCATCTCAAACATATAACTGCACACTAACAGAAAATAAAAACAATATTAAAACAATATACTTTATTCTCAAACTTAAAGCGTCAATTCTTCCAGCATGTGATTCTGTTTCCATTCAGGGTCTTGCCCTCTCCAGGATCAATTGATTGCTGACTGAACAAGCTAACTGGTTGCATCTTTAGTGAGGTAGGTGGGGAGAAATAGCCCTCGCTTATCAGGACGATATTTTCCCTTCATTGCTCTGTTGCTGATTTTCAGATTCCTGCCCTATTCAGTCTGCCCATTCTTTCCTACTACCTGACAACCATTGCATCCATTTATACTCTTTTCTTATGTGCATGCAACAGATCAGGAGGATTAAACAAATACTTAGGTTCTTCCTTTGTCAAATCTTTATCTAAATTTGACATTATATTTATTCCAGAAACTTAAGTAGTGGGCCAGATTGATACTAATGGATTCTTACTCTTACTGCTCCAAGTGAAAGAGGATATAGAAGCAAAATAAGTCTGCCTTTGGAATTTCTATAGGTAATTATGGCTGAACGCTATCCTTCTTCTCTTTTGCTCACGGAGGGATAGCTGTTTTATTATAGTTCTACCAGATCAAAATACTTTTGATCAATATTTATTTAGTCCACTCCACTCCCATAAACAGATCAAATATGTTTGGTACCAAGTTGCAAAATGATATTGAGAAATGTATGAATCTTTATTCACAAGCTCATACTTCGATTGGGATTGCTTTTAATGCAGAAAAAATTCAGATGATCAGACTTTGTATGTCCTTTTCCAAGATTATCCTGAAGAGGCCAATGAGGGTTATCTCTCCCCACCTGCCTCACTAAAGATGCATCCAGTAATTTTGGTTTATTAAATTACCTAATCCATTTTATTTGTACATCTTGAATAATATTTTTGTGTAACCAATCTGCAGAATTTACCTACAGTACTGGTCAGAAGTCCAAATGTCAATTTTTCACCATTGCTTTATTTCTTACAATTTACTTCAAAACATCAATAAAATGGTAGTTAAAACCATGGACAGACAGCAACCATCACTCATTAACCCTCAATACTGAACTAATATCTATTACTAAAATTCAGAATGGTTCCCTAATGGAAATTGTCAATTGTCTATACTGTAATAGGTAAAATTAAAAGCACTATAGTGTTTTATTTCATGACAGCACATTATTGGGACTTCAAAAAATGGTGATGTTGAACAACTTGATTATCTCTTGTCCATATCCTATAAGAACAGATATGCTATGGGAAAAGTAGGCATATTACTCATATTAATGTCAGGTTCAAAGACTGGTTTGATCAGGATAGGTGAATTTTTGGTACATTTTGCTTTATATGCCTATGGAGATTCTCTTGAAAAAGCACCTTTTGGGGGGCACTTTTTGGAACTTTTGCTATATATGAAAAGACCCTTCTTAACCACCCCTTGTCAAATTATGGGAATGAAGAAACAATATAAGGTCCTTTTTCCATCTAAGGAAAATGATGTTTTATAGGCATTCTGACAGCTACTAATTCTGGCAGCCTAAGATAAAACCCATTTTATCAATTTTCTTACAATTGGGAACACCTGATGTAAACACTGAAGCAAATCAAATAACTCTTCCTGAATGACTCCAAGTTTTGGTTACCAAAATAAATTTTTTTATAGATTCTCTGAAGCCAGGTAAGCTATTAGAGACAATTCTATTCTGCTGGAAGTTGCTGAAAGATTCTATCAACTGGCAGAGACCAGTTTTAGGACATATTTTTTCCTATATAGACTACATTGGTTGTATTACAGGATTAGCATATTGCCATTATCATGCCTCTATTCAAAAAAAAGGGGGAAAGGGACAGTCTCCCGACCTATAAATTTGCTGAAGAATGTTCACAAACATGAACAATGGCATTTAATAGAACTGGATAGAGACAGAATTGGGTTTGGCAATGAGTAGGCCTATAACCAGTATAGTCAAGAAACCTTTTTTTCCTTTACTGAATTTTTTTATAGTTCACAATGAAACTTTTCTTTTTTCCTTTTTCTTCTCAGATAGGAAACCATTTATGATGTTGCTACATTCTGCCTAGCAGCAATTAAGATCCATAAAGAGATAATTACAGGTATGTACATGGATAAATTCATTGAAATGACTTATATTCTTTATTCATCTATTTCATATCCTTATTTGGGGCTTTCAAATCCCTCTTTTCAGTTAATATTCTTAGTATTAATGTTAAAATGTTGTAGCAAGATTTTACTATTTTAATTTTACAGTATTGTGTTAGCAATTCTATATTTTAATTATTTTTGTTTCCCATAATTTCCCAATATTATGCAACTGGATTTAATTTTTCTTGATTATAGTCTATGACCAAAATAAAGAATTGCTTGCTTAATTAATGGATATACTCAGAATTGATGGATACACTCATTCCTAACAAACTTAGGCTTGCTATTCATTGTCCACGTAGACAGGCTTCTTACAATGTCTGTCTCCCATAAATACGACATTATCTTTATGTTGATTTTACTTTTATTTGATGGTTATATATTTTATATATATTATAATATTTGTTTCATAAAGCACATAGTTCTAACTCCAATCACGAGTGAGATTGTCATGAAAACTTAATATACTGTTTTTATTTATTTATTTATCAACTTTATACACTGCGCATTTCACTGCTTAAGATACTGTGGGGGGTTGCAAACAGAAAAACATAAAATCTATACAAAAATAGGTAAATTAAAAAACAAAGCTAAGAATTAAAAAGATGGTGGGAGTGCTCTTAAGCCACTAACCACTCCTAGGTTTTCATGCCATTATTGGATTCACGCTAATTGACAGTCTTAACATTCTTCTGGAAGATCAGAATAGTGAAAGCCAATGTCTCTTGATAATCTATACCTTGAATTGGACCAAACAGCAAACCAGTATCCAATTCAGCTCACACAGCAGAGGTGTTATATCTACAACCCTAAACAGCCCAGCCCACAGCATTCTGTACCTGCTGCAATTTCCAGATATTTTTCTATTGAGAAATTTTTAGTTCAAAGAAACTTAAAATACGAAATAACCAAAATATTTTTTAAAATTACAAAAAAATAAAAAACAACAAAGAAGTCATTAAGAAAAGGTGTCTTAAAAAGAGAGAAAAAGACTAACACATATACACATAATATCCTCTTAGTTGAATACTGATTAATATAATACAGCAGTGTTAATTTCCCACCCCTTATAAAACAGACCAAAAGAATTTTTATCTATTAAACTACTAAATCTGTTTACAAATTGTTAACCTGTCATCTATATACTTACATTAATAACAAAATAGTTAACAAGAAAAACAACAATAGTAAACATATTATATAAAAGTATAAAAGTAATAAGAATTATTAACCGTAATAAAAGACAAGATCGAAATTCCAAAACCCTCTGTTAACAAACTGCTATTGTAATCAGCTCATAGAAAATCTACCAAAGCTTCAATCCCAAATCATCCCAAATATTTAGTCCCAGATCAAATATCCACATTTGTTTCTTAACACCATCTCTTATCAACTTTTGATTGATCGAATACAATAAAGCCAATCTCCAAAGCCAATCTATCTTCCCCCAGAAATCAGATAAGATCGTTCCCCAATTAAATATAATAAGTCCATTTCTCACTCTTCTTCAAGCCCCTTCAAAAGACACATTTGCCACTTCTTCACCCAAAGAGTTTTCTGCTATTATATAAAAGCACAAAGTTGAGCTTCAGGAAGGTATATGAAGTTAACTCTGTTTTTCTTCCAGGCCAATTTACTGCTGGGACAACACATTCCTTCTAAATATTTTCCACAATCGGTATTGTTTCGGAGTCTATATTTCTTCTCAACAAGTCTGCTGCTTTGAAAAAAGTTCTTTTTGTGGGTTTAAAGTATTTCGGGTCAGTTTCTTCAGAGTGTTTTTCATGATCTGTATGAGTTTATCAAACCTTTTAGAAAAAAATTCAGCTAAAGATTGCATGTTGCAAAACAGTCTCTGTTTTCCCACCTCCCAAATGTCAGCCTCCTCCTCCTCCTCTCTGTATTCCAATATGCTGCTGCTCAATGCAGTAGATCAGTAAAGCTGGGAATAAGTAAAAAACAAACAAACAAACAAATCCAGAGAAGATATTTTCTGATTATTTTGATCCAAAAACTTTTTGCAGGTTAATAAAATAGATCTCATACAGCGAATATTTAATAATATGTCATTCAAATATGAACATTTTTGCCATCCAGAGGCGCATGCCATGTTTCCATAGGGAAAAGCAGAAGCTGAAGACAGCAGTTAAATAAATCAAAACAAGCAAGCAAGCAAGCAAACAAACAAACAAAACACTGAAATAAGTCAGCATTCAGCCAATCAATTAAAGATAAAGAACAAAAGCAAAAGTTCAAAAAGGAAAGTTAAAAGTCCCAGGCATGCTTACGAAAACATTCTATTGGTAGAAAGGGATGCAAAAAATACTACTGACTTTCCAGCTGCTCCCACAAGGAGTTGCAATCTTCAATATTCTCCATCCTGGGTGGATCCACAGCCATCCAAAAGTCATCTTGAGTCATTTGTAAATACCCCATTCAAATCCATGGGGCAAGATTGCCAAAGTACTAGTTCTGGCAGCAAACAGAGCAGATTGTAAGTAAGAGAAAGAATGTCTCTTACTCTTTAGCAACCATCTAGGGGAGGATTCAGTTTCCAGACACTTTTCAAGGGTAGATCCATGTAGAGCGCATTGAAGTAAACCATAAGGCAGATAGCAATAGCAATTAGACTTATATACCGCTTTTTAATGCTTTACAGCCCTCTCTAAGCAGTTCTACAGAGTCAGCCTATTGCCCCCAACAATCTGGGTCTTCATTTTACCCACCTCAAAATGATGGAAGGCTGAATCAACCTTGAGCCTGGTGGGATTTGAACTGCCAAACTGCAGCCAGCCAGCCGGTAGTTAGCAGAAATGGCCTGCAGTACAGAACTCTAACCACTGTGCCACCAAGATGACCTGAGCATGAGTAATTGAAAAGTCTTCCCAATCCAGAAAAGGAGGCAACTGGTGCAGAACATGGAATTGAGCCCTTTTAGCCATGACTGCCACCTGCTCCTTGTATAGGAGTCACAAGTTCAGGAGGATCTCCAGATTTCATGCTGGGTCTACCTGGGACAGTGCAACCTCATCCAAGAGCAAAGATGGAAGAACCCCAGATACAGAAAAGCCACCCTACCTGTCACCATTCTGAGTTACTAGGGTTTAGTTGAAGCCTGTTGTTCCCCATCCAGAACTCCACAGCCTGCAAGCACTGCAAAAGAATATCTACTGCATTGCTTAGTTCACCTGGGAGAAAGATGTACAACTGGATATCTTCCACATAATGATGATACTGCATCCCCTGGTGACAAATGATCTCATTCAGTGGCTTTGTGTAGATATTAAAGAGGAATAGAGAGAGTTGAGCCCTGCAGTACCCCACAAAGCTGGGTCATGGGCAGGGCCTGTAGCTACTGATCAACTCTAATTGGGATCCATTTCAGAGCTTACTAGCTTAAAGGAGGAGTTACATTCATTCTTATACATGAATATTGACGTACTATTTTGATACAATTGTTGTATCAAAAAGGAAGTAATATCCTAAACAATATGCATGCACATATTGTTAATGGACTTAAGGGTCAAGAGTGAATTAAAGAGCTAAATATCCCAAGATTATATCATCAGTTAACTGAGAGCAGGTTCAAAAAGGGGCAACCAAATGCAGAAATTAGTAAGATGATTTGAAAGAAAGAATAGCAAGTCCTGTGAAATAAGTAGCTGTCAGAATTCCAAACAGTAAAAAAGAATCATTCTATGACAGGTGACATTTCAGTGAGGAGCCTCTGCAGAAAGACCTCTTGGCACAGTCACGAGAAAGGAAGGGCTTGTTTGTAAAACTGCACAAATGCCCTAGCTCTTTGGGATGAAAAGAATACAATGATGGCTTGATAACAGAAAGAACTGAGCTATAAAAGGGATAGATTTGTCAAAGGTGAAAAGGAATGCATTAGGTGTAGAGGTGACACAAGTAGTGACAATAGCAGAAAAAATTATTCCTTTTCTCCCCTTTACCCTGCAGAACCATATGACTGGCAACAGTGTTTTCTCTCCTGCTCCTCCTCTTCCCCCTCCCATTCCTTTGACCATAGTCATCAAAGGTCTATTGGCAGTCAAACCACTAAAGTTTTTCTAAGTTTTGCTTTGCACATGTTTGTGAAAACTAAATTGAAGAATAATTAGTTGAAAGCACCATTTTGCATTCTCCCTTTACTGGTAGCTTAGAGAATTCATATACAAAACACTATGGCTTCCTCAGATTAGAAGGAATGTAAAAATGAAACAAGGAGTTCAACAAGTACAATAGTCTGCAGCCTATGTTAGTAACAAGAGCTTACTTCCAACTAAACATGCTGAGCTTTATAGTCTTAAAGTGCATAAATTGTTTTTGAAATTTTTAGCATTACTGGCAAATGAGAACATATCAAATTAAATATGCCTATTTTAATGAGCATCCATATCACCTGCTTTGAAAATCTTGTTTTAAGCAGTAGGGAGACTGTTTATCAATCCTAGAGCATTGTGCTTTCTGAATTCATTCACTGAAGATAAAAGATAATGAGCATTTCAAAACAAAAACCATTGGAACTCTTTTTCCTGACTACAGGAAAAAACAACATTCATGAAAAATAAATCAAGACAAGTTAACTGATAAACAGGAGATTATGAAATGTATAGAGATCATTCATTTGAATGTTTTCTTCCAAAAACCTATTCACGATATATTGATTTTCTGCTTCTATAATATATCTTTCTATTAGCCAAAGTACAGAGTTCATGAGCTAAAAAGGCAGGTCTAGAAAGTTTAGGGCACATCTAAAAGGTCTCTCTTTTAATCACCTTAACTGGAAGAAGAAGAAATAAAAAAACAGGGAGAGAGAATATGGCTGAAAATAATCAAATGCCAGAGACCATGTGTGTGAAAAGTACAACATAAAAGTACTGGCACATGACACAAGGTATCTAAAACAAATCTGAAAAACCAGACAATCCAATTTTAAGATGTCTTCTGCAAACAATTATCTGGGACAAATAAATTGGAAACAAATGATAAAACATTATATTTCTCATTGTTTCCATTGCTGTCCTAAAGCAGCTGAAATGTCCCCAAATATGACCAAAGCAACGGTACTGATAAACAACAACCTTTTCCTATTATGCCATTTTCCAGATTAAAATCAGTCGTCCAAGTCAAAGCCTCTGAACAAATAGGTGCATGTGATACATGTGATTCAACTGAACAAAAGACACTCAAAAAAGCAATCAAAATCCATTCTCTCCTAGGTGAAATCTCCAGTGAAACCTAGAAAATCTGGACACACTAAGCCATTGTTTTCTGAGTCTGGATGCACTGTAACTTTTTTTTGTCTTGGCCCTCAGCTTTTTCAAATTCCATGAAAACTAATAGGTCTGCAGCAACAGTGAAACTTTATCCCCCTTTTGCCCATGCACTCAGGTCACACTGCCCTGGAACTATGATCCTGCTGTTCAATAGCTTGATCCAACTTCCGTCATAACAACATCCTGTAAATGTCAATGAAATCTAGAAAAGGTATCCAGAAGTGTAGTGTTTCTCAAACTTTCAGAACAGGTGAACAGGTTAGCAAGCAACATCTCGTTTAATGACAGATATTGTATTTTGAAAAGATGTCATCAGTCTCCAATAGTGAATTCTCTTGGCCATGAACCTTAGTCCATGTCTTCACTCAAATAGCAATTATTAGGGACAGAAAAGACACAATGAGGCCGAGAAATGTACACAGAGTTCAACAGGCAGAGAGACATAATTCCAATAGACAATTCCCCCATAAGAGGAGCCGAGGTCTTCTTCCCATAGCCAAAGACAAAAAGAAAAGGGAGCGGACTATAGGGCGCCACCGAGAATCGCTCCCTTTCACAATGCAGCAATACAGAGGGAGAAACGCGAGCGGACCTCCGGCCTTAAAGACGCAAGGGGGCTCGGCCCTAGGACCACAAGGCAGGCGGCCGGGAGACCGGGGAAGGGAAATGGCGCGCCTTTGCTAACCGCGGCGGGCAGCCCACCGGCGAGGCAACTTACTCACCGCAGTCGACGCACAGGATCCGGCCCACGTCCTTCTTGAGGTTCCTGCCGCTAGTGTCCAGCGGGGCGAAGGAGGTCTTGAAGACCAGCGGCTGCTCGGTGGGCTCCAGGAAAAAGATGTAGCGGTGGTTCCGCTTGACTTTGAAGCAGGGCGCCGGCATGGAGCCCACGCGGATGAGCTGCTCTCTCTGGAGCCCACCGCTGTTGAGGGGCCACAAGTCCAGGACCTTCACCAGAATGCCGGACGTCGGCATCTCGTCCCTGCTCCAGTTGCCGGTCGCCGGAGTCGGAGAATCCGCCGCCGGCAGCGTCTGCACCTTGCCCTCCAGCACCACGGCCGCCGAGTACGCCTGGTCCTGCACCGAGCGCAAACTAGGCGAGTAGCAGGCGAGCGACACGCCAAGCAGCAACAGAGAAAAGCCGGGCGCCGTCAGAGCGCTCCTCATGCCGAGACAGCCGCAGCCCAAGAGCCTCTCGCCCCTGGCCCTCGTCCTCCTCGCGCTGCCCAAGCCGCCGGCCCAGGATGGGGGATGCCGCAGGCCGGCTGTCCCGCTCCGCCACCTCCTGCTGTTGCCGCCGCCTCCGCCTCCGCCGCCGGCGGAGCTCTTCTAGCGGCTTCTGCCCACGCCGCCGCCGCCGCTGCTGCCGCTGCACCGAGCCTCCCGGTCCTCGCCTTCCGTCAGGAACGGCACTGAACAGCAGCACCAGTCCTGCCGCATCCAGCCGGGCCATTTGCAGGACGCCGACGCGGCTCCAGCTGCAAAACCGGAAGCGGCGTAAGCTCGGGCCCAGCCGCGGAGCTACGCAGGGGCTGCGGAACCCTTCCCTCCTCCCTCCCGAGGAGAACTCCGGCTCCGAACACTTCAGAGAAGGGCGGCCGGAGGGGGGCGGCTTATCTCTGGCCCACTCAGGAGAGGAGAAGGGCGGGAGGCTCCTTCATCCGCGGCCCCGCGTCCTTCCCCTGCATCAGGTCAAGGAGCCCGGCGGCAGACCCTCAGCCTACCTTTAACGTACTGTTAAAGGTACGCGCACCGAGCGAGACTCCCTCCCTGCTCGGGGAGAGGCTCCCCCCTGAGTCCTCGGGGATCGCCGGCGGCCCCCAGCGAGTCTCCCGAGCGATTCCGCGCCAGTTTCACCTACCTCTAGCCCATGCCGTGGAGGACACCCTCGATTCGCCGGCCTGAAGGCGGCAGCCACCTGCTCCGCGGAGGACGCCAGCCGCAAGTGCTGCAGCGAGGCGGCCGAGCTCCAAGTCTCGGGGGGGGTCCCATTCAATTCGTATGCAGGAACCGCGCGAGAATTCGACTGCCGGGCCTGCATCGGGGGGCAGGCGAGTGTGGGCCAAGGTGCCGAAAGAGGACAGAGCGCGCGCGCCTTAGCCCAACAGGCGCACATCACACATCGGCGAACCGAACTGCATTCCGGGGACGCCCCTCCCGGGAGACTCGGCTGCCCATCTGTTTGCAAACGCCGTCGAGGTCCCCAGGCATTGGAGGGGAGCTTCCCTGGTCCCCACGTTGAGGGCCTCTTGCCACAGCCAACGCCGGCACCTCTCGCCGAGCTGCGCCCTGACCTGGCTGGGCGATTTGTTTTACCGGCCAAGTTCGCCGAGAAGGCAGGGCTTTGGGAAGGAGGGATCCCCCTCATTTGCATAAATTACTGCCCAGCTGAATTCCTTGCGGGCGTCCACTTCGCAGCGATTGACCAGCGCCGAGAGAATCAAAGGCTACTTTGGAGGGGAATCAGCCCAAGGGACCAGAATTAAGGAACTCGGCACAGAAATGTAATAAATACTATTGCCAGAGAGATCCTGGTTTCTAAAAAAATCCTTAGTATTTTGTCAGTCAATTTTGCAATTAAACAATAGTAAATTATGGAGATTATTAAGAGGTTTACATTGGTCTGCTAGAGTTGGATTAATCTGTATGTATGCTTGACAAATGAAAAGTTGAGAGAAAAGGGTTTTTTTTCAGTATGATATGCACTTGTTAATGATTACAAAGTTTCCCTTTGTATTCATCCTGAAAAAATCTTAAATATCACAAGCCAACCAATGAAAATATTTTCATCTAAAGATACATTAATGTCATTTGACTAAGCATTTTAGTGCGAAATTTCTTCAACTGTTTGCATTTTACAATCTTGTTTAATCTTGTTCTAGCGTAGGTTAGAAATCTAATTCTTTGACCAAGAAAGAAAAAAGTTTTTTTCACTCATGGACATATTCAGAGGTTTGCATTCATTGCATAATTAATAAGCCTCTGAAGGTAAAACCTTGCACGGATATAGTGTTGCCCATCACAGACATGCTGTAGAGAAACTTCTGGTATTCTTTCAGAAAATTTATGTCTGGAAAACTGACTGACCACTCCCAGAACGGCTATTTCAAGCAACAGAGTGTTCCAGAAGAAACATGGAATAGTTTTCTAGGATTTTCCCAGAAGATTCCATTCCTATAACAGTTTATTTATACTGTACATTCCTATGCTTGTGTCAAACATCTTCCCCACTTTCTTAGTAAGAACAAAAGTAAGTTAGGTAAGAAACAAAAGCAATACTTTCTTACTAACATTGAAGGAGTGATTCTTTGAAAAAATAATATGTAGAACAGTGAAACAGACTTGATTGTGGAGTAGATTTTTAATTAACCCAACATCAGCAGGATGACAACCTCAGCAAGATGGAACTGGTTTTTCGATAACTTCGGAGGATGGAGGAAAGAATGAAAAGATCAGCTATTTTTGACTTTATGCTAATCTATAGGAAAGCTTAGGGTCTTTTTCCTTTGCTGTGTTAAAGTGCTGGCCACTCATTCTTGAATCAGCAGAAAGTTATACTGAGATTTGCCAATCCCTACCCTGAGCCTCTTTTGGGGGGGGGGGCAGTGACATGTAAAGCATATCAGAAATGCATAGGGCCTATGTCCCTCTTGCAGTAGCTTTCCATTCCCTTAAGATCCACTGTTGAGCAAAGGCTCTCATGGCCACAGCCTTGATCTGAAGCTCAAGCAGGAACCGAGGGTCCAAGAGGATCCCCACGTCACTGACCTGCATCCCCAGAGCAAATGGGCATCAGAGTAGTATTAACATAATTATAACTACTATGAATCCATATTTAAATTTTAAAAGTTTGGAAAAGATTAAAATGATGCTTTTTTCCTGATTGATTGCTCCACTTTCCTTCTCCTATACAATATTGATGACTTTTCTATTAATGTATTTAATTGGGAAGGATTCATGTTTTCTGTAAGACAGAGCATGATATGATTAAGAACTAGAATATTGAAGGAAAATCTAGGATGTCCATCTATCTTGATGGTCACAACTTTTAAACAGTGTAAGTTCATTTTTTTTCTTCTTACTGCAAGTGCAGTGTTTTATTTGCAAAAATAAGCAATCTTAGAAGAATGATGTATACATTCAAAGAACCTCTTTGTTGTTGCACGAAATTCTTAAATGCAATAGGGTTTCTTGAAATTCTTTAACAGGTGTGGAAAGAAGACTTGGAACTTGATGAGTCAGTTTGAAAGTCACCTAGAATTGATGGTACAATAATTTACAGATGGCAGTACTGTCCTTTAAAATAACATATTAATCGAAACCTGTTTTGGAAAAGTTGTAATCAACCTAAGACATGCTATTATTTCTGATGGCAGTGTGTATTTCATTTTTGTTGAACGTTTGTACAAATTACCCCAACATTCTTGATAATTTCAGTTTTTCTTCCTCAAACACTGCAAAGAAATTCATTCAGTTCCCACATCCTTTCAGTTAATAGGCATATATAGTCTACTGCCACACACTCAGGATAATCTCTTTTTCTCTTATTGATGTCACTTTTTATGAAACTCTACTACTTTAGTTTGATTACTCTGGTTTTTTTCACGTCAAAACTTCATGCAATGCTAAATACAATTTTAGAATGTGTCATGTCTACAATAGTACAATCATTATCTCCTAAGAGACTATTCAACAATTAAAGAAAAAAAAATCACTACTTCCAATATCCATTATACTCATCCACATTTTTTTAAAAAAACCTTGTTTTATATAATTAAAATCAATTTACTTATAAAAAGCTTTCATGAAGTGTTTTGGAGAACTCAGATGCATGCTTGCTATTTTGTGATATTTTGATTTGTCTTTAGAAATAAGTTGTCTAACAAACTTTAGAACTTTTCCTAGGGATGAATCTGGTCATGTTTGTTTTCTGACTATAAAATAACATTTGTGTATTTGCATTTATTTATCAAACAATATTTGTATATTCATATATACGAAAAATACATTTTCCAGCTCAGTTATAAAATTAGTATTTGTTAATGTTAGATTATCACTTCTAACTACCACTAGATGCAGGAGTGGGCTTCAAAAATTTCAGCAATAGGTTCTCTGCCCGGTTGTTGGGTGGGCATGGTCATGATGGGCATGGCCTAGTGGGCCTCCTGCACCGTGGGGGGGCATTTTCACACTCCTCGGGCTCCAGAGGCTTTCCTCGCGCCTCTGGGAGGGCGAAAATGGCCTCCCCTGGGCTCTGGAGGCCCTCTGGAGGCCGGAACTTCTGGGAGGCCTGTTTTTCGCCCTCCCCAAGCCTCTGTGTGGGCTCTGCACTTACCTCACATCCAAAACAGGTTGCATGGAGACTCCTGGGAGAGGAGGGGAGGGGTGGGAGGGGTTGGGTGGGGGTGGGAGGGGCCAGCCAGGGGTGGGATTTGGCAGTTCTCCAAACTGGCTATAACATTAGCTATGGGTTCTCCCAAACCCAGATGAACCTGTAGCATCCCACCCTTGACTAAATGGTAGTATATACAGTTAGTTTTACATCTAAATATATTTCCAATTTTCATAAAAAAGAGCAAATTATAGAATCATTGAGTGGGAAGGGACCTTGAAGGGTGCATTCTGTTCTCCCAATGGATTGGTTACTTTTTAAATATTTTCCCTACCAATGCTTATTTTAGAATCCACAAATCTTTAGCATGTACCTATCTTTACACTTGAAATGGAAGCAGGACGACATGACTTTTAATGATAACCCAGTATAGAAAATCTATTGGCTGAGAAGCTGAAGATGAGAAGGTTATAAAAACCTTCTTATAATTGTGGAATAGCAACTATATTTGTTATCATAATAGATATCCTGGTGGAACAAATAATAACAAGCAGGTTGAAGTAGCACAGAAGTGTGAAAAATTAATATAATACAATCACACAGAATTCTTTATTCCTTATGAACACAACCATATTTTCAACAATATCGTAACTTTTTGCCAGTCCCAATTTGTCATAAAATTTATCTAACATGAAAATTTTCTATAATTGTGCAATGGGCTTCTTTTAGCAGAAGATCTCAAGGCCCACCTTGCCTATATTAGATTCTTTACTGTACACAAGAAAGAAGCCATAATCAAACAGATTAGATCCTACCTGCAGTCAAGACATTCATACGGTCTCTGTTCCAAGTTTAAACTTTAGGCTTTTTTCTCTTGCCTGTTAACCAATGCTTAATGGTGAGTTAACCAACACTTAGCAATTCATTTTGTGGCCGTGGGAGAAAGTATACTTTGGGTCATCCCATGGAATGTATGTCTTGGTCTGGTTTACCTCAAAGAGCTGACAGGACATCTAGCATTTAGGAAAAGTACCACAAGGCCAGGGTTAAGTTTCCAAAGTAACCTAAAGATCACCCACATTATCTATTTCAACCAGAAAAGATATGAGGCACAAAACATCTGACTGCCTTCACAACTGGCAAGATATGTTTTATCCTGATCATGATATTTATCAGGCATATTTAAAACCCAGTATGCTATTCCATTAATGCAATTAAATATGGGAAAGGGGATGTCACTTATTTAGTGATTATTCCAATCAGCATTTTGAAATTTTTCATGGGATTAATTTATATTCAGTTCTATAGGCCTGGCCTTACTAGGTTCACACAAAGTTATTTATTATTTGTCCAATGAGAGTGTCTCACCTATATTCTCTGGATTAAACTGTGCATCATGATTTGGTTTTTGGTAGATTAGTTCCTGGACTTTCATCAATATATACAAGAAGTTAGGTTTTTTTCTCCCTTTAACTCAAAGATGGATATTTGGCTGTTTTTTACTTGCTTTCATTTACAATCAGTGTTGGAAGGCCTAAGGATGATAGATTTCAAGTAGGAATATTTGTGCAAGAAACAGATAGTGTTCTTCTCCATGACAGGCTCTTGGGCTTCCTGTCTAACCAAATCTACATCACATAGAGCTTTAAAGATGATCGCTAGCTTTTTAAATTGACTCTTGATATTTACTGCTAACCAGTCCAGGGCTAAAAAGAATCTTTCCTGTAGTAGCAGATTCCATCCACTAATACACTAGTCACTGCATTATCCGTAAGTTCCAAACTGTCTTCAGACAGCTTCATATAGACCAGGGTGAAGAAGTCAAAATATGTGGCGATAAGAGCATGTGTTACTGTCACCAAAACTTCTGGTCCAGATAGGATGATAATTGGTGCAGTGGCTTTAAGAAGACAAAAGCTCTCCTGGTCACATTTTCTGTCTAGCTGTAAATCTAGGACAGCTCCAAAGTCACAGATATTCTATGGGTGGTGTACAACAATTATGTACAATACAAACAATTATCTTTCTGGATTGCCTAGATGTTTACAGATTAAATAGTACCTCCAACTTGCTGGGATCTCCCCAACCAGTTTCTCATAGCTTCCAAGTATAGAAGCTCAAGGTTTGACAGCATTTCCACCTCGGGCTGGGATGGTGAAGCAAAGTTGAGTATTATATAACGTTTGTGTTTCTCTACTTAAAAAACTATTTTTATTATTTAAAAAATGCCCATCTACTTGCTTCTGGTAAAGCACATCTGCTTCTATGCCAGGTACAGGTGGAAAAAACAATGTCCTTTTTTAAAAAATGAAAGAGAAAAATAAAAATGACTCTGGGCTGCCCTCTAATATTCTACTTGATCCCATTTCTACTGCTAAGTAGCAAATGGCTGAGCCCATAGAATGGGAAGTTAGTAGTCCTAAATTTCCTCTCCCAATAGATCTTTGGGTCCTTGCATTGGCTCACCTCCTTCTTTGAAGAAGCTGCTTAGCACTACCAGGGAATGCCTTATCTGATACCCACCCCTGAGGCTTGATACAACTCTCACATCATGTGCAGCCTCTACTGCCTAGCTGTGGCTATTAAAAAGTGGATATGAAAAACAAGTGATTTCTATAATGTGTAGAACTAGAGGAATTAGCCATTTTTATCTTGAACTCAGAAGGAAGTAGATAATATCTGGATTTGTTTCGACCCACCTAGACCTTCACAGCTTCCAGACATTGCAGTAGGACTTTCATAACATCTCCATTTAGTCCTGTTGTTGCAACGTACAGTCCAGTATCATCAAGATACCTTTAATGACAAATATCAAGTTGGTTGTGCCCCCTGAAGGAGCAATGATAAATTTCCTAGAAAGATCATGATAGTCTCCCAACAAATGTTTGAAAAAATAATTTCAAACTTAATGCCTTTTTCAAGCTCTGCAATTTCTTTGAGCAGCATTTTGTATACCTTCTTGAATGGGTGACAGTAGACATTAACAACAGCATTGATTTTATTCACTCCATCATTATGCTTCTAATTTAATCAGTCAAAAAATACACTGCCCAAAGTCAAAAAAGTTCATTCATTTGGATTTCAAAACAGTTTTAGATATGTCTGCTATATTTTATCATGCCTCACTCCCCTTCGGTTCTGAGCCTTTTATTGCTATCTTCTAATTATGTGATTTATATCTACTATTTCATTGCTTTGTATTTTCCAGTGTTTTGCAATTGTCATCTTTACTATAATTAATAAATATTTTATTAGTTGTATGTATTCTACTATAACAGGTAAGTTTGTCATGGAAAATTCTTCTTCATGGTCTTGTAAAATATTGATTGTTGAAATAAAATGAAGCAATTTTTTCTCCATTTATCCCTACTTCATATATCTTGCAGAGGAATTAAACAAATGCAATATTTCTATTTAAGCACATAATATCTTAATAAACAAATATATTTTTGTTTAGTATATATTTTGCTCTTAATTTTAACAATGTTAATTTTTAGTTCTGATGTTTACTTTTATATTGTTTTATATATGCATTGTTTGATGAATTACTGTACACTGCCCAAAGTCACTGTTGGTCATATAAATCAATCAAACAATAATGAAATATTTGAAGATTGATTGGTGTATATTGATCTCATTTAAAATCAAAGGAATCTCTTCAATACTATATGAAACCATTACCAAATATATAAAAGGTTATCTTGAAAGTGTTAAAAATATGTGGAGAGGGTTTGAGATTAGAAGTTGATCAATCAGTGTGGAATTGTTCTGGAGAAGTACACTAAGGAAACCAATTAAGAATTGGTTATTCATGGAGAGAGATGATGCTTTGAGATTTATACTCTGAACTGTATCAGGACCCTGGAGAGTTCTCTGCATAACATTTTGAAGTAATTTATATCAGCTTGAGACCTACAGAACATTTTTGTTTGTGGCATGAAAAGTTTGTACAGGATTATAAAAGTGAATGACACCCACCCACCCCCGCAAATCCATAGCCATCTCTGAACTTGGGGTTTAAGAAGTGAAACAAGATTTAAGCCACTCGTTTTTGTCCTTTAACCACCCTCCCCAGTCCAGCAAATTAAAAAAGCAACCAATCTGCCCTTAGGGCTGAGGTGGAAATCTGCTTTATACACGTACTTTACATGAAGCTGTGCTAAAGTTTTGGAAGATGACTTTTATCCCAGTGCTTTAGGGCCATGACACATAATCTAATATATTACATACAAAATCTATTTAAATACTGTAGGTTAAAACTGATCACAAAAATAATTCATAGAAGATAGTATGCAGTTTAAAAGTGCAATATATTATTCAAGGTCTCTGCAGATTATGTTTGGAGGGTGCAATCAAATATACTAATATTTTAGTACTAATATAATACTAATATTAATTTATATTAATATATTAACAAATATATTAATATTTATGTTTGCAGTCTACACTTAATTTTAATTTTGGCTGAATATTTGGTTGAGAAAGTTGAGAAACTCATCCTGCAGCCTTTGATAGTTACTTCCTGTGTAGTTTTATCGATCTCATTTTCAGGAAATTAAACTTAACTAATGCAAATTATAATTCATATATAAATTTGATAATTTACATTAGTTAAGTTTAATTTCCTAAATTCTTAAAATGCACCTTTTTCTTCAAAGAAGGTGGATACTGGGTAATACATGGTATTGCCAATGCGATATTTATTTATTTTTCAGAAATTCATAGATCCTTTTCAAGAATTGGTTTGATGTAGATTTTTAAGAATCTTGCAAATATGATATCCAAGACTGAAGTTTTAGTTAAGATATTTTCTGACCACAACCTTATCAATTTGATATGTAAGAGAAAACCTACAACTTTTAGATGAAGATTAAATGAAATGGAAACAGCTGGTGATGGAAAACTGCAGGAAGAAGTTAACTGTATTCTTTGGTGACAACATAAAGGGACAGGCTTCAACCATTTGGGACAACAATAAAGCTTTTATGAGAGGGGTTTTCTTTATCCAATATAATTGAGAGTTAATAAAGAAGTTTCAAGAAAATTGCAGACCAGTTTGGATAAAATTAAAAAGAATGAAGAATTACAAAAGACACCAACAAATGTAACTACTGTATGTCAGATTAAACTTCTACAATAACAACTCTCTGTGCTAACTGTAGGAGAAATAGAGACAAAACTGAAATATGTAAAACAAGAATGTTGAGTGTGTAAATAAACCTGGGAAATGATTGGCATATAAACTGTGAAAGGAAAGAGAAATGATAGAACCAGATATTAGTGGACAATATGAGTTTACAGAAATCCCTTTTTATTATTTCAATTTGCATAAAGTGCAATATATTTACTGAGGAAAAATTGAAGAAAACCTTAAAAAACAAATTTTATCAAAATGTGCACAATCCCAGAGGCACTCAACTAATTAATTGTTCTCATTGTCAGGAAATTTCTCCATAGTTCTAGATTGGATCTCTTCTTGATAAGTTTCTGTCCATTACTTCTTGTGCTGCCTTCAGAAATCATTGGAAGAAGAACATCTCTGTGTGCGGGGCAAGGAGGACAGCGTGCCTAGTGGGCAAATGCCTACTTGAGGTTTCCCAGCATCTTTAGCCAGAAGGGCTGGCGGGGCAGGACAAGAGAAGAGCCTATGAGTTCGCTGGGCACCCTGGTGGACAGGGTTGGGTCCTGGGCAGCTGGTGGCTGAATAACCTAAACTTGTAATCATGTGATTTGAAGAACAAAACAACCCAATATTTTGTACTACAATTTACCAGATCTTTTGATAGCCCAGCATAATGTTTGTTCTAAAGATATGGATCTTTCTTTGGCATCATCCATGGAATAGGTCCAAACAAATAATTTAAAAGATTTTTTGGATGTCAGATTGATAATATAGAACACAATTATAACTTGGGAAGATATCCTTGATTACATTTAGGTTTGGCCAAGAGCATTTATAATCTGAGATTATACCATATTTTTAGGAACTGCTGAAGTTCTTCAAAGGTTCAAATTCTTGGAGAGAATCCAAATGAATTAACTTCTGGTTTTCAGCAAAATTGTGTCCATAGTATTAATTCCATGAATAAAAAATAAAATTATTTGATAAAATGATAATAAAATTATAAAAAGGTTGAGAGCTGGAAGGTGAGACGGAGTGAGTGTTGATCCCTCTACCCCGGGTGAGAGCTGGGGGGGGGAGGAGTGGCTCCCTGTTTGGTGGGTGAGAGTGACTGGGCAGGGTGCCATTTGTGCATTGAATGGATGTATTCTGAGTGTGTTGGGAGATAACGGGGTGCTGGATGTGACCCCTCTGCATCAATGAGGAAGGGGTGGTGGGAGTTTGAGGGCACTGAGAGCAAGTGCTATAGTGCCTTGCCCCTGACAGTTTGTCAGTGGGAGGAGGTTTTTCCCCTTTTTAAGGAATAGTATTGGGGATGGGGGATGGAATGATTCTCAGGGAAGGCAGTGGAGGGTGACCTATTTCAGTGGTGTCGAGTAACAGGAAACATGGGAGGCAAGGGGGGAACTGGCATGGAAAACACAACCTCAGTGTTTAGTACCAGTCTCGTGTTCTGCCCCCTTGCGTTCACCTCATTTATCTGGTCAGCAGATCTGTGGTAGCCCTGGTCTTAGGCTGCTGCTTTTAAATGTCAGATCAGCCTGCATAAGGCTAGACCTACAGCCAATTTGATCCTCGAAGAGAAGCTGATCTGGTTTGTATAACCGAGACCTGGCTGGGCCCAGAGGGAGGTGTTCCCCTCATTGAAATGTGCCCAATGGATTATGAGCATGGAACCAGTCTAGACCTCATGGCTGGGGAGAGGGTGTGGCTGTTATTATCAGAGAATCTCTAGTAGCGTCCAGGATGTCAGGATTCTGGCAGTTACCTTAATTAATTAAATCATGATTCTCGAGCCAAACTTCCAAAACTTCAAAAGGATTTATTGGGAGTTAACATGTCCGGCACTGCCTGGGTGTAGCCGACTCTGAGACACATAATTCATTGTCACCCTTGACCCTGGTTTTCCCCCACCCCCTGGGTGTATCATACTTCATATTCTCCAATGGGACACATCCATAGCCAAGAGTCATCAATCATGCTCTCCAGTTAGAACTGTGCGTGGCAGAAACTTCAGTCACCTAGTTACTATCTTTGAAAACTATTTATGGAATGTACTTTTGATTTTCAAGCTGCCACACTGCTCCCCCTCCCTTTCTGTTGGCAACTCTAAAAAGACCATAAAAATATTTTATGAGTTGACACAGGGCACTGCCACACAAGTGCCCGGCTGTGAGACCTGGGCTCAAGGCATCAGGTGGGATTTGCTGCTGCTGTACCAGCCTCCCTGCTGCATGGCAGCTTTCTTACCCAGGCTCCTGGACCTCACTGCGAGGCTGGCAGTGGAATTCCCCAGGCTTATAGTTCTAGGGGATTTCAACCTGCCATCCCTGGGGGCAGAGACAGAAGTAGCCTGAGATTTCATAGAAACCATGACTTCCATGTCCCAGGTTATCCAGGACCCAACTAGGAATAGTGGTCACACACCCGATTTGGTGTTCTTGTTGGAGCAGTGTCTATGTGACCTGGAATTGGTGGGCCTGTCCTTGGTCCTGTTGTCATAGTCGGATCATAGTCTGGTGGCAATGAGTTTCTCAAGAGCTGTACCTCCCCCCGCCACAGGGAGAAAGCAGCTTTGAGGGGATCTTCAGCCTCAGTGGGGTTAGGAACTGATTCCTTTTATTCCAAGAGTTAGCAAGGTGGGTGGCTTGTGTGCGGCAGGTCCTTCCAAATTGTCCTCCTTGTCATCCAGCCTGTTCTTTTGCTACTGCTGCTGCTCCTGATGATGATGATGATGATGATGATGATAGATCAGGATTCCAGTAGCCACTACAAACAAGGCTATGAGTTCTCCAATGATGGCTTTATTGGCAGCTGTGCCGGTCATATTGGGCTTCTCCCAGACAAGAACAAGTTACTGCATTGAAACCTGCCCCATGCAATTGGTGTTGGCAGCTACTTTTTCTCACTATAGTCACTGACCGTGGACTTCCATTGACTTTGGGAGCAATTTGCTAGATGTGGTCCAGCAGAAATCTAATGGGGTGGGATTTCCTCTCATGCTACAGATGAATGTAGCCTCACTGAGGGTCAGATAGCCCTCTATAGCAACCTCAGAAACATTCAACATGGAAAGCCAGACAGAGACAGACTCATGCTGTCGCAGTTCAACAAGGTAGGTGATCTGTTGTTGGCTTCCTTGGTGGGAAGCATGTTGTACTGGCTAATGACGGTGACAATGCCATCAGGGTTATTTGTCTGCTTGGTACTAAAATAACCACTCAATTTTAACTGCCAGGTGATGCAAGCCACCAGCTTCTCATTTGTGGATGTGCACACAGCTATAATCTGCTTTGTTTTTCTAGCCTTCACTTCCGCAGCTCAGGGCTGCCTATGGGTTTGGCCAGGATAGCCAGGTTGTTGGTGTCTACTTCATTGCTATTGAGATATGTGGCAAACTTGCACATGTAGGTAACTTCATCCATCAAGAAGAGGTGTTCAATTGCCAGTATGTGTTGTGGTTAGCCAGCAGCTGGTGCGGACGGCTGAGGAAAGCGAGGACTCAGATGAGGGGCCAGGGAGTGGACTGCTGCCTTCAGAGATTGTGGGGGCTGGCAGCAGTGACGAGGAGGTTCCCAAGGAGCCTGTGCCAAGTGTGTGTGTGCACAGGATTGCTCGGAGGAAAGAGCAGTTATAACAGCACGAGCAACTCGGGAGTAAGGCTGCAAGGTAATGGCTCCTCCCTCAAGAGGATAAAAGCCAGCTGTGAAATTAACTTTCTTTGCAGAAGGTAAAGACATTGGACATTACAGTTGGTATTTGAAGATTCTTGTAAGCTATTTCTTATCTGTTGTTTTTTGTCAGACTTGAAAATCTTGGCAAGGCTCTTTCTTGTCGGAGCTAATTAGTTGGAGGCAGCCTTTTATCTGTGAAGAAACAGGATTCTTAGCTGAAACTTAAATAGATTATACTGCTGCCTTTGTCTTGTGTTTGCTTTCTTGGAACCAGGTTTGGGTCAGAATAGTATGGTATCTGTCAAGCACACTGTGAGAAAACAGATTCGCCTGCTATTCTTTTCCAATGGATAATTTTGTCCATGTGATTGATTGTAGACAACCACATTCTGTCTCTGACCTCCAACTTCCTTAACCAAGGTCAATTAGCTGGCCTTTGTTGCAGGCTTGGTTAATGCGATTTTGCAGGGCAGGATCACTTTCTTCCCCAGGTAGCTGGTGACCTCATTGTGGACTGTCACTTGCTGGATGAGTACAACAGAGACAGCTCCAGAGGCAGTTTGCCCAAGCGCATGGCGGTGGAGAGGGCAAGCAGTGGTTATGGGTCCTCCACTGGCAATGGTGCTCTTGGCTGTACCGCAAATCTACCTCTGATCCTCCAGAGTGACTGCTATCACCGCTACTTCCTGCTGTATTACTGCTACTGCTGCTGCCACCTCAGTCCCATTGTGAGACAACATGCATTCCTTGCAATGCCATATATTACCTACCATGTTTCTAAATGTATTTGCATGACCTTAAATTTGTCCTATGCCCAGAGTTTCTATTTGTGGCTGCACTCAATATGAAGTTTGAAGAATGCTGGCTTTATCCCTGTAGCCATAGTCCTCACGGAGCTCTGTCCTGAATTATATTATTTATTTTGTTCAGGAACTGCAAATGATATAGCAAACAAGGGCATACAGGTGCTGCTCAAGGTGCTGGTTGTTTGCAAATTGCAGGACTGCCTCTCCCTGAGGTCAGAGACCTAGACAGCTCAGGTACCTTCATTCAAATGCTGCCATCTAGTGGGAACTCTGAAGCTTGCCTTCTTCACCTTAGTTATTCCTGCCCTGTAAAATCCTTAAGAAAATGAGGAGGTCTCCTCTGGAAGGCTTTAAAGAGTTATGGTACCTCACCCTGTAGGGTGGAGCTGAGCCTGGAGGCCAACCAATGGAAGCACTGAGGTGCTGGAAAGCATAGCCCTGAGTGCCTGGAGATTTTTTTGTTTAAATGTGTACTCTTTGTGGTCTATGCAGGGTTGTGGTTCATAACAGAGATGGCTAAATAAATAATTTATTCATAAAAACTTAGAAAAGAAGGATGTAAAAGAATTAGAAAACAGTAATAGTTTTTTCACAGATGAAAACTGCTATTTTGGACGAAAGTATTAAATAGACGTTAAAATACTTTTTCTTTAAATATAGTTTTAGGTGTACTTGTTCATTTTTTTAAAGTGTTGCCTTTTTTGTAGGATTTTATCTTTTTCAAAATGTTTTAGACTTTGGGTAAGAAAAGCTTCTTTATGCATATGTTTAAAACACTTGTTTTTTCCCCCAAGATTTGTTGCAATCCTGGAAATAAATAGAGATGCTACTAAAGCTAAAGCTTGTGATAATTGATAGTTACACACTGTTATTCTCAACTCTTAATGAACACATGGATAGATTTTCTGCACAGAGGTCTCTGCCCAGCCTGCTCCTTCAGATTTTATTTTATTTATTTAAAACATTTATAGAGCTGCCCATCTTTCAATAAATCTGGGCAGTTCTCAATAAAAGATCTCCTAAAGGATTGAATTATTGCAATGCGTTTTGCATGAGGCCACCTTTGAAATGTATCTGGAAGCTTCAGCTGATGTAGAATGCGGTCATGCAAGCCATATTAGGTGCTCAAGGACACATATAACACCTGTGCTCCATGAACTGCCCTGGGTGCCAGTTTGCTTCTGGGTCCAATTCAGGGTGTTGGTTATTACCAATAAAGCCCTCCATGGCAAAGGACCAAACTGCCTATAGAATTGCCTTTGCCCCATCAGCCCATCCCACTCAATCAGGCAGGGAAGATATGCTACAGACCCTGTCAGTCAAGGAATTTCCACTGTTGGGAAGAGGGTCTTTTCTATTGCTGTCCCTGCATTGTTGAAAGCTTTGCCCCCAGAGGTTAGGAAAGCCCCCAATCTTTTGGCCTTCTGCTAAGGGGTCAAAATTGGGACACAAAGCCTATACAACCATGGGGCTGGCTGGTCACATGAGAGCCCCCTGCCTGTATTAACAACTTATAAGCCCACTTCTTAGAATTCTTCACTTTCCAAAATTGTTATGTTGTTGTTTATATAATTTTAAAACTTTTAACCCTAAATTATTCTAATTTTAGTGTTTAATTTTGTTGATGATATTATACACTCTCCATGGGAGCTTGGCAATTAAGAAATATTATGACAGACAGACAGACAGATAAACAGAGATAGATAGATAGATAGATAGATAGATAGATAGATAGATAGATAGATAGATAGATAGAGTGAGATAGAGATATAGATAGATAGATAGATAGATAGATAGATAGATAGATAGATAGATAGATAGATAGATAAATACAAAGATAGATAGATAAGGGTGTGCTTACCATCACTGTAGTTGAGTCTTTCCATCCTGCAACTGGTTATCCCCTTCTCTTTCCTTCTACTTTTCTTAACATTAGAGCTTTCCCCAGACAGCTGGGTCTTTAGATAATGTATCCAGAGTAGATAATGTGAGCATGCTCATTTATGCCTCAGGTGAGAACACTCTTTTTATCAGCCTCTTCAAAATCTCTTATTTTCCAAAGCACAGAAGGCATAACAAGAAGCAATGGTTGGAAACGAACCAAGGAGAGACGCAACCTAGAAAAAAGGAGAAATTTTCTAACAGTGAAAGCAATCAACCAATGGAATATCTTGCCTTCAGAAGTGGTGGGTGCTCTGTCACTTAAGGTTTTTAAGAAGAGAATGGACAGCAATTTGTCTGAAATGGTGTGGACCAGGGCTGTCAAACTCTCAGGCCGTGAGCCAGATGCGTCATGCTTTGGCCATACCCACACCCGGTTTAGCGAAGGGGAAAAAAATCCCAATACGCCACTGTGACAATGTAGTTTGGGCTAGAGAGCAACAATAGTATATAAAGATCGTATGTGGGGGCATATTTGTCCCTCTGGCCACTAGATGGGGCTAGAGAGCAACAACAGTATATGTTAGGGATACACCCTAGCAGAATCTGCATAGCAGGCAGGCAAAATATTTGAGATAAACGTTTTTGTAGCTTACACTCAGTAAAACAGATACACTGTGCTAGTTAAATAGTTTATTCCAGTAAGAGTTTTAGCATAGTCAAACAGTCTATATATCATTCATTAGTTCAGTCCGTCCGGGGATTATGCAGTTGCAAAGTCCAGTGTCGAAAAAGAGGTCAGTAAACTTACAAATATCAGTCCAGTAATAAATCTTCTCACAGTAGAGATATGAAGAAGTTCAAACCTCCTTTCTTCCTTTAGCAAAAACAGCAGCAGCAGCAGGGAACACGCAGTTAGCAAGCAATTCAGTAAGCCAGCAATCAATCAAGTTCTCTTGCTCCCTCTTATGGCGGTTTTACAGCCGCACCCAAAATTACATGCTTTGCTGTTTAAAGTGACACACATTTTAACTAACAATCATAGTTTATATATATTATTTTAGCCAAACTAAGTTAGGTAACCTTGTTATTCCTAACATACTCCCCTTTTGGGTAATATAATAATATATATATATCTATTTACAACCTTAAACCATAGTCATCACAACTTTCTTTGTGTTTGACTGAACCTTGGGCTTTTGTAAACTGATCAGCAACATTTTCTTCAGTCACACAATATTCTAATCTTATCAAACCATTTTTTACAGATTGTCTTACATTCAGATATCTAAGATCTGTATGCTTAGATCTCATTTTCACAGCAATATTTGTAGCCAACCGTATGGCTGCTTGATTGTCCTCATATACTACAATAGAATCATTAACAGTTATTCCCATATCCAATAAAAACTGTTTATACAGAATTAAATCAGTACATAATAAAGATAGACATGAAAATTCTGCTTCCATTGTGGACATACTTATGTGTTGCTGTCTAATTGACCTCCAACCAATCAGTGCTTTTCCTAACAGTATAGCCATACCTGAAGTTGATTTCCTGGTGTTTATGTTGCAAAACTTGCATCAGCATATGCACTTAAAATCAGATCATCTTTTGGCTCCAAATACAATGCATAGTGCATTGTCCTTTTAAGATATCTTAATATACGCTTTGTCGCTTGCCAGTGTTATTCAGTGGGTTCAGCATTGAATCTTGCCAATTGATTGTTATAGGCAATGTCTGGCCTTGACCAATTACTAATATACGATAAACTACCAATTAACAATTGATATTCTTATCGAATTTTGGACTTTGAGCATCAGTGTGGCCAAATTCCTTACTCATTGGAGTTTTTGCTGGTTTACAAAGTTCCATCTTGTATGTTTTTAGTAATTGATAAATCTTATCCTCTTGAGATATCTTATAGCCACTTTTGGTTTTATTTATTGTCAATCCTAGATATTGTTTTATCTCTCCTAATTGCTTTAATTTTATCCCCTTACCTAATAATGATATTATTTCAGTAGCTTCATTATTAGTTTTTATAATTAAGGCAATATCATCTGTAAACAACAATAATGACACTGTTCCATTTGTCTCTTTCTTAAATACACATGGATCAGTTAAACCTGCTTTAAACCCTATATTGTTTAACTCCTTAACAATATATTGGTTCCATTCGTAACCAGATTGTTTTAATCCATAAAGACTCTTTTTAAGCTTCCAACAGTCATTATTCTTTTCATCATCCTTAATTCCTACAGGTTTCTTTAGGTATATAGTGTGCTCCAATGGTGCATGCAGATAGGCAGTTTCTACATCTAAGTGATTTATGATATAGTTTTTCTTAACTGCCCACACTAAAGCTGCTCTCAAGGTTGTTGCCTTTAGACTCGGTGCAAATACTTCATCATAATCACATGCAGTTTGATTAAATCCTTGAGCTACCAACCTAGCCTTATAGGTAACAGTCCCATTTTTACCTGTTTTTAATTTAAATATCCATTTACAGCCAATGGACTTTTCACCTGGAGGTAATTTAACATTTTCATAAACTTCCATTTGTTTCAATGAATTTAATTCCTTCTCCATCACTCTATGCCAATTTTCTTGATCCTTTGCAGGATACATTCTAAGTTCTTCAACAGTAGTTGGAACTTTACTAACTTGGTAAACTATACTTGGTTGGTACCTGTCAGGTGGTCTGGTTTCACGTGTTGAACATCTAGGTATTACAGGGCTTACAAGTGGACTTTCATGTACTACCTGTTCCTGGTTATCCATTTCTTCCTGTTCACCTATTTCTTCCTGTTCTGGTCCTATGTGCTCTTCTTGTACTTCCTCTTTAATTGTACTCTTCTTATTACTGATATGTTGTTTTGGTCTTTTGTAGGTTTCTATGATTACATCCTTAGTTGAATCTTGTTCCAGTTTTTCCCATCCTACATGTTCAAGGAATTGTGCACTAGCACTACAGTAAACTCTAGATGTACCTTTTCCCCAGAATCTGTATGATTTGTGATTAGATTCATAACCTACAAAAAATAATTTTTTAGCCCTATGCTGCCCCTTATGTCTCAGTTGTGTAGGAATATGCATCCATGCTGGTGCTCCAAATGTGTGCATGTAGCTTAGGTCAGGTTTTCTACCATGCCACCGTGTGAATGGTAATTCACCTGTTGTTGAGTTAACTACATTATTCAATATATGATTACCACACATTATTGCTTCTCCCCACAAAGTTTCAGGTAATCCTGAATCCGACAAGATAGTACGAGCCATTGCTTGTATTGTTTGACCTCGTCTTTCTATAAAGGAATTATGTTGTGGCCTATACTGTGCAGACTTTTTATGTTCAACACCTGCCATCTTCAGCCTATTTTGGAATTTATTATTTGTAAATTCCGTACCATTATGAGTTACAAGAGTTACTAGTTTCCTTTTAGTTTTTCTTTCTGCAAACTTCAACCAATTAAAGAAATTCTGATATGTTTCCGTTTTACTCTTCATTAAATAACAAAAACCATATCTAGAATAATGATCCATTATACTTAATATATAACGAGCACCTCCCACACTTGGTTTTTTAGGACCTATAATATCAGCAAATATACCTCTAGAGGTTCCTTAGTTTTAAATCCATTAATTCTATTTGCTGGTATTACCTTGCTTTTTTCTTGACTGCAAGCATTGCAGTGCAAATACTTACTGCAAGGCTTCAGTTTTATATCTTCAGACTGTTCAACCGTTTGCTTTAGCATTTTAAAATGTATATGCCCTAAACGTCTGTGTAACAAATGTATGCATTCATCATGAGGTTTAACATTATTATACACTGTGTTAGTCACCTCTAATTGATTATCATTTAACACATACAATTCACCTTTTAAAGTTGCAGTCACTTTTTTACCTTCCTTTTCTATTATGCAGTTTTCTCCCCTAAAGGTAACTACATAATCTAGTTTAATCAAAACTCTAACCGAAAGCAAATTAAACTTAAGTTGTGGTACATATAACATTTTTACATTTTCTTTTATGCAAGAACAATGTGCAATACCTTCACCTTTTGCTTTCAGTTTCCAGCCATTAGCTAACGATATCTGTTGTGAACTCGTGGACATCTTAACAAATCTTTTCATATCTTTCACTATGCAGTGTGATGCTCCACTATCTACAACCCATAAATTATTATTCACAGTTTCGTTGCTATACATGGCTAACTCTAAGCATTTTTCATCCTTTTGATGCCTTTTAGCATTCTGGCTGGCATTGTGGCGTTTTCCTTTCTTGCAGAATCTAGCCAAATGTCGTTTTCCTCCACAATTAAAACATTTTCTCATTGTATAGGCTGTTGAAGATTCTTTATCATCTTGTGTTTGTTCCCTTCTGAGTTGATCCCTTTCAAGCCTTCTCCTGGCTTCTTCAATTAATCTGCCAGTAATGTCAGTTAATGTGAGGTTATCTTTTGGCAGTACTTCCAGTGAAGTTACATAGTCATCATAGCTCTCATTTAACGAAGACAAAATTATATAAACCTGATGTAGTTCTGTGAAGATAAGTTCTTTTTCATGCAGTTCCTGAAAAATTCTCTTCATAGTGAAGAGTTAAATGAGTCAACATGTCTCCATTCTTTTGAAGATGTGTTCTGAACAGCTTCCGTGTAAGATTTATATATGCTCCTACACTGTCTCGAACATAAATCTTCTTTAAATTCTCCCAACATTTCGCAGCTGTTTCTTCTCCACAAATATGTACAAGCTGCTGGTTACAGAGTGTCATTCCTATTATACAGAGAGCTTGCTCATTCTTGAGTTTATATTCTTGTATTTTCTGGGCATCATCCTCCAGATCCCAAGCATCTACTTCTGGTGGGTTTCGAATTACTCCACAAACCTTCTCTGCGTAGAAGTAGGCTGCATTTCATAGACCATGAAACATAGTTTGTTCCATCCAGTTTGGATATTAGAGACAAACTTGGTAAATTGACTTGTTCCATCTTTTTCTGGATATTAAACTACAATTAATAAAACACAGCTGTCTGTTTACAGTATTGTGTAACTACACTAACTCTCACTTTATATAAGCCTGTTATATCCTGGTTAGTCTGACTGTGCAGCCTGGGCCCATAACCAGTGTTAGGGAATCTGCACGGCAGTCAGGCAAAATATTTGAAATAAACGTTTTTGTAGCTTACACTCAGTAAAACAGATACACTGTGCTAGTTAAATAGTTTATTCCAGTAAGAGTTTTAGCATAGTCAAACAGTCTATATATCATTCATTAGTTCAGTCCGTCCGGGGATTATGCAGTTGCAAAGTCCAGTGTCGAAAAAGAGGTCAGTAAACTTACAAATATCAGTCCAGTAATAAATCTTCTCACAGTAGAGATATGACGAAGTTCAAACCTCCTTTCTTCCTTTAGCAAAAACAGCAGCAGCAGCAGGGAACACGCAGTTAGCAAGCAATTCAGTAAGCCAGCAATCAATCAAGTTCTCTTGCTCCCTCTTATGGCGGTTTTACAGCCGCACCCAAAATTACATGCTTTGCTGTTTAAAGTGACACACACTAACTAACAATCATAGTTTATATATATTATTTTACCCAAACTAAGTTAGGTAACCTTGTTATTCCTAACAGTATATAAAAGTTATATGCTGGGGCATGACAATGTGCTTTCTCTAAACCAATAAAAATGCAATAATTTTTCTCAGACTTATAAATTTCTCAATGATCTGTTAAGTAACAAAAATTTATCTATACATTTTCTGCTAGGTAGAAAGTTACATTGCTGTACCACAAGTCCACTGCTTCCCTTTCCACTTCCAACCCTGTTTGGTAAGCTAGAAAAATGTGAGATAGATAGCACCACCACCAGGTGGATCTGTATCTGGCTGACAAATTGTACTGAATATGTAGTCCTCAGTAGAACTACATCTACATGGAGGAAAGTAAGCAGTGGAGTATGCCAGTGTTCTCTTTTGGGCCCAGTACTCTTCAATATTTTTATATATAGGCGAAACTCAAAAAAATAGAATATCATGCAAAATTTCATTTATTTCAGAAATGCAACTTAAAAGGTGAAACTAATATATGAGATAGACTCATTACATGCAAAGCAAGATAGTTCAAGCCGTGACTTGTCATAATTGTGATGATTATGGCTTACAGCTTATAAAAACCCAAATCCACAATCTCAGAAAATTAGAATATTACATGCAATCAATAAAACAAGGATTGTACATAGAACAATATCGGACCTCTGAAAAGTATAAGCATGCATATGTACTCAGTACTTGGTTTGGGCCCCTTTTGCAGCAATTACTGCCTCAATGTGGCTTGGCATTGAAGCTATCAGCCTGTGGCACTGCTGAGATGTTATGGAAGATATAGCTGCCTTCAGCTCTTCTGCATTGTTCAGTCTCATGTCTCTCATCTTTCTCTTGGCAATGCCCCATAAATTCTCTAAGGGGTTCAGGTCAGGCGAGTTTGCTGGCCAATCAAGCACAGTAATCCCACGGTCATTGAACCAGGTTTTGGTGCTTTTGGCAGTGTGGGTAGGTGCCAAGTCCTGCTGGAAAATGAAGTCAGCATCCCCATAAAGCTCGTCTGCGGAAGGAAGCATGAAGTGCTCCAAAATCGCCTGGTAGACGGCTGCATTGACCCTGGACTTAATAAAGCACAGTGGACCAACACAGCAGATGACATGGCTCCTCAAATCAACACAGATTGTGGAAACTTCACACTGGACTTCAAGCATCTTGCAGTGTGTGCCTCTCCATTCTTCCTCCAGACTCTGGGACCTTGGTTTTCAAATGAGATGCAAAAGTTGCTCTCATCAGAAAAGAGGACTTTGGACCACTGAGCAACAGACCAGTTCTGTTTTTCTTTAGCCCAGGTAAGGCGCTTCTGATGTTGTTTGTTGTTCAGGAGCGGCTTGACAAGAGGAATACGACATTTGAAGCCCATGTCCAGGATCTGTCTGTGCATGGTGGCTCTTGATGCACTGACATCAGCCTCAGTCCACTCCTTGTGAAAGTGCCCAACACTTTTGAATGGCCTTCTCCTGACAATCCTCTCCAGGCTGCAGTCATCCATGCTGCTTGTGCACCTTTTTCTTCCACTTTTCCCTTCCACATAACTTTCTATTAATGTGCTTTGATACAGCACTTTGGGAACATCCAACTTCTTTTGCAATTACCTTTTGAGGCTTTCCCTCTTTATGGAGGGTGTCAATGATGGTTTTCTGCACAACTGCCAGGTCAGCAGTCTTCTCCATGATTGTGATTCCTACTGAACCAGACTGAGAGACCATTTAAAGGCTCAGGAGCCCTTTGCAGGTGTTATGGCTTCATTAGCTGATTAGAGTGGGACACTTTGAGCCTAGAATATTGAACCTTTTCACAATATTCTCATTTTCCGAGATTGTGGATTTGGGGTTTTCATCAGCTGTAAGCCATCATCATCTCAATTATGACACATCATGGCTTGAACTATCTTGCTTTGCATATTATGAGTCTATCTCATATATTAGGTTCACCTTTTAAGTTGCAGTACTGAAATAAATGAACTTTAGCACCATATTCTAATTTTTTGAGTTTCACCTGTAAATGCTGACAGATTAATACAAAAGTTTCATGAGAGGAAACCTCACAAGCCTAAGAGGGTTCCTGGAGGTGGCAGGGGAGGTTAGAGTTTATCTAATGTATTGTGATTATCTCTTTGCAGGAAGTTCTTTTGGCTTGAAGTGGGGCAGCCTGTCGACCCTGAAGATGACATATATGTAGCCATATTTTATTCCAGCTTTTGTATATTCTTTTCCTTGCTTCTTTAGGCTTTCTGCAAAGGAATTTAATGCTATTTCAGGTTCGCCATTCTCTAGCTGTTGAAAGGGGTTATAGAGATAAAGGGGGAATGTTATGTCTAGGTGGCATTTTTTTTCCCATGAGAATCAAGAAGATACCAGCAGCTGGTGGAAGCTGGAGTTTGAAGTCACTGGACGGATGGATGAGAATTGATTGGAAATTATGACCCTGGGGGAAAAGTTTCAAATTTTTGCTTTTTACTGGGTTTTTTGGAATCTAACCAGAGTTGGAATTCTACCGAGTCCTTGCCAATTTGATATGTTCCTAATAAACAGACTTTAAAGAAAGATGGATGCATTGGATTTTATTTCAGGAGACATATTACTTCGAAGCTTGACAGCATGCCATGAAGAAGCAGCAGTGGCAGGCTTCCTCCTCATGGTCAGGGCCTGTACAGGGACTACCCAGGTGTATTACACTTGCTCCACAGCTTGACAGATGGAGCACACACCTTGGCATTGGCCCACTGGGGCTGCATGCTCTGACTCACCCAGTCTCAAGGACTGCTACTTCAGAAGATTCAAACCTAAAGCAAAATAAGATCTACTGCGATTCAATTGACTATCTCAAGTTATCCCGCATTGAATTGTCCTTTGGGGAGTTGGCTAGGACAAGCTGTCCTGTGGTGAGTTTGCCAGGGTGAGTCAGCAAATGGTGAGGAACAAGTCAGGAACAAGTCAGTTGGGGCAAGTCAGCCATGGTGAGCCGTCCTAGACCCTGTTCACATCTACCACAATATATTTTAAGTTTGACCTCTATCACAATATATTTTAAGGTTGACCTCTTTTCAGTCTATTAGCAATCCTTCCCAGATTTGGGTGTACAAAGTTTGATGACCATCCATTCTATCTCTTTGCCTAACTGATTCAGGAAAATATTGAAGAACACTGATCATATAACAGAACCCTATAGTACTCTTTCATATTATTTCCCTCCATGTAAACATAGATCCATTATGAACCACATGTTGAACATATTTTTTCAATCACTTGTAAATCCATCAAACAGTAGAACTATCCATCTCATATTTCATTTTATCAGAAAGAAAGCCTTACTGAATCCATTACATTCATCACATACTCTTGTTCTACCAATTTATCAAATCAACAACAAATAGAAGCATTTGGATTTAAACTATATTTAATAAATTCATTCTTCTTTTTAGTAATTAGCTTGTTCTCTTCTTAGTGTTTGGAAATCCTAAATGCTTGATAATCCTTTCTAGGATTTTCCCAGGCACTGATCTCAAGCTGGTAATATGCCAGTGATGTGATTTAAAGATAACTATAGAGCTGAAGATAAAGTAACAAAGATGAAGATGATGGAGACAGAAGAAATCCATTACCTAAGCAATGAAGTGCAAAATGTGACATAAGAACAAAACATTTTGAAAAAAGTGTTTGTTACACTGATAAGATAGAATGACTTCAAAAATTTTCTTTGGCCTTGCTCTCAAATCACATCAAGTCAAATTCGTTGTGGTTTATTTTACTTGACCTTACAGTCATGCCAAGTGTAGCTTGTCAGTCTGTCAATGTTACATAAACCATAAATATCAAACATTTTATTTCAAATATCCTGTTAAAAATATTAGATGGTACTAATATGAATGTGCTGATTATGCGTAAATATTTCCTGCTAACAATCATTATCATTGCTAACAAAAAGGTTACAATAAATTTCTCTGCATCTTCCATGAGTTTGCAATATTTTTCCCCCTGAAATTAAAGGACTGACATCTATTCTGGATGGAATAGTCTTGCTTTTGGGCAAGTTGTCATATCTTCCTAAACAAAAGGCTACCCATCCCAAATGTGTCCTTTATATCAAAAAGGATTCATAAAAGTACCAGAACATAAAACCATTTCCCTAGTATGAACTTAGTGCAAAGTAATAATAATTAGACCAAGTATCACTTCAAGAATGATTGCAATAAGCCACAAATAGGGAAATAGTCTAAAAGAGAACAGTAGATCACATTATGCAAATAGTGTATTATGTAACATCAGGAGAGCTATGCTATTATGCTATACAGTATACAATCCTCATTAATGATCCATGACCATGTTCTTCCCACCTCCCTTGTCACAGTTAAGCAAACCCTAACACTGTCATTAAGCATGTCATGTGACATTTGCAACCTCCTGCCAGCTTCCCCATTGACTTTGCTTGTCAAAAGCCAGCCAGCAGTGAAGGTCACAAATAGCCAAAACATGAGTGCAGGATGCTGCCATAATTGTAACTCCAATCTGGTTGCCAAATTCTCACATTGCAACCATATGACCACTGATCTGACTGCAACTGTCCTAAGTATGAGGTCTGGTCATAAGTAGCATTCATTCAGCCCTGTTCGTAGGATTTTATCTGTGGTGTAATCTGCCAGGATGTAGAGATGCACTAAAACGGGTGGAGTTTAGGCCTTCCAGAAACTGATAACCTAAAACCTCCATTACCCCTACTATTCTGGTTAAGGTTCAGGTGGCTTGCAACCCAAAAAGGGCCATAAAGCTATGCATTCCTGGTTTCTTTTGTAGACATTAAATACTGTACAATATTCTTACCCAGAATGAGGGCGTTATATGCAGATTTCTTCTTTGCAATCTAAAGACACTCCACCCCCACCCCCGCGATACTAGGATTGTAGGGGGAGTGCATAAGCGCACCAACTTGCCTATCATCCCTGTCCTATTGTTTCTTCTTATTTTTCTTATATGTATCCATTTCATGTATTCATAACTATGTTATACTTATAGCTGTTATCTTATAATCGCTTGGCAAAATAAATAGGATAGGATACGATAGGATAGGATAGGATTAGATAGATGATAGATAGATAGATAGATAGATAGATAGATAGATAGATAGATAGATAGATAGATATAAACAAACCTCCCCCCTTTTTGCTCCAAAACCGAAGTTCTCTTCAAAGCTGCGTTTCCACGATTGCTGAGGCTTCCTCCCACTAGAATTGCACAGAACAAGCACCAACCCTAATCTATGCTTGCATGCGGTTCTTGTCGCAAGAAAAAACCACGAACGTGTTCTGTTCTATACTATAACGATTTTGTGCAGCGCGGCGGGCACATGTATTGCACGAAAAGAGCCTCAAGGGAGAAGCTTCGCCTTTGTTTCCCTGGCCTACACCAACCCTTTCTGCACACAGAGATCCCTTTTACCGCTCAGCGTTGAGGCCCTAGACACGCACCTCGGCTCAGCCCAAGCAGCCCTTTACCTAAATAGGCCCTCTTCGCTCAGCTGAGATGGAAGCAGAACGGAAGGCGGCGCTCTGGCGACAATGTCAAATACGAGGCGCCGGTTACGTGCCTAATGACGCTACTCGCCTGCCACGACTCGCTCTGAGGCCGAGAGGAGAAACGGCCTGAGCGGGCTGGAAAACCAGGGCTACCGAGGCCTGCTCTCCTCCTGCTCCTCCTGCAGTCGCCACCACAGCAGGGCAGGTGGTAAGCGCTGCACGACTCCCTCGGAGAGCTGCCAAGCGGACCCAGAGCGGGAGGGGCGGGGATCTGCGGAGGAGCCTCCCTTCCCCCTTCTCTCCTTCGGAAGGATCGCGTCCGCTGGTGCTTCAGCTTGACGTTTTCCGCTCGGCAGGAGCCGATCTTGGTTTGGGGCGGGATGGATCGCTGCCTCACATTCTAAAATGAAAACTTCAATCCTGACTAAATTTTCCTGATATTATATGCGACTGGCACATTCAACGCCTGTCTTAAATACAGTAATTAAATACGTTACAAAATTGATTTGTAGTTTTAACATTTTATACAGTTTTTCTAGGACTACTAAGCCTATCACATGTCAAGCAATTTATTTCTGAGTAAATATGTAGCGGATCGGTCTGAAGGCTGGCAGGTAGTATTCAAAGGTGCCATCTTCTTGGCAAGATCGAATACCATTGATGAAATCCACTGATAATTCATAAGACAGAACCATAATTTTCATGTTAAAATTGTAACTAACATTAATAACGACCACACAAGCAGAAATAATTGCAATAATTTAGTATCCATCCCAATTTTCACATATTAGTATAAAGTTGATTGGATCTGCAATTTTATGTGTCTGCCCTCTTCATTTTAACAATCATATGACGATGATACCGCTGATATTTTCAGGGTGATCTTTTACATATATATTTAGAAATAAGGCACACTTGAGTCAATAAGATTGAACTCAAGGACTTTATATTAAATAATTGAAAAGAAGACATGTACAGATTTTTTTTTAAAGCCAATTTCAGTAGTAGCAAATTTCAATTATTTTAATATATTTCTTTTTAGAGGTGCATAGTATAAATAAAATATAACTTTTAGAGCTTGTGTACACACACATTTTATCACTTTGGAAACAGGTCTTCAGCATCTTTCTGAATGAACCATTTAAAACAGAGACATGCAAAATATGCATATGCAAAATATCACTTAGCTGGGGCAAAATTAATATTTTTCCAATTATTGAAGGATTTTTTAAAATGGTAATATGATTGAGTCATTTTATCATAATTAAATTTTATTTGTGATAAATGGTGCCAGCTAAATAAATATTGCTAAAAAATTTAAGTTATTGGCATTTTGAAGGTTAGGAAAATGCATTCTTGCCAATTTGTGATATTTTAAGGTAGCTTCTATTCATATATGAAATAATACAATCATATCTCTGAAATATTAAACTTTTTCAGATACAGCATGATAAAAAGGAAAATTACCAGGGGTGAAAATATCCTTATCATAAATGGCATAATCCCAAACTTGATTATTGGTTTCTGCCCATTAAAAGTGCAGGGAAATCTCTTGCTTTTTCTAAACTTGTTCTGAATATTACAGGTAAAAAGGAGAGTTTTTTTATTTTATTTTTTTCATTTCAATATAAACATGCTTCTCTTTGTTGCAAATATTATAGTTAATAATAAATGAGTAATATGATCAGATATATTACCTCCATCTGCAATTATATCAAAAGATTAATAGAAATGTTAATAGCCAACAAGAAACAACATTTTGAGGTTTTGACAAAAATACATCTTTAAAAATTGCTTTTCCAAAGAAATAAACAGTTTAATTTGAATAAAATGAAATGCTTTATATATTGTAATACTTCAGAAATTTTAATCCTCTGCAGTGGCTTCAAATTTCTATTTTTCTTAACTCTTTTTCTTATGGGGTCTGAAATATCCATTTAAATTCATCTGTAGAATCTAACTACATTGGAAATAATTATACACTTCATACTTTTACAATGTATGGTATCAATGCCAGAGATTTCTAAAATTTTAGAAGCCATGCATATTACATACATACATTTTAAGGCTTTAGCAATTTAATGTTGTACAACTTTCTACAGCATTTTAGGAATGGTTCAATATCATATAGGCTTCCTGTTTTTAAAACTGCACTTTCTTTGATTGTTAGTTTACTGTGGCAAAAGATTTTATATTATGTATAGAACTAAGTTATAATTATATATTAAAGTTGATCTCATTTTCACTTTGGATATGGGTGTTTTATGAATGCTTTATTTTAATTTCTGCAGAGCCACAATCAAACAAACTTCCTTTAAGAAGGAAAAATAAAATTCCTCAATTTTATTGAAGCTTCAAAAGTGTTTGTGAGACCATGTTTTAAGATAGTAAGCAATCTCCAAATAAATGGGTTAGGTTGTTATAAACATATGTCTTTATAGTAATGTTTTGTTTTTATTAATTGAAAAATGTTCTTAGTAATTGAAGTCATATTTAGATACCAATGATGACAAAAGATTGTGATTAAGGTTATGTGATGAAGTTTTATTACCCTACATTTTGTTTTATTTGTTAAATATATCACATCCCTTGTGTATGTGACTTACTATTTACATTCCCTTTTTTAAGAATAAAGCTAGAACTTTTGCAATTAAATTAACTATTTTTAATGCTTATTTAACAAAAAAACAAAAGAAACTTCATGTGGTTGAAATATTTTTCATTACTTTTTTCATAGAAGAGATAGGAGTAGAAAATGTATATCAGAATAAATAGTTGTTTCTGGTCATATTAAATTCATTGATTTTTTAAAATAAATTGTTAGAAAGGAATTATAGGATAATAACTGTCCATTTTGTTCTAAAATACAGACTTCAGTTTAAACAAGACTGAATATCATCATAAAACAATAATTTTGGCACTTTGTTGAACAAACTGAAAAAGCTAAATAATATATACAATCAAATACTTTCTAAACAAATATTTGTATTGTATTTTAAAAGTATTTCAAATAGCTTTAACTATTTTATTTTATGAAGCACATACTATTTTATATTATGAAGCAAATCTTAAATCTGAAAAGTCTTCATGCTTTTAGTAGTGGAAAATATTTGAAGTAGTTCTTTATTTGGTTTATACAATTATCTGTTGTCATGCTCACAATCTGGGATTCAGCTTCTTATGAGAAATAAACTTTTTAAGCAAAGCTGTTAAAATGGAATTCTATTTCTGAAAGAAAAAAAAACTACATTTACATAACTTGTTATGTAGACTAGTATTTATTAGAATCAAAATACCTTTCAGAATACCATTATATATTGGGTATCCGTTGAAATATATTTTTAGAACAGGTGTAATATGAAGCATAAAAAATAAATTTCATCCATCCAAGATGGTTAGTTATATTTGCCAAATTACCAATAGAATATTTCTTAATTTTTATTGTATAATTATTGGGAACTTTAATACAGTAGATTTTAAAAATGAGCTGCATGCCTTCCTAGTTCAGTAATGGTTCTTTCCCAGCCCAAGCGGGATTTTATAATCTGTTGCCTCCTTGGTTATCAAAGGTAATTTGATAATTAGGTAGTCTGAGAGATTAGCATCTGTATCTTAATATATCTAAGCTTAACCGGACCTGTTTTTAAATAAATGCCTTTCCACATTGCCTTACAGAGAAAGGCAGTGCGGCTTGGTTTGCTAGTTAACTGATTATTGCAATTGGAGAATATATCTTGATAGCTAAAAAATAAAGAAGCGTTAAGTATCCAACCTATTTCAACAGATAAATTTTCGGTGATAAAGATAGCCAGTCAAACCTGCCCAGCCCACCTTGAGGTGACATTGCTGGCGGTACTACCGATAAGAAGACGTTCCGGGTTTTCTTAGCGGGGAATGCGTAGCAATATAGGAGGAAGGGGCCTCCCGGGTGGATCTCAGCTTCTTCCCGGCTTGCTCGTAAGACAGCTCTCCACACTCTCAGCATGATCCTCGCGGGTAAAAAGCCCTTCCGCTCAGGCGGGTCATGCCGCCCAGCTCCAAGAGAGAATTGGGCGAGTTAGTTTAGCGCAGCCCGCGGCTTTCACTGCGTTCCTGGATGTCAGGTTGTAGCGCAAGCTCCAGGAATCGTTCTTCCACCGCAGCTGAACCCGGGAACGAACGGCAGGGTGGGAAGACGTTGTACATCGTCGGAGCTGCAAGGACGGCTTGAGTCCGAACTATTGAGGCGCTAGAGTTAGCGTTTCCCTCTAGTTTTGGACCTAACAGATGCCAGCTTTCAACCTTCCAGGAGTCGAATGCCCGTGAGAAATAGCCTGTTGGTTACTCTTACTTAAAACCGTCTGGAAAAACGATTTCGGGTATTCGTTTTCTTTTGTTTTCTAGTATTACTGCAACTTCCAAATACTTAAAAGAGTTATCCTTGATGAAAATGGGTGCTCTCCAGCATGGACGGTTTAGAATATGCAGTTTGTAGATACTAAATCAAAGGCTGACTTGGCTGAGATTGCCTCTCAAACTTTCTCATGGCAGAGAAAGAATCTAGGAGAAGGAAAAAGGAAAGCAAGGCCTGGAAAGCCTGTGTGTCCTTCCAGTGGTATTGCTTTTGTTTCAATGAACTGGTTCTGGTGTCTAGTCACAGGAAAAGAAACTTGTCTTTCAAGATGCACTCAGAACTATTGTGGACATGCACACAGAACTATTATGCAGCTTATATCCTCAATAATATATTGTATCATAAAGTGCAAAATAGCAAATATTGTGGCATTTTTCTGCCTCAAGTTAATAGAAATTGCAATTTCCCTAGTAAAGATGTTTTGATTTTACTGCAGACATTCTGGTTTCAGGTCATTAGTTTCTTTATTCCTTCACAGTTTCATAGAGGCTGTGTTCATTTTAGCCCTGAACTTGAGCACAACTGAAGAAGTAAGGTAAAATTCCCTATTAAGAAAAGCTAAATAAGTTCCAGGATTTAGCTTGAAGAAAAGAAAATTTTATTTAGAAACTGTAACATTATGAGCAGCAAGACTTTACTGTAACTGAAGATTGGTTGTTTTCACATCTCAGGCAGTAAACATATAAGGATTAGGCTAGGCTGAACTCCCATCTAACTCAACACCCTTTACTGTACAACTTTTGACAAGGAGAGCACTGCAGATCACTTTGAGAAAAGTAGCAGGAGAGAATGGATCTTTGATTTAATCTGGAAAGGCTATTCTGTTCTGGAAACTGCTTGGACCCTCTGCTGGGAGGACAGCATGATCTGCACACAAAACGGCCTTCCTCAAAAAGAAAGATCCCTCCAAACTCAGGCATTCAGTAAGGCAGGTAAGCACAGGCTCTTTCCCCATTTTGCAAGGTTAAGGCACCTGGAAAGGTTTTAGAGTTTATCAGGCCTACCAAAGAGCTGAGAGGGACATTTTCTAAATTCTTTGTATAACAATGTAATCCTGAAGGTAAAGGTTGCTCTATTATGAAGCCCTGGAAAGCATCCTAGAAGCTGGCCTTAGAAGTCATGCAGTTTTCAATTGGGGAGCTTCAGACGGGGAAAATGGTGCGAATTTCAAAAAGGAATGAGCTGTCCTATGTAGGAATGACCCCGACACGTCGGAGGAGGGTGGCATTGATTTATACTTTCAAAGGATTGAGTTGGCGTCAAGGAAAAGGTAGTGGGATCGTCGGTTGCCTCTTGCGAGGTGCGGACTATTCCGGGCTCTCTCTTCGCTTGAACACTTCGCCTCCTGCAGACAGGCGAAGGGCGCGGGTGCAATTCCTCCTTGGGGACGGCGGGCGACTGAAGGGTATACTTAATGGGCCAAGAGGCAGGATGAGGAGGACGCAGGGGGAGCTTCTTTCTCTGTCCTGTTTAGGTCCGCAGACAGACCTGAGGCACACGCAGACTTCTAAAAGGGGGAAGAGGAAAGACAGTTACTCTGGCGAGGCGGACGCGTATTCGCGTTTAATAGTAGACCGCCCTCCTCCCCCCACCGGGTCCATCTCTCCCGAAGGAGAGGCGGCGGCGGCGACGGCGACAGAGTCGGTGGCGGCCTCAGTCGGGGTGAGCGTGAGGAAGGGGGGGGGGAATCCAAACACGCGCAAGCTGGGGCCGGGCGGAGTCTGTGTCCCTGGCGAGGCTGGCCTGGCGCAGCGCGAGGGTGGGTGCGGGGCCTGGCCGATTGCTAACGGGCGGCGGCGGCAGCGCGGACGAAGAGAAGGAGCGATAGCCGGGCGGAGGACGGATGGGTGGGGCCTGAGTGCCAAGAAGCGAGCGCCTCCTGCCCTCGCCCAGTCTAACCCGGCGCTGCCGTCTCCGATCCTCGGGCACCTCTCTTGGTCCTCGCGCTCTCGCGCTCTCCTCCTCCTCTCCCCGTTCCTCTGCCCAGTCGCGCGCTTCCCCCTCTGCCATGTTAGCCGCTCTCTCTCTTTCTGTCTCCTCCACAGATCTCGCGAGAGCGGCCGGCTGCTGCTGGTGGCTGCGGAGGGGGTTGGAGCGGCGGCGGCGGCAGGAGCAGTAGCGGCGACGGGCGGCGGCGGCGGAGGAGGCGGCGGCGGCGGCCGGGGGGGGCGCAGGCAGGCAGGCAGGCAGGCGGGCGTCGGGTAGCCCGAAGGCATCATGGCGGATAGAGACAGCGGCAGCGAGCAGGGCGGCGGCGGTGGCGGGGCGCCGGGCTCGGGCCCTGGCGGCGGTGGCGGGCCCGGCAGTAGCGGCGGCGGTGGCGGGGTTGGCCTCCAGCACGAGACGCAGGAGCTGGCCTCCAAGCGGGTGGACATCCAGAACAAGCGCTTCTACTTGGACGTCAAGCAGAACGCGAAGGGCCGCTTCCTGAAGATCGCGGAGGTGGGTGCGGGAGGCAGCAAGAGCCGGCTGACGCTCTCGATGTCAGTGGCGGTGGAATTCCGCGATTATCTGGGCGACTTCATCGAGCACTACGCGCAGCTGGGGCCCAGCCAACCGCCGGAGCTGGCGCAGGCCGCGGACGAGCCCCGGCGGGCCCTGAAAAGCGAATTCCTGGTGCGCGAGAACCGCAAGTATTACATGGATTTGAAGGAGAACCAGCGCGGGCGATTCCTGCGCATCCGCCAGACAGTCAACCGCGGCCCAGGCCTCGGCTCTACACAGGGCCAGACCATCGCCTTGCCAGCGCAAGGGTTGATCGAGTTCCGCGACGCCTTGGCCAAGCTCATCGACGACTACGGCGTGGAGGAGGAGCCGGCCGAGCTGCCCGAGGGCACCTCCTTGACGGTGGATAACAAGCGGTTCTTTTTCGACGTGGGCTCCAACAAGTACGGCGTTTTCATGCGGGTGAGCGAGGTCAAGCCCACCTACCGCAACTCCATCACCGTCCCTTACAAGGTGTGGGCCAAATTCGGACACACTTTCTGCAAGTACTCGGACGAGATGAAGAAGATCCAGGAGAAGCAGAGAGACAAGCGGGCCGCCGCCGCCGCCGCATCCTCCTCCTCCTCCGGCGGAACAGAGCAGCAGCCAGAGACCGATATCAGCAGCAGCACCGCTATCGCCACTGGCCCGCCCGGAGCCTTGCTGCAGGCGGAGGAGCCAGAGGAGGATTGATCTCCATCTATCTTTCCTCCCTCCTCTCCACATCCCTCCTTCCCGTTTGGCTGCCTCCTCCCTGCCCTGCTGCACAGAGACACTGGTAATAATGACAACAACACACAGAGAAAGACTTTATACTGTAAGGGAGAGAAAGAGAGAGAAAATCAACATCCACAAGCCGAAAATAATGCATACCGTTAAATATACCTGTTATAACTCCAAGGGGAGCACCATCTACCTATCCACCACCAAAACTGACAGCCGAGCAAGCAACTTCTTTCTCTCCACCCCATCGCTGGATTGTTCCTTCCACTCTTGCTCATCGTATAAAACAGTAAGCAGCTGCTAAAAACAAACAAAAACAAAAAAATTACAAAAAAAGTAATAACATTATATAAGATGAACTGTGTTTCCTACTTGATTAAAAAGATATAAAGAACTGAGTGTTTATTTCCCTAATTAACCAAGAACTTTTGTACACGTTTAAGCTATTATTATTAAAAAAAAGTGTTTGCAAAAATGGTCAAGATTAAAATATTGCTGAATTATATTAAAAAAGAGAAAATGTCCTTTTCATGTTGAGCTAACATTTGACTTTAGCACAAAAAAGAGATATTTTAGAACACGTAAAATAATATTTTTAGTTTTTCTTCTCATTTTGTTACCAAATTTCAAAACCTTTCATGGAGGTTATTATAGTATATTTGACACCCTATATACCTGTGATTAGAGATGTGTATATATATATGAGGGCTAGGCATGCTGTGTGTCTGAGCTTTGTCTAAATGTTATGCAGAAGTCTGTAGAGTTAAAAGGTACGTAGGTTTAATTCATGCAAGGTAAACAATAAGTGCTCTCTTTTATACAATATGCATTGCATCTGGACCTTAAGCATATAAAATGGTCAGTGAAACTTCTGTGAACATTAAGAAAAATATTAAAAAGGCATTTAAATGAAATTTGCTAACTTGTGATTTTTATGGTTTGAACCAAAGTTATTCAAATAGTAAAAAGAGAGAGAGAAATTATCTCCCATATTTTTCTGCACCTGTTTGGTTTACAACTAAGTAGGTATCTTGTCATTGTTGTGTATAAGAAATGTAATTGTATTGTTCATAATATATATATTTTTATGAAGTGTACTTAAAGTACTTTAACATGCAGCAATTTTCAGTATGCCTTTTTTTTCAACAACAGGTGGTAAGGGTGTTTTGTGTGGCCACTAGCACTATTCTTTTAATTTGTTCAGAGTCTCAAATCAAAACTCCAGTTTATGCTAGTGCTAACTAACTTGTGTAGGCCTGTCGTAGACATCAGTTCAACATAATTATGGTGTAATCCTACTGAGCCATGGATTTGAATTTCCTTTAAAAGTAAAAGCCAAGTTGATGTGTTGTAAAGAAATTTTCATGTAGCTGTGGTGCTAGTTATTACTGGCTACATACTTTATTCATGTAGTATTGACTCCTCCCCCAAGTGTGCAAACCTTCAGTTATAATTATGTACTTCGTGTGATATATATTAAAGCTGTAAAGTATAAAAACAGTCTGTGAGAATACTAACCTTTCTGGAAGTGTTCTCCAACTTGCAATTATTTGTAGTAATATACTTTTACAGATTTTTCTTTAAAATGTTTGTGCTTTTAATTGACTAACTACTTGCTGCTGTATAGTAAAATATTAATATATTTTTATCATTAAACTGCTGCATGACTATCATCATTGCAAGTGAAAAACAATAAATGATGCCTTAAAACATAGAAAAAAAATAGTTGAAATTCTGTAGGAAGAATGGACAAAACAAGAATCTTGCTGATTCTTGAGTTTCTGGGTGTATTCATTTTCTAAACAAATTTATCAGTGTGGATTTAACTACTACTGTATGTAGGAGATTCTACCTGTAGGAACAGAACTGTGTTTTGGTTCTCATTGATTGTAAGAGATTGGGTCTAGGTAAGACAATGATTGTTCAAAAGAAATGTTTGGGTTAAAAATAATCCCCTTCTTTAGAGATGTATTATAAGTTATTAAGACAAGTCTGTTCAGTTGTATCCTTTATTTCTAGTTTAATATATTTGCTAATGGTGTCTATATAGCACCAAATGTGCAATAATATAGTGGTTAGGATTTTTTTTTAGAATCACTGGAATTTATTACAATTGTTTTCTAAGATGCACTTTTCCATAAGGAAAAAGTAAGCTTCCATGGTGCACAGTGTGATACTTTTCGGCCGCAAGTAAAAAACATTGAGTGTCAGATTTGCTTTGTTTTAATTGGAGCATTTGTAGGCGGTTTATACTGTATTTGAACTGTGATGTAGAAAGGACTGCATTTTCCATGCTGTGGGTAGTTGAAAAGCTTAAATGTTTTAATTTGTGCTATTTTGTTTGTAAGTTCCACGATTTCCTACAGTGTCTAAGTGTCTAAGGTCTATTTCTAGAGATTGGCAGAAGTATTGTTTTTAGCAATAACTTTTTTGTATGGGGAGAGGGATAGTCTTGTTCCACTTGATTTAAATCAAACTTGTGTAACAGCAAAATACTCAACTCTGTTTTAGAGTGGACATAGACAGTAAGACCTGTAAAGAGACTTTAAGTGAGTACTTTGCTTCTCAGGGTGTGAATGTACATTTTATTTGCCCCACTGTTGCCTGTGACCAGATTTATATGACATAACAAATGTATGTTTATCAAAGGCAAAACTAGAATGAAGATACATAGTGTAGGCAGTTAGTTCTTATCTACCACTTTTGATCCTCTAAAAATCTGTTGTCTGATTCCAGGCAATGTTGAAGCTAATTTTAGTCAATAAATATGTTTTGTTTATGGTTCTTTCTTGAGAGTCAAAGTTCAAAAATCTTTTCCCTGTCTGTGTATCTGAGAATACAGTCCTTTATATCAGGGATCTCCAACCTTGGCAATTTTATGACTTGAGAACTTCAATTCCCAGAATGCACTGCATGTACTGGCTGAGGAATTCTGGGAGTTGAAGTCCACAAGTCATAAAGTTGCCAAGGTTGGAGATCCCTGCTTTATATGAAGAAACAAGATGACATGTGAATTGTATAATTCTCCTTTTATTATATCTTAGTCCAGTTCCAGCAGAATTTGGTGTCCCAAGTCTAAGAATCTTTTTCTCCCATAGGCACACTAGATACCTTAGGACCTGTTCAATCTGATGTTATTTGATTTGAACCATAAATTACCTTGATTTGAATTCATGTTTTTCCAGTTGAGGTGCTCAGTACTTGATAAAGGTACAATAACTCACAATTAAAATAAGCAATAGTGAAAGAATCTTGTTCAGATTGAATAAATGGCCAGATGAATAAAAGTAATGGTATATTTGATCATATTTGGTATTTTAAAAACAGTATGTTCAAATGTGCCAAGCATCTAGCTTTTGGAAGACATGCCTTATTTTTCCTGAATATGTTTTCAGTGTCGTAGGAAAGATCCACAGTCATAATGATATTTTGTATGAAATGCAAGAAAACTTGAAATCCACTGCAATATAAACATAAATATGTTTTTGTTTTATTTTTAAATGAAAGGGGCACTGTCAAGTAACTTTTAAAATATGATCTCCCTTTCAGACTATCACAGCATGGCAATTGTGTTCATTTTAATTCCACTTGTTTTTTTTAAGTTGCTCTGTCTGAGAAATTAAATAAATGAGTTAAAATTAGACACTGTTGATTCATGCCTCTTTATTATTGTATGCTGTAAAATGCCATTTTCAGCCAGAGGGGGAGCTAAACTAATTAAGAAATAATATTCACTGTAGAGCAGAAATTCTCTGAGTGCTAGAAAAAATTAGCAGAGAAGTGCAAAAATAGAGAATGCAACATTTATTAATCTATCAAGAGTAAAAAGTGTAAGCAACTTTTGAATACAGATAATGGAAAACTTACAAAAATGTAAACATAAAAATACTTGACAGTGTCACTTTTTAAAGTATCATTTCAGGGATTGCACCTAATTCTTTGTAACCTTCTTTGAAAAATACTACCATATGAAACAGAACCACCAATAAGTATTTTGCAAAATATTGTAGATCTGTCTTATGCAGACAAGATCTATCATTTCCAGCAATGAAGAAAATGTATATGTGCCTATAGTAGGCCAGAAACATCATTTCAAAAGAACATTTTTTTACTTTTAAAACATTGCAACACTGCTTTTAACAGCCAAAGGTGTGCAAATTATTTCACATCAAGTTTATTGTATATATTGTACTCAGTTAATTAGATGGGATTTGTGCATTAACAAGTACATACAGGTTACCAGTGTATGACTTTTCATTCTGATCAATGGTAACAAATAAATTTTGAATTGGGAGATAACACTTTTGAAACAATATTTTTGCAAGGGATAATTATATTTTATAACTATATTCCAATAAAATATTTTTATCAATTTTATTTTATTTATTTCAATTATTTTTTATTTTGTGCTGACGTAAATAGGATACACACACACACACACACACACATATATACACATACATATTTATATATATATATATATATATATATATATATATATATATATATATATATATATATATATATCTTTGGTTATTCGGGTTTTCTCCCGCGTAAGATTGGAAGTATCTAGGCAACGTTTCGATGAAGTCTCATTCATCATCTTCTCAGAGTGAGAAGCACAGAGCTGAAGACCAAGCCTGAAGATGATGAATGAGACTTCATCGAAACGTTGCCTAGATACTTCCAATCTTATGCGGGAGAAAACCCGAATAGCCAAAGATCCACATACAAATACCCGCGAGAACCTCAGAAAACAAATATATATATACACACACACACACACACACATATACATACACACACACACACATATATACACACACACACATATACATACATATACATATACATACATACATACATATGGATCTTTGGTTATTCGGGTTTTCTCCCGCGTGAGATACTTCCAATTTTACGCGGGAAAAAACCAAAATAAGCAAAGATCCACATACAAATACCCACGAAAGCCTCAGAAAACACACACACACAAACAAACATATATATTGATTAAGTACATTTATAAGAAAAATTAATGGATCTGTTTCCATTGTACTTAACTGGTTTCATTTCTTTTTACTTTCTAGTGCCATATTTTTTTCTAAAAAATAAAGAATGCCTGGGTGGGATAGCAAGATTAAGGATAAACATTAACTTCACAAATTAGATATTTGTATATATCCACTTTACTTTCACTAATAGGAATGTGTTTCAGTCATCTAAATACGGCTTTAAGAATTTTTAATTACAACATGTGTTCCTGCCTCATCCCTGACAAGCCAGCTTTTTCATCTTGTTCAGGACTTCATTTAACCAAAAGTTCCTATATGCTTGGAATCAGCAATGGTTATGTTTTAGTGCTGTACGATGTCTCAGAAATCAATATTAATTTGATTTGGTGTCTTGGTCAGCTGTCTAGAAGTAAACTAAAAAAGGAGAAGTAGTAATATTATATAAGAATAATTGATGATCCCATAATGCACTGTTAATTGTCAAAAAGTTAGTTACAGCGAATTAGAATAATTGTATTAACGTTTCAAGTATCTATGGAGATTCTTAATCATCCAGGTCATGGTTATCCCAAAGGTGCTTTTCCAAAAGGCAACTAGACTTTTCATTGAAAATACTGATACAGATAAACCTTCAAGCGGCTTCAACAATTTTCAGAGAACTAACAACAGATCCTCAGAGTGCTGTCAAACATGACTGCAAATCCTTCCATTGCCCACCAGTCAGTTAGAAATGAAGAAGCTTCTTGGGTGAGAAGTGAAACATCAAGAGAAAAAAATCAAGAAAGTCCACTTGCCTTTTGGAAAGTACCTTTGGGATATTGACATTTCAAGTGTAAAATATAAGCTCAGGTATGTTTGATTTCTGACATTTTTTGTTTTATAAATTTACAATAAAATCCTACTTCTCCTGCCCATCTTCCTTCTGGGCATTGTACTTTCTAGTACTGATGCTTATACTCTTTATAATAACCTCCAATTTGATATCTTCTAGGCACAAATATATATTAGATTTATAGAATTTCCAGAATTTTGGAAGTTGTAGGTGCAACACATCTGGAGACCACTAAGTTAAAGAAAGCTTCATATATATAGATAACATGTATACTATACAGGTAGCTCTTGACTTACAAGAGTTCATTAGTGACCATTCATGGTTACAACATCACTGAAAAAAATGACCATTTTTTACACTTAAGACTGTTGCAGCATCTCCAGGATCAAAATTCAGACAGTTGGCAACTGACTGATATTTATGATGGTTGAAGTGTCCCAAGGTCATGTGTTCACCTTTTTTGACCTTCTGACAAAACAAAGTCAATGGGAAACCCAGATTCATTTAACAGTTGTGTTACATACTTAACAACTGCAGCGATCACTTAACAACAGTGGGAAGAAATATCATAAAATGGGATAAAACTCACTTAACAAATGTCTTGCTTAGCAATATAAATTTTGGGCTCAATTGTGATCATAAGCCGAGACTACCTGTATAAGATAAGCTTTCTATAAAGATAAATCTTCCAGCTACAGTGGACAGACTAATTCTAACTAATTAGCGGTATAGTTTCTTTATACTGGGAGATGAAAATTTCAAAAAGAAAAGTACAGTAAACCTTAACATAGGCTTAAGAGAAAATTAATATCCATGAAATATGAACAAAGAAATTCCAAAATATTTGGCCTTACCCACAAGTGTAATGCAGTGCTTTGCTCTGCCCTTCGTAGTTTCAGTCTCACTTTCCAAGTATGGTAAGTGTAGTCCAAAGTCATAAAAAGGCTGCTCAGCATATTCTAGGTAAATATGCATAATACTGCAATGTTCTGTGGAGTTCTTGGTGCTCTCTGAACTTGATTGTTTGCTTGCAGACATCATGTTACCTAGTTGGGTCATGACACATCTACAAGCAAACAACCTCAGAGAGCACCAAAAACTCCATCATTCTATCTGGAGCTTCATATATTCTATTATATTGCATTATTCAACTATTAAAACATTATAGATTTTTTTATAATTTCTTGGGTAGATAAATACATCTAATTGTGTGTGATCTTAGGAAGCACTATATTTACTAAGTATTTCTTCCTCTGTTACTTAGTATTGCATATTTAACAGTAAAAATGTTTTCATTAATTAAGCCATTGAACAGTATATTTTTGCATAATACCTTCCTATGGACATTCTTAATCATTGAAATAATAGTGTTTGAGTTGTTTCAGGTGAGAGATCTGTTAATCTACCAGATCTTCCACCTTGTTCTCAATGTCTTTGTTTACAAATGTGTGTCCAATATATTGTTATCAAATATATAATTGTTTAACGTGATATAAGACTTAGACTACAGTCTGAATTGTTTAAATTTTTGAAAACTGAACATGGAAATTCTGTCACTGAAGCACTTAAATGCTAGCATAATCTTTTTTTTTTTTTAGTTCATGCACTCTTATGTCTCAAAGAATTCTGCTGGGAATAAAAAAAATATGTTCAGTTAGATTTCCTTCCTTTCAGTGCCAACCCCTGAATTAAGTGTCAAATTAAGTTTATTTATGAAACTTAATCCACTTTGAAAAGAAGCATACTGTGCAGCATAGAAAGCTCCCGTTTGAGCAGTGAGACTTTTGCTCTTAATGGTTATGTATAATCTGAGTCCACACAACTTGTTAAAAGTGCAGATTGTTTAATCATGATGCATAACATAAGGATTGAACTGCAATACAATAAGCAAAAATCAAAAAGATCACATTGTAGAATTATGTACTTGGATCCACATATTTCCAAATTACAAGATTCTTTAAAAGTGCTGCAAACAGCATATTTTTTGCCTCTAAAACAACTTTTCCTATTTTAAAAAAAGCCAGAGAATTATTTCAAAATCTGTAAAGACTGGGAATTTTCCTGTCGTATCTGTTCATGTGCTTTAAGTTACAAATAAGCCTAATCCTCTGCATATATTTTGAGAAATTGAATGAAACTCGCCCTAGTTGTACATAGTCTTGGAGGAAAAATTAAAATAATGTTACCTCTATCTATCTACAGTACTCTTTAAATAGTGAAAAGGCAAAACAAAATTGACACCTATTTTTTTCCCCAAGGAAGAAAGAATGCAGGTGATAGCATGAAACCTCTTAAGGGATTTAAAAAATTAAATTCTAAGCTTTTAAAACTTAGAAAAAGTACCCTTCTAGCACTTTTGTTCTAGAAAGTGTATATTTTACCCAGTGGTGGGATTAATTTTTTTTTACTACCAATTCTATGGGCATGGCTTGGTGGGCATGGCAGGGGAAGGATACTGTAAAATCTCCAGTCAGAGGTAGTATTTTCCGGTTCTCCAAACTACTTAAAATTTCTGCTACCAGTTCTCCAGAACTGGTCAGAACCTGCTGAATACCACCTCTGATTTTACCTTGTGTGGGTCAGAATAACCTGTTTCGTAAAAACTGAAGATCACTGTAGAGATTTATAAAATTCTACTTTATTCTGATAAAAATCATGAATTTACTGAGTATATTTTATTTTTTATATGAGGTAAAAATGAGGTAGTGGGACTGAGTTCTAGGTCTAGCTGTGTTGTCCTTCTCAATCTTTTTTCTGGTCTTCTAAATAAAAACACAGTGGTTCATGACTTTTGTAATAGTGCATCATAACCCTGATGTTGGCAGAAGATTTCTATCTCACGCTGCTAGTTTCCTTTTGATTGGTCATTTTTTATACAGTCATTTGACTAGTCTAGTAGTTTACTAGAGTAATCATTTGACTACTCTAGTAGTTTTACCATTGACCGTAACTCATATATTGAATCTGCAGTTTATGTTAGATATATTTAGGTCTTGTTGAATGTTTGGAAAACGAATGCATGTTATTCCCATTCTGCAACAAGTGAATCCTCTGAGATTATTTTAGTTGCATGCTCCACTAAAAATCATACTGCTTGTATTTTAAAATCTTGTTCATTTTGCAAATCCCATTAATCCCATAGAAGGATTAATGAGTTTAATATTCTCAGGTATTTTTGATCGCAGCTACTGATCACTGGCCATTTTAACTGGCAGTTATAGAATTTTTGCCCAATAAAAACCAAATTGTCTACTGCCTGTCAAAAAAAACCTTGTAAATGTCTATATATTTTTATTAAATAAAGCTTGGTTGTTCTGTGAAATTAACTTTTTAAGTTAAAGATACTGTATTGGCTGTCAAATGTAGAATACTGTTATATATTGTTTGTCATTCCTTCATTCCTATAGATTTATCTGCTACAGTAAAGGAAAGACAGGACACATCTCAGTACTATCCATGGTGATATATCAAAAAGCCATGGCAGCATGATCAAAGCCCCAGCTCTTTTATATAGTACTGTCATAGCATCATCTTGATTTTTTAACCTCCTTCACAGGTGTTAAGTTTGGAGCATGGGCGAGAAAGAATGGAGACGAGCCTGTGGAACAGTGAACTTCAACTCTTTATTGACATGGTGTGACAGCTCAAACTGGATGGCCGCTATAGCCTTCCTTATATAGGCAACCCAATAACTATTTAACCAATAACAATCCAGGAGCGCTAGCTCCGTTAGCCAATACGAATGCCCCATTAATGGCCAATCAGATTCCCCTGAACGGGCCAATCCGATCCTGCCATTAACAGCCAATCAGAAGTGCAGGACCAGAACCCTGCACTTGACTCCAAGCTCAAGATAACTTTATTAAACCTTTATGCATTCACAACACCCCTTCCCCCTGGCTTCTGTTTACAGGGCGCAGTTACATAGTCCTTAAGGTAGGACGGTTGCTTTATTAGTCTGCTTGGTTTTTGCTGTGCGTTTTGCATTTGGCTGCAATCTCACTGAGGTAGATCATTGTTTGGCGAAGGGGTTGCCTCTGGTTCAGAGTTCGCATTTCCGTTGTCACCAATATCTTCGGCAACTCCCTGAGGTGAACCTACTCCCATCTCTGGTTCCAGTTCCTGTGTCTCTATTCCGCTATCGTTCCCTTCAAATGGGTTTTCCTCTAGTTGAATTTCGTCTTCTTCTGTATCTCCCCCCCCCCTCAGTTTGGTCATAAGGGAGTTCAGAAATGCCCGACTGGAGCCGTGATCGTAATTGATCGATATGGTGTTTCCATAGTCTATTGTCAAGGCATTGTACAAGGTAGGATCTCGAGCCGGTTACACGGATTACTGTTGCCTCTACCCACAGTGGATCGCCCGATAGGTTTTTAGCATACACCAAATCGCCTACCTGGAAGGTACGGCATCGGCTGCTGGATCCGAGTGGTTTTTCCGGTTCATAAGCTGGGTGTAACCGGTCGAGGTGGGAGCGGAGCTTTCATCCCATTAGCAGTTCGGCAGGAGTTTTGTTGGTGATGCTGTGAGGTGTGAGGTGTTGTAGAAAAAGGATTCGGCTGATTTTGTCGTCGATGTTATCGTAGTCTAATTTCTGCAAAGTTTTCTTGACAAATTGGACCATGCGCTCAGCCCTGCCATTGGTCGCAGGGTGCACAGGCGAGGTGAACGTATGTCGGATGCCGCGGTCAGCCAGGTACTGCTCAAAAGACAGCGCGGTAAATTGGGGCCCGTTGTCGGATACCAGAACGTCTGGTAATCCGTGGGTTGCAAACAGTCTTTCCAATCTTTTGATGACCGCTTCGGTGGTCGTGTTCGTCATGCGGTGAATCTCGAGCCAATTCAAGTAGGCGTCGACAGTTAGAAGAAAGGTGTGGCCTTTGGTCGGCCCAGCAAAGTCCAGGTGAATACGAGACCAGGGTCCCCGCAGTGTCTCCCATTTGGTTGGGATTGCTTTTGGTGGGGCATTGCTCACTTCCTGGCATCTATGACAAGCTTTAACCCAATTCTCGATTTGCTTGTCGATGCCCGGCCACCATGCGTAGCTTCGTGTGAGGGCTTTCATTCGCACGATACCAGGGTGGCCATTGTGCAAGGTTCTCAGTATTGCTTTTTGGAGTCGTTCTGGGATAACGACTCTATCACCCCAGATGATACAGTCCTTTTGAGAGAACAACTCTGTTTGTTGAGTCTTGAATGGTGCGAAGTCATCTGATAACTGGTCCAATGGCCATCCGCGTTCTACCCAGCTTAGGACTCGCACTAAGGTGGGGTCTCGTCTGGTTTCTCTCGCGATATCTCGGGCGGTTAATGGCGGTGCATGGAGTGTCTCAATCTGTAATGTGGTTACCGTTGGTGCGGGGTCGTCGAGAGTCTCTGGAAGCGGTGCTCGGCTCAATGCGTCGGCGTGGGGAATGGCTTTCCCCGGGCGGTATTGCAGTCGATAATTATAAGCAGCCAAGAATTCTGACCAGCAAGTTATCCTGGGGGATAATATGTAGGGAGTCGGCTTATCTCCAGCTGTTATCCCCAATAACGGTTTGTGGTCAGTCACGATAGTAAACGCCCAGCCATACACGTACTCGTGAAATCTTTTAACGGCAGAGACAATCGCGAGAGCTTCTTTATCGATTTGGCTATAATTTCACTCAGTTTTTGAAAGCGTCTTTGAAAAATATGCAACAGGGGCTTCGTTACCATTAGGTAGTACATGGCTCAAAATGGCGCCCACTCCGAAAGGCGAAGCATCACATGTGATATTTAATGGCAAAGTCTCATTGTACTGCATGAGTACAGTGTCAGAAGTCAGTAGTTTTTACGGAACGCCTGTTCTTCTTTATGACCCCATAACCAAATTGCTTTTTTGTCTAGTAAACGATGTAACGGTTCAGCGACAGTTGCTTTATGTGGTAGAAATACATTATAAAAGTTGATAAGACCTAGGAACGCCTGGAGATTGGCCTTGTTCCGAGATCTGGGAGCATTTTTTATTGCTCTCAATTTACTGTCGGTAGGGTGAATACCCTGACTGTCAATTAGATACCCTAAAAACTCGACACGATCTGTATACAGTTTACACTTATTCTTTTTCACTTTAAGACCTGCGTCTTGGAATTTCTGTAGAACTAATTTTAAATGATCCCGTAAGATTTTTTTTGTAGGTGCAGCAATTAATACATCGTCAAAGTAGGGGACCACGCCTTTAATCCCTTGTAGTAGCCTCTCCATAAGGCTCTGAAAAATTCCCGGGGCTACACTGACTCCGAATTGGAGTCGGGTACATTTAAAGGCACCTCAGTGCGTCACAGTCGTTTGTGCCTGTGCCGTCTTTTCATCAACAGGTAATTGCTGATATGCCTGAGCTAAGTCTAGTTTAGCTAAGACTTTTCCGTCCCCCAGGGAATGGAGGAGGTGCTGCACCACCGGCACTGGATATGCATTTTGCTGTAGGGCATGGTTCAGGGTGGCCCGGTAGTCCCCACAAATTCAAATTGAACCATCCGGCTTAATTGGTGTTACGATTGGGGTCTCCCAGGGAGAGTGATCGGTTGGCTCTAACACCCCCTGAGCTATTAATTTATCGAGCTGTTCGTCGATTTTCGGCTTTAAGTCAAACGGAACTCGACGGGGCTTAAGGCAGATGGGAGCTCTCTTTGGATTAAGGCTGAACGATATTGGGATCCCCTTGTACTCGCCTAATTTTTCCGTGAAGACGTCCCTGAATTCATGGACGAGGTCCTCCTCCCAGTCACTTCCGCTGACTCGGTTTATGCCTGCCACTTCAATGCCAAGTGGCGCGAACCATTGGAGGCCTAGCAGGCTAGGCCGATCTTTGTCGATCACAGTTAGCAGTATGTACGCTGTGCGATTCTTGAATGAGACCCGGACTCGTCTGGATCCAACGACAGGGATTCGATTCCCTTGATAGTCCTTAAGGATAAGTCTTTGGGAACGGAGGTCTTGGCGCTGGATAGTGGGGATGAGTTGCTTGAGGGTCTTCCAGGAAACCATCGAGAGAGATGATCCCGAGTCGACTTCCATTTGGCAAGGCTGATTTTCGATGGCCACTGTAATTCGGATTTTCTTGGCATCCAAAGCAGAGGCGTGACCGATAGTTATAGTCTGGTGAGCCTCTTCTCGCTTCATGGGGCGATTCAAAACTCGGTTTCTGTAGGAGTGGTTTACTGGTTCTCACCATACAGGACGGTTTCCTGTTGATTGGCAATAGTTAGCCCCTTTTGAGGCCTGGACGGGTCCTTGGAAGCTTCGGCAGACCCATCCGATGTGGCCTCTCTTCCCGCACTCATGGCAGAGCGCGTCGTGGAATTTGCATTCGGACCTGGCATGGTTGGCTCCACAGCCGGCGCATGGGTGTAGGGACTTCGGGTAGGGGTCCTGGTCGGACCGCAGTCGATGGACCTCTTCTTCGTCGCTATCTGATGACGAAGAGAGGTCCTCGTAGTGGATAGCTGTCCCTCTGACTTGGATAAAATGTCGCCTGTCGGTTGGTGTACCGGAGCGCGGTTGCGGCGTAATTGGGCAGCCGACTTCCTGGTTGCTTCTGCTGCAGTAGCATCAGTGATGGCATTGGCAAGGCTGATGTTGCCTTTCGCCATCAGCTTGCTCTGCACGCCTGGTGCATCTAATCCCAGAACTATTCGATCTCTCAATGCCTCTTCCAAATCGGTGAATCCGCAGAGGCCTCCCAGATTTCGGAGGTCTGCTATGAAGTCGGCGACGCTTTCTCCTTTTTGCTGGTTTCTTTGATAGAATTCGTGCCATCTCACGAGCGTGGGCACGGTTGGTGCGTATTGAGCTCTTAGTAGGGGTTCGAGGGCGTCCCAGTCCATCGCCTTTACTTCTGCAGGTTTGGCTAGTGCTTTAGCCATCTTAAATACGGTTGGTCCGCAATGCATTAGGAATACCGCCCGTTTCTTTCCGGTTGTAGCATCCTTTAAATTGTTAGTTTCCAAAAACATTTGGAAACGATCCATGTAGGACTCCCAGTCCTCTTGCACTGGGTCGAACGGAGCGGGTGGTACGACGACACCGGACATGGTTCCGTCATGTTGCGTTGTCAGCCACGTGCTCGTTGTTTCTTCTTAGTTCAGTCAGCTCCGATGTCTCCACATCCCATCCTCGTCGCCAGTGTTAAGTTTGGAGCATGGGCGAGAAAGAATGGAGACGAGCCTGTGGAACAGGCTGTGTGAACTTCAACTCTTTATTGACATGGTGTGACAGCTCAAACTGGATGGCCTCTATAGCCTTCCTTATATAGGCAACCCAATAACTATTTAACCAATAACAATCCAGGAGCGCTAGCTCCGTTAACCAATATGAATGCCCCGTTAATGGCCAATCAGATTCCCCTGAACGGGCCAATCCGATCCTGCCATGAACAGCCAATCAGAAGTGCAGGGCCAGAACCCTGCACTTGACTCCAAGCTCAAGATAACTTTATTAAACCTTTAAGCATTCACAACAACAGGTGCCAATGGTAGTTCCCTATGACTTCTCAACAACTATGGTGTATCTGTATAGCATTAATATCTTTGTCTTAGGTTTTTGCATGTTTTTATAGGAAAATGATATATAATAGTTTGTGTTCTTAACCAGCGCTCCCTGTTATTATAATGGGATGGATTGTTGTTTTGACTACTTATTACCTACAGTGTAACCATCAAATAGATTTCTAAGTACATAAAAATCACAGTTTGGTTCATAAGGGTATGCAAGAGAAGTTACTATTTTTGAGAAGTAGATAAGAACAAAAGTTTATAAATGTTTATTAATTTGTAGTTATACTATTTTACTTATGACATATTGTAATTCATTGAATTTACATTACATTAAGTCAGAATTTTTAGACATGATTTTTTGAACAAGCTATTGTGGTCTGATCTCCATACAATATGTCTAACTAGGAATTTTAAAAAAGTTCTTTGACATTGATACACTCCTTGTATAGGTAGTCCTCGACTTATGCTCACAACTGAGTCCAAAATTTATGCTGCTAAGTGAGAAATTTCGTAAGTGAGTTTTGTCCCATTTTACAACCTTTCTTGTTACATTTGTTAAGTGAATTACTTGCAGTTGTTAAATTAGTAACATGGTTATTAAGTGAATCTGGCTTCTTCATTGACTTTGCTTATCAGAAGGTTGCAAAAGATGTTACATGAGCCCAAGACACCGGAACCGTCATAAATATGAACCAGATGTAAATCATATGATGGTCATAAATATGAAAAATGGTCATAACTCACTATTTTCAGTGTTGTAACTTTGAATGGTCACTAAACTAATTGCTGTAAGTTGAGGACTACCTGTATATCCTTAAACAAGGGCATCTTAAAAGAATGATTGACAAACGGGATAGTAATATTTGACATGATACCTTGAAAATGATAGTAATATTAGGAAATAGAAACTTTCAGAGTTTCATCAAGTTGGGGAAAAGGTCAAAGCAAAATTCTGAAATTTATAATTGATAATTATTTTCTTAATTTTTACTTCTCGAATTTGATCAGCTTTTCTGTGCTAAATTATACATTGAAAGTATATCCTAAGATATTTTTTGAAGAGGACCCTTTTTGATTGTATAAATATATTACGTTGTTTAGAAGACAATAACTTTTGAATTATTAACATGCCATTATTTACTATTTTAAGCACTTTTATTTCCATTAGCATACTGAAGACTGCTGTTGAAAACACTGGAATATCTGCCACCCTTAATTAGAATTAAACCAATCACAAGCAAATTCTTCATTTACTAGTTGCTCTCTTGTTTTTATTTTAAATCCCTCTTTTTCGAATATCAGTAAGTCTCAATATGTCATCTGTTTACATTCCAAAATAATTGTTCTATATAGTGCTTCATGAGGTGATAATCAAAGTGACACTTCATAAACTAATCTTCTTTTATACTTCCACCATACATGTGCAATCAATTGCCTAATAACATGAATCTTAAAGCCAAGGTTCACTTTTATTTTGTCATATCATAGATAGGCATAGCACCCAAATCTCAAATCAAAACCTTCCAGGTCTAACATCCTTGAATTTTTTAAAATTATCCAATCTTTTAATCATGCCAGACAACAAGCATCACAATATAATCTAAAATCTGGCAAACCCAGACCACCTCTATTTTTAGAATCTTGTAGCAGCTTATGATTTGATTCTTGTTTTTTTATTTTTCCAAATTAATGTAGATATATCTTTCTGTTACTGTTTAAAAGTGGAATCAGTAATCAATATTGGTATAGCCTGAAATAGAAATAACATTCTAGCTAATATATTCATTTTAATTACTGAGATTTTTCCCATTAATGACAAATCTAATTTTCTAGGTCTAGAATTTCAAGTCTGGTGGCAAAAGGTATTCTACAACGAGTAGAGGAGTGGAGAACGCTTCTTGTGAAATATTTCTGGACTTTCTCAACTGTGCTAATATCAGATACGTAATGTGGGTTCCAGACTGATGAGCTGTATTCGAGTATTGGTCTAGCAAATGTTTTGTATGCTCTAGTTAGTAGTGTGATATTACCAGAGAAAAAGCTACGTAGGATTAGGTTAACAACTCTTAATGCCTTTTTGGCTATGTCGTTACAGTGGGCTCTAGCACTTAGATCATTAGAGATGAGTATTCCAAGGTCCTTTACAGAGCTTGGATCATCAGCAAGGTCTTGACTATTCAGCTTGTATTTTATTTTCTGATTATTATTTTTTTGCCAATAGATAAGACACAGCATTTATTTGTTGAGAGTTGAAGTTGCCATTTGTTTGACCATTCTGATACATAGTCAAGATCTTTCTGAAGGGTAGCAGTATTGTCTGTGGTATTGAACAGCTTTACATCATCAGCAAAGAGGATGCAGTTACTCTTAATATGATCACAGAGGTCATTTATGTAGAATATGAAGAGAGTTGGTCTTAGAACACTGCCTTGGGGGACACCACTATTAACAGGTACAGAATTTGAGAGGACACTCCCAATTTTGACCATTGGTTGTCTGTTTGACAGGAATGCTTCTATCCAGTTATGTAGGTGTCCAGAGATACCATAAGATTTTAGTTTTAGGAGTAGTTTGTTGTGTACCACTGAATCAAAGGCTTTACAGAAGTCTATGTAGATTGTGTCTATTGTTTTGCCCTGATCGAGTGTGTAGTCCATATGTTTTTGCAGTGTAAGAATTGCAGATTACAGAGTAGTTTTTTTCTGAAACCAAATTGTTTATTAGAGAGTAGGTTGTTTGTCTCTAAGTGGAAGATAATGGATTCATTAATAATTGATTCCATGACTTTACAGGTGACACAGCATAAGAAGATTGGTCTGTCTTTTTGTAAAATAGAATTCATTAAGTCTTCATCGGAAGAAATAATGGATGTGTATGATAGTAAGTCTGGACATACTGCCAAGAACCTTTAGCTGTTATAAAGGTTAACTGAGAGGCAGTTTCTCAGGACTCTGACATGCACCCCCATTCAAATCATAAGTCTCTAGCCACATCTCTCAGAGTAAAAAAGATTGATTTAGTTGACATGTTGGTGTTTCCCAGTTGCAGCCAACTCTGACACATCATTCATTTCACCCTTGACCCTGGTCTTCTCCCCACCCCTGGATGTATATTCTCCAATGAGACATATCCATAGCCAAGAATCATCAATCATGCTCTCCAGTAATAATTTTGCATGCCAGAAGCTTTGGTTGCCAAAATGATTATCAGAAGCATTTCAGGAATGCACTGCTTTCCCCACTCCCTTTCTGATGACAACTAAAAAGACCAAATAAGTGTTTTTAGTTGACATTCAGCTCCCCTCACTTCTTGAAGGTGACCTGTACAACACAAAAAGAAAACAAATTTATTGCAGGTCTAGAACTTAGGGTTGCAAAACCCCCCCCAGGTTTGGTTGGTTTTTCTGCATGAAGCCTCATCACAAGGCAATTGGCTTGGACATTCCTACTCTTTACCCAAGATGCCTCTGATAAGGGATAGCCCTTGCACTTGATCAAATATTGGAGTTGTCTCCTGTGCCACCTCAAATCGAGGATTCACTGCACCTCATAATGGGTTTGTCCCCCTATGACTACAGGGTCTGGAGGTTGTGCCATGTGACCCATCCCCCTGCCTCGGTAGCATTTAATTGGGATTTGTAGAAGGGCTGGTTTGGGACCAGTTGTGGTGCTGTAGCTCCTCGTCACCTGGATGGTCTCTGTTCTGGCTTATCTCTCTTTGGTTTTTGGCAGCTTTCTCATGTCATCAGTGCATAATGCTCCATCAACTTTTATGGCCACCCAGAACCACTCAGAGAGTGGGATGTTCCTATAGCGGGTTACTTGGCTAATTTGCTTATCTAGGCTTGCTCTGAAAAAATGAACCAGCATCCATTCAGGCAAAAGGGGTAGCTTCCCACTGACCCTCCAGAATTCACTGGTGTGTTCCTTGATGGGTTGGCCTCCCTGCTTTAGGTTGCTGAGCTCATCTTCCACATACAGGTCCTCCTCTGCCTCCTCAAATCTGGCCTCTAGCAGTCGTACGAAGTCATCAACGTCCTGCAGTTGGGAGGCCCTTCTCTTGTGGAGGGTTGCTAGCCATCCTCTTGCTTCTCCCTCCAATCCCTCGGAAATGGCATTCACCATGGCCCTAGGGGAGGGTTGGAGGTGTCCATAGCATTCTAGGTGGATCAGGTTAAAGGTGCAGGTTAAAGCCAATGAGAATCAAGCCAAGACCTGAAACAATTGCCGCCTGGTTGTCATACTTTTCCTTTGCCACCAGGTGGCTGACCGATTCTAGTTTAAGGCCCATAATAGTGTGCAGAGGATCCAAAGGAGGAACGACAAGGGCCCCCACATAGAACTGGGAACAATTGAGTCAAGGAATAGAGCTAGTGGGTCTGGGTCCCCATCAGAGCGGTTTGTTGAACACTGCCCCTCTCTCCTCCTGTCGCCCTCTGTAAGCTTGCACTTGAAGTGACTGGCCTTCTTCCCTGGCTCTAGTTCATGCCAGGGGAGGGGGCTGTCTGTTGCATGGAGGAGGTACTGTCTGTAGCTTTGGACTCCTTTTCCTTCTGGTGGGTGATGAAGGAGGGCTGTGGCCTCGCCTGCTTCTCCTCACTTCAACGGGTTCTGTAAAAACTCCCCTCTGGTTGGGGCAGCATAATAGGCCGTCATCCTGGTCAAATTCCTTCCCCAGTTGCTCCATGGGTCTCCCCTGGGATTCCATCAGGGACTTTGGGGCCCTGGCCTGTGTCCAGTCCCACATCCAATCCACTCTTCCACTCAAGGGCCTTCTCCCTTTTTGGGTCTGGGGATGGGGAAATTTAGGCTCAAAGGCTTTTCTTTTCCCACTAGTACCTATCTGGGTTTTTTTCTTCTCCCGGAGCTGATCTCTTCGCTTCGGAATTCAAATTGGGCTGTTCTCCAGCCTTAATTATGCCATCAGCTTCTATTTGCTTCTGGCTGGAGGCCAAGTCTGTTTCTCCTCCTGATCTCCTGATCTCTACCATAGCTACCTGAGTTTCTCTCCCCACACCCCAGATGTCAGGGAGCAATCAGAGAGGCCAGGACTCAGGACCCTGGTCATTGATTTAGTGTGAGAGTCGGCTGGCTGTCAAAACTCTGACATGTACCCCCATTCATATCATAAGTTTCTAGCCACATCTCTCAGAGCAAAAAAAAATTATTTATTAGGAGTTGACATGTCGGCATTTCCCAGTTGCAGCCAACTCTGACACATCATTCATTTCACCCTTGACCCTGGTCTTCCCCTCACCCTCTGGATGTATATTCTCCAATGAGACACATCCATAGCCAAGAATCATAAATCATGCTCTCCAGTAATAATTTTGCCGCCAAAAGTTTTGGTTGCCAAAGTGTTTTATCTGAAGCATTGCATGAATTCACTGCTTTCCCCACTCCCTTTCTGCTGACAACTAAAAAAACCAAAGAAGTATTTTCTAGTTGACACAGTTTCTGTAAGCAGGGCAATAAAGATTAGGCTAGAAACAATACCAGAATGTTTCCTTTCTGCCTTCCTGTGAAGTGGATAAAAACAAGAGATTTCTTCCAACAACCGGTTCTCCGACTGCTTAGAAAGTTAATAACCAGTTCTCGCAAATAGGTACGAACCTGTTGAATCCCACCACCGGATAGGGCCCAGTGTTTAAGTCTGTCAAGATCCATCTGGATCTTGAGCATATCATCTAGGGTGTAGGTATTCCAGCCAGCTTAGTGTCATCCTCAAATTTGGTAAGTTCCCCTTCTATTCCTTCATCTAAGTCATTTATGAATATATTGAAGAGTACTGGGCCTCAGACGGAACTTGTGGTGCTGTTGCTTCACTTAGTTGCCTCAAGTGACTATGTGATGGCCTCATTATTTTTAGAATTAAAAAGAAAAAAGTAACAGGAACAGTTTGGGCTAAGAATATTTGTCAATTTCTTTTTCATGTCAGAATTTCATATTGAAGAAAACTTTTTGAGACAGTGCTAATGCTGATATTTATGCTCAGGTGTATAAAATAGATACAATGATAGAGTCATCACCATTTATCATAGAGTTGCTGAAGTAACCATATAATTTTTATTCCTGGAAACAATATTATTTATTTCAATGTGTATGCTGCTGGATACAGAAATCCAATAAAAACATCATCAGATATCCATAGTAAGCATCATTAGAGCCTTGGGGACACAGTGACTAGAATGCAGTATTGCAGGCTAATTTTGTTGACTGCCAGGAGTTCGATCCTCACCATCTTTCTGAGATGGGTAAAATGAGGACCTGACTTTGTAAAATGCTTAGAAAGTACTATAAAGCACGATGAAGAGGTATATATGTCTGTGCTATTGTTATTGCCATTAGAATGACAATTGTAAATATTATTGTTTATTTATGGTCTAAGACCACACCTGTAAACAATGTGGAACAATAAAAACAACCAAAATATGAGGCAAAATATAACTGCGCTGTTAAACTGAAATTTAAAAATGATGACAAATAATCACCCTACAATTTAAAGAAGACTGCCGTCTAAATATTGTAATTTGTAGAACATTAAAAATGAGCCTTGAATCCAAAATAAAGCTATTCTATAGTGCCGCAACAACTGAGAAACAATATGCTCCCTGACCTTCATGCCCCTTATTGCATTTGCATAAGGCAATTGTGTTGCAATAGAGATTAACCTCTTATTGCAGACCTCCAAGGTCCCTTCCAACTCTGCTATTCTGTTAATAAATACGAAATTTGTTTTCATATACAGCATTGTATAAACTTAAGACAATGGCTTAAACTGAGGTTAGTTGCAGAAATTAATGATTTACAGCACTATAAAAATGATTCTACTTAATTCATATTTAATAAGTGTCTGATAATAAATTTTAATCACTTTTCAAGGGTAAGTGTAGGTTTCATTTTTAGAAATTAAGTATAGTTTCAAAGTAATAATAAATTGTTTTCGGATTAGCTTTCAGCCACAATGGGATGTTTTGACTTTTCGATTAAAGCAAGCACATAGTTGTCGAATGAACCAGATCTAATTCAATTACTTAATAGATATTATATATTATAATTTTGTATTATATATAACATACATCAGACATTCCAGATATAGCTACACTATTGTTTCCAGATCCTTTGGCTATACAATAATTTATCAACATCAGAATTCTACAGGTTGTCTGTCTCTGTCCTTATCAATATCTCTAACGGGTAATTTGCATTAGTAAAATTATTCATGTTTATTAGCTTGTCTTCGGGAAACAGAAGACTATTTCTATAACTGGCACACATATTTCTGAACTGATGACTTGAAATAGAAAGGTTTTTAAAAATTAAATAAGCAAATTTCAGCCAAGGCAGCACACAAAATTTAAAACATGGGAGTTGATAATGTTAGCATATTCTTCCTCACCTTTTTCTTGCTATCCATAATCTGAGAACAAATGAAAGCTTTCCAGCTATTTCAGGGAATAGGTATTTCTGAATGGTGACTGTAGCCTGCTGTTATGTTTGGTTTTTTCCCTACAGTTACTCAAAATAATTCCGCTTTTTTGCTATTCCTCCTCTATATGTAAGTCAGCTGGGTGAACTTGGGCCAGTCGTTCTCTCTCAGCCCAAGTTATCTCACAGGGTTGTAAAGAAAATAGAAGTAGGAAGATGTATTGGATAACTAACTAAATAAATATGTAAATTTACACAGGCTTCTTCTCCACCTTGCTTTGAGCTACATGTCCCTTCTTTTATACTCATTGTCTTCTTTGTCATTGAATTCTTAGACAGAAAAGTAAAAGCTTAATTTTCTCTATCTGTGTGCCTATGTGTGTATGGTGTCCATGACAAATAGAATTGATGAGGCCTTTTAACTGTAATTTCAGAAAAGTTGTGAACTGACAAACTATATTAAATATGAAAAAAATGATTTTGCATGGTGATGGGAGAAGCATAATCTGAACAATACTGCAAAAATGAATGAAGGATGTCACATTTTTAAGGAAAGTCATAGGTTACCATTTACTAACTGCATTTAGCAAAGCTATTAAGTTGGCAAATGAAAACTGAGACGACTTCATTGGAAAAAAATGGCATACAGTATTTGAAACAGATTTTGAAAATCTTACCATATGTTTCCTGTTCTGATCCATTTCTCTTTCCCCCAAATAACTATATAAAATGTTTAAACTTTTAATCTGTTTCTGTTCTGATCCAGTGTTTCTCATTTTCACATTTCACTTTGTGCTTCATGATCTTCAAGAAACGGAAGATTATATGAAGAAATCACACATTTAATGTATTTATTTCTTGGTTGAATGGGTATATTCCAGACCTCCTTCAAGGTTTTTTTCAGGTGATGCAGAAGATGGAAGAACCCAAAACAAGTGAAAAGCAAGAGGAATGTGGTATATGTGCTATGCCAGGAGCATAGTGCAAGTTCTCATGGTACAAGCTTGCAGGTTGTACTCCTGTGCCATTCATAGATATAATCTATATTTTGCAATATTTGAAAGTACTTTTCAGAAATCATGTGCTATGTATTGATTGCAAAGCCATGCACAATTGAAATGCTAACAGGAGCAACACATTATCTTGAATTCAATATTTAAAATATGTGCTGCAGTATGATTTGGGTACAATAATATTGTCTAATTTTCTTTTCTGAATGAATATGTTTTACAAATGTTTTCAATGTTTTTATTTTACCTTGTAGAGATGCAGAAATACTTTTAGGGCAAAACCCCCAAGCTTTACATTTGTAAGCTTATCTAATTTGTAAGCAAATCCATTAGAGATCAACCCATTTTTGTCTGTATTTTTTTTATTTGCACCTTTTGGGAATGTTTTTTGAATATGATATCTTGTTTTTCATTATTTTGACAAATAGGTTATTGAATAGAAAATAAGTATATATAATTATAACAATTGAATTTGAAGATGGGCTTTAAAGAAGGATGAATAATTCCAATCTTGTCTCCTTCCTATTTTTTTCCATTATTTACCAAAGCTGGATCCAACTCTGGCTTATTCCATACCCTGGACAATTGTGGAAAGGTGTCACCCCCTTTTTCTACCATAGCTGAATCCACAAGCAACAGCTTGTCAGTAGCCAATAAACTACACTGTTGTTGTCTCCTTCACATCATTGCACAATAAAGGGTCTCATTGGTCCTATCATAAGATTATAGCTAAAGGCATTGTACTGTACATTTTTTCTTAAGAATAACTAAATAAATAATAATTACCGGTTCCTGATGTCCCTAGATCTACCAGGAGTACTAATTCCTAGATTGAAGAAGAAAGTTAAAGGTATGCTAAAAGTTAATCTGAGGTTTCAATTTTCAGAACAGATAAATATCTTTGCCCAGTCTCAATTAAATATTTGGATTTATATTCTCAAAAAAAAAAAAAACCATGAAGAAGCAACAGCCTCATGGTTTGTAAGTTGTGATCATTTAGACTTTGCTACAAAGGAAAAATTAAAGGGGTATATCATTGGAAATTGAAGGATATCTACTTGCATCTCCTAAAGCTGGCTGTTAATAATAAAAAATTCTCCCTAAGTGGGCCATGTATCTTGATTGCACTCAGGTATGACAAGATGTTAAGAAAAATGTTTTTAAGCACATTATGCCACTATAGCATCATAGAGGATCTGTCTAGGTTAATATTAATGGGGCAATGAGCAGGTTTTGCTTCTTTACAACAGTGTCCAGGTAGAACATTTTACTTTTTCTCAGTAGTTAGATAACTACTAATCTGTTGGTAAGTTAATCTTGCACTATCTGCAAGTACCTACATTAATTGAGAATCAAGGTTGTCTTATCAGCCCTATTCTTTATTATGATCCCAGAACATATCAACATGCAACCTTCTGAAATAGACATATTTGTGCAGAAGATATTTATCATGTTAGATTGTTGCATGTCTTCATAGTGCTAGGTAAAGGCAGGTAAAATAATATACAGAAAGGGTTTATTTTCAATTGCCAGAAAGGTAGGGTTGTTGTTTTTTTGCAAATCTGCAATGTTTAATTAAAAGATAAATATAAATATGAAATAAGGTATGAAAACTGGATTCTTAGTTTTCTATTTCCAATAAAGTAAAGATGATGGCATAATTAAAATGTTTATAATGACATTTAAAATGCTGTTTCATTTCCATGGTAGGTCATAACTCTGTATAACAGTTAAGAATATTGCCCTTAGGTTTTCAGAAACTAATCTGATCTAGAAATGTGACCTGGTTATTTGCTTTTTGAAAATGTATTGTGATGTGTTAAGTATAGTAATCTATTTTAAATATTTGAATATAAAGTACTTTTCTTAGGTATTAAATTCATGTCTAATTTAGTAGTGGGAGATCCCGCTGTGGATTAGCTATCTAATCTGAAAATAAAGAACAGTATATCAAAATAAATAAGAATATTTTTCTTAAAAAATCTTTCTTCATAAATTTCCCTGAATACACTGCCATGCAATACTCTTATTAAGACTAATCAAATATGGACAAAATGATGTGTGATAGGAAACCTAATGTCTTAAATAAAAGTTTTGGTCTGCCATGGTTTTTTAAAATGAACTAGCATGACTTACTTTGTACATTAACAGAAAATCACTCTTCATATAAGCTCTAATATATGGACTGTTTTTCATATGAAATATATTTTCATAATTGTAATATGATCTTTGAATTTAGTATAGAAAGAAAAGCTTATTTTAAATGTTGCTCAGCATAAGCAGGCCTTGTGAAAATATTTGTAAAAGGAAAGTGCTTATACTATTGAATAAAGTTTGCTTGCTTGCTTTTCAGTAGCACGAGGCTTCTGGTTTGGGACAGTAAAAGAGACCCAGGCACTATACTTTGTTGAGATTCCATATGCACCATATTCTGTCTGACTCACACACACATTCTCTCTCAGTTTTAAAAAATGATACACAGAATAGTTAAAATGCAATAGTCTATAGAAACTGAGAATACACTGACAATTTTTCCATATAAACCAATATTTACCAGTAATCTTGTGTTTCTATTTTTGTTTTTTGGCAGACTTTTACCAGTAAATATCGGTTTATTCCTGAAACCAGAAGCCCTAAACATATCTTTGTTTATAAGGTCAGTCTTCATTTCCTGTTTCTGTCCTTCCCCACTTATTTACAAACTCTGTTGTTTTTCAGGTTATGGAAGGTATGGAGTATTCTTTTTGTTTTCCTGCTTGCCACCATTTTTTTAAAAAAAATTGAACTTTGTTATGCGTGCAGACTGGAGTTTTGGGCATTCTTTTCATCTTAGAAAATTTTATATATAGATAATAATTATATTGAAGTCCAGAAGAATATTCAATTTAAATGTTTATTATTTTAATATATAAAATTGCAGAGTGAATTAGTTATCCATTTAGCAAAATTCTTGGATGAGCATTGACTATTTATAGTTAAACATTATATAATTCCAAAAAGTGTTAACATGTAGTAATGAAGCACTGAGTTTAAAATAGGATTGTGGTTTACGTGATTTTTTGAAATATATTTCTACAGAATCATTTAAATAAAAGTAGGATTGGACTTCAATAAAATTGTTGCGAATTCTACTGTGACAGTAGCCAATACGGAATGACATTGAATTTATTGAATTCAATAAATTGAATATGTTGCAATATTTTTTGAAATGTTGGTGATCCATAATTATAGTATACTTAACTGAAATTACCTGCGAGCACCCTTCTTTCCATTAACTCTTGCTTTTAAAGAACATGTATATACTTTTTAATTTATAAATCAAGTAGTATCAGTGGAGCACTGATAACTTCAACAGCACCCTCATGTGCTTCTTGTCATCTGCTTCTGATATCTGAATGCCTGCAGTCCCATGGAAGTATTGGAAATCTCATATATATTGGTGATTAGGTTTAGGATTCTGTGTTCCTCTGCATAATGCTTTTTATGATTTCAAGCATTACACTAAATGGGTGGGACTATGTAGGCTGTCATGCTGTGTGAATATTGGGGTGGTCTATAGAGTTGTGTAGCATTTATCATGTTTAGTTATATCAACAATTCTTCCTTTTAAACAAAATCCCTCTCATTCTTGAATTTTCAGTTTCTTGTCCCAGTTGAAAACTAATTTTCCTCCCCTTTTGCAGCTGTCTTTTTGTGATTATGATTGTGCTATATTATTGGCCACAACTTTAATCTGAGCAATTGACACTGGTCCATCTTCAAATCATTCAGAAGACTTGAAGAGAACTCCTCTTTCTACTCTGGAATTCAAATGTATATATTTTATCTGAAGTACATTATTTAAAAGTCAAATTTGTCTCATCTTCAGTACCTATACAATTCGAAAAGTACCAAAAATACTATATTATGAGCCTTACCTATATAGATAATTCCTTTCATGATTTCAAATTGAAAAAAGACTTCATTAATTAGGTATATCAGCCGTGGTTTTTTTAGTGTCAATATTCTAATTTTGTAATATTGTCAATATTTAATCAAATTGTTGCACAGATGCCAATTCAATTTTATTCAAAAGTGCTTGACTTTTCCATACTATATTTCTGTCAGTATTCAGGTGATACAGATAATTCTGTGTGCAAACTTCCCACAATACTAAATATCCCTATAGAGATACATTCATACAGCTGGAATTCTAAGCCCAATATTGTTAAATATCTTTACTGAGTGCCTGTTAATACGGTAATTTGAAATTGTGTATAACACAATGATCAGGTTCACAATGTCAGACTAAAATTTCAAATACTGATTTGATAGGCTAAACAAGGCCTTTTCTAGCTAATTTGCTCTTGTTATTTTCAAGTGTTAAAACAAGCCAGGATTTACCAAGTGTACATTTTTTTCATTGCAGGTAAAGCAGAAACTAAGTCTTCAAATGAGTCAGTATTCATAAATCAACTTAGCCCCTTAAAGATGGCTTCTAATCCTTAGTTGTTAGAAATATTTAATCATAGTCATGAGAATCTATTAATAAATTCATTTTCCTATTTTTTTTCTTATCCTCACAATCAGAAGGAAGAAGCAAAACGTGATTATACTACATGTACTCAAAAACTGCTAATAGTTAATATGGTTTATTTTGCCATATGAAGGTTTTTACAGCTTTATGTGCAAATCTGGCCAGTGAAATGGTAGGGTTTGTAAATATTTTTGAATAGATGCCACCAGAAAGATAGTAAAAACTGAAAGACACTTTAAAATTTGACAGAATAAAAACTGAACAATAGTTTAAATTAGTTTTAAAATTCTTTGGGCCTGAGATCTTCTCAATTTTCTGTCCTCTTTAATTCTTAACTTAGAATGAACTTGGTTCAAATGTAGGATTTGTCCCAAGGCTTTAGCACCTTGTGCACAGTTTAAACATTTCCAAACTGTTTTCTAGGTAAGAAGAATAATGGGAACTACTCTGGAAATCAGTGCTTGTTCTGAGAATCTTTTCTTCTCAAGATGAGGTACCTGCACAAATAATCCAGGAAGTTCAGAATGTTATTGTCTCTTGAGAAATATTGACTGCTGGATGACTTTTTGTTATCTGAATGTAGGGGTACTGTTAAAATTTATAACCACTTTTAAAATAGAAGGATTTCCTTTTTCTCACAATGGTGCACATTATTGTATTTGAATGGAAAGATCTGACAGGGCAAAGTAATCCTAAATACCTTTCCTTTCTGGATTTAGAATGTTTTGCACATTTCAATTTTCTGTAAAGATCAGAACAATATTTCTCTTGTCTGCATATTTTTGCTAGTTAATATTTATTAGATGTGCCAAGCTCCATTGGATATATTTTTCTGTAACTTCTGAAATTATTAAATAACCATATACTGTATGAGTGCACACATTAGAACACTGGAATGTTGAACTAAGCATTTTTATGTAAATAATTACTACTTTTCAGTTGCAGAAAAGCCTGATTATCATCTCATAACTGTTGTATTTTGCCCTAATGGGAAATGTTCAGACATTCTGTGATATATGTACTTGTGCCAATGGTTATGTGTAACTACTAATTATAAATTGTAAACACGCTTGTTTCATTGTTCAGAATAGTATTCTCTTGTTAAAAATATTTTCAGTGAAATGTGAAAAGGAATTTATTTATTTTTTTAAGATTGTCTTGCAAGGTCTGTTTTCTCTACTTTTTTCCTAAAAAATAGTAGGGTAAAGATTGGAATTTTGTTTAGTTTTTCACTTGATAGACCAAAGTTACTATTGACACTGTCTTGCAATGCTGATCAAATGTATATCTTTTTGCACTTTAAATGAATAAGAAATGAGGAAAATCAAAGTGTCAATTGTACATACATTCACTGTACAGTGAATGTATACCATTAGTTAATCTGTTTTTAAACAGAATATTTTCCTTTGTGGGAAGGGGAATACTCAAGCAATGTATTTGCTAGTCGATATAAAGTGTTTACATGTAATTACTTAATAAATTATTTGATTTAAGATGGATCTTTCTGGTGATTTTTAAATGATAACTATAATATCTGGTTTTTGTCAGGGTATAAGTATTTAAAAATTATATGGAATAATCAGTTTCAATATATTCATTTGATTAAAATTCTGAGGAAGGCAAAAGTCCTGAACTTGAGGTGGCGTGCAGGAATTTTGCTTCACTTTGCATTAGACACCTTACAGCCTCAAAAACTACTTTGCTTTTTGTTGGCTTTTCTTCTGCATTTGAACAAGTCTCCTGGGATATACGTATTTTGCACAGTGGATGTCAAGTTGTGGTAGTTGTTCAGGATAGCTGGTTCTGTGGCCTATATTGCAGTAAATGTGTGGGCAGTTTTGTGGGTGAACCTGCTTAAGCAATTTAGGATTTTTTGTTATGATACTATTCTATACCAGAGACAAGATCCTAAATGTTAAAATAGAACTCAATAGTAAAGCTGTTATTCACTTCCTTGGTCTTATAAGATTGGGTCTTTTAGGTTTCCTTAAAAGGATTAACAAATGTAATCTTTGAATGTACAAAAGCAGAGTGTAGATCTGTGTTCTTTTAATTCTTGCATAAATAAGTTATATTCGGCAATAAAATGTAGACAAAATTAGAAATACTCTGTAACATAACTTTCCACCACTTGTATTAACTTTGCTTGGAAGAGGAGCCTTGAGTAGGCAGAAGTAGAAACCCTGCATCTTTATACAGAATTTCCCAAATTCTGATAATTATGCCTAAATTCAGTATGTAGATCCAGTTAGCAGCGGGGGGGGGGGATATCTTATTCAGTGATGAACTGAAAATTATGGATTAATAGATGTTATGAAACTAAAACAAAATCTTATGCTACCATATCTATACAAGGCATGATGATGCAGTGGTTAACTCTGCTCACACTGCCAGGAGTTTGATTCCTTCAATCCTGACCAGCTCAAGGTTGACTCAACCTTCCATCTTTCTGAGGTTAGTGAATGAAGACCCAGATTGTTGGGGAAAAGAGGTTGACACTGTAAAGCTCTTAGAGAGGGCTGTAAAGCATTGTGGGGCGGTATATAAGTCTAAGTGCTATTGCTATTGCTGTCTTGCGTGAACATATGAAAAATGTCAACCATTGGTTCTATCCTCATAACTAATGGTAAAGGTTTTGGATTTTCTCTTACCTTACTTAACAGATATTATTATAATACAAGAGAATAGAATTCAAATCCATCTTATATTGTATTGGGTGTACTTTAGGTTAATCAATTGATTGGTGAGAAAAGTGTGCTGAAGTTTCCAGGGTTCTATACAGTAAAGCCCTAGAAGGACTATACAGTAAAGCCCTAGAAGGAGTGGCTATAGAATACACGAAGGTTGTGGACTATATACTGATTAATTGGATCTAAATATAAATAGTGATTTGAGATAAAAAATAAAATATTGAAAGTGTATATGACCATTACTGCAAAAGTTTAAATATTGATAAAATCAGCAAAGTGGTTATTGATATCAGCAATAATTGATTAACAATTAGTGAGGCAGCCTTTGTTTTTGAAAAGGAGAATATTTGTGAAGCAAGGATGAAAAACATCCAAATATGCCATGATAAACCCTTTACTTGGACAAGGTGTAGGCTAGCATAATAAAGATTGCTTATCGTCTTCACTCTCTTCAACTCTTTAAACATTTATTGGCAATGTATTACTGTTAATGTAATATTATTTCTAGAAACCAGTGACTATTGTCAGACAGATTATATAATGTCTCTCACTGGAAATGTGACAGTATGTTAGATTTCCAGTAACAGTGGTTTAGCTTTATCCATATTCTTACTGTTACGAAATACAATTCTCCTGAAATCTGTAAAGTACACAATGTGGGCTAAAGAGAGGATTTGGATGTTCTATTATCTCAATTGACATAAGACATCTTTTTCTTAGTATCAGAATTTAATCTGAGATATAGGTATGTAATTACTACAATTCTGTTAGTTAATCTCTCATCAGCACAATGGCAACAAACTTAATTTTGATCATACACCATTAAATGTAAAAAAGGAAAATTACATTAATTTCATTAATTCCACTGAAATGTATAATTGATAAAAGATTATTAAAAACTAAATTGCTAATACAAAACTATAAAATTAACAGTAAAATATATATGTAATTTTTTTTAACCATTAATACTAAAATGTTAAACTAAATGTGCCTCTGAAAGCCACAAACGGGATGGAAAAAGTTTAGAAAAAAATAAAAGAATATTCTGTAAGGTTCCCCATGCTTGGTATCCTTAATTTTGTATTTGTGAATTTTAGATGCTGCAAGACAAACCCTACATTGTATGGTTCTTTATCTGAGAGAAGAAGATCACGAAGAAAACTGTCATTACACCTCAACACATGCAATTAAAGGGAGAATGAATTTTTTTGACCACATTGATGATAGGAGCAATGTAAAAAGAACATATGTGATGGTCTCAAAAACTCATAATTTCTAGAACAGCCTAGCAGATGCTGAACTTTTAAGCAGCTCAGTTGAAGAAAAAAATCTATAGAACTGATTGTTATTAAGGCAAGTATAGTTTAGTAACATCCTTATTATTTTATGGAAGTACCCTGAAACAGAACTTCTATCTATCTGTAGAAAAATATACAAGAATTAAGGTTCTCACAGGTTACCAGTTGTCATTGTCCTCAACTTATTCATTTCGTGACCGAAGTTGTAATAGTACTGAAACTTATGACCGTTTTTCATACTTATGACTGTTGTGGCATCCCCATGGTCACGTGATCAATTCAGCCGCTTGACAACTGACTCATATTTATGACAATTGCATGTCCCAGGTTCATGTGATCACCTTGTGTGACCTTCTGACAAAGTTAATGGGGAAGTCAGATTCACTTAATAACCATATTACTAATTTAACAACTATGGCAAGAAAGATCGTAAAATGGGGCAAAATTTATTTAACAAATGTCTCACTTAACAACAGAAATTTTGGGCTCAGTTGTAGTCATACGTTGAGGACTTCCTACATGCAGGCTTTAAGTTATGAGATAACAAATTTTAATACCAATTGGCAAGCAAGAATAATAAAAATAGTTAATTGTGCGCTTATAATTGGTTGCTATTTATGAAACAGGATCCTTTACTAGATTGGTATACTTTGATCCAAAAAGCTTTTCTTATTATTACACTCTTCAATGGTTGTTTATTAATATGCTTTTTAATAATATTGCATAATGTATTAGCACATACATTCCTAAATTCAAATTATTCCCTTTTTTCTCTTCTTAACAGGTACAAACAATAATTCCAGAGTAGTATATGTTCTTATTATTAGCCTTTAAAACGCTTTTGGAGGCCCGTGTTTGGTGTCACTTCCAATTAAAATGTTTTTAATTTTTCTGTGCTACATTTCTGACATATTGGTTTTTTTTTTTAAAGATAAGGCTTTTGATTGTTTTTTTAAATGTTAGACCTTTTGATTAATGTAATTTATGACATGCTGAAGTCAGTACTTTTGCTGGATCATCAGATAGCAACTGAAGGACAATTTATGGTTTTATAATATAGTTTTAAATTTAACTGAATAGTACATAAAGCAACTTAATTTCAAATATTTTAAAAACACCTCCTTTGTCTTTACTTAACCACCTCTGAGTTGATACAAGAAAGTTAAGTTTTCCTCAGACTTTCTTAGTTTCTGTGATAATAATAATAGCACACAGACCGTTTCACAGTGCTTTACAGCCCTCTAAGTGGTTTACAGAGTCAGCCTATTGTCCCCAACAATCTGGATCCTTATTTTACTGACCTTGGAAGGATGGAAGGTTGAGTCAACCTTAAGCCTGGTGAGATTCGAACTGCCAAATTGCAGTTTTAGTGGAATCCTTGGTACTTTCTTATTTTAAGTGCAAGAGTTCTAGTAAACCTCATACAAAAGATATTATGTAATATAGGATCCATACCTCTTTGGATTGGGAGTTTAAGAAAAAGGAGGAGAAGTGTACATATCATTCTAAAAACATACTCTTATATTCCCTCCTTAAATGCTACTGTGCTTTAGGGCCCAGCTAACTCTTAATCCTAATTCACTGTATATATTTGCCTAAAATGTAAAGTTAAATGTGCTACAGATGGATAAAAAGCCAAGTTAAATTCTAGTAGAGGGTTTGAATTCCATAGAAAGATCTATGGTAATCAATAAAAGTTAAAAACACCAGAAAGGGCATACACTGTGTAAAAACAGAAATTATCCTGACTCCCAAGGGGTGGTGCTGATAGAAGTCATCTAAAACTGCATAACATGTTATTTCAAATAATAGCTGTATTTAAGAAACAATGCAAGTAATTGAAATCTGCCTCACAGTCTGCCTCACAGTCCTCCAAATGGTCATACCAGAAAAGTGTCTGATTGTTATTATTATTCTGTTAATTTGGACTTTAACTCACTTTACATATCTACAGTTAGTTAGATAAAGACTAGTTCTTAATACCGTAATAAAAAAGTGAGAAGAAGTCTAGTTCCCTACCCCAAATAGGAATGTAATGTAGGCTTACTATGAGTACAATAATGTAGGAAGACAAGTTTCCCCCCTCATTTAGAAGGGTGCATATCTTAAGAGAAAACACAAAAAAAAAAACCAGAGAAAGTTTACTGTTTTGAGAGGCTCCTTTGTATATAGCAGGATTTTGGAATTCCAGCAAGGAATGGCAACAGTAACAGTATAACAGAATTGGAAGGGATCTTGGAGATCTAGTTCAACCCACTGCTCTAGCAGGAAACCCTATAACATTCTGGACAAATAGTTGTCCAATCTCTTCTTAAAAACTTCCAGTGATGGAGCACCCACACTTGAGGCAAGCCATTCCACTGATAAATGTTCTTACTATCAGGAAATTTCTAAATATCTAAATTTAGACATTCTAGTTCTAAGTTGGATCTTAGCTTTGATAAATTTCCAGCTGTTACTTCTTGTCCTGCTTTGGAGAATGAGACAACCCCTTTCTCTCTATGGCAGCCCCTCAAATATTGGAAGACTGCTATCAAGTCATCACTAGTCCTTCTCTTTTTAAACTAGACACACCAGTTTCTGCCATCGTTCATCATATGTTTTAATCTCCAGTCCCCTATTCATCTTTGCTGCTCTTCTCTGCACTCTTTCTAAATTCTCAGCATGTTTTTTGTATCATGGTAACTCAAAATGGATGCAATATTCAAAATATGGTCTTACCAGTGCAGTATAAAGCAGTACCAACACTTCATTTGATTTTGATACTATCCCTCTGTTGATGCAGCCTAGGACAGAATTGGCTTTTTACCCAGCTGCAACATACTGCTGTCTCATACTTAAGTGGTTGTCCACTAGGAGTCTTAAACCCCTCTCATGGTTGCTGCTGTTGAGCTAGGTGTCACCTATTCTATACCTATGCATTTGTTTTTTCTTGCCTAAGTGTAAAACATTTCTTTTCTCTACATTGAATTACATTTTGTTGGATAGGGCTTAGTATTCAGCTTAGTATTCAAATCTGTCAAGTTCCTTCTTGATCTTGAGCCTATCTTCTCAAATTATTCCCAGATTGTTGTCATCTGAAAATTTGATGAATTCGCCTTCTATCCCCTCTCCTAAATCATTTATGAAGATGTTGAATAATATTGGGCTTGATCAGAGGCATGCCAGTAAAAGACAGCAATTCTGTCCCTCTTTGTAATCTGTTGTAAAGCTGGCGTCCAAAGTTGTATTAAGAGCAGGTGCAATGGCAAGCAGCACATTCCTGTCTGATAAATCTTGATCCCTAGAATGCTCAATAAATTCATACATGAATTTATTTGGCATCATGAAAACCATTAATTTTATTCTGACATTTGCTTATATTTGTGTTTCTTCCATTATGGCATTTCCCAACACAAAATATGGGAGATATTTTATATTGAAGAAGTTTTCTTATTTTTGTATATCTGTTCAGTCCTATTTTTTGCTATTTTATGTTAACAGAATTGAAATTCTGAATACAAAATTTAATTTATATCATTCAGTTTTAATTCTCAAGTAGAGCTTTTGTGTTCTAGTGAAAGTATATATCTGTGTGGAATGGCATATTGGACCAGAGACAAGTATATGAAACCTGGTATATCCAGTTGCAATTATTATAATTTCTTTCTGTTCTAAATGGTTATATTACAACTTGGATCTATATGCTTTGAATTTATTTGTAGGCTGGTATTTCAGCAAATGGATGCTAGGAGTTAAACGAATCTTGGGAGAAGATGTAGATTCTAAATTTTTAATGCCAGATCTGCATGATATACTGGAGACCTGAAAATATGCTCTCCTTTAAGTTGTTTTGAAGCTACCTTATTACAAACCAGAAGGACTTTTGGAGGCAGAAACCTGGATTGATGAAGACCTTGTTATTATATTTCCTCAACACAAATGTGCACACTATATTTGCAAATATAGACAAATTGACTTCTTTGCCAACTGGTCTCTCTTTTCCTTTTGCAGGTATATACATATTGAGTTCAGTGATCAGGAACTTATCTAACATGTTTGAAATAATTTTATTCACCTTCTCCCATGTTTCTTCATCATTAACATGGGACCAGCATTGCCATCAGGGTTGGGCATGCAAAGATAATCATTTTTAATACTTATTTTCTCTCTCTTAAAAAATTGTGCTTTTAATTTAAATTATATGCTACTGAAAAAGTCTGTTAGGTCAAATCAGAAAATTGAGACAGAAAGAATATAAAGATGTAGAATGGAAAAATCAAGGAAAATACAGAATATAGGATTCTTTATTGGCCAAGTGTGATTGGACACACAAGGAATTTGTCTTGGTGCAAATGCTCTCAGTATACATAAAAGAAAAGATACATTTGTCAAGAGTCAAGAATCATAAGGTACAATACTGAATGATAGTCATAGGGTACAATAAGCAAACAAATCATACTAGGAAACAGTCAATAAAAACTAGGATACAAGCGACAAAGTTACAGTCATACAGTCACAAGTGGGAGGAGATGGGTGATAAGGAGTGATGAGAAGATTAATAGTAATAGTAGAGCAGACTTTGTAAATAGTTGGACAGTGTTGAGGGAATTAGTTGTTTAACAGAGTTTGGGGAAAAAATGTCCTTTGTGTCTAGTTGTTCTGGTGTGCAGTGCTCTATAGCGTCGTTTTGAGGGTAGGAATTGAAACAGTTTATGTCTGGGATGTGAGGGGTCTGTAAATATTTTCACAGCCCTCTTTTTGACTCATGCAGTGTACAGGTCCTCAATGGAAGGCAGGTTGGTAGTAACTGTTTTTTCTGCAGTCCTTTATATAATAAAGTTTTTTATTTCATTCTACACATACATATCAATATATTAATTGTGTGGCATCAATATATCATACATTTTAATATAGGCAAGCTTAATAATACCAATCATATATCTTATTACCCATATTCACATTAAATCAAAATCCTTCTTTGCTTATTTTCAACATTTCAATACTCTCTCCTACATCAGTTAAACATACCTAGTAATTTCATTATTCAATTTCCTCCTCAATTTTTTAAATAAAAAATTCTCATTTGGGAAGCAGTATGGTTCAAGGTTTCACATCTATACAAACATGAGCATATTTACCTATTCATTTTATTTGTTCAATTTTATATCACATTAACCTTATTAATATTAAATATTATACTTATTCAATTCCAATTATAACTTATTTCATTTTCCTTACAATATTTCCATATCTTATTTTACAATGTTATTTAAAATTCTCATCTCATTTCTATTTCATTTCCCATATTATCTTTTTCTGTCATATTTGTAGTTTTAATCAATTTTTAATTTATTAATGCAAGATTGTTCCCTCTAATTATTGATTTGAGCCAGCCACCTTCAATCTACCTTAATACCATCTCCCTATTTACTATATAATACACACACACATACACAACACACACACACACACACATATATATATCTATCAGATTCCGCATTACATTTTCTCAATCACCTTATAAATCATCTATACATTACAAGCATATTAGTCTAAACATTTAAGTGCAGCAACTGATATTAATCCTTCCATAATAGATCTCATTTCATTGTTTCCCCCCCCCTTTTCTTCTACATCTTTAGTCATCAATTACTGTATAATATTTTTATTATAAATTCCCAATTCCATATTTATTCCATTAAATTTGATGTCTAATGTAGCAATAGTTCTTTAATAACAGGAAAGAGAGAGAGAGAGAAAAAGAAAAGAAACTAAAGAGAAAAATCCCATCAGCTACGTACTTATCTATTTTCAATACTAATTTATATATATCACAACTTATTACCTTGTGGAATCTCCTTCCTATCCTCTTTTCTTTACCTATTGTCTCTCGCTCTTTTAGCAATATAGTTTCTTTTCATCCTTTTTTGCTTCCCATTTTTCTTTATTTTCTGGTCCTTTCTTTTAATTCCCTTTCCCCCTATTCTTATTCCTCTCCATTTCTCATTCCAATTATTAACTTTTTCTCCCTCCCTCCTTCATTTTTTCTTTTGAACTTCCCTTTTCAGTTTTTTCCCTCTCCTTTTTTCAATTTCCGAACCATTTTCCCTTTTATTATCACTCCAGACCACACATTTTTAATTTTAATTCCTTTTCTCCCCTGTTTAAATAATTGTTGATCCCTTTGTTCTTCAAAGCTGGCTTCTTCTTTGTTAAGTCTCCTCACCTTCTGGTTTACCTTGTTCTTCTACAAGCTGGGTTGCCATTTCTAGTTTCTGTAATACATAATTACACATTTCAAGTCTAATTTTCATCATTTCCCTTATGTCTTGCAAATCCGATCTCATTTCAACAAATAATTTCTCCATTGTATCTTCTCCTTTTTATTTTATTTTATTTTATTGTATTCAGTTCAAAAGTCCCGTATATTATTTCAGCCAGTGTCTTTTAAGTTTATTTTCAGCAATCAATGTCCTTGAATCTTTGTTTCAAGTCTTCAAGTGGCCCTTTCCCAACTGTTTCCCACAATCACCGGGTGGTTCTATGTCAATATTTTCAAGTATCTTTCCCCTTTGTAGTATTTTAATGTCACTTTCCAGGGTTTTAATTTTTTATAATGGAGTTTCTTTTACTTTCCTTTAAATTCCAAAATACAATTTCTTAGAAAGACCAAGCACTTTTTAAAAAAGGTTACTGAAGTTTTTCCTGTACCATCAGGTGGCACTCTTGCGCCTTTTCCACAGTCCACTCCTTCCTTTAACTTTTTTGTTAAATATAATATTTTTATTTAATTCGCTAATTTCAATCATTAGCTATTTTTTTTTCATTTCAACACACTCAATTTCAGCATTTAGTTATGCCCTTTAAGCACCCATAATCCGATAGTTATCCAGTTTAATTTCTAAACCTTTGTTGTGTTCAAATATTTTCCTTTAAATTTTATCCTCCAAATTAATCCAGTACAATGATTCAAGCCAATTTTATAAAATCCAATTTCTTTCTCACTTTCTTTGGTCGCCACTTCCACACACTTTCCTCCAAAATAATCCTTTATTTTTAATAGTGGGGTACCTCAAAAACATCTTTTGCCTGGTTCACATTCGGCTTGCTGCTTCTCCTTTCCAGCAGAGTCTTAGTTTCCCGGAGTGTTCTTCATCTTTGTAGTGGCCAGCAGTCCTAATTATCCTCTGAAGTCTATGTCTGTCCTGTTGGGTTACAGAACCAAACTAGACAGTTATAGAGGTACAGATGACAGACTCAATAATTCCTCTGTAGGACTGTTTCAGCAGCTTCTTGGGCAGTTTGAGCTTTCTGAGTTGGTCCAGAAGGAACATTCTTTGTTGTGCTTTTTTGATGACGTTTTTGATGTTAGGTGTCCATTTTAGGTCTTGTGATATGATAGAATCTAGAAATGTGAAGGTCTCTACTGTTGATACTGTGTTGTCTAGTATTGTAAGAGGTGGTAGTATGGGAAGGTTTCTCCTAAAGTCTACCACCATTTCTACGGTTTTGAGTGTGTTCAGTTCCAGATTGTTCCAGTTATACCATGAGGCAAGTTGTACAACCTCCCATCTGTATATGGATTCATCATTGTCTCAAATGAGACCAATGACTCTTGTGTCATCTGCAAACTTCAGTATTTTAACAGATGGATCGTTTGAGATGCAGTCATTGGTATATAGGCAGAAGAGAAGTGGAGAAGCACACAGCCTTGGGGGGGCCCTGTGCTAATTGTACAGGTATCAGATGTGATTCTGCCTAGCTTCACCTGCTGCTTCCTGTCTGTTAGAAAGCTTATGATCCACTTACAAGTGTGTTCAGGTATCACTAGCTGGTTTAGTTTAGTTAGAAGAATTTCTGGAATGATGATATTGAATGCTGAACTGAAGTCTACAAAGAGGACCCTTACATAGGTAGACATATGATGTAACTGTAAGCTCATCTAGGTCTGCAGAGGTATCTTCAAAAACATTCCAATCAGTGCAATCAAGACAAGTCTGGAGCTTCAGCTTTGCTTCATCAGACCAAGTCCTCACTGATTTAATTGTTGGTTTCATGGTTTTAAGTCTTTGTCTGTAGGCATGTACAAGATGAATCATGCAATGATCAGAGTGTCCCACAGCTGCTCATGGTAAAGACATATAAGCATCTTTTACTATTGTGTAGCAGTGGTCTAAAATATTTTTGCCTCTGGTGGGACAATTGACATGCTGGAAATATTTTGGGAGCTCTTTTCTTAAATTTGCTTGATTGAAACCTCCTAAAATGATGGGAAGGGAATCTGGGTGTTTGGCTTCAGCCTTCATAATTTGATCAGCTAGAGTTTGTAATGTTTTGTTTACACAAACTTGTGGAGGAACATACACAGCTATTAGGAGAAATGAGGAGAACTCATTATTAAGAAACATTATTAAGAAAGTGACCAAAGCAAAACAAAACAAAACAAAAACATAAGGCCTTTGTATAAGGAAATTTCACTTAAAAGTAGCATGCAAACTGATAAATATGTCCAGTATACTTTGTAAAACCAAGATTACCCAGTGCAATTCACATATACCTGCAATGAAGTATCCCATGAGAGACAATTCTCCCATCTATTTTTTTGTAATTCATCTGTTCAAATGTCTTGAGTCTCCCACTCTTTGTAGTTTACGTGATACCTATTGTTATGACTTAATATACAAACAGGAACTTGTAATCATGTGCTTCAACCATGATCACATTTCCAAACTGATTTTGGGAATACTACCAAATGCTACATTTCTTTGGAACAGCTGGAAAAACATCAAGGTATAAATCTAACAAATAATTAAACATGTGAAAGCTTTGCTTTTGGGCAGTAGGAAAAGGCTTTTTGAAGAGAATGAAAATGGAATGGAAGATGAAGAGAGTATTCTGTGATCCTGCTTCCCTCATTGCAATAATAGTTCTTTTAGTGGTCTTAGATACTTGCCATTATTTCCAGAGCAAAAATAAACCAGAGAATATCTTTTCAAGCTAGATTTCCTTTAAGGTAAAGGTAAAGGTTTCTCCTGTCAACTCTGACTTTAGGGGGCAGTGCTCATCTCCATTTCTTAGCTGAGGGAACCAGCATTGTCTGAAGACATTTCCATGGTCATGTGGCCAGAATGACTGTGTACTACTGAGGCATACAGAATGCTGTTACTTTCCACCAAAGTAACACCTATTTATCTACTCGCATTTGCATGCCTTCGAACTGCTAGGTGAACAGGAACAGGGGCAAGTAATGGGAACTCATTGCATCATGTGGCACTCAGGAACCTGGGTTGTCATCTTTCCAAATGACAAGCTCAGCATCTTTAATCACTGAGCCATATATATATCTCTCTCATACACACAGAGAGAGAGAGAGAGAGAGAGAGAGAGAGAGAGAGAGAGAGATTCCCTTTATATACTTCTTAAGATCCTTTATGGTATAACAAAATATCTGCTGTTGCCTCAGAAATAATGCAAACACCCACCTGGGAAGAAGAACCCTATAATGAAATACTGTACCTCCTAATCTCAAAAAGGCACATGCATTTTTGGGGATGGTGGGTGGTGGGAATGAAATCCACACAGGAATAGGGCAATGTTAATGTACTTATTTCCCTGTGATGTGGTATCTCATATTGGAAAGTAAGGTCTACCCTCTTCAGTTCTGTTTCCATTCATGGATACATATTCCAGAAAAGACTGACTTTTTAAAATCAGATTCAAGTTTCATCATCAGGAAAGCTACAAATATATTTATCTTTATGTATTTATTCCACTTTATTTCTGTCTAGCTAACTGGAAGTATATAGCCAATGTGAAAATTTACCTGATGTGAAAAAGCTAAGCAATTTAGGTCCAGCTAGTATTCACATGGAAAGACCACCAGGAAATCTTAAGGCTTTAGGATAGATCAGAAATAAAAACAAAAATCTAAAAGAAGGCAATGGTGCACAACTTCCTCATTTTCCCCAATAAAATTACTTGGACATTCTCAGTCATCCAAGTCATAGTTTCCTCAAACGTGCTGCCAATACTTATCCTTCCATTCCTGCCCCTCCCCGCCATCACAACTGATGAAGCTTCTTGGGTGAGAAGCTAAATGTTTTGTTCCTCCTCAAGGAAAAAACAGACCAGTTGACTTTTGTAGAAAAAAAGCACTGGATACACCATACCATTACTTAGGATTGGGATTTATTATGATATATCTGTGGATTTATTTTATTATCTATGCTCCTGTTTTTAAACTATTATACCTATTTTTCTTCCCTTTTAAAATATATAAATATAGAAAGATATAATGCTTTTTATATTTAATATTTTATTTGTATCTGGCTTCAAGCCTGCAATAAATAAATTTGAATTTGGAGGCTCTTCTGAAAAATTAAACAATTATTCTTTAATTCAGCACAAAATGCCTTTGTTGATGTACATCCTTCAGAAAAAATAACTTATACTCTGTTAATAATTAGTGTTAAATAAAGGTGTCATTGTTCAGCATGAACTGATCCCTTGAGTAAACAAGACACAGGATATAATTCCTTCCTTCTTTCTTTCCTCTCTCCCTTCCTCTTTCCTCGTATGCACACACAAACATATGCATACATGCATGTAAGAAACCATAGTAGTAGGGAAGAGAGGAGATAAAACAAATGAGACATTCTACCTCCATGTAAGAAACTCTTAGTATTTTTGAATGGTAGCAGCAAGGACTTAAAGTACATTTATTTATCCCCAAAACAAACTTAACAAAACAAAATAAAATCATTTTCCCTACACATGTACTCCAAAAGCAGAAGCATACAAAGTCCACAAGGAAAAACATACTGACCATAAACGAAAAGTTCCTGTTGAAATCTGGACAATGAGCAAAGTTGCCTTAATAAAAGAATGAAAAAACAAAAGAGCAGAATGTGCTGTTTCAGCAGAATTGCAAACAGAAAGGAGACGAGACCACCAGAGTTGTTGGTAAGGAAATGGACAGTTCTACAGAAAAATAAGCTGTATATTGGAAACATAAGGATAGAAAAGGAGCCTCTGGCTTTAGAAAAACCATTATCTTCTGATTCAAGTGTAATTATTTTCTTAGTGGGGTATCAAGCCATCACATGAAATTAAAAGTAAAGATAAAGTTAAATTCTCTACTCTGGTAGGAAAAAAGCATAAATGAAATACTATAAAGAGACATTCCAATTTCATTTTAAATTGTATTTTATCCAATTCCATTTTAAATTGTTTTATCAGATTTTTGTGATAATTTGTGTCCGGAACTCTGCACTTTGATATGGTCCAAGGGCTAATCAATAAATTAAACTAAACTAAACTCCTAGAGAGCCAACAGAGGAAGAGGAGGAGGAGAGAAAGAAAATGATTCTAATGAGGACATGAGGAAAATGACAATGATGAACATAAAACTGGAAACTTGAAATTAGCTGAGGGTGTATGCTTATTATTAAAGTCAGGTTGCTAAAAAAAATTTTTTTAGCTCCATACAATTAAGGTTCATCTCAAATGAAAAGCTAACATCAAGTATGAAAACTACATCTTAGCTCCCAAAAATGTTAATTCTTGCTTGTCTTTTTAGTGTCTTTTTCATATAATTTGATGATTGGAACATCTAAAAAAGTTCTGTCCTCTTAACAGCTGAATTATTTTATTAGCATGTTTAAACAAAGTATTTAAGCAACCCAGTGAATTAAACTTTGTCTTGGATCTTAGAATCTTCTTTATCAATCCAGCATTAAAGTGCTTATTAAGAGTTAGCTTGAAAAAGAAATCCATTTTTCTCCACTAGAGGGAGTCTAAACAAAAAATCTTCATTACACTCTTGGCATCAAAACACAATTGCAACAATACAAACAACTGCTGGAAAGCAATTGCTAAATACAGCTTGACTTGTTCTCACAGAAATCCAGTCTGCAGACCTCCAAAGCCTTAAATTGGAGTCAGAATAGAGCTGAAAGGGCTGCCTTGGAGGTCTTCTAGTCCAACCCCCTTGCTCAAGCAGGAAGCCCTAGATCTGTTGTGGTTAGCCAGCAGCAGGTGCAGATGGCTGAGGAGAGCAATGACTCTGATGATGGGCCAGGACCATCAGGGAGTGGATTGCTGCCTTCAGAGATTGTGGGGGCTGGCAACAGTGATGAAGAGGTTCCCGAGGAGCCTGTGCCAAGTGCACGTACACGAAAGATTACTCGGAGGAAAGAACAATTACAGCAGCACAGGCGACTCAGGAGTAAGGCTGCAAGGTAATGGCCTCTCCCTCAAGAGGATAAAAGCCAGGTTTGAAAAAGCGTTCTTTGCAGAAAGCAAAGGTGCTCTGAAGCTCAACTTGTGGACATCTTACTTCGTGTTTAGAGAATCTTGTAAATTAGTTCTTATCTCTGGGTTTTTGGCAGCATTGATGAATACCTTGGCAAGGCTCTTTCTTGTCGGAGCTAATTAGTGGAAAGTAGCCTTTTATCTGTAAAGGAACAAAATTCGTTATTAAACCTTAAAAGGTGGGGGCTGCTACCTTTGTGTTTGCTCTTTGGGAACCCGGTTGGGTCAGAACAATACCATTGCAGACAAGTGACTGTCCAGTTTCTTCTTAAAAACCTCCAGTGATGAAGCACCCACAACTTCTGAAGGCAAGCTGTTCCACTGGTTAATTGTTCTCGCTATTAGGAAGTTTCTCCATAATTCCAGGTTGCTTCTCTCCTTGATTACTTCCCCTCCATTGTTTCTTGCCCTGTCCTCTGGTGCTTTGGAAAATAAGTTGACCCCCTCTTCTTTGTAGCAACTACTCAAATATTGGAATACTGCTATCATGTTACTCCTAGTCTAGACTAGCCATATCCAAACCCTGCAACTGTTCTTCATGTTTTAATATCCAGGCCTTTACTCTTCTTAGTTGCTCTACTTTGCATTTTCTGCAAAGTCTCAACATCTTTTTTGTAATGTGGTGACCAAAACTGGAGGCAGTATTCCAGGTGTGGTTGTGCTGTCCAGACAGTTTAGAGTTAATGGGATTTGGATAGTTAGGTAGCAATTGTGAGCTGTCCCCTTAAGGGAATGCATCATGGTAAATGTAGTTAATTAAGGTATCCTGGGAAATGTAGTCCATATCACGTGACCACATCTGTAATCCTGATTGACCCTCGATTGTTAGGAGTTTTCCTTATTCTTGGCTGAACTCACAGACTTGTGGTAACTGTTCTACTTCTATCACCACAAGATGAGAGAAAAAGGATAGAAGATAATCATCTTTTTAGACAGATATGCAAAGGATTGGTCATTAAAGAAGAACTTCATCACAAATGTGAGTTATGAGGATACCTGATGAACCAATAAATGTACTTAGTTATGGACATCTTGTTGAGTTTATCTGTCTACATCTGTACAGAAGACAAATCCACCACGGTAACAGAATACAGAACAGTGGTCTTAACTAAGATTTTATAAAGCGGTACTAATACTTCACATAATTTTGGTTCTATGCTTCTGTTTATACAACAGGAATTATATTAGAGTGTTTGCTTTGGTTGTTATTGTTGTTTTTTGCTGCTGCTGCTGCTGCTGCTGCTGCTGCTGCTGCTGCAGCACATTGCTGCCTCATAATGAAATGATTGTACACTAGGACTCCAAGGTCCCTCTCACAGTTACTGTTTTTGAGCCAGGTTTCACCGAATCTGTACTTGTACCTTTGGTAAGTGTACCTTGCTTTTCTCCACATTAAATTAACTTTATTCGATAGGGCCCAGTGTTCAAGTCCATCAAGATCCTTTTGGATTCTGAACTTGTCTCCTGATATGTTGGCTATTCCTGCCAGCTTAGTGTCATCTGCAAATTAGATGAGTTCCCCTTCTATTCCCTCATCTAAGTTGTTTGTGAAGATATTGAAGAGTACTGGGCCTAAGAAGGAACCTCATGGTACCTCACTACTGACTTCCCTCCATGTAGATGTACTACCATTAAGGACGAGAAGTTCACAAATCTGGTTTTTTGTTCTTTTCCAGTATCTTCTCGGGTATTGATGTTAGGCTGATTGGTCTGTAATTTCCTGAGTCTGTTTTTTCCCCCTTTTTTTGAAAATGGGAACCACATCATCTCTTTTCCAATCCTCAGGTAGTTTCCTGATGTTCAAGGATTTTTGAAAAATATGGTACAATGGTTCTGAGATAATATCTGCCAGCTCCTTCAGAACTCTGGGATGTAGTCTATCAGTATCTGGTGATTTGAATCCAGGTAAAGCTGACAGGTGTTCTCTTACTATTTTCTTGTTTATTTTAATTTTTATTTCTAGTCTGTCTTATACAGTTATGTTTTTGGTAAGTTGAGCTGTAATATTTTTGTGTGTGAAGACTGATGCAAATAATATGTTAAGCAGCTCTGCTTTCTTTCTGCTGCCTGTTACTTCCTTACCATCTTCTCTCTTTAGTGAATCAACTTTTTCCTTGTTTTTTTCTTGTTATTTATATATTGAAAGAAACTTTTAATTATTATTTTTGATGTTTGTTGCAAGTCTTTGTTCATTCTGAGCCTCTAGAGTGTGACCTCTAGACTCTTATAATTTTCTTTCAATGTCTCTTACGAAGACTCTTTTATTCTCTTATAAGAATCTTATAAAGTGTGACCTCTAGAATCTCTTATAAGTTACTACTACACATTAATTCTGTATGTCACACATCAAACATTATTAAACTCACAAAGCGTAATTATATATACTGTATTTAATTTAATTTAATTCAATTCAATTTAAAGGTTAAATATTATTCTAAACATTAGCTCCTGACATGCTATTCCAGGACAAATTATATATTCAGGGTAAAAATGGTTATCCCCAAGGTAAATTATGTGGTTTGCTCTTCTGAATCTAGTGGTCATTAGAAGCCCAGGTGTCTTCCACAGCAGGGGTGGGCTGCTACCAGTTTGTACAGTACCTAATTTAATGGGTGTTTTATGGCTGGTTCGGCGAACTGGCAAATCCCACCCCTGACTGGCCCTGCCCACCCCGCCCCTCCAAGGAGTCCCCCGCAGCCCGTTTTGGATCCCAAATAAGTATGGGGCCTGCATGGAGGCTGGGAGAAGGTGAAAAATGGGCCCCCTGGAGAAGGCCAAAATGGGCCCATTTCCAGCCTCCAAAGGGCCTCCAGAGCCCGGGAAGGCTGTTTTTGCTTTCATGGAGGCTCAAAGAAAGCCTCCGGAGCCTGGGGAGGGCGAAAAATGTGTCTCCGAGGAAAGCCTCAGGAGCCTGGGGAGGGCGAAAACAGCTCCCCCACCATGGTGCCAGTGGGTGACTAGGCCATGTCCACCATGTCCATGCCCACTCAGCAACCAGCAGAGAACTGGTTGCTAAAATGTTTGAAGGCCACCCCATTCCATGGTGGATGCTACCTTCTGCCACTTTCTAAGAATCATGCACCAGCCAAGGCTTCCAGTACAATGTTTGCAGTTTGGCTATAATTAGTTAAATTGGTAAACTCCACATTGGAGCATAGTAATATCTTTGTGGAGTTTTCAAAAAGTTTAATAATCCAGCTGAATACAGCCAGTGGCTGAAATATATATCATATTTCAGGGGCAAGAGTTTGATCTTATTTCATTTCCATGGTTACAGGACTGCTGCCAGCCATATGGAGATGAGTGGGTATAATAATTTATATTTAATAAAAATAAATTTCTTTTGATGAACAAAGAAATAAAATTATCATTCAATGAATTACTAATCACTGGATAAACCTGAAATTTAAAATGAAAACAAGAGAGGATAGACAAGTTAATGCTTGAGTTACAACTACAATTGAGCCCAAAATTTATGTTGCTAAGTGAAACATTTAAGTGAGTTTGCTCCATTTTATGACTTTTCTTGCCACTATTATTAAATGAATCATTTCATTTATTAAATTAGTAACATGGTTGTTAAGTGAATCTGGATTTCCCATTGACTTTGTTTATCAGAAGGTCACAAAAGGGAATCACATGTCTTTGGGACACTTCAGCTGTCATAATATGAACCACTTGGAAAGCATCTGAATTTGGATCCCGTGGCCATGGGGTTGCTGCAATAGTCGTAAGTGTGGAAAATGGTTATAACTCACTTTTTGCACTGCTGTTGTAATTTTGAATGGTCACCAAATGAACTGTTGTAAATTGAGGACTACCTGTATTTGTCTGCTTTTTCTCCATCATTCAACATTTTGTAAGCTTCTTCCCTTCCCTTCAAATCATCCTTTTTTCTGAATGAAAAGCTTTAACTGTTTTCTCCATATCCTTTTTCATGCTCTCTTTTTGAAAAACAATACAGAGTTTGGAATGACCAGCCCGCAAAAGAAACCTATTCTGATATGAGCCTGCCATTACTTCTCAGGCAAACTCTGGGCAGTCCCACACAGATAAAGCTGCCAGCAATTGCAGAAAAGACCTCCCCGTTTTGGCATTCTACATATGGAATGACTACTTGGTTCCTTTTCATCATCTTCCCATTAGATTATTTTCATACTGCTGTTTTATGTGTTTTAGTTTTTACCATTTTAATGTTTGTTGTAGTCTTTTTAACCACTGTAATGTGAACTATCTTAAAAAAATACTTCTGATGGAAAATTGCATGCATGCATGTATATATGCTTGCATAAAAGGGAAAACATTAATACAGGTATAGAAAGATCAACTCAGGCATCTCTCACTAGCTATATAAGCAATATCATGAGCTAATAAGCAGATGTTGGCTTCCTAAAATCAAATCTTTGTTGCAGCAGGAGATTTAGTAGCCCAGGTGAGTTCAAGAGGAAGCCTGTGAGATGGAGTATCTGACCTATTATGAAAATAAAACCAGAAACTAAAAAAATCTGAGTTTCTGTTTCATATTAAAAAAACAAATGTAATGCCAACCAGAATGCTTCTTGAACTCCCTGCTGGCCCAGAAGTGAAGATTGTTCTGTTTCCTGAAATTCAAGAGTAAAGACGAACAGTCAGCTGGAGAAGTAAAGAAGATGCCAATCGCTGGGATGTCCCAAACATGCTTTTCAGGAGGTAACTGGACTTTCTTGTTTTTCTTTTGAAGATGTTTTGCTTCTCATCTGAGGAGCTTCTTCAGCTCTGACAGGATAGTGGGGAAAGGAAGGACTGTCCTGTCAGAGCTGAAGAAGCTTCTTGGATGAGAAGCAAAATCTCTTCAAAAGAAAAACAAGGAAGTCTAGTTGCCTCCTGAAAAAGCACTTTTGGGACGACCATGACATGGATGACTGAGAACCTCTACAGACAATTACTGGGATGAAAGCAATAACAATGTTAGTTAAATCTGGAAGGAATGACAACACAGATCAGAAGAGTTGATCATAATAAATAGATCATAATTGTTTTCCTATTATAAGGTGAAAAGTAGAAAGAGAAAGAAGGTAAAACACTGACACTTAGGAAGAAGGAGAAAAGCAATACCTTCAAATTATGCATCTAACAATTATTACTAAGTACAGTACCATGACTGCAAAAGAAGCAACCCATCAATATATTCTGAAACAAATAAATATTGTCTGCTTTCTTTAGGTGATTATCACAAAACAGATTTTTGGCTATGTGATGTGAATGGATTATTCACTGAAAAAATTACTGTGCTTGACAAGAATGAGGGAAGTAGATGGAGGGATAAGATGGATGGACTGCATCACACTGTTTGTTTTTGTTCAGCTTGTGATCCATAAAGACACACATATTGGTTCACTGATGCTGCTGTCTAATATGGTATCTCCTATCCTATCCTTATACCTTTGATTTTTTTATCAACCAGCTGAATGTACATAGTTTGGTGCTCTGAGGTTGCCGAGAAAATTCTCAGCAACATCCTTGCTTGAATGCTTTCCAGGTGATTTTCTCTGGCCTTACTAACAGATCTTTAAACCAGTTGTCATTGATGATATATGATCAGTGAACCAACAAAAATGTCTTCTTTAATTATGGCATCAGTTATTCTTGGAAACATTTGTCACAAGTAACAAAAGTATTCACCTTCATTGTTTTATTACCTTCATAAAATTTTTCATTTTTATGTGAAGTGGAAACGCAAATATCTTTGTTGGGTCACCAAGTGATTTATGCACCATATTTTCTATCCTGGAACCAAATTCTTTCCAACTGGTCATTTCTTTTTAATGGAATGCAAACTCTCTTGCACATCAGTCCCATTTACATATGAAACAACAGTAATTGGTATATCTGAGCTACATGCCAAGCAACAGAACCACTACTTTTAGATCTTTAGATATTCCAGTTACATTTGGTATAACTGAGTTTACTTCAACAATAGCTCTATTTTTCCATGTTTTTTTCACAGCCATCAGGTACTGAAGGGTGTACATTGCAAAACCAGAAAATTTCTATAAAATGGTACATGATAGGTTAAATTATGGGTTATTTTCATGATTAGCAGCCAAAAATCTGTAATTCAGGAAATATTCAGGAAACAAAATCTTTGTTATTCATTTGCCTTTCTTCAGTCCTCATGCTCTATATCTGTGTTGGTGAACATTTTCAGCACCGAGTGCCGAAATGGGAGTGCGTGTGCCAGAAACTGGAAGAGCAGCCACCCAGTACACATGTATGTGCCAGGCGGCTGCTCTTCCAGTTTCTGGCATGCACATTTGTACCGGTCACCTGGTCTTCTAGTTTCTGGTATGCATGTGCACATGAAGGCCAGCTGGCTGGTGTGCATGTGCACACTGGAACCCGGAAGATCATCTTCCCGTGTGTACATGCACACTGGGCAGCTGCTCTTCTGGTTTCCGGTGTTCCTATGCATGTGAAGATCAGCTGGTTGGTGCGCCAGAAGAGCAACGAGCGACAGTTCGTATGCCAGGAGACAGCTCTGCGTGCTACTTCCAGCACACATGACATAAGTTCACCATCAAAGCTCTTTATCAATCCTCCATGAATTAGCAGATACAGAAAGGGGCTTTGAGATAACATCCACAAGTTTCTTCAAGATCATCAGATGTAAATGGCCTGATTTGGAGATTTGATGTCTTACTTGGGGTGCCATTCCATCTTTATGCTTAGATCGATTTGATATGGAAGAAGGTTAAAACAAAGTAGAAAATGTTTGCTTTCTCCCCTGTCATCTGTCATTACTATCCTAGCTTAACTTTTCTGCTACACTTCTTTGGTAATTAAACAAATTTCCAATACATGTCCCCCTAAACTTCTCCCCCGGAGCTCTCAATGCATCCGGATGGTCCCTAAATAGGGTTGTTGGATGGCTGCTCGATATCTTCTGCTCTGCAAAACATTCTTTTAAATTTATTTTAATTTCAGCTGTAAAACTTCAGAATACTTTCTTTCTTAGGCATGCTCTGCAGTCCATGTTGACATTGTTAAGAAAAACCACAGTATTTCTGTATGTGAAGTAAATGTATTGGCAAATGTGGAAGGTGTCAGGTTCTGCCACAAACAACAATCAGAGAATTAATTTTCTCTTTACACAATAAACTATCAGATTATTGGAGCATCAGAAACATCAACAAAACATCAAAACTTGTTTTTTATTTATGTACCCTCAACTTCCTTCACAACTATTCACATGGCAGCAATCACAAACCTACTGCCTAGGTTTGACTAAAACTCTAGGTATCCCCCAACAATGTTCCATTCCTATTGGAAATGCTGGGAGCTGTCCAAAATAGCTGGGAGCTACCAAGTGAGAGAAATCAATGCAGTGTGGCCTTTTTTGGGAGGGGGAATTTCAAAGTAATAAATTTTGCAAGTGAATTCCCATTTAGACAGATTCTCCATATTCAGTAGTGCCAACAAAGAGTCAAGCTTGAGAATTTTTCTGGAACTTGTATAGGTAGAAACTTTATTCCACAGCATGGTTAAAAGTGCTCTCTATTGGCACATAGTAGTACCATAGGAATTCTCCAGTATCCAATTATTTCAAGACATTTAACATTCCTAAAATGCTTCTGGCCATTGTACATCTTTGACATCTTAAATGTATTCAGATAATAGCACAATTGATATGTCATTGTAATGTTCTTCAAAGAAATGCCTAGAAGAAACAAAAAAGAATACTTGGAAATTGGAATGTATTTTATTCCTGGGTTTTTTAGCAATATTTTGCCTTCTTTATTCCTCAGCTAATCTTCTCATACAACAATGGGGGCAACAATATATTAGAAAAGAATTAAAAGGATATTTTTAAAACAAAATTAACATTTCATTTGGCAATTTTAAATTTTGCTATAACAGCCACATTTTTCAGCTTTATGTAAGCAATTTCTTAAACTGGAATTTGTTATATTGCAGAAAAATATCCTGTATAATATTGAGAAAAATAACAGCAGAACTAAATATTTGACTTAAAACTATCATCCTACTAAATTTCCAGTGAAGCATGAGGTAGAAAATTGGTCAACATTGAATTGATCAAACAATCATGCAGCTCTTTATTTTTTTACATAAGCATAGTTTTTAGAGCAAAAATCCACAGTTTCTTTTAAATTCAAAAGCCATCCATTTTGTTTAGCAATTCAGCCTTTTATTCACTTACAATGTATAAAACTTAGCTGTTATATATTGGTCCTATCCTCATTACAGAAGATTTTATAAGGGCATAATGGGGAGGGCTGAGAAATAATATGTTGCTCTCAGTCTTAGGAACAGAACCTCAGCTTTGTTGTATTATTTTGCACATTAAAATACTATGTATTGTGTTGTTTACTTAATTGCAAATGGCCCTATACATTGAAAAATTGATAATATACGTGAATTTTCTCAATACATAAAGATTGCATGTGTAACTCAGTGAAAATTGGCATTCTCTGTAAACAGTTGTCAATTAAAAACTATAAACTAACTAGCGATTGTTTCCAAAATTATGAATATCCGGGAGTCAGTGAGCAAAGAAAATATTAAATTGATAATAATCATAACCAGAGGCAAACTGTTTACATTTTGATGCATCCCCACACACAATACAATTGTAGCTGTTTTCCCCCAAAGTTTAGGATTATTTTAAAAAATGTTTTGAGAATTTAATCCACTATTGAATATGAACATTAATGCTGTGACATGATCTTTAGTTTTTCTTGGCCAGATTTTAATCAAGCTTTCCCCACGTTTTTATGTTCTGTGAACATTATCTTCTCAAGCTTCTGCACCAGACAGAAATTCCTTGTGTGTCTAATCACACTTGGCCAATCAAGTTTCTCTTATTCTATTGCAATTCCAATTCCAACAACTCCACTCCACTCCATTCTTTCGAAAGACCTCTGCCAGGACTGCTAAACAGCGCTTAGGACACCAATGGACTCAAATCCTTTATCTTCACAAACCACCAGGGGGTCACTGGACCACTCCTTAGTTGGAATCACGAGACACGCTGACGTCTTGCAACTTATTTGCTCTTTCCTCAGCTCAAGCTAGTAAAAAGTGCAAAATTCAGTACTTTTATAGCATTCAAAGTATCTCACGTATTGCTCCTTATCAAGGGCTTGACAGGAAGTCTGTCATCTAGTTAATGGCAATAATCATTAAAAAAGTTTCTTTCCTGCACTGGATTTTTGATCCTATGTCAGGAAAGGGACGGAGGTATATATAGCATTTTATTACCCTTATATAGCAAAAACAAACAAAAAAATAAATAAAACCCTCACATCCTTAACTACCGTCTTAGGCATAGATCAAAGACGTTTTGAAATTAGATGACATCTAGATGAAATCAGCACTGGATCAGGATTTCGCCCCAATTCTAAGCGCTTTTGCGGAAGCTATTGAAAACAGATCTTTTCCGGAGGAAGTTTTTGGGCTGATGCCAGACTCTGCCTGGATTATTTCTGTAACTCGGCTTGTAGAAATTTTATTTTATTTGCTCTTTTATCATTCAAGTGAACCGCCGAGAGTCTGCTTGTGATTGCAGCAGGCTAAAAATGTGATACCATAATAAACAAGCATGTTTTAAAGAACGCAATCAGACAGCCAAAAGAACTGGGATGTGGGGTGGTTCCTGCATCCGTTACTTGCCTACCCCACCCCCGTTCCTTCTTTCGCCGCGGGATCCAAAACGCTGGACATGAGGACCACAAGGAGGAGGGCACTTCAAAAAAGGGGGCCTTAAACCGGCCCCAACACCCCGCCGCGGACGGGAGGAAGGAGCTGAACGGACCTCCCCAGGTGCAGCAGCGTATGCTTCCAGGGCTGGCGCGGTGGCCCCACTGCAGCGCCCTCCTTCACTGGCCGCCCGGTGACTGGAGCTCCTGTAGTGACGTCACGGCCGTGCGCACTTTGCGGTTGCATTGGTGAAACCCGAGAGATAGAAAGAAGGAGCAGGCGGAGAGCTCGCGAGGGAAAGGGACGGCGGAGGGCAGCCTTCGGGACTGGAGCTTTGGCGTTGCCGTTGGAGAAGACTCCTGGGAAGCTGCGGGTTTGCGGGGTACGTGCATATGGAGACTAATCTGCCTTAAGACGCCGGAGAGCAGGAGACCAGGTTCGGTCCCTTATCCCGAGTGTGAAGGCCATTCGGCGGCGGCTGTGCTGGTGGCCTCTCGGTGGGGCTGCTGCCTTTCTGGGTCTTCGCCCCAGTTGGGCTCCTTTTCCCGGAAGTGGGGCTTAGAGAAGCAGGTCAGGTTGTGCTCTGCTTGGTAGCCATATCGCGGGGCTGAGGAGGAGAAAGGCGGACGTGTTTGGTGTGCCCGCACTTACTTCGTCAGGTGTGTTACCTCTGAAAAGGGACGCCACACAAAAAAGACTCCCTGTCGTTTGCAGCAGCAGCAGCACTGTTACTCTTGTAAAGGGTTAAAGTGCTGCTCTTCTGGAAGTAAGCAGACCATTTTCCCTGTCAGCATTTCCAGGAAGAGGCTGGGGCGGGCGGGGGGAAGGAGGTAGCTCCTTGTGACTTAGCGGTTTTACCAAGATCTCTAGTTTGCTGGACAGGAGGCCTCTGGACAAAGGTTGAATCTAAGAGGCAGAAGGATGCACAATAACAGTTCGTGGGTGGGTGGGGCGAGGCGTGGCAACTGTTGCTTATTTCTTTGAGAAGGATGGTACAGGAAAGCTAAATAACTCAATCTGTATTGTATTCTTAATGTGGTATACTGTAAAACTCAGGCTGGCTTAGGGCCCAGTTGAGCTGTCTCAGCTTACATTATTCTACAGGGTGGTCATGAAGGTAAAAATCCAAGGGGAGGATGGGTGGTAAAAAAAAAGTGCAAAAAGTTCTTCAAGAGGATAAAAGGATTCCCACACCTCCATATTAATATCTAGCAATTGGAATAAGTGTGAGATATAATTTTGTTTTATTGTTTATTGAAAATGTTAGCTATGGGTAAAATTTACCATAATGTGCATGCCAATGCTGATCTCATTTGATTGGCAAGTCTATATTACCCCATAGCCTTTCCTAATAACAGCCTTGGAGATGATTGGCCTGCAGAATGCACCTCAATACTAGTAATTTCATCTCTATATAATCTTTTCTGTCTCCATTCCTAATCTTGTGACTCTTAATTTTTCTCCCCTTTGAATAAGTAAAATTATGCTGTTTGCTTTTTCTTTTCTGATGGTTTCCTGTACTCAGGGAGAGGGTTGTCTTCCTGATTTTAAGATTTAAGATGAATATCTGTCTACCTTTCACCTATATTGCTTCAAAAACAAATTACCCAAATTGATTTTGGGTCAAAGATAAGATGTTTATTTGTTAATTATAGTCAATGTGTTCATTAATTGTTGTTACTGTGTGACTCATATATGCTGGATCCAGTTCTTTAATTTAGTTACAGCTTTACAGAAAACTGTTGTACAGAAAACTGTTTTACAGAAAACTGTTTTTACTGCTGTATTTCAGTAGAAATGTTGCAACTTCATTCTGAATCCATTATGGTCTGTCACAACCCTTGAGTTTCCTTTTCATCTTCCTCATTTCTGTGCTACGGTACCTGTATTTATTTCAATGCCTCATATTTATTACCAATGTATATTTTCAATTTAATAACCAAATAACATATAAAGTTAAACTTAATTACTGTAAAATAAGACTGAATAAAAGCCATTCTTTGCATAGCAGATAAAATAGTACAAAATAGAATATATAAAAGATACCAAAGAAAAAAAGTAATTGTTCATAAAAAAAAACCTTAATAACAAAAAAAAACTAAGAGGAAGAAATGCTTGACTTTTTCTCTTTGGTCTTGATGCCTTCCTGGAATGGGATAGTCATTTATGAACGCAATATTGTACAAATGGTACCCTTTTGTGTTGGAGGGTCATTGTGACAGCTTATATGGAACATTAAAGTGCTTAGTGAAGGAGTAGCAGTATAAAGATTTAAGAAAGTTTCTCTTTGGAGAATGTAAAGTCACAAACACTGCCACCCTTCATTTACAATAAATATTGGGGGCAGCTAAAAAATCTGTTATGACCACATGGATGTATATGAGCAAAAGAAGTTGAACATTGGTATCAGCCTATTGAGGCCAAACCTATTACAATATTTATGTTTACCTGACTGGGATAATATGGGAGTCTAAGAAAGAGAGACTTTATTTAGTGTAAACTTGCTGTTAACCATTGGTCTTGGAAACTGGTTCATCAAGTGCATGGCTGAGCTAGTCACGGTTCAAATAATAGATTAGGGAATGAACTGGTTAGGGAATGAGGGGGTGGGACAATTTCAACTACTGGAGCCATTGGTTTCTCTTAGTACAACCTTCATCATGAGGTTTCTGTTGTGAGGGTTAAATGAGTCCATGTAGGCTACCTGGCACTTCTTAGAGGAATATCAGGACAAGTATAATTAAGACATAATTTAACAAGCAAGAGTTCCTTTTGGCTTTCATATGTGACAGAAAATGCTGAGGAATGCATGGGGGAAGGACCATCAGTTCTGCAAGGAGCTTTTCTTACTCAAACACATACAGTAGTAATCAGGTACATGGAGAAAAGATTTCTGATGAAGATTCATGGCGAACTAGATGTCTTTGAAGAAGCAGAGACAGCATTACACCGAGATTGGCAGCTAGACCTTTCTGGATAAAGGAGAGATTGTGAGGTTGCCCACTTGCATTATGGACAGCTGTTCCTTGTGAGTAAACTACAGGAACTGAGCTTCCTACAACAGATTCATGAGGTAGTTGGAAATCAAGGATTATATCAAGCTCACAGCCACAAAGTTCTGCTGGACCTCATTTCTTAATCACTTTTGAAAATTGTCAGTTATTTTTCAACTAGTGAGATCCTTCCAACTGACAAGTTTTAGAGGATGCATTGAATTAGTTTCCTTTAATTCTAAACAAAAGAAGTTTTAAAGATAGGTTTAAGGGTATTGCTAACTTAAAGATAAATTTTAAATATTTTTTGGGAATAAGTCACAAAAAGTGATAAGAGCATTGATTAGATAATTGGTTTTGCAAAGTTGTAAATGGAATAGGGGTCCAGATGGATTTGAAATAAGAATGTGAGATTGATTGTGGGGGTCCTTTCTATGGGAAAATGCAATTGTTTTGAATTCTTGGAAGAAAACATGGTAAGATGGGAATTTGAATAGTAGATGCTAGAAGTTGCTAGAGGATCAAAGATTGCATTAAAAACAGAAAAACACATTTGACTACTAACACAGAATGGAACAAAATATATTACGTTGGATATTTGTGAGCAATGCATCCAGAAGTTAATTTTAAAAGTATCTGCCATGAAAGATAGATGACTTTTAAGAGATGTTGTAGAATAGGAACAGATTTTGCTGAACAGGACTGAGACTCATTAGAAAGTGGATTTGAAAATGATAGGCTGAAATAGTGGTATGGAAGATATTATACTGGGTATAAAAATGAAACCAGTGAATGTCTTAATAATTAAAAGTGATATGCAAGTGGCAAAGCAAAAGAGTGGCTTAGATAACTTTCTTATCTTGGATTTACAAAAGAGATCTGATAAAGTTCTGAAGGGTTTTTTTAGAAATTGAAGTTCTAAGACATTATTTGAAGGAATTAAAGATCAAGATTTTTAGAAGAAACGGGAAGTGATATAAAGTGGATTTAGTTGAATGAGGTTAAAATACAGGTAATCCTCAACTTACAAACTTTTTTGCCATATTGTTAAACAAATGACTGCAATTTTTAAGTGACTCATGTGGTTTTTAAGTGAATCCGGCTTCCATTAACTTTGCTTGTCAGAGTCAGCTAGGAAGGTTACAAACGGTGATAACATGACTCCAGGACAGTGCAACTTGTCATAAATACATGCCAGGTGTCAAGTGTCCACATTTTGTTCACATGATGACCATGGGGATGCTGCAATGGTCATAAGTATGAAAAATGGTTATGTCACCTTTTTCAGTGCAGTTGTGTTGGTAAAGATGAAGTCAGGAAAACTAAGTCTCGGAATGAAGTAAGATTTGCAACAAATGTCAAAAATAATTCTAAAAGTTTCTTTCAACACGTAAAAAACAACAAAAAAGATAATGATTGGTCCACTAATGGGAGAATATGGTAAGGAAATGACAGAATCCAGGGGGACAGCAGAATTGCTTAATTTGTTCTTTGTGTCTGTCTTCATGAAAAGGAAATAAGCCCAACCTACCAAAAGCAGAACCATAAAAGACAAATTAGGAATACAAGTTAAAATAAGTAAGAAAATGGAAAGACAACTCCTATCCACCCTAGATGAGTTCAAATAACTTTTGAATTGTTTTGTTCTCCCTATGACAATCCATGAACTAAGACAGATTCTTGGAAAACACATTTTTGGAGTTTCAAATAATCTTGTATTTATTTGTATATATATCCTCCAAACACCAAAGATTCGAATTTCAACATACAGTACAGTTAAGGCCCATAGGTAAATAATTACCACCCGGAAACAAATCTGCTTTCTAGCTGTTACAGGTTTTCCCCTGTATTATACTTATTGGAAGAAGAAATGAGATAAAAATTAAATCTGAATCTCTTTGAAGGCTTAAGAGTGTAGAGAACTGACATAACATGCTGAGCAGTATCAGGAAGATTATTCATTTACAAAACAGTGAAGATAAAAGTAAAAAATGGTAAGCTTGCAAGGGTCACAGTAAAATCTGTTCTTGCCTATGTCAAATTGCCAAAATTTTGAAAATAAGATAAATATTTTCATTGTTTAATAAATGAGCTTTTAATATACTGTATAGGAATAGGCACTTTATTTATAACTTTATAATTTTAGTAATTAATTTTATTTTAGGGTTGTCAGCCTGATATCATGATGTTGATACTTCTGCTAGCATCATCTGTGAATAATATGCACAGTTCTTTGTGGATAAAATTACTCAGACAATTTTTGGCTTGATTAAATTTTGGATAGTACAGTATTTGACATGTAGGGCAATGACATCCATCTGGATCAATTTCATGCATAGGTCAGTAGGAGTTATTCAAATGTAGTCTGACTTATTAGGTCACCATTGGTCAAACAACTGCTGTAATGATGAAAACAGCAACATAAATCTATCAAGTTGGCAGAATTATAGAATTAGATTTGAGTCTTCATTTGGGACCCCCATGCCCATTTCTCTCATTCAGTGTTGTGTAGTGGGTAAACAATGTTTGAAATAGGTGAAATTTTGTTTTTCTTCTAATAAAAAGATATTATTTAATATATCACCAGCCAGTCTTCTCCATTGGCCTGCCAGAGTTGTGCTTCTAAAATCCAGCTGTTTCTATATCGCTGCTGTAGCATGGATGAAATACTTTCCCCTTGAGAAGCACTTATTGAAATTTTTCAGTGCTAGTAACCTTCTTGGGTATGGCAGCTGTTTCTAGGGATTTTGAGCCAATTGGAAAAGCTGTGAAAAATGAAGTTGCTCTGGCAACATTAACAGTACCTGAAAAATTGCCTCATATTAATGAATATCTAACCAAAGTGGGTTTTTTTTAAATAAACAGAAATAATGCTGCGCCTTGGGAATAATTCAAGTTTCTTCCTCTTTAGATAATTATACAAAGTGTGTAAACAAAAGCTCACATTTGCCATTATTGCCTACAAGTACCGTAGCAGTAAGACTCGAATGGCTTACTAAGTTAAATGCAGTTACTTTCAATCTCCCCTCCAACCTCAAAAAAAAAAAAGACAAAATAGGGAATAATTTTAGATTTGTCTCTTTGTGTTGCAGCACAATGAAAGTTCAACCCTCGGTGGAAACATGATCAATCTCTGCTTTATAGTTATGCTCATTTATCTGTGCCAAGTCATAATTTGTTCAGTAACCTATGTGAATTGAGCAATATGTAACACACACTTGATACATTTTATTCCAATCATAGGATATTGGTGTCCTCAGGTGTAGCTTTGAAGGTGATACACCATCCTTATCAGAGTTGCCTAAATACTTTTCTAGCTTATCACATCCATAAGGAAGACACAAACTGCCTATTCTCTCCTTCAATTTATCATTCTATTAGTTGTGCTAGCACAGGCTATCTCGCCTTTCATCCCCTGCTCTAACAGTCCTTCCAGAAAGCAAAATCATTTTGGCCTAGTGATGCAGGAGGTTGTGCTGCAATAGTAGCTTCCAAAGCATCTTGCCCAGAATACAGCTTTGTGAAGAAGTATGGTTAGATGAGGTATCGGGATTCCCGAGAGTAATCATTGCATCATTCTGAAGAAGGCAGCAAGCTCCTTGGAGATATTCCAGAGAGACACTGATTGCTTCCCTATAGTTAGGTTTGTTGCAGTAGGCATGTTCTGGGATACTTTGCCATAAAACAGAGAAGGATAAATCTTTTTTTTTTTTTTTTTGCCACACTTGGTCTTTGTGCTTTGCCTGAGGATTGCAAATATTGTTGTATGACATATAGCATCACTAAGGTACAAAATGGCTGCCTTAAGCAATTTTGTAATTAAATCTCCCCCAGTGGTAAAAATTGGCCCAGTGTTTTGGAGGAGAGTATTTGGGAGTTTAAAGAGATACAATGGATACTTTAGAACTCCATCATCCAGTACAGTCTATTTTGCCTCTTAGCCATCACCATTCAGTTCTTCTCTGTAAATCAGGTTTCAACATTTCAGCCCACCCATTCTGAGGTTCTCAAAGGCTGAAAATGGAGTGCCAGAGAACTGCCAATTGCTTCCCCTTGCTCCCAGAACTCTGGTGCATCTGTTGGGGCTGTGCTTGATGGTAGGTATGATCATTTCCCTGTAAAAGGAAACAAATAATTTGAGATTTAGAAAGAATACTTCTGTTGATGATAGCATATAGCTCCCCAGCTATAAATGAAACATAAAATTAAGCAGGTTGCTTCTGAGATGTTAAAATCAGAATCAGAATAGAACTGGAACTTGGAGGTCTTCTAGTCCAGCTCCCTGATCAAGCAGGAGATCCTATAGCAAGTGGCTGTCCGGTCTCTACTTAGAAATCTCCAGTGATGAAGTACCCACAACATCTGGAGGCAAGCTGTTTCACTGGTTAACTGTCCTCACTGTTTGGAAGTTTCTCCTCAGTTCCAAGTTGCTTTTCTCCTTGATTAGTTTCCATCCATTGTCCTTCCTCCTGGTGCTTTGGAAAATAAATTGACCCCTCCTCTTTGTGGCAGACTGGCATACTGCTGTCACAGTGGTAGTCAACCTGGCCGTTCCAGCTTTCATGGTGGGCGGAAGGGGTTTTGTCCCATTACTGTGGAACCAGTGGGCGGTTAGAGAAAACTTTACTACTAACAGAGATACAAAAGTGAGCAGTAGATATAAAAAGGTTGACTACCCCTGAGCTATCATGTCCTCCCTAGTCCTTCTTTTTTCTAAACTAGCCAAATCCAAATCCTTCAACCGTTCTTCATATGTTTTAGTCTCCAATCCTTTAATCATCTTAGTTGCTCTTCTTTGCATTTTTTCCAAAGTCTCAGTGTCTTTTTTATAATGTGACCAAAACTGGAGGCAGTATTCCAGGTATGGTCTTAGTAAGGCTTTAGTGATCTTATTAGCAGTACTAATACTTCATGTGTTTTTTATACTATGCCTCTGTTTATACAACTCAGGACAGTATTAGCCCTTTTGGCTGCTGTCACACATTGCTGGCTAATATTCAAGTGGTTGTCTATGCCAAGATTCCTGACACAGTTACTGTTTTTGAACCAGGTTTCAACTAATCTGTACTTGTACCTTTGGTTTTTCTTGCCCAAATGTAAAACCTTGGTTTTCTTCACATTAAATTTCATTTTAATGTGTGAATTATTAAATGTAATATATTTAATAAAATGTATGTTTCTTGTTTAAAGAAAACAATGGAAAGTAAAATCCATTTCTGTATTTTTAGGAAACACATAGGTATCCTACATGAATTACGAAAACCCTCCACCATATCCTGGCCCGGGCCCAACTGCCCCTTACCCACCATATACTCAACAACCATCAGGCCCTGGTCCGTATCCTGCCTATCAGCCGGGGCCTACAGGGCCATATCCAGCTGGTCAACCAGGCTACAATGGTTACCCACCATACGGATGGCAGAATGCTCCACCTCCAGGACCAGTCTATGCAGATGGACCTAAAAATACAGGTAATACAAATAACTTGTATGAAATTATGTAGATTTCATGATTTATTACAGATCTAGTAGTTAAAGTGATTAAAGCATGTTAATGAGAACATGGTGTTCTCCTTTCTATGGTTGTGAGAGTCCAGGTAAGGGTTAACTCCCATCTTCTAGCTGATTGGACTGAGTCTGTCAAAGCTGCTTTAGCTCTGCCTCTGTTGCTGGCTTTGCCCAGCTGTCTACTGAGTCCCTCAGCCAGGACAGACGTGTGGTTTGCCTCTTGTAATTTCGGTTTCGATTGCATCTCCAGCCCTCCCACTGGCTCTGTGTCTGCTGCTATTTGGCCCACCCACCCGCCCAGGCTCTTACCTGTCCTTTATTTCCTGCTTTTTCAACCTCAGCTTCTTTGCGCAGCACAGCTGAGGTTGAAAAAGTGGGGAAAAAATGATTTTTCAAACGCTGCGCACCTGCCTGCAGTGATTTTCAGCTGTCCGGGCGGCACAGCTTAAGGTTTTTTACACCCGCACATGCGCAAAACGTAGACACTGAACCGATAGTAACACCAGTTGAATCCCACCTATGGTCCAGCCCCACCCTGGGTACATCTGGGCTGGGATGCAGGCCGTTCAGGTGGGGAGAAATGAAACACGTCTGGTCTGTCATGTGACTTTGCCAAAAGTTGGGGAAAGCCGGCAACAAAGAAGGAGCTAAAACAGCTTTGATAGACTCAGTCTGATCAGCTAGGAGACGGATTTAAGCCTTACCTGGACTCTTACCATCAAAGAGAACAAACGTATCAGATAAGACCAACATTCTTTCAAAGGGTGTTTCTCAGTATTGCTATAATTTTATCCAACTTGGCGATTCTTTGAAAATAAGGAAGAATTTATTTTCTATGGAAATGAATTCTTTTTTTTTTTTTTTTTACTATGTCTATTACCTTTGCTCTTATTTCTTCTCTATTCTCCAACTGATAGTGGTTAGACTTGATCCAGAACTGGCCAACCTTCTCAAAAGTCAAGCAGGGTTGGACAGGTGCCTACCAGGAAATTCCATAAGAGTAGGTGATATTAATTAGTTAGGTTCAAGCAAAAATACTTGCAGTTTGCTATGTAATGTAATGACATAGTTTCAAATATAATGTAACCAAGGAATATGCATAAATTTGCTACAAATTGGAATTGGAAATGAATGAGTGTGAAACCATATAGCCATGGAATATCCTTTAATACTAATCTTTATTTAAGTGTTTTTCCTATTTTACTTGTTATAATTGCCTGACATTAAATCACCTGTAAAGGTAGCGATTGGATTATAGATTATATAATTCTTGCACAGGAGTTGAAGAGAATTCCTGGCATCAATAAAAATTCATGAAGACATAGAGAAGGGTTATCAAGATTAGTTGATGTTTCTTAATGGATGCTGATCAGGAATAAACAAAGTAAACATCTTGATTATTGCGAATTTGGTTACTGTAAGTCTTATCTGACTCTTGTGGATTTTGTTTTACAAAATTAACTTGCAGATAGTCTCATGCTGCCTGCCTCTCTTCCTCTTCTCATCTTCCCACTTTAGCTCCTTGTTCTGAATGTGTCTAAAAAGTTTTTTGTTTCACCCAAATGCGCACAATGTTTTTTGGTCTCGTCTGACCTGAGGGGACTACCTCTGAAAAATTCTGCATTCATTCTTAATGCAGCTTGACAAAAACATATTCAAACTAATTTTATGCTTAGATAATAATTTAAAATGAATAATAAATTATTATTAATGGCCATGCCTTGTTTATTGTTTTACAGCTGATTTTGTTTTTAAAAAATTGTTTTGCTCCCAATATTAACAGGTGATCCTTTTATAGATCACATTTCAGAGCAGTTATTAACAATCCTTGTTTCTTCTTAGTTTAATCAATAACTGATAATCTATATAGGTGGAAACCAAAGAGAAATACTCATGATAGAAGCAAAGGTAACATACCTCGTTTTTAAATAAAACCATTCAAATTGTTTGTAAAGAGTAAAGTGGTACTTGTCATAAACGTCAAAGCCTACAGATAACAAAAAGCAAGATTAACTCTGACCTACAGTGGATTAGATAAGTTTCCAAGGAGGCTAGTAGTTCAGTTTCAGTCAAAGGGTTTATATGTGTGCATATGTGTTTTAAGTTTTCAAAATCAATGGCAGAACTGGGTGGGGCAGAGGAGACTTTAGCCTTAGTTTTTATTTCCAAGAAAAAAGGGGCCAGAAGAATTCGATACAAAGTGTCCATTTTAGGCTAGTTCAATTACAGAAAGTTGTAGGTACTATCTCTAGACTCAACTGAAAGGCATATGAATTTCTAGTCGTGGTGGTGTTCCCACAACTGTCATAAATAAGGTTAAGAGAATTCTGGTTGGCTAATTTTTCAGAAAAGAACCCTTCCCATTTTTCAAAGTATCTCTTTGTTCTTGCTGTTATCAAAAGAAAAGAAATGATATATTAGTTTAATAGCCAAGATGTAAGATGAAATTCAGTTTTGATTTTTTTTTAGCTACTACTCCTTGTTCGAACTTAAAATCATGAACATCATTTCCTTCTGCTTGTGAGGGATTAGTGATGGCTGTTTGGAATATAGTCCAAAGATACTGAGTGATGACAGATCGAAAGGGGGTCTGCTTTACATTTGATAGTTCATAAACAAGTGGCTAAAAGGAAGTAAAGGCAGTCCTTCACCCCAATTGAGCCCACATTTTTTTATTGTGAAGTGAGGCATTTGTAAAGTGAGCTTTGTCCCATTTTGCAACCTTTCTTGCCTCAGTTGTTAAGTGAATCACTGCAGTTGATAAGTTAGTAACCCAGTTGTTAAGTGAATCTGGCTTCCCCACTGATTTTGCTTGTCTGAAGGTCACAAAAGGTGATCACATGTCTTTGGGACATAGCAATGGTATGAACCACTTGCCAAGCATCTGGATTTTGATCACATCATCATGGAGATGCTGCAAAGAGCATAATTGTGAAAAATGGTCATAAAATGCTTTTTTCAGGGCTGTTGTAATTCTGAATGGTCACTAAATGAGCTGTTATAAATTGAAGACTACCTGTATGCTATAACATCACTCTAAAAGTCTGTTGCTTTTAATATATTATACAATGTGGAATAATCGAGTTGGAAGGGACCTTGGAAATCTTCTAGCCCAACCTGCTGCTTAAGCAGGACACCCTCTGCTATTTTAAACAAATAGCTGTCCAATCTCTTAAAAACCTTTAGTGAGGGAATACCCACAACTTCTAGAAGCAAGCCATTCCCTGACTTATCACTGACTAGAAATTGCTCCTTAATTCTATGTTGGATCTCTCTTTGTTAAGCTTCCACAGGTTATGTCTTGTCCTGCCCGTCTTCTTTAAAAGCCCCTCTTCTCTGTGGCAACCCCTCATATACTGCTGTTATTAATCTTTCTCTTCTTTAGACTAAACTTATCCAGTTCCCGCAAGTGTTCATTATAAGGTTTAGACTCCAGTCCCCCAATCATCTTTATTGCTCTTTAAGCTTTCTCTGGTCTTAAATGCTTTTTTTATATCATGGTGACCAAAACTGGACACAGTATTCCAAGTGTGGTCTTGCCAGTGCAGCATAAAGCGGTACTAGTACTTCAATGTGACATTGATACTATCTCTCTGTTGATGCCCATAGGACTGCAATGGCTTTTTTAGCAGTTGCAACACACTGCTGCCTCATACTTAAGTAGTTGTGTACCAGGATACCTAGATCTCTGTCACAGTAACTGCTGTTGAGCTGATTCTATTCTATATCTATGCATTTAGTTTTTCTTGTAAGATTTTAGTTTTCTCAACACTGAATTGCATTTTGTCACATAGGGCCCGGTGCTCAAGTTGGTCAAGTTCCTTGATCTTAAGCCTATCTTCTAAGTGCCATTGGAAATTCTATTTTCTAAGGTGTTGGCTATTTCCCCCAACTTGATGTCATTTGAAAATTGGATGAGTTCCCCATCTATCCTTTCATTTAAATAGTTTTGAAGATGTTGAAAGTTACTGGGCCTAAGACAGAAGTTTGGGGTAGCCCACTACAAGCTTTTCTCCATATAGAGTTGAACCACATCCGCCCATTTCCAATCTTCTGGTAGTTCCCCAGTGCTCCAGAATCTTTGAAAGATATGGTTCGGTGGTTCTGAGAACATATCTACCAGTTTCGTCAGAATGCTGGAATGTGATCCATCTGATCCTGGTGATTTGAAGTCTGACTTACACATCCCTGTACTTCTTTCTTACCTTAACCAGTCCCTCTCATTGTCGAGAAAATGGAAAAACAGAGGAAAAATATGGAAAAATAATGCAGGTAGTCCTCGACATAACCAATTTTTAGCGATCGTTCAGAGTTACAACAGTACTGAAAAAAGTGACTGACAACCATTTTTCACAGTTGCAACCTTTGCAGCATCCCCATGATCATGCGATAAAAATCCAGGTGCTTTGGCAAGTGGTTCATACCATTGCTGTGTCCCAAGGTCATGTGATCCCCTTTTGCGACCTTCTGACAAGCAAAATCAATGGGCAAGCCAGATTCACTGAACAATGGGATTACTAATTTAACAACAGCAGTGATTCATAATTGGAGCAAGAAAGATTGTAAAATGGGGCAAAGCTCACTTTAACAACTGTCTCGTTTAGTAACAGAAATTTTGGGCTTAGTTCTGGCTGTATGTTGAGAACAACCTGTTCAGAAATATGAACAACATTATAACAGGAACTGCAGCCTATTTACAACTTTGGCTGAAATGTCACAAATGGAGAGAACTGTGGCACATTACTGTATAATTACTGCATTACTCTCTATAATAGTGTGGGTGAGTCAGAATCTATATTATAGTCTGTAGTATCAAGGGCAAAGGTGGAGGACTAGATTTGCTCCAGAATATAAAGGAGAAGGACTTAAAGGAGATATGGCTCCCCATCTTGCCTTGCACACAGAAAAACAAAGGACACATATAAAACATAAAATGGGGAGCCAGTGCTTCATCATCAACCATCACAAAAGGCACTTTGGACAATGAGGAGGCTGAGGAGGAACTTGAGCCAGTTCTGGAGTCTGGGGAAGGCTCTGATGGATGCTCAGAGACACAGAGATAGAGATAGAGACATAGCGATAAAGCCAGGGCTGTCCGACATTTCCCAGCCACCGGAGAGGCAGCTGCTGATATGAACGAGGCTGATATGGGTGAGGAGGAAGAACAGCTGGGGCCTGTTCCAGATGCAAGTATGCGAAGAGCTGTTAGGGGAGGGGAATAACGGAGGTCAAGGAGTCGACTCGGGAAGCAAAGCACACATAGAGGCTGAATGGCCCCTCCCTGGCTGGGGAATAAATAGAAGGAAAAGGGAGTGATTGTCGTAGGAGACAACAGTTCGTCTTTCTGAAGATTTTACTCATTGTGTTTCGTGCCACAGAGACTACTTGCCAGAATTTAATTTGCAACCTTTCACAGCCTTGCAATTATCGCAAGGAACTGATAAGGTCTGTTGCTGCCGTTAACTCTTTGAAGGACTGTTGTCTGGATTTTTCGGTGAATGAATGCAATTAATTCACAAAAGGGTGGTTTTCATGACAAGGAGATTGTTTCTTGCTTCTGCTAAGGCTGGGTCAGAACACATTCAAACCCCAAAAACTTTAACCTTAGACTCTCTTTTCTAAGAGGTCTGTAGGGGGCGTGCATAAGCACACCAATGTGCCTACTGTCCCTGTCCTATTTCTTTTCATTTTTCTTATATATATCCATTTCATGTATTCATAACTATGTTTATACTTGTTATCTTCTCATCACTTGACAAATAAATAAATACATAAATAAATAAACATTCTTACAAGCACTCCAACAGGGATACTCACAGGAACTGGCTAAAACATATGATGAATGGTTGCAGGAACTGGGTATGTCTGGTCTAATGAAGAAAGGACTAGGGGTGACAACATGACAGTAGTTTTTCAATTCTTTAGGGGCTCTCACAGAGAAGGGGGGTTGACCTATTTTCCAAAGCACCAGAAGCCACAACAAGAAGCAATGGATGAAAACTAATCCCCTTTGTCTCAAATCTCTGGAGACCACTGTCCTGCAGTTCCCTTGCAAGGAGAACTGGAGCATATGGGGATAATCTTTCATTCTTCCTTATACAGAGAGATTTCAAAGAACCAGTCTACTTGCTGGTTCTTCAGTTTTTGCTGTTTTTCAGTTTTTGCATCATCTCTGTTTTTTTTGGAAATATACTTGACACACTTAACCAAGAAGTCCCAGATCTTTTTCAAACAGAAATAGTATGTATTTTAGAAATACCTTATTGCATTTATGTTGTCAGAATGCAGTGAAGTTATGCTGTATTTAATTACCATATATACTCGAGTATAAGCCGAGTTTTTCAGCACATTTTTTGTGCTGAAAAAAACCCCCTCAGCTTATACTCGAGTCAGATTCCCCTCTGAAAAAAAAATGGTGTGGAGCTCCGAAGCTGGGCAGCCGCTTCCCTGCTTCCATGTTTCCTTTGCAACTTTTAAGCATGGGGGTAATCGGAAGCAGAAAAGTTCTTGCTTGAGGATATATTGTTTTTTCTTTTTTTAACTGTTTTTTTTGGGGGGGAAGACCCACCACCATGTGAGAATGCTCAGACACGAAATCTATCCGACCAAAAATAAGTGTGTGTGTGTGTGGGGGGGATTTTAACAGAGGGAAGATGTAGGGAGAAGGCAAAAGCGACAGAAGATCCTTCAGGGAAAACTGAGGGGGAGACTCACCCTTGGTCCAGATGAGCCCCCTTCCCCTTTCTCCAGGCTGAGAAAACAACGTGAGCCGAGGTTGCTTCGGCTCCACTCAGCTTCGTTTCCTCAGCTCCAGCTGCTTTCAGTCCACTCGGGAGGAGGGGGAGGAGGAGGTGGTGGTGGCGGCTCACGTTGTTTTCTGATAGTGAGATCATTTCCCAAATTAATTGATTCACTAACCCAAAAGAAGAAGATGTTGATGACAGTGGGAGGCAGGAGTCACTCTCTCCCTTGCAAGAAAAAAGCAAGAGCCGTTCTTATGATCTCTCCCTCTCTCTCTCTCTCCCCATAATACAGTCAAGCCCTTTCCAGCATGCGGAATCCGCCCCCGCCGCTTTGCACCTTGCAAATGCAAAAACCCCAGGATTTTGCATTTGCAAGGTGCAAAGTGGCGAAGGCAGATCGCGCGTGCTGGAAAGGGCTTGACTGTATTACGGGGAGAGAGAGAGAGAGAGAGAGGGAGAGATCATAAGAACGGCTCTTGCTTTTTTCTTGCAAGGGAGAGAGTGACTCCTGCCTCCCACTGTCATCATCATCATCTTTTGGGTTAGTGAATCAATCAAACCTTTCATGATAGTGAGATCGTTTCCCAAATTTCCCTTAAATCAGGGAAGAAATCAGAAACAAACCTTTGGACTGAGAATAAGCCTGTTCCTATGATGCCATTTTTGTTCACTGCAGTGTGAAAAGTGTGAAAAAACACACTTCTTTTTCTTCATCTTCTTGTTCCCTATTTACTGGTCTCTTTCAAAGAGGAAATTGTGAACATCAAACTTATTCTCAACTGTCCTAGTGAAAGTTTTTATTGGCATCTATTTTTATTTTTGAAATTTACCAGTGGCTGCTGCATTTCCCACCCTCGACTTATACTCGAGTCAATAAGTTTTCCCAGTTTTTTGTGGTTAAGCTAGGTGCCTCGGCTTATATTTGGGTCGACTTATACTCGAGTATATATGGTATATTAGTTCCATTTTGGTAAGAAGCAGTTATCAGTATTAACTGAAATTTGAGGTGTTATATTACATGGGAGTTCACTTCCACACAAGAAAATGAACTTCTGCTTGAAATCTATAGCTGAGTTGGAGGTGAAGAGACTGGCAAGCTTCGAATCCATGTAGGGCACGAAGTGATAGAGACCTGACATCCTCCGCCCCCAAATTCCCCAAGTGTTTATTTGGTTGTTCTAAAGAGAGTACAGTTACTCTGATGAGATTCTTGTAGATAGGTAAATAGTAGTAAAGAAGCTTCTATGATCAGATCAGGGTGTCATTCGGGTTCCTTTGTTGTGATACCTACTGTTGTGGTTTGCTGGCAGCCTGTGCAGACAGCAGCGGAATCAGACAGTGGGGAAGAACTGGGACCAGTCTGGGAGTCTGGAGAGGACTTGGACGAGGGTCCTGCATCCAATGCAGAGGTGAGGTCAGGACCATCTGGGAGTTGTGTGCTGACTCCGGAGCCTCCGGAGTCTGGCAGAGGGAGGCAGAGAAACAAGGGGAGCCTGTTCCCAGTGCGCATGTGCACAGAACTGCCAGAAGGCACAGCAGCAAAGACAAAAGGGGTGACTCAGGAGTAAGCTTGGAGGTGATTGTCCCTCCCCTAAGGTATAAAGGACGCGCAAAGGTAGAGAAACTTTTGCAGGAAGTTGTCCGCTCTGTTTGGATTAAACCTTGAAGCTCCGTGTGGACTTTGTACTTCGGTTGGTTTTTTACAGTTAATTTAGCACTTTAGTTGGCAGCAGTTCAAGGAGATAAAGGTAGGTGCTTATCTCCAGGGACTGTTTGGGACTCATTGTGGAATGCAGATAATTCCCAGTGTTGAAATAAAACAAGAGTTGTTTGAACTCACTGTGTTCTTAATTACAGTCTCAGGAGGCCTTGGTCAGAACAACCTACTATTCAGCATTGGAAAAACAGAACATATGGCTCCTGTTCAGGGCTTTGAAGAATTGATTAACATATAGGTAGTCCTCAATTTACAATGGTTTGTTTAACAGTAATTCAAGGTTACAACAGCCTCCAAAAAAGGGACTTACAACTCATCCTTAGAAGTATGATCCTGGAACACTCCCATGGTCACATGATCTTAAATTGGATGCTTGATAATTGGCTCAGATTAGAATTGATCTCCAGACAAAGAAAATAAACAGTTGCAGTGCCTTGTGGTCACATGACATCCCAGCCGATTTTGTGTGTATATATGTAAATACATGTCTTGTACGTTTTGTATGTTTTGTTCTTTATACCTAGATCAGGGATGTCAAACTCAATTTCATTTAGGGCAACATAAGGGCTGTGGTTGACCTTGGGGGGGCTGGCAGATGTGGCCGATTGGGTGGTTATTGCTGACTGCGTGAGCATGGCCAGGTTGATGCCACTCCCCAAACTGCTGGCATGTTTCCTCTTCGCACTAGGCTGAAGCCATGCTGGCCTGATGTTTCCTCTTTGCATGGGGTAGATGGGGCTGAAGCAATGTGAGTCGGCCCCTTAATTTTTCTAGGACAGTCACACGGGCCAGATCTGAGCACAACGCGGACCTTGTGTTTGACACAACACCCCTGATCTAGATATTGAAAATATATAAGAAAAAAGGGGAAAATCACTCTTGATATATAATATCAACCATATTGTCATAGCAGATTACAGATTACCAGAGTTGGAAGGACCCTTGTAGGTCATCTAGTCCAACCTGCCCCCCCCCCCAAGCAGGAGACCCTATACCATTTCTGACAAATGGCAGTCCAATCTCTTCTTGGAAGCTCCCGGTGATGAAGCTCCCACAATTTCAGAAGGCAGATTGTTCTATTGGTTGATTGTTCTCACGGGCAGAGAATTTCTCCTTATTTCCAGGTTAAATCTCTCCTTGTTCAGTTTCCATCCATTATTCCTTGTCCGGCCTACAGGTACTTTGGAAAATAGCTTGATCCCTTCCTCTGTGGCAGCCCCTCAAATATTGGAAGACTGCTATCATGTCTCCCCTGATTTTTCTTTTCACTAGACTAGCCATGCCCAGTTCCTGTAACCGTTCTTCATATGTTTTAGTCTCCAGTCCCTTAATCATCCTGGTTGCTCTTCTCTGCACTTTTTCTAGAGTCTCAGCATCTTTTTTATACTGTGGTGACCAAAACTGGATGCAGTACTCTAGGTGTGGTCTTCCTAAGGTTTTACAGAATGGTGTTAGTACCTCACTTGATTTTGATTGTATCCCTCTGTTAATACAACTTAGGATTCCATTAGCTTTTTTGGCTGCTGCTGCATACTGCTGGCTCATATTTATCTGGTTGTCTATTAAGACTCCAAGGTCCCTCTCCCAGTTACTGCTATTAAGCCTGGTTTCTACCCAGTCTATAAGTGTACTTTTGGTTTTTCTTGCCAAAGTATAGGACTTTACTTTTCTATATATTGAACCAATAGTAACGCCGGTTGAATCCCACCCTTCTCTGGTGTTCTATTGTTTGTGTTTGCGTTATGTTGAATTCTAGTATGACATGGTCACTCTCACCCAAAGTTCCTGCAGTTTCAACTCCCTCTATCTTCTTCTCTGTTCGTAAGTCCAGCATGGTTGTCCCTCTAGTTCCCTCCTCTACCTTTTGGACAAGAAAGTTGTCAGGTAGATTGGTTAGGAACCTATTTGATTTCTCATGTGGTGCATAATTAATTTTCCAATTGATATCAGGGTAATTGAAGTCCCCCATTACTATTGTAGTATGTTTCCTACATATATTTGGTAGTTGGCAAAAAGGACATATTTTTTTTTCTGCTTAATTGGATGGCTTATAGTAGACACGTATGGCCATGTCATTCTTTTTTTCTTGTATATTGACCCATATGCACTCTGAGGTTTCCTTCTTTGTTTTCATGCATTTCCTTAGCAATATAGTGGTTCTTTACATACAGTGCAACTTTGCCTCCTCTTTTATGGGATCTGGGTTTTTTTTTTGAAGGGTTTGTATCCTTCTCTCAGTATGTTCCAGTGATGGGTTTCATCCCACTATGTTTCTATTATTCCAACTATATCATATCTTATCTTCATGTATTACTAGTTTAATCAGCCTGTTTTCCCCCCCAGATTTTGTGCATTTGTATATAGGCACTTGAGATCTTTATGTCTGATGCTGGCTATGCTTGCTGTGTCTCTTATTTGGAGTATGTCTTCCTTCCCATCCCTCTTTACTTCATTATTTGACTTGCTTTCTGGGGTTTTTTGCTTGGAATTAGGTCCTGGAGATCCTAAAGATTGGTCACCCTCCCCCCTCAATTTTAGTTTAAAACCCCCCTGATTAGTTGAGCCAGTCATTTTCTGAAAACATTTTTCCCAGTCTTTGTGAGGTGCAACCCACCCCTTGCCAGAAGCCCATCATGGAGATAGTACAGTCCATGGTCCAGGAATCCAAAGGGATTTTTTGGCTATACCAACCGAGTGGTTCACTTCTAGAATTCTTTTAACAGAGAAGGTTTGGTTCCGATCAAGTTGAAGCCAAACTCCCTTTAATATATGAACTTATTTTATCATTTATATCAAGTAGGGGAATTATGGCTGCATTCTGCCAGTCAAATATATTAATTCATTGAATGAATAGTTTGTTGATCATTTAGATGTGCTTATATATGAGTGTTAGGGCATGCTTGTGTGTTTGGGTATTATAAATTTGATAATTTAATTTTTAAAAAGTAACCATCCAAAGGTTGAAAATACAATGTATCTAGTTGATCCATAATATTTGATAAATGTAAAACATTCATTAAAGCAACCATTAATACTACAAAAATGCTTTTTTGTAGGATTTAGCTATTTCTTTTTTTTTTTGAAACAAATTTTATTAATTTTAAAGACAAACAACACATCATTAACCATTAAGTACATAAAACCTCTTAACATTATAAATTTTTACAAGTCGGATAAAACATTATTTTTATACAACATAATTCTAATTTATCCCATTTCCATATGGACACATAAATATCTTTCAGCAAATTTCTCATTATTTCTCTTTACTCTTATTCAATTTCATTTCTTTTCTATATTTATCCATTTTATAGTCATCATATTCATTTCTTTCTGACTTGTTTACAATTACATTCCTCCAAGGTTTTATTAATTCTTTTTTTTTTTTTTTTAAAGATTTTTAACAATTTTACAGAAGACACAATACACAAACATACAAAACACAAAACATAAACAAAACTAAAAGATTTTTTCTGAAGATTGTCTGATCCCGGGTTAAAACTCTTCACACAGACACAAATTCAAATATCATATTCACCCCGTATATCCTTCCATATCTTATTATCATTTTCTTTTTATATATATATATATAAACCATTTTTATAAAAACAATGCATAAAGAATCAAGGCATAACAGCTTATAAATTCTTTTCTAGGAAAAAATAATAGTAAAAAACCAATAGAGCATAACAATTCCAAATTATAGTATCAATACTTTATCTATTTAATTTCATATCTTATCCCTACTTCTCCTTTTCATCCAAATTATTTCTTGTTAATTAAAATTTTATTGCCTTTTATCAATATACAAAATCCAAAAAAAAAAAAACCCATAACAAAGCCTTTATATATCCTTCCATATCTTATTACCATTTTCAATAACATTTTTGTCTGTTCTATTTCCAACTATCCATTCATCTTTTTTCTTTTACTATACTTCTCCTATACACCAATTGGAGTAACATCTATAACTCATTACCCTAACTTAAGAGTACCTCGTGTAACAATTTTTCTTGGGATTCTGTTTAAAAGATTCTAAAATTACATAATGAATTTTATACTCTAAATACACATATAAAAACACAAACCTATGTACCCTCCAGAATCCCTCTCTTATCCTAAATTAAATTCACCCATTGTCTCTAAATAAACTTTTTTTCTTTAGATCTTGCTTCCCCCCACCAAGTCCTCTCCTCCCCCCTTTTCTCTCCTGCTTATTCTTCTCCTTGCCCTTTTTACCCCTTTGTTTTTTCTCCTCTCTTTTTCCACTCCTTTTCCTTTGCTTTCTAACCTTGCCTCCACCTTTTCGCTCATTTTTCTCTCCTTTGGTTGTTTTTACAATTCTTAAAATCCCCTTTTTCTTATCCTTTTTCTCCTCCTCTCCGGAAGGGACCCATTGTTCATCAAAGCTGGCTTCTTCTTCCTCTTCTTCCTTGTCCCAGTCCTTCTGCTGCGTAATCAAGTTTTCATAAGTACATAACGCCATTTCCAAGAATTGAAACAAAGCGCCCAAAGAATCTTCCTTTTTATATTTTTGATATTCAGTCTTTAGTTCATCCACAAACAATGCCATTATGAAAAGAGAAACTTTTCCCAAAACAACCACAAGTATTTTTAATCAAAAACAATTAAAAAAAAAATTCCAAAAGTTAATACTTTTCTTCCTTCTTCTCTTTCTCTTTCTGGGGTTAATGTTTTGTCAAAGAGGTCCAATTACCATCTATCTTTCTTTGGGATTCTAGGCAATCTCCTCCTTTTTCAGCTTCTGCTCCAATTTTTTTTTTCCTCTCCCTTCCCACTTAAAATGTCAATTTTAAATAATCAGAAATCCATACCTCCAACAAGGGTTTCCAATTTCTTAAATTTTTCAATGTCCAAAAATCCTTTTGTTCCTTAGCTTCAACTCTCAAAACAATTCACTTTCGATGTCCAATATATCCAAACATTTCTGCTGTTTCCATGGGGTGGGAGAGTGAAGAAAAAACGAAAGTTCCCTTTAACAGCTTCTCCGCCGCTTTCACTCTTCTTAGGGATACAATGTATCCTCCAGCAATTCAAACAGCTCAGTTCCAGGCAATTTAAAGGATGTTACTTGACCCGGCTCAGACAAAACTTTCACTCTTCTTACTTCCTCCAGCGCAATCTTACCCGGTTGCTGGCTTCTTCGTGGCGGCCATTGCTGACCGCCGCTCCACCGCCTTGGGAAAAAGGGGTTTTTCCGGAGAAGGGGGGGGTCTGCGACACCCCCACCTCCCTGTCCGACTCCCCTCTCTCTTCAGCTGTCCCTACAGGGCAGCCATATCCCCCTGACCCATCTGGGTCGGGGGTACCTCGATGGCTAGCACAGCAGGAATCGCGAGCTGTCGCGAATTCCTGCTGCCCCAAAGCCACGTGAAACCGGAAAACCTGGATTTAGCTATTTCTTGCTGATCACAAATATGGAGCACTTGGTAATAAAAATTGCTGCAATTGCAGCAGATTTTGAATTTCCACTGAGGTCAGTGGTGGGTTTCAAAGAGGTTTACCACCGGTTCAGTGGGCGTGGCTTGGTGGGTGCGCTTTGTGTGCTTGCACACACTTTGAGCACGCCAAATGCACACTTTTCATATGCGCAAAGAGGCTTTCCTACTCACCTCCTGTAATCCCTGCAGCTTCAACAGCTGATGTGTGGCAATCTGCTGTGCCGTGCAAAGCAGCGCTTCAAAAACAGGGAATAAAAGTCAGTATAGGAGGGCGGGAGGGCCCAACAGCAACTCTACAGAGAGAACTGGTTCGGTTACAGCTTTTCTTCGGCGCTACCGGTACACCAGAACCAGGCCGAACTGGTAGAATAGCACCAGTGACTGAGGTGTACAATACTTGACAAAACTGGTTCAAATCGCAAGATTTTTTAATTGTAATTTTATCTTAATAGTTTTGTCTGCAATACATTCAATCAAGCTGAATGGAAAAGAGCTTTTAAAAGAATCTCAGCTGAGATTTCTTTTGTTCTCCATAGAGCTGCTTCGAGCATCCAGAGTGGGAGGTGCTCCAGGCTGAACTTTAATTGAGGAACGCTCCTCCCCATCCACGTGACTCCTCCATAGCGTTCCCCAGTTTTAGCTCAGCCTTGTGCAAGACAGGCAGTTTTGACCAGAGCTCCTTGGCTGACTCAGGATCTAGGAATTTAAATTCAGGTTTGATCTCTCCTTTTATTCCTTAGCCCCTGCGCAACTGGTCTGTTCATCTTCACTAAAAGAGGAGCGTTTTTTCGCCCCTCAAGGGGGTAGAAACGGGGGAATAGCAGCACCTTCGCGTGCCCCCAAAAATCCCTTTTTCACCCTGCCATTTCTTTGCAGCCACTTCTGCTCGCATAGCAGCGGCTCATTTATTGTGCAATTTCTTGCACTTCATTGTTTCTTCCCCCCACGAACACCTGATTTAGAGGGAGAGCCAATCTCTCCTTCCTGCCCCTTGATTCAGACTTCTGTAGGCTTGTTTACTATTCAGGAGGCTAATTCCGTCGCTGAGCTCTCGCACCGGCTAACGGCCACCATTTTGGGCGCTGCCTCGTAACTGGCTGCCATTTTGTTTTCTGTTTGTTTAGCTGCGGTGAGTGTTCAGGGGCCCAAAGCAGGACTGGCAGGCCTGTTTAGAGCCAGTTTAATGGTTTAGGCATTGTGGCTCCCAGTCCTATTGCCTATTATTGAGAGTTGTTGGCTATCCCGCAGCCTGCTCAGAGGCAAAGAAAGAGGCAGCACTAGTACCACCCATTTTGTCTGGGAGGCAGCTGCAGGAGGCCGGATTCTTTTCCTTTTTGGCCTCAGCATTCATTTGGTTTATTGGATAACCTGAACATTTTTTCCTTAATTTCTCAAGTGTTTTATTTCACTTGGGAATAATTCCTAGAGTACTCCGGCACTGTTAGACCTTGATTATTCATATTCCTCCTTTTTATTAAAAATTAAAAAATTAAAAAATTAAAAATTTCCAAAAGGGGGATGTGGAACAACTGTAGGACATCTGGCCTTGCTGTAGGTCAAACTCCTAGGCGAGCCAACTGCCTCATTTAGTTAATATCATACCTTACATTTGCTTTTTATTATGGCAGAGGACAACCCCAGAGGACCTTCCTTGAAGGCCAAATCAAAAATGCACCATTTGCACAGGCAGGCCAAGGAAACATCCAAAGCCTCTCAGAGAGATGCTTTAAGACGCCACAAAGCGCTAGAGAAGGAATTTGATAAACGATCAAGGGACTCACGATCTGTACCCTCAGTACTTAATCTTCCCACCCCATCTTCCTCAACTCAACCCCCCCTCCTCCAGGCCAGTTTTCTCTCTCCAGGCGCAGCTCGCCTGCTCAGACCTTCAAACTGATGTCACACCAGCCACCCGGACACCCGAGGCTACCTTTACTCCGACAGCTGCTGGCCTATGGCAAGAAGAACCATCTGCAGACCTGGTCCCAGACAAGATAAGAGAATGGATGCAGCTGGCTATCCACCAAGGAATCACAGAAGGTCTCCAGCAGATGGCCAGGCCTACAAACGATGGTTCCTGATATCGAATCTGTTTCTGGTAGATCTCTCCCCAGACCAGAACCTCACCATGGTCAGGTACTTCCCCAGAGGGAAATCCCTTTTCCAGAAGGGGAGGAGGAGGAGGAGGAGGAAACAGGCCTAGAACACTTCAGGGAAGAGGAGGATTTTGATATGGGGTCCATACATTACTCTGAGCCTCTTTCAGAGGTGGAACCAATGGAAGGAGAAATGTCAGAGGACGAGGGTGTACCCTGACCAGTCCACTTTCGTAGGCTTGTTCAAACCCCACCTGTTCAAGTCCTTATTGTTTAAGGCAAAAAATGTTTCTGGCCTAATGTCTCAGTCACCCTCTCTCACTTCCCCAGCAGCCTCTGGATATCCAGAGGATTCCATTTTCAAACAACCGGTCATGGAAGTTGAAGTTATTCCTACTCCACCCATTTTTTCTGACCTGGTAACGAAACCATTGGCTTCAACAGGGGCGCCTCCCGCCCCCTCCATTCAGGATAGGAGATTTTTTAATCTCTATGCGGACTTTTCCATCCTGTTAGAGACTCCCGAGGTTGACGAGCCCATAGTGGGGTTAGCATCATCCTCTACCCCAAGCGACGCTCTGGAAGCTCTAAAACCAGAGGACAAATGGGCCAAAATGGCACTTCGCCGGGCGCATCAATCTGATGCTTGGGCCATTCGATCAGCCACGGCTGCATCCTTCTTTACACAATCCTCCATTAGATGGCTCCGTCAATTAAAGCAGCATGTCCCCCCATCCAGTACCAGGGCACACCAGGACATTGCCAAGCTTACGGCAGCAGCAGAATTCTCAGCTGATGCTACTTTCCATTCCGTTAAATTTTCCACCAGGGCTATCTCATCTCAGGTTACATCCCGTCTGCTCTGGCTCAAGCATTGGCAGGCAGACGTCAAAAACAAAGTAAAATTGGCTTCTGCTCCCATCTCGGGAGGCAAACTCTTCAGTCCGGCCCTTGATCCTTTATTAATGGAAAGCCGAAATAAGAAAAAATTTCTTCCGTCTCTCTTTCGCAAATCTGAATCCAGAGTAACCCAGCCCTTTCGGAGGGGATCCTTTCAAATCTCCCATCAGACACCTTTCTCTCCCAGGTTTCAGAGAGCCCCGCCCTTTCCGTCGGTCCAACCTCAGGATCGAACCAACCCGGGTGATAGGAACAGAAGGGGTGCCAATTACAAGAGACCCTTTCGGGGCGCAGGAAGTAAACCTTTCCGGTGCCCAAGATAAGTCCCTAACCCCCCATCCCATTGGAGGACGCCTCAAACATTTTGCTGACCAATGGGAATCCTCTACATCTGATGCCTGGGTTAGGGACACCATCAAGTTCGGCCTCTCCCTTGAATTTCAGTCCCCCCTCCCGAGCATTTCATGGTATCCCCTCTTTCCAAAGATTGCTCCAAGCGTGATCTAATAGATGCCGCTATCATACATCTCATTGAAATCAAGGCTATACAGCCTGTCCCACCCTCGCAACAAGGAAGGGGTTTTTACTCTCACCTCTTCATAGTTCCCAAACACTCTGGAGGGTGGAGGCTCATACTAGATTTGGAAAGGCTTAACCAATACATTATCCAGCATAAATTTAAGATGCACACACTACAATCTATTCTTCAGGGCACCAGGAAGGGAGACTGGCTCACTTCCATTGACCTCTCAGAGGCATACCTACACATCGCTATTCAACCCTCCTATTTCAAATTTCTGTGATTTTGCTATAACAGTCAACACTTTCAGTATGTGGCCCTTCCCTTTGGTTTGGCCTTGGCCCCGAGAACCTTTACTAAGGTTCTTGTGGCTCTAGCAGCTCATCTTAGAGATTTCCCCATCCGTATTCACTGTTATCTGGATGACATTCTCATCCTGTCTCCTTCCAAACGCCAAGCAGAAAGGGACACCAGAACTATCCTCTCTGCTCTCCAGGCACATGGCTTTCTCGTAAATTGGGGAAAAAGGCAGCTATCTCCATCCACCCGAATAGCACACCTGGGACAGTGATTTGATTCAGTTAAGGGAAGGGTCTTCCTGTCTCCTGAAAGGTTTCTCAGCATCCAGAAATCGGTCAGGGAGATCAGACGAGCAAAAAAGGTGGCATTACTGGACTTGTCAAAATTACTTGGCAAATTGGTTTCATGCATTTCCATTGTTCCCTGGGCCCGTTTGCATACCAGATCCCTTCAGTGGTTCCTGCTTCCATATTGGTGATCCAGAAGAAGCAACTCAAAGACCATGGTGAAGGTACCTCCAAGGGTTCTCGCATCCCTCCTCTGGTGGACCAGACCTGCCATCAACAAAGGGCATTACTTCAAGGACCCCCAGAGGGTCACCCTCATCACAGACGCCAGCCTATCCGGATGGGGTGCTCATATCCACTCGCTCTCAGCTCAGGGCACATGGTCAGCAACCGAGCAACGGTGCAGCATAAATTGGCTGGAGCTTCACACTGTATACCTGGCCCTACGCAGTTTTCTCCCCCAGGTATGCGGACGTCACGTCCTTATTCTGACAGACAACATCATAGCCAAGGCGCACATCAACAGACGGGGCACACATTCCATTCGGCTCATGAGGGAGGCTGAGCGTCTCTGTCGCTGGGCGGAGACCAACCTCTTATCCATCAGGGCAGATCACATCTTGGGGGCCTCAAACATTCAGGCAGACTGGTTGAGCAAGGCCACTGTAGACCAGTCAGAATGGTGCCTGCACCCCTCACTGTTCAGGGAGGCCTCAGCAATCTTCGACCAACCACTAGTGGACCTATTTGCATCACCGCTCAATGCCCAGCTCCCGAGATTCTTCTCGAGGTACCCCGCTCAGGGGGCAGAGAATCACAACGCCCTACGTTGTCCCTGGCCCACAGGGCTCTTATACGCATTCCCCCCACTACCGTTAATCCCCAGAGTAATCCAAAAGCTGATTCACGAGAGGGCGGAACTCCTCCTGGTTACCCCATACTGGCCCAGGAGACTGTGGTTTGCGGACCTTCGCAACCTGTCAGTGGCCCTTCCCTGGAGGATCCCACCAGACAGGATCTCGTTATCCCAGGGACCCCTTCTGCACCCGAACCCGTAGTGGCTTCAGCTAGCTGTCTGGAGGTTGAGCGGGACCGTTTAAGGAAAGAAGGGTTTACCAATCAGGTCATCGATACTATTCTGGCAGCAAGGCAGCCCTCAACCACTCGGATATATAATGCAACATGGAGCATTTTCTGTAGATGATGCCACAAATCGCAAATTGATCCACTCTCTCCATCTATTGCTCAAATATTAGCCTTCATGCAAGAGGGACTAGATAAAGGTCTAGCCCCTAATACCTTGAGACAACAGGTTGCAGCTTTATCAACCGTCATCTCCTGCGACAATATTGGCTCGCTTTCACACCATCCTCGTATCCGAGCATTCCTTAGAGGAGCCACCAATTTACATCCTCCAGCGGTACACCGATACCCAACCTGGGATCTTAATAAGGTCCTCATTTCACTTATTAAACCTCCCTTCGAACCCCTAAGGGAGACATCACTTCAATTCCTAACGTTCAAGGTAGTGTTTCTTGTGGCAGTCACATCTGCACGTCGGATATCTGAGATCGCAGCTCTGTCCGTTAGAAAGGATCTCTGCGTTTTCACACTGATCGGGTGGTCCTACGACCAGACCCTTCCTCCCTGTCAAAGGTTAACTCAGCCTTTCACAGATCGCAGGAACTCATTCTTCCTAACTTTTGTCCCAGACCCTCTCAAGAGAGGGAAAGACAGTGGCATACCCTCGATGTCAGACGTGCGCTACGTATTTATATCAACCGCACTCAACCTTTCAGGAAGTCGGAATCATTATTCCTTTCATTTCAACCTAAAACGCTGGGTTTCAAAGTATCCCCATCAACTATAGGCCGTTGGATCAGAGCAACAGTCTCCAAGGCCTACTTAGCACAAGCACTTCCTGTTCCCAGCGGAATAACCGCACATTCCACAAGGAGTGTGGCTACCTCCGCAGCTTGGGCTACTCAGGCATCGATAAATGACATCTGTCGAGCAGCCACCTGATCATCCCTGTCACCCTTCATTCGTCATTACAAGATCGATGTGTTTGCTTCAGCAGAAGCGTCCTTTGGCAGATGAGTCCTACAACAAGTTGTCTGAGAACCAGAGGAGATTCCGACCCAGACGGAGTCCCTCCCATAGGACAGGCCATGCTTTGGTATGTCCCACCCTGGATGCTCGAAGCAGCTCTATGGAGAATGGGCGTTGGTGCTTACCTGATACACCCTTTCTCGTCGAGCTGCGTAGAGCATCCAGCCCCATCCTATTTTAGCCGTCTGGTGGGGAATCCTGTTTCAGCCAATGAATCAATGAGTCAAGGAGTTAATGTTTATTACAATAGTTAGGATGAGATGATAGTTGTTTGTCTTCTTGTCTTCGTAAAACTGGGGAACGCTAGGGAGGAGTCACGTGGACGGGGAGGAGCATTCCTCAATTAAAACTCAGCCTGTGAGTGCAGAGACTGGAGCACCTCCCACTCTGGATGCTCTACGCAGCTCGATGAGAAAGGGCATATCAGGTAAGCACCAACGCCCATTTTTGTATGTTCAGTCAAGGCAGCTCTTCCCTCTCTGTAATAAAAATAGAATTTCATCCACTGATTGCTATAGGCAGCACATGGTAATGCTACTATACACAGATGATAGAGAGATCCACTCACTGATGGAGCTAAAACACTCATTATCCTTCTTCTATATAAAGCAACAGCTGCTGTTAAGTTGCAAGAGAATTAAGATCATGGTATTTTCAAACACAGAAACCTGATCTGCATTATAAATGAGCAGCACCTGATATAACTAGGGATGATTTTCCCTTCATCTGAAAATTGAAAAGTGCATGGTCTATTTCGTCCAGAACACATTGCAGCTATTATCTCCTCTACAGAAAGAGAGATCAATAATTTCCATTTACTATAAAGCCTTTTGTATTTAGGGTCCTAGCATAACTTCTCTATGGTGTGGAATTAGATTTAGGAAAGTAAGTCATCTCTATCTGATGTTGTTTCTGCATTGCTGCATTCAGAATGCTACATATCACTTGGACCTTCCTACCTGTTCCAAGTAACATGTTGCATTCCACAATATTTTGCTTACAGATGGGCCTCTTAAGATTTGAAACTTGAGTATGGGTGATGTGTAACTTTATTAAAGCTGTATTTCTTATCACAATAAGAATTATATTTTAATATGAGTAGATGCCTTTTTCTCCATCATGGAAATTGAAAACAGCTCAGTCTGTAGCATTTCTTATTCTATCTCCCAGATACTGGAGACTCAGAAAACTCAGGGCACAATCTTTGCAAGCACAGGAGTTGGGTTTCAGGTTTTCCAATTCCCTCATGACTTGGGCAATACAGAGTATATACATTTTAAAAAATTAAATACATGCAGTGCAAAAAGCAGATGTGTGGGAAAATAATGCAAGAAGGCTCACAAACCAAGTATCAGTGAAAACGGAGCTTGGGAGGGCTGCCTGCCTGGAGCCCTCCCGAGCTTCCTTTTTGCTGGCAAAGGATTGCAAGAAGCCGTCGCAGCCGAAAACAGAGCTCGGGAGCCTGGTTTTGCTGGCAGAGTGCTTGGGCCACCACAGGCTCCCCTGACGTTGAGCTGGCCATGCGCCCCCTGCCCCCTCCCCAAGTCAAACAATTTTTTTGTTTGACTTTTTTGTTTGTTTGTTTTTTGTTTTTGTTTGAATTTGAGTTTGACATTCCTACTCTAAGTCAAGGCTCAAGAGAACACTCAGGTTCTAAGGACTTTTTAAACAAAGTCAGGGTGGGAAGCATACAAATCTTTTGGGAGATCGTCATTCCAGAGGGCAGATACTTTCACAAAGGAGGTCTTCTTTCTGGAACCCGTCACATGGCACTATTTAATCAATAGGACTTGCAGCATACCAACTCTGCCAGGCTGTGTAGGATGGGCATCAAACTACAAATCTCTAAGCAGCGCAATATCTGAAACAACTTGCACTTTATACATTTTAACATTCTCCCTGCAGACATTTTTAACATTAGGTATAAGAATGCTTCATGTAATGCAAGTGTGGGAAATGAATAGTAGAAACACTCTGATCCAGTTTTTTTAGTTGTGCCTTATTCTATAGAGGCATCCATTACAGCCTGATAACCACCAAGAATTCCAGGTGATCAGGTGCTTAGGGAAAAAACTCCACTTCATGACTAGTAGAAAAAATTCTCTTTGACAAACTTATGAGTATTGCAAAGGGGAATAGAAAATATGGGAAGATAGAAGTCAGAGGTCTTCCATTTTATTCAGTATTGAATTATCAAAAGTAGTGCAATATACTGGTCTGATTGCTGGATTGCTAATAGCACCTGTTTTTGAATGCAAATTTAACAAACTCACCTGTGGCCACAAGGTGAGAGTCCAAATGTCCAAAGGAAAAAGCACAAACACACAATATCAGGAACAACAGAGTTAACTTTCCTCTGGCTGAAATCGTCGTTGGCAGATTTCCCAGAAGCTGTCTGCAAATCCAGATAACAAGCAGTACATAAATCAGAGGCGAACTGCAAACAGAAAACTTTTTCCAAACTGCGAACGTAACTAACAAAGTTTGACCCGAACGGGGATTCCAAGCTAACATGCCTCCTTATAGTCCTTAAAGGGGCGTGTCAGTCTCTCTACTCAATCCCTGATTTGACGTTTCCTTTCAAGTTGTGCTTGACGTCTCAGCCTATGTCTAGTCCTTATATCAACCCAACGTTCATCGGCTTGATCATCACCCAAGGACTCTGGCACGTTCTGTCGATCATCTGCTGACACCTGAGGCATAATTGATGAGGTAGGTTCTGGAGAGGATGGCGACTCCGACACTTCCTCCTGGCTCACGTCTGCATCTCCCATTAAAACAGGCTCAAATCCTAATGCCAAACCCTCCTCATCACTCGAACCTGTGTCTTCTGACACATCAGACTCAAAAGCGCACAGCAGGCTCAAACCTCCCAGTCACAACAGTTAATAGCCCCTGTTTTTGAATGCAAATTTAACAAACATTACAAGATACTTTTCTACTATTTTCCTTTCTTTCTAGCTATGAAGCACAGTCTTTTTGATTTCTGCAAAGAGAAATAATCTCTGTCAGAATATAGTCAGATTGTGTTGGAAAGTGTGAAATGCAGGTCTCACTATAATGATTTTTGGCATGAAAGGTCATTTTATTTTGCATAAAGGTGTTCAGAAGCTAGCTCATTCAAAAGACTGCCTCTGGAAGGAGGAGAGTAGATTGTTTTTGTTTTGGATTTTAAGTTTGCTTGACAATGTTTCAGGTATCTGTTTGTGTAAACTCTGTGCTGTTGCATCTATAAACATTTTGTGCAGTGATATAACCCACAGTTACTTTTGTTTGGGGAATATGTCTATTTTCTATAAAATAAATAAATCAAGAAATGCTGCATATTATGAAAGCTACAGCACAAAGCTTTCATTACTTTGGCTGAGCCTGCCTAAAGCACTCTTGCTCACCTGGTCCCCTTCAGATATTTTGGATGAAGAGAAGCTCTAAATAGGAAATAAAAAATATGTATTTTATTCAGCATTTGATTATCTTGCTGCTGAGCTCTCAACGTTTCCAAATTGTTTTCAAAGACATTTGAAATGCTTCCATTCCCATCCAAATTGTTTTCAAAGACTGCTTGTAAATGCTTCCATTCCAATCTTTTCCCACAGCATGAAATAACAACTCAAGAATGCAGATACTGTTTTGTAGACTGAGAAAAGAGTGGGTTGGGGCTAATCTCCTTCTTCTTGCTGCTTCCTTCATAATGAACCAACCCTCTTGCATACTTGAACAGTATTGGTTCCCCACACAGCCCTCTGGAGTCTGCAGGATGACTAATGGTCATTTTCATTAGTCATAAAACAAAACCCGAAATCCAGTGATGGGTCTCCTGATTAATTTTGACTTTTTAATATTTTGATTGTAATAACTTTTCATATCTTGAAATCTTTTCAGATTATTAGTAACTTTACTGTTTACTAAATAAATCAGATCTTTCCCTTTTTCTGGATACCACTTAAAGTAAATTGCCTAATATTAAGTTACATGACATTTTTGAATTTTTTTATGAGAGGAAAAACTGGAATTTCCATATTAGTCCTCTGCCTTCAGCCAGTAGAAGAGGTCATCAGAAATGTCATGCAATGAATACCCTGGACATTAGCTTCGTAACACTTATAGTTTTATTAGGAAAGTCCTTTTGTTTGTAATTATTTTTTAAACACTGCTGCCTAAGCTGCCCTTAATATCATGCCTACATGTTTTCATCTCCTGAGTACCATTTCTCTCTTCTCTCCTACTCTATGAGGACCAAAATGCTGCAGCATTTTTCTCCAATCTGGAATGCTTCCTTGTTTCCAAAAAGGGTTGTCTCTAATTGTGGAATTAGTTGGAGGTCAAACTTTAAAGCTATTTTTATTTCCTTGAAGGCCAAAAGAGGCTAGAGATACAAAGTATCATCTTACGCTGGGTGTCCTGGTAGGAAAATCCTTTAAAGAAATACCTTTTCCAATACTGCATAAGAATTGAAACTTGCAAATATTTATTTGGACAAAATACAGTCATAATGGTGACTGTGTTCAAAATGTTGCAGGACAAAATTAAGACTACTTAGTGCTTTTTGATTCAACAGTTGGATTATTGGTTCTGATATCTCAATTTCTAGTAGATTCAATTTTGAAGCGTACAAAAGTTTCATTTGTAGACCCATTTGTAAAGCACTTGGGTGCAGTCTTCCATTTTGTGTTAATAACTTTTGAGTTTTCCTAACTTAAGTGAAAATTTTCTAGTGATTTCTTTGATCCTTTATTTTCTCATTATTGTACTCTAACATTCCTGAATTAAATGTATTTCCTTGTCTTTAATTAATGATAAAAGTTTGTTCCTGTTGTACATTGCTTCTATTCAAAGCTTCCATCCTGTTTTTGTTGCTATTATGGTAATTGTCCGAAAAGTCATTTGGATTTTTTTCCTCTTTGAAATACAGGATACAGTACTTTAAATAAATAATTGTAGATTAAAAATTTTAGATTACAAAATTTAGCTTTAAAGAGCCATTTAAAATGGCAGAGACAAGAAGATCTATACAATGGCAGACACATATCTGAGGCTGTGAAAATGATGACAAGTCTGGAGTTCTTTGTCTGTGTACCCCCATTTCCAGGACTTTCTATTCATAAGCACTTGTGCCAAGCTTTCAATGAATGACCATCCATGTACCAGTTGACTATCTTGAGCCAGAAGGCGCTGCCCAGAATGCAGTATATATAGCAACAGTTGAGCACATGAAGCCTAAGCCATTATTCAGTTGCATAAAAGATGGGAGTTTGACATGGTTCCTCAAGTTTTGATGATGTCTCTTTTCTTTTCTCAGTGTATGTTGTGGAAGAACGGCGAAGAGATACCTCTGGTGAAAGTACTTGCCTGACAGCATGTTGGACTGCATTGTGCTGCTGCTGCCTTTGGGACATGCTGACCTGAGATTCCTGAGAAGCAAAGAGCTTTTTCGATACCTCTCTCTCGGAGTGCTATGCAGTCTCTTCTTTTTCCCCCTCCTGCTTCTTTTGTCTTTTCTTTTCAGCAGCTTTTTAGTACTGTAATAAATGAGATGCTTTGTCCAAGCATAACATGCCTTGCCAGAGTTGGATGCATGAAGCTGAATGCATCCTTTTTGATTTGAGTGGAGAATCCCCCTCCCCTCTTCTTGATTGTTCTTTAAATAATGTACTATATTTTGTTTAACAAGCTTTTACTATAAATTATGTATTCATAATTTACACATACTTAGGAATGGAGTAAAATGCAATAATTTAAGGCATTTTTGGTTTTCTTACTTGCTTAATTTTCTGTTTTAATAAACTTTGTCCAATAAAATGTGATCTAGAAATTGATAAGGCACAAATCATTTTTTTTCCTCAAAATGTTTAGAACACTAAAAATGCCAGTTATTTGCAGACTGGCTCTCAAAGAATAGGATAAAAGATGATTGCAATCTTTTTGTGTCATCTATAATTATCTAAGAGAAGAACCAGTGGGATGAACTGGTTCTCCTGAGAGCCGGGAGGATCATCCAGAGAGTGGGAGGTGCTTCAGTCTGCGTTGTTGAAGGCTGAGCTTAATTACTGAGGAATGCTCCGCCCTCCGTCACGTGGCTCCCTTGCATTCCCCAGTTTATGCTCAGCCTTCGTGAGAGTAGGCTGTGTACTTCACCACTCCTTGGCCGATTCAAGAGCTCTTTATTCATCAGGTTTGATTATCATTGCCCTGGTTCTCCTTAGCCTCTAAGCGCATTGGGTTAGTGATTAAACGGGAGAGCGTTTCTTCGCCCCCAAGGGGGCTGCACAGCGGGCAGCTTCCGCGCTCCGGCACCAATCCCCCCCTCAATTCGATCCTCTTCCTGCCGCTTTTCTACGCCGCACTCGTAGCGGCTTTATTTGATCGCGCTGTAATAGCGCAGCTGGTGTTCCCCCCCACCGTAAACACCGATTGCCCCAGGAAGGGGCGAAAATCACCTGGCTGCCTCTCTCGGCCCCTAGACGTGCCGGAGAGGCTGATTTTGGCCCTGAGCAGCCCTTGAGTAAGGGAGCGTGGGCAGCCGCCATTTTGGGCGCCACCGCGTGTCGGGCACCGCGTTTAGAGGCCTCATTGAGCTGCGAAGGGACTAGCTCTAATTATAGGCCTTCCAGCCTGTGAGAGCTATCAGATATTTAGGGGAATTGGCAAACTTGTTGGCTTTCCGCAGCACACTCAGGGCAGGAAATAGCAGCCTATCCCTCCCGGTTGTTGCCTGGGAGCTCCAGCTGCCCGAGGCCTCACTCCAGCCTCAGGCGTTTTATTTGGCACATTGGCAATATTAACAGCAATTCCTGGGGTCACTCCTTCCTGGGAGTTCCAACCAGACTTTGGATTAAATATTGTAAATAATAATAATACTAATAGCAATATTTATCATTACATAGAGATCTAAATATATTTAGATATACAATGTATATATATATATATATATATATATATGTCTGGCATTCAGCTTTGTTCGGGTATTTTCCCACGTCATAGTAGTGGTGCTTTTGAAATTGTAGCAACGTTTCAGCAGAATCTCATCTGCCATCATCAGGCTTCTGTATAGTGTTTGTGAGTCAGACTTTTACAGTGGTTTCAGATTTAAATTTGGGGCAGCCTATTGCTGTGTCAGAATGGTTTTTTCTTCCTCCTGATTGGTTGAGAGTCTTGGTCTGTGTTTATTGGTCTTGGAGTTTGCTGTGTTCTGCTTCTAATATCTTCTGTCTGATTTTTTGGCTCTTTTTGTATCTTGATTGGCTGGCAACATTGTGTTACTTTATTGGAGGCCTTTAGTGCAGCTTGGCTTCGGGTAAATGGACGGCTATCATTAGTTAGGAAGCTGGGTTTCATCTGGGTGCCTGGTTGGGGTGTGTTTGAGCTGGAGGTATCAGGGGGGATCTGTTTGTGCCCAGGTGTTTGCCTGGCTTGTGGTGTGGAGATTTTTTTGTTTGTGAGTGCAGGCTTCCAAATGATTGACAACCTGGTGGAATCGTCTCTTCTGTTCATGCTTTCTGGTCTTTTTTCAATCTCTATGGCTTCTCTGATGTTTCTGTGGCTGGGATTTTCTATGGTGGCTAGGGTTTTGGTGTCATTGAAGTTGATGTTATGACTTGTGGCTTCCATGTGTTGGACGAGTGAGGAAGTGTGTTCCAGCTTTTTGACTGCATTTTTGTGTTCATCCAGGCGGGTGCTTATTCTTCTATTGGTCTGTCCAATGTATGTGGCCGGGCATGATGCACAGGGGACTTCATATATGCCTTGGTTTTCCAGGTCAATTTTTGTCTTTGGGGTTCCTGACGATGGCTGCTATTTTTCTGTCTGTTTTGAAGGCAGTCTTGATGTGGTGTCTGTATAGAATCTTACTAATTTTGTCTGTAGTGCCTCTTATGTAGGGCAGGACAGCTGTTCCATGGGTCTGTTCATCTTCTGGGTCTCTATTATGTCTCAGTGTGTTTTTGTGGATCAAGTTGGTGATTTTGCTTTTGTGGAAGCCGTTGGCTGTCAATATTTTAGTCAGGGTGCAGTCTTAATGTGTGTCTTGTCCGCCAGGCGTTTGGTTCTAGTAATTAGTGTTTTAGCCACGGAGTTTATCTGTGCTGGGTGGTGGTGGGATTGGGCGTTGAGGTAGCGGTTGGTGTGTGTTTTCTTCTGATATATGGTGTGTCCTAGTGTGCCATCTGTTTTTTTGTAGATTAGGACATCTAGGAATGGTAGTTGTTTGTTTGTTTCTTTTTCCATGGTGAACTTGATTTTGGGGTGTGCGCTGTTTAGGTGTGTTAGGAAATTGTTTAGGTTTTCTTGTCCATGGGGCCAAATCACGAATGTGTCATCGATATATCTTAACTATAGTTTGGGTTTGAGTATAGCATTAGCCAGGGCTTTGGATTCGAATTCTTCCATGAACAGGTTTGCAATGACAGGTGACAGTGGTGATCCCATGGGGGCTCCTTCAATTTGTTTGTATCTTTGTCCTTTGTATATGAAATATGTGTTGGTTAAGCAGTGTTCTGTTAGTTCCATGAGGTGTTTAGCTGGTTGGTATTTATTTTTGATGATTTCGAGGGTCTCTTTTATCAGGACTTGAGTGAAACCAAGTCAAAACTTACAAGCAGATCTTCTTGCTCCACGTGTAGATCTTTGATCATTTCCAAGAAGTGGTATGAGTTTTGTACATGAGAAGCTGCTGTTTTAGCATGGGGCTGTAGCTCTTTTGCTAGGTGTTTAGCTAGGTTTTGTAGCTAAACACCTAGCAAAAGAGCTACAGCCCCATGCTGAAACAGCAGCTTCTCATGTACAAAACTCATACCACTACTTGGAAATGATCAAAGATCTACACGTGGAGCAAGAAGATCTGCTTGTAAGTTTTGACGTGGTTTCACTATTCACTCAAGTCCCGATAAAAGAGACCCTCGAAATCATCAAAAATAAATACCAACCAGCTAAACACCTCATGGAACTAACAGAACACTGCTTAACCAACACATATTTCATATACAAAGGACAAAGATACAAATAAATGGAAGGAGCCCCCATGGGATCACCACTGTCACCTGTCATTGCAAATCTGTTCATGGAAGGGCCTCACCCCGGATCAACCCACCTTTGTGGGTCTGTTCAAGCCGCACATTTAAATCGCTTCTATTTAAGGCCAGGAACATTTCTGGCCTGTCTGTACAGTCCTCCTTGGCTCTCCCTTCCCCAGCAGAGGGACAGGAGGACGCCATCTTTAGGCAGCCCGTGGTGGAGGCGGAGGTGATCCCGGCCCCGCCCATTTTTCATGACTTAGTCTCAAACTAGTTAGACTCCACAAGGTCCCCCCCTGCCCCATCCAGCCAGGACAGGAGGTTCTTTAACCTTGAGTCGAACTTCTGCAACCTGCTTAACACTCCCGAGGTAGATGAGCCCATCGTTGGTTTGGCATCCTCGTCCTCCCCCAATGATCCCCTGGAGGTCCTGAAGCCCAAGGACAAGAGGTCCGAGCTTGCTTTACGTAGGGCTCACCAAGCGGACACCTGGGCCATTAGATCGGCCACTGCCGCTTACTTCTTCACCAGGTCTTCGATCCGGTGGCTCCGTCAACTGAGGCAGCATGTCGTCCCCCCCTAACACAAGGGCACACCAGGACATAGCAAAATTGACGGCTGTGGCAGAATTCTCGGCCGACGCCACATACCACGCGGTTAAGTTCTCTGCCCGAGCAATATCCTCTCATGTTACAGCTCGCTGCCTGCTCTGGCTCAAGCACTGGCAGGCGGATGTAAAAAACAAGGTTAAGCTGGCCACCGCCCCCATAAAAGGGGACAAATTATTTGGCACCGTCCTGGAGCCATTTCTATCAGAAACCAGAAGCAAGAAAAAATTTCTTCCCCCCCTTTTCCGTAGGTCAGAGTCAAGATGTTACCATCTACACGGATCACCCACTTGGGGTCCGTCATTGACTCAGTTCAGGGAAAGGTTTTCCTTTCCTCCGAGAGATTCCATAGCATCCAGGAAACTGTCAAACATATCAGACGATCAAGAAAGGTAACATTTTTAGAATTGTCTAAATTACTCGGTAAAATGGTCTCATGTATTTCCATTGTTCCCTGGGCCCGTTTACACACTAGATCCCTACAATGGTTCCTGCTCCCGTTCCAAAGGACCGGCAGAAGCAATTCAAAGGCCGCGGTCAAGGTGCCTTCAAGGGTCCTCACGTCTCTCCTCTGGTGGACCAGTCCCGCCATCAACAAGGGACACTGCTTCAAGGAACCCCAACGCCTCATCCTCACCACAGACGCCAGCCTGTCCGGATGGGGCGCTCACATCCACTCGCTCTCGACACAGGGCAAATGGTCACAGGTAGAACGCACACGCAGTATAAACTGGTTAGAACTTCGTGCCATCCACCTGGCCCTGCGCAACTTCCTTCCCCATGTACGCGGGCGGCATGTCCTGGTACTCACGGACATCACCGCCAAGGCTCACGTTAACCGACAAGGGGGCACCCAGTCCATAAGTTTGATGAGAGAGGCCGAGCGCCTCTGCCATTGGGCGGAGCGCAATCTCCTCTCCCTCAAAGCCGAGCATATTTCAGGGGTCTCAAACACCCAAGCAGATTGGCTGAGCAGGACCACGGTGGACCAGTTCGAGTGGCGCATTCACCTGTCACTGTTCAGGGAAGCGACCGTGATGTTCGGTCTCCCATCAGTAGACCTTCCCATCCCCGCTCAACACGCAACTCCCCAGGTTTTTCTCGAGGTATTCCTCCCACAGGGCCGAGAATCACAATGCCCTCTGTTGCCTCTGGCCCACAGGGCTTCTATATGCATTCCCTCTGTTGGCCCTGGTCCCCAGAGTCATCCAGAAGCTCATCTCCAAGAAAGCAGAGCTGATTTTAGTGGCACCCTACTGGCCCAGGCGCCCATGGTTTGCGGACCTCCGCTATCTATCGGTGGCCCCCCCTTGGAAAATTCCCTCGCACAGGATATCCCTTTCCCAGGGGCTCCTCCAACACCCGGACCCTCAGTGGCTCCAGTTAGCCGTTTGGAGGTTGAGCAGGAACGTCTAAGGAAGGAGCAGTTCTCTGACCAGGTTATTGATACCATTTTAGCTGCAAGGCGGCCCTCAACAACCCGAATATACAATGCCACTTGGAATAGCTTCTGCAAGTGGTGCCATAATTTCCAGATCAACCCTCTTTCACCCTCCATTGCTCAAGTTTTGGAATTCCTCCAAGAAGGTCTGAGGAAGGGACTCTCTCCGAACACCTTGAGGCGTCAGGTAGCAGCCCTTTCAACTGTGATTATTTGCGACAATCTGGGTACCCTCTCCCTCCACCCTCGCATTAGAGCATTCCTTAGGGGAGCAACTAACTTGTGTCCCCCAACTGTACACAGATACCCTACCTGGGACCTCAATAAGGTCCTGACGTCCCTTACTAAACATCCCTTTGAGCCTCTCAGGGAATCCTCACTCCAGTTCCTAACTTTCAAAGTCGTATTCCTGGTGGCCATTACTTTGGCTCGCCAAATATCGGAGATAGCCGCCTTGTCGGTGAGGAAAGACCTTTGCATCTTCCATGCCGACCGGGTGGTTCTACGGCCAGACCCTACCTTCTTGCCTAAGGTCAATTCAGCCTTCCACAGGGCACAGGAACTCACACTTCTGAACTTCTGCCCAAATCCCTCGTGGGAAAGGGAGAAGCTTTGGCACACCCTGGACATAAGACGGGCCCTCTGCATTTACATTAAACGTACCCAGCCCTTTAGGAAGTCCGAATCCTTATTCCTTTCCTTTCAACCTAAATCCTTAGGACACAAAGTGTCCCCGGCAACCATCAGCCACTGGATTAGAGCTACTATTTCCAAAGCTTACTTGTCCCAGGCTCTGCCGGTGCCCAGCGGCATAACGGCACACTCCACCAGAAGTGCAGCCACCTCGGCAGCTTGGGCCACCCAGGCTCCAATTGCTGATAGTTGTCGGGCGGCCACCTGGGCCTCCCCATCTCCCTTCATTAGGCATTATAAGATCGACATATTTGCCTCGGCGGAGGCTTCGTTTGGGAGACGAGTTCTCCAGCGAGTCCTCAAGGAACCGCAGGGACTTCAGAACCAGACGGAGTCCCTCCCTTAGGACAGCCAAGCTTTGGTATGTCCCACTCTCTGGATGATCCGACCGGCTCTCAGGAGAATGGGCATTGGTCCTTACCTGACACGCCATTTCTCTGGAGCCGGGAGGATCATCCAGCCCCACCCTTTTAAGTTCACCGTCTGGTGGGGTCTTGTTTCGGCCAAGGAACCGCTTAGCATAGTCAGATGAGAGCACGATCTTCTCTTCACTCTCGTCTTCACATAAACTGGGGAATGCAAGGGAGCCACGTGACGGAGGGTGGAGCATTCCTCAGTAATTAAACTCAGCCTTCAACAATGCAGACTGAAGCACCTCCCACTCTCTGGATGATCCTCCCGGCTCCAGAGAAATGGCGTGTCAGGTAAGGACCAACGCCCAACCTCCCCTTTTATAATCTAAGTCAATCTTCAGCCAAAGAAGTTCACTGGGTGATTTTTGGCCAGTTAATCTCTCTCATCTTAGCTTGTTTCACAAGTATGCTTGCAAGGAAAAATGGAAGAATATAACATTATTGGACTAATTGCTGTCAAGGAGCTAATGGTCATTGCTTTTATTAGGATAGTCAAATTCATGAAGAAGAATTACCTCCAGAATCAAAACCATATATCTTAAAGGCCAAGGACTCCTGGATTCGATAGAAAAAGATGATTCAGGGCAAATAGTTGCCCACATATTCATATCAACTGCCTGTTTTCCTGGGTGTCTCAGAAGTGTATGTGCTTGGTTGAGGAGATATTCCAGTTGCTGTCTGATATCTGAACTTAGCTAGCTGCATTGTTACTAAGCAACATTAGAATAGATCTTTCTATCATATTCAAAAGCCTCACAAAGTACAAAATTACCTTTTTCTGCTCAACACTCCAAGCTCAATATATCAAAAACTTCATCGACAAATTCCAAACTTTGAGAATTTAGTAACTCATTAACATTCTTAATGTCCAGGCAAGGAATTGGTTTACCATGACAATATCTAATCAAATAGCAGAGTATATCTCTAAAACATATGTAATAACTTTCCTTCAATTTAATACAACTTGATTATAAAAACGATGGCCAACAATTCTTCAAACATTTACCATCCAATAAACTCTATAAATAAATATTTACTGAACTAACCTGATTTTTAAATCATCAGAAATAATTTTGAAATATTTTTTTAAACCTAAAACCACCAATGTTACAAAATATTTCTCCAATATTAATTTCTTGTAATGTATCCAAGTATATGTTTGTCATTTTTAATACATGTAGAAACCTCCAATACATTTAAAATTTCTAAAGGCTGTGAAAGCTTCAGGGCTAAAGAATTAACCAATTTTTGATTATATAGCAATTCACCTAGCTTTGATAAATTCAAATTCATTTAGTCCATGAGTCCCCTCCAAATTTTTCCCCTCCCTATTTACAATAAAAATTATTTCAAAATGTCAGATTTTCCAGTAAAGCTCAAAAAAGTCCTACCAGCTTATGAAAAAGATGCTATAGTTAGAATCAAGAAAATGCCAGGATATCCAAGTTTTCAGCAAGAATTGTGAAACTCAGCCCACAGCTGAATATAACTAAACTGTGATGATTTTAAAGAAATATTTATGGGGAAACAATATAGCTTTTACTCTCAACATACATATACTTGTTTTACCTCATTTATTCCCAAAAATTCAGGGATACTTTCACCCATCTCTTACTATCCCTTTCATTTCGGTAATAAAATTTGAAATACATGATTTCTACTAAAGTATTCATAGATATTTAAATGAAAAGGATAAAAACCCCTTTTTTTGTAATCAACAGGAATCATTATTAATTGGAATATTAAAATTATCCTGATTATTATATATCCAGAATATATGGCACAATGCTGTAGAATTTCTACAAAATTGTAAAAAAAATTTCAAAACATTGAAAAAAACTATCATCTGTATACAACAATTTATATTCTGTTTCATACTGCAGATGAAATGACCACATTTTTATACAAAACACACCTAAGGTTCCAATACTAAATTAAATATTTAATGAAATCCCTAGCATGTGCCCTATTGCATATTAATTATTATTTAGAAAGTGTTATGTCACAAGCAGAGATTTCAAGATTAATTTTTATCCAATAATTTAGCTGAGAAATAAAGAGTTAATGAAAATTCAATTTTCCTATTACCAGAAACTTGATTTGTGGTATGTCAAAGGTTTTTTGTTTTTTTTTTTGCATCTAGCGATGTCAAAACTGTGGTTTCATTTTTCTCAGGCAATAATAAATCTCAATTCCCATATTATTAGAGACTTGATATCCTTTCATAAAACTAAACCATGTGGAGTAATTTATTGAAGAATGATACTTTTTGAAACAATTGTAAAATTTGGGATCAGTATTTAACTAAGAAATTGAACAATAATTCATACAACTCAAGGCTTCTCCTCTGGCTGTGACAGTCCAGAGGGAGTGGGTAGTCTCTTGTCCTCGCCTATTGGACTGAGTCTGCGTAATTGATTGTAGCTCCGCCCTGTGCCATAAGCCATGCCTCAGTTTTCGACTAAGTCCCAGCTAGGATGGACATGAGTTCTGGAGCTCCACTTTTCAGAGAAATGGAGGCCATTTTTGAATATTTTTTTTAAAAAGAACTGATCCCAGCTGAAATCCATAGGCCAAAGTCCCTCAGGACAGCAAGAAGCTGGGAAAGGGTTTTTTTCAACAACTCCCACCAGGTGATGAGCACTTAGGGCAGAGGCCCAGCGTGCAGGCCACGGCCACGTGGAGGCGGTTGGAGCAGCATCGGGCAATTGGCCCAATAACAGCATCAACTGTGGTGCAGCAGCCTGCATGATTGGGCGATTGGTCCAATAAGGAACCAGTTGGGAGGCGTGGTGGAGTAGCAGCAGGCTGTGTGATAGGGCAGATCAGCCTGATCTCAATAGGTGGACGTGACCGCGTGGCAGTGGTCAGTGCAATCGGCAGGCAGATCGGCCCAAGGTCCAGCTGGAGGCATGACAGGACAAACGAGAAGTTGAAGTTGAAGGCATGATTCCTTAGAGACCGGCCTTCTCTGGTGTATTCAAACCAAATCTGTTCCATTCCTTGTTGTTCAAGGCTAGGAATATGGCCCAGAGGCAGATGTTGGGGAGATAGTAGGAGAGATAAGCTCTCCAGACCAATTCTTTGCAGAACCAACTATGAGACCTGAGATAGTGCCGATCCCAAAACTATTTTTAAATGTAGTCAACAAACAACTGGAGTCCCCTGGTACAGCAACCATGTTGTCTGCTAATGAACATCGTTACTTTACCATGAGTCCTGAATTTACTAGATCCTTGTAAGTACCATCAATAGATAGTCCAGTTGCTTCCTTGGTATCCTCTTCATCAAATCCAGCTGATCCAGAGGAAGTCTTGAAAGTGGAGGACTGTCTGGGCTTCTTTTTTCACTAGAGCCTCCCTACATTGGCTGCAATAATTGCAGGACAGGATCCCTGTCATGGATGTCCCGGCACACCAGGACATCAACAAGCTAATGGCAGTGGCAGAATTCACAGCGGATGCCACCTTGAATAGCACCAGATTCGCAACAAAAGCCTTAGCAACATCAGTGGCAGCCCGTAGAATGGTCTGGCTAAAAAATTGGCAGGCAGATGGCAGGCGCAAATGGAAGATGGCATCTGCCCCGATTTGGGGGGACAAATTGTTTGGGGAAGACCTGGATCCCCATCTAATTGCAACCAGGGACAAGAGAAAATACCTCCCCTCCTTGTCCAGGCATTCAGGTTACAGAGCAGCTCCATATTCCCATTAATTAACCTTCAGAGGAGAGGGCAGTACCAGGGCTCAAGGGCTCCAAAGGCAGGCCTTTAACCGCAGGAATAGCTGCAGGAACGAGCTGCCAAGGACAGGCCACAGTACTCAGGCAAGCAGCCCTTTTGTGGGGGAGGAAGTCACTTTTTTCGTCGCTCCCACTAATTGTGGTGATAGTTCTCCCATTGGGGGCAGATTATCTGGTTTTGTTAACCAGTGGGAAGCTACAACATCTGACAATTAGATAGGGCCTTTTCTTAGAATTTAGATCACAACCACCTAGGTCAGGGTTGGCAAACTACGGCCTGCGGGCCACATCCAATCCGGCCCGCCCCTGAAAAAAAATCACTGACATTGGTCTGTCCAATCCAGCCCGCCCCTGAAAAAAAATCGCTGGGTGTGGCGTATTGCCCTGTGCCGCGTGGCCCCCAAAGCTGCAAAACAGTGCGGAGCGATCTAGGGGTAGGAAAGAAAAGAACTTTGCAAAGGCCTCGGCAGAGAGTTCGAAATCACCTTCGAGTGCGACCTCTCCGAAGGTGAGTCCCCGCCAATCCCCCTTTTTTTTCCAGGGATTCCAGGCTTAAACTTTGCAAAGGCAAAGCTTGCAGGCTGGAGCGTCTTCCCGCTGAGGAGCAGGAAGGGTTCCGCCCAGCGGGCGGGGGGGCTGCTTGGAGCCACCTAAAACTAGGCTGATGCTGGAGGACCCTTGCCCTGCCTTGGTGCTCCATTTCCCAGCTCAGTGGTCCTGCTCGGGCGGCACTTTAAAAGCCTGCTCCCAGCACCCGAGCAACTTCCCAGCAACTTTCGGCTTCCTTTTAACTCACGGGCGCTCATGGCTGGCCCCGAGCCACGCAGCGGAGGGGAATCCCGGCGGGCAGGTGGGCTGCTTGGAGGAGGCGACCTGGCGGCGCTCCGGGCTTCCCCTCCACCGTGCAGCTTGGGCAAGGCATGAGCGCCCGCGAGTTAAAACAAAGCCGAAAGTTGCTGGGAAGTTGCTCAGTTTTCCGGGGCTTCCCGGGCTTTGCAAAGGCAAAGTTTGCAGGCTGAAGCATCTTCCCACTGAGGAGCGGGAAGGGTTCCGCCCGGCGGGTGGGGTGGGCTGCTTAAACTTTGCTCGGGTGGCACTTTAAAAGCTTGCTCACAGCACCAGAGCAACTTCCCAGCAACTTTTAACTCACGGACGCTCGCGCCTTGCCCCGAGCCACACGGCAGCCCACTCCAATCAGCCCGTCCCACTCACCGGGCGGAACCCTTCCCACACCTCGGCGGGAAGATGCTCCCCTCTGCAAACTTTGCCTTTGCAAAGCCCTGGAAACCCGAACAACTTCCCAGCAACTTTCGGCTTTGTTTTAACTTGCGGGCGCTGGCGCCTGGCCCCAAACCGTGCGGTGGAGGGGAAGCCTGGCGGGCGGGCGGGCTGCTTGGAGGAGGCTACCTGGTGGTGCTCCAGCAGCAGCAACAGACAGTTCCGCCCGGGCTCCGCTCAGGTGTCCAGCTGGGGCTGTCAGAAGTTGCTACCACTGGTGCAGCTCCGCGCGGCTCCAGTCCCGTTGCCTTGGGAAGGAAAAGGCAAAACCAGGAGCTGCTGAGCCTGAGCCTCCGGTGCTGCTGCTGCCGTTGCAAAGCACCGCTGCGGCTCTTCCTTTTTGCCTTTCCCTTCCCAAGGCAACGCGGGACTGGAGCCGCGCTGATGGTAGCAACTCCTGACTCAGGGGGCCTCCAAGGGGAGGGGAAGGAGGAGAAGGGGGGGAAAGGGTGGGGGGGCCATTCCCAAAAAATCTTGTGCTGACCCGGCCCATCTGTCAAATTTTAAAAGTCAATGCGGCCCCTGAGCCAAAAAGTTTGCCCACCCCTGACCTAGGTTCTATGTGCCTTGTCCTGTTTCCAGGAGGCATTTTGAAGGGAGTTCATGGAACAGGCTATTCAGCATTTGCTGGATATTCGAGACATCCAAACAGTTCCCTTGAGTCAACAGGGTAAGGGATTCTACTCCAGGCTCTTTGTCACTCCTAAAGCCTCAGGGAGTGGGTGGCAAGCTATTCTTAATCTTAAAAGGCTCAATAAATATTTGTTCTTCAAGCGGTTCAAGATGCATTCGCTACAATCCATTCTGGAGAGCATGTGGGAGAGTGACTTCCTCACTTCAATTGATATTACGAAAGCATACCTGCATATCAGGATTTGCCAAGCACAGAGGTGTTTCCTGTGCTTCAGCTATGCTGGGAGGCACTTTCAGTACAGGGTTATGCCTTTTGGTCTTCTATCTTTTGCCTCTCGGGTATTCACTAAAATACGGGCTACATTGGCAGCTTGTTTAAGAACTATCCCGGTAAGGTTGCAATGCTATCTGGATGATATTTTAATACAATCATCATTGCAGAACAGTGCCTTGAGGGACCTCCATCTGATGGCTTCCTTATTGCAGGACCACAGCTTTTCTGTTAAGCCTGGTTTCCCCAACCAGGGTTAGGGAGACAAGCTAAACAGAATGTGCAGCGTTAGTCAGATAGGCACACAGATAAATGAGTGAGCTAAGCTTGTATGTTTATTAACATACAATAAAAATAACAGATACGCTTGTGCCATCAAAAATATAGTTTATTCCATTATGAGTTCATAGCATAGTCAAAATAACAGTCCAATAGTCATGTATCATTTAGTCAGTCCATTCAGGGATATTCAGTTAGCAAAGTCCATGAAGAATATCCTATGTCAGTTCACTTACAAGTCAGTCCTTTGTTTTCTCTCCCGTTCGAGCAATGCAGTCTTGAGTCCTTGCAGTAATCAGGGATCATCAAAGCCAGAGAGAGAGCAAGCTGCAGCCTTGCTACTTTTAAAGTGCTTTCACAACCACTCCCTTAATTACTATCCCACAGTTAAAGTTGCAGACACTTTAACATACAAACTATGATTACATATTATTATTTACTTAAACCAGTTAGGGTAAAACAATGTTATCCCTAACATTCTCCCCTTTTAGGAAATAATAATAAATATAACTATTTACATCTTTAAATCATATTTGTTACAACTCTCTTTAAATTTAATTACTCCTTGAGCTTTTGTAAATTGGTCTGCAATGTTTTCTTCCGTCATGCAGTATTCCAATTTAATTAGCCCATTCTTTACAGATTCTCTAACATTTAAGTATCTTAAATCAGTATGCTTTGATCTAGTTTTTACAGCAATACTAGTAGCTAACTTTATAGCTGCTTGATTATCCTCATACACAATAATGGAATCTTTAACAGTTATACCCATGTCTAATAATAACTGTACAAAATCAAGTCAGTGCATAATAATGACAGACATGAAAATTCCACTTCCATCGTGGACAAGCTGATATGCTGTTGTCTGATTGACCTCCACCCTATTAGTGTCTTACCAAATAATATAGCCATCCCAGATGTTGATTTTCTAGTGTTTATATCAGTTGCAAAACTTGCATCTGCATAGGCACTAAGACTCAAATCACCCTTTGGTTCAATATACAATGCATGGTTCATTGTTCCTTTAAGATATCTTAAAATTCTCTTTAATGATTGCCAATGACATTGATGTGGATCTGAATTAAAACGTGCCAGCTGATTTACACTATAAGCTATATCAGGCCTTGACCAATTGCTTATATATGATAAGCTGCCAATCAAAGATTGATATATGGACTTATCAAATTTGGGACTTTGATCATCAGTTTGGCAAACTTCCTGACTCATTGGAGTCTTTGCCGGTTTACAAAGTTCCATTTTAAACGTTTTAATTAATTGGCAAATTTTATCTTCTTGAGATATCTTAAAACCATTTTTTGTTTTGTTAATTGTCAATCCTAGATACTTTTTAATTTCACCTAAATACTTTAATTTTATCTTTTTGGCTAATAATGATATAATCTCATTAGCTTCATTATTAGTCTTAGTTATCAAAGCAATATCATCTGTAAATAATAACAATAATGACACCGTTCCATTATTTTCTCTTTTAAACACACATGGATCTGCTAAACCTGATTTAAAACCTGTATTGTTTAACTCTTTCACAATATATTGGTTCCACTCAAACCCAGATTGTTTCAACCCGTAAAGACTCTTTTTGAGTTTCCAACAATCATTACTATTTACTTTATTGTCTTTTATACCTACTGGTTTTCTTAAATATATAGTGTGCTGCAATGGTGCATGCAGATATGCAGTTTCTACATCTAAATGGTTAATGACATAGTTTTTCTTAGCTGCCCACACTAATGCTACTCTTAAAGATGTTGCTTTAAGACTTGGTGCAAAAACTTCATCGTAATCAGATGCAGTTTGATTAAATCCTTGAGCTACTAACCTAGCCTTATGGGTAACAGTCCCATCATTTCCAGTTTTTACTTTAAATATCCATTTGCACCCAATGGATTTTTCTCCTGGAGGTAATTTAGCATCTTCATAAACTTTCATTACCTTTAATGAATTTAGTTCTTTTTCCATTGCCTTTTGCCAATTCTCCTGATCCTTAGCAGGATACATCCTAAGTTCATCTACACTAGTTGGAACTTTAGTTACTTGGCAAACTATACTTGCTTGATACCTATCAGGTGGTCTAGTTATACGTGTAGTACGTCTAGGTATTACAGGACTTACAGGTGGACTTTCATTTATTAACTCTTCCTGATTATCTAACTCTTCCTGATCAACTGTTTCCTCTTGTTCTGGTCCTATTTGTTCTTCATGGACTTCTTCTTTAATTGGACTCTTCTTATAACTAGTCTGATCTTTCTGCCTTTTGTAGGGTTCAATAATTACTTCATTATTTAAATCTTGCTCTATTCTATTCCATCCTACATGTTCTAGGAATTTAGCACTAGCACTGGTGTAAACTCTAGATGTACCTGATTCCCAGAATCTATAAGATCTATGATTAGATGTATATCCTACAAAATATAATCTTTTAGCTCTATGCTGTCCTTTGTGTCTAAGTTGTGTAGGGATATGCACCCATGCTGGTGCTCCAAATGTGTGCATGTAACTTAAATCAGGTTTTGTACCATGCCACAATGTGAATGGTAATTCACCTGTTGTTGAATTAACAACATTATTTAATATATGATTACCACACATTATTGCTTCTCCCCATAAATTGTCAGGTAATCCTGAATCAGACATCATAGTTCGTGCCATTGATTGTAATGTTTGGCCTCTTCTCTCTATAAAGGCATTATGTTGTGGCCTATATGGTGCAGACTTTTTATGTTGAATACCTAACATTCTTAGTCTGTTCTGGAATTTATTATTTGTAAATTCCGTACCATTATTTGTTATAAGAGTTACTAATTTCTTTTTAGTTTTCCTTTCAGCAAATTTAATCCAATTAAAGAGATTTTGATATGTTTCAGTTTTGCTCTTCATTAAATAGCAAAACCCATATCTAGAATAGTGGTCCATTATACTTAATATGTAACGAGCTCCTCCTACACTTGGTTTTTTCGGACCTATTAAATCTGCAAATACTACTTCTAAAGGCTCTTTGGTAGTAAATCCATCAATTCTATTTGCAGGTGTGACCCTGGCTTTGCTTTCATTACAGGCATTACATTGCAAATACTTATTACAAGGTTTCAAACTTATTCCCTTAGATAATTCAACAGTTTTCTTAAGCATTTTAAAATTTAAATGCCCTAGCCTTCGATGTAACAAGTGAATACATTCATCATGAGGTTTCTTATTTTCATAAACTGTGTTAGCCACTTTTAAACCATCATCATTTAACACATATAATTCACCTCTTAAAGATGCAGTAATTTTCTTATCTTCTTTCTCAATTATGCAGTTATTTCCTTTAAAAGTAACTACATATCCTAGTTTAACCAAAATTCTAACTGAAATTAAATTAAACTTAAGTTGTGGTACATATAACATTTTTACATTCTCTTTTATAAAAGAACAATATGCTATACCTTGACCTTTAGCTTTCAGTTTCCAGCCATTGGCTAACGATATCTGCTGTGTACTCTTGGACATTTTAATAAAATTTCTATTATCATTTGTAATACAATGGGATGATCCAATGTCAACCACCCATAAATTATTTTTTACAGCTCCGTTAGTATACATGGCTAACTCTAAATTTTTATTTATCTTTTGATGACTTTTAGTATTCTGGCCAGCGTTCTACTGCTTTGCTTTTTTACACAATCTTGCCAAATGTCCTCTTCCTCCACAATTAAAACACTTTTTAATTGCGTATGCAGTAGGAGTTTCATTATCTTCTTTTTGAGGTTGCTGCCTCCTTAACTCATCTCTTTCAAGCCTTCTTCTGGCCTCTTCAATCAATCTGCCAGTTATATCAGTTAAAGTTAGGCTTTCCTTTGGCAATATTTCAAGGGAAGTTACGTAGTTGTCATAACTTTCATTAAGGGAAGATAGAATTATGTAGACTTGGTGTAATTCAGAGAAAATAAGCTCTTTCTCGTGCAGTTCTTGAAAAATGCTTTGCATAGTTTTCAAATGACTCAGCATATCACCATTTGTTTGGAGATGTGTACTGAAAAGCTTCCGTGTTAGATTTATGTGAGCACCAACGTTATCTCGAACATAAATCCTCTTCAGCTTCTGCCAACACCCAACAGCCGTTTTCTCTCCGTGGATATAAACAAGCTGTTGATCAGTTAAGGTTAAAGCAATAATGCAAATAGCTTGTTGATTTTTATGCATAAATTCTTCTATCTTTAGTTTATCTTCATCATCCTCTGCATCCCATTCTTCTACGTTTGGTGGATTTTCAATTATGTTCCACAAACCTTCTCTTCGTAGAAGCAGACTACATTTCACAGACCATGATACATAGTTTGTTCCATCCAACTTGGATATAAGGGACAAACTTTGTAGATTGACTTGTGCCATGTTTTCTTATATGGATATAAAACTATAATTAATAAAACACAGCTGTCTGTTTACTGTAATGTATAACAACACAAACTCTCACTTTTACCATAAATCTGTTTTATTCTAGTTAAACTGACTTTGCAGCCTCTGGGCCCATAACCAGTGTTAAGCCTGGTTTCCCCAACCAGGGTTAGGGAGACAAGCTAAACAGAATGTGCAGCATTAGTCAGATAGGCACACAGATAAATGAGTGAGCTAAGCTTGTATGTTTATTAACATACAGTAAAAATAACAGATACGCTTGTGCTATCAAAAATATAGTTTATTCCATTATGAGTTCATAGCATAGTCAAAATAACAGTCCAATAGTCATGTATCATTTAGTCAGTCCATTCAGGGATATTCAGTTAGCAAAGTCCGTGTAGAATCTCCTATGTCAGTTCACTTACAAGTCAGTCCTTTGTTTTCTCTCCCGTTCGAGCAATGCAGTCTTGAGTCCTTGCAGTAATCAGGGATCATCAAAGCCAGAGAGAAAGCAAGCTGCAGCCTTGCTACTTTTAAAGTGCTTTCACAACCACTCCCTTAATTACTATCCCACAGTTAAAGTTGCAGACACTTTAACATACAAACTATGATTACATATTATTATTTACCTAAACCAGTTAGGGTAAAACAATGTTATCCCTAACATGCTATCTGGATGATATTTTAATACAATCATCATTGCAGAACAGTGCCTTGAGGGACCTCCATCTGATGGCTTCTTTATTGCAGGACCACAGCTTTTCAATTAATCACAAGAAGAATCATTTCATCCCCACTAGGTGTTTATTACATTTGGGAGCTAATATTGATTGTAAAGTGTTCCTATCCCGGGAGCACAAAAATAGTCTTCAAGCGCCTGGTCAAAATATTGGAAGGGCAGATAAGACACCCTTGGCCTTGCTATCACAACTTCTGGGCAAGACGGTGTCATGTATATCCATCGTGCCATGGGCTAGGTTACATTATTACAGTGGTTTCTCTTGCCCTATCAAAAGGCAGGCAAGAGCCATTCCTCATGTAAAGTCAGGGTCCCCAGATCAATCAAACAATCCTTAAGATGATGGGCTTCCCATGCAATTAATGAAGGTCATATATTTAGAGACCCTCCCTTGTCAGCACTACAGATGCCAGTCTCTTTGGTTGGGATGCTCATCTGCAGTCACAATTGGCACAGGGCCAGCGATCTGCTTTAAGGCAAGCAAAAATATCAATTGTTTGGAGTTGAGAGCAGTAAGAGTGGCTCTCAAAAAATTTCAATCCCTTATACAGAATTTGCATGTATTGATTTTGACAGATGTCACCACTAAGGCACATATAAACAGGCAAGGTGGCACCAGATCAAAGTCCTTAATGTTGGAGGTGGAATGCCTGGGTCTGTGAGCAGAAAGGAATCCCTTATCAATTAGAGCAGAACATATATCTGGTGTGGACAATGTACAGGCCAACTGATTTAGTAGGGCCAGGGTTGACCATTCAGAGTGGAGTATTCACCCTCTTCTATTTCAGGAGCTGACACAGAGATTCAGACTACCAGTAGTGGACCTGTTTGTTTTTCCAAGCAATGCCAGACTATCCAGATTTTTCACCAGATTCATGGCCCCGGGGGCAGAAGGGACCAATGCCCTCAGGAGCAGGTGGCCGCCAGTTCCCTTGTATGCCTTCCCACCTCTTCTACTTCTACCAGTGGTCATCAGAAAGGTGCTGGAGGAGGAGGTCATACTTCTAAGCGCCTTATTGGCCCAGATGTTCCCGGTTCGCAGTCCTGGTGAATTTCTCCATCACCAATCCATGGAGGATCCCTTCTCACAAGATATCGTTACACCAGGGAGTAATAACACACCCAAAAACTCAGTGGTTTCAACTGACCACATGGCGATTGAGCGGCCACTCTGAGACAACAAAACATATCAGAGAGGGTCATTCACATGACTCTAGCGGCTACGAGACCCACCACTAATTGCATTTGTGAGGCCACTTGGAAGATTTTCTGACAGTGGTGTAACAAAACCGGGATTCCTCCCACTACTGCCTCAATAGCCAATATATTGGAGTTTCTGCAGGATGGCGGAGACCCGTGATGGCGAACCTATGGCACGTGTGCCACAGGTGGCACACAGAGTCATTTGTGTGGGTACGTGAGCCCTTGCCAAATTTACCTGCACCGTACATGTGCGTGCCTCCCAGCTGATTTTTGGCCTGTTTAAGGCCTTTTCGCCCTCCCGGAGGCTCGAGGGAAGCCTCTGCAGCCTCAGCAGGCCAAAAAACAGGCCTTCCAGAAATACTGGAAGTGGCCATTTTCAGCCTCCAAAGCAGAGGTGGTATTCAGCAGGTTTTGATCAGTTCTGGAGAACTGGTAGCAAACATTTTGAGTAGTTTGGAGAACCGGCAAGTACCATCTCTGACTGGAGATTTTACAGTATTCTTTCCTTGCCACGTCCACCAAGCCACGACAGAACCAGCAGTAAAATTTTTTGAATCCCACCACTGCTCCAAAGGGCCTCTGGAGCTCAGTGGAGGTCATTTTCGCCCTCCCAGGGGCTTGAGGGAAGCCTCTGTAGTCTTTGGAGGCCAAAAAACGGGCCCGTTTTGGCACTTCTGGTATTTCTGGAGGCTCAAGGCTGCAGCCTGAAAAATCAAATGTAGGGGTGTAGAATAGTTGGTAACTGGCTCAACAGTCTGTGAGACAGATTTAGATACCCTAGCAGACAACCACTAAAGTATGCTGCAGTTGCGTAAAAAGCCAATTCAATCCTAGGCTATATCAAGAGGGATAGTGTTAAGATCACATGAAGTGTTAGTACTATAGGCATCTATAAAACATTTTGTATGTTTCCTTTGTACACTATTGACAATGTTAATTTATAGTTTCTCTCCCACAATTTTTGCCAATTATCTAATTCTATGGTTTGGGCAAAATTCTTTGCCCAAACAATCATTTCTTTTACATGTTCTTCTTCCATTTAAAAATTTAATAGGTAATTATACATTTTCTTTATTAATTTTTCATCTGTTCCTAACAGTATTTTATCCAGTTCTTGGGGTTCCTTTTAGAATCCATATTTCTAATTCTTTCTTGTATCTCGTTTGAATTTGGGTAAATGGCCACCAGAGTTCAGATCAATTCCTTGTTTTTTAAATTCGTTTAGATTTCACACACACACACACCCCGCCCCTGTTCATTAATATGTCTTTGTATCTTATCTGGATAAAAACATTAGGGTATATTAACGCTTGTCATGGATAACCAGACCGGTATTTTCATGTCATGGTTCTGTTGGATTTTTTCCCCATACTGACACCCCAGAGCGTTTCTAATATAGTGCCTTTGGAAATATCTGTGGTTTATTTTTCCCATATCATATGAATGTGTGCCACTCCAATTGTAAATCATGTCTATCATCAATATTCTTTTGTTTTTTAAAATTTATCCACTCTTTTACCCATGTGAGTATTGAAGCCTGATAATACAGCTCCCAATCCAGGAGCCTGAACCCATCCTTTAGTGTCTTGTAGCATTTTTATTTTAATTCTTGGTTTTTTTGCCCTGCCAATGAACTTAGAAATCAGTCTAAGTCCTCAAACTTTTTCCCTAATTCTATCAGAGTTGTTTGAAATAAATATAACAATTTCAGTAGAATGTTCATTTTTATTGTGGATATCCTTCCAACCAGTGATAGCTGAAAGATTTTTCCACTTATCCAGATCTATCTTTATTTGCTGTATTAGTTTAGTATAATTGTCTTTTTGATGGATATGCATCTTGCTGTTACAAAATTCCCAGGAATTTAACCTTTAACCTTATCTGCATGCCCATGTTTTCTGTCAATTCATTTTTCTGTTTATTTCTAAAAAAAATTGTCAATATTTTAGTCTTTTCCTTGTTTATTTTAAGTCCTGCCACTGCACCAAACTTTTTTTATTATTAATTTGGATCCTGTTTCTTCCGAGATAAAAACTAGATCTGCAAATGCTTGTACTTTGTATTGTTCTTTTTTTATTTTCAAACCTTTTATTTCGGGGTCTTGTCCGGTCAGTCTAAATAAAACTTCCAGAGTTAATATAAATAAAAGGGTTTTTTTAGTGGACACCTTTGTCTTGAACCTTTATTTATATTAAAATTGTTGGTTATGTCTCAATTTATTATCACTTTCACTGCTTGGTTGGAATAGATTGCTTGAATCATCTTTACAAACTTTGTAAGTTCATATTTTTCAGTTGTAATGTCATAATCTACCAATCCATATTATCAAAGGCTTTTTGTGCATCTAGAAAAATTAATGCTGTTTTTCGGGGTGTATTTCATAATATTCCAATATGTTCATAATGATCCTCATGTTGTTTTTCAGTTGTCTTTTGGGTAAGAAGCCATTCTGGTCAGGATATATGAATTGATTTAAAAATCTTTTTAGTCTTTCTGCAATTGTAGAGGTAAACATTTTAAAATCTATATTTAGTAATGTAGATTATAATTTATAATTCTATTTTTTTTTTTTGTTGAGAGTCTGAGTCTTCCCTTGGAATTAATGTGATGTATGCTTCTGACCAGGTTTGGGGGAATTTGGCCTTTAATAGTGCTTCGTTGTAAACCTCCAACAATATTGGTCCTAGTATATCTTGTAAGATTTTATAGAGTTCTGCGGGAAGTCCATCTAGTCCAGGTGTTTTATTGGGTTTTTTTGCCTTTTAATTGCTTCCATTATTTCTATTGTCGTTATCCTTTCAATCAGCATTACCCTCACTGTGTCTGGTATTTTAGATAATGTGGCTTTTTCCAAATACTGTATAGTTGTATCTTCTGATCTTTTTTCTTAAATGTAGTTTCTTGAATAATTCCTGAGCTTTTTTTTTTTTTGTCTTCATTCTGATGCTATTACTGAGAGATTTTATTCTCATTCTAATCTATTTTACAATTCCTGCATTAAAAACAGAAAATGAAAAACCCCAAAACACCACTCTGATTCAGGACAATGGGATTATATTATGACCAGGAATGCCAGCAATTATATAATTCAGGAACAGCTGGAACATTACAGATTACCTATCTCTGGTTTAGCATGCTCTATGAATCTAGACACAGACATGAACGATACAACTCTCATCCACAAGATGGCAGCAACCTTACACAAATATTCTCTTACTGAAAAGCCATTTTTACCCATTCTATGCCAGCTTTGAACCTTTCTGACCATTCAAAACGGCTTGTATTTTAAACACCATTCATGCTCCAACCATTGTCATCTCAAAATCTACCCATCTTAGAAAACAGTATCCGCTCAGAGGATTTTCCTAATTCTTTCCATCTTCCTATATTCTTTCACCAATTTTTACAAGCTTTCCAGTCCCTGAAAGCAGCAAAATGAAAGCAAGAACCTTACTGCTTTACCTGTCTCTAATGTGCACTGAAGTCTCATAATCTTTTTCCAACAGAACAATACAAATCCACTGGTGTTTGCATGTCTTTTTGCAGAAAAACAAAACACCAATCTAGAGTTCCACTCTATCTGAAGAACTGTTTTCAACAGAATAAAGTGTAGTCTAGTCTCAAGAAAGAAATTCAGGGCAGATTTAGCAGTCATGGTATATAAATTAAATAGTTTATTAGTGCATCAAACTACAAGGTTGGGTTGACATGATGCAGCTAGTTACATAAACCAGGTTCTTCATATCTTAACACATCTTTGCATGTTTAACAAGAGGGGTTCAAAATCTCTGCTTTCAAATATTCAGTCCAAACACAAGAAACTTATTGTGCTCTTCTAGCCGTGAGCATCTCCCGGATATTATCTTCAGCTTCTTTTACACTCCGTTCCAAATATGATTTCCTTTGCTGAAAGATATAATAATAACAATAATAAAAATTCAGTAGTGATAATATAACAAGAGAGATATGCCCTAGGCATTGGAATTAGCAAGAAAACAGACCATCTCATTAAAAAGAGAAAACATTTTAAGATCCACTTAGCAAAATCTTTATAAGCACTGCAAATCAAACTCTGCTTTGAACTTTCCACACTGGTCAATGAGAATTGCCAAAATCATACTTAATAAAATGTTGTTTCATGCATTTGAGAAGCAGTCACATTAATGACTAAACCAGACACAGAAGTATCTAATATACATATATGTGTATGTATTTATGTATATGTGTGTGAATATATATCAGTAAAGAAAAATGTATACAGTATTTTACAATGACCCAAAATATTCAAGAAATAATGTTATATTTTATAACTTTATTAAATTTATAAAGAAATAATTAAGAAAAAAGAAAAAGAAAAATCTCTCTCTCATCTTAAGAAAGGAAAAATATAAAGATTTCAGCATATCCTGAGGAGTAGGTGCAAATTGTTTTTAAGCCCAGTTAATTTCTTGTACGGAGCATTAACATTCTCCTTTTTCTATAGAAATCAACTGGGCCCAGTTATTTAACTAACAAAAAAAAAAAAAGAAAAGAAAAGAAGAGTACTGCATTTTTCGGACTATAAGATGCTCCGAAGTATGAGATACATCTAGCTTCTGGAGAGGAAAACAAGAAAAAAAAAAACTGCCTCTGCCTCCCAGCAATTTGCCTCCTTGCAGCAAACAGCCTGGTCAGCTTCAGCACAGCCTGATTAGCACACAAGCAGTTGATTTTGGTTGGATCAGCCTCCCGACAATCAGCTGTTTCAGGCTGCAGAGATCGCCATTGCCTATTGCTGCCTATGCGTGCCCCATTTTTGGCCGGCACATCCCGTTTCCGGCTTCCATGTGACCCATTTTCGGCTTCCACATGCCCCATTTTCGGCCCATTCCAGGCAGTGGGGATAGGAAAATGGGGCATGTGGAGGCCGAAAATGGGGCACATGTAGGCAGCAATAGGTGATGGTGATCCCTGCAGCCTGAAACAGCTGATCATTGGGAGGCTAATCCAACCAACAATCAGCTGCTTGAGCTAAATCAGGCTATGAAGCGGACCAGGCTGTTTGCTACAAAGAGGCAAATTGCTGAGAGGCAGAGGCTGGCAGGTGGGGGCTGGCAGGTAGGTGGGGCTTCAGCAACACTCGCTATATAAAACGCAGACATTTTCACCCACTTTGGGGGGGGGTGCGTCTTATACACCAAAAAATACGGTACTTGGCTGTTTCTCACTTTAATTATACTTGGCAGACAAGGTTCTTATTCTTTTACATATCATACAATAAATTCAAAATAAAGTCAGTCCAACTAAGCCATTTCTTTAGCAATTCTAACCCTCCTCTCTTATTGTTCTTCAAAAGTAGTCAGATTCCAGAATGTGCCATGTGTTGCTAAAATGCCTGATGTTTTGCTCCAAAACTCCAACATAAGTTCTGTGTTAACCCACTTAGCCTAAGCCAGAAACAGCAGGGACATGAATGCTGCTTAGCATCCCAAATAGAAAAAAAAATCAAGAGATAACTAATGATAAGAGCCTTACATTTAGCAGTAAGCATACAAATAACACTATTCCATTTTTTCCTAAGAGCAACCTGGATTTCTGTGAGAGAAATGTGCTCTTGGAGCCCTTAATCCCTCCTTATTCCTACTTCTCTGTTTTCTTTCCTCTCCTCTTTGGAAAAAAAGCATAATAATCTTGAACTGACCACTTTTTGAAGCTATTCTATCTCCAGTGAATTCTGGCTTTACTATAAGCCATTTTTACAGTTTCCTCTTTCATAGGGTAGTCTTCAATTTACAACAGTTCATTGAGTGACCTTTCAAAGTTACAATGGCACTGAAAAATGTGAATTATGACCACTTTTCAGTTATGACTTTTGCAGCATCCCCATGATCATGTGATCAAAATTCAGATGCTTGACAACTGGTTCATATTTATGAATTTTACTTTGTCCTAGGATAATGTGATCACTTCTTGCGACCTTCTGACAAGCAAAATCAATGGGGAAGCCAGATTCACTTAACCAGGTTACTAACTTACCAACTGCAGTGATTCACTTAACAACTAACTCAATAAATGTCTCAACAACAGAAATTTTGGGCTCGATCGTGGTCATAAATCAAGGATTACCTGTATTAGACTATATTAGACGTATCATCATCAGGCAGGTAACATTTTCTAATTTTAGTTTCAATAATTCCATCTGAGAACAAATAACTAAGCCCATAAATAATACACATAAATCTTCTGGAAATTTGAATTAATTATTAAATATGACATTATAATTCACAAGAACAAAGAAATAAAATTAATTATTTAAAGATACTGCACAATATTATGCTGATACTGTACATTATTTACAGATATTATTCTTCATGAAATAAGCTTATTGGGAGAACATAATCTCAGCTAGAAACTGAATACAGATGGCTACAGTGTATGATGACTTAATGTAAGATAATAGGCCAAAAATAAGACAAGCTTGATGAATATAAACCAATGAACACATTCAAGAAGCACAGACACTCATTCTTCAGCAAGACTGCACTAAATGTTTAGGAAATTAAAAGATTGACAATATATTTTGTGTTACCACCACCTCTTCCTCTTCCTCCTCCTTTCCCCCATATCAATTTTCCCAACTTCCAGTGGGATATTCAACACACTGTACATAGCACATAGCAAAAATGCTGTTTTCATGGTTTTGGTTTATTATTTATTTTTTTGAGGGAAAAAAACCTTCATAATTTACTGCTAATGTAAAGCCTATAACAAAACTGGTTAAAAGAAGAGTCCAGGGCAGACATAGCATAATGACTTGTTTTGTGTCTCACAACCTCAGGTATCATGCTACTTTCAGTACATTCCTACAAGAACATCAAATTTCAATACACAGTAAAATCTATAAGTAATTGCATTTAGACAGGAAAGAATTCAAGTAAGTCACTCTGCAGGAATTCCACACACCCAGGAAGTATTGATGAGTCAGACTTCAGAATGTCAGATTTCTGAAAACTAATTTTTTAACAGGAGTCTTGCAGGTAGTCCTTGAATTACAATCATTCATGCAGCAACTGTTCAATCATTCATATCTCTGAATGAAGGGATGATACAAGTGTTATAATGCCTGCAATGTCAGATTCAGGTGCTTGGCAACTAGCTTGCATTATATATGCTCTCTTCCCTTGGCTTGCCGGTGATTGCAATACAATACACGCCTCATTCCCTTTCCATAGCCTCCCTGGGCTCATACACACATATGTACCCCATGCCCTTTTCCCATGGTCTCCTGTGATCTCTCTCTCTCTCACACACACACACACACACAAAGACAGACAGAGACACATACAGAGAGAGTTCCTGCACTCTTTCCACAGCCTCCCTGCACTTACACACTCACAAACCTCCCATGCCCTTCCCATGATCTCTTACCCACAGGGAGACAACTTTCCCTAAACCTCTTTTCCTTGGCCTCCCTGCTTTTGCACACCATAGCCCCCCTGCAATCACATGCACCCTGCACCCAAATTCCCCAGCCTTTTTAAGCTTGCACCATGGAGCACCCCCTCCCTCTCATACATGGCTTGTTGGCCCTCCCCGAACCCTTTGTATCACCCCTATACTTCTTGCCTTGGAACCCCTCTGCTTCTTTCTTCATGGCCGACACATCTGGGATTAGGCAATCAGGACTGCCTGGATTGCCACTACACTACGTGATGTGGTCATATGACATCACATTTTACCACATCACTTAGTGACACCGTTCCCAGTCCCAGTTGTAGTTTTAATTTAAGGACTACTGTATATGTGTTTATTATGCCAAATATTAAACTAGTTTATTATGCCAAATATTAAACTAGTTATTATGCCAAATATTAAACTAGTTATTATGCCAAATATTAAACTAGTTATTATGCCAAATATTAAACTAGTTATTATGCCAAATATTAAACTAGATTGGTGGACCTTGGATTCCTGTTTAAATATAAAATAAGCCTTATCAAAAATCATGGAATTTTGCAATTATATAGCTTTTGTATTTATTTAATTATTCAAATTTATATGGCCAGCCATCTCACAAAAAGCAGTATACAATTGAATAAAACAATATATAAAAATCATTATAAAAAATATAAAAGCATTATTAAAAAATAGATTAAAAAATTGTTAAAAATTTTTTTCAGCAATCCAACTAGCACACAAGTAAAGAATTCAGCGGGATGCATTTATAAATAAACTTTATATACAACAATATAAAGCATGATGCATGTATACAATACCCATGCAACAGAACTCAGAATCCATAAGCAAAGAATCACATATGCACAGAATCACAGAAGCTATATAATACAAAGGCTATATAGCAAGGACACAGCAACTCTTATATACAAATCAGTCAAGCTAAGCCACACCCAGAATCTGAGCTGTCTCGGTCACCAAACAGTCCCCATTGGCTGACCTGTTACCATTGTCTATTCCAGGGGTCTCCAACCTTTTGGACCTCAGAGACCACCAAACTCATAATTTTAGATCCCAGGGACCACTAACTGGTTCTGTGGTCATGGCCTAATTTGTGGGTGTGTCTTGGTCATCATGTGACTGGCTGGGCATGGCTTGTATGTAAATATTATAAATATTTATATAAATATTGATTTTTTTATATAAAAAAGAGCAACTTTTACGCAAAATCAGGCAAAGCAGGCAGGCAGATTGAGTTGCTCACAGAATCACAGATTCATTCAGAAATCTATCTGCTGTTGGCCAGCTCAGTCTGTCACATAAAATTTGCTTGCAAGCAAACTCACAAAATTAACTCACAACATACCATGTATGTAAATATTGAATTTTTTATTTAAAAAAGCAACTTTTATTCAAAATCAGGCAAAGCAGGCAGATTGAGTTGCTCACAGAATCATTCAGTGATCTGTCTATCTGCCATCGGCTAGCTCAGTCTCTCAAATTTGTTTGCCATGAGTCTGCACTGAATTTGCTTGCAAGCAAACCTTCTAAGGGAGGTTCAGATGTGCTTAGCTAGAAAACAAGAAATCCAACCATTTCCTGCTTCTTAGCTAATCTAAATCTCCCAACACAGCAGAACAGCTGATGGTCGGAAAAAGGAAAAATAGCAACTTAGCAGACACGTTTGCTGGGTAAGGAGTGAGTGGATGGGGAGGGTTCCCAAGGGCCATGTGGGCTGAGCAGCCTTGTGTTTCTGCGCAGCCTGGATTAATTGCTTTGGGGGGATGCTCTGGGGGTGAGATTTCTCTGCGGCCCACCAAAATTTTCTCACAGACCACCAGTGGGCCGCAGCTCACCAGTTGGCGACTGCTGGTCTATTCCAATTCATGAACTCTTATACACTGACACTACCCCTTCATGATTGCGGTAGAAATACAACTGAATAACTTAATATTTTTCCCATGGTGCACTCCATCCAATGGCTTTATTATTACATCTGTCAGATTGTCCTCTGAAGAACAGTGAAGTAAGCTAATTAATTTACATTTGATGGCTTCTCTGACATTACAATACTTAATATTGTAAGTATTATATTGTCCACATGCTTGCTTCTGTTTTTCCCTGTCAGCTGTTGCCATTTTAATGCAAGCAACATTATCCTCAAACACTGTTACAGTGTCATCACCTTTAGGCTTAAATCCTGTAACAGATGTATTACCTATGAACAAAGTTCAGATAGAGCTATAAATTCTGCCTCCACAGTAGAAATTGCTATAGTTGTTTGTTTTTTGGACTTCCAACCAATTAAAGCCCCTCCAAGCAATACCACAATCCCAGAATTGGACTTTCTGGTTTTTACCTCATTGGCATAATCACTGTCAACATAACATTTCAATTTCAATTCTTCAGAGACCTGCATTTGAAGACCCAAGTTCACAGTTCCCTTCAAATACCTCAGAATCCTTTTTATACCCATCCAATGCAATTGCGTTGGTGCAGCAGTAAAGCGACTTAGGATGCTTAGTGCACAAGCTATGTGGTCTGGACCACTGTGACAGATGTAACAGACTCCCTATTGCTGACTTGATCATAGGCTTCACTTTTGTCCTCACTCAAACTGTTATGAAAACTTGTGCTCATAGGTGTTGGAGCAGAATTACAATCCTTCATGTTGTATCTCTTCAACAACTGTTCAATTTTTCTTTGATTGAGAACATACCACCTTTCTCAGTTTTTTGTGTCTCTACATCAAGATAATTTTATATTTCACCCAAATCTTTTAATTCATTTTTTTGTCTAATTTATTAGCAAATTCCTTTTTCTGTGACACATCTTTTCAATGAAACAATGATCATCCACAAATGCTAACAATTTACAATCCCTGTAACAATTTACAATCCCTGTAACTTTCCAGTATATATGCCACCATCAACTTTGCAACTCTTGAACCCAAGACCCTTCAATGCTGTATCTAAAAAGATATTCCAATTTCTGGCTTACTGCTTCAACCCATAAATGGCCTTGTTCAATTTATATGTAGTGTTAGGCCTTTTTTACTTTCATACCCTCGTGCTTGAACCATGTAGATTTCTTCCTCTAATTCTGCATTGAGGAATGCTCTGGTTATATCAAAATACCAAATTTTATGACCATGTGCCACTGTCAACATTAGTGCTAACCTTATGCTTTCACTCTTCACCGTTGGTGTGAATACCTCATCATAGTGCACATTTTTCCTCAGTTAAAAACCTTGTGCCACTAATCTTGCCTTATATTGATTGTTGGATAGTATTATCTTTTTGTACATCCATTTACATCCTATGGCTTTGCAACCTTGTGGCAAAGTTATAGATGTGAACACTTTATGTTCACCCATGGATTTCATTTTTTTGTCCGTGACTTCTTTCCACTTTAGTTGTTCCAATTTTGGGTAATGCCAATTCTTCCTTATAGTTCCTTGGCTCATACCACACATTACACATCTTTACTGCACAAGCAGTTTCTCCTCCCTGAACACTGACACCATCACTAAGTGAATTACTGTCACTAAGTGGATCAAAAAAAAATTGGCATCAATTCTGATCTAATTTTGCTCTGCAAAGCTAGCAGACCTTGAAATCACTATTCTTTTGCTCCCATCGCTAAAGCAATGGGTCACCAATCAGTCCCCCATTGGCTGACCTGTTACCATGTCTATTCCAATTAATGAACTCTTATACACTGGCAAAAATAAATATATAAACCACATGGAGTAAATATATCAACTACAGAAGAGTCGTCTAATGATGTCTCTGATTTCTTGGGATCTCCAGGCCATGTGACATAATCAGGTTGTGAGGAACTGTGGGATACGGAGCTAACCTGACTTGGTATCTGCAACATGCCTTCTCTGCCAGATCTAATGGGAGGGACTGATGTAATTGGGAACAGGGGGGCCCTCAGAAGATGCCCTCCCATGGCATTAAGAGCTTTAAATGTTAAAAACAGCACCTTAAATTGGACCTGGAAGCAGACTGGAAACCAATGCAGCTCATGTACCAGAAGGTGTGATATGTGTTCTTCTGGAAATTGCCCAAACTGCTACATTCAATGCCAACTGAAGATTCCAGATACTCTTCAATGGCAGCTGCATGTAGAGCTCATTATAGGGAATCCAATCTGTAGATGACTAGGACATGAATTACTGAGCAGAGCCCCCGATCCAGAAATGGGCACAACTGGAGCATTAGATGAAGCTATGCAAAGATCTCCAAGCCACAACTGCCACCTGCTCTTTGAACAAAAATTCTGAATCTAGAAGATTCAGATTGAGCAACTATAACTCTGTTTGGCAGGGGAACCTCTAGTCTTGTAAGTCTGGAAGTACAAACTTCCCAACTGCCACTTTTAACGGCTTGATTCATTAGGTCCACCAGAATGGAGCCGTCTAAAGAAGTGTCAGAGCTGCCATGCTTCACTCACACCTATGCTTTGCTAGATGCCAGTCTGGCATAAAACATTGGGGGGGGGGGAAGCAGTGGGGCAACAATGGGGGAGGGAGACTGAAAGGAAGACGGGGGGGGGGGGGACCGAAAGCAATCTTTGTGCAATATGAGCCATCCCAAGGCTGTGGACCTGCGAATGGAATGTAACACCTCTGCATCTGGCCAACCTTTGCAAGGACGTTACCAAAACATCTTCTTCAAATATGACTGGACAATGACGAGATAATAGGGAGGTGAACCAGAGAAGGGAAAGTTAACTAAGGAGTCTTTATGCGCAAATGGTTAATTCTGGATATGCTCACTGTAACCACTTGGCTTTTAGTAAAAGTAACCTTTTCGCTGCAAAGTGTCAAGACCAGGGACCAAGCTGGTCCAGGTCTGACAGGAAGCTTCCAATATAGCGAGATGACAGCATCTCTAAGGATGCTCGTACTGGATTAGCCTGAAATCACAAACAGATTCATTTATACATGAAGTGTTGGAACCAGATGCCTTTCTACAAGGAGGCTTAGATATGATGCACTTGCCTTGAATAAAACCCTCTGATGTAATGTCTTGTGACTTTTACTCAAAATAAATAAACAAATAAAAAGACCCGGCTTAGAATGTCTAAATTTCTAAAGTTAACATTTCTCATTTTTTACATTCCTCTGACAAGCTTCAGGAAAATGATATTGTGACTTATGATAGCATACTGGTTTATTTAAATGTCTCTCCTTGGCCTCAAGAAGGAGAAAATGACTTGTGTCCCAAAATGAGATATCAGACAGGAGCCATGAGATTACTGTGGCCTCAATTGAGCTGCTATAGTTGCTGTCAGCATTAGGATTTTTAAATATCCCGTTGATCCTAGAGTAACTAAAGAATCATTTTTAAAAACAAAGGTTGTGAAGTTTAATTTACATATTTAGAAAATGTATAATCTACTTTCAAATCAAAACTTAATCAAAAGATTTATAACAATAATAAATCCAACATATCTACATCATAAATTAAAACTATAAATGTTACATAACCTATTTTTAATTACATTCAAATGGCACTATCTTAAAAGGTTAATAGTGAGTACACAAAGTATGCTATTGCATACTCTAATTTATGCATGTTAATAAAGCTATATAAATGTGAAATACCACTCACGCATCATCACAAAATCTCCAGAACCATAAACTCTACAAACTTGAAATTTGGCACGTATGTTCCTCTTGGCTTCTAGGTGCTCATTAAGAAAGGATTTTTTGAAATGATCATCACAGCATTTGTATTTCGTATATTATTATTAACACGCTCTGATGCTGAAGAGTTCTACTTCCCCTCTCCACCTGAAAAGAAATCTGTTCCAAATGTAAAACACAGGCAGAGAGGAGTTTCAGAGTACCAAGCAGCTTTAGTACAGTTGAGCTAAACCACGCCCAGGCTCCTTTCTGTCTCCTTCTTGCTCACATAGCAAATACTGTTTCACTTTCCAAACAGCCCTCAACTCTCTCACACACTTACTGGCTGCTAGCCACATGAATACCAATGGTAGGCAGAGGCATAATTTTTTCCTCTTATTTTCCTCCCCAAAAACTAAGCCCGATCACATAGTTTTGTAGCGAAGCATGGGTATAGAGCTAGTAAAGAATAAAGAAACAAATACGCACTGTAATATTACGTTTTTTAACTATCTATTTCTCTCCTTTTAAAGCTACTGAAACTTATATGCTCCAATTACTTCATGATCTTCTTTAGAGAAAGGCTGACTATATGACAGGCCAAGATCTGAACATGTAATAAACATCAGATGAAAATAAACCAGGGAAGAATCCAATCACATTTCCTCATACTCCAAACTCTGTCCAAGTTGTCTGTGTTACAAGGCATATAAATAAGCAATCTTAGATGGACTGATATAATCAAATTATTTATTTATCCAGTGGCTTCACAAATATATCTTAGTCAAGGCAGTTATTTCTAGAGATAGCTCTTACACGGATTTTCTGTCTTCTGGGAAAATTTAAAGACAGGGCAGTTGGAAACAAAGTTTTCACTAAAAACACTGTAAATCTGCCAACTGGATGACAATTAACCAAGGTTTACCATTTTACTGAACTGTGCAGATTTGTCCTGAAATAATTTGTACATCAGGTCTACTATTCAGTTGTTCCTAAAAGGGTAACACTGATATTCTGATGTGTTTTTTGCCACTGGTTTCCTTTTATTTAATTGCATTATTTCAATCAATTTTACATCATTATATCATACTCTTTTCTCCCAATCTTTACAAAATAGATGTAATGGCAATAGTATGTATGTATGGCTGGATAGAGGTAATGTATATTTCCTGAGTGAAACCTTTTCTTCTATAAGATTGTTAAAATAATGATGGACTTTAATTGCATCAAAAAAATCACACTGAAGACTGATTAATGTATACTAATCATGCTATCATCCACCTGCTCTGGCCCCATTAAGCACACTCACTGAAGAAGCTGTTCCACAAACTGCGCTGTTTGAAATTCTGGTTCTGGGTCCAATTCAAAGTGCTTATTATGCCTTTTAAAGGACTTACACAGCACCAGGGGTGCTCTCCCCTGCTACATTTACCCATCATATCAGCTCTGCAAGGAGGGCATGTTGCAGGCTCTATTTTCCATGGAATTTCATCTGGTGGGAGCCACAAGAAAAGTCTTTTCTGGGGTGGCATTCTTCCTTTGGAACATCATTCCCTCCAAGGTCAGATTTAAATTTAATAAACAATAAGTATAAGATCACTCTTCAATATTCTGAATACACACACCCAGATCAATTATTCTTTCTGTACATCTGTATATCATCTGTACATGTATTTTATTAAAAGGATCTTAAACCTATATAACTTCATATTGCATTAAGTATTATGTTATTTCTCATATATAAATCTAAGTAAAAGCTGGGTATCTTTGGAAAACATTTCTGATAATAAATCCAACATTTCTATTATAACAGAGAATATGTTGGATCTCTTGCAAAATTGTTATATAAGGTTTTTATTTCAAGAATATAAAAAACAGATGGGTTTCAACATTTTCAAAAGTTATTCTTTGTTTTTCCTTCTAAAATATATCATGCACCTGAAAGGCAAACAATTAAAATCCAATATGAATCAATAAAATCTTACTTATTTATATTTCATATTTCTCAACTGCCTATCTCCCTCCCTCTAAATCTTTTTGGTACACTCATCTTATATTTTGTTAGCTCAAGAGTAGACAGATCAGGAATCAACTGTATAGGAAGGCAAATCTACTTTTATCTGAGATTGGATTATAGACGGGAATGTCAAACCTGCTTGCATTGCAGGCCATATCATGACGTATCGCAATGTTTTTCCCTTTGCGGAGTTGGGGTGGGTATGCCCTGAGCAGGCCGCCAGTTTGACAGGCCTGGATAATAGTATCAGAAAGTTGCAAATGCAATTATGCTGTACCTCTGCCCTTTTTTATATTCATGTAAATCAGAGAGGTGAGTATCTGAGCTTCTTCCACATATTTTCCGCTTGTTGTGCACTTAAAATATATTCTTCCTCTTATCACTACAAACAAATAAACCAGACTAAAAAGCAAGGTGTGAATCAAGCAGGAATTTATTATTCATATACCTGAAAGTTGAGGCAGGATTATTATGAATCAGAGCTTTGTCAGCTTTAGCTGTTCTAACTGCCTTATTCAGGCAGCTCAAGAAGAGTGGGTGGAGCTAAGATTATCTGCTAAGATTTTTCTGTTTTGTGCAGTAGTTGATGAGAAAAAGGAAAGATTAGTTAAAATAAGCAATTGCTGTATTTTTCAGAGTATAAGACACACTCCCCTCGCACAAAAAGAGGGTGAAAATTTGGGTGCTTCTTATACACCGCATGTAGCTCTGCCCACGGGACCAAAAACGCCAGGCACGGAGACGGTGATGGTCTGTGGCAATCCCTGCAGCCTGGAACAGCTGATTGGGGGTATTCTGGGAGGCCAATCCACCCATCAATCAGCTGCTCCTGCTGAATCAGGCTGCAATAATGTGCTGAAGCTGACCTGGCTGTTCAGCTGCAAGGACGTGTCAGAGTTTGCAGCAGCAATCACATCAAGAAAGCACACACAAGTTGATTCAGCAGGATTCAATAACTTCTCTTTATATATAACACATGAAGTAAATATACAATACCAAAAGCAGGTTTTCCAAAACAAAAGCAGAGGAGAGGAGTTTCCGTTTCAGAGCAGCATGCAGCTTTAGTACAGAACAGTTGAGCTAAGCCACACCCAGGCTCCTTGCTGTCTCCTTCTTGCTCACCCAGCAAATACTGTTTCAGTTTCCAAACAGTCCACAACTCTCTCACACAGACAGGATGCTAGCCAGATGAATACTGATGGATGCTGGTAGGTAGAGGCAGATTCCCCCCCCCCCATATTTTCCTCCCCCCAAACTAAGGTGCATCTTATACTCCAAAAAATATGTTATGTATTATGAATTCTGAGAACATGATTACAGATGGAATGCAAATTTCTACTGAGTTATTATGTAAAGATATGTTAGAGTTCAACTACTACAATCCCCAGTTAAAAAAAGGAGAAAAGTATTTTAATTTAATTTACAATTGTAAGTTAGTAAATTGGGAACAAGGATCTAAGCAGCACTATAGGCTTCATAGGCATCTCTTTATTGTGAAGAGTTAGAAAACTAGATAATAGCAGCCACAAAATTAAAATATTTAGAGATCTAGTAATCACTGGGAACATTAGAACTATGCACCTGTGTAACATTATACCAGTGGAATAAAACTATCCAGGAATAGGATATTGTTTTTAACCAGAACAGGAGAATTCTATGAATAACTGTGAATTAAAAAGTTTTAAAATCCTTCACCGCTGCAAACAATACAAGGATAAAAATATTTTGAAAATTTTTCAATACAAAGATAAAAATCTTCCAAAAGAACTACCGTATATACTCGAGTATAAGCCCATTCTTTGTGCTGAAAAAACCGCCCTCGGCTTATACTCGAGTCAGATTCCCCTCTGAAAAAAAAAAATGGTGTGGAGCTCCGGAGCTGGGCAGCCACTTTCCTGCAGGCAAGCCCCACTTCATGGACTCCGTCCATCCTCGCTCCCATACACCCACCCGCCCAAAGCGACAAAGTCCCCCAATCGCGCAGCCCAGAATTGCCCTCCCCTCAGGGGGCAGCAACAATGCCCGGTGTTTCCCGAGATAAGCTCCACCGTGCAATGAAAGCGCCCTGGCTCTAGGCTCAAAAAACAACGCGAGGCGAGGTCACGTCGGCTCCGCTGAGCTTCGTTTACTAGCTGCTTTCAGTCTGCTCGGGAGGAGGGGGAGCAGGTGGTGGCCTAGAGCTCAGAAAACAACGCAAGCTGCCACCACCACCTCCTCCCCCTCCTCCCGAGCGGACTGAAAGCAGCTAGGAAACGAAGCTCAGCGGAGCCTAGAGCTCAGAAAACAACGCGAGGCGAGGTCGCTTTGGCTCCGCTGAGCTTCGTTTCCTAGCTGCTTTCAGTCCGCTCGGGAGGAGTGGGAGGAGGTGGTGGCCTAGAGCTCAGAAAACGCAAGCTGCCGCCGCCACCACCTCCCCCTCCTCCCGAGCGGACTGAAAGCAGCTAGGAAACGAAGCTCAGCGGAGCCGAAGTGACCTCGCCTCGCGTTGTTTTCTGAACCCGCGAGCCTAGAGCCAGGGCGCTTTCATTGCACGGCGGAGCTTCATCTCGGGAAATACCGGGCGTCGTTGCTGCCCCGAGGGGAGGGCGATTCTGGGCTGCGCAATTGGGGGACTTCGTGGCTTTGGGTAGGTGGCAGCGAGGACGCTGACTTTAAGCGCTGCCAACCAAGTGTTTCACAAATACCAGTGGGACCTCCGTCCACCACCACCCCTCCCTCTTTTGCCTCCTTCCTTCTGATCAATCAGGTTTTCCTAGTATTTGCTCACAGCTGCGTTTTCTCTTCTGCTTTGCTAGGCATTGAACGCGGGGATTTCTGATTCCCCTTACACGCGCGTGGATATGCCACGGGGCATTTTTTTCCAAATGCCCCACTGGCAGAGAACACTGACTTTCATAATAGTGAGATCATTTCCCAAATTAATTGATTCACTAACCCAAAAGAAAATGTCGATGACAGTGGGAGGCAGGAGTCACTCTCTCCCTTGCAAGAAAAAAGCAAGAGCCGTTCTTATGATCTCTCTCTCTCTCCCCGTAATACAGTCAAGCCCTTTCCAGCACGCGGGATCCGCCCCCGCCGCTTTGCACCTTGCAAATGCAAAAACCCCGGGATTTTGCATTTGCAGGGTGCAAAGCAGTGGCGGCAGATCGCACGTGCTGGAAAGGGCTTGACTGTATTACGGGGAGAGAGAGAGAGAGAGATCATAAGAACGGCTCTTGCTTTTTTCTTGCAAGGGAGAGAGTGACTCCTGCCTCCCACTGTCATCGTCATCTTCTTTTGGGTTAGTGAATCAATTAAACCTTTCATGATAGTGAGATCGTTTCCCAAATTGATTAATCTGTTTTTCTTTGAAATAAATATTCAAAAACATTTAATCTACTGATGCCTCAATTAATGTAATTTTATTAGTATCTATTTTTATTTTTGAAATTTACCAGTAGCTGCTGCATTTCCCACCCTCGGCTTATACTCGAGTCAATAAGTTTTCCCAGTTTTTTGTGGTAAAATTAGGTGCCTCGGCTATATTCGGGTCGACTTATACTCGAGTATATACGGTAGATTGAAAGAGCATCCAAATCAGTTTGCAAATAACATGCTAACATGTACCTGCACTAAATTATGTATTCTATTTTTATTTCATATTAGCATAGATAGATGTTTTAAACTGGGGTTACTATTCAGTGATATTTATGCAGGACATATCCATATACAGAGGTGGGCTGCTACTGGTTCATGTGAACTGGTAGTTAAGATTCTGTGTTCAGTGAACCAGCAAATCCCACTGGCTGGCCCTGCCCCTACTCATTTTTGGCTTGTTTTCCGAGCTGTTGTTTGGGCCTGAAAACAGCCCAAAAAAGGACCTGAAAATGGCCCAAAAAACAGACCAAAAAACATTCAGGGGAGGCGGCAGCCAGTGGTGGAATTAGCCCAACTGGCTAAATCCTACCTCTGCCTTTGAGGTGAGTAGCTGGGAGGCGGGGCTGAGTGTGATGAGTGACATCACCCACCTGGTCACATGACCAAATGGCCACTCTTACCCAGCCAGAGAACCAGTTAAGTTATTCCAATCCCACCATTGCCCATATAAGTTTAATAAAATAAATAAGTAGTAACATCAGACTGAAAACAATCCCAGAATTAAAATTGCAACTGTCTATAGATAGAAAGGCTTCTCTAAGAGTATTGCCTACATTCTTATCGTCCTAAAATCTCAGGCATATCTATTATTTGAAAAAATAATATTTTTCATATGCCTGTCGGACACTCACCTTTGAATGTAATATAAAAATGTATATTTTTCTCCCTCAGAACTTTTAAAATAGGTTTAATTAAATGTATATGATTTAATGCATTATTATGTATTTTATTGCTGTTTTAAGATAAATGCTTTGAGATGCTTTAGGATAGGAAAGGATATGTAAATATAAATAAAAGTGCATAAATATTTTCAAATCATATGACATCAAAGAAATTCAGCTAAGTTGTTAATATTTTAGAAAATTGAGCTGTCTTATTTCTGAACTTCAAGGACATGTTCATTAAAGATATTTATTGCAACTTTAATGCTTTGAAAGAGTATGTAGTAAGAACACAAGAATCAGATCCAGCATTTTGGCTTCATAGTGGCTACCCCAAGTCTGAAAGTACTCACCAAGCAACATCAGAAGCATGGACACCTTCCACAATGACTCTGCAACTAGCAAGTTATCCTGTCCTCAGCCAGTGATAACATTGACTTTATTTAAGAGGCTTTGATGAAAACATGTCAAAATATTTTTTTTTAAATCAAAGCATACAACGTCTACAGGTTTATTCCACTCATGCTCTCCCCCCCCCAAAAAAAAAACCCCTTTTAGCAGTCAGTCTAAATTTTGATGAAATATATTTCACAATCTCTGCTTTGTTTCAAAAATGGCACTCCAACAGGAAGTAAGCATCATCAAAATTGAAACTGCGCTCTGACTAAACATCTTTACAAACTGGCCAAGATTATCCTTTGGCTATGTTGACCTCCTTACTTATTATTATACAATTATTATTATTATACAATTATAATATGACACCATATAGCTAATAGCTTTAACTGCAACTGGAAAAATTCACAACAAAAAATGACAGCTTCTCCAGCGAGGTGATGTCCGTGTCAAGTTCAAAGCATGCTTATGCTATTGCATCTATTATCGCTTCTTGCTTTGCTAACGAACCAGAGGGGAGGGAAGGGTGAGATGGAATGTAGGCTCCAGACATTAAGACAATGCGTGAGAGCCAAGGAGTCTTCAGCAGGTGTTTGCCAAAACTGAAAGACTTTTTTCTCATAACAATACAATGATACTCAATTGGACAATGTGACCTGCACTAATAGGAGGAGTAAGAATTCTATACTTTAATTATGTGGGTTTATGCAATAATTAGCTAGATCTGGTCTTTCTCTCATCAGTGCCAAAATGATATACTCAATATTTTTGCATTCAGAGTTTGGATCGTCTCAACCATGCTTGCTTTGGTTGGGTTTGTCAGTCAGGACATTGACAGCTGGGACAGAAGAATGCCAAGTTCATGCTTAGATAATGAATACTGGCCACTGAAAGTCAAAATAAACAGGCCTCTTTCCCAGATACATTCACAAGTAGTCCTTTTGTAAAGTTAAAACGTAGTATTTAAATCATATTACATTACCACAATTGATAGCACGAAATGCTCCTGAAAGTTCAAGCAGAATTTGGAGGGCCACATTTCCTTCATCAAAGTTATGATGAAGATCAACCACAAGCCATCATTTCTATCCCATGACTAGGTATGAAACCCAACTGAAGGAATCCAGATAAACCACTTCACCCAGGATTTTCTGCAATTTTCCCAACCACTTTCTCCAGAATCTTTCCTATGAAGATATTGAAGACCAGGCAGAAGTTTGTCAACAAGACCAAACCAAGAGATGTCATCTTCAGGAGGCTAATCTGATAACTGCATCTACATAACCAAACCGTTTTCCCCTCCTCCATTAAACTGTAAGGGAATGGGCATTGGTAGAAGTTACCATGAATGCCCTTTCTATCTATGCTGCGAGAGAGCTCAGGATGGGTTGACTCCTTCCTATGATGTCATAGCTGAGTCTGTACTAAGATATAAAAGCCAGCCCCTGGGAGAGACCCCAGCTTTGGTGAAGATACTTGACAGACTGAAAGGTGTCTCTGAAAGCCCAAAATAAATACAGAACTATGTCTTACCCTCTCCGGACGAATCAAGGGAGGGGCTGGGCTCTCTTGCAGCATAGATAGAAAGGGCATTCACGGTAACTTCTACCAATGCCCATTCTCCTCCATGCTGCATCGAGCCCAGGATGGGACAGACCAAAGCTTGCATGTCCACGGGTGGGTCCTCATCTGGCTCATCACACTGACTGTGGAACCACTCGCTGAAGCACCCGTCTGCCGAAGGCTGCAGTTGCCGAGGCAAAAGCATCCAAATGGTCTGATGAAAGGAGACGGCGATGTCCACGTGGCCGCACGACAAATCTCCTCCAAGGATGTTGGGTCACCCAGGCAGCAGAAGTGGCTGTGCTTCTGGTAGAGTGCACCGTCAGACCTCAGGGAACTGGAAGGGCTGCAGCTTTGTAGACCTGCTCAATGCAAGACCTGACCCACCTGCTAAGAGTAGGAGAAGAGGCCTTGTGCTCCAAGTGAGAAGGGAAAAAGGAAACAAACATGGCTTCCGACTTCCTGAAGGAGGAAGTGCGCTTAATGTATATTCTAAGAGCCCTTCTTACGTCTAGCGTGTGCCACTGCCGCTCTAAGTCATGGCGCGGGAGAGGACAGAAGTCAGGCAAAACAATATCCTGGGACCTGTGAAACCAGGTGTCAACCTTTGGAATAAATGAGGGGTCTAGATGAGGAACAACCCTATCATTGTGAAAGGAACAAAGGTCCTGTCTGATGGAAAGAGCAGCAAGCTCGGAAACCCTACAAGGAACACTACCTTCAGAGTCAGGAAACGGAGAGACATTGTTCTAAGGGGTTCAAAGGGGGGCTTTGTAAGGGCATTAAGGACTAAATGAAGGTCAGGAAGAAGGCGGAACCTCCTCGCCGACGGACGGTAGATCGCAACTCTCTGCGACTATCGTTCGTGCTCTTTCGTCGGAGAGCACCAATTATCCTGATTAGGGGCTGAAACTGTCTTGGAGGGGCAGCGGAGTAAGAGGAAGCAGCAAGCCTGTCTGTGGGGAGCCGAATCTCCTCCCCCCCGGGCTTGGCTTTTTTTCCTCCCGAAGACAACTGCAGCGATGGTCTAAAATGGCCATCCTGAAGAGGATGACTCAGCTTGACTAAGATTTGTGCAGGAGGGAAGAAAGAGGTGGATAACATCTGAACCGGGACAACTGGGCAGTATAACCAAATAGAAGTACCCCGGGATTAAGGTAATATGGAATTTTTAAGAAAAGAAAAGTCAGCTGCGAAATTACAAAGGGACAGAGAAAAAAAAAAGGAAAATATTTTTGACAGCTAAATGGGGCTTCGAACCGGGAAAGGAAGAAGCTGGAATTAAAGATTTAATGAAATTGGACTAAAATAATTTGGGAATAATCAAGTATAAAATTAAAGCTGGACTTAATATTGCCAAAGAATAATAATAATAAAGTTTATAAATTGAAGACTGGATTGTCTTGGAATATTGAGGTTCAAAAAACCTTAAATAAAAATATAGGGGGAAAAAAGTGAAGACTTCGTATAATGAAGAGTGTCACCTTTTGATAAAAATTTAGTTCAAATAAAAAGGAAAGCATTTTGTTTTTGAATGAACTGATATAAAGTTACAGAAATATTGAAACAAAGTAAGAATTTTAGAAAGTGAAAGCAGAACCAGAATAAAGGAAAAAGCAAGGAAGGAAAGATTGTTTGTGGGACTGACTGATGTTTTTGGTATGAACCCTGAACTGGAATAGCTGAGAACTTTAAAAAATTGAAAGAAGAAAGAAGGAAAGTAAAAGTGGTTGTTGTTTTTTGTGGACTTTGAGGATTATAAAATATAAGAATGTTGATATCTCTTTGGGACTTAAAAATTGAACTTAAAAATATGAGAGAATTACTTACAGGAAAGAGGCGAATCACTTTGCTCTGTGCTAGAAAAAATGGAAATGGCGATTGAAGAACAAGAAGAAAGATTCTCAGAAGAGCAGGAATTGACTCAAGGAGAAGACATTTTGAATGGACAATTAACACAAAGAACATTACAAAGAAATGGGGAAAGAAGGAAGTTTAAAAAGTTGAATTTTAAGAAAGTAATTAAAAGAGGGAATAATTGTGAAGTTAGAAAAGGCAGGAAGATTCAGCAGAAAAGGGAAAGGGAAGATATTAAGAAGGAGATAAATTAGAATGAGAAAAGTCATGGGCAAAAAAGAGGGAGGAGAAACAGTAAGACTAGTAAAATGTTGAAAGGAAATTGTTTCTTTACAATTAAAAGAAGGAATACTTGTGAAGTCAGGAAATTAGAAAGAATGAGAAAAGACATGGGGAAGAGAGCGGGAGGAGACTCGGGTTCGCTCCCTGGAAAATGCACCGGAGAAGCAGTGAGGAACAGGCATGTGACAGAAAGAACCACAGAACTAGTAAAATGTTGAAAAGAAATTGCCTTTTCAGAGATAATGGTTGATGAATTAAAAGGGAGATTCTGCAGGGTGACAAGGGGTAATAAGAATATTTCTGCAATTAAAAATATTTAGAAAAAAGGGTAATATAGATATTGATAACTCTTATTAAAGGGGGGGAAATATGCTGTGGAATCCAATTGAGAAGATGTAATGACTAATGGTTTATTGGGAATTAAGATGAGGGAATAAAGGTATATTCTAATCATTAAGGTGTCACACTCAAAATAGTAAAAGAGAGGAAACTTATACTTGTTCTTTTTTCTTTTTGTGTGGGTGTGTTAAGATCTGTATCAATTTAGAACTTATTAAATGTGTGTAATTGGAAGGGAATGTGACAGACTAAAGAACCAGCTAAATTAGTAAGTTTAATATAGATTATTAAAAGCAAAGAGAGACATTGGTAACTTCATTATTACCACTATTAGGCAAATATATATTGTTTATTTGTATTTTTAAAATAAATATTAAGGATTATAATTGAAATGAAATTAAATGTTTAGATTGGGATTAATGATAGAATTTAGAATTGAACCTTATTAGTATTTATTAGGTAAATACATATTGTTTATGTTTAAAAATAAATACTAAAGGATTAATTTGAAATAATTGAAATGAAACAAAATTGATTGAAATTAAGGAAAGAGGCTAGAATTAATGTGTTTGTTTCTCTCCCTACTGAAAATTTGGAATAGAAAAGGTAATAATAGAATTAAGTATGCATATATCATTGTATAATTTCTGTCATATTTGTATGTAATGATGATGACCCGGAAATATGTTGTCCACCAAAAAGAGATTTTTGTTTTTAATGTGAAAACTGAATAAAGTTTGTTTAAAAAAAAAAAAAAAAGGACTAAATGAAGGTCCCAGGAAGGATACATGTGAACCACCGGAGGGTGCAGGTTGGAAGCCCCTTTAAAAAACCTTCTGACTGAAGTATGATGGGATAAGGAAGGAAGTGAACCCCATGAAAGGACTGAGGAGAGGGCCGCAACCTGCCTGTGTAAGGTGTTGGGGGCCAAACCTTTCTCCAGCCCATGCTGAAGGAAGCTAAGAACTTCTGCCAACTGGGCTGAAGCAGGAGAAAGACCCTCCCTGAGGCACCATCGGGAAAAAGCCTTCCAGGTGGCATCATAGATGCACCTTGTAGAAGGTTTGCGAGAAGCCAGGATAGTGAGGATGACCCTTTCTGGAAGATCAGTCTCCTCTAGCCGCTGCTGCTCAAGTGCCACACGGTCAGCTTGAACCACTGGGGCTCTGGGTGGAGCAGGGCCCCCTGGTGAAGGGAGATTACATGGGCAGGGATCCTCCAAGGAGAAGCCACCGATAGGTTGACCAGGTCTGCAAACCAGGGCCTCCTTGGCCAATAGGGTGCCAGGAGGAGGAGCTCCGCACGTTCCTCCAACATCTTCCGAATTACTGCCGGAACGACGGGAAACGGGGGAAAGGCGTAGAGGAGACCCTTGGGCCATCTGCACTGAAGAGCACTGGTCCCCTCCGCTCCCTGGCAAGGAAACCTGGTGAAGAATATGGTGACTTAGGCGTTTTGAGCAGTAGAGAAGAGATCCACCTCCGGTGTTCTGAATCTGAGGGAAAGATCCCTGACTAGAGACGGAGGAATGGACCATTCTGCCGGTTGACTAGGCTGCTGCTGAGCCAGTCAGCCTGGGAGTTGTCGACTCCAGAGAAGTTGTCTGCCGAGATCAAAAACAGGTGTTTCTTTGCCCATAACCCCAGCCGTAGAGCCTCTCTCATGAGGGCTTTGGACCTCGTCCCCCCTTGCCAGTTGACATGAGCCTTTGCAGCCATGTTGTCCGTAAGACTAGAACAGTGATGGCTAACCTTTTCAGCTTGGTGTGTCAAAAATCGGGAAAAAGTGTAGCCTTCCTTGGGTCGTGTGTCACTTCAAGAAATATCAATAATTTGGTTTATGACGGACTGGGCTGGGGTGATCACACAGGGCTGTGAAACTCGTCTCCCTGGTCCCAGGGCTGCAGGTGCAGGATGTGGGGATCGGAAGGCCACCTTACAGGGCTGTGAACCTCATGGATCTCCTTTCCTCCTGTAGCGTTCCTGAGGTAATGAAACTGACAAACCTCAGTTTATGGCAGTTAAAACTGGTTCTCTGCTGCAAAGATCTTGCGGCAGCGATGACACCACGCCTTCACGCAACAAGCAGGGAGCAGGGATTGGAGCAGAGCACAGGCAGCCTCTAAATGTGCAGGTTTTCCCCACACCAACAGGCGTGTCAGTCAAAGTGCCTCGGCGTGTCACGAGTGACACGTGTGTCATAGGTTAGCCATCACTGGACTAGAACATGTGAGCCGGTCACTGATTGCCTGAAATGCTTGAGAGCCAGAAAAATGGCTCTGAGCTCTAGCCAATTTATGGGAAGGGTCTGTTTCAATCTGGACCAAATGCCCTGAGCTATCTGGCCCTGCATATGGGAACCCCAACCCAGGAGGCTGGCATCAGTGGTTATCACTAGCCTGTCTGGATCCCTGAACAGGAGTCCCCTCCAGATAGATGGGGAATGCCACCAATTGAGAGATCTCCGGATTTGTGGCGGGAGTGGGACTTTGATGGATGAGTGGCTGGTTCCTGCTTGTTGGTAGGGAAGCAGGAACCATTGGAGGGTTCGGGAGTGGAGCCGAGCCCATGGGACAATGCCAATACAGGAAACCATCTTCCCCAGAAGTTTGGACAGCAGCGACAGGGGGACAATTTGATGTTGCTGGATCTGGCTGATAATCTCTGGAAGGCTCTTTCCACGAACTGGGGGCAGGAAAACCTGGCACAACATGGTATGAAAACCTGGCACAACATGGTATGGTCTGAAGAGAGTAGGTTTGCAGACCAATGCAGAGGATGTCTGCTCTGGGTGAGAATCCTCTTCCTCTGAAAGATTTTGGTCAAAAATCTCACCCTCTTCACCCTCTGAATGAGAGGAGTAACTGTGTTCAGATGGTGAAGGCCTTCCTTCCTCATCAACCTCCTCCCATTCTGGTAGAGAAGAATGGACCCTGAGGTCCTGAGGCCTGTGTAAATCAGGATGATGAGGGAAGGAATTTATAGATTGAGAAGGGAGAAGGGCCTGAACCCTTTCCAGAGGTTGAAGAATTCGCTTGAAGCCTTCAGCCAATCCCTGCCTCATGGCTGATGAAACCACATCTTGGATATCCCTTGGTCTATGCTCAAAGGTAGAGGCAGAAGGCCGAAGACCCACTGCTGTGGGAGTGAAGGTGGCTTCAGGCCTAGATTGAAGAGAGGCTCAAGGCGTGGAGGGAGGGGGAGGAACATAGGGCCAGAAGCCTGTTGGAAATAAGGCCCAGATCTGCTTAAATCCTGATGATCTAACTGTACAGCAAGAGCCTCAGGAGACCAGGATGGAGGATGGAAAGGCTCATAGATAACTTCTCCTCCCCTGGGAGGGCTTCGTTGGGGCCCACGAGTATCACCTGAAACATGCTGTAGTTGCACTCCCTTCTGTTGAATAGTTCTGTTGAACTGCCTCTCTAGAGCTACATGTCTGCGCTTCTCTGCCCTCAATTCAGCCTGAGATGCCTTCTTAGGGGCTAGAGCCTTAGCTTTGATTTTAGCAGCCACCTCCCTCTGGATTGATTGGGCGCGTTGCCTACATCTTTTTCTCCTATTGGGCTTAAGAGACTGTTCCACTGGGGGGGGGGGGAAGCTCTGCCAGAGCCTTATCTTGTTCCATTTGTAAAATAAAGGCTCTTGCATTGGAAAGAAACTGTTTAGAAATTTTTCTATTAAGCCCCTTAGGGTATAAATGGCTCCCGGGCTTACAAAATGGCTGCTCACCTTATGGTGGAAGGCTTGAATCCAAGATGGCCGCTGACTACAGGAAAACAGGCTCCAAGATTGAAGAATCGCTCCTAAGGCTATACAGAGCCCCGAGCAAAGTCAGCAAGGGAAAAACACAGCAACCAGCTACACGATCAGCTGGCTTGAGCTCTTATCAGTTTGCCGATCGTGTTTATGATCCCTCCAAACTGCAGGCATGGGGGAGGTCTGCAGACGCTGCCCAGCTTGCCTGCACAGAGCTCTGTAAAGCTGCTCCCAATGTTGCAGGAGAGAGAGAGAGAGGGAGAAAGAGAGAGAGCCCTGCTCTCCTGGAAGAGCAGCTGCCCAGATCCCTGGGAGCTGCTTGAAGAGAGGGAAAAAAGTACTGAAGATCGCTGTGATTGCTATCTCACAGAACGCTTTCAGAGACACAGCTACTGACTGAAAGGAGCTGAGTCAAAAGCTGGGGTCTCTCCCGGGGGCTGGCTTTTATAGAGAAATGGAGGAGAAATGCTTGCAGGAAACCTGGAATTATATGACATCTGGGGCAGATTATACTAACAAATCCCCACTCTTACAAACTAACTGCCCTATATAAGGTGTGACAATACAAGGTGTGCCTGCCTGAATGAGTCAAATAATATATCAGTTGAAACAAGTCAATTGAGGGCATGAACTCAAGCTAATCTGCTATCTATGCTTCAGGAACCCTTAAATTCCCTTACTATCTGGAAGAAGGGAGGAAACCGCATTGGTCATCTTTGTAGATAATCTCTGGCATGAGTGGGATAGGGATAGTATATCCATCCTTGTTCTCCTTGATCACTTGGTGGCTTTTGATACTGTTGACCACAGTATCCTTTTGGGTCAACAAAAGAGTCTAGAGGTGAGTGGCACAATATTGTGCTGATTCAGCTTTCTTTCTACAAGGCCAGACCTTGCCGGCATTAACAAGGAATGAGAGGTTCAGCCCACAACTACTCCTCTGTGGGGTGCTGCAGGGCTTGGTATTCTCCCCGTTCTTTTAGCACCTACATGAAACTGCTGAATAAAATCATCTAACACCATGGCATGAGATACCTTCAGTATGCAGATGATATTCAGCTTCAGATCTCATCCCTGGTGATCTAAGTGATGTTGTGGCTGCCCTTTCACAGTGCCTGAAGGCTGGGAGGTCTGGATGGAGGACAACAGGCATCAGCTAAACCCTGGCAAGACAGAATAACTGTAGATTCAATAGGCCCCTGGATTTGAATGTTTATCATCTGTCGTCCAAGATGGGGCTGCACTACCCCAGATAGACCTGGTGCACAATTTGAATGTTTCCCTAGATTCATGACTCCTGCTCAAACAACAGGTGGCAGTCATGGCAAAGAGGACCTCTGCATAATTTCATGTACAACAGTTGAGCCCTTATCTGGATCGTAAGATCCTATGCACAGGCCCTGGTCATCTCTCAGTTGTATTATTGCAAAGCATTCTTCATGGAGCTACCCTTGAAGAGTATTCAAAAGCTACAGGTGATGCAGAACGGAATAACATAATTGAAAGGGACCTTGGAAGTCTTTTGTCCAATCCCGGCGGGCTCACAACGCTGATGCTTGGCTATCCGGTCGGCCACGGCCGCTTCCTTCCTCACCCGGTCCTCCATCAGGTGGCTCAGACAGCTGAAGCAACATATCCCCCCAGCTGACACCAGAGCCCATCAAGATATCGCAAAAATCACGGCAGCGGCGGAATTTGCAGCCGACGCCACCTTTCATTCGGTTAAGTTCTCATCCTGGGCTATATCTTCCCACGTATCTGCTAGACAATTGCTTTGGCTTCGACACTGGCAGGCTGATATTAAAAATAAGTCTAAGTTGTCTTCAGCCCAAATTGTTCGGGCCCGCTCTCGAGCCATTGCTTCTGGAAACTCGAAATAAGAAAAAGTTTCTGCCTTCGCTTTTTTGTAGGCAGGAAGCCAAGGGTTCCCAGCCCTTTCGGAGGGGCTCCTTTCGTCCCCCTTTCCAGTCATCATTCACTCCTAGGTTTCAGGGCTCCCCATCATTCCGGTCGTCTTACCAGGACCGGGGTGACTCGGGAGACAGAAGCAGGAGAGGGGGCAGTTACAGAAGGCCCTTTAGGGGTTCCGGGAGTAGGGCGGCCCGCCGACCCAGGTAGGATTGCGGGTTCTCCTACCATAGGCGGCCGCCTCAGGCATTTTGCCGACAAGTGGGAGGAATCCACCTCAGACACTTGGGTCAGAAATTCAGTGCGCTTTGGCTTGACCCTGCAGTTTCACACTCCCCCTCCTGAGCATTTCAGGTTTTCATCCATCTCTAGGAATCCTGCTAAGCGGGCCCTTATGGCCTCCGCCATCAAATATCTGTCTGATATTAGGGCCATTAAACCTGTTCCTCCCTCCCAACGGGGAAGGGGTTTCTATTCCCTTTTATTTTTGGTGCCTAAACATTCTGGGGGTTGGAAACCCATTTTAAGATCTTAAGAGATTAAATCACTTTATCGTATGCCATAAGTTCAAAATGCAGACTCTCCAGTCTATTTTACAGGGCATCAGAGAAGGGGACTGGCTTACATCGGTTGACCTTTCCGAGGCTTATCTCCATATCCCCATTCATTCCTCGTATTCCAAATACCTCAGGTTTTGCTATAATAATCAGCATTTCCAGTATGTAGCCCTTCCCTTTGGTCTCGCCTCGGCTCCGAGATCTTTCACTAAGGTGTTGGCAGCTCTCGTGGCTCATCTTAGACAAATTCCTATCCAGATCCACTGTTACCTTGACGATATCCTGGTTGTATCCCCTTCCCGACATCAGGCCAAGAGTGATACCAGCGCTACCCTCTCGGTACTTCAGTCCCACGGGTTCTTAGTGAACTGGGAGAAGAGTCAGCTTATCCCCTCCACTTGCATATCCCATCTGGGGGCTGTGATTGACTCTGTTGAAGGGAAGGTTTTCCTCTCTCAGGAGAGACTTTTTACACTATCAGGGATATCCGGTGAACTGGGAAAACATCTTTGCTCAATTTATCCAAGCTGCTTGGGAAGCTAGTTTCTTGTATTTCCATTATTCCATGGGCTCGCTTGCATTCCAGATCTTCGCAATGGTTCCTCCTGCCATATCAGCGTTCAGGAAGGAGCACATCAAGGTTCGTAGTGAAGGTCCCGCCGAAGGTTCTCACCTCCCTCCTATGGTGGACACGACCATCTGTCAACAGAGGACAGCTATTCAAAGAGCCTCAAAGGGTTACTCTCACGACAGACGCAAGTCTTTCCGGATGGGGGGCCCACCTGCAGTCTCTCTCGGCACAGAGAGTTTGGACTCATGCGGAGCGAAGTTGGAGCATCAACTGGTTGGAGCTTCGCGAACATTCCTTCATTGAGTGAGAGGGCGCCATGTCCTGGTCCTAACAGACAATACTACAACCAAGGCCCACATCAATCGGCAAGGGGGCACCCATTCCATCCTTCTCATGAGAGAGGCCGAGCAACTGTGTCGATGGGCGGAGGCGCATCTTTCATCCATCAGAGCGGAGCACATCTCTGGAACCTCCAACGTCCAAGCAGACTGGCTCAGCAGGGCAACACTGGACCAGGCAGAGTGGCGTCTGCACCCACATCTGTTCAGAGAGGCAGCAGCCAGGTTCGGTCAGCCCCTAGTAGATCTTTTTGCATCTCTGCTCAACGCGCAAACACCAAGGTTCTTCTCCCGTTATCCCTCCAACGGAGCAGAGAATCACGATGCCTTGCGTTGCCCGTGGCCTCCCGGGCTACTGTACGCCTTCCCTCCACTTCCGTTGATCCCCAGGGTGATTCGAAAATTGATAGCCAAGAGAGCAGAAATCCTCATGGTGGCACCATATTGGCCCAGGAGGCCGTGGTTTGCGGACCTCTGCAATCTGTCGGTAACTCCGCCATGGAGGATCCCGTTGGATCAGATTTCGCTGTCACAAGGCCCGCTGCTTCATCCAGAGCCACAGTGGCTACAGTTGGCCGTTTGGAGGTTGAGCAGGAAAGGATGATTGAGGAAGGCTTATCAACCCAGGTCATTAACACCATTTTGGCAGCTGGAAGGCCTTCTACCACTCGCATTTATGATGCGACCTGGAACAGTTTCTGTAACTGGTGCCACAAATCATTCATCGATCCATTCATCGATTCGGCTCTCCTTCAGTTGCGCAGATCCTGGCCTTTTTACAAGATGGCCTAGATGGAGGCTTATCACCTAGCACCTTAAGGAGGCAGGTCACGGCTCTCTCAACGGTGGTTGCTGGCGGTCCTTTCGGTCCCTTTCCCACCATCCTCAAATCAAGGCCTTTCTTAAAGGGGCTTCTAACTTGCGCCCGTCAGTAGTGCACAGATACCCGACATGGGACCTTAATAAAGTTCACCTGGCCTTGACTAGATCTCCCTTTGAGCCTTTCAGAGGCGTCACTTCAATTTCTTACATTTAAAACAGTATTTCTGGTGGCTATTACTTCGGCTAGAAGGATATCTGAAATTGCAGCTCTATCTGTGAGAAAAGACTTGTGTATTTTTCATTCTGATCGGGTGGTTCTGAGACCAGACCCAGCATTTATGCCAAAGATCAATTCAGCGTTCCACAGGACACAGGAGTTGGTCCTGCCTAATTTCTGTCCGAAGCCTCTGCATGAGCAAGAGAGGCAGTGGCACACCCTTGATGTTTGAAGGGCTTTGCGTATTTATATTTCTCGCACGCAGTCCATCAGGAAGACAGAGTCTCTATTTTTGTCCTTTCAGCCAAAGACGCTAGGCTGTAAGGTCTCTCCGTCCACGGTAGGCAGATGGATTAGGGCTACCATATCCAAAGCCTATTTAGTTCAAGCTATTCCAGTTCCCAGTGGGGTTACCGCTCACTCCACCAGAAGTGCAGCTACTTCGGCAGCCTGGGTTACTCAGGCGTCTATTCTTGATATTTGCCGGGTGGCCACCTGGGCTTCCCCATCTCCCTTTATAAGAATTATAAGATTGATATTTATGCCTCAGCTGAGGCATCTTTTGGCAGGTGAGTCTTGCAGCAAGTGGTGAGAGATCCTGGGGAAGTTCCAATCCAGACGGACTCCCACTTTGCTTTGGTATGTCCCACTCTCTGGATGCTCGCAGCAGTTCTACGGAGAATGGGTGTTGGTTCTTACCTGATACGCCTCTTCTCGTGGAACTGCGTAGAGCATCCAGCCCCACCCTGATTGGTCCGTCTGAGGGGGGGAATCCTGTTTTGGCCAATGATTTCTAGTGTTGTAGTTCCAGTTGTATAATACTTAAGATTAGAGGGTTGTTGTTGTCCTCTCGTCTTCGTTAAAATTGGGGGAACGCATGGAGGAGTCACGTGGAGGAGGAGGGCGTTCCTCAATTGCAGCTCAGCCTGTGAGAAGTGAAGACTGGAGCACCTCCCACTCTCTGGATGCTCTACGCAATTCCATGAGAAGAGGCATATCAGGTAAGAACCAACGCCCAATCTCTCTCATCTGTGACAGTCCCACAAATATTGGAAGACTGCTATCGTGTCTCAAAAGAAAAAAATGTGGATAACTGATGTAGCAATACCAGACGATAGTATAATAGAAGACAAAGAATTGGAGAAAAATCAAAGTTGAAAGATTATGACAGAAACCAGCTATGGTGGTCCCAATGGGTGTCATACCAAAAATCTTGGACAACATTTAGAATATCTGCACACTGACAAAACTTCCATCTGTCAATTACAAAAGGCTATATACTGCTTGGTTCTGCAAATATACTTACATTATGATAGCCTAGATTCTTGGAAATAACTCAGTGCATATGAAGGCCAACAACAGATAAAAGACCTGGCAGTTGTGATTTCAGATTGCTGTGTATAATAATTATATTCACCTACCATTTCTCTTCTTTTACATGCTCTTCTTTTAATTGAAATTATAGCCATAACAGAGAAACCTAATAACAAAGGTATTATGTGGGTATGTGACACTTTTTATTACTTCAAATAATTTAGTAAAATGGGGTGCCTATCTTAAGATAAAGCATAAGCAGCAATCTAGAACAAATCTAGAACAAAACAAATACTATTAATTATATTCATAGGTTGAAACAGTATCATAGCAAAAACAGTTTCAAAGCAGCATAGAAAGAAAGTGATCTTTACTACTGATTCATAGTGCAAGAATTCTGGTTAAAGAGTAAAACAATTTTTAGCTTTGTCACTTCTGTACATTAGAAGTATAAATAATACTGAGACTCTCAAACAGGAAACGATTCAAAAAACAGGAAAACCATTTATCAAAAATGCGAAAGGTTGAACCTCCTTCACATTACAAAATCAATCTAGCAAGTTACAGCCATCTCATAGCAACCTCCTGTTGTTTGTTATTTTTAGCTACCTCGTCTGACAACACCCAGCAACTAAACAAGCTCAGAATAGTACAGAACAGAGAAATTATCTTCTACTAACAATAAAAACACACAGCCCTAATCACTGCCTTTCATAAGGATGAATCGATGTTTTCCATGTCCTTAGAGCATCCCACATTGTTTCCTCTGAAATATTACATTTAAATACCAAATAAAATTAGACAACACTTTCTTCAAACTATGTTTTGTTTACTTGTTGATTATGTTTATTAAAATGAAAGATTTTAAAATATATTTTTCTCCTAACAATTACTACTTTTCAGGCTTCTCAAAACAAACCTGTTTCTCTTTAAAGTATTTTAATCATGATGCTTATGATTTGTATGTTAAAAAATTCTAAGTTCATTGGCTGTTTTTCTAGTGATCAAGACTACAACACTAAGAAGTGGATTTACACATAATAAATTTGTATAATGCAATGGCACAACTAATAGCGTTTTGGGACAGCGCTTGTTTAAGTAAAGAACAATTTAGAAAATAGTAGCCATGTCAATATTTCTGTACTCTCGGAGTTCCGGTTTGTCAGGTTTTGGAGGCAGCAGGAATTCGCATTTGTGCGCAATCCCTGCTGCGCTCGCTGCTGGAGTGCCTTCGATTCAATTGGATTGGGAGGCTATAGTTATCCTGTAGGGATAACTGAAGAGAGGGGAGATCCGGGCAGGGGTCAGGGGATATTGCACCCCCCCTTCCCTAGCCAGCTTAACTCCCTTTTCCAAAGGTGATGGAGCGGCGGTCAGCAATGGCCGTCACAAAGAACCTCTCAGCCGGACAAGTTTTGTGCAGGAGGAAGTGAAGAAACAGAAGGCTTTTGGCTGAACAATTAACATCTGAATACCCTGGAACTTTGGCTTTTTAAGTGATATACTGTTTCCCAGAAGATCGTTAAGCTGCAGTGGAAAGTAAGGGAAAGGTTGTTTTTTTTTTCTCCTCACTTCCCCACGGAGACAGCAGATGGAAATTGGAAATACCCGCTTTGGCAGCAGAAGGTACTAACTTTGAAAATTAAAGTCAAGGGGACATTAGATTTCTAAACACTGATTTAAAAATTAAAATCTTTTTGCTTTAAGTGGGAAGGAAGAAAGGCAAATAATTTATATTAGCGTTTGTTGAAGGAGATTGCTTGGAGTTTTATAAGATCAGAGATTAAATTGCAATAAAACTTCCAAAAAATACCTTGGAATTGTGTAATTGAATGCTACCCCAGGAAGAGAAAGTAGAAGAAAGTGCTAAATGAAACAGACTGTGCTGATTGTGCTGACTTTAATTGCTGGATGACTTTGGGACTTTTGTGAACTATCGTTTGAAAGACTAAGAAAACATTTGGACTGTTTAAAAAATTTTTTACAATGGTATCTGTTGAAGAATTGAAAATGCAATTTGAAAAATTAAGAGAAGAAGAAGAAGAAGGCAAGAACTCCTTTGGATCTATCCTTTGCTTCTTAGAAATGACGATTTCTACTTATCAGGAAATGCAACAAGAAAAAGGCTGGGATGATGAAGAAGAAGCCATCTTTAATGGACATATGATTTAAAATGAGAAAGGGTAAAAAGGAAAAGAAAATGGAGAATTTAAGTTCTAAAAAAACAACCAAAAAGGGAAAAATAAGGTGAAAAATCGATATAATGTCAGAAAGCAACAGAAGAGAGGAATACAACAGAGAGGGGAGACTAAAAGGCTGGAGATTGAGAGGGGGAGGGGGGTAAAAAGGCTAGATTTGACCAGGAAGGAAGGGAAAAAGTGAAGGGAAGTTATAAAGGCTTAAAACAAGATGCTAATAAACAGATTTTTTTGAGAGATAAAGGGTAAAACATAATTTAAAAAGAGATTCTGCAAAAGTACATAAGATTGTATTGTAGTATTTGTATTTGAAATATGTGTTAATAGAATATTGTAGGGAATGTGTAAAATGCCTAAGATTTAATTAATAGAGTTTAATTAATTTGTTATGGAACATTATTTTTAATATATTATAAGATCATCATGTTTTATATTTTAAAATGTTATGTAGAATGTACTAAGCAGAATCAGAATAGAAACTATGTATTATTTTAAGTGTTAAATTTGGGGGGAAAATAGAAAGTTGTCATACTTCAACCAGTGATTACAGGAAAACGTTTGTGGTAAAGAGAAAAGATAAACAGATAATTGAAAAAGAATGGACAAAAGATACAAGTATAATTATTTAAATTGAGATTAAATAAATAAAATAGAATTAAGAGAGTGAAAAGAGAAGATATGAAATAGTATATAAGGTGAGCATGAATTTGATTTATGTCTGTATAAAAAGTTATAACCCGGAGTTAAGCCGCTTTCTAAAAAGAAGTTTTATGTTTTTATGTTATGTATTTTGTTTGCTTATGTTTGTTTATTGAGGATTAATGATGTTGGATAAGAACATATGAAATAGTAATAATATGAAATATAGTAATATGAAATACATGAAAGTATAAGTTTAATGAATAAAATTGAACAGAAATAAAGGAAGAAACAGTGAGAAGTTGGAAAAGAGTAATGTACTTAAATGAGATGTTTTATTTGTTTTGTTAAGCAGTTTTTAGAAAAGATGTTTTAAGTTCTTATGTTTTATGTTTTGTTTGTCTTTGTATTGTCTTTGAAAATTAATAAAATTTGTTTTAAAAAAAAATTTCTGTACTCTCACGGGAGCTTACCAAAGGGGTTTAGAGGTACCAGGAAAAAATTTCGGACTTTCACAACTCACTGTAAATTATATATGTCAGGTTGACTTGCAAAATTTCCTACAGAGTACATCAAAATTACTTGTGTTCTGAGTCTGCTAAAAGAAAGGGCATGTCAGCATTCCAACCAAACTCTCCATCTCAAATCAGCACTCAGAGACAAAGTCCATCCAAATAAGAAGTTATTAGAGAAGTTATATTGACACATCTGGGAAAACCGGAATCTGAAATCCCGTGTTTTCCCCTGCTAAATTAAACTCACATCCAACCCACTTACTGATGACCCTCAAGTCACACTCTTCAATTCACCTCCATTCTGAACTCCTGCCAAGTCCAGTCACTCTCCTCCAAACTGCAGCAACTTGGCCGAAAGAATGTCATTGTGGCTATCTTCCCTCCTCACTTTATTTTCATTCCCACAGTTACCCATCCTCCCTTGTGGCAGCCCCAAATCAAAAAGAAAGATGGATGGGGGCTGACAGGGCAGACAAATTGACTGTGCACCTCATAGAAGGAAATGATCCATTACTGAATGATGAACCAAATTTCAGGCAATGTCTCAGAGCTGCTTTTGATGATTTGGCAGAAAAGCAACAGCAAATTAAGAGATTTGCAAGATGAAACAAGGTAATTGAAGTGTTCTTAATCCATTGTTCTGAAGTGTTCTTAAGTTTTAATTATTTACCAAAGATGTGAAGTAGCATTATTTGGATTTGAGAGACCAAGGACTTCTTGATGAAATGAGAGTTGAATTAATGATAAGGTATCTCAAAGAATTTAGAAAACCTAATCTTTGCTATATATTTTGGAGCTCTATAATCCAAAATTATTTAACTATTAATAAAGTCAATATGATAGAACATATTAAGACCATTGTTATGTTTTCCAAAACCATATAACATTGGTTTTAAATTAAAGTTTTAGATTAAGAAGGCTAACTGGAGCAGCTTCATTATTATACATGTAACAAAGTTACATTAACACATGTTAATTTTTTGTTGAATAAATTACTGAAGAGCTAATTTTCATAGTTCTTTTGTTCAACTACATCACCTTTATCTTTACATACTGTTTGAATAAAGATAAAATATTAGTAAGTCAACAGATGCATTTTAAAAATGCATGGGATGTACTTGTTTTTTATATAACTCATACATGTAAATTGTTTTACATTACCAGCATAACAAGAGTTTTTTAAAACTTTCTCTGAGGATCCGAAATATTTTCTTTTGATTAATCTTATCATATGAACAAAACTTAACATTCTTTGAGATTATTAATCACTTATATCTTATTATTTCTATCACTTATATTATTTCTATAGAATATTCCAACATTTTATTCCAAAATTCATCCAAATAACTATTACCACCTTCCAGCAATAAACAATCTGTAGGTAGATAATATACTATGACTATAAAAAATACAGATAATCCTCAATTTATACCCACAACGGAACCCAAAATTTCTGTTGTTAAGTGAGACATTTGTTAAGTTGAGTTTTGTCCCATTTTACAACTTTTCTTGCCACAGGGGTTAAGTGAATCATTGCAGTTGAAAAGTTAGAAACATGGTTGTTAAGTGAATCTGGCTTCCCCATTGACTTTGCTGGTCAGAAGGTCGCAAAAGGGAATCACATGACCCCAGGACATAGCGATGGTCATTAATATAAATCAATTGCCAAGCACCTGAATTTTGATCACGTGATCATGGGAATGCTGCAATGGTCATAAGTGTGAAAAACAGTTATAAGTCACTTTTTTCAGTGTCGTTAGAACTTTGAACGATCATTAAATAAACTGATATAAGTTAATGACTATCTGTATAAAGGTAGCCCTCAACTTACCACAGTTCATTTAATGAGCGTTCAAAGTTAATAACGCCACTGAAAAAAGTGGTTTATTTCAATCCCAGCAACCGGTATGCTGCCCGGTTGCTGGGTGGGCGTGGCCTACCATAACAAGGATCTGGAGGCCTCCCCCCAGGGCTCTGGGAGGGTGAAAATGGCCTCTCTTGGGCTCTGGAGGCCCCCGGAAGCTGGAAACAGGCCCATTTCCGGACTTCCGATAGGCCCATTTTTCCTCCTCCCAGAGCCTCCACGTGGATCCTGCACTTACCTGTATCACATGGAGGGGAGGGACGGGGCCAGTCAGTCGCTTGAAATACCGGTTTAGCAAACCAGATGAAAACTTAACATCTGGTTCACCTGAACTGATCCGAACTGGTAGAATCCCACCCCTGCCATTTTTCACACTTGACCACTGTAGTATTACCATAGTCATGTGATCAAAATTCAGATATTTGGTAACAATTCATATTTATGATGGTTGCAGTGTTCCGGGGTCATCCAATCAGCTTTTCCAATCTTCTAATAAGCAACACTCTCTTTTTTTAACCGCAGACCAATTATGCTTTTATATTTTGCTTCTTTTCTCAGGCTTCACAGGGAATTTCCAGGCATACTTGTAAAACAAGAATTACTACTGGCTGTCCCATACTGAAAAATCCATTCTGCAAATGCATTTCATACAGATGAACTATATCAGAATGCAAAATACATACATTTATACATATACATACATACAATCATTTTAGATATTCCAAACTTACCTCCAGTTCCTTAATTTTTTCTTCTGCCATTTTTTGTTTTTCTAACAGCTGATTGTGAATTACTTCTTTGGGATGAAGGATAAACCTACGAAAGTATGAAGGGAGAAGAAAACAAAACAATCCATTTTATACATTTACAAATACAGTCCTGTAAATTACCAAAAAAAAGTTCAGGGTTTTTTGTATATGGGTATATTGGCTCTTGCAGCAAAATACATAAAATGACAGAACTTATTTAAATTCATAGTAAAGCTACTGAGTTTCACTGTATAAGGTTTCTGACTATTCAAGACAGTTTTTGTTAAGTAGTTAAATATATTATAGCAACAAACTGGAAAAAAGTCAATACCCAGACTTGAAAACCTTGTAATGGTTAAAGGCACCAGGCTGGAAACCAGAAGACAGTGAGTTCTAATCCTGCTTTAGGCAAAAAGCCAGCTGAATAATGGGCTACTCATCCTCTCTCTCAGCTCTATGAAGAAAGCAATGAAAAACAATTTCATGGACTTGTCCAGGGAGCATCCAGGATTTAAGACTAACTCAAAGATTTTTTTAAAAAAATAAAGCTATTAATAGTATTGTAAGAATTCAAAACTTGATTAACATTTTCAATCTGAAATATAAATGTCACTGCTACGGTAAAGAAAAGACTGAAAAGCATATATGAACAATACTGAAAAGATTCTTAATAAGGGCTACAACAACTAATAAATGCAAAGTGATTATCTGAAAATTTAACTACCCTAATTAAAATTATATTTCTGGATTATTTTTTTGTTCTAGTAGAAATTTTGAAGACTTAATTCACAACACCTCTAGCAGACATTAAACTGATATGCATGTGACTTCCCATCTTCCAAAGAGTCTTTTTCAGAATATGATGTTTTTGTTTAAAAAACATGTTTTTGTCTTCCTTTGAAAGAATATGCAATACCTTCTACGTTGTAGGAAATAATTAAAGATGACATGGATATAAGAACTGTATATTAAAAAAAATTGTAAGTCAAGGGAAAAGAAATTTCATTTGAAACAAACTTAAAAAGAACTGAAAACATGAAAAATTATAAATAATGAAAAAGAAAAAATAACAAATTTAGTAAAAAAAAAAACCACAATATTGGATATAGCAAAAATAATGACCAAAGTTTTAGGAAATAGAAATGGGAAGTTTTAAAAGCACAATATAGAAACTTCACCTGACACCAATGTGATGCATTTTTCTTATTCAAGTATGAAAAATATCAGAAATTTAAAAATAAACCTGCAGCAAATTCCAGATCAATGAATTTTTCTGTTGCCTCCTGATAAAAAAAAAAGTATTTAGTCCAGAGTCTGGAAACAAATGGAAACAAAAATACTAAAAGATCCCTTTTCATCTTGCACCCCATTAAATATGTTGTGTTTTTAACTACACTGTGTGCACAATTATTAGGTGAGTATTTTGACCATATTATTTGTATGCAAATTTTCCATCTTCAAGCTGTATAACCTTGAATGCTTATTGGATATAAGCATATCAAGTGGTGTGTATTTGTGTAATTGTTCTATAGTTGTTCAATAATAACAATTAATCCACTAAAGTACAACTTGCCTAATAATTGTGTGCACAGTGTATACATGGAGACAGATCTGGAAAAGATCATTACCCTCACATTCATTGTCTATATCAGAATCTCAGCAAAATCTAGAATTTCTTAAAACTAATTTCTTTAAAACTATGGTCTGCGCCGTTTTAACAAGAATGTTTAAAAAAAATCACTGTATTTCTATGAAGTAGACCTGAATAATTTCAGATTTAATATGTTCGATTTGAAGATACTCCGTTCTGCTTCAAATCTGTAGCATATTTATCATAACTTTTAAAATTATTTTTTCATGTGTGCATTTATAACTAAGGCTTTTAATTTGAATGGTTTCTGATCCAGGGTGTCTTACACCTTTTTAAGGCAGCCTAAAGAACAGGCTGCCTTCAAAAGTTGTGGGTGCTCCATCATTGGAGATTTTTTAAGAAGCGATTGGACTGTCATTTGTTCAGAATGGTATAGGCTCTCCTGCTTGAGCAGAAGATTGGACTAAAATCTCCAAGGTCCCTTCCAATTCTTGTTATTCTGTCTTTGAATGTTTCTTCATTTCATTTTAGCTTTTAAAATTTCCTCAGATTACGAATAAATTCGGCCTTTTACCACTTCACAGCATGGAAGAATGGAGGGCTGATGATTCCTACTTTATTTTCCCTTTGATTTTAGATACCGTACTAAATTACCACCAAACAGCAATAATATAAATTAAGAATGGTACCAAGGATTTACTACTTGCTCATTAAAGAAAAGGATAAAGGATACAATAATGTTTAAACTGGCAGGGAACCATGGATCATAAATCACATCACAATATCCATATTACATATATGCAACATACATGCATACATACAGACCTGAAAATATTGCAATTCTTAAGTTTAATACAGTTTTGAAATGAATTCATTACTAGAACATACTTTTTAAAAACATTTTTCTTGACTTATTTTTTCAAACCTTACATTTTAACCTGTATAAATAGACACCAAGAATTAAAATTTAATAGGTAGCAAGGCTGCTTTTAAGGTAAATATTCACGATCATCTTTGGAGCTATAATGTTTATGTCTACTAAATTGGAATTGAATTCTCTTATACAATACATTGGATATAGAATTTTTCTTGAAACTAAATAAATGATTGGCTTCTCAACGAAAACAACTAACCTTTGGAGCCACCAATTAAAGTTTGTCATATCATCCAGCTCACATTTGATCATTTTCTTAAACAAAGTCATTGGGTAATTGTCAATGCTGCATTGAAATCATGGTATTTTATATCTCCAGCATTCCCACAATCTAGCAGGAAAATTTTAAAAAATGAGGTGAGGTTGATCTGGTAAGACTTCATGACAAAATTTATGCTAATTTCTCATAATGACTGCATTATGTTCAAGGTGATTAACCAAGTGAAGTTTCTTGAATGAGAAGAAAAACATTTTAATGGTTCTTTGATTCTCTACTTCTTGGAGACTTACTTTCTCTGATACATGTTAGTCCTCTTGTGATTTGCTTTAATACAGTGGTCGCCAACCAGTGGGCCAGGATCCACTGGTGGTCCGCAAGAAAATTTTGGTGGTCCGCAGAGAAATGTCACCCGCAAAACAATTAATCCAGGCTGTGTTGGGAACAAAAGGCTGTGACGCCCACATGGCCTGCGGGAACACAAGGCTTGTGTCGCTTGCATTGCAAACATGAAGTAGTGAGGAGAGGAAGGAAAGGGTGGAGGGGGTGGACTTGCCCCACTTGCCCCACACGCCTCGCCTGGCCACCGGGCTGCTGCTTTCCACATTTTTCTTCTCCTGCTTTTGGCTGCATGCAAGGAAAGCAACAAGTCTTTATTTCTCTCCCCCAAACTCCACCAGAAATGAGTCTTTGGGACCCTACAAAGCCTCCTGCTCCAAGAGGCTGCATCGGCAGAGACTCATTTCTGGCAGAGTTTGGGGGAGAGAAAGGTTTCTGCTGCTTCTGCTGCTTTCCTTGCATGAAGCCAAAAGTCTCTCCCCCCCCCTCTTTCCCGGAGAACAGAGCTGGAAATGGTATCCTGCGATCCCAAATAAAGAACGATCGATTGGTAGGGAAACGGGTGGAGAATTTTCCTGAAGACTTTTCTGGGGATTTTCCCAGGGTCTCTGGTCTGCAGGATTTAAAATTATGAGTTTGGTGGTCCCTGAGGTCCAAAAGGTTGGTGACCCCTGCTTTAGTATACCTATTTACTTATCTAATCCTTTGCCTTCTTCAAGTGAAATCTAGTTTATTCTTAGCAAAAAGATGCGATATATCATTTACACAGCAAAAGAGACCAGCACTACTTACCTTAATAACACTGTTTTATTGTATCTAATATTTGAACCACCCTGCTTGGGAAATGGGAGCTGTTTACAAGTCTAATATAATTACATGACTTAAGAAAACAGAAATAACCATATGGCTTCCAAATTAGTATTTTTTGCATAGCTAGACGGTTAACTGGATGGTAGATTTATACCACTGCTTGCATTGCAATATTTTATAAAAATTTGGAATAGCTTTAAAATAGTGATTGAGACAGAATGGCACTGTTAAATGAAGACTCAGATAGGAATTTAAAGACATTTTACTATTAAAATGTACTATTAATTAATGACAGAAAAATTCATAAATCTCTTCTTTAAAAATGTAATAGGAAGAAAGGAGATGAGACTATTTTCAAATTCCTGAAGGGCATTACACAAAAGAATGCATTTCTTTATCATCCTACACAGCAGGTAATGGAATAATGACTAGAAGCCCTGAGTACTCAGATTTCAATTTAATATTAATAATAATGTATTAAACTTGTATAAACATGTACAGGTAGTCTTCGGCTTATGACCACAATTGAGCCAAAAATTATGTTGCTAAGTGAGACATTTATTAAGTGAGTTTCGCCCATTTAATGACCTATGACCTTTTACAACAGCTGTTAAGCAATTCAATGCACTTGTTACATTAATAACAGGTTGTGAAGTGAATCTGGCTTCCCTATGATCTCTGCCTATCAGAAGATTGCAAAAGATAATCACATGACCCAGGACATTGCAACCATCATAAATATGTGCTAGTTGCCAAGCATCTGAATTTTGATCACATGACCATAAGTATGCTGCATTGATCAGTATGAAAAATATGAATAAGTCACCTTTTCCAGTGCGATTGTAACTTCAAATAGTCACTAAATGAACTGTTAAGTAGAGGACTACCTATACATTGAACTTAATAAATTACTGACATTAATGTAAAGTTAGAACAATCTGAATTGTCTGAATTACCCAGAAATTACCCAGTATACGTCCTGACATTCAACATACATATTCATCATTAACTGATACTAGGTGGGATGAATACCAAAAAACGATTAGTACCAAAAAAAATTTGGTTCCTATAAGACAAGGGTCTCCAACCATGGCAACTTTAAGCCTGGTGGACTTCAACCCTCAGTATTCCCCAGCCAGCTTTGCTAGCTGGGGAATTCTGGGAATTGAAGTCCACCAAGCTTAAAGTTGCCAAGGTTGGAGACCCCTGCTATAAGAAATACTGTAGTAAGTCACAATGCAGCTGACACCAACAAGTTCTAGCTTGTGCATTGAGTACCAAACAAACAATGAGTACCAGGACAACATTTTTATGCCAAATACGTTGAGTCTCAAAGTAGTTGAGTGCCAAACTACCACTGTAGTCAAAGGCTGGACAATTGTAATGGGTGCTTTAATCTGGATTAATGCAAGAAGGAGTTTGTATTAGTGATGTAATTGGTCTTTTCAGTGCTGTGATGTTGAGTATCTCTTTCACATTTGTATCAGTTTACTTCAAAATACTCAGCTGTAGCTGAAAATTCGTAATTATTGTGAAGGGAAAATATGCCAGCTTCCATTTACAAGTAGTCCTCATTTAGTGACCATTCTCAGTTACAACAGTAATGAAAAAAATAACTTTATGACCATTCCTTTTATCTATGATCTTTGTAGGTCTGTACAGCAAAGGAAAACTGAAGTAAAATCATAAGCTGCAATTTCACTTAGCAACCTCTTAGCAGTCCAAATTCTGATCACTAAACAATGGCTACTTATTAACATTTTGAATTTAAACATGGAGTACTCCTCTGTATCTCATAGTTAACAAACCATTTACTGGCTATGTTGTTGCTCTTCTGTTTTTCTAACTGGATGTTTAGTTCCATTCCAAATCTATGTTTGGGGGCGATGGTGAGGGAAAGAGACAGAGAGGTTGATTTTTTTATATCGAGTCAAATTTTAGGAAACATTTAGTACAACTTTAGTTTTACAAACAGCAAAGCTATTGCTTAAGCACCATACTCCTATAGCACAAGTTTCAAATGAAATATATATTATTATTGTTTATATACAAAAATATACAAAAAGTATATTATATATCAAGGCATAAAGATTTACTCAATTTAAAAATAGAGAAATTAAACTGCACAAATGTTCCTGATATTAACATAATAAAGCTCACAGCATTAGCAATCTTCAGAAAAGGTTTAGTATGATTAGACTCTGAACATCATAAAAAGATGTTATAGGACAAGAATATACAGGGCAATTAGATACATACTTACATAGGAACAAAGCATTTTCAATGTAACATGAGGTTCATAACTGAATCTGATACAAGTTTCAGAAACAGATTCAGAGAAATTAACATTTTCCTAATATATCATCACCAATTCACCAATCTAGCAGTAATATAATTTTGTGTGTTATCTTCCAATGGTTAGGTTTGATAGGGATATTTTCAACAAAACCTACAGTATTTGCAGCTTCATAAAAAAGCCAGAAATACAAAGTAGAAGATGATAAATTAGTCTATGTTGTATGCAAGCAATATTTGTTACTCAAGAGGACAGTTCAGTATTTTGGCTTTTTGCCAGTACATTTTAATTCAGTTAGTTCATTTCTTTTGAAAGACTTATGTCGCCCGATATAAGCATATATATTAATGTCAAGTGGACTATTTGTGAACTGACATCAGCATTTTAATTTGAGTACTATGATGAATGTGTAAAATGTGTAATACCCTATCTGAATACTTGGAGATGTTTCTGATATGCTCCTGAAATATGTGAATAATGATCAAAATCCATTTGAATTCATCCAAATAATGAAAATACCTATGGCCTACAGAATGTGAAAAAGCTGCAAAGAGTGCTGTCTGAGAAAATGGGAGTGATGTTTACAATGAGGTAGGAGTTTCTGTTTGTATTTCTTGTATTTAATATTTTTAATTTGCATGTTATTATTATTGTAAACAAAAAATAATTTTGGAATGTAGTAATACAGTATATGAGTTTTCTAAAATATACATTGTAAAAAATTAAAGATCACAATCAAACTTTTTTTATAAAAAAGTTCATTTAATTGTTCAATGAAGGAAGCTAATTCTAGAATTCCGTTGATGAGATAGTGGATAACTTTGCTGAGTTTTACAAGTTATTACCAAATGTACAAAATGTGCACTGTAGAAGCAACCTTATGCATTTGGAGAAAGCCTCAACTGAACACCTGGAAAAATGGATTCTTGGTATTATCCATGAGTTATACTGATTGTATTAATTATTTGCTAGTTTTGGCTATTTGCTCACGCAGAGGTCATGACAAGAATGTTTAGAATAGCTCCCATCTATGCTATGAATCTGGTGAGAGATTATCTTTGATTCTTCCTCCAGACAGAAGTGGTGCAAAATTTGGATGTGTCAAGAAGCCTTTGAATAAATCCATCTTGTGTACCAATTGAGGTCATACCTGGTCTGGGAGGCCATTGCTCATAGTCACTCACGCCCTGGTCACTTTCTGGTTGGATTATTGCAATATGCTCTATATGAGGCTGCCCTTGAAAACCATCCAGAAATTATAATTAGTAATGCAGTGGTACAGTTTTGGACTTCCTGTGATTTGCCATGTGCATAGGCTTTCAGTTCTCTTACAGGTGCAATATGAGGTGTTGGTTATCATCTTTAAAATTGTTCTGACCAAGGTTTCCAAACTGTAATTGCGCACACACGTTTTTTAAAAACAAGACTTATTTTATTGCAATGCTGGGAATTGTTTTCATTCCCGGCCAGAATTAATCTCAAACAGTTCCCTGAGATAAGCACACACCTTTCAGTTCTGTGAAATGCTGCCAAAAACTGATGTATCAAATGAACTGGAAAAGAAACCAACCGAAGTACAAAAAAAACCCAACTGAAGTACAAAGAGCTTCCAGAATGACTCTGAACCGATCGAATTACTTCGCTTCTTGAAAAGGTATCTTCATCTTGGCCTGACCTTTATATCTTATGGGAGGGGTAATCACCTCCTAGCCTTACTCCCGAGTCATCCCTTTTGTTTCAGCTACTCTTGCCTTCTAGCAGTTCTGCATACATGTGCACTGGGAACAAGCTTCCCTGGATCCTCTGCCTCACTGCTGTCAGATTGCATCGGACGCAGGATCCTTGTCCAAGTCCTCTCCAGACTCCCTGACTGATCCCCATTCTTTGTCCGATTCCGCTGCCGTCTGCACTAGTTGCCAGCGAATCATAACAAAAATCTTACATTTGCCAGGACTAGATTATTGCCCAGAACAATTTTCCCTAAAAGTATCCGCCTATTTTACTAGGTCTGATACAATGGGAATATTCCAGGCCATTTCTTTTAAATGTTGTCATCTAGCAAGGCCAAGCCAACACATTTTCTCAGTAGCAGTCTTTGTAACATTCTTTTTAACTCTTTGTAACATTCTTCCACGTGATTCAACAGACTACTTGTTTGGCCTTCCCCAAAGTCCTGAAATACTGGATTTTCCCACAAAAATTAGAGTAGCATGTCCTTCTTGGATATGAGGAATGTGTGTTTGGAAGGCACAAGACAAATTTTATGTTGCTTTTAGATGATTTATTGTTTTATTACTATTATAAGCTGCCCAGAATTATGATACATAAAAAGGGCAATATACAATATTTTAATTAAATAAAAAATTATCCAAATTGTCTTGTGCATTTTCACATCTAGGCCACCACAATTTCTGTTTCTATTTGTCTTTCAGTTAGACAGACTAGCACATTCCTTTTTAACCTGCCAAACAGTTCTGCCCACTAGTGACTTTCAGATGCTTATGTGAATATCTAATGCAGGGGTGTAGAACTCCAGGCCGGATCTGGCCTATGGGGCAGCCATGAAAATGGCGAATGATCTGCCCATGGTGCCTCTGCAATGAAAACAGGGCCTGGGAGGGCTGTGTGCACCCCCCTGGCTTCATTTTTTTTTGGCAGAGCCCTTCCCAGGAGCCGCCAAGACTCCTCCCACTGTGCTTTTCTTCTTCCTTGCCAGAAATGCTCACACGCCCAGTGGGAAGGAGACAGCTTGGCGGGTACCAGAGGGGCGGTGAGCGCTTTGTGGCTCCTGAGGGGAAGGGTTGAGCCTCCCTCTCGCAACATCTTCACCTGAGGGCATCGCTGGCGGCCGCTTCCTCAGGAGGTCTTCTTCCCGTGCTGCTCGGCCTCCTCGATATGTAGAGACAGGAGCCACGACACGAGTTTGCTAGGGAGACTGCAGGATTGCCCCACCTCCCCGCCAGCCACCTGGTCTTCAGTACATGGCTCGTTGGCCTGCGGACATCAGATTCCCAACACCCAGCACCAGTTCAGAGGTTCCTTTACCCCACTCCCACAGAGGTGGGGGGGAGAGAGAGACAAGACACAGAGAGAAGAAGAGGGAGAAAGGGAAAGAGAGAGGGGGGAAGAGAAACGAGAGAGAGAGAGAGAGACAAGGCACAGTTAGAGAAAGGGAGAAAGAGAGTGGGTAGGGAGAGAGAGAGAGAGACAAGACACAGAGAGAGAGAAAGACGAAGAAAGAGAGACAACACACACACACGGGGGGAGAGAGAGAAAGAGGGAGAAAGAGAGGGGAAGAGGAAAAGACAGAGAGAGAGGAGGGAGGGAGGGAGACAGAGAGAGAGAGAGAGAACACACATACAGAGAGGGAGAAAGAGAGAGGGAAAGAGAGAGAGAGAGAGATGGGAGATCCCATTGTTTTGTTTTCTCTGGGAAACGGGTCCAAATGACTTGGAGTATTTAAGGTTACAGAAACAGGCAGCCAAGCTAAGTGCCTGATGGACCCTATCCCGTCAGTGGGAGTCCAGCTGCATCAGCGAGCAGCATGCTGGATATTAGTGGTCCCCGGGATTTAAAATTATGAATTTGGTGGTCCCTGAGGTCCAAAAGGTTGGACACCCCTGACTTATTTGGTTACTTCAGAAAGTAGATACTTAGAAATGAATATCAAAACATGTAAATTACTTGGTTGCTCAATGGGTTTATCATTGTTTTGACAATTATAGGAAATTTTAAAATTGTGAAAACTTCGATCCTTCGATGTTTTAGCATTACTAATGTCTAGGTTGTCCCTAATACAAAAGAATTCTACTGCTCCTTGGCATTCATGAAGGCCAACTTGGTGGCATGGATCTATTGCGGGAGGGAAGCTAAAGTTGAGTTTTGCAAGGGATGTCATATGTGCATCCATTATTTTGTATAAAGTTTGTCCTATGTAGAATCCAAGGGGCATTGCTGACAGATAGTACTATCACACTGGAGGAAAAGTATTGTGTAAGTGTATAAAAGCAAAACAGTAATTTCCAGATTAGAAACAAAATCGAAGCAAACAAACTTTGTCTTAACAGTTAATATAGTAGATATGTCTCCTGATAGAAATCAGAAAAACACTGCATGCATTAGACATTTGTAACATTAATTATGGGGAAAGACTCTTACTCATAAAGTGCTGCTGTCAGGAACCACCTAAGAATCCCTATTTTTTTAGCAGCCTTTCCACCTCTAAAAGACTCAAGCCACCTTTGCAATTGGTCAGCTGTTACTATTTTTTAAGTACAAGAGCATGGTAACCAATCAAAATCAAAGTAATCAACTTGCTAGACAAGAAAACCAATCCCTTACCTACCACTTTTGATAACTGACCTTTATTTTTAATATTTTAAGCTATCTAAATAGAATAATAAAATTTAATTATACTTTCCAACACCACTTCATTATCTATTATCATTTTTCATCTTTATATTCTCATAAGTTACTTTGTATCAGCCTCTTTATTTTTATTCATGCTCTATCTTCCTTAATCATATATTCTACATTTACAATTTAATCTGTTCATATCATTTCATTAATCATCCAAAATTTCATCTTAATTTATGATTATCCCATCTCTGACTTCCTTAATCATATATTTTTGTAATCATCATGTTTATATTTTCAAAACTGTAACAATATATCCTCATTACCTTATACAGATGGATAACAATATTTAATTCATTAAAAATGATATTAATCAATCACTAATTTCCTTAATCATGTATACTTATGCTCACCATGTTTACAATTTCATACCATTCTTTAAGCATTTAAAAATTCCATCTTAATTTATATTATCCCCTATTATATTCCCCCAGTATTACATTTGCTAGTTGCTTATGTTTTATTTTCTATATATTCCCTTCCCTCTGACATCTCATTTTTATACAAGTATATTTTCTCTTAGCCAATAAATTCAAACTTATATTATTACTTCATTATCTTATATATATGAATAACAAAATATATAATTCATTAAAAATATTATCCTACCATGTGATTATATCTATTCTGTTAGACTCCACTTAAAATTTCTTTTCATGTATTAACTATTAATCACTTACATCTTAAACATTTCTATCTTAATCTATTATAAATTCTTATTTTCATCACTATTACATTAACATTCCTTCTTGTTCTAATTCTTAATCCCAATTCCTCAAAGTCTATTTTATTTATTTATATATATGTGTGTGTGTGTGTGTGTGTGTGTGTGTGTGTGTGTGTATGTATGTATGTTTTCTGAGGTTCTCGTGGGTATTCTCCCTTGCACTGCCTGCCCCAACACATACATTGGACAAACTAACAGAAGAATAAGTGCACGCATTGAAGAACATAAGAACTCAATCAAAAAGGAAGAACCGACCTCTTCCCTGGTCCAATACCTCAAAGCCACAGGACATGACATTGACTTTAAAAATACCAGAACTATCGCCAAAACTGAACACTTCAGCAGCAGAATAATCAGAGAAGCCATAGAGATAGAAAAAACGCCCACACAGCATGAATAAACGAGATGATACCTCCCGCCTACCAGCCACTTGGAAACCTGCCCTCATGAACAGACGAGTACCTAACATGAAGAATGACACCAGACCCACACCCCTGAGAGCCACACAAACTGCCACCACCACACTTCCACGTAGAAAGCAGACTCACACCCACACAGAAGATGAAACACAACCACGGACCAGAAGCCACACTGCAGCTGCATCACTACCCACTTCAAACCCCTCTGAGCCATACATGAAGCGAACTGACCCCCACCATGAAGATGCAGCACGACCACGAATTCGAAGCCAAACAGCAAGATCACAGCTCACCAGCTCAAATCCCCCAGCAACTAAGACTAACCTGAGCACAACCAAGCCCCCACCTGAACAGAACACGCCTCCAGCCAATCAGAACACAGCCAAACCCCCAACCAATGAGAACACCCCCCCACCCAAACAAAACACAGCCAAGCCCCCACCCAATCAAGTCACACCCCCACTAGCAGTTAAAAGGAAGAAGCAGCTGCAAGCTCACAATCACTCTGAGCACAGAGCTGAAGACCAAGCCTGAAGATGATGAATGAGACTTCATCGAAACGTTGCCTTGATACTTCCAATCTTACGCGGGAGAAAACCCGAATAACCAAAGATCCACATATACATACATACATACATACATATATATATATATATATATATATATAAATTTTACTACAAATATACATCTTTATGTGGAATCTCCCTCCTTTCCATTTCTAACCATTGTCTCTAAGTCTCTTTTATATTAATTCGTCATTTCTTTGCTTGCTTACCATTTACTATCATCTTTTGGCTTTTTCCTTTAATCCTTCCTCTATTTATCATCATTTTTTTATATTTTCTCTCCCATTTCACAAAGTTTGCCCCCACCCTCTTTTTCTCTCCTCTCTGTATTTCCCTAACCATTTATCAGCATTCCAACTTCAATATCCCCCCCTTATTTATTATATCTATCATTAATAGCTCACGTTCAACTTTTTTCTTTTGTATTATTTGTTGTTCCTTTTGTTCTGTTTCACTGGTTCCTCTTTCTTCTGACTCCTCCTCCTTTGTTCTTTCTCCTTCTTCTGCTACCGTCGCCATTTCTGAATTTTCTTTTATTTTCTGTATTTTAATGCATAAATCCAACATTCTGTCCTACATCTCCTTCATGGCTCGAATGTCCATCTTTATTTCTTTGCATATATCACTCATCTTTATATTGTTTGTTATTCCAATTGTCCAGTAACCAGTAAGTTTTATTTTGTTTGAACCAATGTCTCCTTTTTATTTTAAAATGTCAATGTCTTCAAATCTTTATATCCCAATGTTAATCAGTCCAAGTCACCAACAATTCCAGGGGTAGTATCCTTACTTTTTGATTATAATATACTTCAACTTCCAAGGGGCTTATTATAATATCTTTCTTTTATTCCTTTTTTAATTTCTTCCTTTGATAAAATCACTAGTTTGAAGGGATCTACAGGATTCTTCTTTCATCAATAAGTGGTGCTTTTAGTCCAGTTTCACAGCCAATTTTTTCCGTTTCTTTATTTAGCTTCACCAATTTTAAAAGTCAAATATTATTTCTCTTTAAAACAATTATTTCCAGCATTCAAATTAATGTCTTTATAGATGCCAAATCCTGCCCGATCACCAAATTCCAAATTAATATTCTTCCAAATTAATTCCTTTTCAAATTTAAAGTTTTTTTTAAAGAACTCTTTATATTCCCAATTTCTTCTGTCTTCTATCTGCCGCTAGCACAATTCTTCATTCTCTCAGTTATAATCTTTTGGGGTAGTACAAATAAAATAAATTCTTCTCACCCTTCTCCAAACACTGTTCCCAATCTCCACTCCAGCGCTGTGCTTAGATGTTTCTTGGCTGTCCCAACTTTGTAGCAGCCATCTTGGCACATTCTTCTCTCCGTCGTTGCGTAGACAGCAAGCTTGGGGTTTTTTCTATAGGGAAGTTGCATTATCCCCTGGAACCTCACCGGGCACCTCTCCTTAGCTTCGCCGCTCCTCTAAGGCAGCTTTCAGCTCCGTTTGGAGCCCATAAACGGCAAGAAGCCAGCGCAGGAACAGAGACCTCTGTTTGCTGCTTCTGATCTTGTCGTGATGTCAGCTGGAAGTTCTGCTTAAAGCAGTCTTGAAGCACTCAAGATAATATGATATCCCACCTCATTTTCAGTTCAGATCGGTAACTGTTTAACCATGAGACAAACTTGCTAGATTCATATGATATGCAAAAACATGATTATACTAAATAAAGGAAGGATAAATGATTCTACAAATTATGGTTAATTATCTTTGTTTAAACCCTAGCCTTGGTACAGATGATATGCTAAATTCAATTCCAATATGGATGAGTGAGTCATACAAATTTGGTATAAACGCTGCAGAAAAAATTGAGAAAACAAGAAAATTGAATGTAAATAAGATAAATGACAAACAAGAACCATTACTTACATTCGTCCTATACCTTCATACATCCTTGTTTCTTCAGCCAAAGTCATGATCTCTGTGTCTGTAAGATGTGCATGCTTTTTTGTTCTGTTCAGCTGATCTATTTGTATATCTGCCAGTTTCACCTTTTGCTGGGTTTCAATTACCTTAGCTTGAAGTTCAGAAAATGCCTGACATGGAGAACAATACAAATGTAACTTAAAAAAAATCTGTGACAAGACTTCACTCTTCAAAAAAACCTCTCGGTCTCTCTATAAAGGTTGTCCTTGACCTACAACCACAATTGAGCCCAAAATTTCTGTTGCTAAGTGAGAAACTCACTTTGTTGAGTTTTGCCCCTTTTTAACGACCTTGCTTACCACAGTTGTTAAGTGAACCACTGCAGTTGTTAAATAAAGTGAATCCCCATTTACTTTGCTTGTCAAAAGATCGCAAAAGGTGATCACATGACCCGGGACACTGCAACTGTCATAAATATGAGTCACTTGCCAAGTCTCTGAATTTTGATTGTGTGACAGGGGGCTACTGCAATGGTTGTAAGTGTGAAAAACAATCATAAGTCACTTTTTTTCAGTGCTTTTTTCCCCACTTTTTTCATAACTTTGTATGGTCACTAAATGAACTGCTATAAGTCAAGGACCACCTGTAATGCATTTTAATTTTTTAGTAGCTATCTACCTAGTTATTGATTGAAAGAGAAAAGCCAGGTCAACTTCAGAAAGTCTAATGCATGAGTAATGGCTGACACCATGGTTAAAAATGGTAAGAGAGCAGACCTCCTTTTCTCCCTGTTGCAATCTCTTACCAACAGCATGTACTATATATTTAAACATCAGATAAATTAAAGAAACATGTAAAATATGCATCAAATATAAAAACATATTGAAAATATGCATGTGTCTTTAATGATACATAGCAAGCAAGACACAAATATGTTCCAATCACCAAATAGTAATCTGGAATAGCCCTTTTGTTAATCAGATTAAATAATTCAGAGAATGATGTAAAAAATGGGAATTGCCCACCAGGGCCTGCATCGCAGCTTTTAAGTATATTTTACTGGTAAAAATATTTACCATGCATTATATAATTGTAAAAATAATTCTGCAAGGTAAATGGTGAGTACTATTCATTCTGCTGTACATTTGTTCTACATTCTACAAACCCCTTTATAACTGATTCATACAATGTAGCAAGCAAAATATATGTTTTTAGCGCAATGTATGAACAGCTTTATATTCTCCAGTTATGTATGGACTCAATGAGCTTTATTACTTTGTGGAGACTTTTACTTACTTATGATAGCTTAATTTATTTCTTTCACATAAAAAAGCAGATCCTGAAGATTCAAATTGGGTGATATATTAAAATTTAAAGAGATATGGAAAGATTTGTAAGTTAAATAGTTAACTAATATGCTTGTCTTCCATGCAGCCTAAATGACAAGACGAAATCAGAAGTATAATCACCTTATAGTTTTTTGCAGAAAGGTGATAAATATTATAAATTATTACAATAATTTGACAGAGTTTGATCCAGGTTGAAAGAATCATTATGTGACCAGTACCATCAATGTGTCCTGGTTTGATATTGAAACTGTTAGAATTGCATTTTGGGACAAGTTTCCTTGGTTTGAGCTGAAATACTACAGATTTTAAATGTATTTTTATTTTTGACACAATCTGTAGGATTAAATGTGAATGCTAAAAGTATCTCAACACCTCCCCAAAATAAGTTTGTAAAATAGATACAAAACAAAAAGTAACCTAATTGAAATTTGACTATCACCTGACTAGTTTTGAAATAGAATTACATCATTTAAAATACTTCCCTTTTATTTTCAGAATTTGATACAAAACAAAATTTACAGCAAAAAAAATTAAATAATTTTCTTCGAAAACATTATTCTTAAGCAGTCTCAAACAGATAATGACACTTGCTTAAACAGAAAATGAATCATATGAGAAACAAATTGTTGCTATAATTCCGTTCATGGATAAAACGCTTCCAAATATATATTGCTGGGGGAAGGGAAACAGATATGAAAAGTTCATAGAGACCATTCGCCAACTTGGGGAGTGGAAAGGGATCACATGAACCCACCAAGCAGAATTTGCTGATATTCTATGAAATCACTAGGCATCGCACTCGACTCGAAGGATCAACCAAGAATAATCTTCTAAATACTAAGAAGTTTGATATTCTTAATGCATAAGTGCCTAAAATTCTTAGAAGCTCCCCTCTAGAAGAGACACCAACCACCAAAACCCAGACAAACTCTTCTGATAATGGGCAACAACCACCAACTTCCAAACCCCCCCTTACTTTCAGGCAACTCCTAAACTTATTTTCATTTTCTTTACCTTTTTCAACTCAAGATCCACGGACGCCGCCATTTTAACTAGCACAAAACCAGCTACGCATGCGCTTTAGGCAACAGTTTTAACTGACGGCATAACGGTCCTTTGTTCCCGTTCAGTCGAGACATGCGTAGTAGGGATCGATAAGTGACGGCTGGTTTAGAGGATGGCGCGTTCCGATTTTGTTTTGTTTTGGGTTTATCCGCAAATTCACCTCATATCATTCAGTTGGCAATTTTAATGGCTTCAGTAAAAGTACACGCGCTTTTTTCTTTTCTGTCAAAACAACAGCTTCTTTATTGGTTCCCAAATAAAAAACATTGTATATGCAATCAATATAACACCGCGAAGCCTTGCTGCAATCATACACCTGTTCCACTTCTCAGCTTTCCTTGTGTTTTGCAGCTAACAAGTTACATGGACAGTAAATGAATGCAGTCTTGGAAGTTCAGTCTGGTTCACCTCATATTTAAGCTAATTTGTGTTGTAGTATGCTGGGTCTTGATTTATACATAGTATTCAGACATTTATTAAATAAGACACATATCAAGCCATAAACCATTGTTAAGTCACAATGGTTTGGGTCACACATTTTGCTAAGCCAATACTTTAACAAATAACATGGTTTACAATAACACACTTAACCATTGTTTATTTAATAAATCACAGTAACTGAACTCAAACATCATACTAAGCCACATAAATCACATTTTGAATTACAGTAACGTGCATTGTGTGGTTGGAAGAAATAACCTGGGTTCAGTTCCAAGTGGGGAAGAAAGACACTGGAAACATGGTGACTGCTTAGAGAGATGATTTAATGGTGGACAGGATCACATGCTTTGGGTGAAGAAAGAAGGGCTGAGAGTCCCCTAGTTTTATACCCTTTTATATCTCTTGGGATTTGAATTGGAGCTTGTATTCTGATTGGTTGTCAGACTCCCATGGGCCCATGCAGCGGAAACTGTAGGCTGTCTGAGTCCCAGGCTTGGTTGAACCTTGTTGGATGATGATGTAATGAAAGGGCTTTGGGCAATTCCTGTTATAGCTCTGTCTGGAGTAGATCTTTGTTATGTAAAATAGATTGGCCTAAACCAGAGTAATGGTCCATTAGCAAAGGTGGGGGGGGCTGAAACTCTCTGAGTTTCTACTTTTCTTTTTAGGGGAAATATTCTGCCTTTTTAGTATATCCTAAAATATTTCATTTTCCTAGGAGAGGGGTGGGTTTTAACTTCCAATGTCATATTTAGCTGGATGTTTATTCAGAGCTTGTTTAATAAATCTGTAGAGTATCAAAGACTCTTAACAATTTTCCTTACAGTAATTTTTCTTTAATTTTAAAATATGCTTTTGTCCTAATTTTCCCTAACTCTGTCAAGAGAAAACAGCCTTTTTGATTGCAGATTTCTTGTTATTACTATTTTTTATTGTACAATTTTCTTGGTTATGTATATTCACATAGTATATATAACAGTATACTATCTGGATAACATCCCTACAATCTCTATTGAATACAGATAATAAATCTTATACACACAGTAGTTGTAACTATTATTCTCAATACCTGTTCATCTTCATCTTCACTTATCCCTGTTAAAAAATTTGTGTTATTTGATTAGGTCCTCTGTTCAATTTTACCTATAATCCATTAATAATATCAAACATTATAAACATCAAGTAAACATATTTATAACCATTAACCTCCAAATAATCATAAGGTTTACTTAATTATTCAATGTTCATTATTCAATTACACAAATTACCTCATCTTTGTTTACATATCCAGACTAAAAAAGTAATATTTTCCCCATTTCCAGCTTCTATCTTTATGCTAATTCTTAAAAGTACAACTCCTGTGTTAGACAGTGCTTTGCATTTATCCCTCATCTCTTGTCCGTTTTCGTATTTCAACTCTTGTTGACTTCTAGGCACATCTTCCATACTCTTCCCATGGGATCTTGTATCTTCTTATTTCGTTCGTATTTGATCTAAGTATTTCTTCTCTCTCTGCCGCTTCTTCACACTTTTGAACTGTTGGAAGAAATATCCTTCTGGGTTCAGTTCCAAGTGGGGAAAAAGACACTGGAAACATGGAGGCTGTTTGGAAGGTTTAATATCAGGACCACATGGCTTGGAGCTCCAGAGTGAAAAGGAAGAGATCAATAAAAAGGACTGAGGTGCTGAGAGTGCCTGGGTTTTATACCCTATGTTGGGATTTGAATTGGAGCTTGTATTCTAATTGGTTGTCAGACCCCCATGGGGCCATGCAGGGCAACTCTGTAGGCTGTCCTGAGTTCCAGGCTTGGTTGAGCCTTGCTGGGTGATTTATGTCCTTAAAAGGGTTTTTGGCAATTGCTATAGCTTTACCTGGAGATTTTTATTATGTAAAGTATTCTGGCCCAGGCCTTAATGGCCCACCCATTAACAAAGGTGGGGGTGAGTTTCTGCTTCTGAGGTGAGTTTCTGCTTCTGAGTTTCTACTCTTTTTACAGGAAATATTCTGCCTTTTTAATATTTCCTAGGCTATTTCAATTTTCTAGGAGAAGGGTGGGTGCTAACTTCCTACAAAACCTTCAATACACCTTTCAATGATCTTTTCCTCACTTCAGGGGTGTCTTTCTGTGGATCCCTTCTAACTTTTGATGTCTTAAAGTGTAATTCACTATTTCTATTTCAGCTTTGACTGTCTCTTCTTTTTTATCTTTTTGTATCATTTGTCATTTTCCCTCCCCTGTCCTTTCCTCTGTTCTTTGTATTTTATTTTCTGTTTCCTGAATCTCATGTTTGTTGTTCAATATCTTAGGGTCATAATTTTCTGGTCTCCCAACTACATCATGGATCAATTCTTTTATCTTCTTATGGTTCCTTATCATCATTTCCTCCGTACCTTGGAGCATCAATAATATTTCTTTTGGTAAGACATTTATTTCCCCTTGCAGTCCCATTTTGCCTTATTATAATAAATTTAAATTTTTACTCAATAATCTGTCAAAATCCAAATGTCCCAGTTATGTCACACCAATATTAGAGCAATTCACACAATCACTCCATTGTTAGACCCTTAACAATCTCCACTTTGTTTCAAAACTCCAAGCAGTTTCACACTCTCACATTGTCCAACCTATTCATAATCCTCAAGGTTCTAAAAGTTGAATGTTTTCAGAGTCTGTATCCAAGCACCAAGTATAATGAGTTTGCAGGTGTTTAGTGTATTCTAGCCCATCTAGCCCATCTTCCCTAGTCATAACAACTTTCACTTCATCACTTTTTCCAGCTCTATATTGTCTTTCTCAGCCAGCAGGTGTCACTGTTACTTTTTTCCTCCACTTTTACTGCAAATAAAATGTCTCCGAAAAAAAAAATAATTCAATAATTTCTCAAAGTTCTTCAAATCAAAATGGCAGTAAGAGTATAATCCAGAATTTTGAAACAATTTAATTTTTGAAAAGCTAACCAATCCATCTGGCCTTTATTTTAAAAATTACTTCTGACTACAATTCCTTTTCTTTCTTTTCCAAATCTGACAGTAGCTCCAGGCTCTTAGTCACCGCTATTTATCTCCGTTGAGTCCCACTTTCCAAAGAGGGTGCTTTAGGGAAAATTCCACAGCAAAGGTTAGAAGAATTCTTAGCCAGACCGAGCACACTTACCGGATCTTTCCTTTCTTTTCTTCCGTTTCAGCTGTCTTCACAGCTTTAGTTCAGGCATAATGTCTATCTTCTCTTTTGCAAGTTCAAGGGGTTTTCTTCCAGTCACTCAAGGAGACTGAGCAATCCTCGTGACCACCAAAGCATCCTCTCTACCTTCATCACCCCTACAGGGTGACTTTTGGCCTCATAAAGCACCCGGACTGAAGAAATCGGTGAGACTTCGCGGAGCTGCCACTTATCTGCACTGCTTCGCCGTGACGTCAGCTGCCTTCCTTCGGGTTTCTTTGTTTTGTATATCATTCCAAATACTATTGTTCTGGGTAAAGGGGATTATCAGTGTTCTGCATTACTTGCTTTGACTGGAAGTTGCTTTTTCAGAGTGTTACTTTTTAATTGCCTTAGCCAGAACAACAGAAAAGACTGGTCACTTCTATGTAACTGTCACTTTGCGTTATGGAATTTTGGAGCAAAACAGTAGCAGTCATTCAAGGAACATGTATCATAAAAGAAGCCATTGTGGGAAGCCCCCCCTCCATATTTCAAATATGAAATATTTTGAGGAATATTAAAAAGGCAGGATATTTCCCTAAAGGAGAAATGGAGAAACAAGATTTTAGGGATAAGAAGCAGCCCCAAGTCTTTCTTAATAGCCCACAACAGAGGCCAGCACTTAAAAGATAAAAAGCTTATAAAGAAGAAGCCAACTATCTAGATGGCTCTATTCATAAGCAAAGCAAATATTCCAGACAGAAATTCATTCAAGACAGGATATTTCAAAACTGCTTGCAGCAAAGTTCAACAGCTAATAAAAGCAGAATGGTAGGATTAGAAAGCAGCTCCTCACCCAAGAACCAGCACAGGAAAAAAGCTACTAGACACAATGCCCAACACCCTTTCAGAACACAAGCCCCTTCCTTGCCCCATCCCCAGAGCAGTCCAAACTTCAAAGTCACAGAAACCTGAGAGCTCAAATAAACAATAATCCAGAGGTTGATCAGATTAGCTCAGACAAACATTTAGGATTTGCATGTCCTCTTTTGCCTATAGAGCCAGTTATGACCCCTACATAATCCCTACATGACCCCGTAGGAATCTGACAACAGCCAATAGAATATAATGTTCATGCACAGGAACATGAAGCTCAAATAAAAAGCCCAAAGAAGGTATAAAACTTATCCACTCTCAACTCCATTTTGTCAGCTGCACCAGAACCACAAACCCTGGTGGTTCTGCTTCATCAATAAACCTTACTTTCCAATCAGAGTCCATGTAGACTCCGTGTGATGGCTTGAGAAAAAGAAGCATTGGTTTCTTATTCTTGTTCCCTTGCTTTTCAAATCTATCCTCTTTTAATTGTTCAAAAGAATATTTCCTTCCTCTCAAACAAATGCCTTCCCCAAATGGAGGAGTGGGGCTAATTCTTCCAATTTGTTTTGGAAGAAGTGGCACTATTAGCACTATTGCTTGCTAGGTGTACATACAGACAGATATTAAATAATAGACCTCTTTTTCTGTTTTAAAAAGAGGCTTTCTTTTAAGTTTCACCCCATTCAATTTAAGGCTAGCTAGCTTCTAAATTCTCCAAAATATACCCTGCCACAATGCATCATTTAAAAAAATAAATAAACCAGTTATAGAACAAATTGGAAAAAGAGCACTGCCAAGGCTTTGGTTTTGGAGAGGAGGCAACTTCTGATAGGAAGCTTTAGATCACTACTGACTGTCTGATAGCTACTTTTAATTACTGTACAAGCATCTTTTATTTATTTTATTTTTATTTATTTACTTTGTCAAGCATTTATAAGATAACAGGTAGAAGTATAAACATAGTTATGAATATATGAAATGGATACATATAAAAAAAATACAACAAAAAAATAAAAGAAACAATAGGACAGGGACGATAGGCACGTTGGTGCGCTTATGCACGCCCCTTACAGACCTCCTAGGAAAGGGGATGAGGTCAATAGTAGACAGTCTAAGATTAAAGCTTTTGGGGTTTGGGGAAGAAACCACAGAGTCAGGTAGAGTATTCTAGACATTGACCACTCTGTTGCTGAAGTCATATTTGCTGCAATCAAGTTTGGTGCAGTTAACCTTGAGTTTGTATCTATTGTTTGTTCTTGTATTGCTGTAGTTGAAGCTGAAGTATTCATTGACAGGTAGTACATTGCAATGTATGATTTTATATACTATACTTAGATCAGACCGAAAGCGGTGTAGTTCTAGCTTTTCTAGGTCAAGTCTGGTGGCATTCTGCAATGAGTAGAGGAGTGGAGAACTCTTCTTGTGAAATTTTTCTGGACTTTCTCAACTGTATTAATATCAGATACATAATGTGGGTTCCAGACTGTTGAGCTGTATTCAAGTATTGGTCTAGCAAACGTTTTGATTGCTCTAGTTAGTAGTGTGATATAACCAGAGAAAAAGCTACGTAAGATTAAGTTAACAACTCTTAATGCCTTTTTGGGTATGTAGTTACAGTGGGCTCTAGCACTTAGATCATTAGAGATAAATACTCCAAGGTCCTTGACAGAGTTTGGATCATCAACAAGGTCTTGACTATTCAGCTTGTATTTTATTTTCTGATTTATTTTTTTTGCCAATATGTAAGACAGAACATTTATTTGTTGAGATTTGAAGTTGCCATTTGTTTGATCATTCTGATACATAGTTAAGGTCCTTTTGAAGGGTAGCGGTATTGTCGGTGGTGTTGAATAGCTTTACATCATCAGCGAAGAGAATGCAGTTGCTCTTAATATGATCATAGAGGTCATTTATGTAGAGTATGAAGAGAGTTAGTCCTGGAGGGACACCACTGTTGACAGGTACAGAATTTGATAGGATGCTCCCAATTTTGACCATTTGTTGTCTGTTTGACAGGAATGCTTCTATCCAGTTATGCAGGTGTCCAGAGATACCATAAGATTTTAGTTTTAGTAGTAGTTTATTGTGTTCCACTGAATCAAAGGCTTTACAGAAGTCTATGTAGATTGCATCTATTGCTTTGCCCTGATCGAGTTGTGCAGTCCATATGTTTTTACAGTGTAAGAGTTGCAGATTACAGGATAGTTTTTTTCTGAAACCAAATTGTTTATTAGAGAGTAGGTTATTTGTCTCTAAGTGGAGTATAATGGATTGGTTAACAATTGATTCCATGACTTTACAGGAGATGCAGCATAAAGATCAGTCTGTAATTTTCAACTAGGCTGGGGTCTCCCTTTTTGAAAATGGGGATGACCGTGGCTTGTGACCATAGATTTGGCAAGGAGTCTTCAGTGTCTCTAATGATCAGCCCAGACTTTGCTGCCCTCCAAGAAATGCCTCCAGGAGAGGAGGGCTGACTTTGAAGGCCTCCTTCTCTCAGGTGACCTATCATCTCTCAATGTCGGTCAGCTTTTTGGACATATAAGAGCAGTCAGTAGGTCCCACACTCAGTAGATCGAACTTCTTGGGTAGCCCAGCAAGTGACTAGCTACATGACCACGGTTGGAGCCTCCATTCCCTGAACTCGCCAGTCTCCAGGGATCTCAGTAGTCTCCACTTGAAGGCAGCCACTGGTTCAGGTTACCCTGCTGCTCCTGGAGGTCTGGGGACCACCATCACTGGCTCTAACTCTAACTGTGCAGCTGGTCCAGCTGGCGGGGTCTGCCATAGGGCTAATTCTTTGGGTCTGGTGCCCCTCTGGGGTTCAGCCTCTGCTGCCTTGGCTTTGGCCACCACCGCAGTTGGTGAGTAGCAGATAGCTCTGCAAACATCCTCCAAAACAGATCCAGCAGCAGCTTCACATGTACAAAACTCATACCATCTCTTGGAAATGATCAAAGATCTACACGTGGAACAAGAAGATCTGCTTGTAAGTTTCGACGTGGTTTCACTATTCACTCAAGTCCCAATAAAAGAAACTCTCGAAATCATCAAAAATAAATACCAACCACCCAAACACCTCATGGAATTAATTGAACCCTGCTTAACCAACACATATTTCATAGACAAAAGACAAAGATACAAGCAAATTGAAGGAGCCCCTATGGGATCACCACTGTCACCCGTCATTGCAAACCTGTTCATGGAAGAATTCAAATCCAGAGCCCTAGCCAATGCCACCCACAAACCCAAACTATGGCTAAGATACATCGATGACACATTTGTTATTTGGCCCCATGGAAAAGAAAACCTAACATTTCCTAACACCTAAACAGCTCACACTCCAAAATCAAATTCACCATGGAAACAGAAACAAACAAACAACTACCATTCCTAGATGTACTAATCTACAAAAAAACAGATGGCATGCCAGGACACACCATATACCAGAAGAAAACACACACTAACCACTACCTCAATGCCCAATCCCACCACCACAGATAAACTCCATGGCCAAACACTAATTGCTAGAACCTAACGCCTGGCAGACAAGACACACAGAAAGACTGAACTGTGCACCCTGACTAAAGTACTGACAGCCAACAGCTTCCACAAAAGCAAAATCACTGGCTTGATCCACAAAAACACACTGAGACATAATGAAGATGAACAGACCTATGGAACAGCTGTCCTGCCCTACATAAGAGGTACTACAGACAAAATCAGTAAGATACTACACAGGCATCACATCAAGACTGCCTTCAAAACAGACAGAAAAATAGCAGCCATCCTAAGAAACCCCAAAGATAAAATTGACCTGGAAAACCAAGGCATATATGAAGTCCCCTGTGCATCATGCCTGGCCACATACATTGGACAGACCAATAGAAGAATAAGTACCCACCTAGATGAACACAAAAATGCAGTAAAAAATCTGGAACACACTTCCTCACTAATCCCACACATGAAAGCCACAGGTCATAGCATCGACTTCAATGGCACCAAAACCCTAGCCACTAGAGAAAACCCAAACTACAGAATTATCAGAGAAGCCATAGAGATTGAAAAAAGACCTGAAAGCATGAATAGATGACTCCATCAGACTGTCAATTATCTGGAAGCCTGCACTCTCAAACAAAAAAATCTCCACACCACAAACCAGGCAAACACCTGGGCACAAACAGACTCCCCCTGATACCTCCAGCTCAAACATACCCCAACCAGGCACCCAGATGAAACCTAACTTCCTAATAAATGATAACCATCCATTTACTCAGAGCCAAGTCGCACTAAAAGCCTCCAATACAGAAAACACAATGTTGCCAGCCAATCAAGACAAAAAAAGCTACAAAACAGGCAGAAGGTATAAGAAACACCAATCAAGCAGAACACAGCAAACTCCAAGACCAATAAACACAGACCAAGACTCCCAACCAATCAGGATGAAGAAAAAACCATTCTGGCACAGCAGTAGGCTAGCACCAAATTTAAAACAGAAACGGCTGTGAAAGTCTGACTCACAGACGAACACTATACAGAAGCCTGATGATGGCAGATGAGATTCTGCTGAAACATTGCTACAACTTTAAAAGCACAATTACAATGAGGTGGGAAAATACCCAAACAAAGCTGAATGCCATACATGTAAGAATCCACAAAAACTTAAGAAAACACACACACACACACACATATGTGTGTGTGTGTGTGTGTTTTCTTACATATATAAATAAAATATGTATTATAGAAACTTCTAAACTTTTGTTACAAAGTGATTTACATGATATACTAAGCCATAATGTGTCTAAGAATAACAAGTCATCTGAATCAACACCATAAGGTAAATTTTGATTCGGCCACACTGCCTTGGTTGTTTTATAATTATGTATTTAATAAAAAATCATAGAGTACTAATGATTTTATCATTTATTTATCATGGAAACTGATCAAGGAGAGATTCAACCTAGAAATAAGGAGAAATTTCCTGACAGTGAGAACAATCAACCAATGGAACAGCTTTCCCTCAGAAGTTGTGGGAGCTTCATCACTGAAAGCCTTCAAGAATAGACTGGACAGCCATCTATCAGAAATGGGGCCTCCTGCTTGAGCAGGGGCTTGGATTAGATGATCTACAAGGTCCCTTCCAACTCTGTGATTATATTTCTAAATGACAGTATTTGGTTTGCTGACCAGCTACAGCTTCAAATGAGAGCCAGTTAGCCACCACAAGGGTATCTAAGACGCTGACTGATACTGAAAACAACCAATAAACATTTTTGTCTAGGATTTGGTATATCACCTGAACAGCAGCCACAGGTAACTCTTTTGCTATAATTAGCACCATATATTGCTTGATGTTTCATGCCTTTGCAATGAATGTTCTGCAATTAGGTTCACAGAATCCAGCTACTGGCCTCAGTCATAATTTGTTTGTCCATAGTTTGTTGAATACTTCCCATTTCATTGGTTCATGTACCCTGCTGTTCCAAAACCAACCAAATCACATTATAATTTAGTGTGAAGTATGATCCCAGCAACTGGCTTATTAGCATTCTTCTCTTTGCTGCAAAGAGAGCTATATAAAAATTGGGAAGAAAAACTAGGATAGTCTTTAGCTGGCAGGATTAAAATTTGCCAACTTCTCCACTCATCAGTATACAAAGAATGAAACTGATGATGCATGTTTTGACCTATAAAACTCTTGTTAGCTATTAAACTTGGAGACACCAAGTGACAATTATTTCTTATGTGCCAGAAAAGCCATGTAGGAGGGTTTTGAATGGTTGATCTATGTATATTCGGTTCTCTGAAAGGAATGTTTGTGAGAGCTTGACCTTTTAGGGCTTCTTCAAATATAAGCTGAACTTGGAGGGGACAAATACATTGAAAAGAATTTGCCCAGAGAACCAAGATTAAGCCTGGTTAGAAGCTGTTTGCCTATTTTTGTTTTCTTTTGAAACATACATTTACAACATAGAAGGTATTTGAAAAATTGGATGATGTGATTTCCTGACTTATTTTTTCTCCAGTTGGTATCTAGATAGTAAAAACCAGCATCTTACTTTGATATCATCTGATAGCTGGAGCCATTAAGAGCTGCCATGCAGGGTTTCAAATTAACAATGACTAAAAGGGAATGCTGCCAACAAATGAATCACTTGCATTAATTTCCTACAATACATTTTCATTGTAATGTCATCATCTCAGAATTATCCGTGGTTTTAAATTGTGAGATCTGCTAATGTCTTCATAGCAGTAGTAGCCTTTTAAGATTTAAGTTAAAAAAAAAAAAGATTTACCAAATACCTTCTCTGAAGGAATGAGTACTGGAAGAAAAGCTCGTCTTGATATTTGTAGAACTGCCAGTATTTTAAACCACTTACTACATAAAATATTAATTTTATCCAAGAAATTGTTACTTCCAATTCATATAGAACCTTATTAAATTTTAATATATTTTAATTACATATTCAAATATTACCTTTCTGATTGGAATTGTGATAAAAGGATGCAAGGAGGACCTCCAAAATTCAAAGGCTTTCTCTTTAATGTATTTTTAATAAATATATTAAAAGATATGGCAATAACAATGGTTTTTTTTTTTAAGTACTTGATTTCTCCCAATTTTAGTTCTGCTGCAGAAGTCAGTTTGAAGAGCAGCAGACACAGAATTGGTTCTGTGTTTGCTGCTGTTTGGCCCACCTGCCAGTCTGGGCTCTTACCTGTCATTTATTTCCTGCTTTTTCAACTTCAGCTGCTTTGCACAAAATGTAGTCACCGAATCAGTAGTAACACCGGTTGAATCCCACCCCTGGTGCTATGCTATGAGAACTGTGTGTCCTCAGTACCAAGAGGATCCTAATGACACAAATTTCCTGTGCGATGGGTTGCCATTTCAAAACAATTTGTAGACATACTGAAAATAACACTAATTTCCCTAAAAGTAATTATGTTTTTGCCATCAATTAGCTCATAAATCCTAGAACCATGAATAATTTAAAGATTCTAACTCAATGTTTATCAAACTGAGTGACTTTGTGTAGACTTCCTAGCTATGGAATTATGGGAGTTGAAATTACCTATTTTAAAATTGCTGTGGTTAAGAAACTGTTCTATCTCAACAACAGCATATATATCCCAGGATTTCAGATATTTAGATCAGACATAATTGAAGAGACATTAGGTAAAATGAAGGGTGGAGGATTATGTTTATATATCAACAACAGCTGGTCTCAGGATAAAACTATAATGTATAAATTCTGTGATGAAAATTTTGAGTCTTTACATATCAACTGCAAGCCATTTTATTCTCCACATGAGTTCTCCTCATTTCTCCTAATAGCTGTGTATGTTCCTCCACAAGCTTGTGTAAACAAGGCATTATGAACTCTAGCTGATCAAATTATGGAGGCTGAAGCTAAACACCCAGATTCCCTTCCCATCATTTTAGGAGATTTCAATTAAGCAAACTTAAGGAAAGAGCTCTCAAAATATTTCCAGCATGTAAATTGTCCCACCAGAGGCAAAAAATACTTTAGATCAGGGGTCTTCAAACTTGACAGCTTTAAGACTTGTGAACATCAACTCCCAGAACTCCTACTCCAGTCATATTAGCTAAGGAATTCTGGGAGTTGAAGTCCACAAGTCTTAAACTTGCTAAGTTTGAAGACCCTTGCTTTAGACCAGGAGTTGCCAACCGGTGGGCCACGGTCCACTGGTGGTCCATGAGAAAATTTTGGTGGTCCACAGAGAAATGTCACCCACAGAGCATCCCCCAAAGCAATTAATCCAGGTTGCGCAGGAACACAAGGCTGCTGAGCCCACATGGCCCGTGGGAACCCTCCCTGCCCCCTTACTCCTTACCTGGCAAACTTGCCTGCTAAGTTGCTATTTTTCATTTTTTTCCCCCGACCATCAGCTGTTCTGCTGGGTCGGGAGATTTAGATTAGCTAGAAAGCAGGAAATTGTTGGATTTCTTGCCTTTAGCTAATCTTTAGATCTTTGGCTCTGCTTTTAAGCAGAGATGAACCTCCCTGAGGACTGAAAGTTCTATTATTCAGTTGCAGACTCAGATAGCTGATGGCAGAAACACATACCTCTAAGTGAATCTGTAATTCTGTGAGCAACTCAATATGCCTGACTGCTTTGCCTGATTTTGGGTAAAAGTTGCTTTTTTAAAAAATAAAAAATTCAAAATTTGCATACATGGTGTGTTGTGAGTTAATCTTGTGAGTTTGCTTGCAAGCAAATTTTATGTGACAGACTCAGGTAGCCAATGGCAGAAAGGTAGATCTCTGAATCTGTGATTCTGTGAGCAACTCAATCTGCCTATCTGCTTTGCCTGCTTTTGGATAAAAGTTGCTTTTTTAATAAAAAAAATCAATATTTGCGTAAATATTTATAATATTTACATACAAGCCATGCCTAGCCAGTCACATGACCACCAGCCACACCCACAAATTAGGCCATGCCCAAGAACCGGTTGTTAAGAAATTTGAATCCCATCCCTGCCTCTGTGTGTTTGTGTGTGTCTGTGTATGAGAGAGAGAGAGAAAGAGAGAGGGAGAGAGAGAAGGTAGATCAGATCTCTCTCTCTCTCTCCCACCAACATCAGCAAGCCACCATCAGTCAAAATTCATATTAGTGGTCCCCAGGATTTAAAATTATGAGTTTGGTGGTCCCTGAGGTCCAAAAGGTTGGAGACCCCTGCTTTAGACCACTTCTACACAACAATAAAAGATGCTTATAGGTCTTTACCCTGAGCAGATGTGGGACACTCTGATCACTGCATGATTCACCTGCTTACAGACAAAGACTTAAAACCATGAAACCAACAATTAAATCAGTGAGGACTTAGTCTGATGAGACAAAGCTGAAGCTCCAGGCTTGCCTTGATTGCACTGATTGGAATGTTTTTGAAGATACCTCTGCAGACCTAGATGAGCTCACAGATACTGTAACATCATACGTCAACTTCTGCGAAGACTTATATGTACCAAGAAACCTGCAAATATATAGTAACAATAAATCTTGGTGTACAGCTAAACTTAAGCATCTACATCATTCCAAAGAGGATGCCTACAGAAAAGGTAACAGAGTGCTGTACAATCAGGCCAGAAACATATTAACAAGAGAGGAAGCAAAAGGAAGCTATTCTGAAAAGTTAAGGAATCAATTCTCAACAAATGAACCAGCAAACATGTGGAAAACTCTTAAAAACATTACTGGCTTCAGCAAACCTCCTTCCCAGACAGAAGGAAATCAACAACTAGCAGATGACCTGAATGTATTTTACTGCAGGTTTGAAAAGAAACTACAGCCATCTATCTCCACAACCTCCATCTCAAACACACCAACAACAGCCAAGCCTCCTATAACTCGCCCCAATCATAACCTCTGGTGATCACAGAAAAAGAAGAGCAAGATCTATTACACAGACAGAAGCCAGGAAAAGCATCAGGGCCAGAACAAGATAACTCCTTCTTGCTTAACAGTTTGTGCTGACCAATTGCCCCCCATCTTCACCCGAATCTTCAATAAATCACTAGAGATGTGCTATGTTCCTTCCTGCTTCAAATGCTCTACTATCATCCCAGTGCCAAAGGGAACTGAATGACTACAGACCAGTTGCTTTAACTTCTGTAGTTATGAAAACCTTTGAAAGGCTGGTGCTTGTCCCACATGAAAACCATCACGGATGCGCTCTTAGATCCCATGCAGTTTGCATACCAAGCAAATAGATGGACAGATGATGCTGTTAATATGGCTCTGCACTACATCCTACAACACCTTGAATCTCCAAGTACCTACACAAGGGTTCTCTATGTAGATTCCAGTTCAGCATTCAATACTATCATTCCAGACATTCTTCTAACTAAACTAAACCAGCTAGTGGGACCTGAACACACCTGCAAGTGGATCATAAGCTTTCTAACAGACAGGAGCAGCAGGTGAAGCTAGGCAGAATCACATTTGATACCTGTACAATCAGCATAGCCCCACTCCAAGCTCTGTGCTTTCTCCACTTCTCTTCTTCCTATATACCAATGACTGCATCTCAAACGATCCATCTGTTAAAATACTGAAGTTTGCAGGTGACACAACAGTGATTGGTCTCATTCGAGACAATGACGAATCTGCATACAGACAGGAGGTTTCACAACTTGCCTCGTGGTGTAACTGGAACAATCTGGAATTGAACACACTCAAAACCTTAGAAATGGTGGTAGATTTTAGGAGAAACCCTCCCATACTACCACCTCTTACAACTAGACAACAAAGTATCAACAGTGGAGACCTTTACATTTCTAGGTTCTATCATATCACATGACCTAAAATGGACACCTAATGTTGTGTCCGCGAAATGATGCCAGGAGTCGGTGACTTCAAATCATGCTCTTTTATTTAAAGTTGGAACCGAACTGGGGCAAAGGAAAAAGCTCGCGGCTTTTATTCCTTTAGCCGCGGCGGCCGCGGCCAATGGCACCACTTTGAATCTCCCACGATTCGAATGGACCAATCGCGGGAGATTCTTAGCGAGCCAATCAGCGCGGCTCGCCTGACCAATCAGAGTGCCCCGCGCTTTGGCCAATCAAAGCACGGGGATCTCAAGAATGCTAATTAGGGACAGAACACCCCTCCCCTCTTGGTTCAGTCCTTACGTCGCGTAGTCACGTAGGTAGGCGGGGCTCCGTCTGAGCCTACTGGACCTGCGCAGCTCAGTCGTAGGTTGGATCCCGGCCGGTTCGGTCGGGATCTCTGCTGCTCCTGATGCCGTCGTGGGAACCGGCTGGTCGGTCGGGCCAGGCCGCTCTCCGTAGCTCCCTCCTGGGCCTCCCGGGTTGGTTGAGCTGCGGGTTTCGCCGCTCCCGCTCGGTCTTTCCGGGTCAGTCGAGCTAGCCTGGCTGTCTCTTCCTGGCGAGGGGTCGTGATGGCTGCTTTCCGGTAAGTATGGCTGGTTTATTCTTCTTTGGTTTTGGTCCCCTGGGTATTCCCTCCCCCCTTGGTTTGTGTTGTGGGGGTTGGTTTCGCCTGTTTGTGCATCGGTGGTCTCTTGGTTGGCAGTCCTCGACCTTAATTGGTCGATGTGGCGTTTCCAGGCTCGTCCGTCTGCTGTTTGTAGCCGGTACGAGTGTGGGCCTGTTATTTGTGTGATGATGGCCGGTATCCATAGTGGGTCTCCCGTCAGGTTTCTTGCGTATACGGGGTCGCCGGGTGCGAAAGTTCGGTTTTTGCTGTTTGAGTCTGGGGGCTTCTCCGGGTTATACGTGGGGTGTAACCTGTCGAGTGGGGACCTTAATTTCCTCCCCATTAATAGTTCGGCTGGGCTCTTATTCGTTGTGGTATTTGGGGTTATGTGTTGGGTGAAGAGTAGTTTGTTTATTTTCTCCTGGATCTCCCCGTGGTCTATTTTCCGGATGGTCTTCTTAGTGAATTGCACCATCCGTTCCGCCCTACCGTTCGCCGCCGGGTGCGCCGGTGCTGTCAGCGCGTGGCGGATGCCCCTTTCCGCTAGGAATTTTTCAAATTCCAGCGAGGTGAATTGGGGCCCGTTGTCGGAAACGACGACGTCTGGGAGGCCGTGTGTTGCAAAGAGTTTGCAGAGTTCCTTGATCACGGCCTCCATGGTTGTTGTCTTCATGTTGCTTAACTCCAGCCAGTTGGAGTAAGCGTCTACTGTTATAAGGAAGGTGTGTCCTTTTGTGGGCCCGGCGAAGTCTATGTGAATCCTAGACCAAGGTCCCCTTGGGGTTTCCCACTCTAGGACGGGTGCTGTGGGTGGGCTTGGCCTAGTTTCCTGGCATCGTTGGCACCTTGCTACCCAGGTCTCAATTTGTTTGTCCATCCCTGGCCACCAAGCGTAACTTCTGGCCAGGGCTTTAGTCCTAACGATGCCAGGGTGCCCCTCGTGTAGCAGTTCCAGAACCTTCCCTTGTAGCTTTTCTGGAATGACCACCCTATCCCCCCATAGTATGCACCCTTTTAATAATGAGAGTTCCGTTTGGCGGTTTCGGAATGTTTTGACGGACTCGTCATTGTCCCTTTCCGGCCACCCTTTCTCTACCCAATGCAACACCCACGCCAGACGTTTGTCTTTATTAGTCTCTCAGGCAATGTCTGACGCGGTTATGGGCAGGTTGGGTAGAGTCTCTATGCTGAGGGTGGTTGTCGTGGGTGCTGGGTCAGTGTCAGGTTCCGGTAGCGGCGAGCGGCTTAAGGCGTCTGCATGGGAGATCGTCTTACCCGGTCTGTGTATGAGTCCGTAGTTGTAGGCTGCCAGGAACTCGGACCACCTTGTCATTCGGGGAGACAGAATGTTCGGGGTGGTCCGGTTTCCTGCAAGGATTCCCAGCAGCGGCTTGTGGTTGGTTATGATGGTGAATGTCCGGCCGTAGAGATACTCGTGGAATCTTTTTACGGCGGCAACGATAGCCAGAGCCTCTTTGTCCAGCTGGCTATAGTTCCGCTCCGGTTTGGTGAGGGTCCTTGAAAAGAACGCGATGGGCGCTTCTTTTCCGTCGGGGAGGGTATGGCTGAGGACTGCGCCGACGCCGAAGGGTGATGCATTGCATGTGACGGCCAGAGGTAGGGTCTCGTTATACTGTATAAGGACGGCGTCCGAAGTGAGGAGGTCCTTTGTTCTTTGGAAGGCGGCTTGCTCGCGTTTCCCCCAAGTCCAGGTCGCCGCCTTGTCCAGGAGCCTATGCAAGGGCTCCGCCACCGTCGCCTTTTGGGGCAGGAAAACATTGTAAAAGTTAAGTAGCCCCAGGAATGCCTGTAGTTCCATCTTCGACTTGGGTGTGGGGGCTTCTTTGATGGCCTTGATTTTTTGGTTTGTGGGGTGAATGCCGTGACGGTCTAGGAGGTATCCTAGGAATTCTACCCGTTCCGTGTATAGTTGGCATTTCTCCCTCTTGACTTTGAGCCCGGTCTCTTTAAATTTGGTTAGGACCTTCCTTAGGCGACCCTCTAGTTCGGCTTGGTTGGTTGCCGACACTAGGACGTCGTCGAAGTAAGGTACCACCCCCTTGATGCCTTGTAATAGCCTTTCCATTAGGCTTTGGAATATTCCAGGTGCCACGCTGACTCCGAATTGGAGCCGGTTGCATTTAAATGCTCCCCGGTGGGTGACTATGGTTTGCGCTTCTGCCATTTGCTCGTCGACTGGCAACTGTTGGTATGCCTGGGCGAGGTCGAGCTTGGCGAAAACCTTGCCCCCTCCCAGTGAGTGCAGTAGGTGTTGCACTACTGGGACGGGGTAGGCGCTTTGTTGCAGCGCGCCATTTAGGGTGGCCTTATAGTCCCCACAGATCCTCACCGACCCATCGGGCTTGATCGGGGTGACTATGGGGGTCTCCCACCGGGCGTGGTCTATGGGCTGTGGGACCCCTTGCTTGACAAGCTTGTCAATTTGCTCGTCTATCTTGGGTTTAAGTGCGAATGGCACCCGCCTTGGTTTCAGGCGTTTTGGGGGGACGTTTGGGTCTAGGTTGAATGATATAAGGGGCCCTCGGTACTTGCCCAGGTTTCCGTCGAAGACCTCTTGGAATTCCCGGGCCAGTTGCTGCTCCCAGCTGTTGTCGGTGACGTGATCGACTCCCATGACTGCGATGCCGAGCGGGGCGAACCATTGCAGTCCCAGTAGGCTTGGGCGGTCGCGGTTGACGATTGTCAGGGGAAGCCTTTCGGTGTGCCCTTTATATGTGATGTTGAAGTGTTTGGTTCCGACTACCGGGATGCGATTTCCCTGGTAGTCCTTTACAATGAGTCTCTGGCTGTCTAGGTTCCTCCTTTGGAGGGTAGGCACCAAGCGCTTTATTTCATGCCATGCTATCAAGGAGAGGTAGGACCCTGAGTCCACCTCCATTTTGCATGGCTGGCCCTCGATGCCTACCTCCACGTGGACCTTCCGGGCGTCATTGGTTATGGCGTGGCCGATGGTGACCGTCTGATGGGTCTCCTCTCTTCGCCGGTTATCGCCGCCTCGCAGGGATCGTCCGTTCCGGTCCCATCTGTTGTCCGAGGGGCGATCTCTGGTCCGGGGTGGTGTGCTCTCTCTCCTCCGGTCGCTCTGGTCCCATCGTGCCGGGCTGCGGTTCTTTTTTAGGCGGCAGACACGGGCGATGTGTCCCTTCTTGTCGCAATGCCGGCAGATCGATTCGAAAAACCAGCATTCCGACCTGGGGTGGTCACCGCCGCAACCGGCACAGTTGGTCCTCAACTTACGACCCCGCCAGTTCCGTGGGTCGCGGCCTGTCTGGAGGCGATGGATGTCCTCCTCGTCATCGGAAGTGCCCGATGCCGAGTGGAAGTCACCCTGGTGGATGGTCGTCTCGGGTTGGGCCTCGGTCGACCTCGCAGGGTTGTTGTTTCCGCTGCGGTCCCCAGTGTTCGGTCTGCGCATGCGGTCGGCGGATGTTTGGGTTGCTTCGGCAGCTGCGGCTGCGGTGAGGGTGTCTGCTAGGCTGATGTTGCCCTTGGCCATCAGCCGGCTCTGGAGGACAGGGTCCCACAAACCGAGCACGATTCTGTCTCGCAGGGCGTCATTCAGGTTGTCGAATTCGCAGAGCCCTCCTAGGCGCCGTAGCTCAGCGACGAAGTCGCTGAAACTCTCACCCGACCGATGGTCCCGACGGTAGAATTCGTTGCGTCGGATCAGGATGGGTACCTCTGGAGCGTAGTGCTGCCGAAGTATTGGCTCGAGGACGTCCCAGTCCATCGCGGTCGCATCGGCGGGTTTGGCAAGCGCCTTGGCCATCTTGAATACCTTGGTCCCGCAGTGGGTCAGGAAGACGGCGCGCTTCATGGGGCCGGTGGCGTCCTTCAGGTCGCTGCACTCGAGGAACATGCGGAATCGGTCGGAGTACGATTCCCAGTCCTCGGTGGCGGTGTTGAAGGGTGCGGGGGGTGCGATTTTCGCCATCGTGGTGGTTCGTCTGGCTTCCGTCGGACACGTGGTTCGGTTCAGGGTCTGGATCCCATCCTCGTCGCCAGTGTTGTGTCCACGAAATGATGCCAGGAGTCGGTGACTTCAAATCATGCTCTTTTATTTAACATTGGAACCGAACTGGGGCAAAGGAAAAAGCTCGCGGCTTTTATTCCTTTAGCCGCGGCGGCCGCGGCCAATGGCACCGCTTTGAATCTCCCACAATTCGAATGGACCAATCGCGGGAGATTCTTAGCGAGCCAATCGGCGCGGCTCGCCTGACCAATCAGAGTGCCCCGCGCTTTGGCCAATCAAAGCGCGGGGATCTCAAGAATGCTAATTAGGGACAGAACACCTAACATCAAAAACATCATCAAAAAAGCACAACAAAGAATGCTCTTTTTGCACCAACTCAGAAAGCTCAAACTGCCCAAGGAGCTGCTGATTCAGTTCTACAGAGGAATTATTGAGTCGATCATCTGCACCTCTATAACTGTCTGGTTTGGTTCTGCAACCCAACAGGACAGACACAGACTTCAGAGGATAATTAAGACTGCAGAAAAAACAATTACTACCAACCTGCCTTCCATTGAGGACCTGTGCACTGCACGAGTCAAAAAGAGGGCTGTGAAAATATTTACAGACCCCTCACATCCCGGACTTAAACGGTTTCAACTCCTACCCTTAAAACGAACACACCAGAACAACTAGACACAAGGACAGTTTTTCCCTGAATGCCATCACTCTGCTAAACAAATAATTCCCTCAACACTGTCCAACTATTTACAAAATCTGCACTACTATTACTCAGTGGTGGGATTCAATTTTTTTTACTACCGGTTCTTTGGGCGTGGCTTGGTGGGCATGGCAGGGGAAGGATATTTAAAATCTCCAGTCAGAGGTAGTATTTGCCGGTTCTCCGAACTACTCAAAATTTCCACTACTGGTTCTCCAGAACTGGTCAGAACCTGCTGAATACCACCTCTGCTATTACTAATAATATTCTCATTACTCCTTATCACCCATCCCCTCCCACTTGTGACTGTATGACTGTAACTTTGTCACTTGTATCCTTATGATTTATACTGTTTGTTTCCTAGTATGATTTGATTGCTTATAGTACCCTGTGACTATCATTAAGTGTTGTACCTTATGATTCTTGACGAATGTATCTTTTCTTTCATGTATACTGAGAGCATTTGCACCAAGACAAATTCCCTGTGTGCCCAATCGCACTTAGCCAATAAAGAATTCTAATTCTAATTCTAACTTGAATGTGACATGATGGTAGTCCTATATTGGCAGAATTCAACTTCAGTTGAATCCAGGTCCCTCAGATTGATCTTTTCAACACCCTGAACTAACATGGATTCATTTTTTTTTTTTACATTCTCATCTAAGCCATTACTAAAACCATAACAAAATTCAATGTTAAGTTGGAAGAGGATGCAAAAGTGGGTGGGGAGGAAGCTGTGTTGAATGTAGTTGCATGTGAAAATCTGGAGCATTTTGGCATTTTTCATGCACTCCTACAAACTCACACAGAGGGAGATTACAGGGAAGATTTGTCTGTTGTTATTATCTTACTTTGCTGTGGTTGCTGCTGATGCCTACTTTCCATGCTAGAAAATCAGCACGCCTTCAATCAGAGAAATAAGCATGGCTATGGCAGATTATTTGTTTTTATATATTTGTGCTACCTTGTTTGACTCTGTCCCAGTAGCAGGTAGTATGTTGTTTTTCAAGTTAAGTGCAACATGAAAACTGATGCTGTCTGTCTCCCAACTACTAATAGTCTTTGCTGCTGATGGTAGGAGGGAAGGCCTTGCATTGCTGTTTAATCATATTGTCCACTATTTTCAATGAGCTGCTCATTTTCTTGGCTTGGAAATGGGATAATGCCTGTGGAGTTTCAGTAATTTAGGATTATGTGCATAGGCATCACCTCAGAAATGAGAGTGACAGGGATAGATAGCAACAAGACTAGTGCCTGTCATTCTTTTAGGCTGTTTATTGCAGTTGTCTAGGACTAAATCATCTATTTTGGAAGCTGAATGTGTTTTTAAGACTCTGAACATTCATGCAATGTTATAGAGATGTTTGTGCAATCATACCATTTTCTTGATTCTAATGGAAAAACCAAAAACCAATCAAGACTCTATTCACATACATGAACTTCAATTTAATTAATTGACTGACTCACTAAATCACTTTAATCAGATTTATTGAGTTTATAGATCAGGCTATATAATATTGTAGTTTCTTTCATATTGAGATAAGATGCTCTGTAAACCCCTCTCTGATTTAGAAAAGCATATAAATACAATTACATGTTCATGACCAAATCGGGTTCCAACCCAAAAAATCCACCCGATTTTTTAATCAGGTCACGATTCAAAAATTGGGTGGTGAACAAACCCAGCTGGGGCAGATCCGTGCATGTGCAATCTGTCTGCACATGCACAGTTGGTTGTGCTTCCAGTCACAACCAAATTGGGTTGCGATCATAGTCATGGAATGGATTACTGTCATGACCCAAAGTTCCACTGTATTGAAGCTTATTAAGCAACTGATAATTAAAACAAGTAATAATGTAATATAATGTGTGAACTTAGCCGCTCAGTGATCATTGGTCCAACTAGTTTAATATTGTCAATACTAAGTACTGTATGTCCACCCTTTGAGATAGGAAAGGTCAAGAAACAGGCACAGAAAAGATTGCAGAAATACACTTGATTGCTGGAAGGCTAATTAACAGAAACTTTTCCGTTTCTCTGCACCACCTTGAGCCAGATAAAACTAAGGGAGGATCATTTTGAGTTTCTCTTCTTTCGCTTTCCTCACTCTTGTAATCTTTCTCGGATTGCATAACCTTTTCTGCACCTCCCTCCAATTTCTTCCCCATTTCTAAGAACAAATATATATTCCATAATACCTGGTGATAACCTTTGAGATTCCTCTTATCTTACTTGGAGATTTCTTGTCCAGGGCTAAGACATTTCTTAAAAATCATGTGCTGGACTATGGTTCTTGAGGCATGGCAAAGTCAATACAATCAAACATCCTTTTTGGTATTCCTTAATTTTTCAATTATCCAGAATATATCAACAATTCTCTTGCTCCTTAGATTTTCCAATTCCAACTAATTTATTTATTTATTTTAGAAAATTTATTATTGTTGCCTACTCACACATGGCAACTCAAGGTAGCTCATAGGAGATAAAAACATAATATAAAAGAAAAAAATAATAGAAGAGGAGAGGTGATACATGTGCACATGAGGTCTGCACATAACCTTGAATATTTGTCATTATTCTTTCCATGTAGGGATGTTGGATGATCGTAAGCATTATTTTGCTAGCATTTAAATTAACAATATTATGTGGTAATTTTCACACAATATTGTTAAGTCTCCTTTCTTTAGTATTCATATAGACTGACTTCTTCCAACCTAACTGTATCTTTCTCCAGATTTTCTAACATGTTTGGTTACATCCTTAACCATTTTTTTTCCTGTTGTTTGCCACTTGGATATTCAATACCCTCACATCCTGGACATAAACTGTTTCAACTCCTACCCTCAAAACGACGCTATACCAGAACAACTAGACACACCAGAACAATTAGACATGAGAACACTTTTTTCCTGAACGCCATCACTCTGCTAAACAAATAATTCCCTCAACACTGTCAAACTGTTTACTAAGTCTGCATTACTATTACTATTAATCTTCCCATCCTTCCTTTCACCCATCTCCTCCCATTTATGATGGTATGACTGTAATTTTGTTGCTTGTATCCTTATGATTTTTTATTGACTGTTTCCTAGTATGATTTGATTGCTTATTGTACACTATGACTATGACTATTATCAACCTTATGACTCTTGACAAATGTATCTTTTGTTTTATGTACATTGAGAGCATATGCATCAAGACAAATTTCATGTGTGTCCAGTTACACTTGGCCAATAAAGAATTCTATTCTGTTCTGTTCTGTTCTGTTCTGTTCTGTTCTGTTCTATTCTATTTCTATTCTCTCAATTCCAGTAACTAATCTTTCACGTGATTTTGATTCTATGCCTCTGTTTATACAATCAAGGATTGTATTAGCTTTTTTGGCTACTGCCACACACAGCTGGCTCATATTTAAGTGACTGTCCACTTTTCTAGCATATTTTGTACCTTTTTTGTTGCAGCAACTTCAACTTTTTATTGTTATCTGATTTATCCATCTTGATTGTCATTAATGGAGTTATACACCATATATAAATATTTTTATATATCACAATATTATATCAATATAGCTGGGAAAGAATTTTATTGATTTCCTCTAGCTCTTTGCATTGTTACTCTCTGATTGCTTCTTTGAAATTTTGCAGCCACTTTATCCTGAAATTCTGAATTTGTTCTTCAAGTTAGAATAAGAATTAGTAAATATGACCTAATAAATTATTGTGGCTGTGTAGAAATGTCGTGTCCGCGAAATGACGCCAGGAGTCGGTGATTTCATGCAATGCTCTTTATTTGGAAAACTGGAACCGAACCGGCGAAAGGAAAAAAGCCCGCGGCTTTTATTCCTTTCGCCGCGGCGGCCGCGGCCAAAGGCAACACTTCAAATCTCCCGCGCTCTGAATGAGCCAATCGCGGGAGATTCTTAACGAGCCAATCGGCGCGGCTCGCCTAACCAATTAGAAAGCCCTGCGCTTTGGCCAATCAAAGTGCGGGGATTTCGAGTATGTAAATGAGGACAGAACACCCCTCCCCTCTTGGTTCAGTCCTTACGTTGCGTAGTCACGTAGGTAGGCGGGGCTCTGTCTGGTCCTACTTGACCTGCGCAACTCAGTTGTAAGCGGGATCCCGGCTGGTTCGGTCGGGTTTTTGGTTGCTCTTGCTTCTGTGAGAACCGGCTGGTCGATCGGGCCGGTTCTTTCTCCGTGGCTCCCACCTGGGCCTTCCGGGTTGGTTGAGCTACGGGTTTCGTCGCTCCCGCTCGGTCTTTCCGGGTCGGTCGAGCTGGCTTGGCTGTTCTTTTCTGGCGAGGGGTTGTGATGGCTGCGTTTCGGTGAGTATTGCTGGTTTATTTTTTCTTGTAATCGGTCACCCGGGTATTCCCTCCCCCCTTGGCTTGCGTTTTGGGAGGTGGGTTCGTTTGCTGTCCTAGACCCAAGTTGGTCGATGTGTTGTTTCCACGCTCGTCCGTCTGCCGTTTGTAGCCGGTACGAGCGTGGGCCTGTTGCTTGGGTGATGACGGCTGGGATCCATAGGGGGTCTCCTGTCAGGTTTTTCGCATATACGAGGTCCCCGGGTGCGAACGTTCGGTATTTCGTGCTTGAGTCTGGGGGCCGCTCCGGGTTATACGTAGGGTGTAACCTGTCGAGTGGGGACCTCAGCTTTCTACCCATTAGCAGTTCGGCTGGGCTTTTGTTGGTAGTGGTATTCGGGGTTATGTGTTGTGTAAAGAGAAGTCTGTTGATTTTTTCTTGGATCTCCCCGTGGTCCATTTTCCGGATGGTTTTTTTGGTAAATTGGACCATCCGTTCCGCCCTATCGTTCGCCGCCAGATGCACCGGTGCTGTTAGTGCGTGGCGGATGCCCCTTTCCGCCAGGAATTTCTCGAACTCCAGGGAGGTAAACTGGGGCCCGTTGTCAGAGACAACGACGTCTGGGAGGCCGTGTGTTGCAAAGAGTTTGCAGAGTTCTTTGGTCACGGCCTCCGTGGTTGTTGTCTTCATGTTGCTTACCTCCAGCCAGTTGGAGTAAGCGTCAACTGTTATGAGGAAGGTGTGTCCATTTGTGGGCCCGGCGAAGTCTATATGGATTCTGGACCAGGGTCCCCTTGGGGTTTCCCACTCTAGGACGGGTGCTGTGGGTGGGCTGGGCCTAGTCTCCTGGCATCGCTGGCACCTAGCTACCCAGGCCTCTATCTGCTTGTCCATCCCTGGCCACCAAGCGTAACTTCTGGCCAGGGCTTTAGTTCTTACGATGCCAGGGTGCCCCTCGTGCAACATTTCCAAAACCTTCCCCTGTAGCTTGTCCGGAATGACCACCCTGTCACCCCATAGTATGCACCCTTTTAACAACGAGAGTTCTGTTTGGCGGTTCCGAAACGTCTTGACGGACTCGTCGTTGTCTTTTTCCGGCCACCCTCTTTCTACCCAATGCAAAACCCGCGCCAGACGCCTGTCTTTATTAGTTTCCCGGGCAATGTCTGACGCGGTTATGGGTAGGTTGGGTAGGGTCTCGATGCTGAGGGTGGTCGTCGTTGGTGCTGGGTCAGAGTCGGATTCCGGTAGCGGCGAGCGGCTTAATGCGTCCGCATGTGAGATCGTCTTACCCGGTCTGTGTATGAGTTTGTAGTTGTAGGCCGCCAGGAACTCGGACCACCTTGTCATTCGGGGAGACAGAATGTTCGGGGTGGCCCGGTTTCCTGCAAGGATGCCCAGCAACGGCTTGTGGTCCGTTATAATGGTGAAGGGCCGGCCGTAGAGATATTCGTGGAACCGTTTTATGGCGGCAACTATAGCCAGAGCCTCTTTGTCCAGTTGGCTATAGTTCCGCTCCGGTTTGGTGAGGGTCCTTGAAAAGAACGCGATGGGTGCTTCTTTTCTGTCAGGAAGGGTATGGCTGAGGACGGCGCCGACTCCGAAAGGTGATGCGTCGCAAGTGACGGCCAGAGGCAGGGTTTCGTTGAATTGTATGAGGACGGCTTCGGAGGTGAGGAGGTCTTTAGTTTTTTGGAAGGCGGCTTGCTCCCGTTTCCCCCAAGTCCAGGTCGCCGCCTTGTCCAGGAGCCTATGCAAAGGCTCCGCCGCCGTCGCCTTTTGGGGTAGGAAAACATTGTAAAAGTTCAGTAACCCCAAGAATGCTTGTAGTTCAGTTTTTGATTTAGGGGTGGGGGCCTCTTTGATGGCCTTGGTTTTTTTACTTGTGGGGTGAATGCCGTGCCGGTCTAGGAGGTAGCCCAAGAATTCCACTCGTTCCGTGCACAGTTGGCATTTCTCCCTTTTTACTTTAAGTCCCGTTTCTTTAAATTTAGTTAGGACCTCTCTTAGTCGGCTTTCTAGTTCGGCTTGGTTGGGCGCCGACACTAGAACGTCATCGAAATAAGGGACCACCCCCTTGATACCTTGCAACAACCTTTCCATCAGGCTCTGAAATATACCTGGTGCCACGCTGACTCCGAATTTGAAAGCATTTGAAAGCTCCCCGGTGGGTGACGATGGTCTGAGCTTCTGCCGTTTGCTCGTCGACCGGCAACTGTTGGTATGCCTGGGCGAGATCGAGCTTGGCGAAAACCCTGCCCCCTCCCAGTGAGTGCAGTAGGTGTTGCACTATTGGGACGGGGTAGGCGCTTTGTTGCAGCGCGCCATTTAGGGTGGCCTTATAGTCCCCACAGATTCTCACCGACCCGTCCGGCTTGATTGGGGTGACTATGGGGGTCTCCCACCGGGCGTGGTCTATGGGCTGCAATACCCCCTGTTTGACGAGCTTATCAATTTGCTCGTCTATTTTGGGTTTTAGGGCGAATGGCACCCGCCTTGGTTTCAGTCGTTTGGGGGGGACGTTAGGGTCTAGGTCGAACGAGATAAGGGGCCCCTGGTACTTGCCCAGGTTTCCGTCGAAGACTTCTTGGAACTCCTGGGCTAGTCGCTGTTCCCAACCGTCGTCGGCGACGTGGTTGACTCCCGTGAGAGTGATGTCGAGCGGGGCGAACCATTGCAGTCCCAGTAGGCTTGGGCGGTCGCAGTCGACGATCGTTAGGGGGAGTTGTTCGGTGCGCCCCTTATATGTTACGTTAAAGTTTTTGGTGCCGACTACCGGGATGCGGTTTCCCTGGTAGTCCTTTACAATAAGTCTTTGGCTGTCTACGTTCCTCCTTTGGAGGGTAGGCACCAACCGCTTTATCTCGTGCCATGCAATCATGGAGAGGTAGGACCCGGAGTCTACCTCCATTTTGCACGGCTGGCCCTCGATGTGTACCTCGACATGGATTTTCTGGGCGTTGTTGGTGATGGCGTGGCTGATGGTGACCGTCTGGTGGGTCTCCTCTCTCCGCCGGTTGTCGCCGCCTCGCGAGGATCGTCCGGTCCGGTCCCATCGGCTGTCCGAGTGGCGATCTCTGGGCCGGGGCAGTGAGCTTTCCCTTCTCCGGTCGTTCTGGTCCCATCGAGTTGGACTGCGGTTTTTCTTCAGGCGGCAAACCCGGGCGATGTGCCCCTTTTTGTCGCAATGCCGGCAGATGGAATCGAAAAACCGGCATTCCGACCTGGGGTGGTCGCCGCCGCAACCGGCACAGTTGGTCCTTGACTTACGACCTCTCCGGTTCCGTTGGTCGCGCCCAGTCTGAAGTCGATGTATGTCTTCTTCGTCTTCGGACGTGCTAGATGCAGAGTGGAAATCGCCCTGGTGTGTTGTTGTCTCGGTTTTTTGTTCGGTCGACCTCGCCGGGTTGTTGTTTCCGCCGCGGTCCTTCGTGTCAGGTCTGTGCATGCTATCGGCGGAAGTACGGGTTGCTTCTGCGGCTGCGGCTGCAGTGAGGGCGTCTGCTAAACTGATGTCGCCCTTAGCCATCAGCCGGTTCTGGAGCGCGGGGTCCCACAGACCGAGCACGATTCGGTCTCTCAGGATGTTGTTTAGGTTATCAAATTCGCAGAGCCCCCCTAGGTGCCGCAGCTCGGCGACGAAGTCGCTCAATTTCTCACCCGCTCTCTGGTCTCGCCGGTAGAATTCGTTGCGCCGGATCAGGATGGGGACCTCTGGAGCGTAATGTCGCCGAAGGATAGGTTCAAGGACGTCCCAGTCCATGGCGGTTGCGTCGGCGGGCTTGGCCAACGCTTTGGCCATCTGGAAAACTTCGGTTCCGCAGTGGGTGAGGAAGATGGCGCGTTTTAGCGGGCCCGAGGCGTCCTTCATGCCGGTGCACTCGAGGTACATGCGGAAACGGTCGGAGAACGATTCCCAGTCTTCGGTGGCGGGGTTGAAGGGGGCGGGCGGTGCGATTTTCGCCATCTCGGTGCTTTGTCTGGCTTCCGTCGGACACGGGGTTCGGTTCAGGGTCTGGATCCCACCCTCGTCGCCAGTGTCGTGTCCGCGAAATGACGCCAGGAGTCGGTGATTTCATGCAATGCTCTTTATTTGGAAAACTGGAACCGAACCGGCGAAAGGAAAAAAGCCCGCAGCTTTTATTCCTTTCGCCGCGGCGGCCGCGGCCAATGGCAGCGCTTCGAATCTCCCGCGCTCTGAACGAGCCAATCGCGGGAGATTCTTAACGAGCCAATCGGCGCGGCTCGCCTAACCAATTAGAAAGCCCCGTGCTTTGGCCAATCAAAGCGCGGGGATTTCGAGTATGTAAATGAGGACAGAACAAGAAACATTTCAAATTCCCTTCAACTTTCTCAAAGTCCCTCCTTTTTTCTTGAGATCAATTTTTATTCATTACCTTCACTGCTGTCATTAATCTGAAATAGCATGAGTTTTGACCAAAAATATTAATTCGTTCCCATTTCTATTTGCTGATGCTAAGATGTTAATGTGTAGTTATGTAATCTTTAAATGGCAAATTTTCTCTTTTCAGTGTTTCTTACATTCCATGGCCCTACTGTAATTCTTTCTTTGCAGCTTCAGATTTTCTTGTATGACATATCAACAATTAGACATTCAGAAGGCTTCAAAAATACCTATATCATAAACACCATTGATATTGCAAATGATCCTTCTTTGGCATCGAGTGCCATACAACCTGATGGATCTGTCACCTGGCACTCTATTGTCAATTATGTAATCTTATCTATCCATGTGATTTTCATTGTTAAAGTACAGGAATGGTTAACTGTTATTACCTTCTCCCATGCAATATGTCATACTATTTGTCAATAAAGTGATCATCTGCTGTGAACTTTAATTATAGGGGTTAGCACAGGAAGGCTCTAGATCTGGTTTTGCTTCAAATCTGCCAAAATGATATACTCAATAAAGTTTTGCATAAGGAGATTGGATCGTCTCAATCTTGCTTGCTTTGACTGGGTTAGTCAATCAGAACCTTGACACTTTGTTTATAGAAGTTACACTGACATGGCAGTTGTGGCTACTATTACCCATCAACCTTCCATGCTGATCAAATATAAAGGAATGAATGGCTTTATGACTCTGAAAAGTATCAGGACCATAAAGACAAGTGTTCAGCTTCCTAACCCTAACCCTAACCCTAACCCTAACCTTCCTACCCTTTAACATAGAGAAGATGGGAGGGACAAGAATAAATCAAACTAGGCCTACAAAAATAAATATACCTTTCAGAGTTGGTTCGTAGCTTCAAAACCAACCTGCTTTGTCCCGGGTTACATGAGACCAGAATGAAACACTAACCTGAAGTCTCTCTGAAATTGGAAAAATTATCTTGGACTCATGTCTGATCCAAGTTATTTGTACATGCAAGTTTGAAACCGTCTTCCATTTTCCTATGTGGAGGAAGCAGGATAGGAAAAGGCTCTTTGTGTTGATGCTGACAATGCCTGGGAGAGAACAGTGTTGTGAATTCAGTACTGCTAGTTGTTGGATTGAAATTATTATCATATTTTCCCACATGCTTATGAAAAAGTTTTGGCTTATAAACAGTTTGACTATTGTTATCTTCACTGGTTAGAAACAGAGAAAAGTTTCATGGCCTATTACTTATCTGGTGGTCATTGTTAATCACCCACCATCAACATTAATGAAAAAATCTGATTAAAAAAAAAAGTTTACCATTAGCTAAAAGAATGATATCACCAAGCCATTAAATAAGGAATTTGTGGCAGACACTGAAGGAGAAGGAGGTCTTAATGATGATGGTTAAAGGCACACAAAGGGAGGAAGACTAAATGAGCACTGCAATGTTGTTACCAACAAAAAGGTCACTTAGCAGTGAGCAATTTTCTGAGGTCTTTGTCAGATTAGATGTTAACAAAATGCTGAAGTGGAGCAGAAAATCAACCAGAATGAAATTAAAAACACAATCTGAAAAGTTTAACTGATCATTAAAAATGAAATGTACAAATGAACCTAATAAAAGTGATGCATTTCTCTCACACACACTTTTAATTTAGATAGTGTGTTATTGGGACAAAGATTTGACAAAGAAATTGAATTGCAAGATAAATAAAAGATGAATTAAAATGTCGGACTTCCGGTTTGAGCTTCTTCAGCGACAGACCGAAATCTGGTTTCTGCAAGGCTTCGATCTGTGCTCGCTGCTGGAGTGCCCTGAGCCGGCTGGTTTCAGGGCTAAGCCACCCCGTAGAGGTGGTGAAGAGGGGGGAGACTGCCAGCAGGGTTGAGGAGAGCCGCATCTCTCCTCCCCAGCTGGCCATTACTCCCTTTCCCGAAAGCAGTTGCAGCGGTGGTCAGAAATGCCCACCACAAAGAAGAACTCAACTGAAAACGAATGTGCAGGAGGAAGATAAGAAGAGAAAGTTTTGGTTGACCGGGTCAAAGAGCAAAAGCAACAAATAAGGTTCCCTGGAATTGAAACTGTTAAAAAACAATAACATTGTTCCCTATGAAGATTTTTTAAGCTGCGAAGGAGAGAGAAAAGGGAAAAGATTTGGTTTTTATACTTTTCCTATACTGACAGCTAAGAGACTTAAGCAAGAAATTGGAAAAAAATCCACTTTGGCATCAATAGGCATTTAATGCTGAAAATAAAAAGTCACTTAAAAAATGTTGCAAGAAAGGTCATAAAATGGGGCAAAACTCACTTAACAAATTTCTCACTTAACAACATAAATTTTGGGCTCAATTATAGTCATAGGTTGAGGTCCACCTGTACCTTTCTTCCATCTCAGAGACAGGAGGAAAATACATTGGTATGTGTGAGCGGGTGAGATTACATCCTGTACTCTAGTGACAACTCAATCTGAGATTTCTAGGATGTTTTCTTATGAGAAAAAATTGCCACGCTTTTACGCCTCTAAATTTGCGTATGAAGATGATTGTAAGTCTCCCAGATAATAATTATGCTTTCAGCACAATCTTCCTCCTAATAATTGACATTTGCAATCAATACTAGCTGGATTAAAATGCAACATCAAGGTATGGTTCATTCTGAACCAGTTTGTTGAACAAATCATTATGGACTGGTCCATGTACAACATGCTAAACCATACTCAACAAGCCACAATGGTTGAGTTCATGATATCATGATTAGCAAAAGCATATTATGGTTTAGGGTTAGGGTTAGGTTACCTGGTCTCATCATCAAATGTATCTCTCAGTTGATATAGTCCATTAGAGAATGTGAAAGCCAAAATCATTAGTGTAATACAAACCTATGTCTCAAATGGCAGAGTGGCATAAAGATGGAAATAGTACCCCCATCTCCTGTCATCTCCCCAAGCCATTGTAACTATATACCCAGATGGCTAGAACTAAGGGCAGTAGTTACTAGACATGCTTTATTTTTTATCAACCTGAACTTTTTACCAATTGAGGTATTTTTTTTAAAGAATGCATTTATAAAAGTTATAGTACTTAACGGTTATATGAGCTGCTTTTAAAATCAGCTTAGAATGAGATAGCCAACACCAGTTGAAATCAGTCTTGGATTTCCCTCCCCCTTCCTCTCCCAACAAATTTGTATTTGCATTACACTTCCATTTTCTAGAGACAGTTATTACATTCTCATAACACACTTAAAATGGTCAATAAATTTACCCATTTTCTGGCTTTACAAAATACATTGAACCATATATTAATCAAGGAGATTGAGTTTGCACAATATTAACAGACAAGTATTAACACTAGCCGAGTTTAGTGATGTCTGAATGTATTGATCAGATGTTTAACTGGGATGGTTAGGTGTATTATTGCCCACAACAAGACTTTTTTGCAGTTTTAAAGAAGTTTTATGTAAGTCTGTCTGAGACTTTTGTATTGCTTCAGTCTATTTGTTTTTAAATTATTTATGGCATTATGTTCCTGCACCCAACTATTCCAACTATTGCTGTTCTTGTCTGGCCTCAGAAACTAAGCAGGATCAGGCCTAATGAGAACTTGGAATAGGATCCCTTCAAGGAGTACCATATTATAGTCTAGACTGGGAACTTGCAAAGCACTTCTGCCGAGATTATGGGGACATCTGCACAAAGGACATCTGAATTGAACTTGATTAAACCAAAACCATAAATCTGCTAATTTACTATTATTTACTTTATACATTATGTTCCATACTAGCAGGCTTGTAGGCCTGCATTCCTATTGGTCTGGAAAAGCCGGGCTGTGATTGGACAAATAAAGCAATCCTGATTGGTTCGCATAAGACTTGCCGCGATTGGGTAAAACCAAGTGCGGCAAGCTTAAATGTCTGTCATAGGCTGCCTAGCTGCAGCCAGCTCTATAAAAAGAGCTGCCGCAGCTAGGGTTTTCATCTCAGTATCTGGTTGCTTAATAAAGAGCTGTTGTTCACTATTGCGAGTCTTGTCTCTCCTTGGGACCTACCACCCAGACTTGACACATTATTTTTCTATTTATACGGTATTATAAAATTGGCATCTGTTATTTACTTTGAATACCAGAACCTGACTGCTTTGGAGAAGTTAAAAACTGATTTCCATTTTCAGATTGGGCTGCTTTGCCTTTGTTGTCCGCAAAACTGGGCTCTTACTTGGTGTTGAAGCCTATAAGTCACCGGACACAAGATGTGGTACAAAATTATGTTTTTATTTTGGTACCAAGATATAAATAAGGACCTTGGCTCAAAAGCTAACCAAGGGTCTCAATGAGAATCTTACAGCAATTTTTATAGTCAAGGGGTGGTTGCATTCAATCTTTGCCCTTCCCCTAATAATGCATGCATAACAGATAATATTGATTGGTTATTTGAATCTCAGCCCCCTAAATAGTTAAATGTCGCATCACTTGTGTTTCACTCCAGGTCATGGGTATCTTGCAAAGTGTCCTAGTTTCATGTGGTTTATGTGGTTTGGGGGGGGTTTCTTATAAGCAAGCTATTCTTGTTCCTAATATCTTGCTAGTGCTTTAAAGGTGCTAACTTCTGCCTTGGTAATAAGGTGCAGTTCTAACCTCTTTCCTATTGCAGAGCAGCTCAAAGCAACACCCCCACTCCTTACGACCCCCCCTCTTTCCGCAGAGAAAAGTAAAAGCAATTTTAACTTTGTCTGAGGCAGCAGCCCCCCACCCCTGCGACCTCCCTCCTTCTGTAGAGAGAGACAGAAGATAGGAAGGAGCAAGGCTGTTTAAGGCAAAGAAATGAAGACAAGAGGAAATGTTTTATAAAAGAATTCATATTCCTCCCTCTCATGTCCATTCCATCCATACCTGGGTCCTATCTCCACATATGATCCTTCCTCTGATCCCCAGGGCCTCCTCTGTACATACATGCCATCATCTGATCCTTCACCTTCATTCAGTGTTTGTGAAGTGATTCGTAGTATAATCGCTTTGGTCTCAAAATATTGCTCTTTATGTATCACTCTTGGAGTATATGAACAGGAGACAGAGCAATTAGAGCAGGGGTGTCAAACTCAATTTCATTGAGGGCCACATCAGCATTATGGTTGCCCTGAAACAACCAGTACCGAGTCGCTGTGACTAGGTTGCTGTGGCTGGGTGGGCGTGGTCAGCTAGACGCCACTCACTGGTCGCACCAGCTAACTCGATGTCAGTGCCCCACAAGCTCCTCACCTGGCAGCCAAGTGCCTGCGAGTGTGTGCACACTCACACGCATTCCAAGATTGGCAACTTTTATCCACAGAGGAAGGAGAGGGCCTTCTCCCCAAGCCCAGGCATGATTGGCATTTTGTAAACTCAGATATAGATAAAAGTCTCCAAGCTTGGAATAGTGTGTGTGTGTGTGTGTGTGCACGCGCACACATACACGCACACACATGCATACATGCACACACACACATACGGCATGCCAAAGGAGACATTTTTCTACCAATCCAAGACATTATTGGCATTTCCCTGTCTGGAGTCCCCTGCCAGCAATGCAGGAAGCAGAGGACAATGCTGCTGCCTGTGGAAGCATGGACGAGAAGGTTTGCAAGAAGCAGTTTCCTCTGAGTCCAACTTCTACTTTGACAGATCTCTGGAGAGCAAGAGGAGGAGGTAGGGGAGCAGTGCCCTTCTCGAAAGGGAATCCCCATTTCCAATTGTGTGTGGTAAGAATGCTGGCTTGCTGGGGCCGCCTTCACTCATGCAGCTCCTCTCCACCTCCTTCTCCTCTGTAGAAATCTGTAATGGCAGAAGTTGGACTCGGAGGAAACTGCTTCCTGCAAACTTTCTCCTCCACCATTCCACATGCAACAGCGTCATCCTCTGCCTCCTATGGTGGGGCCAGGCAAGGCTGGGAGGGGGGATCCAGAGGTCTTGAGTGGAGGAAGGTGAGACCTGGACGAGAGCCAATGACTAGTCCGCCAGAGCAGGGGTCACCAACTTTTTGGACCTCAGGGACCGCCAAACTCATAATTTTAAATCCCAGGGACCACTAACCGGTTCTGTGAGCATGGCCTAATTTGTGGGTGTGGCTTGGTGGTCATGTGACTGGCTGGACATGGCTTGTATGTAAATATTATAAATATTTATATAAATATTGAATTTTTTATTAAAAAGAGCAGCTTTTATCCAAAATCAGGCAAAGCAGGCAGATTGAGTTGCTCACAGAATTCATCCAGAGATCTTTCTATCTGCCATTGGCTAGCTCAGTTTGTCACATAAAATTTGCTTGCAAGCAAACTCACAAAATTAACTCACAACACACCATGTATGTAAATATTGAATTTTTTATAAAAAAAAGAACAACTTTTCACACAAAATCAGGCAAAGCAGGCAGGCAGATTGAGTTGCTCACAGAATCATTCAGTGATCTATCTATTTGCCATCGGCTACCTGAGTCTGTCATATAAAATTTGCTTGCCGTGAATCTGCACTGAATAATAGAATCTTCAGTCCTAAGGGAGGTTTGGCTGTGCTTAAAAACAGAGCCGAAGATCTAAAGACTAGCTAGAAAGCAAGAAATTCTACCATTTCCTGCTTCCTAGCTAATCTAAATCTCCCGGCACAGCAGAACAGCTGATGGTTGGGGGGGGAAAGGAAAAATAGCAATTTAGCAGGCAAGTTTACCAGGTAAGGAGTGAATGGGTGGGGAGGGTTCCCACAGGCCATGTGGGCAGCGCAGCCTTGTGTTTCTGCGCATCTTGGATTAATTGCTTTGGGGGGTGCTCTGAGGGTGACATTCTCTGCATCCCACCAAAATTTTCTTGTGGACCACCAGTGGGCCGCAGCCCACCAGTTGGTGACTGCTGCACCAGAGGAGACTCGCCGTCTCTCTCTTGGGTAATGGAGGGCATGCACCCAGCCCAGTCCTTGACCTCCCAGGGCACTGGGACCCACAGCCCAGCCCAGCTTCTCCTTAGAAGGTGCTCAACTGCGCTCATCTCCTCCTTGAGGCTGCTGCTGCTGTTCATACTCTTCTTGGCCATGTTGCTCATGGTGGGTGTGGGAGGGCAAAGTGGATCAAAGGGAGGCCCATTCCCTCTCCATGTGAGGAGACCAAAGCATCCTCAGCAATAGGATGGGAGATTACTAGGAGAGACCAGGAGGAGGGGGCAAGGGGATGGTGAAAGGGCAGCAGGGCTGCTGGTGGTCAAGTGCTAAGGCAGAATGTCCCTCAGACCAGGGGTGGGATTCTATCAGTTCGCACCTATTCTCTAGAACTGGTTGTTAACATTCTAAGCAGTTCGGAGAACTGGTTGTTAGAAGAAATTACTGGCCTAATCCTGTAAGGAAGGCAGGAAGTAAACATTCTGGTGTTGCTTACAGAAGCTGCCTCTCCGTTAACCCTTATTACATTCTTGGCAGGACTAGACTTCCTGTCTCAGGAACTTCTCTGGAGCCTTTTTCCCCTCCTTTGCTGGTACTTTGCTTGTGTGGTGTGATCATTCAAAGTTACAATGGCACTGAAAAAAGTGACTTATGACCATTTTTCACACTTACGACTGTTGCAGCATCCCCACAGTCATGAAAGGCCAGGCGAGGAGTTGCATGCCTCAATGTGAGTGATATTGAGTTGGCCACGCCAATAACATGACCACCAAGCCACACCAAGCCAGTCACATGATCACCAAGCCACGCCCACCAACTAAGCCATGCCCACAGAACCGGTTGTTAAAACATTTGAATCCCACTCCTGCCTCAGACCCTCCCTCCTTTCCTCTCATTCCAATCTCTTTCCTTCCCTTCCTCCACTTCCTTGCCTCCTTCTCTGCCTCCTACCTTCTCATTCCCATATCTCTCTCCTTCCTTCCCTTCCTTCCCACTCAGGAAGGACAAGTGGAGGGGGAGAGTTTGGCAGCACCACTGGTGGCCCTGCCATCGGCAGCCATGGCTTTCCCACATGGGGGCAGGGGTGGCCCATTGAAAGGGGAGCGCTCCTGTGCTACAAGGCCAGGCTGGCAAGCAGGCCACAGAGGTGGTCAGCGTTAGATTGACAGGACCAACCTGGAGCCAGCGAGGGGCCACCCCCACTGCTTCTGCCCCATCCACTATCTGTGTGCAGAGGAGGCAGCAAGCATGCTGAGGCTGGAATACTGGGTGAAAGAGAAGCACTCAGAAAGCAGTCAACCTGTGGGGCAAGATGGTCTCCAGGGATACCAGGCCCCATGCATTCATCACCTCTTGTGCACACTCCCAGGGGGTGGGGCAGGGATAGCCCTTCACGGATCCAGGGTGGCCCCACTGATCTGGATGGCTGTTACCAAGTTGTAGATCAGTGTCCGGCCTGCCTGGGCCGCAGTCGAGGTGCTGCAGACCAGTCCTTCGCTGTCTCCACGAAGGCCCCAATGGCCAGATCTGTCCATGTCGCAGGTTGGAATTGGCCCGTGCGCCTTGAGTTTGACACCCTTGGGATGTCAGCAAATTTCAGAGATTCCTGGACCATTCAGTGAGTTTGGCAAACATAATTCACAAGCTTCAACTAGTTCAGAGTTTGGAATCATCCACTTGGTGTCTTTAAGGACAGGTACTATACACGTAATTATGATTCATTGATTTCTGGATTCAAATGGGAAGTGCTGATCTTGACTTATCATGCTAAATTGTCCTGGTTCTTGTTATCTGAGGAATCATTTGCTTGTTCTAACTTATCCATTTCCTTTAGATGTCAAGGAGTTCATACATTATTTTAAGGCATGAATAAGCTTTAATAAGCTTGGCTGGCATTGTTTAAAATAAGTAATAAGATACAGTTGGCAGTGAAATTTCATTCTGGTGTGATATAGATATGGAATGTTGGTACTTGTCTATGTAATTCTTTATATCATTCACCATTTTATTGCCTGTTTTTTCAATTATTATTGCTGGGAATCAATTATAGCTTAGTAATAGAAATGAAACAGTGTATTTCAGGCTGATTTTGGAAGGTATCTTTAGGTTTAAGAGCAAGAATGGGATTGATTTTCCCTTCATAATCTTCCCTTTCCTAGCCTTTTCATTTTGAAGAAAAAAATGAACAAAAGTGCCACTGAAATTCAGCAACTCAATCTCTGACTAATGGTGGATCAAATGCAATCATCTTAACGGTGGGTTGCCCATCCCTTTCATAAAGCATAAATTTCATTAATGAAATCCCTTTAATTTCAGACCACCATTCTTCTGAAATGGTATAGGGCCCCATACTTGAGCAGGGGATTGGATTAGAAAACCTCCAAAATCCCTTCCCATTCTATTATTCTGAAATGAAAACACTTCAGCAGATATAACAAGCCCAGATTATCTGATAATTTATTTTTATGATTAAGAGTTGACTGGGTGAAACACATATGTAAAATATGAATATTCAGCAAAGAGTTATTGTATGTTAGAACCGAGCGAATACGACTGGAAGAACAGATTTTACAACTGCAAAGATAAATAAATCAGTTTAACAACTGTGGAAATGAGGTATAGTTTTTCCTTGCTTTATACAATTTTGGTATTATGTGCTTTATCATTTTCATCCAAAAATTTGTTTTATGCAAAACTAAATATCACTGTTACATAATTTATGCCAGCATAGTCAATTAGTCCCCAAAATGTAAAAATATATCAGGACTTATTCCCATCCCAAAACTACTTAATTTTTCATCTTTCTCCCCTGTTCACACATTTACTGTTGTGTTGTGTGTCCCTTTTATTGTGTGTTGTTTTCTACTTATTTCCATAACTGCAGTAACTACTATTGTTATTATGGAACCAAAACCACCATCAACTTATCTAAATCCTTTTCTAAAACACCAGTGCCTCGCTTTATGTGAGGTTTGGAGAGAACATAATCTTAGCAGAAAGTGAAGGAAATCTGTTATATGCTTATATCCAATGATAATTTAAGGGATACTAAAGAAAGCTTACTAGAAAAGTCTTGAAAATGGGATTTAAAAAACCAGAAAGGCCAAAACTACTGTTAAATCTATTAGCAAAAGATGTAAATGCAAACAAATGAGAACAGAGCAAAGGTTATTTGGAAAATTCATAGAAGCTGTATGAGAGAACAAGAACAAGCAAGGGTTATTTTTCCTGAAAAAATATAGTAGATGATGCTTTAGAATAGGAGCAAATAAATGCTAAAGGGGCTGCATATTATTGATGAAAGAAAAAAAAGCAGTAATGTATAAGGTTGACTTCTCAATGGCTATCCTGAAATACGCTGTACTTTTATGAATGTGTTAGAAACAAATTCCCCAAGCAGACCTTCTGTAACAATAGTGTTCCTTAAGGAAAGGGAAATGGATTCCTACACAGAAAGGAAGCTGATAGGAAATTACAATCAGAATAAAAAAGAAAGAAAATGTGTTTTAATTCTAAGAAAGCCAGATATTGGAAGAAGCAAATTCAATATTGAAAGCAAAGTGACATAAAGGGATTTACGCAGAACTAGAGAAGTAATTACTATAAAGGTATAGTGACGTAGATGTGGTGTACTGTAGTGTTTTTAGTACACAGCAATATTTGATTAATTGATCTTGATTCTACAAAATTATATACTGAAGGAAAGATTTACTTTATTGATAGCAGTAAAATGTTAGAAATTTTGAAATGTAGTACCTAGAGAAATGCCATTATTATCCTGTAATTGTGAAAGTTATCCTAGGTTTCAGACTTGAGATAGCTTGTAGAATAATAAGTTTAATAATGAAAGGGTTCACCATTCAATTTAAAACTAGTGAATGTATAATTCCAAAGTATTTAGAAGTTTTGAAGTGCTTGCATTAAAAATAATGTGTGTGTGGGGGGGGGCAATGAATCACAAAAAGAAAAAAAGATGCATCAAATTAACATTCAGTCAAAAGCCCTTTTGAAATGGGAAAAGCAGAGATAGATGTGCAGCTTCAATGCTTCCCGCAGTACAACTAGGACAAAAGATTTGAAAAAGACATTTGAAAGAACAAAACAAAACAAAACAAAAAAAATACAGAAAAGCAAACTGTATGCAACTTTTCTACAGTCTGGATACAGTTTTATAATACAGAAAGTAAAGAAGACAACAAGCAGAAAAAGCAATTTAAACCCATTCTAATGGAGGTTTATGAATGAGAACGGCAGCCCTCCCTGCTCTGGGAATAGAATATCCCAAGATGATTGCACTGGTGGAGCAGCGGTTAGAATGCAGTACTGCAGCTAATTCTGCTGACCGCAGGCTGCCAGCATTTTGGCAGTTCGATTCTCAGCAGCTGAAGGTTGACTCAACCTTCTATCCTTCTGAGGTCAGTAAAATGAGAACTCAGATTGTTGGGGGCAATATGCTGACTTTGTAAACCGCAGTATATAAGTCTCAGTGCTATTGCTATTTGTATTTAGCCTGTGTGTGATGCTAAGTCACCCTAACAACTTCCTAGCTTATACAATCCTTTGTCAACAGGATCCTGAGCGGCCCTCTTGGAAAAATAGAAGAAAGAGAACAAATGCATCTTGGATGAAGAATATTCAACAGGATAATGATCCTGCGAACTGAAAGGATTTGAATACCCTACAAGACAAAAACGGGGAACAGCTGGGCTTCTACACTCTGGAACTGGAACTGATATAAATGGAGAAAGACTATCAAGCCATGTTAGTAATAGACTTCGGTCAAGGCAACACTACAAAGGTTGCTAATTTGCTGAAGGGGATGAGTAGAATGATACCTATGCAGAGATTTGTGATATCCTATGCAAATATTAACTACATAAAAACATAGAAGAATCTCTTCATTATTATGTAATTCAAGTGAGTTTAGATGGTTAACTCCTATTGGTTGAGAAGATTTGATGGACTTAAGGAATAAACAAACTAAATTAGGTACACTACATAGGAATGGAAAACAAAAGCCACATCCTGGAATATTCCTCTTTCCTTTTCATCCTTCTGCCACTTACCTGTTTTCTGTCAGCTGCTACTATAAGTTATCTGGAAAAGAATATGCATAAATTTAAGATTTCCTTTTTAATGTACCATTATACAAAGTGTACTATACAAAAATGTTTCACTCTGCTATGTAAACATTCAGTTCAATGCTTTAGCATAAAGCTTAAGGATAAATCATAAAAGAAGCAAAACTATACTACATGCTAACTCATAAAAGAATGGTTTATGTATCACGGCAGGTGGTTTCATGCTAATCTAACTTATAGTTTAGTATGTAAGATACCCATTATTTAAATTACATGAGATAAAAGGCAAATCTCTTGCTAATTTAGTAATGTTGTATCTAAATTGTACACATCCATGCAAAAAACTACCCCAAAGTATAACTTTCAGCAATATACAATATATATGTGTCTGAAAGAAGCTTAAAGTAAAACTTTTCTCCTAGCTTCTGTGTTATTCTTACTTATTTGATTCTTACTTGGGGTCAGAAATGAATGAGCAAAACTCAGCTTCATCTCCTTAGTGGTAAATCCATCATAGGCAATGTATATTGTTACCATTTGCAAAAGAATATAGGTGTGCTTAACACATTTATAATTTTTGGTTCATTCTGGAAATGTTCAGCTTCCATCCCTCTCATTTGGAACTTGAAGCACCTGCTCAAAGCTCAACACAAAGATGTTTTGAAGAATGTTTTCCAGAATATCTAGCTTCCATCCCTCCATATGCTGTCACAATCACAGGACTCTTGGTAGCTAACAAGAACACACAACAGCATATAAAACATAAGAATAAATCAAAGAAAGCAAAACATCTGCTTTGAGGTTCAAATGCTTTGCATGCTGACCTAAAATGTCTTTAGAAAAACTATGCAGAATTCCTCCTTGTCAAACCATCAGTAATACAATTGCAATAGAGACAGGATTAGATAACATTTTTAAAACTCTAAAGGAAATATTCCGAGGTTTTCAGAATGCCAAATTTACTAAAGAATCAAAGATTTGCCATAAGAATTTTAGTCCCAACTGCATATATTTTATCAATTGTTAGATATGATAAGATTCTATCAGTAAAAATAGTTGCTTTTCACTTTTAATCTCTAAATCAGGATTCAAGTGCCAGCAAGCATAAGAAAGGTTATTTATTAGAGTGGTACACCGCACAATACTCCTGTCTGTCCTGTTGATTTCAGGACTACAGGATTAAGCCTTAAATAAATAACATGTATATTGTATGTAAAATAAATATATAACTTAAAATGAAGCATCTTGTTAAATATTTTTCAGATTAAATAAAGTTCAAAAACTAGATCTCTTCAAGAGAGTTTTTCACAGTTTTTCAGAGCAGTATTCAGTAACAGTTTTGTAAAGAATCCAGCTGCCTGGTTCATTGTTTGCTTGGTTCATGCCAAAGTCATTTTCCACTGGTAAGAAGACAAATTTCAAATCTTCGTGGGTGTAGCTCCACATTGTGAACAAGTCCTCTGCGAATAAATGTGGTTCTCTCTCACAGAGAATTCTTTCAATTTAGAGATATGATTTGCTTCTTTAACAAAGCATTATCTCCTTGAAAACAAAGTTGTTCTCATTTGTATAAGTTCCTCTTTAAGCAAGTCCTAGAAAGGGTATTATCCATTCAATTGTGAATGTAGAACTTGTTTCACTGCTTAAACCTGGATTTGTAATAAAAAAATACCTCAGGTTAAAATAAATCAGTTACACAACATTTGATTTATAGTACCAATTTTTAATGACTCTACACTATAATGTGTACAACTATCTCTAAACAGAATTAGGATGAACTAGAGGTATTTCAGGGTTAATGCAGACGAATTGGCTGGAGGCTTATATTGGTGCATTCTCATGGAGTTCAGCAGAATTAACAACATTCAACCTGCTAACCTCTTACAACAGATCCTGTTATATTCTCTTAAAGGATTTAATCTGATTAGGGGAATCCCATCAAAGGATTATGTTTATCTTCAAAATCCAAGATCATCTTAAAGGAAATGGCCTCCAAGAAAAAACAGAATATTTACTTTTGATACTCTAAAACAGGGGTCTCCAACCTTGGCTCCTGGAAGCCTGGCGGACTTCAACTCCCAGAATTCCACAGCCAGCTTTGCTTCCAGAAGCCAAGGTTGGAGACCCCTGCTCTAAAATGTGGCCTACAGCAGCTGAAGGAATGCAATGGGAATGGGAAAAAGCAGCTGCCATAGAATGGCAAAGAGGAGTAAATAATGAATATGAAAAAAAATGCCCCAGCTGCAGAAATTTTCAGGAAAAAATGGTAACGTGCCTGGATTTATGGAGATTCTCAGTCATCCAGGTCATGGTTGTCTCAAAGGTAATTTTCTCCAAAAGGCAACTCGACTTTCTGGTTTTTATTTTTGTTTTTTGAAGACTCATCCAAGAAACTTCTTGAGCTCTGACTGGATGGTGGGAAATGGAAGAATTTATACTCCTTGCAGACAGCTGGACAGGTGACTTTAACCCACTAAAAGAATGCAAATGTCCTGCTGTCTGCAAGGAGTATAAATCCTTCCATTCCTCACCATCCAGTCAGAGCTCAAAAAGCTTGGATGAGAAGCAAAATGTCTTCAAATGAAAATCAAGAGAGTCCAGTTGCCTCTTGGGAAAAAGCACCTTTGGGACAAGTGCCTAGCAAAGTCTGCCCTGTGAGGCAGACAAACTCAGAAATCAAGACTATTTAGATTTCTGGAAAGATCTATATTGTTGGTAGAGTAAAGCACAGAAACTAGAAAGCCTGCTAAAGCAGCTCTCCAGATAATCTTGGACATGGCATAATTAAGGGTGACTTACTCATACACTTTTCCCTCCCTTGAATGAGGTTTCTCTTTTGTAACAGTTCTGTTTCCCATGCCTCACAACTAGTTCATCACAACTAGATAGATTCCAGTGATGTAACAGCAGAAACAATCAGTAACATTTACTCTGGATGCTCAAAATTGTTTCTTAAAAAGTCTTATGATTAACCCAGTATGATAAGCATTTCTTTTTTATGTTGAACTGCCACATGAGAAAAAAGAAGCAGCCCATGAAATGGTCCAGGGGTGTCAAGCTCAAGGCTCGGGGGTGGATCCAGCCCGTGTGGCCAGCCTGGAAACAGCAAAGGACTGGCCCGCAGTGCCTCTGCCAGGAAAAATGGAGCTGGGGGGGGGGGCTGCACATACCCTCCCATGCCCAATTTTTGCTGGCAGAGGGCTGCAAGAAAATGGAGTTCAGGAGCCCATTTTCTCTGGGAGATAGCTCAGGCCGTCACAGGCACCCCCGACATGAGTGACATTGAGCTGGTCACACAGAACCTGGCTATGCCCACCCCAGCCCCCTGAGGCCAAACACAACCCTGATGCAGCCCTCAATGAAATCAAGTTTGACACCCTGAAATAGTTTCTCCTCATATCAACAAACAGAAGGCCATGTTTACCCAAATATTATATTCTGAAAGAGTTACCTTTCAGTTCTTGGACAGTTCATTGATTGACAGTGATACCCAATTTAACCTTCTCTTCATTCTCTACATCATATACTCCTTGTTTGTGACATCTAGAAAATTGGAAAAAGAGGAGCCAAGATTAAAACCAATTCTAAACTTACAAAGATATTCAAAGAGGACCTATGGTTGTTCCATCACTAATCTTGAAAATGTAATATGGGAAATCCCATCCTGCATTTTTGGGACAGAACCATCACAAAATATTGAATTCTTTGCACTAAAACTGGACTTTAAGTCCTTTACTAGATGGTTCATGTGAGGTGTCCTGATTGCCACTCAATATTTAAAAAAGTAATTTAATGTAATTTATATGTCATTATATATATATATATATATATAATGTAATTCATATGTCAAAGCAGAAGAACAAAAACAGGATTCAAATTCTCTGCATGTTTTATCAACTATTTGTTATAAAGATATAATCTGCCTTTCTCAGAAGTTATATTAAAATCAAATTAAGACAAAATATAATAATAAAAAAATCAGCTAAACTCTAGTATACTCTGTAGAAAGGCTTAGGCAAATAGAGTATATCAGTTTAAGTTTCCATTCAGAAAAGATCCCAAAGGCTGATGGGAAGCTGAAACAGGCAGGAGCTACAAACCTTTGTGCATATTTAATGTAACTTACTGGATCTGTCAATCTGTTCTGAAGCTCAGATCTCATAAGATAAAGGTAAAGGGTTCCATTGCCAGTTATGCCCAACTCTAAGGGCTAGTGCTCATTTCCAATTTATAGCCAAAGAGCCAGCATTGTGCAAAGACACTTTCATGATCATGTGGCCAGCATGATTATATGCCAAAGGAGCACAAGAATGCTGTTACCTTTCCATCAAAGTGGTATCTATTTATCCACTTGCATTTACTTTTACTGCTAGTTGGCAGGAGCTGGGGCAAGTAATGGAAGCCCACTCCGTCATGTGGTACTTGGTCTCAAACTGGCAACCTTCTGGTCACAAGCTCAGTGTCTTAACCGCTAAGCCAATATGCTCCTTTAGATTCCATGGAAATCCTAAAATTAATTTGCTTTAGAGACATTCAGAAAATGGTCACAAAGCACATGTTGGATTTCTATTATGAAAGAGCTATAGGCTAGGATAAGAGGCTATAGATAAAATATAAACCTCTCAGAGAGCCTTAGGAAAACAGAGATTATACAAATAAATGCAAACATTCTTCCTTCATGAGACCAGACTTCCAAATCATCATAAGCTGAAGGCAATTCTATGTCTCCACACATCTCAATCCTATTAAACTACTTGCCTCAGCATCAATAATACTGCAATGATGATAAGACACAGGGATGACAGAATCACTGCTGTAACTGCCAGGATAGTTGTACGATCATAACCATAAAAGCGGTTTTCCACTGGAAGGCTAAGAGCATGGCACCTCTCCCCATGGTAGTCTTCCTGGCATCTAGGAATTAAGAATTTTAAAAATCAATACATGAAGCTTATTCCATAGGGCTGTAATAACATTTATAAGTGATATACTTGGCTACTTCCATCTACTGTAAGTTTAATGGGGGGGGGGGAGGAGGAAACTTTGTTCCCAATGTACAATTCATCAAGTCGGTTCTCTACTTTTTTCTTGCTGAGATTTTCATTTCTGACTGTAAAGCACACCCTATACAGATTATTTTATATACTGACATCCTAAGCATTCATTCAAGAGTGAAAAAATATTTACAGTCACCCACCCACTCACAAATAAATTCTACAAAGGTTTTTTTCAGAAGAATTCTGAAAATCTATTTAGGTTTTAACCAGGCCAAGCTGCAGAGGATACTCTTATAATTTGTTATAACTGTTAGTTAGAATTGTTATTGTTTTCTTTATTTTATGTGTGGCATCTATAATTCTGTAGAACTGTTATTGTACAAGGAATTTATAAAATTACAGTATAAATGCCAACTTGCAGCCTCAACAGGGAGACAGGAAGTATCTTTATAAGGCAGAGGTAGACAATGTGATGCCCATGAATATTAATGTGCCCCTGACACCCTGTCGCCTCCCAATCTTTTTCAAATATTATTTTAATATGAAGAATGCCACATAGACATGTAACTTATTTTATTTATTAATTAGCTCTTGGGCCACTTGCCTTTCATATCTTGTTAATTGGGAGATGCCCCAAGAAGCTAATTTACCTTCCTGCCAATGCCTATTTTTCTGTGTGGTTAGCTACGCGTGGTTTTCTCAGAAATCTGTTTATTGGGGAATTGGCCACCTCATGAGTTCAACTGTACCTGTTGCATATCCCCCTGCTGTAAGGCTTAAATATTTATTCTTCAATGATCAAAGAATAGACTTAGCAAGATTATTCATAGGTTCCCAGTTCTGACTCGCTGATTCATACTTTCTCATTGATTATTTCTCACTTTATTGCTTCCCATAGTAAGAAAAGTTAAAATATTTCTTTCAGACAGAAATATTATTCCTAAAAAGAATGTATTTGCATGGCATGCTAAACCATACTAAGAGTAGGCTTAGTTTCAAAGTCACAAATAATACGTCTGTAAATAATTGTAACATTTTAAATTCTATGTGTATGCATGCATAAGCAGACACACACATCAAACTCACATTTGTAACTGGAAAGTAAGTTTCCATTTACATACTGTAATATAATAGCAATAGTAGAATGATTCATAATGCTGCTTTTATAGCAGTGTTTGTCCTAATGAAAGGTGTACATTTATATAGAGAACTGTTGCATAAGTTTTTTTCTGTTTTAATTTCATTGTGTATATTCTTACCACCCCTTCAAAGAGGGCAAGGTCAAGAAACTGGAACTATGAAGAGTCTTGGATAATGGTTAGGATATTGTAATATAATCCTAAAAGCTGTCAAAGCTTACTCTACTTCAACATATACCTGACACAGTCAAGGTGAGGATAGTTTTAACATGTTTTCTCATGCTTTCTATTGTTCCAGGATCTGGATATGAGATATGATAATATCAAAAGTGGTTTTTATTTTGAAAAGTAACTGGACTGATTTTTGAGGAAAAACAAGACGTTTTGCTTCCTATCCTGGAAGTTTCATCAACTGTATTGGATGGTGTTGGAGATGGAAGGACAATTAGTGACAATTGAGATTAGTTGGGGGAAATATTAGGTTCTGACAGAAAGTGGGGAGGGAATGGAAAGATTGTATTTTCTTTGCAGTCAACTGGTGTTAACACTCTCTGAGAGCCATTGTGGTTACTTGGAGTTTTACCTGTGATCTCAGGGTCACCTGAGTCAGAGGTGTGGAATCTTCTTGGAACAGCCAGTAGGACTCCATTGTGGACCTGGGATAAATTGAGGGTGTCTCATCCTTCCTCTTCTGTTGAGATAGGACTGCTCAAGGTTAACATAAATGGCCCCTTTTACCCCTCCTTCAAACCAAAGGTCCTCTCTATACAAAATGTGGACTTTGCCGTCTTTAAAAGAGCGACCTATGTCTTTCAAATGCAGATAGACCGCTGACTCTTGTCCTGATAGAATAGATTTCTTATGTTGTGTCATGCACTTGTGAAGTGATTGCTTTGTTTCACCAGTGTACAGATCTGCACATGCCTCACTGCATTGTATTGCATATAACACATTGCTCACTTTGTGTCTAGATGTTTTATCCTTCGGGTGGATAAGTTTCTGCCTTAATGTATTCTCTTGGGCATAAAATTTGCAGGTATGTGATGTTGATTGAAATTCTTCCTGAGCTTTTCAGATATTCCAGCAACATATGGAATGACAATGTTGCTTGCTTTGTTACTCTCTTCCTTGTGTGGATGGAGTAGAGGACCTCATGCTGGTTCTTTTTTTGGATTTGATGAAGGCCAGTTGGGATATCCACAAGTTCTGAGGGATTCCTTGATGAGTTTTTCAAAGAAAAAAACCACTTTTGATACAACTATGACCTGGATAACTGAGAAGCTTCATCGATACAGCTCTGATGAGAATTAAATAATGCTTTCTTTCGCCTTTTGGTTCTAGGTATAAAGGTGCGGTGGCAAAACAGACACAATTGTTCCCATTACATTTTAACAGCTCCTGCTATTCTTAATCTTTTTTTAATGAGAGTTTCAGTATACAAGTCTCCTCTCTTATTATCAGTATGAACTTCTAATTCATTTCACTGGAAAATAAATCTGCAATACAGCCATGGCTTTCTCTGTATGCAATTATTTACAGGATATAAATAGTATAAGTAACTTACATACAAGACGGAGATTTAAGTTCCTTAATATATTTGCATTTTCCATGAATACAATAATCCTTGTATTTCCCCAAGCAGGGATCTCTTTTCTTTCGCTTTCCTTTTCTCCTTTTCTTCCCTCCGTTATTTGGAGTCACAGATTCTTGCGGCTTGGACATGAAAGCAACTGGAAAAGGAAGGAAAACACTAATTTTATGTATTAGAATATTGAAGCATATCCCAGGCATTGTAGCTCAAATTGGCTCAGGAATATTAGCACTTGCATTTTTTTTCTAGAAAATTAAATTATGATGGACCTCTCTCCTTAAAATGGAGTTTAATAAATGTATCTCTCCCCTAAAAATGGGGTTTCATCTAAATGTTCATGGTAAGATGAACAAGCTATAACCTTGTGTTCTCCCCAAATACATTTTGCAAAATGACCAAGGTCTATGTTGTCCTTTGGATACAGCCTATATTGCCTGAATGACGTTGAAGAATTCAAGTAGGATCCCATTTGAGACTCACATAAGCACATTGATTCCTATTATCTCTAATCAGAGTGTAACCTCAAGAGCTTTCTGGCATTATTGCAATTTTCAGTTATACATTTAAGATTCATACACATATTCAGAGCGTTCAGAAAAGGCATACGGAATTACATATGCCAAAGTTTGCTTTGTTCATGCTGATCACCAGAATGCAGAGAAGCAAAAGATTGTTCTGCTACTTTGCCTTTCACTTTTCTGGGTTTTTTCCTAATGCTGTTCACCGTCCTCCTAAAATAGGTCTGACCCAATTAACCAATGGCTGATTTATGGCATGCTAAATTTACAGTGGTGTCATACATAAAGTTAAGTTGCTTTTCCCATAGAACATGTTATTAAAAAAGGACAACATGCATCAAGAAAACGGCAAGACAAAATCCAAAGGAAAAAAAAAGATTCAGAGCTCTATTTATATTGTTCCTTCTGCAAAACAAAAGAGAATGTATCATTGTGTAAATTATAATTAAAATTTGTTGATTTTCATTGTGTAGCGGTTGTGCTTTGGTAATTCCATGAAACCAAGCTTGAGGCAGAATAGGCATGACACATTCAGCAACATAACTGGCAAAGCAGTGGTGGAATTAAATTAATTTTTTTTACTACCGGTTTTGTGGGTGACTTGGTAGGCGTGGCAGGGGAAGGATACTGTAAAATCTCCAGTCAGAGCTATTATATTTGCCAGTTCTCCAAACCACTCAAAATTTCCACTACCAGTTCTCCAGAACTGATCAGAACCTGCTGAATACCACCTCTGTGGCAAAGTAAATAGCTAAGTTGTTTACTACAATAAAAAGAAATCATTCTTATTGAGCAAACTTGCAATTGCTCATAACTCCCACTAGGTAATAATGTTAGGAGGCATGATTACCTAATCTCAAAAATACTAAGCGGAGTCAGACCTGGTTTGCAGACCTGGTTATCAAGAGTAGATGAGCTTCACTTGAGGAAGTTTTTATAGTATAGATCATGTGTATCAAACTTGACTGTGTCACGTGACATATCATGACGTATTGTGATGTTTTTTGCCTTTGCAGGGTGGGCATGGCCTGGATAAATCAGTGCTTATCATACTGGACACCAGTACAGATCCTCGCCAGTGGTGGGATTCAAATTTTTTTTACTACCAGTTCTGTGGGCATGGCTTGGTGGGCATGGCAGGGGAAGGATACTGTAAAATCTCCATTCTCTCCCCACTGCTGGGGGAAGGTTACTGCAAAATCCCATTCCCTCCCTACCCCACTAACCTACTTTCCAGCTCCGTTCTCCTGTGCAGGGCAACAAAAGAAGACCCAGCCAATCAGCTGGGACATGGGAGGCGGAGAAGAGATGAGGCAGGGCCAGTCAGAGGTGGTATTTGCCAGTTCTCTGAACTACTCAAAATTTCCACTACCGGTTCTCCAGAACTGGTCAGAACCTGCTGAATACCACCACTGATCCTCACCTAGTTCAACTAGGAGAGGGTACGGAAAGGTGGAAGTATTGAACTATTCTATTATCCACTATATATCTATTAGATCTCCAGAAATGTCAATGAAATATATAGCACATTCCTCAAAAATCAGAAGGAAGGCAGGAGCACCTTGAGTTATTTATCTCTGTACACACACACACACACACACACACACACACCAGCAATTAAGGACTCTCAATGACTAAAACAAACAAGTCATCTGAGTAGACATTCTTAGCTATATGGAAAGTCTGGATCCAAAGAAATGCTGAATAGTCAACCTAGTTAAGAAGACCAGCTCAGTGTTCTTCCCACACATTTGCTATGACTATTTCATGGGCATCAATATTTGGCAGAAAGCATACTAGGATCTCAAGACATAAATAGGCAAAGAGGATGAAATGGAAACCCAAGCTCGACGCCCCCAGATGGTACAACTTCGCCCCAATGACTAAACTCAGTAAGGTAAGAAGAGGCATAGTGTGTGGGACAGGAACTGTGAGTCATTTGTGGATCCTCTCATCAATTGACAGCATTTACTGACTGGAAAATTAATACTTCTGTCTGGACAGATCCACATATAAAATAATTAACATGTGGGGATAAGCAATAGATTCTATATGGCCAGGACCATTATTCACCAGCTAATCCTTTCTCAAATCTCCCAGTTTAATTCTATACAATAGCGAAAATACCAACTAGGCTTGCTTATTTTGTTATATTTAAGAATACTGTTGCCATGGATATCAATGCCAGAAAATGTTTCCCAAAGATGAAGGAAGTTTTGTCAATAGGATGAGGAGGGGGGAAAGGGAGGGAAATACTGATCTCATCAAGTTTGCAGATCCTTAGAGGAAAATTAGTGAAAGAGAAAAAAATAAGCACCAAAGCATATTACAGCTCTATAAAAGTGAGAGCACCAACTAGCAGTAGATTATATAGCTGTTTGGTATTGCTCTGCTACTCAAAAAGTAGAACAACATACATGCTATAAGTGGCAGGATTTGTGGCAAACAAATGGCAATATTTCACTAGAGCATGTGAGTGGGAGAAGTAGCAGTTCTAATAACAGATAAGAATTATAATATGTGACTGACTGAAACAAGGATCTCTAGGGTAACAGTTTGGAACATATAAATGAGAAATGACTACATTAACAATCCGTTCTGACATCAAGCAAATATGACAAGAATTTCCACAGAACATTTCATTGTAATTCCCTTGCTTGTTCTTAGGAATCATTCCTAAACATTTAAAGCAGTACAACAAATATGTGGCATGGCTATCATTGAAATACAGATGCTTTAATTTCTATTATCCTATTATCCTATCATAAAAGTACAACATATGGACTTGCTTTATAGTTCATCCCGAAATAGATTTACTTATGTTTACAATTTAAACATTCCCTAGAATTTCCTTGGCTTTTTTTCCAGTTCTTTAAACAGAGATAGGATCAAAGACATCACACACAAAAAAATAACACAGTAACATCTTTCACTTATTTATTGAATTTCAGATTGCCTCTGCTGAGATCCTGTCTGCCCTTCCTTTTTCAACTATTTAAAACTGAATGAAGTTATTAGGAGCCAATGTTGTCCTTTATAGTAAAATCATATTCCATAAATTGGAATAATATCCCAAGTCTTTGAAGATCAACCAGCATCAGCAATCCCAATTTCTGTCATTCAAAAACCATAAGAGTTCAAAAGTTGTTCAAAAGTTACTAACCTGATATAGGTTAGTAAAATCAGTAATCACCAGCCTATATAAGTAAAATCATTGATCTCTAGAAATAATAGATATGCTCCTTCTCCAGAGAGCATTCAAGGTAACAGTCTCTACCAATGATTGCTCTCAGTGATGATCCATGCACTCATATATATGCTGCTTGCAGCTACAACCATTTGTACAGTAATAGGGAAATAATAGCATTCTGAGCCATACCTTGAGGGAGATCACTAAAGGTATCTCCTTTGGATAACGAAACATCTCTCTGTCCTATATGTTCCAAAGCTTTTGAGGATGGGTGGAGATGGAGATTTGTCAAGTTGTCTCTGTTTTCTCTCCTGGGAGTTTCATTCTGGAGTAAGTCAGTCCCCTCTCCATTCACCAGGATGGCACAAGCTACAAATAAAATTAAGGACATTTCAGTACTCTCTCAAAAAAGAAAGAAAATCTAGACATTCTAATATGACCAAATATTGGAGTCGAAATCCAAAATGATTTAAACAAACCTGAAATTTGTCATGTAATTCTCTCACAAACCAGCACAAATCAACTTACATTGCAGGAGGGGCAAAGCTATTTATAGAACCACAGTGCAACACAAAAACAAAGGCATGAACAAAACAAGATATAAATGAAGGCCAGATTCACTTACATGTGAATGGCAAACAAATGCACTAAATATAGTAGGTGTTCTCATATTTTCAAACTACATGCCCAGCATACACATACACACACACAAACATACTCTGCTCCTGCTCCAATTTTGTAGCACAAGTGCAGCATAGGCTGGGATGCTTCCATTCTTCTGAGCGACAGTTTGCCTAGTAGACTCAGGGACATAGATAGCAACTAGTGGAAAAACATTCTGATCTGAAAATACTCCCAAGCACTTTTTAAAAATTAGGATAAATTTAACCAACAGAGAATCGCCATTGTTATACACTTCATATAATTTAAAATTGACATTTACTGTCTTTCAAATGTTCCAGGGAATTCAGTAGGGGTAAGGGGACTCAAATGCATCCCTTTACTATATAAATAAAATACACCCAGCCCAGCGATTCAGTGCTATCATGTAGCCCTATATTAGTTATCAAAACAAGCTAAATTTGGCAGTAGTGGAAAAAGAAGCCCTGACCCGGCAGGCAGCTTCTCAGAAAACCACCAAGCAACTGTGTCAATGGACTACCAATCATATTTTATTTTATTTTCGGTACCATTACCAGGCAGAAATAAGTCTCGTATTGGCTTAAGCGAGAGCATGTACTGCGACCAACGCAGCGTCGTAACTTAGAGCCCCCAGCTGTTTCGTCCACGCAGCGAACCCCTCACCCTCCTTCCAGGACAAGGTGCGTTCTCCAACATTCACGATCAGGACTTGTGTTTGCGTCCATTCGGGCGCAAAGTCCTCCCGTCTCCCCCGCTTACCTGCCGCAAGAAGAACGCTCGAAATCATCACCGCTCCTGGCAAGCTTGTCACCGCCGCTCGCTTCGCTCCTACCGGGCCCGACGGAGGGGCTTCAAAGGCAGGCTTTTTCCTGGACTCGCTTCTTAAGGCGGAGCGCGCCAAGTGGTCGGGCCGGGCTCGTCTAAATGTCGCGGCGACTGTTCCCGGGATCAGGACAAAGCAGACGCCCGTGCAGCGCCTACTGCTTGCCTGATTCGTACAGTCACCCTGCGCCCCGATGAAGGCAGCTCCCAACTGGAGAGGCCGGCCTTGGCTAGGCAGGGCTCGTCAGTGAACGCCACGCCCACTCCCTGGGCGCGAGCGTGGGCCCTCCTGTGGTGCGGTCGCCGGGAGGAGTCCCTCGCCCTGCCCTCGGGCGCGGCTGCTTCCTTGCCCGGTTCCATTTCCTCGGTGAAAATGGCGCTTCCCTAACTTTTGGCCGCTTTTGAGAGGGCCGCTTTTGAGAGTCTACCCTTCGCTCTTTGGTCGGTCATCCTCTGAATAGTAGGTGCTACAGGTGGAACTGTCCGCGCCCGCTCGCATTCTGAGACATTAGCAGTTTCAAGAAACCAACACAGTTCAGCTCCCTCGCGGGGGGGTGTATCCCCTTTTCCGACTGCTAATACACACTTAGGTTTTCGTAGTTTAAAAATACATTATGCTCTTCAACGACATCATTTACAAAACCTGGAACGGTCATGACCTACCTTATCGGCATGTTTTCAGGATAGTGAAAATCAGAAAACGTTGGTTGCAGACTCTCAGTCCGGAGTTGGTATTTTGTACTGACTTTTAAACTAAGCCAGGATAAAATGACTCAAAGTAATAACCCTTTTACTGCAACCTTATAGGGCAGGTCCTGGGTCACAGATAGCTTCTGCTGCTACCTCCTCTGCCCATCCTATTAAGTGGGGTTGTGGGGCTGAGCGGAGTGGGATTTGATGGACTCATGGGAAGATTCAGAATTGGGTCGTTTCTGGGGGAAAAAAAAGGCAATTCTTGAACAGAGAAAAATGTAAGAGCTTGAAAACACAGGGTAATTTCTGTTCCCTTTCTTTTACTTAAGATACAACCACTTGTGCTGGGCTCCACTTCATGATTTTAGCCAGCCAAGTATATAGAATAATGTCCCTCTGTTCACTTCATCTTAGATACTTAGGTATCTTGGCATTATATTGCAAGTTTCATAACCACATGCCCAGCAAACTCACACAAACATACTGTGCTTGTACTCCCAACTTTGTGACACAAGTGTAGCATAGGCTGAGTGCTTCAATTCCTCTGAGCAACTATTTGCTAAATAGATTCAGAGACTTCGCAAACCAGGTTTACGTGATTCTTGTGCAGCATAACTTCTTAATGTAGCCATATGAGGCAGTCTAGTTAGAATTCTCTAGGAAATAATTCAACACCTCTTTCAAAGAATTATTAGTTTCTACTCTTCATAAATAGGTCACAGTGAGGTCCTTTTAAAGTGAGTTAATCTTGAATTAAATTATTATTATTATTATGGACCAGACCTTCCTTACTTAAGTGGGAGATCATGGTGGGAGATCATGGTATGTGGATATTCCTTCTTGAGTTGTTCTCAGAAGGCATTGCTGGGAGCCTCAGTTTCATCTGACGACTTTTGGCCTGAAAGGTGACTGAGCACTTCTTTGCTGTCTCTGAGAAACCATGTATGACTTAAGCTGGAGTTTTGGACTATTAGCTCATCAGTCTCTGGATGACACACTACCTCTTCCAAGCCTAAGACAGCAGGGGAAGTGAGTAACTATGGTCTGAGGCAATCTAGGAATGATGGGGGACATCCTGACATCCAAGTTGGAGATGTCAAAGAATTTGACTATCTAAAAAGTAATTCAATCACTTTCATTGGATAAGGTACCACTTTTCAAAAAGAGTAAGGGCTGGCACATCATATGGGTATGCTCTGAATTCATTTTTTTCCATGCTTAAGTGATAATAGTTGTAAAGGGCAACTTTTACTAACCTTTAACCAATTACCAACTCTGAGTCATTCAGAAAAAATGTGGCCTTTGATCAGCCTTGTTTCTATGCTGGCATGCTTTTGTTTCCTTAGCATTCTTCTAATACTTATTCCTTTCATCTTTATTAAAAACATTTATTTTGATAGCAACAAGTTTAATTTAGGCAGCTTCTAATAATGGTCTTGTCCAGCTCTGGGTTTTTCACTTTTCTTTCCTCATGAACCAACATGACAATGTTTACTTTTTATCCATGGTGGGTTACAATATTTATTAACCAATTAGATTGTTACATGATTTCTTATTTCCAAGAATACTTTAGAAGATCTGATGACAAAAACCCATAAGTTGGATAGCTCCTTTCCCCACTAACCAATTTTATTAAAAGGCATAAACTTTCATTATGTGAACCTCACTTCATCAGCATATTCTAAAATGTTGGAATGTTTCTATAAAATATCTTAATTAATTGGACAAGTTTTGCTTCAAAATATAATAGAGCTGCTGTACCTCCTTTATTACATCAATTTGAAAACAGTGCTTTCAAATATTACATAGAGCAATCTAGAAGAGCCAGATAGAAACTGAGATCATTATTGTAAATCAGATGGCAGATTATTGGTTTTTAGACTTGTTTATATGAAAAGATAAATATTATTTATCATTCCCCTCCTCCTTTATGTGGCAGAATTTATACCTACCACATATTAGAGGAAATTATTAAATCCTAAAGACTAAAAATACCCTAGTCCGTTTTTATATCTGTTACCAATAAAACAATAAAATCTGATATGCAGATACTACTAAAAGATTACTGTCTGTAACCTTTAACTGGGTAACATAGTGCATCATAGGGCAAAATGTTTTGAAGCAAGGTATCTCAAATGGACTAACTGACAGAATGTTTCCAAAATTGGGAACCCATGACTCTCATAGAATTGAAATTTGGCAAATTTTATAAAACATTTTATGATACAAAAATTATCATGAAGTATGATATGACATAATACAAATAGTCATAAAACATTTCCCGTGATCAACTGCTGATGTTTGACGGTTATGCAATTTAACACAGGCTATTTTCAAGGCAGATAAATATCTCCCTGAATTTTTAAGAATTTTTCAAGTATGTTAGAAAATCTCCCAGTGAAGGCAATGAGGAATCCGGTAAGGAAAGATGTCTGAAACGAGGATCCAAGTCATGGGTTGTATACGGTAGTTTCATCAAAACAGTGAAAAAATGTTTAAATACTATCACTAGACAATCTCACTAGATCTTATATAACAAAAACCATACTTCAGAATTATTGGATCCCATTTAGTTTATATAAAAAAGGAATGAACACATTGTGTTGTTGAAGATACAACCAGAAAGGTTCTTCATTTAAAAAAATTTTTTTTGCAATGTCCTAAAGTTTTGATGTTTGGTAAGAAATGATTACATATATTAATTTAACTCTGAAATAAAGTTTAATATTTGGGGGTTCATACTATTCCTTACTTCTTTCAGGGGTGCTTTAAAGTCTGACTAAAGAAATGCATAAATTCTTAACCCATATTTGCCAGATCCAGAAATACTTCTTTTCTTCCAACTAGATTTTCAGGCAATAAGATTGAGATGACTGCTAAGATCGGAACTTGTCACCAACTTGGCTAAAGGCCATCTTAAAATGACTTGCAGCAAGGAACAAAGAAATAGCCATAAAAACATTTGTATTTCCAAATCTGGGGAAAGTTCTTGGCAAGCTCCACCCAATACCTACCCTGAAAGAATGTTCCGTCACACTCACAGGTATTGACACATAGATAAAAAGGTGTGGGAAAGTCCTTTTTATGTTGATTTTTAAGTATTTCTCAGGAAATAAAGTATCTTTGAAGTGCTTTTGAGAACACATTAATAAAACAGTATTCTTCCTGTGTGTCATATTTGTTGATATAACATAAATTATTTAGTCTTACTGTTAATATTGCTAGCATTGTATTTTATATTTATTTATAAAACGTAAAACAATATAGAAATGATATAAAAGCATAAAAACAACAAAAGTTATACATAATTTACATAGAAAAGAGAACAGCAGTATAAAATTCCCATTCATTCCAGCAACCTAAGGTTCTCAACACCCAAAATATTGAAAAGATAAAAGTTTTACAAAAGAGAGGTTGAAAGATTGTGTATAGCTGTTTCAGTCAGGGTATTTGTCAAAACTGATAAAAGGCATTCTAGACTACTGCAATGCGCTCTACATGGACTACCCTTGAAGAGCATTTGGAAGCTACAACTGGTGCAGAGTGTGACAGTGCAGGCAGTTTTTGGGCCCTGAGAGTGGTCCATGTTATACCACTATTCCGTGAGCTGCACTGGCTGCCAGTTTGCTTCCAGGTACAATTCAAGGTGTTTGTTATCATCTTTAAAGCCCTACCTGGCACAGATCTAGGTTACCTGAAAAACCATTCCATCCTAATCAGACTGACCTACTCCAACCATGCCAGCAGAGGAAGCATGCTGCAGACCCTGTTGGTCAGGGTATTCTGGCTGGCCAAATCCAAGAGAACAGCCTTCTCTACCGAAGCTCCTGCCCTTTGGAACATCTCGCCTCCGAAGGTGAGATTGGCTTCTACCCTTCTGCATAAGAGTCTGAGTTGGCTTGGCAAATTTAATAAATAATAAACCATAGAGACTACTTGGTCATTTTAACCTTTTGTAGAAGGTGCTGTTCCTTCCAGGGTGATCTCCCACTTGACTAGACAGATGAACCTTAGATAATATATTTGATTGTCTTGTCTGGACACTGGATCTCAATTTCTTGTCCCTTATTACACTGCCCAGGCATTGGTTTAAAATGCTGACTTCCTCACCTTTATTAAATGAAGAACAGGTAAAGCTATCATCTGCATGTTACTAATAGCTCAGCCCACATTCTTCATAATTTCTCCCAGTGACATTATGCATTTTAAAAGAATTGAGGTTTCAAAAACAGCCCTGAGCAATACCAAGCCATAATTATCATGGATAATACAATCATCATAATCCCCCTCACCAGAAGCTATGCTGGTGGATGTTTAGGTACTAACAGGTTCAACCATACCAGTCAGGTCTTGGAGGAGAGGCCCAAAAGTATACCCTTTACACAATCCATTTTTAATAGAGAACACACACAAGGAAAATTCCATAATGGATTGCTCATTCATTGCTCAATCCTTGAATTGCAAGAATTAGACAAAACACCTGAGAATGCTGATAGTATAGGCAACAATGAAAATAAAGAAAACCAAATAAATTTTTGAAGAGCAACATCAGTTTTAACTTCTCAATCAAATAGTTATAATGAAAGAGATGAAAACATTGAGCAAAAGAAGAATGAACATCAGCTCTGGCAGACAGGAAAATGGGGAAAAATTATTGAATGTATGAAAAATTCAAATCATAGGAAGATTTCCACTATGGGAAAAGATGAGTAGAATATATAGTAACTACCACAGTTTGGCAACATTTTCAGGCTATATAATGATAGCCTCCAGCTATTACAAATTACCTGATTTCAGTATCTTGCCAATATGATGAAAATTAGTGAAATGCCATATGTAAATACAGGCAACAAACCAAGTTAGAAATTACAAATTTGCCATTTCCAATCAAGCAGTTTATAAGAAAAACAACATTGTTTGATGTATTTCTATTGTATTATCCGAGTTCGGTATTATTCCGTGCTTCTCTAATTACAAAATAAACTAATGCAATTTTTTTCCAAAATAGCCACTCTTTTAAAACCGCTATTGGATCCTGGCTTCCATGAAAAACATTTGCTTCTCTCAGGATTCCTCCTTGAATCTCCCAAACATCAGCATGGATATGTCCTAGTGTCTTTATGTAACATTAAATTATGACATGCTTTCAGTTCATCCCCATCCCAAATCTGAGGCAGTTTGAAGTCACCTTTATCATTCCAAAAATAGCATTCTCCCTCTTCCTGCACAATGTGGATGTGATCCACCATGTTTCATTGCTGCTGCTGCTGATGGAGACAGGCCCAGGATTCTGCCCAGCTCTCCTTGGGCTGGGCTGCTGCAAATATGTCCTCCTGTCTTTAGTAGCTAAGTACTGCCCTCTCCTGGGCTGCAGGAGAGACTAGATACCTAGCTTTGACAAGAGACATCAGTCCACCTAATCCCCCGGTAAGGTTTTCCCTGGGCTTCTTATTCACACAGCTTTAATGCCTTTGTGAAAGTGTGCCAGGGCTAAGGGGCATAAAAGGTTAGTCTAAACTGGGAAACAGATAGCTTCTGCCAGCTGTGTTCACTGTTTCTGTCACTAGACGTGCATTACAGAGGTTTTTGCTGTTTTTGGCAACAAGGTTTTTTTGTGTACTTTTTCTGCCTTTATTATTTTTGTAGGGTGGGGTGGCCTCACTTTCCTCATGCCTATACCATTTTCCCTCTCCACAGGCTAGTGCTGCTGCTGGCCCCATAGCATTAGCCAGGAACATACCATTTGCTTCCTCACACTTCATTCCATTCTTCTTCTTTATGCCTATGAACTGTTAGCTTAGTGCTTAGTGCTCTTTCAAATGAGCACTAGACCTATGTTCAGAAATAGTCCAACTGACAAGTCACAGGTGTGTTACTGGGATTTGACAGAGAGGTAATTCTGATTTTGAAATCACCACCCTACCAACTCAGCACATATTAAGGAAACGTGATTGGCAAATATCTTTCCCACAGCAGTAGCAGCTCACTCTCATTAATGGAGCAGAGTCAGGTTCCGGCTTTTGGGTGGAAAATTTTATCCTTGAAATGAGAGATTGTACTTTATCTTGTTATCTGGCTGTTCCCTCACTTTCAGTCTATTTCTGAAGTATCACAAGGCGCTAAGATAGCCAAGCAGAGCTTTCCAAACTGAAGACAATGGGAATGTTTAGGACTATAGACCATTCCTTTCCTTTTTCATATGGAAAGCCAATACCTGTTACCTCTCTACCAAGCTTATCCTGGTGTCAAGCTTCAATTACAAAAGCAAGATGTGCAAGCCACATCTTCAGATCAGGACAAATCCCTAGGGCAGTCACATAACAAATTGAACAAACAGTGCACCATTTCCTTTGCAGAAAGGAGAGAAAGAGAGAGGGGGGAGGGGGGGAGAGAGAGAGAGAAGGAAGGGAAGATTCGACCATAATTCCTAGTGAAGCTGGTTTGAAAACACTGTTATACTGCAATTGGGCTTGTATCCCACCATAAACAGAGTCATCCTCTGATAAGCACCTAAATACCTAAGGGTTTATTCTGCTTTTTTATTTGTAAAAAAACTGGACTCTAGGTTAGACTAAGAGACTGCCAAGGTCCCTTCCAACTCTGTTATTCTATGTCCTTTTCTGTTTGTTGAGTTCCATCAAGAGCTAAGTGCTTTCCATTTAGAATAGCCTTAGGTTAAATATGTGTGTTTAGGGTAAATTGATATTATTAATGTTTTCAAAAAAATTGATGTTCTTTTCATAGTGGTATTCATAAAAGAGGTTTGTTCTGAAATGGCAACTGCAGCTCAAAAGAAAGCAACACTCTTTCATCTGTCACTTTATTCTGCACGATGATAGGATAACCATTGCTCTCTGCAATTAACCAGTTTTCAAGATGTTGGATTTACTTGGAAAAAATAAGGGTTTTTTTTTTGTTAATTTGCTTTTGCCAATATCTTTAAAAGTACAGGACTGTCTCAGATTTATGAAGATTATAGGGTGTTTTTTTAATTAAACTTTTATTTAAAATTGATTTATAAAATTTGTTTTAAATTTTTAAACCCTTCTCCTGGGGCTATCATTTTGAAATCAGGGTTATATGTTTTTTTTCAGACAGGTACAGTACCTGTCTCTATTACTGTGCACAATCTTTTCAAGTAGAGTAATATGATAGCTGCACAATTTAGCTTTTCACCCAGCTCCTTAGGAAATGCCCTTAGAAATTTTCAAGTTCTCTGAGAATTGGTGTTTTAGTAAGTATCACCCAAGAACTTACAGGTTCCCTCAGTAAGAATAAAACTTTTGTTCAGGAAGAGTCTTGAATTATGGGGAAAAATTCCACTACAATGAGCTAACCTGAAGCTAATTCGTGAAGTCAGCAAGATTTCTAAACAAGGTAGTAAACTATCTATTTTTTAAAAATCCTATAATTAGTCACTTTTGGGAGTGAAGAGAGTTTTCTTAAACAATGTATGAAATAATCACAATAAAATTGTGGAGGAGTTATACAGCTAACATACACACATACAGATATACTGTCCCCATTCCTAAACAATTAGTGTGTTAGGTACCAAAAGCAGGAACAGTCTCATTATGTGTTTTTGTTTTATAGTTTCTCAGTCTCTCCCTGTGTTGGGCAACTTGTGATGTTGTAATTGGTTGCAGAGCTTTGAAATATTTATTTTTATTTATTTATTTTGTCAATTGCTTACAAGATAACAGGTATAAGTAAAAACATAGTTATGAATACATGGATACATATAAGAAAAATAAAAGAAACAATAGGACAGGGATGGTAGGCACGTTGGTGCGCTTATGCATGCCCACTACAGACCTCTTAGGAAAGGGGCGAGGTCAATAGTAGACAGTCTAAGGTTAAAGTTTTTGGAGTTTGGGGAAGAAACCACAGAGTCAGGTAGAGTATTCCAGACATTGACCACTCTGTTGCTGAAGTCGTATTTCCTGCAATCAAGTTTGGTGCGATTAACCTTGAGTTTGTATCTATTGTTTGCTCTTGTGTTGTTATGGTTGAAGCTGAAGTATTCATTGACAGGTCGGACATTGCAATGTATGATTTTATATACTATACTTAGATCGGACCGAAGGTGGCGTAGTTCTAAGTTTTCTAGGTCTAGAATTTCGAGTCTGGTGGCATAAGGTATTTTGTAATGAGTGGAGGAGTGGAGAACTCTTCTTGTGAAATATTTCTGGACTTTCTCAACTGTGTTAATATCAGATATGTAATGTGGATTCCAGACTGATGAGCTGTATTCAAGTATTGGTCTAGCAAATATTTTGTATACTCTGGTTATTAGTGTAATATTACCAGAGAAAAAGCTTACGTAAGATTAGGTTAACAACTCTTAATGCCTTTTTGGCTATGTAGTTACAGTGGGCTCTAGCACTTAGGTCATTAGAGATGAGTACTCCAAGATCCTTGACAGAGTTTGGATCATCAACAAAGTCTTGATTATTCAGCCTGTATTTTATTTCCTGGGGTTTTTTTTGCCAATATGTAGGACAGAGCATTTATTTGTTGAGATTTGAAGTTGCCATTTGTTTGACCATTCTGAAACATAGTCGAGGTCTTTTTGAAGGGTAGCAGTATTATCTGTGGTGTTGAATAGCTTTACATCATTAGCGAAGAGAACGCAGCTGCTCTTGATATGATCACAGAGGTCCTTTATGTAGAGTATGAAAAGAGTTGCTCCTGGAACATTGCCTTGGAGGACACAACTGTTGACAGATACAGAATTTGATAGGACGCTCCCAATTTTGACCATTTGTTATCTGTTTGACAGGAATGCTTCTATCCAGTTATCCTGAGGTGTCCTGAGATATTGTAAGATTTTAGTTTTAGGTGATGACTTACGGTTTGAGCTTCTTCAGCGACAGACCAAAACATCGTTTCTGCGAGGCTTCAATCTGTGCTCACCTCTGGAGCGCCCCGAGCTGGCTGGTTTCAGGGCTAAGTCACCCTGTAGAGGTGGTGAGGAGGGGAGAGACTGCCAGCGGGGTTGAGGAGAGCCGCATCTCTCCTCCCCAGCTGGCCATTACTCCCTTTCCCGAAGGCAATTGCAGCGGTGGTCAGAAATGGCCACCACAAAGAAGAACTCAATCGGAAAAGAATGTGCAGGAGGAAGATAAGAGGAGAAAGTTTTGGTTGACCGGGTCAAACAGCAAAAGCAACAAATAAGGTACCTTGGAATTGAAACTATTAAAAAACAATAATATTGTTCCCTAAGAAGATTTTTAAGCTGCGAAGGACAGAGAAAAGGGAAAAGATTTGGGGGTTTTTTCTCCCTTTCCTATACTGACAACTAAGAGATTTAAGTAAGTAATTGAAAAAAAATCCACTTTGACATCAATAGGCATTTAATGCTGAAAATAAAAAGTCAAAGGGATAATAAAGATTTCTGAATAATTAAAAGCTTTTGAAAACAGGAAAGGATAGAAAAAGAATAAAAGGGTAGGATCTGGAAGGAGGAGACTGCCTGGAATTAAAAAAGAACTTACAGCAAAATCTCAACAAGACTTCCAAAAGACACATTCTAACTGAAATATCACCACAAAAACCCCAGGAAGAGAAAGTCGAAAAAGAAATAAGATATAACTCAGGACTATCTGTATTACTTGATGATTTCTGGATTCTTGGTTATTGTTTTGAATAACTAAAATCAATCGGGTGGTTGACACAAAAAAATAGAGTGAAAAATAAGTATAAAATCAGAAAGCAACAGAAGAGGGAAATGCAGAAGAGAGAATTGGAAATAGAGAGACAAGGGGGTAAAAAGGGGAGGGAGAAGAAGAGAGGTAAGAAAGAAAGGAAAAGAAATTATAAAGGGCAGAAACAAGATATAGAGGAACAGGGCCTATTTAGAGATAATGGGTGAAAATTTAATGGAAAAAGGGATTCTGCAAAGATACATAAGATACTATGGTTATATTAGAAACAGAAATAATTTTAGAAAATATGAAACAATGTATGATTAAAATGTCTGATAAAATAGCTATCGTAATTCAGTGGAATGCTTGTCAATAAATAAATGTAATAAAAGGTATATTTAATGATTTATAAAACATATGTGAAGAGAAATAAGGGGAAAATTAATTATGGAGATTATATATGTTTTTAAGGAAGTATGATATTTAATTGAAAAGAAGTGTTAAAGGTGTTAAGATTTTAATGATTATTAATGATGGAACTGAACTGGAATGGAATGAGGGTTTATAATTACACATATTTACAATCTTTTTTTAAAAAAGAATATAGGGTGTATTATAAGAATGTACCAAGCAGAATTCGATTGGAAGTTACGTATTTGTATTATATTGAAGGTCATAACCTTAAGGTATATATTGAAGTTTAAATAAGAGTTGAATGGATGTAATTAAAAGATAAAATGGTGTCATACTCCAATTAGTAACTACAGGAGAAAAATTGTATAATGAGAAAAGATAATATGAAATTGAAACGGAACAGACAAAAGTATAGATATAATGATTTGAATTGAGAGGAGATAATCAAAATAAAATTGAGAAAATTAAAAGAGGGGAAAACCTATATAGAAAATGTAAAATAGTATAAGATATGGAACAGAATACAAAAAGGAGCATGAAATTGAGTTTTGTGTCTGTATAAAGAAATTCAACCCGGGACCATGCTATTTTCAAAAAAGATGTTTTACTTGTATTTTGTATGTGTGAAAACCCAAATAAAACTTTATATTTAAAAAAAAGGATTTTAGTTTTAGGAGTAGTTTGTCATGTACCACTGAATCAAAGGCTTTACAGAAGTCTATGTAAATTGCGTCTATTGCTTTGTCCTGATCGAGTTGTGTAGTCCATATGTTTTTGCAGTGTAAGAGTTGCAGATTACAAGATAGTTTTTTCCTGAAACCAAATTGTTTATCAGAGAGTAGGTTGTTTCTAAGTGGAGGATGATGGATTGGTTAATAATTGATTCCATGACTTTATAGGGGATGCAGTATAAAGAGATTGGTCTCTAATTTTCAACTAGGCTGGGGTCTCCCTTTTTGAAGATGGGGATGACCATGGCTCATGACCATAGTTTTGGCAAGGAGCTGGTCCCGAAAGATTTTTCAAAGATTATGCTTAGAGGTTCGGCAATGGCAGTGGGTAGCTTTTTTAAGAAGTAGGCACATATTCCGTCCGGTCCAATAGACAGAGAAGATTGTGCAGTGCTTTTTCAATATTGTCTTCTGTAAAATCTATATGTATTACATCATTGTAGTTGTCTGTGGTTTGACTAGGAAATACTGGGCATGATCCATTGCTGTTTACAAATACTGAGCCAAAGAATGTGTTAAAGAGGTTGGCTTTAATAGAGTTGTCGTTGCAATCTTTACCATTAGGTCCTTTCAGGGGTGGGATGGACCTTGAGTCTTTTAGTTTGTTGTTTACAAAATTGTAGAAAGTATGGGTGGAATTGGTGCATAGAAGGTTTTCTTCTTGTTTAATGTGATAATTGGTACATTCAGTCAGTCAATCTTTATCTGGTGGCATAAATTTTTGTATCGGCTTTTGAAGTTGGCAACGTGACCAGATTTGTTTTTCTGCCAAAGTGATTTCTTTTTTGATTGAAGCTTCCTTATTGTTATGGTTAATTTGTTTCTTTCTGGTTTTGGGAGTTGTTATATAGTTTGATGACTCTTTTTGTGGTGGTCTCCCATGGAAAGAATGAGACACAGGCTGGTTGTACTCGGGATGGGAGTCCAGAGCAAATTCTAGTGCTCCCTTTTATTGAGAAGTTTGTACATAGTAAGCATTCACATTGTGGATTAAAATAATTACACAGAATTGTTCACAGTCATCTGAGCTGCTTAAATGTTCCTGGTATTTGTTTTTAATTTCCTTGCTTATCTCAGTGACCCTTAGACAGACATGTATGTATAAGGTCTTAGACTAATCATTACCCAATACTGAAGTCAAAGTTTATTCCCACATCTCCCCTGTTTTAGTTTTTTGATGATCACGGATGCCTCAGTAGCTTTTCGCCATCTGCAACAACAGTTCTCCTTCCGAAGGCTTCACCCGACACATTCCTAAAAGTCCAGGGAGACATTGGATACAACAGCATGCACAAAGAGAAAGTATAAAAAGCAATATCACTCCAACAATTAGGTGACGAATCCGTGAACCATCTGGCAACCAGGACCAAAGTGCAGACCACACGTCCAGTCCCTCATCCTCCGATTGTAATGGATTCTCATTCAGGGTTTGTTCCATATGCTGTATAGTAGCTGTAGTGTTTGGAGAATAATCAGAGATATACATGCAACAATGTGTATGAATCACAGCGCAAACTCCCCCTTGCGCAGCCAAAATAGTGTCCACCGCATATCTGGTTTGCAGGACAAAGTCAAGGATTTTTCCTCGCTATTCTTCAAGCAGCTTTAGAGTTTTAATGGTGTCTTTAAACATAGTAAATGTCCAATTGTTTAAATGATGCAAATCTCTATAGTTCATCATGACTCCTAAAGGAGGAATAACTCCTTTTGATATCTGTGTTCAGTAGTCATGATTCAAAACAGAGTTTACTTCTGTTGCGGAACGCGCATTGCAGATATGAGCAGTCCCCAAAGATTTTAAAATGACATGAGATGGGATCACTTTTCCAAAGGTGCAGACTCCTTTCCATCGTGCTGGCATGCGATCATAGGCCATCCGTCCACACAGCAACCATAGATTTGCTCCCAGGAGATGACCAACCGTATTCGGTTCAGCATAGATTAATCGTGCAAAAGATTCCATTAACATAGCCAAATAAGTGGGCGGTGGTGCGTATTTCCCATTTGCACATTTGGGCAGCTGGTTTTCTATCATGGTGAGACAACATGTGGCAGAGATAAATGGACACCCATTTTCATTGATCAAAGATATGATATCAAATTTAGAAATATTATGTACAAAGTAAGTGAGATTTTTAGTTTTCATGTCATCCGGATAAACCCGACTTCCATTGCCAATAATAATTGTTTTGTTACAAAATGGATATGTTTCCAAGTAAGTCATATTCTCTACCGTCTCATTGTGGGTCCAGCAGATACCTGCCACCTCTTGGATTCGGCTTCCAAGATGCAATATATTTATGTTACTTGTAGTCCAACTGTTAGACCACATCCCTGAACAACCATAGCATTGTCCCTTATACCAGTCACCTTCGGCCAGAGGTACTGCAACCATTGGAAGCCCTGATGTTTTGTGAGTTGGCATGTGCATACATATCCAACAATCAGTTTTATTATGAAGGTTTGCTAGCTTCCCCATGTCCTGGATCAACGTGTTTCTTTTCCATTCCCCCAAATCCATCCCCTTGCCCCTTTGGCTGATGACAAGGATGCACACAGCGAGCAGGAACCCAAACAACTGTCCCCTCATCTTCAACAGCAGCGCATCCTTGGCCCCAAGTTATCACGGGACAGGTCCTTTCCATGTTGGATCTGGTAGTCTTTTATACCAAACTTTTGGTCTTGGTGTACCTGCAAAAGGGGAGGAAGCAAAATGCCTACTGGCTGCCGTAGCAGAGGGAGATCCTGTCATGTTTAAAAAATTTAAAGTGTATAAGGTAATATTAAGAATGTTTTGTATGTAGGCAAGCCATATCCATCCACTTCCCCCATTTTTGTTTTTGTGTGAAGGAGTGCATGTTTTAGCATCTGATGAGCTCGTTCCACAATGGCCTGACCAGTGGAATTGTAGGGAATGCCAAATTTATGTATAATTGACCATCGATGACAAAATTCCGCAAAGGCGGTGCTAATGTAAGCAGGGCCATTATCGGTTTTGATCTCCATTGGTGGCCCCACATGTGTGAAGGTACAGAGACAATGGTTGACTACATGTTTTGTAGCCTCTCCTCGTTGAGGTGTTGCCATAATAAATCCTGAATAAGTATCAACGGTGACATGCAGATGGTGCCATGGTTTGAAGGGAGGGTGTTGTGTGACATCCATCTGCCATAGTTGACAAGCAGATGTCCCCCGAGGATTTGCTCCTTGAGGAAGAGCAGTGGATTGAGCACTGCAACTAGGACATTGTTGAATAATAGCTGCAGCTTCTGCAGCAGTGAGACCAAATTGTTTACAAAGAGATTTGGCATTTTGATGAAAATAGCTATGTGAATCCCATGGAGTAACAGGAGAAAGTGAGAGACAGGACATGGCCGAGGCCGCTGCGTCAGCCACGTCATTCCCTTCCTGCAGCTCTCCGGGAAGTGGCTGGTGGCTGCGAATGTGTGCGATATGTAGAGAATGTGTGCGAGAATGAAGACAGCTTTGCAGAGCTAGAAACAAACTCATAAGATTAGCATTAACAGTTGGAGAAAGATAAGCAAATTCAATGTTAAGTATCAATTGATAAACGCAAAGAGAATCCACAATAAGATTTAGCGGTTCTTGTGCAAATTCCTGTAAGGCCAAAATAGCAGCAGCTAATTCAGCCCTTTGTGCTGATTGCTGAGGAGGGGTAATTTTTGTTTTCCATACCTCTTCCTGTCTCCATGCACAAGCGCCGTAGGTCTTACCACCATCCGCATAAATGGTCACTCCCCCAACTGGCTGCTTGGCAATAACTGAATTAAAATTTACAGATATGTTTCGAAGCAACTGGAAATGAGGGTCACTGGGGGTGTGGCAAGAAATCTTCCCTGGCCAATTTTCAAGAGCAATTTGCAATTCAATGAATTGACTATACCAAGTTTCCCACAGAGTGAGGGAGATAGGTAAAAATAGCTGAACTATATCTATGCCATATAAATGCATACTGTGATTTCGGCCTTTGATGATTAACTCACTATAAAGCATAGCCATAGTAGAAATTGTTTTTCTGGGAGTATTCTGCAAATGCAACCATTCAATGATATAAACCTGCGCTTCATGTAATTAAAATAAAGCTGCAGTAGGCAAGGCTGGAGTTTGTAAAATTGCCAAAGAAAACGGAGTATCAGGAATGCATCGATCATTTAATTTTTCCATTATCCAATAACAATTTTTGTGTGAAATTGTGACAGCAAATCTCTACCCACAAGTTTATATGCAGGGGCAACACAAGAGGTTGAATCCTTGTAGTCTCACCAGTTTCTCTATGCAATGCCTTCAACCAACGTACGCTACTTCTTGCAAACTGCATACCACCCACTCCACGAACAGCCGGAGAGTCTTCAAGCACCCATTCATTTGGCCATTCCTTTTGGCGTATCACAGACACATCCGCTCCGGAATCTATAAGGCCAGAAAATGATTTTCCCTGAATTTCAATTGTCATTTTTGGTTGGTCTGTAGTCAAATTTTTTGTCAGCGCTAGCAATTCTGCAGCAACTGGAGAACTTGCCATTTCAATGGACCCAAAACCACCAGTTCGTGGGATCCCAATTAAAGGATTTATAGGGATGTATGGAAGCAATAATAACTGGGCAATAGAGTCACTGGCCATTAATGATGCAGGAGTATCAGTGTACAATTGTATCTATAACACCTTTATAATCTTGATCAATAACTCCTGGAATAACAAAAAACCCTTTTTCTGATGCAGAAGACATGGGAAGTACTAATCCCACTGTTTTTTCTGGCAGTGGCCCATGCAAATGAGTGTCCTCAATATACACTTGATTAGGAAAGGTCACATTAATTGAGTTCAACATTTTTAAACCCAAACCTGCACTCCCAGTAATTGCAGGCGATGCTTTTGTGACAGCCTTGGGAGCGGGGCTAGCTGCACGCCCCAAATTTAGTTTCCCGGATTTTGATTCTGATCAGAGCGACATTGATTTGCTCAATGAAACCCTTTTTTGTATTTTGGACAGACCGATTTTGGATGGACGTCCTTAATTTTGTTTTTGTTAAATGCCATCCCCCCCCCCCCAGGGGCACGGCACTGGGCTTTAAAATGGCCAGGCTTCCCACAATTAAAACAATTCCCTGTAGGTTTCATCCCTTTTTGCAATGCCATAGCCAAAGTCTCCATGTTGTAAGCCTGAGAACCCACCAATGCACATGCCTTTAACAGATCAGCCAGAGTAACCTCACCTCTAGCCACCAAGAGATGCAAGATACGCTTGCAGTCAGCGTTTGCATTTTCAACTGCCAATTTCAGCAAAAGTTCTTTTGCAGCTTCCTCATTAGAGATTTGCCTGGTAATAGCCAATTGTAGCCTTTCCACAAAATCATTATAAGACTCAGATGCTGTTTGCTTAATTTGAGAAAAAGACCGTGCTGGGGTTCCCACATCTTGGATGCGGGACAACGCCCCAAGGACAGCTGCCATAACCACTGGAAATACGTGATCAGGCAAATTAGCAGCTTGATCAGCAGTGGATTCAAACAAGCCTGCCCCATAGATTTGGTCTGGCGTATACAGCCCCCCCGAATTCCTTCCCCTAGTGACAGCCTCCCTTTGGTATTCTGAGTCAAAGACCACATACTGAGTAGAGCTCAATATCATTCTCATTAAATCTTTTCAGTCACTCGGAATCATGCATGATGTCGCCAAACTTGTCAGGATACCATAATCTTTAACTGCTTTTTTAATTTCCCTAAGAACTGCTAAAGGAATCGGAACCCATTCAGTCTGCAGATTGCCTTGAGCATCCACTTGCCTATTGACTGGAAACAAATTCATCTGGGGAATCTCATCAGGCTCTAATTTCCCCTCATTGAAAGCCTGATGCATCATTGCTTGAACTTTTCCCATTTTTGGTTGGATTTTCTCATCCACTGGAGTAGGCGCTGTTGGAAATGATAAAGCACACTCCAGTTTTTGGGGTAGGCGGGTGCAATACAATTCCTTTATAAGGAGGGGGTTCTACTAAAGTTTTTAAAAGAGGTTGTTGCTGGGTCTCTAAAGCAGTCATAACAACCTTCCAATATATCAAAATTTCAGCTGTTGCCCGTGGCTCTTCATGAAGGATAGTTCCAATTCTCCTCCATGTGTCTAACTTTAAAGAGCCTTTCTCTGGATACCAGGGACATTGCCGCCAGATCTCTTGCAACAGCTCTCTCACATTATCTTTTGAAAGAACTATTTGCTCCCCCCCGGAGGGTTTAAAGATAAAGAAGTTTGTCCTGACTAACTTCAGCAGCTCACTAACATGCCATTCCTGTAGCTGAGAGAGTTTTCCCCCATGTTCCCTGAAAAAATCCTATTATCCAGCAATAGTTAAGTACGTACTTTACCTATTCCAGGTGAGGAAACACGGAGGTCCGGACACGTACCATCTGCAGTGGATCATGTTGGGATCACCACTTGTGGTGGTCTCCCATGGAAAGAATGAGACACAGGCTGGTGTACTCGGGATGGGAGTCCAGAGCAAATTCTAGTGCTCCCTTTTATTGAGAAGTTTGTACTTAGTAAGCATTCACATTGTGGATTAAAATAATTACACAGAATTATTTACAGTCTTCTGAGCTGCTTAAATGTTCCTGGTGTTTGTTTTTAATTTCCTTGCTTATCTCAGTGACCCTTAGGCAGACATGTATGTATAAGGTCTTAGACTAATCATTACCCAATACTGAAGTCAAAGTTTATTCCCACACTTTTGACTTCAAGTAAAAATATGTTGTAATGGTCTTCTACATTATTGCATCCAGTGAATAGAAATTGCCAATCAAGGGATGAGGGATCGTTGTTTATAAGATTATAGTTGCCTTTTTTGAAGTTATAATTGGGGATTCCGTTGTTGTGATGATTTTTGTGTGGACGTATGTTGAGACAAAAGTCAATCATGTTGTGGTCACTGTTGGAAAAGGGTTCTTTAATTTGTATTCCATAAATTGAATTCAAACTATTGCAGAAGGCTTCTTATTGGATCACTGATTTTTCGGTTCTCCATATCTAATGGTACAGTAATTTCTCCAAGACTGACATCTTCAAATATACGCAGAAGGTTTATAATTTGAGTGTTGTTAGATTTGTTTTCCACCAGAGGTGGTATTCAGCATGTTCTGACCAGTTCTGGAGAACCAATAGCAGAAAATTTTAGTAGTTCGGAGAACTGGCAAATACCACCTCTGACTGGAGATTTTATAGTATCCTTCCCTTGCCATGCCCACCAAACCATGCCTACAGAACCAGTAGGAAAAAGATTTGAATCCCACAACTGTTTCCCACCCTTTGGAGATATATTTTTCAGTACCATTCTTCCACAGTTCTTTCCATTTTAGATATATTATATCTATCTGTTGTTTTGTGTTTGCATGCTTTCTAAAAAGCACAATATTCTATTTAATCTCTTCAGATCATTTCATTTGGAACTGCACTCATTTACTTGCTGCTATTATTGGAGTACTGCTACTTCACAAGGGTCTCAAATGTTTAGACATTCCCCCCCCCCTTTTGCAGTGTTCATTATGTTCTGTGGCTGTAGAAAAAGGTACATGCCAATAGAAAACATAACCTAGGATTCACTAAGAGCACTCAAAAGAAGTGTGCTAAGAGAGATAAATTATCAAGGATACAAACCATTTAGTTTGAAAGGAAAACATATGATAAGAAGCAATCATAAAGGAATTTCAGTGTACAAAAATTCACAATAGGATATCCAACTAATTTTTTCCCATTTTATTGCAAAAAGTAAGAAATGTTACTTCCCCTCCCCTCCCCAGTTATTTTGTGGCTAATGGCCATTGTCCATATAAAATTGTGATTAAAAATACAAATAAACTATACAGTAAATGTAAAGACCTGTGTTAAAACTTTTCTAAATATAAATGTGCAAATTGGGCTACAAGTACCTCTTCATCTCATATTTAATATTTTTAATATGCAACACATTAAATGTTAATCATATAAAACATTAATCAGAAGTCTCATTAAGCTCATATGATTTGTGCATCTTTTGTATAAAGCTTGTAAACAATAATATTCTCCTTTCTATCTGATCATACTTCTAACCTGTAGCTGCTTTGGTCATCCAATCTAATGTTTTTTTCTATTTTTTTACATGTCTAGTTAAAACTCTCTAGATCTCTAATTATACCTCTTTCAAAGTCTAGGTTTCTATCATTTCTTTTAAAACCACTATATTGTCCATAGCAGGTGGTATTCAGCAAGTTCTGACCAGTTCTGGAGAACCGGTAGCGGAAATTTTGAGTAATTCGGAGAACCGGCAAATCCCACCTCTGAGTGGAGATTTTACAGTATCCTTCCCCTGCCATGCCCACCAAGCCACGCCCACAGAACCGTTAGTAAAAAAAATTGAATCCCTCCACTGGTCCATTATTATGTCCATTATTCATTCTCTACTTTGTTTTAGAGAAAGCACTTCCAGATATTTCAAGGCCTGTCCTGTACCTACTCAGGATAATCCATTACCATGGAAATTAGTAACATACTTCTTTCTTATAAGGTTTCTGTTCAATAAGATAATGGATACAAAAAACAAAATAAAAAACAAACAGAAGCATCTCTTTTGCTTTAATAGTCAAAATGTCAAACCTAAAATGCTGGATTGGTTTATTTTATCTGCTATAATTTGTAATTTGCTTATAGGATTGCTGTTTGATGATAATTCTTGAAAATTTTTACAAATCACTTTATATTTTTGTTTATTCTCTTACAGCATTTAAGACTGGTGGTGGGATCGAACTAATTAAACAACTGGTTCGTCCTGAAGATTAGATGGGCATGGCTGGGGGATGGAATCATGTGATGGAGTGGGCGTGTCCAACTCGATGTCACTCACAGCAAGGTGGGGCAGCACAGACAGGCTGAAGCAGCAGTGACCAGAGCCTTAGATTTACCTTTGTGCAGCAACAGCAATGGTGATTCTCCAATGCCTCATCTCATGCTGGATGTCACTGCCTGACAGTCAGGGTTTTTAAAAAGGTTTTTGCAGCATGAAACGGCATGCAGCTACTTCCGGCCTTTGTTGGTGCAGCTGGGCACACAACCCCACCCTGAGATACTGATCTGCAGCCGCTATCTATTTCGGTGCAAGAAGCCTGCAGCCGCATCTTTTTCAGCACGAGAAGCCTGCAGCCACCGCTCTTTGCCAGCGCAAAGGGCCTGCAGCAACTGCCTCTTTGCCAGCCAGAACCAAGCCGGCAGCGGTGGCTAGAGACTTCCTGTGCCGGCAAAGAGCAGTGGCTGTAGGCTTCTCGCATCGGCAAAGAGGTGGCAGCTGCAAGCTTCTTGATGGGGGATGATGACAAGGCAAAGTTCAGCTGCCTTTCGGGCCCTGCTCTGAACTGCCACCTGCTTGAACTCCACTTTGCCTTAGGTTCCACATCCAGACTGCAACAAGGGAACATGCCGCTTCTAGGCCAGCCCGACCAGTAGATGGGTGAATGGGAGGCTCTCAGGGAAGGCATTTTCTCTCAGGACTCCCACCCAGAAGGTCCCACGGAAGCCAAAGCTGGGCCAGAAAGATGGACGAGCCTTGTCGTGTGCCCCCCCCCAAGGCGGTCCTTCAGCTGAGTGCAGCAAACCCAGAGTGGAGATTGTTATAAGCTATCCTATCTTACACTTCATCTTAGAATCACATTGTTTTTTATAGGATCTGTTTCATGCTATGTGAATTCAGTGTCGATGGCACATTATTTATCACCAGCTTAAGGTCATCTTAGAATTTGCTTTTGTTAACTTTGTGACATTTGAATGTTTTGAAATTGTCATCTAAATTAGTAATTCTTAGTAGGAATGTAGAAACATTCTTAGTAGGTTATTAATTGTACTTTTTTCAGGTGCTCATGCTTGGCACGTAATAATGCCATTATATCTCCCAGTGAAACATGTTTGTTACACTTGCTGGACACTTTCCATTTTTATTCTTAGCCCCACCCCACTCCACGAGATGTGCATTGTTTACAGTAAAAACACCTGATATTTTGGTGCATGCAAACATATTTGAACTGTACACATATGGTGGTTTCTTTACACTATCCCTTTGTAGCAATCTTTAGCATTAGCCCAGAGCTGTTTATTATGTCTGCCTTTGTAGGTGTGTTGTAATTGCACACAGAAGAAAGTTATTTTATTTTTGGTCCCAAATCAGCAACATCATTTTCAGTACATAAAATGTATGAAATGCAGCTACAGAAGAAAAAGCCTTTTTAATAAGTAAATCTGTAAGAAACTTTCAGTGGATTTTATAAACTGGCATACAATATATAGCTATTTTGTATACTATAGCAGACTGCTTGTCTGGAAAAAGTAAGAAACTTTTGAAAATAATCAGGAAGAGCCAATGAAATAAATCTCTATTTTTCCCCCTCCAATCTCTCCCAAATGCTTTAGGAATACAGATAATAACCTTTTTACTGGAAGATAATGAACTGGATAATGAATTAAATGTATATGAAGGGCTCAAGATGTGAGAGAGTATTGACACAAAATGCAACTGATCACTTAATTCATTTTATTAAAATATTTTGGAAGAACTCAAGTGGTCAATGCATAGGAATACTTGCACTTTCTTATAGATATATCAACAGACCTTCATATATTTATGCAGAAAACATACAAACCTCTAATTCAAACCATATATTGTAACTTCACACTCTCAATTTTGGCTAGTATGCCATTTGAAACCCTATGGAGCCCAGATGGCTTAATGAAGGTGACTTATGTCCTTATCACTTGGTTGGAGTTGTGGTGACACAGTGGTTAGAATGCAGTATTGCAAGCTAACTTTATCCACCTGACTCAACCTTCCAGCCTTCCGAGCTTGGTAAACTGAGGACCCAGATTGTTGGGGGAAATATGCTGATATTGTAAACCACCCAGAAAGTTCTGTAGAGCATTATGGGGCAATAGCAGTATATGAGTTCTAAGTGCTATTGCTAATCTATTGCATTACTTCACTGGAACTCACAGTGGGGTTGCCCTCGGAGATGACTTGAATTGCAGCTGGTACAGAATGTAGCAGCCATCCTGCTGATTGGACAACCTGCCATTTCGGGATAACATTTATCCTTAAGTTGCTGTCTTTGATCCCAGGAGGCTCTCTGGCTTAATTCAAAGTTCTGGTTTATCAAGTAGAACCAGATCATAACATGCACCACCTTGGCAGATTTGAACTTGCTCATCTTGTCTGAACATCTCAAGGTACTATGGGGAATTTTCCTCCCCAAAGGTTGTATATGTGTTGAATTTTTTCTTCCCTTGTGCTGCTGATCCCAGACTCTCCTTTTGGTTTCACACATCAAACATACTAATTTCAGACCCAAGTATATCACAGTTTTGCGCAACATGTGAATCCAGAATTGATAAATATGTTAAGCCATAATGTGATTCACTTGGGTTTGTACAAATTTAGCTAAGGTGGTTTGGATAAGCATTGATTATTCTCAGTGCAATTGGTAAACCAAATAATAGAGGACATAGAGGTAAAGCTTCTCTGTGTAGTGATATGAAAAATTGAGTAAAATATGGGCACATTTTAATCAGGTTCATGGCTTTCTATTAATAATGGCAGAGGGGTATATTGTGTGCACAAGACTGCAAGCCTTCTCTGTTGTAGTTCTCATAAAACAGAATACCTTTTCAGAGATACATTTGGCCTCTTTCCTTTTTGCATTTCACAAGGCCCTTACAGCCATATTATTCCAGTGTACCTTCAGCTTGAATGTTCTGATTCTGAGCATTCCTCACAGGTTAATATGGTGTTGCTTTTATTTTATACTAGTAGATTATTTCTTTTTCTTCTTTTTTGTTTGCCACCTAGATTTATTTATTTATTTATTTAATTTAATTTTTATTTGATTTGATTTGTCAATCGCTTACAATAGATATAAGTATAAACATGAGTAAGAATACAGGAAATAGGTACGAATAAATGGGGACAATAGGACAGGGATGATAGGCATGATGGTGCACTTATGTGCGCCCCTTACAGACCTCTAAAGAATGGGGTGTGGTCAATAGTGGTTAGTTTGAGGTTAAAGGAGTGGAGGTTAAAGGATGTAACAACAGTCAGGTCGTGCATTCCAGGCATTGACCACTCAATTGCTGAAGTCATACTTTCTGCAATAGAGTTTGAAGCAGTTTACATTGAGCTTGTATCTGTTGTGTGCTCTTGTATTGTTGTGGTTGAAGATGAAGTAGTCACGGACTGGTAGGACATTGTAGCAGAAAATTTTGTGTGCTGCGCTTAGGTCTAACTGTAGGTGGCGTAGTTCAAGGCTGTCCAAGCCCAAAATCTCAAGCTTGCTGATATAGAGTATTTTGTTGCGAGCGGAGGAGTGTAGTACTCCTCTCGTGAAATACTTCTGGACTTGCTCAATTGTATTAATGTCTGATATGCAGTGCGGATTCCAGACTGATGAGCTGTATTCGAGTATTGGTCTGACAACAGTTTTGTATGCTGTAGTTAGCAATTCGATATTTCCAGAGGAGAAGCTTCATAAGATTAGATTTACAACTTTTAATGCCTTTTTGGCAATGCTGTTACAATGAGTTCTGGTGTTTAGGTCATTTGATATGAGAACTCCAAAGTCTTTGACAGAGTGAGGATCATCAACGAGGTCATATCCACCTAGTTTGTATTTGGTGTACTGATTTATTTATTTTTTTACCAATGTGTAGGACAGAACATTTGTTGGTTGAGATTTGGAGTTGCCAATTGTTTGACCATTCAGACACATAATCAAGGTTGCTTTGAAGGACAGTAGCATTGTTGGTGGTGTTGAATAGTTTTACGTCATCTGCAAAGAGGACTCAGTTGCTTATAAGGTGATTGCAAAGGTCATTTATATAGAGTATAAAGAGTGTGGGTCCTAGAACGCTGCCTTGGGGGACAACGCTGTTAACTGAAGAAGGGTTTGATATAGCGCTCCCTATTTTTACTGTTTGTTGCCTGTTTGACAGGAATGCAGTAATCCACTTATGAAGGGATCCGGAAATGCCATAAGAGTTCATTTGCAGTTGATTTGACTGGTTTGTAAATATGATAGAATAAACAGAAGAAAATTTCTAGCTTCCCTCTCAAAAACATCTTCCCCATGTTTAATCCAGAATATTCATCCTCTCCAGGTTGCAATACTCAGGTATGGGGAAGGATGAGCTTTCTTACATAATACTAAGATGCTAAATACAGTCCAATGTAGGTTATTTCATTAGAATTATGGCACAGAGGAAAAACCTAAATACCCCCTCCCCTTTTTATTAGCTTAAAAGGGAGGGAAATGGGATGTTAAGAAATATGAAATACAAACAAATATGATAAGAAATTCAACATCAATTTGGTCTAATTTGATCCTACCCTACCTGCTAAATGAACAGTTCTCAGATGCCAGAAGACACGTGTTTTCTCTTCTTGCAAATTTGATAACAACTATAATTTTTGGAAGTGGTTTGCTCTCCAAAACTTAGTCAATTTAGTTTCTGAACATTTTGTTACCAGACTAGGTAACACCAGCAGCAGGATTTTCTTGTCCTAATCTCCTTAGTTTATAAATGTCTTGTATGCCAGTGTGGTCAGTTGGTTGTGTGAATGGTTGTTTGTTTGGAACTATATTTAAATTCTGAGCAGCTGATTGGTTCTTTTGTTGATTGATTGTTCAAATGGTCTGGTTTCTTACATATTCATAAACTGGATCTAGATCATTATGCTTGTTAATGTTTGTTAACCAATCACATAGCCAACTGACCACACTGGCACACAAAACATTTATAAACTAAGGAGAATAGGACAAGAAAATCCTGATGATGATGTTACCTAGTCTGATAATGAAATGTTCAGAAACTAAATTGAAACAAGAGCAAACCACTGCCAAAATCTAAAACCCAAGCTACAAGTATTTTCTGTTATTTGAAACAACTCCCATATAGTTGTTTGGTATAGTGATTAAAGACACTGGATTAGAAACTGGTAAACTCTTAGTTATAGTCCTGTTTTAAGCATAAAAGCCAGCAGGATGACTTTGGATCAGATACGCATACTCTGCTCCAGAAAGTAGGTACTGTTGAGCCAAGAAAACCTGGGTTTATTCCTGAATTCCTTTGGAGCCAGGGTTGACCTGATTGACCAAAACAGTTGTCCCTAGGAGACTTCATACAATCCTGTAAAAACTATCCTGACCTCTGTGAACAGTGTTAATGAGGCTATAATTTTATTGCTTATTTACTTAAATGTCATGTCATGATTTGAGCAGGGAGTCTCAGCTTCCCTTATTACATGGATTTAGAAGGGATGGATCTGTGTCTGGTCTTAGTTCAGCCATCCAGAAATACATTTATGGCCAGGTAAACATTCCCAGGCAGTCACTTACATCTCTCCACATTGGGTAATTCATTGTTACTCAAACAGCCCCAATTTCTCTACTTTTTGGAAACCTTTCAACTTTCCCTGCATTACATATGTCAGATGCATCAGATTTCTACTCTTTTCCTACCCCCACCTTAACACTTTTCTTGTCTCAAATTTCTCTGCTTCGCAGGACAGCTTGCCCTGTGCAATGCTTCAAATAGTGCACAGTTGTAAACAAGCCTGACCCTCCTCTATGTGAGGTGAGCACACTCTGATCAAATGGGCAGAATGAAGCTGTCAAAGTGAGTGCAGACTGGTTTCTTCAGGGCTGAACTTCTCCCCTTGCAATATTGTTTGGGGTGGTGCTGCCATTTATTTTTGTGGGTCTGGTCTGAACAAGCTCCAGTCCCTTATAAAGACAGGATGACTTGTTGGCTCTGTTCAGCTTCTGCTCTACTGGGACCAAATTGCTTGTCAAAGAGAGGAGTGGGAGGCCCAGAAACAGCGTGCTGAAGGAAGAGCTCTCGGCCCTAATCTCAGAATGTCTGAAGCAAGGCGAGTGGGTGCAACAGGGGACTGTCTCACAGCAATGACAGAAGATTTAATTTCTCAGTCTGACACGAAGAGCAACTGCAGCAGTGCAGACCGGGCACCCTCCAGCATAAATTCTGTGGTCATCTGCCAAGCAGTTCGCAGAAGTATCTTCAGCTCTAGCACATCTTCAGCAGCTGAGAGGGTTAGCTTGATCCTGAGACAGGAGGAGAAGAATGAAGAAGCAAGCTGTCCCATACTATTTATACAGCTCTCCGAGCTCTTCAATATAGCTGAAGGACAGGAATGGAGGCAAACTGCCAGGTAAGTCCCCAGAGACAAAGGTAGAGATAAAACCCATCCTTCACATGCAGCAGCCCCTCTTTTACTGGGGTCAGGGGTGGACTTTGGAAATTTTAACAAAGGGTTCTCTGCCCGGTTGCTGTGTGAGTGTGGCCTAGTCGGCCTCCTGCACCATGGCTGGGGAGGGCATTTTTGCCCTCCCCAGGCTCAGGAGGCTTTCCTTGAGCCTCCAGGAGGACAAAACATCCTCCCGGGCTCCAGAAGCTCTCTGGAAGCTGGAAACAGGGTCATTTCCGGCTTTCCTGAACTTCCGGAACGCCTGTTTTTCCCCCTCCTCTAGCCTCTGTGCGTGGCCTGCACTTACCTGCATCCAAAATGGGCCGTGTGGGGATTCCTGGGAGGAGAGGGGAGGGGAGGGCAGGGCCAGCCAGGAGTGGGATTTGGGGGTTCTCCAAACTGCACAGAACTCTCCTGAACCCCTCTGAATTCCCAGCAGACCACCCCTGGGACTAAGTCTAGGACATTTGCCTAGTTGCTCTTAGCTTGCAAGGATGAAGGGGTGCTAAAAAGGAGTGGGGCTGTCAGAACAAGGCTCTGAAGCTGAACACCATGACCCCATTCCAAACGAACCGAGTTAACTCACTGCATTTTAAAGTTACACACAAAAGTGTTACCAATAAGGCCATTTTAGTCCAGAACCTACAATTACCCATCTCCTTCACCAGTGGGAAGTTCTGCTGCCTCCCTCCATTTTTCCCTGCTTTTTTCTCTTTGCATGCACAGATGTGAACAGAAGACCTTTTGTCACTTGCGTTTCAGTATGGAGCATGATAGGGACTGGCAAGGGAGAACCCAATTGCATATCAAACTACCTGCTAGCTAAGGTATGAGTGGAGAGCACTATAACTCAGTGATGAAGAAATTCCCTTAGAGCCGTGAAGTGGCCTGTAAGAGACAGGATTGTGAACTGATTTGCCACTGCTTTCCTCCTGGGACTTTTTAAACAACTTCTCAAGGTCTGAGCTTATTTAAATCAGTCAGGAACTGTCACCTCTTGGAACCTGCAGGCTGAATCAAAGTTCTGTATCAATGTATATAATTAACTTAAGTTGACCCATCTCCTTCTTCCTCTTAAAGGTTTTTTAAAACCATCTTTAAAAGAATATAAACCACAAGCCATATAAATACATATAAAGTAGAACACGGGAAGATGCAGATAAGTAAAAAATGTATCTAAAATTTTGGTAATAATACCAAACGTATAATAATAATAATAATAATAATATACATATAATAATATAATATACACAAAATATAAACATATAATAATACCAACATATCATTAACTGCTCACAAACTTATGGACATATCATTTTTAAAGGAAAACTAAAATTGCTGTTAGCTGTAAAACTAAGAAAGTCTGGTTAACAAATCATTACCTACAGTGTGAACTATAATCAATTGGAACAAGACTAAAAATTCAATTTTCCATAAGATTGAAACTTTAAACACAGAAAAACCCTACAATTGAGTCCTTATTAAACTGTAGTCCAAAAATTATTTCTAATTAGAATTATTCTACATCACATTTAATTAGTTAGTTTACTTTATTATTGTACCTCATACAACGAAATCTAACACCATCTTCAGTGCACATCATGACCATGACCATGACCATGAAAATAAACACAAACACACATCCTTCACCTTTCACACATTGAACTGGAAACCCCCAACACCACACCAACACTGCACTATACAGCAGAATTCAAAAGAGCTACTGCCCTGGGATAGAAGCTGTTTTTCAGCCTATTTGTCCTTGTTTTTATTATTCTGTACCATCTGCCAGATGGTAATAGTTCAAAAAAAGGGTTCCCAGGATGAGATGGGTCTTTGAGAATGTTTTGAACTTAAGGCAGCAGGAGCTATAAAACTCTTCTAAAGAGGGGAAAGGGCAACCAATGATCTTCTGGGCAATGACATTAACCCTCTGGATGCTTTCCTATCTGCCACTGTGCAATTGGCAAACCATACAGAGGTGCAGTATGTTAAAATGCTCTCTATGGTGCAGCGGTAGAAGGTCACCAGCAGTTTTCCATTCAGTTGTTGTTTTCTGAGAAGCCTCAGGTAGTATAATCTCTGCTGGGCCCTTTTGACCAGGGTTGCAATGTGGGCAACCCAGGTCAGGTCCTCTTTTAGGGTAACATTCAGAAACTTAAAACTGGCCACTTGCTCCACTCCTGGAGATGAGTCCCACCATTGTTTTATCATCTGCAAATTTAACAATAGTATTACTAGCATGAGTGGGAATGCAGTCATGCACATAAAGAGTATAGAGTAAGGGACTCAACATGCAAACCTGTGGTGTACTGGTGTTAAGAATAAGATCTGAAGAGGTATGATTACCTAATCCGACCCTCTGTGAGTGGCCAGACAGGAAATCCATAATCCAAAAGCAGATTGAATTATAAAGCCCAAGGTCCAGAAGTTTAGACACTAGTCTATGTGGAAGAATTGTGTTAAACGCAGAGCTAAAATCCACAAAAAGCATCCTCACATAAGCCCCTTGCTGTTCTAGATGAGTCAGAGCAGTGTGAAGAGTGATGGCTATAGCGTCCTCTGTAGATCTAATTTTTTTAAATGTATTTTTTAAATATAAAATTATTTTCACATTGAAGCATGCATCCAGAACTTGGATAACTATTCTTTCAAGAAAGGAATTGAGTATTCTTTTGAATAAGTAGCATATAAAACTATTGCGGTGGTTACATAGAAGTAATTCTGTATAATTTGAAGGAATTCCTGTTTAATAAAATTTAATTGGAACATTACAAAATGCAAATGGAATTCAGCTTTCAAATTTTGTTTCATTCTAATAGGAATTATTTTCCAAACTGTTGAATTTGCCACCTTGCTACCACATGTGGAAACAAATCCAGTCTATATTGAATTTCCAACATTATTAGAAAATGAATTCTTCATTTTAATGATGAAAACTGGAGTGATGTGCCAGTAACAGAACATTTTTTGCTCTTCTTTCATTAAAATTCCCATTGTTTCATCCCTGTTACTACATTCAATTTTTACATATATTTATAATTGTGCAATCTTTTATCTCTTTGCATGTTGAGTCATATTTCATTGATAGTTTAATAAATGAAAGCAAATAACTTTTCAAAATTGAACATTAGATTCCCCAAAATCTCACATGAAGCAAATTCACATGAAATGGACACCAAACCAATGGGAAAAGGGGAGTTGCATGGGATGGTGTCAGTTTTTGGAATTCTAATGCATACATACAAATGCCATCAACTTTTAAGCATTCTAAGTTATTCTAAAGCTATGTTATTCTTACATGTTTTCTTCCTTTCCTCATATTCTATGTATAGGTAGCCCTTGACTTACGACCAAAATTGAGCCCAAATGTTAAGTGAAGCATTTGTTAAGTGAGTTTTTCCTCATTTTATGACCTTTCTTACCACAGTTGTTAAGTGAGTCATTGTTAAGTGAGTTGATGAGTTAGTAATGTGGTTGTTAAATGAATCTGGCTTCTCCACATGATCTTGGGAAGTTATAAATACGAACCATTTGCCAAGCATCTGAATTTTGATCACATGATCATGGGGATGCTGCAAAAGATCGTAAGTATGAAAAGCGATCAGGAGTCACATTTTTCAGTGCCGTTATAACTTTGAACAGTCACTGAACAAACTGTTTTAAGTTGAGGACTACCTATACTGTGAAACCCTTTTCTCCATCTTTTCTACAACTGGCTTTCTAATGTGAAAGTCATCACAGTAGGCAAAGAAATGGAATTCAATGAACGTTCTTTGTTATGTTGTGTAGAATAGATTCATCCAGGTGAAAGACTAATTCTAGGTCTGAAGATCCTTCATCAGCTTTGGCGTGTAATGCACTCAACTTTCTTTTCAGTATTAAATATTTCCCTTTTCTTTTAGATAAGGTGGTGGACAAGATGTTAATGGCCATTTTGGCCCCTAAGTAACAATAGCACAGGTACAGAAGTAAATGATGAGTAGCATACACAGCCCTGTGGTAAATGCATATGTGAAAGTTTTTGACTGGAAAATGTCCCAGTAGTTTCGGTGAGAAGAAGCCTTGGCTCATTTTTATGCCTTTGGTACAAATTGTCTATATTCACACAAACTGCATAACAGCAAATAGCCCTTGAGAAGCTCCAGTTGATCTATGAAGTGTGCAGCCAGATACTCCAAGAAGGCCCTTCCCTCAGCCAACCATTGGCAGTTCAGCACCTCAGCCACTGTTTTTAGAAACCAGCCTGGCTCACTGCTGTTTGGTGAGGATCAGCTGCCTTCTGGTGACCTTAGCTGAGCTGTGCAACAAAGGTTCAGACTTGATGTCAGCTGAGAGATTTTTGCACTCAGCCACTGTTTTTGCACTGTTAGATCTCCTACCCCAGTCTCAGTGATAATATCCTTCCCAGGGCCAGAATATAATCATCCAGGGCAGGATGGGACCTTATTGTTGGTAATGTCTTTGGAAGGGGAAGATCTTTTCCTCTGATTCTTCACCAATTTAACAATGGTAAAAATAGCTGCCTAAGGTTTGTGAGGACTTTAGGCAGCTATTTTACCATTGATAAGTTGTGTGTAATTTGTGAGGAGGACATTCTAAAAAAATTACAAGTAATTCAGCAATTTCCAGACATATTTCTTTAGAATGACCGTGTTTTGGTAATTTCAAGAAAGGGTCCTGAAAATGTCCATGCTCAGTTTAGAATCTTTCTGTTCCTTGAGCTTGAGAGAGGAAAAAACAAACAATGATGTACAGTATATTTATTTGAAAAGTAATACTTTAATGATCCATGATCTTGTGTGCCATCAAGTTGGTGTCAATTCCTAGTGATGGATAAATCATAAATGAAAATACAAATTGTGTTGTGAAGAAGGGATTTAATTACTTTTTAAATTAGGGTATTTTATTGCAGGTGGATAAAGTTTGAAGAAAAAGTAGAAGATGGAGGAGAACGTTGGAGCAAGCCTCACGTTACAACTCTGCCCCTTCATAGTTTGTTTGAACTTAGGACCTGTATAAGAAAAGGAGCTGTTCTTCTAAACTTGGAAGCACATAATTTTAAACAAATAGTTGGTATGTAGAAGTATGGGAAAAAAATAATCTGTCCTTCATGAGACATCTTCTATTCTTGAACAAAAGCAACTTTTTAAATGAAAACACTCCTTTCTTAATGACTGTTTATCTCACTGTAAGCTTTGGCATTGCATGGTTTATACGGATTTAAGATGGTTTATTTCTGGGCTTCTGCACTGATTGAAGTTCTACTGAAGTAAAGAATCTAAATGTTTTGCTTAATTTCAGATAAGTTGGTGTGCAATGAACCATTCAGCTGAACATGGTCATTTTTCCTCATTAGTTAAGGGAAATTTGAATAGGGCAGAGAGGATCTCAGTATGGTTTCTCCTCAGCTCTTTATGAGGGAGCTTTACCACTTGAAAAGGTTTCTCTCAATGTAGAAATTAAGAGGAAATAAGCAATTATACAGCTCTTTCAAAGTGAAAATCCACGACTTGTATATATTTCACTTTCAGAGCTGGGGAAGTGGATAGGAATTTCATTTCACTCGATCAGCAGTCATTATCTTGTGCTGTATCATTAACTAATTCAAGTTACTTTTGGTTGGGTCCATTTGATGTCCATTTTTCTACAAGTTCCATTTAAAGCTTTGAATTTACTTATGTAATATTTTCAAAATTTGAATGGTATAATGGAAAAGAAGCACACAGGAAAGAAACACTGAGAATTAGATTACAACTCAGAATTTTTTATTCTTCTTGTCACCTGCAAACTTCCCTCTTCACTATGACGGCAAAATGCAAACCTCAAAGATTCTTGAACTTCCCATAGCCTTGTATCTCGGGACACCTTCTTGTCCTCCTTCTTCCTTGTTCTTGTGCACTGTTAAATCCTTCTACTGCTTTTTCTAAAAAAACAAGGGACGATGGCTCTCTCACTTTTTTGCATGGAGACACATATTTTTAAGCAAAAGCTAACATAAACTTGGTTGGAATCTTCCATTTCATTTACTTGGGCAATATTTAGCAGAATGTATGTATATAAATAAGCCTGTTAAATTATCTAGCCATGGATGCTTTTAAAAAGGACAAGTACTTTCCTCAAAAATATGCATGATATGAAACATAGGACTGTGTAAATTATTTTCTTATAAAAAACAAGCAAGCTAAATACAGTAAATACAGCCTAATTAAGAAACCACCCAAACCATTCCCATGAACACTGACAGGGCAGGCCACTAGAACCGTGATGGTGAACCTATGGCACGCATGCCAGGAGTGGCATGCAGAGCCACTTCTGTCGGCACGTGAGAGGTTGCCCAGAAGAGCCCTACTGTGTATGGGTGCATGCCGCCTGCCCCCAACAGCTGATTGTCGGGATCTGGCATGCATGCACAAGGGGTGGAGGTGTGCAGGAGATGCGTGTATATGCACAGAGACACGCGGTGCATGCGGGGAGGGTCTCGCGCACATGCGCAGACCTGCACTGCTGCGGTGTGCACGGGGGGGGGCGTGCCTGTGCAGGGGCCGTGGGTGTGGGTGTGTTCACATTGCCTGTGTGGGTGCTGGCATGCAAGCGCGCACATGAGCCTGAGCGCAATTTTCAGCATGGGAGCCCAAAAAGGTTAGCCATCCTTGCACTAGAACATAAAATGATAGCAAACCCTTCTAGCACTGATGATGTTTCCTATTTTGGCAATGAAATGACTGCAAGAAAACAACTATGTTCAGAAAGCCCCAAGGAAATACTTCCTTGTGTTGGGAAGAAAAAAAGAAAAAAATGACTGTCTCGTAGGAAGGACGCTAAAACCTTTCAGTCAAGGGAAAACAGAGGAGAGGCAAAGGCAGAGGCAGGGAGGAGGGAGGGAGAGGGAGAGAGAGAGAGAAAGTTGCGGCAATTATTATCCTAAACTTTTCATTATTATTATTTAATAATTTCAATTATTATCCTAAACTGGGCTATGGTGTCTTTGTTGCTTTCAGGATATCTTTTAGAAGAGAACCTGAGGATTTCCTTTACTTGCCATTTCTGTTTCTAATGCCACTAGGATAAGTAAAATAAAATATGCAAACTATCTATGCTTCTTGAGCTGCAGCTATAGGGTATTCTCAGGGTCTAGAAAGACAATGTAACCTGTCCCAAATCAGAGTTACATTTTTTTTAGTCTGCTCCATATCAATCCAGAAGAAGACCTATGCAAATGTATCTCCAGACCCACACTTGATTTGGAAAAACAGAAACACCGGCAGCTCTCAAGAACTAGTTTGCTTTACTGTGCTTTATTAGTCTAATCAAATTTAAGGGAAAACCATGGCATGCCAAACCCACATCACATATCACATTGAGCCAGAGTGAGGTTTGTTTGGCTTTGGCTTAGAAAGTTAAATGAACCTCAACAACATTTTAAACCATACTTTGCCTTAGTCCATTGTGTATAAAAAAGGTACTACAGCATGTAAATCAGGCAACAGAACAGAACAGAACACAACAGAACAGAATAGAATAACAGCGTTGGAAGGGACCTTGGAGATCTTCTAGTCCAACCCCTGTTTAGGCAGAAAATGCTACACCACTTCAGACAAATGGTTATCCAACATCTTTTTAAAAACGTCCAGTGTTGGAACGTTCACAACTTCTGGAGGCAACAGAAGAACAAATGGTGCAGAAAAGTTAGATACATTCCAGAAACTCCATCCTACTATGTTCACTGGGGAGTATTTTTCCTGTTACATTAAATCTTAAAGGTTTCAGGTTTAATTTAGTCAGGGAATCAATATTGTTATTAAAATACTTGGATTCCCTTACCTCCAGTTGAATCAGTATATGGATTTATTTCTATTTTATTAAAACCATTGCTAATTAATAGAGAATTATTGATATAAAATGCCTTTCAATAAAGTTCAAAAGGTAGATATGATTGCAGAAAAGGGATTGATATGTTCTTTTTATCTTCAAGAGAAAGTGATTGAGGTTCAGATAGAGAAACAGGCCTTCAAGCCGGAACTCTTGAAGAAACTTACCTTTGTCTTACTCCTCAAACCTTACCATCATGCAACCAAATCTCAACTGAAGTTGCTGTTTGAGATGGGTGTGACCCCTTGTGCTGGTAAGTAACTAGCATTTTTGTTCTTACTGCCAATTCAAATATGAAGCTTAGATGCTTTGTAGCTACCCCCTCGTGTGTCAGACATAAGCAGCAGAAAAATCTACATAGTTGAACACTTGATGTTTGCCTGTGTGGGGTGGGGGCTTGAAAAACCACCAAAGATTCGATATTAATCCAAGGAAAACAGCTTTATTATAGCATTTCTGCAGAAACGGGTTCCTACCCTGGCAGATGGGAGGAACCCAGAGCAAAGTTTGCATTCTATTTTATACCCTAACCTACCCATCCTATGATAGCTTGGTTTACAATCTACCTATTGAATTTCAGTATACAATTCATCATCAAATATGGGACATCAGGAAGTTAGATGTTCCCTAACACGTACACATTTTCCCAGAGCACAACGTGTGATTGTTCAATGTTTCAATGTCCCTTTTGCAGTAGAAAAGTATCAACTTGCAGTTTTGAAGTTTGAGTCAGTTACACAATACACAATGGATTTTATTCATGTTTTCTTCTTACACCTGTTAATGGTAGCAGTACAGCATTTGATCCAGCTTTTGCCAACACATTTTTAAACTATGCATCCCATTGCCTCTTTGAGGCCTAACCTCTTATCCTACATAAATGGGGTTTACTTCTTCCATTAATAAAAGCATGCTAAAGAGTATATTGTCAGGATACTTTCTTGTCCCTATAATTACAACAGCAGGAAACAAGCATGCATTATAGAGATACTCTGAAGCATTGACAGAATGGAATGGACAGGACTCTCAGAAGAGAGTACAATATTCTTACAATGCTAATATAGACCTCGTCTTTTTGCAAAGTTAGGCAAGAATTCTGAAGGCAGATGAATGTGAGGGTGGTAAAGCTGAAAGCAGTACAAATTGAAATCAGCAACAACAGCATGTACAAAGGTTCAGTATATTGTTAAAATTGTTATAGCTTGGGTTAAAATAGTTAAAAAGACTTGAAGGTTATAATCCATTGTAATTAAAATTAAAATTGCAATTATACAGTTGAAGTAATTCATAAAATTTAAGCAAAATGAAGCATCATTGATCTTTTTTTAAAAAAAAATGTTGCAGATAGGACTAAGAGACATTCAGATGCAAAGTGTGAGGTCTCAGAGGTACCATTAATGGAACAGGTAAGCAACTGTGTTAAATGTAAAAATTGGGTGGGGGGGGATGATACAGCTATCGAATGAAGGATATTCCTATAAGACACCCAAACAGCAAAATTAGACATAATGGTCCAAGTGTGGTCTAACCAGAGTAGAGTGGAAAAATTACTTCCTCTGATCCAGACTTGGTAGTCCTATTAATGAATTTAAGGTAGCACTTGCTTTTTGAGCAATTCACAATCTGTCTCATATCTAACTTGTAATTGACAAAGACATCCATATCATTTCCACATAAAGTACAACCAAACCAAATACTTGCACTTTTATTTTGCCTACCCAGATTAGGAAAGAATAATAGCTGATGGCTTTGAATAATTTTACTAGCTTTCTATCAAGTATTGGATATCAGCACCTGAAGGCAGCATGTATTCTGCAACCCTATTTTGGATCTGTGCACATCTGCCTTAGTTCCTCTGGAGATAGAATCATTCATCAGGAGAACAGTCCCTAGTTTTTCAAGATAATTTCTGCTGTCAATCAGCAGAGTAGCAGCCATCAGTTTGAGCTCTTCCTCTCCTTCTATCTCTTCTGACTCTCTTGCCAAACTCCTATTTTCTCCCCTGTTTGCCCAACCTGTCCAATTTGGTTTGAGGTCTACCACATTCAGAAAGTTGAAACTTTATACTTTTATCCAGCATACAAGAAGCCACAAACACTTCTCACCCTTTTATTTTACAAAAATATAATTTTATCAATTTTTATTATGGTAATAGACTAGCATATAATTTTATTTTTATAAGAATAACACTGCATTCTAACGTCAGACATGTAAGATTCTCTATGTGGGAGTTTGGGAACGGATTAAAAATCAAGACCAGAAGAGTTGGGTACAATAGAATAACTAAACAGGGTACTGCACAGAAAGCAGGTGACCATATCGTGCAAGTAATCTTCATATCATGAAAGCCATATCATGATAAGAGATGTGTGGTGTTAATGTAACGTTCCAACATTCCATATAAACCTGTAAAACTCGGGATTCAAGTGCCAGTTCTAGCTTCCCAAAATTGACTTTGCTTTTGGAAAACAGCTGGGAAGATTATAAATGATGATCCCAAAATGGCAAAATATTGCAACCATCATAAATGTGAGCCAGTTGCCAAGCGCCTGAATTATGACCACATGAATGTAAGGATGATACGGTAGTTGTAAATTCGAGAATGATTTTTGATTTCTTACTTTTTAATTTCCTTTCACTGCAGCTAAAAAATCGGTTTAGAAAGAAAATTCCAGCTGGAACCGAAGTAGCCAACATTCTTGTAGGAGAAGTCTCTTTCCTAGAAAAGCCCTTCATTGCTTTTGTGCGCCTGCAAAACTCAGTGTTTCTTGGAAGTTTGACTGAAGTTGCTTTTCCTAGCAGGTAATCAGAAAGAGTAAAAAAAAAAAAAGGGGCGGGGTCAGATGATCTTCTAGTGGAATAGCACATTTCAGGCCAATACTGTATGCTTGAATGGAGCAATACACTGTTAGCATCAAGTATCTCAGATCAAGCTACCTTTGGAAATTAACAGAGCCAACTTTCTTCTGATATATAACTAGAGGACTTCAGCTTGCTCACTCCTACACTTAAACATTCAGTTGTGGCAGTTGGTTGTTGCCTAAATTAATTAATATATCAGCCAGATAAAATGTGTCTGCGTCAATGCATCTCTGATTCCCAGTCTTCCATCCTCTGAGTGGTTAGGTATGTTCAGAAAGAAGCTATGGGGAATGCTTAATTTGAATTCTTCCCTTGTGCCATTGGATTTGATTTGATTTTTACCAACTAAATGATCCTTTTGGATTTCTGGCCTTTCTGAAAAGTTCTGAGTGTGTGAAAGCACAAGCTAAGTTGCTGTTCGTATCCCAGACCTAACAGATGATGGCTGAATTCCCAACACAAGACTTATTGGACAAGCCTGAGTTCACACGTAATAAAAACCATTGTTTGTGAACTACAGAGTGTAGACTCAATAAGGCCAAATAATAGATGTAATTTCTCACCAAATGGAGGAACAAGCCTAGAACTACAGTTATGGAAAAAGGCCAAGTCTTTATGGTATCTGAGGCTCTCTGTTATAGCTAGGCTCAAGGGCAATTGTGTTCTCCCTTGTGATTATATGGCACAATTTAGACAAAAAGACTCAAAAGTTCTTCCAGATTAAGAATGGACCAGTGCAGGCATCTAAACTCTATTTTTCATTCCAAGTGTTCCAGTGCCGCCCCCCCCCCCCCGGCCTTTCACAGCTATTTAGCTGGTATAGTATTCTGGTCTCTGTGTTCAAGGAAAATGAGCATGGGCGTATTTATTACTGACATCCTTACTTTCTTGTACACTGACCATTCTCAAAGGCTCTATATATAGTGGTGCCATTTATGACTTTTGTGTACTTGTTTTTAGATTCCTCTTCATCCTGTTGGGTCCCAGAGCCAGACTGAAGGCCTACCATGAAATTGGCAGAGCAATGGCAACTCTCTTAACAGATGAAGTAAGTTTGGTTGCTGCTGAACTTTCCTTGTCAAATTAGGATAGAGCAGGATGGCATTAATGCTTAGAAGAGAAAACAGCAATTGTTCAACATGTCCAAGACCAAGCTTCTAGTTGTCAAGAAAAGGAGTAGGGTAAATCTGGCCATAGAAGCCTTGTCTGTAATTTATTTTTTCATATACGAGAATTAGAGAAATGTAATCTTCTTAAAATGTAGGTATTATAACTTGGAAATGATTCTTCAAAATGTTTAATGCTTGTGATTAAAAAAATATAAATCTTGTACTGGTATAAAATCAGGCCCCATTAAGCAAAGGAAAAGATGCATAGAATGCTTTTTATAGAATAATCTTCCAGTTATGAATCTAGTATCATGTGATATTAAAATCACTCATTATTCTCATTTGTCATTCCAATGGCTAATGGCTCTGTTGTAGTCCACCAGCAGCCTGTGCAGCTGGCAGCAGAGTCAGACAGTGGGGAGGAATGTGGGCTTGTCCTGGAGTCTGGGGAGGGCTCAGACAAGGGATCTGCGTCCAACACAGAGATGGGGCCAGGGGCACCTGAGAGTTATGCGCTGACTCCAGAGCCTCCAGAATCTGACATCAGTGAGGCAGAGAAACAGGGGAAGCCTGTTCCCAGTGCGCGCTTGCGCAGAGCTGCCAGAAGGCAAGAACAGTTAAGACAAAAAGGGCGACTTGGGAGTAAGGCTTGGAAATGGTTGACCCCTCCTATAAGACATAAAGGAGGAGCAAAGGGACATGAGCTTTTGCAGGAAGCAACTTTGTTCATTCTGGTCGGTTTAAAATCTGAAGCTCCGTATTGACTTTGTGTTCCATTTGGCCTTGTACAGCTAGTTGGCAATTTAGTCGTTGGTAGCATTTCAAGGGAGATAAAGGTGGATGCTTATCAACCTTATCCTGAAAGACTGTGGCAGACTTCTATTGGACTATCCATAAACTGTTTGGGACTCATTACGGGCTGTGAATGCATATAATTCACAGTCGTTGAAGTTAAAAGAATGGTTTTTGGGAACAGCGTGTGATTGTTACTGTCTCAGGAAGCCTTGGTCAGAACAGGCTCTGAGCATCTACAGTTTGTAAACATAAAAGTATAAACTCAAAATCCGAACATATATCAACCTAAATAAATAGGAATATCATGTCCAATAGCAAAGGAGCAACATTGCAAAAACAACTCACAAGACCTGCTTGTACCCAGTCTTCTTGAATAGGTATCTACACCCAAGAGTAGCAGTCTTGCAGATATTCAGGATCTGAGCTATATAGGACTTTAGCAATAACTACCAGCACCTTGAATTGCACCCAGAAGCTGACCTGCAACCCTTTGTACCTCTTGAAGTAGCAAGGTCATATGAGCATGTGATGCAAATGATTGCATTAGCTGCCATTTCCAATTACTCTTCAAAGGTAGCCCCATTAGAATGTGCTGCAATAATCCAGGCAAAGCCAATTACTTACACAATCAGTCCAATCAATATTGTTCACAGCTGGTCTGTCCTGTTTCACCTGCTATTTTGCAAATTTGGACAACCCAGATTCTTTTTGCAATAACTTTGAAAAAGTTTGGTCTAGTCTAGTGGTTAAGGCATAAGGCTAGAAAGCCAGAGACTGTGAGTTCTCCTCCTGCCTTTGCCGTGAAAGTCAACTGGGTGACCTTGGGCCAATCACTGTCTCTAAGCCCAATTTACCTCACAGGGTTGCTGTTGTGAGGGCAATAGGAGGAGGAAGGTGTGTTCACTGCCTTACAAATAACTCATTTGTAAAAATAAGTACAGGTGAGATATAAATAAAGTTTAAAAAACCTTAAATGGGTTAAAAATTTGATTAGTAGTATATAACCCTAATTTCCCATTACTTCTGCAAAAGAAAAAAATGTGCTATGTTTGGACTCAAATTATCCTAAAGTATAAAAAAGTCACATGAAGAAGGGTCAAAATTTTATAACCATCTTAATAATTACCAGATATGACTTGCAGCTTTTAATGTAGAACATACAATAGAGCTATCATAAAATATATCATATCATGATATAAAAAGGAAATTTAATAACTTTCTAATTGGAGCGATAATGTTATTTAACAGATAACAGATAATCAGAGTTGGAAGGGACTTTGTAGGTCATCTAGTCCAACCCCCAGCCCAAGCAGGAGACCCTACACCATTTCTGACAAATGGCAGTCCAATCTCTTCTTGAAAGTCTCAAGTGATGGAGCTCCCATAACTTCCGAGGGCAAGCTGTTCCATTGGTTGATTGTTCTCACTGTCAGAAAGTTTCTCTTTATTTCCAGGTTAAATCTCTCCTTGTTCAGTTTCCATCCATTATTCCTTGTCTGGCCTACAGGCACTTTAGAAAATAGCTTGACCCCTTCCTCTCTGTGGCATCCCCTCAAATATTGGAAGACTGCTATCATGTCTCCCCGGTCCTTCTCTTTACTAGACTAGCCAAGCCCAGTTCCTGTAACCGTTCTTCATATGTTTTAGTCTCCAGTCCCCTAATCATCCTGGTTGCTCTTCTCTGCACTTTTTCTAGAGCCTCAACATCTTTTTTATAATGTGGTAAACAAAACTGGATGCAGTATTGTAGGTGTGGTCTTACTAAGGCTTTATAGAGTGGTATTAGTACCTCCTTTGATCTTGATTGTATCCCTCTGTTAATACAACTTAGGATTGCATTAGCTTTTTTGACTGCTGCTGCACACTGCTGGCTCATATTTAGCTGGTTGTCCACTAAGACTCCAAGATCTCTCTCACGGTTACCGCTATTGAGCCTGGTTTCACCCAGTCTATATGTGTACTTTTGGTTTTTCTTGCCTAAGTGTAGAACTTTACTTTTTTCTTCTTCTTTTTTTTTTACAAACATTTTTTACAAACATTATTTCTTTTTTTTTTAAACAAATTTTATTAGTTTTTACAAAACAATACACAAACAAGGCATAATAACATAAAAGATCTTTTCTGAAAAAACCAATAGAACATACATAATTCCAAATTATAATATATATATTTACGTTATCTGTTCAACTTCATATCTTATCCCAACTTCTCTTTATTTCTCCCTTTCATTCTATTATTCAAATTATATTTCTTGCTAATTAAAATTTTATTGCTTTTCAAGAACAATACACAAACAAACAAAACATAGAATATAGAACATAAAAACATAAAACATCCTTTCTGAAAGTTGCTTGATCCCGGGTTAAAACTCTTCATACAGACACAAATTCAAAAATCATATTAATTTTATATACCATTCCATATCTTATTACCATTTTCAATTTTTTATATAGCTTCTTCCCTCTTTTATCTTTCTTAGTTTTATTTTATTTATCTCATCTCAGTTCAAATCATAATACTTATCATTCTTTGTCTGTTCTATTTCCAGCTATCCATTCATCTTTTCTCTTTGAACAAAAACTTCTCCTGTACACTGATTGGAGTATGACACCTTTAACTCTTTCCCCTAACTTAATAATACTTAATATAACACTTAACTTATATTGGGATTCTGTTTAGTACGTTCTAAAATTACACAATGTATTTTATAAGAAAAAAAAACACAAATTTATAGGTATATAAGACCACTATCAATGCCATTAAAAAACTAATCATACATATTAATACTCATTTATATCTTAAGCATTTTATTCTAAATACACATATAAAAACACAATCTTATGTACCTTACAGAATCCCTTTTTCAATTAAGTTTACCCATTGTCTCTAAATGAATTTTGTTTCTTTAAATCTTGCTTCCCACCATTAAGGCTTCTCATCTCTTCCTTTCTCCATTGCTTATTCTTCTCCTTGCCCTTTTTACCCCTTTGTCTCACCTCCTCCCTTTTCTTCTTCTGCTTTCCCCTTTTCTGTTGTTTTCTAACCTTGTATCCACCTTTCACCTCATTTTTCTCTTTTTTGGTTGTTTTTTCAAGCCTTAAAATCCCCCTTTTCTTTTCCTCTTTCTCCTCCTCCCCAAATAGAATCATTTGTTCATCAAAGATGGCTTCTTCTTTATCCCAATCTTCCTGGTGCGCAGTCAATTTTTCATATGTACCGCCATTTCTAGAAATTGAAAAAGAGTGCCCAAAGTATCTTTCCTATCTTGTTCTTATTTTTTATATTTTTTATGTTCAATTTTTAGTTCATCCACAAGCAATGCCATTGTAAAGAGAAATTTTTTTTCCAAAACAACCATCCGAGTGCTTTTAATCAAAAATAATTCCCAAGAGTTCCAAAGTCACCAAACAATCCAAATAAGCTATTTCTTTTAATACTTTTTTCTTTCTTCCATTTTCTCTTTCTGGGGTTGCTGTTTGATCACAAAGTTCCAATTAAAATATATCTTTTAGAAGTCTTATTAATATTCAATAGCTCTTTAGAATTCTAGGCAATCTACTCCTTGTTTTCAAATTCTGCTCCAATTTTTTTTCCTCTCCCTTCCCACTTACAGCAAAAAGATTTTCCTTTAAATGTTCAGAAATCCATACCTCCAATGCAGGTTTTCCAATTTCTCTTAAAGTTCTATCGCTGTCATGTTGGGAAGGAGAGTGAAAAGAAAAAAAATTTTTCCTTTAATTTCCATTTGCCGCTTGACACACTCTGGAAACGATGTATCTTTAATAGGTTTTAAGTTCCAGGGTACTTTCACTGTTACTTTGTCCCGGTCAGCAAAGATCACTTTCATTTCTTCACAGCTCCTCCTGCACTTTCTTTTTCCAGCTGAGCTCTTCTATGTGGCGGCCATTGCTGACTGCCGCTCAGTTGCCTTTGGAAAAGGGGGTTTAGCCAGCTAGGGAAGAGAGGTGCGATATCTCTCGACCCTGCCAGACCCCCCCTGTCTTCGCCACCTTCTATGGAGGTGGCTTAGCCCCGAAGCCAAATGGCTCGGGGCACTCAGGCAGTGAACACAGGCAGAAACCGCGCACAGTCACGGATTCCTGCCTGCTCCGAAGTGCTGCAGACCGGAAATTCCCAGACTTTACTTTTTTCTGTAGGACTTTACTTTTCTCAATTTTTAGTTAAGCATCTGCATTCCTTTAAAGAAATTAAAACAAATACGTATATCTACTGATAAAAGTGAAAGGCATGAAAGTAGCAAGTAAAAGTTCCATTGCCATAACTGCAATTTAAGTAAAAATTATCTAGGAATCTTTCCCCATATACTCAGTGATATTTAACTGTTTGTATTGGTTTTTTTCTGGGATAAAAATATGAATTTATTTGTCATAGGTTTCCTGTAGATAACAACTCCCCTCACTTTAAAAGAATTTAAATTAACAATTAAAACTCCAATTATTTCAAATGTCATAGATGCCTTAAAACATATAGGGAATACATCAGTCTTGCTTCTATTATTTGACTTTCAGTGAAATATAATACTATAAAGAATACCTAGAACTAATGATATTGCTTTCCAGCTTTTTCAGAGAATTGTTTGGAAAGCAAAAGATCCTGAAGACCTTGTTGCAGGAATTGATGAATTTCTGGATGAGCTGACTGTCTTACCACCAGGCAAATGGGATCCAACCACTCGAATCTGTCCCCCAAAAAGTTTGCCCTCGCCACAGAAAAGGTATCTTACTGAAAAGAGAGGCAGATGGAGACAAATGTATCTCACATTTGACAAATCTAAAGAAATCTAATTAAAATTTAGGTGGAAAGTATTGTACAATTATATGCTTTATCTGGATATTCATAAGCATAGCCCCATAAGCACCTGCATTGCTGAGATGTTCCATTTTCCCAGCTTTGTACCTGTTGCTGAAAAAAGTGTTGTTCTTTCACCTATCAAAATGATCTCTGTAATCCAGCTGGCTGGGGTTGTGAAAATGTCACCGTTTCTGCTTCTTTGTGTTCATCATATGCAACTTAACCATGTGAGAAATCTGTTTTCTCGTGCAGTTTGATTATTTCTTAGAAACAAGATCATATGCGGAAGCATGTGGCTCTGTTGTTTTGCTTTGAAGTGGGATATACTGTGATAAGACAATAGTACAACTGTCTACAGTATCACTTCAGAATACATATGAATCCCACATTGGCTTTCTCTAATATTGTGTTTTGATAAGTTGCTTACATATTGAGTTGCATTGGAAATAACAGAAAAAGCTGGAGTTTGGTTGTAAGAACCAAAATATGATATCTAGCTCAGAATCAATCACCTTCATTACAATATGACTCGTGTGTACACAAAACGGCTCTACTGCATACTATCCCTGTTACATCCTCAGGATCTCCATGCACATCCGTGACTGGAGTCCTCATGCTAATGGAAACAAATCTGCTGTGGATGACCGACAGGCTCATGGGCACCAGTTCATAAGTGAAGAGCTGGAGAAGACTGGAAGGTAAAATTCACAGAGGTTTGGCCGGGGAAATTAAAGCATGGATGTCTCTTGAAAACAGAGTCAATTTGAATTCTCTTCTTTCTTTTCCCCAAGGGTACAAGTTTAGAAAGAAATAGAAGTTATCCAAAGTACACATATACTGTATGTCAGGATTCCAGCAGTTACTCCAAATAAAAACAAACAAACATGAAAGTCTTTTTCTTGCAGGCTATTTGGAGGGTTATTAAAGGATATCCAACGAAAAGCTCCTTGGTATGGCAGTGACTTCTCTGATGGCCTCAGCTTCCAGTGCCTCTCAGCCATCCTCTATATCTACCTGGCTACAGTCACCAATGCAATAACCTTTGGAGGAATGCTGGGAGACGCTACAGATAACATGCAGGTCTGTGCAAAAAGTTGATAGACTAGGATCCTTCTGTAGCTTCAATTATTTTTCCTCACCACATCAGTCTGCATTTCTTTAGTCTTATGTACGTTCCTAACAATGGTAGTAGGCAAACAGTTTCATAATGCTATGTGATTATGCTGTTTGGCTGACTTGTATCCATTATTTGAGAGCTGGTATGCTGCCAATGTTCAACCAAGCAAAGCCATGTGCTTCCTCATATGATCTAGGGTGTCCTGGAAAGCTTCCTGGGTACTGCCTTCGCTGGTGCATTTTTCTGCCTATTTGCTGGGCAGCCTCTCACCATCCTGAGTAGCACTGGGCCTGTCCTTGTCTTTGAGCGTCTTCTGTTCTCCTTCAGCAAGTAAGTAGAGCTTCATATTGGTATGCATGCTGGGAGCAAGCCTTCATGAACTCTCTTTCCTTGAGCCTTATCAAGATGATTTGGGATCATATAAGATTTGCAATGCCTGTGCGTGTTGACTAGCCAATACTCATGCTTGTAGTCTGGACCTGTCGTTCTGTCTTTCTACCTCTGCCTTGAACATTGCTACTTGTTGGTAATTTAGAACAAAATACAATTGTAGTATAGTAAAGTCAAAATAGATTTAATACCTCACACAACTTTTCAGTGATTTGATATGCATTCAGGTCAACTTGATAAATCTTACTAAGGTATGCCAAACCAGGCTGTTCTGCAAGAGTGTTAAGTGGAACATTGGCTAAACAAGGCTGGTTTAGCCAATCAGCTCGCAGCAAGAAAATCAGCCAAGTTTCTCTTTCCAACATGATTGTGGTGGCCAGAATGCAATAAAACTGCAGGCTACTTCTGCTGGTTGCCGGCTGCCAGCAGTTCATCAATTCAATTCTCACCAGCTCAAGGTTGACTCAGCCTTCCATCCTTCTGAGGTCGGTAAAATGAGGACCCAGATTATTGGGGAAAACATGCTGACTGTGTAAACCACTTAGAAAGGACTACAAAGCACTGTGAAACAGATATAAGTCTAAGCATTAGTGCTATGAATGTGTAAATTACCTCTGAACTGGTCAAGTGCAAGGAGGATACTAAATATGACGGCAAAGCCTTACTCATCCTTCAAGTTCATTCTTTCCTTAAATATAATCTTCCCATTATAGTGGGCTATATACCATCCAGGAAGACCAAGAATATACTAGTTGGGTGTAATAAGAGTTGCATTCAAGCATTTTGGAAAGTTAAGCTTGTAGGAAAGGATGCTTTTGTACAAACATTTCAGTATATCCTGATAGTGCGTTCTGTAATATTCAATGTATTCCGATAGTGTAACTAAGGAGAATCCCTGACTCCTGAGCTCCAGCATTGAAGAAAGGGTCTGTTCTTCCCTAATGGAGGCATTCCACTGACCTCAATGTATTCCCTGAAATAATTTGATGGTTGCTATAAAAAATTGTTAGTGGCACTTCATTTCACCCTCTTTTGCTAACTTCCCAAATAGATGAGTCAAGCTGCAAGGCAATAAAAGCCAGTTACTAATGAAAATTCATTATTGGTGATTGAATCTTATCTCTTAATAGGTAAAAGTGCGCCACTCTAAGGGAAATTCTTCAGTTTAGCAATAGCAATAGCACTTAGACTTATATACCGCTTTATAGTGCTTTACAGCCCTCTCAAAGCTGTTTACAGGGTCAGCATATTGCCCCCAACAATCTGGGTCCTCATTTTACCCATTTGGGAAGGATGGAAGGCTGAGTCAACCTTGAGCCTGGTGAGATTTGATCTGCCAAATTGCAGCCAGCAGTCAGCAGAAGTAGCTTGCACTCTAACCACTGCGCCAACAAGGCTCTTAACTTGAGATTTGGGGGCAGTCCTGCTAGAAATGAACTAACCATGTGGCTAAGAGCTCAGGCTTCATTTTCAAAAACTAACCTACTTAGGAATATGACTGTTTTGGCTCTTCCCTCCTCTCAGAGACCACAGCTTGGATTATTTAGAACTCCGCCTCTGGATTGGCTTATGGGTGGCCTTCTTTGGCCTTATCCTGGTGGCTACTGAAGCTAGTTACTTGGTGCAGTATTTCACACGCTTCACTGAGGAAGGCTTCTGTGCCCTCATCAGCTTCATTTTCATCTATGACGCTGTGAAGAAGATGCTGTCCCTGGTGGAACATTACCCTGTCAATTGGGAGTATAAAATCAGTGACATCACCTTATATAGCTGTACTTGCAATCTGACTGAGACAGGTAAGATGAGCAGCCAGTGATGTTATGATGAGAAGATGGGCAAGTAACAGTGATCTTTAGATGGCAAGTCATCAAGAATTCTTGACAAATACATGGAAAAGTAACTGTTAACATATTTATAAGTTATAATATACAGGTAGTCCTTGATTTACAACAGTTGAATTAGTGACAATGGCACTGAAAATAGTGACTTATGATCATTGTAGCATCTCCATGGTCACATGATCTAAATTCAGACTCATGGCAACTGATTCGTATTTATGATAGCTGCAGTGTCCTGGGGTCATGTAATCACTTTTATGTGACCTTTTGACAAGCAAAGTTAAGGGAGAAGCCAGATTTGCTTAACCATGTTACTAACTTAAAAACTGATGCAATTCACTTCACTGTGGCAAGAAAAGTTGTAAAATGGGGCAAAATTCACTTTAAAACTATCTCGCTTAGCAATATAAATTTTGGGCTCAATTGTGGTCATAAGTCAAAGACTACCGATAACACACACACACACATGCACACACAATAACTTCAAGATAATTAGCAACATGAAAAGTATAAAACAACTGTAAAAAATTGAAATGTGGTTCAAGTACAGACCAAACTGAATTTAAAGATACCTTCAGTGCTTGGAGCAACGTAGCATGACCATGCATTACAAATCTTAATAACTAATAAAATATTTACAAGTAGGTATTAAAAATGCAACATGGGTATTTATCAAATATAGCTGAGAAATCACCCCATCCCACCCCCAAATCTTGATGCAATCAGTAATACCCCATTTTAGGTAGTCACCAACATACTTTTGGGTTGATCTTCAGTGGTTTATTTTTGTTTTCTCTGTCTTGCCCTTGTCCTTGTTAGTAGATCAAGGCAGCCTAAATCATTCCCCCAGCTGACACATGCCAACTGGAAGTTCTAAAAGGGTTCTCCCATACTTCAAAGAAAAGCTCTGATTGGCCTAAGCAGCCTAATTGGACCTAATCATCCACACAGAAAAGCAGGTACCTCCACAGTCTGACCCACTTCTGTCCAAGTATCTAAGCCTCCTGCATTTAGATAGGGCCTAGCTTTGTAAGTAAAGGTTCCTCTGTTTTACATCTTTCAGTCATTTTCTTTTTGGAAATCCAGTATTTCCTTGATGTTCTGGGTAGAGGCTGGCAAATATAGCTTGTAAATATAGCTAGATTGCAGTTCCAGTTGCATCTTCTGTGATATTGCTAACTTTCCTGGTTTATCTTGCATTGTTTTTTTAAAATATTTAAATAACGATATCCACCTGACAGCTGACCATAATGCAAACCTATCTTTAGAGTTATGGCAAGAAACAATATGTATCTCTGTTATGTTACCAACCTGTTTTTGGCCACATATTGAAGATACCACAAAACAGACATCCAAAAATTCTGTCAAGTTCTTGCTTTTCTTACCTCTCCAGTCCTTGCATTGCACAAATCAGAATGAACTGCTGATATCTTGGATTTCTTGCAGGCAACTCCTCTGTCCTGAACCAGACTCTATTCCCTAATCTCAGCAGTTTTGAACAGGTAACAAATAAGATTATTTTCATTAATTAAAACGACTGGACAGGGGAAACCTTTACTTTTATTTTTAATACTGCACATAGGAATGAAAGATGAGGCAAAGCCATATACTGTACATATTGCAAAAGGCCAGGCAACCACTAGATGGAAGCAAAGGAATATACAAGACTTCGCTACTACCCTAGAAAAGAATGGAAACTGAGATATAGGAAGGGCATAGCATGTTGTGATTCACATGTTTTGTGCAGATGGGATTTGGTACCTCTTGGAGAACTACAGTCTTTTTACACTTGATAACTGGGGTGTGTTGCTCTTTTGGTTGTTGTTGTTTTTTTGCTGCTGAGGACTTTTCCACCATTTGCTGCTGATTCTGTATCACTTAAGAAAGTCACAATTACAACAGCACTGAAAAATGTGACATGACTGGTTTTCACACTTGCAAGTTTGCAGCACCTCCGTGGTCACATGATCAAAAGTTGAATGCTTAACAACTGGCATTTATTTATGATAGTTGCAGTGTGCTGGGATCATGTGATCACTTTTTGCAACCTTTCATTTTTGCAAAATGGAATGGGGAGCCCACATTCACTTAACAACTTTGTTACTAACTTAACAACTGCAGTGATTCATTTGACAACTGTGGTAAGAGAAGTCATAAAGTGGGGCAAAACTCAACAACTGTTTTGCTTAGCATCAGAAATTTTGGGCTCAGTTGTGGTCATTAGTCAAGGGCTACCTGTAATATTGTATATTATGGAGGTTAGGCAGGTATGCACTTTGGTTGGTTGGTTGCTTGCTTGCTTAAAAAAATAATCCAAATGGGGAACATTTTTTTAAAATGAGGGTAGATTAAAAACAGAGAAAGCAATAATCCAATACAGAACTCAAATGCCTTAAAATGTAAAACAGTTATGACACAGGACAAAATGCCAGCCACATTCCCATAGCAAAAGGAGATTGCAGCATATTAACCTGTGCATGAGCAATGATCCTTCTTCCACTTTTAGCTAATCATATCATTTTCTCTCATATTCAGTCACAATTTGACCCAGTCTGGTTGAAGTCTTATAGACTGGTTGAATTACAATTTCCTGAGTTCCCAGCTTGTTTAGGCCACTGGAAAAACAGTCCAAATATTTTCTTAAGAGTGGTGGTTTACTCATTACCTGGACAAACAGGGATCTTCCTCTGAAACACAATCCTTTCTTTTTCACAGCAGTCAGATGTGGAATGGAGTAACTGGTCCCTCCTGACCAAGGATCAGTGTATGCAACTAGGGGGCCATCTAGTGGGCAACAGTTGCAACTACGTGCCTGACATCACTTTCATGTCCTTCATCCTGTTTCTGGGAACATTGTTCTGTGCTATGGCCCTGAAAAAATTTAAATCAAGTCGCTATTTTCCCACTGGTGTAAGTAGCTATCTATCCTATCCTAATTACATGTTGATTGAATTCATGACATAAATTAATATTTCCTTCTTGTGAGTAAAGTTGTGTACTCTGTCTTCCTGTAACGGCTACCCTGCAACACGTTCAAGTATTACCTAATTATCCGACAATAGACGGGAGCTACAGTTAAACATATTGGAAAATACCAGGACAGTGATGGCCTACCTGCATAGTAAAAAAGTAGAAACTTGCAGGAAATGGGGAAGAGGTAGAGAATGGAGAAAGACAAAAAGATCATTGCCATGCCTCCTTCTTCCTCATTCACATCCCCTCTGCCTTTATTTCTCAAAGCCCTCTTTCCATCTCATCGGTTTTCATATCTTCTTTAATTTCCCATTCTTACCTATCTTGGTTTTCTCTTTGGGTAGAAAGAGAGTAGAGAACAGTAAAGAAAAAAGTGGTATGCATTGACCTATGGATTGAAAAGTTTATGTGATGAATAGCTGCTGATTGCTGAGAAGAGCTGTTCGAAGGCAATGAAGTCTTCGCAAACTTCTTCTGAAGCCATTCAGTTTTTGCCATATGCAATATATATTCACACCATGATTTGTAGAAAGAAGAAATATGTCTCACTTTGGGGCTTTTTAGTATAAAATATTTTAATCCTGCATAATTTTTGAAAGTCTAGTAGTTACCTGAGATGAACTCTAAATTGTTATATTTCTTTTGTGAATCTTGTGCCTTTTTCATTTTTGAAATGAAAATTTGCAAATTTGCAAATGACACCAAGCTGAGGCAAATAGCCAACACCTTAGAAAATAGGCTCAAAGTCCAGAAGGATCTTGACAAACTTTAACACTGGACCCTGTCCAATAAAATGTAGTTCAGTGGTGAGAAAAGTAAGGCCTTGTGCTTAGGGAAGAAAAAACCAAATGCACAGATATAGAATAGGTAATAGTACCTAGTTCAGCGGGAGTAACTATGACAGGGATCTAGATGTGCTAGCGGATAATCAGTATGAGCCACTAGTGGGCTTCATTTGCCAAAATGAAGTAGTAGACTTCAACAATGCAGTAGTAGACAACAACAATGCAGTAGTAGACAACAACAATGCAGTAGTAGACAACAACAATGCAGTAGTAGACAACAACAATGCAGTAGTAGACAACAACAATGCAGTAGTAGACTTCATCAACAGAGGAATAGTATCAAGATCACATGAAGAACCAGTACCACTTTATAGGCACTGGTAAGATCACACTTGGAATACTGTGTCCAGTTTTGGTCACTATGATACAAAAATGATGTGGAAAGTTTAGAAAGAGCGCAGAGAAGAGCAACAACAATGATAAAGGGTCTGAAGGGTAGAGCACACAATAAAGGGTTATGGGAAATAGGTATGTCTAATTTAACACAAAAAAGGACTATAGGTGATTTGATAGCCTATTTTCCAAACTACCTGATAGCCTATTTTCCAAACTACCTGATAGTAAGATAAGAAGTAGTGGATAGAAACTTATCAAGGAGAGATCCAACCTAGAATTAAGGAGAAATTTCCTGTCAGTGAGAAGAACAGGAGTGACTTGACTCCAGAAGTTGTGGGTGTTCCATTACTGGAGCTTTTTAAAGAGATTTGGCATCCATTTATCCAGATTGGTAACTAGAGGATATCCAAGATCCTTCCCACTGTGTTATTCTATTCTGTTATTCTATTATTTCACTTCTTAGGTAAGGAAGCTAGTGGGCGATTTCTCCATTATTCTAGCAATCCTCATCTTCTGTGGAATGGATGCTGCTCTTGGATTAGAGACACCAAAGCTTCTTGTGCCAAACACATTCCAGGTAAGTTCAGTTATATCAATATAAGACAAAAGAGCTCTTAGCCCAGCCTTAGAATAGCCTCCTTCAAGCTAATCTCAACTCCTTCATAGTCACTTCCAGTTACTACAGCCTTCTAGGCAGCATTACAGAAATGCTTTATGTCTACTTTTGGCAGGCATTTATTGGTGTTCTAATTTAACCTACAGCTCAGAGTATTTCAGGTACATGCTTCTATGGAATGTTAGAAATGTGAGCAGATAATATTCTGCTGTGATTATATAAAATGTAAACAATCTGCCTTGATGTTCCATACTTGTTCAGTTGTCCATACAGACCAGTTGGCAATGCAGCTGTTTCTGATGTAATCCCAACAAAAGAACTCTGTATGATCATTTTATTGAACTCTGGTAGAAAAAGGTACTTCAATTTAAGTAAGTGTAAAGTAACCCACCCTTGTTAACAAATCCATTATAGAGTCTAAAATAAATAGCCATGAAAGAGAAGCTTAGAGAAGATATTGACTGCTCTTTACTGACTATATATCAGCTGTGAAAAGTGTAATTTCTCATTACTTACCCCTATGTTAAAATGATTGATAAACAAGTTAAAAAGCACTTGTCTCAGTACTGATCCTTGAAGTTTACAGTATTAACTTTACAGTATTAACTTCCCTCATTGAGAAACGGTTTATTTATTTGCTTTTTGCACTTTTAAACAGCAGTCTATAAAAAGACAGGTCCGCTTATTCCATGATTGCTAAGTTTACTCAAGAGCCTATGAAGAAGAACTTTGTCAAAACCTTTTTGAAAATCCAAGTGTACTTGTGTTGCCAGGGCCATCTTTGTTTACATTTCAGTTGATGCTCTCAAAAAACTGAGGCAGGATTTATCTTTGTGGAATACATGATGATTTTCCTTCAAGAAGAATATTCCCTTTATGTGCCTTGTTATTTTTTATTATCCAGTAATTTCTACCTATTAACTGGAGCAGACAGTAAACTAATTGCTCTCCAACTTTCTATATCCCCCCGGGCCCCTTTTTAAAATTGACGGCACATTAACTACATACCCACAATGACATTCTCTTGCGCTGGGCCTGCTTGTTGAAAACCCCCAACTTCACTGAGGTAGAGAAGAGGTACTTTGACTGAGTTTGAAATGATAGCAGTTAAAGCAAGGCAAGATCTGAGCCAAAAGGCACGAAAGTTACATATTGAAAGTTTCCCCAAATCCCTCCCCCCCCCCCGGGACTCAGCCTGAATGTCCAATCCACGTCCCGCATAGTGTCATGTGGGAGCACATCTTCAGGTGTTTTCATCCATCTGGAGTTCTAGGATGGTTGGCCTTAACTGGGTGTAAATAACTGCATTCAGCAGCACAACTATTCTTGAGAGCAAACCTCTTTTTTAGTTCACATGGCTATTCCTCACACTTTCCAAACCCCATTGCCATGCCTTCCCTTCCCCGTTACTAGGGCAGCTGATAGCAAGCAAGCATCAAAGGGAAAACCCAGGCTGGAGATCCGGCTGACAGCCAACTTATTTCTTGCTAAGTCAGCAATTTCATATTTGTAATCTTTAGGAATCCTAGAGTGGATGCTATTAAGACCAGATGATTTTGTAGAGTGCATTTTGTCAAGATATCCCAGAGCAGCATTTTGCAAAGTGTGTTGTATGAAACCCTAGGTTTCTCTAAGAACTTGATGAGGTTATTTTATTTTTATTTATTTTTATTTGTCAATTGCTTACAAGATAATAGGTATAAGTAAAAACATAGTTATGAATACATGGGTACATATAAGAAAAATAAAAGAAACAATAGGACAGGGATGGTAGGCACATTGGTGTGCTTATGCACACACCCTACAGACCTCTTAGGAAAGGGGTGAGGTCAATAGTAGACAGTCTAAGGTTAAAGTTTTTGGGGTTTGGGGAAAAAAAACCACAGAGTCAGGTAGAGTATTCCAGACATTGACCACTCTGTAGCTGAAGTCGTATTTCCTGCAATCAAGTTTGGTGCGGTTAACCTTGAGTTTGTATCTATTGTTTGCTCTTGTGTTGTTATGGTTGAAGATGAAGTATTCATTGACAGGTCGGACATTGCAATGTATGATTTTATATACTATACTTAGATCGGACCGAAGACGGCGTAGTTCTAGGTTTTCTAGGTCTAGAATTTCGAGTCTGGTGGCATAAGGTATTCTGCAATGAGTGGAGGAGTGGAGAACTCTTCTTGTGAAATATTTCTGGACTTTCTCAACTTTGTTAATATCAGATATGTAATGTGGATTCCAGATTGATGAGCTGTATTCAAGTATTGGTCTAGCAAATATTTTGTATGCTCCAGTTTTTAGTGTAATATTACCAGAGAAAAAGCTACGTAAGATTAGGTTAACAACTCTTAACGCCTTTTTGGCTATATAGTTACAGTGGGCTCTAGCACTTAGGTCATTAGAGATGTACTCCAAGATCCTTGACAGAGTTTGGATCATCAACAAGGTCTTGACTATTCAGCCTGTATTTTATTTTCTTATATTTTTTTGCCAATATGTACGGCAGAGCATTTATTTGTTGAGATTTGAAGTTGCCATTTGTTTGACCATTCTGATACATAGTCGAGATCTTTTTGAAGGGTAGCAGTATTGTTTGTGGTGTTGAATAGCTTTACATCATCAGTGAAGAGAATGCAGTTGCTCTTGATATGATCACAGAGGTCATTTATGTAGAGTATGAAAAGAGTTGGTCCTAGAACACTGCCTTGGGGGGACACCACTGTTGACAGGTACAGAATTTGATAGGACGCTCCCAATTTTGACCATTTGTTGTCTGTTTGACAGGAGTGCTTCTATCCAATAATGCAGGTGTCCAGAGATACCGTTTTAGGAGTAGTTTGTCATGTACCACTGAATCAAAGGCTTTACAGAAGTCTATGTAGATTGCATCTATTGATTTGCCCTGATCGAGTTGTGTAGTCCCTATGTTTTTGCAGTGTAAGAGTTGCAGATTATAGGATAGTTTTTTCCCTAAAACCAAATTGTTTATTTGAGAGTAGGTTGTTTGTTTCTAAGTGGAGGATGATGGATTGGTTAATAATTGATTCCATGACTTTACAGGTGATGCAGCATAAAGAGATTGGTCTGTAATTTTCAACTAGCTGGGGTCTCCCTTTTTGAAGATGGGGATGACCATGGCTTGTGACCATAGTTTTGGCAAGGAGCTGGTCCTGAAAGATTTTTCATAGATTATGCTTAGAGGTTCGGCTATGGCAGTGGGTAGCTTTTTAAAGAAATAGGCACATATTCTGTCCAGTCCAATAAATAGAGGTGGTTTTAGATTGCGCGGTGCTTTTTCAACAACGTCTTCTGTAAAATCAATACGTATTAGATCATTGTAGTTGTCTGTGGTTCAACTAGGAAATACTGGGCATGATCCATTGCTGTTTACAAATACTGAGCCAAAGAATGTGTTAAAGAGGTTGGCTTTAATAGTGTCGTTGTTGCAGTCTTTACCATTAGGTCCTTTCAGGGGTGGGATGGACCTTGAGTCTTTTAGTTTGTTGTTTATAAAATTGTAGAAAGCGTGGGTGAAATTGGTATATAGAAGGTTTTCTTCTTGTTTAATGTGATAATTGGTTCATTCAGTTTTTATCTGGTAGCATAAATTTTTGTATCGGCTTTTGAAGTTGGCAATGTGACCAGATTTGTTTTTCTGCCAAAGTGATTTTTTTTGGATTGAGGCTTCCTTATTGTTTTGCTTACCATATATACTCAAGTATAAGTCGACCCGAATATAAGCCGAGGCACCCAATTTTACCACAAAAAACTGGGAAAACTTATTGACTCGAGTATAAGTCGAGGGTGGGAAATGCAGCAGCTACTGGTAAATTTCAAAAATAAAAATAGATACCAATAAAATTACATTAATTGAGGCATCAGTCGGTTAAATGTTTTTGAATATTTATTTCAAAGAAAAACAGTAAACTAGCTCTGTAAGTGGAAAAGAGAGCCAACAAAACCAATATGGTATCAACAATAACTTTAAAAGTACAAAAACCTTAGCTCAATCAGCAACCAAGCTAAAACACAAGAGTTAAAATCCTTCAAAACTGGATTCCTCCTCATCATCTGTATGTCCAAACAGAGCTTCAACTTCATCTGGTGTGAGGCTATCAGCATAGACATTGTCGTCATCACTGAGTTCGCAGTCATCACCATCACTGCTGTCATTCTCATACAAAGCGCTGTCTTCACTGCCATCCATAGCATTACTAATGCCACATTTCTTGAAGGCACGTTGCACCATGTCCTCTGGAATCTCTTCCCATGCATCACGAACCCACTTTGCTATTAATTCTATGTCGGGCTTCATCAGATTTCCAACTTTTGTCAATTGGGCTTGACCAGATGACATCCATTCATGCCACATTTTTCGCACACGGTCTTTAAAAGGTTTGTTTAAACACACATCTAGGGGCTGCAATACAGATGTAAGCCCACCTGGAATAACAGTCAAAGTAACTTGAGAAGACTTTGCCAATTTTTTAATGTCATCAGATGTGTGGGCTCTAAACATATCCCAAACTAGCAATGATGGTTTTTTCTTTAAGGCTGTTCCTGGACGTCCACTCCAAATTTCTTCCAGCCATTTTTTTGTTCCGTCTTCATCCATCCAGCCTTTAATATGTGCACGCACTGTAATTCGTGGTGGGAATTTGACCTTTTTAGGCAAGGTCTTTCTTTTGAAAATAATGACAGGCCGCAGCTTAGTTCCATTAGCCAAACATGATAGAACGACTGTGAAATGGTTTTTTTCATTTCCTGTGGTTCTGAGTAAAATAGATTTTTCTCCCAAACTTGCCACAGTTCTGTTGCTAGGAAGATCAAAGGTCATAGGTGTTTCATCCATATTCCCAATATCTCCCAGGTCAAAGTTATGGATCCTTCTTTGTTTTATGATGAATGAATGGAATGACATCACTTTCTCATCAAGGTCTTTTGGCAACTTCTGTGAAATCTTTGTTCTTTGCCGCAAACATAAGCCATGTCTATTCATAAAGCGGGTACACCATCCTGCTGACACAACGAAATTTTTAATTCCTGGTGATTTTAATTTGTCATCTTTAGCCATTTGAAGGGCACGTAAGCGAATTCCCATACGTGTCACGCAGTAACCATTTTGACGACACTCCATAACCCATTTATACAATTCAGTCTCTAGAGCTTCATATGAAGGCTTTGAACCACGTCGAGCTTTTTTTGCCTTTGGAATCTTTTCCAAGTCAGCTTTCATTTTCCACCAGTCCCTCACTTGTTTATCGTCAACACAAAATTCCCTACTTGCAATACTGTTATTGCTCTCTTCTGCTCTTGACACAACCTTAAGTTTGAAACCAGCTTCATATGACCTGCGTTTTTGTTTTGGTCCAGGATTAGACGTATTGGGATCCATTTCTAACAGGATAAAAAAATAAACTTTGAAAACTTTTGAACAGTACGCATGCACTCATATTATTTATGGACAAAAGTGGATATTCATTCACTAATTTTTTAGTGCATGACAGATGAAGTGCCTGACAGATGAAAGTCCTCTTAGGAAACTTTAGATCTTAACTGGCATTACATTTAAAATCAAACATGTTCACATTCTTAACATCTCAAATTTTTTCCATGGCAAAGTGTTTCTCAAATAATCCAAAATAATGCCACGGGAGGGAATTATTGTCTAATTAAAACTTTCACTAGGACAGTTGAGAATAAGTTTGATGTTCACAATTTCCTCTTTGAAAGAGGCCAGTAAATAGGGAACAAGAAGATGAAGAAAAAGAAGTGTGTTTTTTCACATTTTTCACACTGCAGTGAACAAAAATGGCATCATAGGAACAGGCTTATTCTCAGTCCAAAGGTTTGTTTCTGATTTCTTCCCTGATTTAAGGGAAATTTGGGAAACGATCTCACTATCATGAAAGTTTAATTGATTCACTAACCCAAAAGATGATGATGATGACAGTGGGAGGCAGGAGTCACTCTCTCCCTTGCAAGAAAAAAGCATGTGTATGTGCTGCATGTACATCCTGTTTTGGAGAGCCACCATCTCTTTCACAGCTCTCCCTCATACCTCCATTGCATGTGCACACATGCCATGGCTCAGTAGTAGGTCAACATACAGATGTCACACTAGGTTCCCTCCTCAAAAGGAACATCCAACCTTTCTTGAGAAGTACAAACTTCATCTTTTCAGGATTGTGGTGACAAAGGTGAAGGAGGATGGGGCTGAGAGAAGGGAAGGGAAGAAAAGATCATTGACAGGGAGAAAGACAGGGAGAAACACCTGGAAGTGTGAGCCCTCGAGTTTCCTTAGGGAAGACCAGACAACAAGGGGAGAGGAGAGGAGGAGGAGGAGGAGAGTTAAAAAAAAAGAGTGGGAAGCCAACTCACGCGTGCCATCAAAGCGATCGTCCAGTTGGAAGGGGGAAAAAAACCCAGAGGTATCTGAGAAGGACGGGAGCCGAGACGGGGCCCTTCGCTTCCTCTCCCCGAGACAGGCCAGGGGGAAGCGGGGCTTTCTCCACCTGCTGCTGCCAGAGGGGTGCGGGGGGGGGGGGCCTTTGCAAAAAAAAAGAGAGAGAGAGTGAGTGAGAAAGAGTGTGAATGAGAATACTGACCGCTCTTGCGACGGCGGAGGTGACTTGATGACTCCCCGTGTGGGAAGTCACCCGGCGCACACCTCCTCCTTCCAGCCTACTCGAGTAACCCCCCCTCCCCCCGTGCGCACTTTCGTGGCTGCTTGACGTGCTGGGAGAAACCCGAAGCGGACGCCGCGGCCGAGGCAACCGAGAGTTGCTGGCAATTTCCATCCCAGCTCGCACTGCAGCCTGAAGGGAAGGAAAAGCCTTGCTGGAGCCCAGCCCGCCCTTCGCTTTCCTCCTGGGCTCCCCCGACAACTCCACAGACAGCTTCTGCGCGGCGGCGGGGCAACTCCTGGCGCAGACTCGCTGAGCCCTGCAAACGGCCAGCCGAAAGCCGAGAGGAGGACGCCTGGGTGGCTGCCACCCCTGGATCAGGCAGGGTCCCCATTCCCCTGGCCGGCCAGGGGCACAGCTGCTTCCCACTCCCGAACAGCCCAGGCGCCGCCGCTTCCCACAGCCAGGGCACAGCCGCTTCCCACAACCAGGGGCACAGCCGCTTCCCACTCCCGATCAGCCCGGGCGCCACTAGTCAGCCTCGCTCAGCGCCCGGGGCGGCATTGCAGGCGCAGCCTTTTGCAGAGCCGAGCCGGGCCGCGCCTCACCTCCTTCTCTCGCTCTTCTTGCAAAGCGCCGCCAAGCTCCAAGAGCAGCTCCTTTACCCAGCAATAACTTTCAAGTTGAGGATGCTGGGTGCTGCTGCTGCCGCTGCTGCTCCTCGGGGCTCTTGAAGCTAATCCTGGTTTGTTCGTTCCCGTTCATTGGAAAGGAAAAAATAAAAGACAGCGGGGAGGGAGGGGGGCACAAAGCAGCCCAAACGCATAGGAAGGCGCGCTGGTGCGAGGAAGGGACAGAGAGAGAGAGAGAGAGACAGACAGACAGACACACACACACACCGACACTTTGCACCTTGCAAATGCAAAATCCTGGGGTTTTTGCATTTGCAAGGTACAAAGAGGCGGGGGTGGATCCCGCGTGCTGGAAAGGGCTTGACTGTATTACGGGGAGAGAGAGAGAGAGGGAGAGATCAAAAGAACGGCTCTTGCTTTTTTCTTGCAAGGGAGAAAGCCTTGTTTTTTTCTTGCAAGGGAGAGAGCCGCCACCACCACCTCCTCCTCCCCCTCCTCCCGAGTGAGTCTCCCCCTCAGTTTCCCCTGAAGGATCTTCCATCGCTTTTGCCTTCTCCCTACATCTTCCCTCTATTAAAATCCCCCCACACACACACTTATTTTCGGTCGGATAGCTTTCGTGTCTGAGCATTCTCACATGGCGGTGGGTCATTTTTTTTTTCAGAGGGGAATCTGATTCGAGTATAAGCTGAGGGCGGTTTTTTCAGCACAAAAAATGGGCTGAAAAACTCGGCTTATACTCAAGTATATACGGTAATTTGTTTTTTTCTGGTTTTGGGAGTTGTTAATGGTACATATAGTTTGATGACTCTTTTGACTTCAAGTAAAAATATGTTGTAATGGTCTTCTACAGTATAGCATCCAGAGAATATAAATTGTCAATCAAGGGATGAGAGATCATTGTTTATAAGATCATAGTTGCCTTTTTTGAAGTTATAATTGGGGATTCTGTCATTGTGATGATTTTTGTGTGGACGTATGTTGAGATAAAAGTCAATCATGTTGTGGTCATTGTTGGAAAAGAGTCTTTAATTTGTATTCTGTAAATTGAATTCAAACTATTGCAGAAGATGAGATTGAGGCAGTTGTTAAGTCTAGTGTTGGTTACTAGTTGTTCTACTCCCAGATTTGTTACTGCATTGTAGAAGGTTGCATGTGAGGGTTCAGTTGTACATTCGTTAAGGGTCCAGTTAATATGAGGTAGATTGAAGTCACCAAGAAAGATAAAAGCGTGTGGCAGGATGCTGCCCATGTTAGCAGTGTATTTAGCTTGTTTGCATGTTCGATGTCATAATCAGGGGCATAATCAGGTTCGTGAAAAATTGATATATGGGCGTGGTGTTAACTTGCCCCATGATATTTGGCTTTTAACAGGAAGATGATTTTGTTATAGGATCATATATTCAATCTCAGAGCATAGCTAAGTGATTTTTGCCTCAACAAATAACTCAATAATGGAAGCAACTGTTTTCTATCTGCTTTGTTATGGCATATTTTCCAAGCACATTCAAAGCCATATCCATTCACGTGCACACAATATAGCTGCAAAAAAGGAAAGGGGAGGGGGGACAGAGAAAGGGACCAAGACCTTCTCCTCTACTGGTCATGTGGATAAAGGAGAGTTGGAAGATTTAAAGAGCTCCTTAGGGGAGAAATTCAACATTTCAACACCTTGTTTTATCTTTTATATTATTCACAAATCATGGAATCTATGCTGATTGTTACTACAAATATCAAGTTTCAAACTTTGTTCTGGCCATGTATCTTTCCTTCCTATACGAATATATCAGCTCCTGAAGGGAAAATATATTGGATTAGGGTTAGGCTTGTAATCATAGGGTTAGGCTTTTTAATCATAGTTGACTTTAAATTATTGTTTTGTTGACCAGGATGATCTATCATATGATGTTTGGTATTAATGAGGCATCTGTTGCTTTTAACATTTTGGACCATCAAATATTGTTATCTTACAGTTTTCTTTAGTATTGTTTTTGCAGTGTTCTCAATCGTATCTATTTGCCTGATGTTTTCTTTCTTTGGATTTAAAGATATCATTGTCTTATTTTGAATTAGATTTTAACTAATCTCTAATGTTAATGTCTTGTATGATCTTTCCCTGTAACCCCTTTTTAGTACTCATTAAAGCCTTAACTGAAGGGATATCTAGATACAATGAGTTAAAAGTTCAACTATTAAGTAATTACTAATCCAAGACTAATGTAAATGTAGGAAAACTGAGGTATAGGTCTTCACTCTATTGGGGCCCCTTTACAATCTGATATTCAACCTGATAGATAGTGATGCTATTCATGTGGAATGGAGGCTTATATACTGTATGAAAGTAAATGTTTTGAGACCAGAGTCACCTGAACAATTTAGTCCTCTTGGATATGTTTCTTAGATGAAGCTATGACACAGTCTGAAGAAGGTATTATGGTAAAAGTGTCAGAAGTCAGTAATTGGGCTACCATATCTGGCCTGCAAAATCCAGAAAGCCTCTAGATGCATAAAAATTTCTATGGTTATTCAGCAATCACCTGAATGTTATCAGCCCCAATATGGTAGCCCTACATATAATTATATTTTGTGCCAAGTCTTATAAGCTGCTGACATCAGCTAAGTAATTATTTGTTATCCCAACCTTAATTCTGTTTGAATTTATGCCCTGTGACTCTTGCTGATATGTCTTTTACCTTTATAGTTTAATATGTGCATTTACCTGATTTTTGATCTTTTTAAATGTACAACTTTGGTAATAGAATAATACAAATGCAGCTAATACATTTTATAAGTAACTATTTCTTCTTTTGTCCTCTTAAAATTAAGAGAGATTTCCTAATCCTGAACCAAAATGATCGATACATCATTGTACTTTGTATGTAAAGTGTATGCTTTATATTTTATAAATTTAAAATACACTCACACATACACTTATTAGGTACACATATTATTATATACAAAGTATATTTCTATTAATTATAAAGTACATAAAGTTATTTACTGGGGACATGAAATGTACACAAAACAAATGCAATTATCAAACAATTCCATTTTTGAAAAATCAGGTAACCATAATAATTATCCATAAAATTGAAAGAATCTCATTACAATTTAATCAGCTGGAACTATCATTCAGCCTTGATAGTTTCTTTCTTGATTAGACAAGAATTAAGATGAAAATATGCTTTGCCAAATACTTTAAGAGGCAATGCTTATCTATCTGCTATCTACCCCCAACTCATCCTATGGCTTGCTAACCTTTTCCAATTATTCCCTCTGCAGCCTACAAATCCCAAGCGAGACTGGCTTGTATTTCCATTTGGAGCAAATCCCTGGTGGATATACTTAGTGTCTTCAATACCTGCCATTCTAGTTACCATCCTCATCTTCATGGATCAACAGATAACAGCTGTCATTCTCAATCGCAAGGAATATAAACTGCAGGTCAGTATTTGTTGGGCTGTATAATATAGTAATGCTTTAGTTTATTGTAAAATCTCTCTAAAACATACATATATTGAACCATAAACTGAGGAACACTGGAATAATTGTTGAAACTAAACTTGTGTTTCAAAGATAATTATGTAATAGAAACAGGTTTTTAAAGCCAAGTAAGCTTATATGGCATGTTTTCGCATAATCTGGACCCAAGCTTTAAAGGGTTTTATAGAGCATATTGGAAATTGTTTTAAAAGGGGCTGCATGCTTCATCCATTCTGTCTTCCAAGCTTATTTATTCTTTTTTTTTTTTGAAAAGAATTTTATTAATTTTCTACAAACAAACAAGACAAACAAAACATTAAAACATCAACTCTCATATGTACATCCAGTGTGTTGGTTGGTTCATCAGTTTTGTGCATTCATTTTGTAGTCTCAATTACAATTATGTTGCATAACAACTCATATTGTCAATCCAAACTTATATATCCTAACATCACTAAAAAAAAGAAATTTTTGACTATACTTTTAATCATTCATGCTTTATGAGATAACAATATTTTAACCAGTTTATTCTGTAACAAATCATATAATTGTACCAAATCAATCCTAAAAAACCCTTTATAAATATAGTGTCAAATAACAAAGGCAAGTAAAACAAAATAAAGATATTCCTTACTGTCTAGCACTCTAAATATTCTATTATCGTATTTTATCATCTAGCCATTGATAAAAAAGACCCCAAATTTCATAAAATTGTTTCTCCTCTTGCTCTCTAATTTCAAATGTCAATCTACTCATCTCAGCACATTCCAATATTTTCTTAATAATTTCTTCCTGTAATGGTATTTTCTCATTCTTCCAATTTTTAGCAAATACAATCCTAGCCGCTGTTAATACATTTACAATCAGGTACTTCAAATCTTTACTATATGTATCAGGTAAAATTCCCAATAAGAAGATCTCTGGTTTCAAGTCTATGTGTTTCTTTGTCATTTTTTCCAACCACATGCGAATTTTAGTCCAATATTTTCTAGCGTCCTCACAAGTCCACCACATATGGTAATACGAGCCAGGTATCTGATGACATTTCCAGCATTTTTCAGATTTGTTCTTAAACATTCTTGCTATTCTTGTCGGGGGAAAGTGCCACCTGTAAAACATCTTATACAAGTTTTCTTTATATGCTGTTGACATTGTCATTTTATAATTTTGAAACCACAATTTTTACCATTTCTCTAGATCAATCCCATATCCAAAATTCTTCCCCCAAACAGTCATAGTTTCTTTAACTTGTTCTTCCTCTAATTTAATTCCCAGTAAATAACCATATAATTTTTTAATCACCTTCTCATCAGTACCCATCAAGATCTTATCTAAATCAGTCTGTTTATCATAGAATCCCTCCATTTTAGAATCTTCATCATACCTTGAATGTATTTGCGCATATGAAAACCAATTCATCCTTATATCTTGTTCCTCTAAGTTTTGGATCGATTTAAGTTCACCCTTTTCATCCAATAGTTCCCCATATCTAACTGTTTGTTCCTTCTTATAAATTATAGGATAGGAAAATGCTTCAATAGTCGATAACCAAACTGGAATTTTCGAATAACATTGTCTTTTTATCTTCTCCCAGTTTAACCACAAAGACTCCCGTATATAATGTCTTCTAAAATAACCCTGTGTTTTAGTTCCCTTATACCATAAAAAAGCATGCCAGCCCAACAGCAAATCATGCCCTTCTAATGTCAACAATCTATGCTTTCTTAATGTTATCCATTCTTTGACCCACATCAAACTTGCAGCTTGATAATACAAGGTTAAGTATCTGGGGATATATTTGACAGCAAGATGTAGCACATTAAAAGAGAATAATTATATTAAACTCAAACAACAGATAGCTATAGATTTGAAGAAGTGGGAAAACTTGCAATTGTCATTAATAGGGAGAATTTCAACAATCAAGATGAATATTTTACCCAGAATTCTATTTCTGTTCCAAACAATACCAATTAGGCTTGGAAAAGGCTATTTTGAAGATTTAAATAAAATCATGTTGAAGTTTATATGGCAAGGTAAAAAAGCGAGAATAAAGCTAAAGCTTTTGCAAGACGCTAGAATTAGAGGAGGTTTTGGCCTGCCTAATTGGGAATTGTTTTATCAAGCTTATTTATTCTTAAAAGGAGGAATAAACTTAGCATATTGCAGATTGTTCATTTTTCTCTTTTTGTGTTGTTTTTCACTACGGCAGTTGCTGGTGTGAAGAAACCCTTATTTCTAAAGGCAAATATTGGAAGAAAGGAAGAAGATAAAGCATTAGTTACCGAAGCAGGAAACACAAATAAATACTTCTTCAAATTCAGTGGACAATATTTAGCAATAGCACTTAGATTTATATACCGCTTCACAGTGCTTTACAGCCCTCTCTAAGCGGGTTAAAGTGTCAGCATATTGCCCCCAACAACCTGGGTCCTCATTTTACCAACCTTGGAAGGATGGAAGGCTGAGTCAACCTTGAGCCAGTGAGATTCTGCAGGCAGCCAGCAGTCAGCAGAAGTAGCCTGCAGTACTGCATTCTAACCACTGTGCTATCAGGGTTCATACAAAATTCCTTAGCACCATTTGCAACATTTTCTGTTTTATATATGAAATCTTACATAAAATTCTCTAACCCAGGTAGTGAAATTCTGGAAACGTACTCAATTATGCAAGTCACACAACTTATTAAAATGTTATTATTCCAATCAGTTAAAGGAGACATAGTCTAAAATAGAACACTTTACAATGCATTATCCAGCCCACATCTCTTAGTGCTATCTCCAATATTCTCTTCCAGAAAGGGGCAGGATTTCATCTAGATTTCCTCTGTGTTTCCCTACTGATGATTGTTACATCGTTTATGGGCTTGCCCTGGTATGTGTCCGCCACAGTTATATCTCTGGCGCATATGGACAGCCTTAAGAAAGAAAGCACTACTAGTGCTCCAGGAGAACAGCCGAAGTTCCTTGGAATCAGGTATTGGAAACAGATCACACTTTTAAGGATTCAAAAATGGAGGCATTATTATCTGTCACTGATTCTCTTTCATCTACACGAGCCTTCTCCAACATGGAAATATATACAACATTCAAAATCAATATTCCTGCAGGCTGTGCTCACTTTGGGATTTGAAGTTTTAACACAGCACATCTGAAGAACACCAAATTAGGGAAGACCATATTAAATAGTAGGAAATGATGGATTGATGCTTTGAGTGGGGTTGGTAGATGTCTGACTTAGGAAGATTGGGATTGATTTATGACATGGGATTAATAAATGGCTGAAATATGAAGGCCTAATTTAGAAATACTCTTCTTACAGGGAACAAAGAGTTACAGGATTGATGGTCTTTATTCTCACAGGATTGTCTGTGTTTCTTGCTCCTGTGCTCAAGGTGATTTTTTAAAAAGTATTCATATAACTATGTAATACATAGATTTGTTGTTTTATTTCCCACTGTTCATGTGAAGCTTTGATTTTGTTGTCTAAAATATTTTGGTAGCAAACTGAATTCAGCTATCTGAATTTCAGTCTAATGTATTGCTGGAAAATATTAGAACAGAAAGGGATTGGCTATGGGATTTGTTCTCATTTTTGTGTACTTAGAGTAGAAAATACAGACCTCCCAGATGTGTGATTGTGACTGTTTGATTTCTCTTTGGAGGAACGGTTCCACTGTATGCTGCATTGAGCAGAACCCTGTTCTTCAAGCACTGTACTTTTGGGTACAGAGAAGGGCAACATAAATCAGCAGGAACCTGGAAATACAATATTACAGATATTAACAGAAAATACTACACAGGATGCACCCTGGGGGTGTGTGGGACTTGGAAATCATGTGGATTTCCTTAAAATAAGCCATGACATAATATAACCTTTTTATCCCTCTCCGCTTTGAAAAATTAAGAGAAGGTAGACTGAATAGACCATTTTGATAGCCAAATCGTTACAGAGAAAGATTACCACAGGAAAGAGATGTCATTAAAAAGAAGAGATGTCACTAAAAAGAAGGCAAAAATGTTTAGTATCCCCAGAGTGAAGGACTTGAATCAATTCATTGTAAAGCAAACATTGAAGTGATGTTTTACTGACCTTAAAGACAGTATTTTGTGACTCATACTTTTAATGTGATTACTTTTCTTTCTTTCATATCCCAAGTTTATCCCAATGCCTGTGCTGTATGGCATTTTCTTTTATATGGGTATATCTGCACTTAGCAGTATTCAGGTGAGTGCAAATAAATTGTAGAAATACATTCTGCAGGGTTGGGGAGAGTGGTAGTGTGACTTTTGATGAAGTTTAATTCAATCAGCAGAGTATGTAGTATTTTCCAAGACATATAGTCTGAATAATGTGGACTCTATCTATAATTAAGATCTCCTTGATATTTGTGTACTCGTTTTCAAGAAGTTGTGTGAGTTGTGGGAGTTTTGTTTACTTGTTTGTTTGGTGCCTTTGAATCAATTTTAAAAACAGATCATGCCAAACCAATCTTATATCATTCTTTAATATAGTGACTAAATCAGTAGACCAGTGAAGTACTGTGGATATAATATACTTAGACTTCAGCAAGGCATTTGACAAAATAGACCACAACCTACTTCTTGGTAAGCTAGAAAAAAGTGGGATAGATAGCATCACCACCAGATGGATTCGAAACTGGCTGACAAACCATACTCAATGAGTAGTGGGTTGACATCTACATGGAGGGAAGTAAGCAGTGGGGTACCACAAGGTTCCATCTTAGGCCCAGTACTCTTCAATATGTTCATAAATGACTTAGATGAGGGAATAGAAGGGGAACCTATCAAATTTGTGGATGATATTAAGCTGGCAGGTGGATCTTGATAGACTTGAACACTGGGCCCTATCTAACAAAATGAAATTCAATGTAGAGAAAAGTAAAGTCCTACACTTAGGCAAGAAAAAACAAAAGTACACATCTAGATTGGGTGAAACCAGGCTTAATAGCAGTAACTGTGAGAGGGATCTTGGAGTCTTAGTGAACATCCAATTAAATATGAGCTAACAGTGTGCAGCAGCAGCCAAAAAAGCCAATGCAATCCTAAGCTGCATTAACAGAGGGATACAATCAAGATCAAGTGAGGTACTAATACCACTCTATAAAGTGTTAGTAAGACCACATCTAGAGTACTGCATCCAGTTTTGTTCACCACATTATAAAAAAGATGTTGAGACTCTAGAAAAAGTGCAGAGAGGAGCAACCAGGATGATTAGGGAACTGCAGACTAAAACATATAAAGAACAGTTACAGGAACTGGGCATGGCTAGTCTAGTGAAGAGAAGGACCAGAGGACACATCATAGCAGTGTTCCAATATTTGAGGGGATGCTACAGAGAGGAAGGGGTCAAGCTATTTTCTAAACCATCTGAAGGCCAGACAAGGAATAATGGATGGAAGCTCATCAAGGAGAGATTCAACTTAGAAATAACGAGAAATTTTCTGACAGAACAATCAACCAATGGAACAGCTTGCCTTTGAAAGTTATGGGAGCTTCACCACTATAAGCTTTCAAGAAGAGATTGGACTGCCATTTGTCAGAAATGGTGTAGGGTCTCTTGCTTGGTGGGGGGTTGGACTAGATGACCTACAAGGTCCCTTCCAACTCTGTTAATCTGTAAACTGTAATCTGACTCCTGGCCACTCTCTGGATTAGTCCCTGTACTTTTCTTGGCAAGATTTTCAATAGTAGTTTGCCATTGTCTTTTTTCTACGCCTAAGAGGGAGCGACTAACCCAAGGTCACATGGGTGACTATATGCCCAAGGCTGGATTAGAGTCACAGTCTCTGGTTTCTAGCCTGCTGGTTTAACCACCCCAAAGAAGTCCACAGTGCTAATAAAGCAGAAGATAAATGAATGCAAGAGGTGCTTTTAAAAGTAAAGCTGGAGGTCAGAGCATTCCTAATGTGTAAGGAGGAGAGCCAGATCAGTCATTGATTCACTTATTATTCCAGATCTGTAATTTCAATTGTGAAATGTGGAGCAAGCCATGCTTAGCCAAGCAACCCTGAAATGTATTGGAAATTCTCTTTTAACATCTTAGAGCTAATCTAAGTAACCCAATTCCAGGGAGAGATGGAATATTCATTCATTTATTTTCCTATGCCTCACTCTGAATGGCTTATAGATCTCCCAAAATGGTAATATCATTAAAACATAACAATACATAATAAGTAATAAGCAATGTGTAATATTGCTCATGCTGATGAACTATTGTAACCATTCACATCAAAAGAGACTCAAAGGACTCCTTCAGCTCCGAGGAGCCCCTTGAAATAACTTGGGCAGGGCCAATCTGATATCAGAGAGAGAAGTGGGCAGGCACTGATTCCTACTTGGGGGGGGGGGGACACTATATTTTTTGCTTTCATTTTTTCCAGTTCATGGAGAGACTTCAACTCTTGTTGATGCCTGCTAAACACCAGCCAGACTTCATTTATCTACGCCACGTTCCACTATGCCAAGTGCATCTTTACACCTTCATTCAGATCTTCTGCCTTGCTGTCCTGTGGCTCATTAAGTCAACTGCAGCTGCCATTATATTCCCTTTAATGGTAAGAGCCCTTGGACAAGAATGTCTTGTAGTATAGCAGGGAATGAGTGAATCTGCCCAAGATCTTTTCCGATGTACAGAAAAGCCTTTTAATGTCCATAGCATTCTACCTCTACCTATACAATCCTTAAGTTACTCAACCTGGAAAAAAAACTAATTCCACCTAGTCATACCCATTTATTGTCAGTTATTTTCTGAATATGTATCAGATATACTGGTTTTTTTTATATACATTAATATTTTACATCAATATTTTGAAATAAACATTCCATTGTTTTAAAATATCTGGTTGCTTTTAACGGTTCTATCAGATTTTTAATTCAAACCTGAATTTTAATCTTGATGTAATTATTATTTTTAAATGTTGTAATTATTTGTCTGATTGTTCATACACATGTTTATATACTGCATATTTCAAAGGATGCAAAGCAGTTTACTGTATAGCAAAAGAAGGAAATACAAATGTATAACCAACAACCCCCAACAAATACAAATAATAATCAGAATAAACGCCATCTCTAAGGCTGTCCTTCCACGTCTGGTTATCCTACGGTACAAAGCAATCCAAAATAGTTTTCTAAAAGTATTTCAGAAATATTTTTACTGTGAAGAGCTTTGTGGAGCGTGCTTTCATAGAACCGATAGCGCGCAATTTGGAATCCCAGCACTGATAACCAGGACCTCTTCATGTAAGAGAATGGGAGGAACATCTCTGAATCTACAATTCCCTATAACAAAATTTGGCAGTTCTTGTTCTCATTCAAACACCTCTTCAAATTCATATTTTGTGTGAAGTCTTTGGCACAACCCCTTAGTTCTCACCCTAAAGCAAACCAGAATGTAAACACAAATACCCCCATTTGCTCATTCTAATCCCACACTAGCTTTGTCTTTGCTTTTGTTCCAGTTCTCTTTTTCAACATTTCAACTGTAAACTTCTTGGACCTTTTAATGCATTTTTATATTCTGTTGTGATGTTGAATATGCAGTAATAACATTATTTAAATTATTAATAATTACAAGCAGACTAATTTTATGTGATGATTATCTCACCTTCCAGTTGTTGGCTCTAGTCGGTGTTCGGAAGGCAATGGAATATATCTTCTCTCTACAACATCTGAGTTGGTTAGATGATATTATGCCAGAAAAAGAAAAAAAAGAGGAAGAAGAAAAGCTGAAGAGGATACAAGATCAGGATGAGAGTGACAGTGAAGATGTGAGCATGGTTATAGTTTGGTGGATGAACAAGATTGGGAAAGGGCTAAACTGGATAGTAATTAGACATTCTTTCTGCACCATAACTTCAAAATTCCAGTGTAAACTACTGAAGAAGTAAGATGTATAACTTGTTTATGGGCAGACAGTTCCTACCACTCCCAGGCAAATCCTTCAGAAGTCATCTTCAGAATGATGGGAGCTGTAATCCATATTAGCTGGAATTAGCACATTAGCTCAATCCCCATTTTGAGGTCTGAGAAAATTAGTTGATCAATATTGGCAATCATTAAACTGATGGTTGTGGGACTGCAGGGACTAGGTTTCCTTTTATATTTTTGTTGTCGTTTACAATACTCAAAAGTGTGTAATGTGTTCTATGTGTAAGAAGTTCTCATTCACAACATGGGTACACATCCTTTGGGGGGATAAAATAGTGGCACTTCTATACCTAGCTTCTTGCAGCCTTCAGTTTTAGCTATCAGAAGATATACTTGCTTGGCTGGTTATCAGCTTGGATTGTGTTTTTATGTTTATCACCCTAACTTTCAGGGCCAATATTATTTTGACTTAGCAGAGTAATAGTCATGCCCTTTTTCTGGACAATACTAACCGCTGATGACTAGCTCCAGGTGCTAGGTACTCTTTACTGTTTGCTCCACAAGCAACTCACAAGATATGTCCTTTGTTTCTTACAATTGACAAGATACCGTAACAGAATAACAGAGTTGGAAATGACTTTGGAAGTCTTCTACCCAATTCTCTGCTCAAGTAGTCTCTCTTCTAGCACTGCGCCTGCAGACTGTAGTTTTCAGCAAAGTAGGACTGTTGCAAATCACACTTAGAGAAAAGCTAGCAATTGTCTAGAATGGAGATTAAGAATTTCCAGATACTACAGAGTGAGGGATAAAAGATCCTCTTTTCAGAAAAGATCCCTCTGTAAGTTGCCTTTTTCTCCACTGTATCTTTGTCTCTTTAGAAGTTATACAATCATTTTCTGAGGGGGGGGGGAATATATCAAAAGCATGAGTGAGAGTACCGTTTCTTTGATTTATGTACTGTTTCTCTCCTTCTAATAACTGTTTTTGATTTATGTTCATTTTTAGTCTGAACTTATGTACCAAGAAAAAGGACCAGAAATCAATATCTCTGTGAACTAGATAAAGAGATATCCATCAGTTAACAAGCCAAAGATGAACATGGACAGTATGTAAGAATATTTTTTTTTAAAGAAGGCATAACCTATGGGAAAGTTTAGACTAAATAGAGAATAAGATGTTTACTATGAATATGAAAATCAATCAATTATGGGACTATTCCGGTGGAAAGAATTTCATCCTTAAGAATTCCCATTTCTTGCGATTGCACAAAGTTTGGAAGTAAAGAAAAAATACACAGGAAGAAAAAAAAACCTGGCTGCCATTAAAAGCCTGGTTTTATTCAGGTAGCAAACATCCTGCATTTTACTCTTTGTCACATCGTTTTTGCCAGATTCATTCTTACCTAAAAATATGCTGTTGCCACTGACAATATTGTGTCACTGTGATTGAGGGCAGAACACCCAAGCTTTCAGCTCATGGCACTTAGCAACTTAGCCATAGTGACAACCCCAAGGCATATACAGCTCATATATCTCTGATAAGGCAGATCTCCATTTCTGGCCCAAAGAACAAGGAACATCATTGTTTTATTTTCTCCCTATCATGCATATACAAGCAATTGTTGTTAAGGAATTCCTGTTGATACCATCACTTTCTGAAGCTTGGACTTGTTTGTATCTCATAAAGATTGCTCAATAGGCTGAATATGTGTCTTTCACTCTGTTATTAGTTGCTGTTATAGGAGCAGAATGATAAATTAAGTAAGCACAGCAAAAGACAACTGAGGGGACATGTTGAAGATATTACATAAAGTTGGTTCATCTTACAGATGCCTTCATCTTGTGGGTATTACCTAATCTGTTTTATAAGTTACTTGGAAGACCTTTGATCTGGAAGTCATCTTCTAACTACTGAAGAGGATAATAATGATAGCATGCACATGCATTTCCTCGGTTACAGTCCTTACACTGTACATTTAGTATTAAATGACTTTCAGGAAATCATATCCAGTTGCATATTAATTCCCTGATATTTTTCATTTTTGGTTGGTTCACAGCACGTATCATAAATACAGAATGTGGGGTCCTTGATATGCTGTTTAGAGGTTATATACAGAATATAAACAACAAATACTGAATTCGCAATGAAACAATCAAATCACTTTTCTTTTTTACATGCAAAGTTTCAAGCTGTTGCATTTAAATTGTACTTCTGGGTAGTTGAAGGAGGAGGAGGCAACATTTTCAGTTGTTTTCATTTACATAATATATGATGGGTCTCATAAAGATGTAAAGCAAAGTTAAATGTTTTAAGAAATTTAAGCGCAAACTTAAAACTGCTTAGTCATTCTGTGACATTGCTTGCACACTCAGTTGAGTATGAGTTAGTTAGGTGTGGATCATGTATTTATTGCTAGTTTATTATATAATCTGAGTTAATATGTTGATGAACATAATTCATATAGCACATTAAGTCAGCATCAATGTATGAATCCAATCTGTGTCCTTCAGCTGTATTTTGCTGTGCTATGCCTTTATTTATTCATGAAACAATGGTCATGTCTGGGTTGCATGCGGTATTTAAAACTCCGTAAAGCTATGCTAAATAAAATTTGTCAAAAGAAATATTGTTGCAAAATTTCTTATTTGTTTTCTAGTATATTTTGAATTCTAGTTCTTCCTAGTTTACCTCATTTTTTTTTCTGTTGGAGAAATTCATGGTGATTATCAGAAATGCTTGTTCTGTCCCTTCAGAAATTTGTCCGCTTAAAGTGTTAGCTTTGATTTTTCAGAAAACCTTTCATCTATGGATGATAAATGCAAGCAACACGTTTCTTGCACTGAGTAAGAAAGGCCTATACGAAGCCATGGTTGAATTCTATTTTGCAGTATATTAAGGATGACTTTGCAAAAAAAAAAAAAAAAAGTAAATTGTGAAAGCTCTTAAAAGGTCTTCTTACAAAAACCAATGTTGATGATGCTTACTTTAATTAATAACGCGTCATTATCATCATCAGCTATTCTGTCATGCCCAACTCCTGGACACTCTATGGATTGGCATGCTCCATGCCGCTGTGTCTCACACCGCCTTCTTCAGATTCTCCACGGTCATCCTGGTGTCATCCTTTATAGTGGCCAGCCAGTAGGTGCTAGGGTGGCCCCATCTCCTTTTCTGCTGATCACTCCCAGCATTTGAGTGAGTCAGCTCTCATGAATAATTATAATACATTGAATTTAGTTCTTTTATTCTTCAAAACACAGATCTAGTTAATATTGCAAGGAATAACAAAGAATAATACCCAAAATCATTATTTTAGCAACAGGCTCCCTGAAACCCTTAATTGTAGGATTATGCAGGTGGACCTCAACTCATGATCACAATTGAGCTCAAAATTTCTGTTGCTAAGTAAGATTTTATTTAAGTGAGTTTTACCCCATTTTAAAGCCTTTCTTGCCAGTGTTGTTAACTGAATCATTGCCGTTGTTAAGTTAGTAACATGGTTAAGTGAATGTTGTTTTCCCATTGACTTTGCTTATCAAAGGGCTGCAAAGGGTGAGCCCATGACCCTGGGACACTGCAACCATCATAAACATGAGCCAATTGCCAAGCATCCAAATTCTGATCATGTGATGCTGCAATGGTCATTAAATGTGAAAAACAGTTGTAAGTCGCTTTTTTCAGTGCTACTATAACTTCAAACATTTGCCAAATGAATGGTTGTAAGTGAGGACTACCTATATTTATGTTCTACAAACCCTAAAAAACTTTTGTAAATAATTCAAGAAAGTGTGAAGAAGATAGAATGACCCTCTGATCAATTTATTGATAGTAACAGCAGAACTAGGAAAAAGCCAACTATTTGTGAAATCCTTAAATACTGTTAATAGGTTTGGATGGGTTCTTGAGTCTGATTTCCATTTATCAGTTCAGGAATCCAAATTGAATCAACCCCAAAAGAGCAAACTGGTTAGATTCCACTTTCTGGGGCATGGACTGAACCACCTCTTCTCTATTACCCCAGAGACTAGAACAAAAATTAAGGTTCTTTGTGAAAGGAAGCGTACTTGTTGTAGCTGGTTCCATTGTCAAATTAGGAACTCTTGCTGTTGTTTTGATTTTATTGTTTATTTTAATAATCACTTTGAATTTGCCTAGCTACAACATACAGTAGTACCTTGGTACTGAACTGCTTTAAAATTAATCAAATTTGGTACTCAACATAGATAAAGAGCTAGAAAATGAAGTTCTAAGTGCCAAAAAGTGGTGCAAAAGGATCTATTCAATTAAATCAAGCCTTGCTTTGGCCTCAATAGGTATCAGAGGTAACACATTCCAATGCCCAATGTGCCACTCCCTGAACCAAGGTACAAAATAGTTCATGGGAAAAGGCATGTCAAGAAATGTTGTTAGGCACCATGAGGAAGAAAATAACCATGTGTCAGCCTCCAACATCTTCTTCCTGACATCTTTAACTGCTTGACTGCTGCAGGCTGCCATGGAAATGGGAGGAGGGATAATTGGGTTTCTTGGGGGATGGGTGCTGGAGGTTGAAGTTGTGTGAACTGTGAAAGATGGGATGCTTTCCTGCTTTCTGTGCAAATGCAGCTACTTATCTTTTGTAGGCCAAGGTGTGTGAGATGCCACCTGAAGATGTAACCCACATGACATTATACCCACCTCAGATTGGATGTCCAGTTGGAACTGTTGGGGGTGGAGACTTCGAATAACTTTCAACATGTAATTTCTGCGCCTTTTGCCTCAGATCTTGTTTTCTTTTTATTGCCATCATTTCATATCAGTAAAAGTACTTTTCTCTATAAAAATGGAGTCTAATGTTTTCTTTCTTTCTTGAATGGAGGCACAGGTGACAGCCATGTAGTCTATGCTATATGTTGTAAAATGACAATAGGGTTATCAGTAATTATGATTTCTTCTATGCTGATGTTTATTAATGCTGCTTTATGAAGCAACTGACTATCACAATTGATAGGAGCATTTGAAATAAATGTCAGCTAAATCCACAGCCTTCAAATTTAATCAAGTAGGCAATGACTTGCAAAAGAAAGAAAGACTTGCAAAAGAAAGAAAGAAAGTAAACATGAAAACAAGAAAGAAACCAAGAAATAATGAAAGAACGAAAGGAAAAAAAAGACAAGTTGCAAAAAAATTATCATAAGCTTCTAGACAAGACTCAAAAAAGTTGGATTATGCCCAAGATGGGCCAGGGCAAAGAAAATAAAGGACATGCTGAAGTGTTTCCCATCTTCAAAACAAAACAAAAAAAAAAACAGACCCAGGAAACTATAGACAGCCCAACATCAATACTCATGTAGATACTGGAAAAGATAATAAAAAAACAGATCTGCCAACTTCTAGAAATGAGTAAAGTAGTAACTAGCAGTCAACATGGGTTTGTTAAAAACAGATCATGTCAAGCCAATCTTATTTCATTCTTCAACGTAGTGACTAAATTAGTAGGCCAGCGAAATACTGTGGATATAATATACTTAGACTTCAGCAAGGCATTTGACAAAGTAGACCACAACCTATTTCCTGGTAAGCTAGAAAAAAGTGGGATAGATACCACAAGATGAATTCGTAACTGGCTGACAAATCATACTCAACGAGTAGGCCTTAATGGTCTACATTTACATCTCCTTCCCTATGGAAGTAAGTAGTGGGATATCATAAGGTTCCATTTTAGGCCCAGTACTCTTCAATATCTTCATAACCAACTTAGATGAGGGAATAGAAGGGGAACTTACCAAATTTGCAGATGATACTAACCTGTCAGGAATAGTTAACACTCTAGATTGGGAGTGTCAAACTCAAGGCCCGTGGGCTAGATCCGGCCTTCAGGGTGCTTAGATCTGGCCTGTGAGGCCATCCAGGAAACAGCAAAGGACCGGCCCACAAGGCCTCTGCCAGCAAAAACAGAATTCGGGGGCCCCTAACCAGTGATGGTATGCTACCGGTTTGGCCCGGTTTGGCTGAACCGATAGTAAAAAAAAAAAAAAAAGCTGATGCTCAATTGAGAGAAGGAAAAAAATCGGGACAATCAGCTGAGAGGAAAAAGAAGAGAAAAGCACAGATTCAGCCCTCCCACTCGCCCCTGCACTTTTCTTTATTCTCTCAGCTGATTGGCACTGCAGGTCTCAGCTGCTATGGGGAAGGCTGCACACTGGCAGTAGGCAAAGCACGCCCACCAAGCCATGCCCACCGAACCAGTGGTAAAACAAATTGAATCCCACCACTGACCCTAATCCTGTTTTGGGCCATGACAGCCTCCTGCAGCTCCTCCTCAGCCAGCCACCACCACCTGAGTTCTGTTTTTGCTGGCAGAGGGCTATCAAAACAAATCCAAAAACAAATCAAAAGGAGAAATGTTTCCCTTTATGCATTTGAGCATCCAAGAAGGGACAGGAAAGAGAAAGGGGAAGAGGAAAGACAAAGAAAAAGGGAAGGTGTGAAGAGACCAAGGAAGGAAAAATAAGGAAAGAGTGGAAGGAGAAGGAAGAGGGAAGGAAGGAAGGAAAGAAGGAGATATAATGAGAGTGAGTGAGGGCCTCAAGGAAGACCTGCATTAGCATTTGGCCACCACAGATGCCCCAAAATGAGTCCCTTGTCATGTCTGCCATGGCCACGCCAACCTCCCCGGCCCTCCAAGATCAAACACAACCCTGATGTGGCCCTCAATGAAATTGAATTTGGCACCCCTGCTCTAGGATGCTAGGCTCAAGATCCAGATGGATCTTGACAGACTTTAACACTAGGCTCTATCTAACAAAATGAAATTCAATGTAGAGAAAAGTAAAGTCCTACACTTAGGCAAGAAAAAACAAAAGTACGCATATAGAATGGGTGAAACCAGGCTTAATAGCAGTAACTGTGAGAGGGATCTTGGAGTCTTAGTGGACCACCAGTTAAATATGAGCCGGCAGTGTGCAGCAGCAGCCAAAAAAGCCAATACAATCCTAAATTGCATAAACAGAAGGATACAATCAAGATCAAGCAAAGTACCACTCTATAAAGTGTTAGTAAGACCACACACCTAGAATACTGCATCCAATTTTGGTCACTACATTATAAAAAAAATGTTGAGACTCTAGAAATAGTGCAGAGAAAAGCAATAAAGATGATTAAGGGACTGGAGGCTAAAACATAGAATGAATGGTTGCAAGTACTTGGTATGGCTGGTCTAGTGAAGATAGCAGGGGGATAGCAGTCTTCCAATATTTGAGGGGCTGTCACAGAGAGGAGGGGATCAAGCTATTTTCCAAAGCCCCTGAAGGATAAGGAATGATAAGGAATAATGGATGGAAGCTGATCAAGGAGAGATTCATTCTGGAAACAAGGAGAAATTGCCTGACAGTGAGAACAATCAACCAATGGAACAGTTTGCCTTCAGAAGTTGTGGGAGCTTCATCACTGGAGGCTTTCAAGAAGAGATTGGACTGCCATTTATCCAATGCTGTTAATTTGTCATGTTTGGACTAGTAGGTGGATTTACATGATGCCTATTTATGTTATCAAAGAAGAAGAGACTAGAAATAAAAGAAGGGTATACAATAGTCTTAAGGATATTCTGATGCTATGGCCTGGATAAGGATAATTTTATTTCAAAATGCATACTGTTATTAAAGTTTCTAATAACTAACACAAAGGCTCACTTTTAAACATCTACTAGGAAATTGGAGGCAAAGCAAGAATCTACTTTCTCGGGAAATTTTTCCTGTCAATAAATAAGTGCAGGCTCCTTCCCTTATTATTTGGGATGCCCAGGCAAAGGTGCTTGGAATCTTTTGCTCCTGATAATTTATTCAGTTTTGTTTCAGCTGGGCAAAACAGAACAAAATAGAAACCCTGGCACAAAATTTCTGGTAATAGGTATGTGAGTGTGTGTGTGTGTGTGTATGTGCATGCGTGTACACACACATTCTTATATTTAGAAATTTGGCTGAGTTGAGGTCCTGAAGAAAAAGTAAACAGACATCTATAAATTTTGTTTTAAGTGCTGTGCTCCAGTGTTTGAACTACACGCATTGCCTTTAGACTTTCACTTGTCTCAACACTTTACAAGATATATAGCAGTGGTCATTTACATCGATGAAGTTCTATCCAACCATATTTTGAGCAAATAACTGAACCAAACAAAAACAATTGAATCCAATTATGCTTTCTATTCTTACTTTTTTCTCTGTTTTTTCTCTTTTTTCTTCCTAGGAATGACGTGATATATTTCATTTCATTTTCATTTTGAGGTGAAATGAATAAATATTGAAATAATTCTTATGGAGATTAACAACAAATTCCAGTGATTTATTGAAGTTCAGTTTGAGGCAGAGCAGAAAAAAAATTCATATTTTTTAAATTACAGGCAGTGTCTGCTGCAAAAGCATTTTGAATAGTTGACTATGATCCTTCAAGGATATTTATGAGTTTTAATGCTGTACCAAAAGGTTTATTTCTATATGGTGTGTGCATAGACTGGAGAAAGAAAAGAAACAACCAAGAAACTTAGTGACTCCTGGCCCATTTGTGCCAAGTCATTGACAAACAAATATAATCTCATCTGTGTTGCCATTCAAAAACAAATAAGTGGGAAAGCATTCATTTTCATCCTTTCCTTATGTTAATCAGAAAACAATGGCAAAGATAAGGACAAGAACACAAACAAAAAGTTGTCTTTACATACAAAATGGTTTAACAGATTTTAAAAATGACTGCAGTTGGGCAGATATACTGAGGATTTTTCCAAAAATCTTTCAAATATCAACTTACATATATGTTTAGCTAAATCTGGAAAACAAACAAAAATTCAATACATTTAATTTATCTCAACCTTGATGAAAAATTAAATACACAAAAGTTTACATTTAAAGAAACAAAATGAACAATATATAACATCCCCATTGCCCATTATATCTAGTGTTGGAAGAATTATCCTTCTGGGTTCAGTTCCAAGTGGGAAAAAAGATACTGGAAACATGGAGGCTGTTTGGGAAGATGGATTAATGGTGGACAGGACCACGTGGCTTGGAAAGTGAAAAGGATGATCACATGCTTCAAGATGTTGGGTGAAGGAAAAGAAGGAAAAGGGCAAGATGCTGAGAGTGCCTGAATTTTATACCCTCTGTTGGGATTTGAATTTGACCTTGTATTCTGATTGGTTGTCAGACTCCCATGAGGACATACAGGAGCAATTCTATAGGCTGTCCTGAGTCCCAGGCTTTGTTGAGTCTTGCTGGATGATGATGTAAAATGAAAGGGCTTTGGGCAATTTCTATTATAGACCAGAAAAATGGTCCATTAGCAAAAGTGGGGGGGAAGGGGGGGCTGAGTTTCTGCTTCTGAGTTTCTACTCCTTTTCGGGGAAATATTATGTCTTTTTAATATTTCCTAGTGTAGGAAGTTAGCACCCACCTAGAAAAATGAAATATCGTGGGAAATATTTAAAAGGCAGAATATTTCCTCTAAAAAAGAGTAGAAACTCAGAAGCAGAAACTCACCTCAGACACAGAAGCTCACCCGCACCTTTGTTAATAAGTGGGCCATTAAGGCCTGGGCCAGAATACTTTACATAACAAAAATCTCCAGGTAAAGCTATAGCAATTGCTCAAAAGCCCTTTTCAGTGCATCATCATCCAGCAAGGCTCAACCAAGCCTGGAACTCAGGGCAGCCTACAGAGTTGAACCTGCATGGCCTCATGGAAGTCTGACAACCAATCAGAATACAAGCTCCAATTCAAATCCCAACAAAGGTTATACAACCCAGGCATTCTCAACACCTCAGTCCTTTTTCTTGATCTTTTCCTTTTCCTTTACCTTGAAGCATGTGATTATCCTTCTTTTTCACTCTGGAGCTCCAGGCCATGTGGTTTACCCCCAGTCCGAAAACCGTGGTGAAGAGAGAGAGAGAGAGAGAGAGTCTCTTGTTTTTTTCAAGGGGAGTACACATACTTTGTGGAATACTTTGTGAAAGAGAGAGAGAATTTTTTTTTAAGATAGTGTTTGATTTCGTTGTACAAGGTGCAATGACAAAAAAGTACATTAAACCAAAGTTTCCCCCAGACAACTTTTTTTTTCTCTTGCTCTTGAATTTCTTGTGTCTGAAAACTGGGTCACTGACTGACCCGACTAGTGTGAAACCCCACATTGGAAGGGGAAACATGGGAAACGGTAGTTCGAGGGTCCTGAGTGGAAACCCCCTGAGAGAACTGTTGGACGCTTGGGATAAGTGGTAGATGCCAACCTAGCCGGCATGAGCAAGAAAAAGGCAAAATGTATATGTAGAGAATGGGCTTTGCTGAGGGATACGGGAAGACCAATGTGGCTAAATAAAGGTACTTAGAAAAAGAAAAGAAAAATTAAAGAAAAGGGCAATATATAAAACAGGATCACGTGGGATTTTTTTGTTTGTTTCTTTGTGTCTCTTTGTTTCTATGCAACCACGTGCTTTTTTCCTTAAGATTTATGCTTTCCCCAATTTAACTGAGAGATTTATTGCGGGGATGATCAGTGTGTGTGTAAACCTCAGAATTTTGTTTTCCTCTGTGTCCTTGTTTGTTTGTGTGTGTGTGTGTGTGTGTACACATGCATATGTGTGTGTTTAAATCTTTGTGTGTTCTTGAAATAAACTATTGCAACTGTTAAGTGTCTCTGATCCCTTCAGATATGAATTTTAAATTGTTAAGAATTAAAGACACTGAGGGGAAAAGAAAATGTCTTCTCCCAATCTGGTCTGGCCAACTAGACTGATGAGGAACAGAGTTCAATTTTCTTTCCTCTCTGTGCTTTTAAAAAAACCCCAAGGTTATTAACGAATGTTCTAAGTTCATTTACAAGCAAAGTTTCATCCTTGCATTTACTGTGTGTTTAAATGATTTGACCTGTTTATCCTTTTCCTGAAGCATGTGAATCCAGTTCTTTCCTTTCTCATCTGTTGTGTCTCCATTTTGTTGAAATTGATTTATCTGTTTAGTAACTGCAATACTGATGTGTTATTTTTCTTCCTCCTCAAACCATGCCTGCAAGCAATCTACACCTCCCCCAAATCTTTAATCCTTTTACAAAGCCTTTCCTGATAGAATTACCAGAGATGGGGGGAGGGGACCTTTGTTCTTTGTCTTTCATCGCTGCCACATGTGGAAGCAGATGCTACTCCCTATAGACATTTCATCCATTGGAGCCAAATAATTGGGTTTGGATCCAGCCTCCACTGGAAGTCATTATAGCAATCAGAGTGGGGCAGATCTTCCCAAGCCTGACTGACCACCCATACCACCAGGCCAAGTCTATGCAAGTCTATGAAGGAAAGGACTCTGAGATGGACCAGTAAAAGATTAAAAGACTCTTTTCAATCCCCAGAAGAAAGTTAGAAAGATTATGGGGGCAGGGTGGAAATTCATTGTAATTGAAAATTCATTGTAATGTGAAATTCATTGTAATGTTTTCTTTCTTGTATCATTTGTAGTGTAACCAGTTTGATGTACTCATGTAAGGATTGTATTTGAGAGTGGCTGGCCCAGCAAGTTCTGAAAATCTTGGACTTCTGTCTGGTGCGAGGGAAAATTGTCCAGCATGTCTGTGTTGTCTATTGCTAAACTAGCTGCATGCCCAAGCACATACACAGAGACACACCATTCAGAATTAGATAGAGGTTATACTTTCACCTACATCCACACAAAGCTGCTCCTAGCTTCATTTTAATGTATTGTTTTGTTTTGTTTTTTGTTTTGCTGCTCTATGGCATTAAGGCCCAAGCAAAACTCTCCGATAATTCCATGGGGGAGGGGGCAATTCCCTCAGGCAATTCCTGAAGAGAAAGCAGAAAAGAGATCTCCATACTCTAACTGTGACTCACAAATGACACTGCCCAGTAAAGCAGGATATGTTGCACTGGTGGTCTCATGAGTAGAAGTCCCAGGGCTCATTGTGTGTAATTTTAAATATACTAAACAGCCTAGATTGCACACTGGCTAACCTCAATTTGGCCTCACAAACCCTGGAAGCTAAGAGCTAGGCAGGTAATAACCATAACCTTGGAAATGGGCAGCCTATAATTTAAAGGCTGTGGAGTAGATAGGGGCTTGTACTTACAACCTGACTGTAAGCTCATAAAAAAGTACATCAAACATCTGAAAATTATTTGGCATGAAAAATTGGATACGGCAAAAAAGGAATATAGGAAAAGGAACAGGCAAATTAATGCTATTCATTAATATTACTCTAATTCTAAATATCTTCTCAATTCATTTCAATTTATTTCAAATGTATTTCTTAAGCCTTAAAATTTATTTTAAACGTTGCCTTTTCTAAAGTACTATTTTCTCATTTAAATCACTAATAGTTTCCATATCTTCATATTTATTCCCTTTTAATTCTTTTTTATTTTGTCAAATTTGCAATTCCATCGCATATTCTTTTCATGAAGTCTAGATTAATACAAGTTTTTCACATAAAACAAAAACATAAATTTCCCCTCCCCTTTTACTAGTTTGGGATGTCACCTCACTGGTTTAAGTATGCCTTAATTCCCTCATCTATAATTCCCAATTAAACATCTATTTTACTTAGTTATAGTAATAATCAATCCCTAGAAAAATAAACTACTTTACATTGTACTTTTCAGTCAGATTCCACAATGTATTTTCTCCCTTTACTTCCATAAAATTTTATTTATGATATCAACAAATTTAAAAAAATATAAAAAAGAAAGAAAGAATTAATCCATTTTGCTTGGTCAGTGATATTAATCTCATTTTTAAACCTCCTCACAATTCATTTCAATCATTTCAATATATATAATAAACATTAACCTTTCTTATAACAATAAAAATAAGAAATAAGAACCTATCTTCTGAAGTGTTGGCAGGGGTGGGATGCTACCGGTTCTACCTGGCTCTGTAGAACCGGTAGCTCTGAAGAGCAGCAGACACAGAACCAGTTCTGTATCTGCTGCTGTTCGGCCCACCCGCCTGCCTGGGCTCTTATCTGACCTTCATTTCCTGCTTTTTCAACCTCAGCTGCTTTGCACAGCACAGCTGAGGTTGAAAAAGCAGTAAAAAAGTGCTTTTTCAAATGCTGTGCACCTGCGTGCAGCATTTATCAGCTGTCTGGGTGGCACAGCTTATGGTGTATTACACACACACGCAAAACTTAATTACCGAATTGGTAGTAATGCCGGTTGAATCCCACCCCTGCGTGTTGGCTATTCCTGCCAGTTTAGTGTCATCTGCAAATTTGATGAGCTCCCCTTGTGGTACCCCACTATGTACTTCCCTACATGTAGATGTAGATTGTAGTCCATATAGATTGGCACAAAGGGGGATTCCTCCAACTGATCTACCAAGACTCCAAAACTTGAATAGCCATCAAAGAGTTTATGAGATCATCTGATGATGAATCAAAGGGGCAAATGGCTTCTTTATGTTTAACTTTGTTCAGCATATTGTGGAAACGTATGTTTTGTTTGGTAAGGTATACTGTCATCTATAGTCTCACAAATGGTTTTTCTATCCTTGGCAAGGATATACTTTACGTATTTGCTTTCCCAGGATAAGTTGTATTTCTTGAACTTGAGACTCTTTCACAATACTAAGCTGGATCATTGCCCCAGAGAGATATCCTAGTCAGGCTAGTTGTTGAACCTTTTGTGTGCTATTTATGCCTCCTGCACTTCCCTTGGTTGATTAATGGAATACCCAAAGGGTGAATTTCTTGCAAAAATGATTGGGACTGGGAATGTAATATGAATATTTTCAGGAAAATGCAAGGAAATGCTTCTTAGTGGTACACAGCATTTTATCGCTATTTCTAAATTGTCTTGGATAATCCCAATTGACTTTAACCTCATATACACTTTCCATTCATATCTTATTTTCCTGGATAGTCAAGCTCAGATTTGCTCCTAACCTTTCTTCCTTCACATTACTTGCTTTTAATCTCCCAATGCTTGTGCCATAATTGCTTGGCGATTGGCTTAGCCTTAGAAAAAGGATAAAGGAAGGAAGGGAGAGGGGAGGGGAGGGGAGGGAGTCCCTCCCTCCATTCTGAAAAAATCCAGATGACCAGAAGAAGATAGCAAAAAGATACAGAAAACTATTGTCAACCAGGCATCTTTCAGATTTTTGCAGTTTAAATACATCGACTGTTCCCTTTTTGCTGCACATTTTTAGATATGGGGATGGAGAGTAGCACATGAGTCCTTTCTCCGCTAATAGATCTACCTGCTTTGAGGTTCTAAGTACTGTATGCCCCTGAACATGCTTCATCCAAATATTTAATGTTTAGTTTATTAGTGCTTTTGTTGACAAAAATAGTGTGTAAATTAACATATATTCATATGTTTATACATATGTAAAGAAAGGGTTGCCTAATTATGGTTGTTAGTAATTCTACTATTTATTTTTGTTTTGGACCTATTTCAGAGGTGCAGGGAAAGGAGATGATAAGACAAGGGGTGCAAAGAAACTGAATTCAGAGAGGTTTTGCTAGATGGGAATGGGCTAGGGCAAAAGGGAACAGTTTAGAGTAGGGAGATTAGTGATGGACAGTGAGGAAAATAAGAAAATTAAAGACTATGGTGGATCTGATCCAGACAAAAACTTTGCATGGGACTATATGGTAGTTATTATTGTTTCATTCCTTGGGAAATGAAAAAAATGTGGAAAGAGATAAACTGCATTTTCAGCAACTTTTAGGATGATAATGGGAGGAATGTAAAGGAACCACATAGTTAGGATTAGGAAGGGAGGGTTTCTCATGCTCCCATCATTCCCAGAGCTGAGATGTCATTTTACTGTTTTTTTTTCTTGTAATGATTCTTGCATTTCTTTCCAAAGTTATCTTTGCCTTCTCCAGACCTCACCACAAACCATCAGAATCAGTGTTCTGTACTATAGACAAAGATGTAGACAACTACAGACTTCCTACTACTACTAGAGTACAATTACTATCATCGTGCTGTTACAGTATAAATTCCTGTTATGAAGTATTCGACAAAGATGAAGAACAGTCTTATGTTTTGTTTGTCTATGTTTGTATTAAAAAACAAAACTTATAATAATAATAAAAAAGAACAGTCTTGTGGGGTCTCTAAAGGTCACCGATCCAAACCCTGACAAATGAATTATGTTATTGCATTCTAATACAGTCTAGCAAATTTCCTAGTTTTCTCTCTGTTCCTAACCTGAGAGGATCTGCATCGTCATTTCATCATAACGTGACATATTGTGACTTTTCTCCCCCTTAAATTGGGGGTGAGCATGACCAGCGCATGACACATTCTCCTGTGGCCTGCAGATTTGACAGCCCTAGTCTAACCTGATGAGACATGAAGGATTCAGGTTCCTACCATGGATGGATGGTTACCTCCAAGAAATGTTTCTTTCTCAAACACTGCTTTCACAAACAGATCTTCACTGAATATATGGTAGTTCATTTATGGATTTCTGATAGCAGCTACAAAAATCCTTTTCAAGTCCTGGAGGGCTACTTATTCTGGAATATATACATTCACATACTTCCTTTCTTTGGAAATTGAGAAAGTGGTTTTCTTGAGTACTGTGAAGAATTAGGGATCAATGATCTGTAAAACGATTTGCAAAGCCCAGAGTATGCAGGATATTGTTCATATTTCTAAATGCCCACCACAAGAATGCAGATTTTACTTTTATATGATCCATTTGTATTCCTTTTGCAAAGATCTGGTAACCCAAATAGTCCAACTGGGGGAGATCACTTTATAAAAAAGCTCATGTTTGCAAAGTTTCTCAAAGAACCCTGGATGTGAATTTCATGTGAGTCTCTAAAAAGTCAATATAGCATCCAGGTACATCACAACATATCCAAATATTAGGAAAATATTTCATTCATGAATCTGGAGTAGACCATGTCACAATGAACACAATCAAAAGGCATGTCTGTATTCAAATTGTTATCAGAGGTGGTTAAATGTTTCTCCGTGCTTCATTCTGGTCACGTTGTAGGTGCCCGCCAAGTGTAGTTTCATGAAACTATTTGCTGAAGATGGTCAGCATATTTGAAATAAGAGACAGTAAGTAGTGATCCTTGATACAGAAGTATACAGTTCAGAAGTATGTAGTCATAAACAGTCTTCAAGGAATTACATTTCTTGGATATGAAAAATATATGTAGATGTGGACTGGTGGAAGGGCAAATAAATCCTTTTCTCAAATTGTCAACCAGAAACTTTTAAAGTGCTGAATTCCTGAGGAGAAATGGGGTATTGTTTCCTAGCTGGAATCTTCAAATCAGGTTCCATTTGCAAGCTGCATAATTTTCTGGCAAAGAAGAGGATCCAGAGAACAGAGAAGATGATGGAGAAGCTTGCAAACTGTGTTGTTGACATCTTTGAAATTAAAAAGAAATTGTTCCTTGCTTCTACTGAATAACTGGATTATGGATTTGCAGTCAATCAATGCCCAGCACAATGGGAGCACATTAGCAAATTGTGACATAGAAGGAGACGAAACAAATTCTGCTTCCAAGAGAATCTGGGTTAAGAGCAACCTCTAAAATGGTAACAATTTCAAGTTTGAACATGTTAACTGTTATGTATTAAAATGGACTACTCGAAATCCCTGCGCCTTGATTGGCTAAGGCGCGGGGATTTCTGATTGGCCAGGCGAGCCGCGCCGATTGGCCCGATTGAAGTCTCCCGCGATTGGTTCAAACCAAGAGCGGGAGACTTGAATCGCTGCCATTGGCCGCGGCCGCCGCGGCAAAAGGTATAAAAGCCGGAGGCTTTTTGCCTTTTGCCGGTTCGGTTCACCTATTAGAAATAAAGAGCTGTTAATGAAAGTCACCGACTCAGAACCTTTTTTCGCGGACACGACACTGGCGACGAGGGTGGGATCTCGCCCCTGAACCGAACCCCGTGTCCATCTAAGAACTAGCGACAGCAAAATGGCGAAGATAGCACCGCCCGCCCCCTTCAACCCCGCCGCCGAGGACTGGGAATCGTACTCGGATAGATTCCGTATGTACCTGGAATGTGCCGGCATGAAGGACGCCCCGGGCCCGCTAAAACGCGCCGTCTTCCTTACGCATTGTGGACCAGAGGTTTTCCAGATGGCCAAGGCATTGGCCAAACCGGCAGACGCGACTGCCATGGATTGGGACGTCCTCGAACCCATATTGAGGCGCCATTACGCCCCCGAGGTCCCCATCCTAATACGACGAAATGAATTCTACCGAAGAAACCAGAGACCAGACGAAAAGCTGAGCGACTTCGTCGCTGAATTAAGGCGCCTAGGTGGACTCTGTGAGTTTGAAGGATTGAATAGTCTCATAAGAGACCGTTTCGTACTCGGATTGTGGGATCCGACACTCCAGAGCCGACTTATGGCCAAAGGCGACATCAGCCTAGCCGATGCCCTCACCGCAGCCGCAGCCGCAGAAGCAACTCGCACGTCAGCAGACACCATGCGAAGATCCGACGCGAAGGGCGGAAACAACAACCCCGCGAGGTCGGCCGACGTAAGAAACGAAGCAACCGCACACTACGGTGACTACCAGTCAACATCCAGCACGTCAGATGATGAGGAGGACATACATCGCGTGCAGACGGGACGCGGAAACCAACGAAGCCAAAACAGTCGTAGGTCGAGGACCAACTGCGCCGGGTGCGGCGGCGACCACCCCAGGTCTGAATGCTGTTTCTTTGATGCTATCTGCAGGCATTGCGACCGAAGGGGCCACATCGCTCGAGTTTGCCGCCAAAAGAAGACCCGCAGCCCGCCAAGATGGGAACAGCAGGACAGAAGAAGAGAGAACTCCCCGCCCAGAGCCAGAGAGCGCCAGCCAGCAGGTAGATGGGACCAGAAGCAACGACCTCAAAGAAGCGGCGACGGTCGGCGGAAAGAAGAAACCCACCAGACGGTGACCATCGGCCACGCCATCTCCGACGGCGCCAGAAAGGTACACGTAGAAGTCCACATCGAAGGCCGGCCATGCAAAATGGAAGTGGACTCCGGGTCCTACCTTTCCATGATTGCATGGCGCGAAATAAAAAAACTAGTGCCTACTCTACAAAGAAAAAACGTGCTTGCCCAGAAAATCATCATAAAAGACTACCAAGGTAATCGCGTTCCGGTAGTGGGCACCAAGAACTTTAACATAACCTACAAAGGCCACACCGAACAACTGCCACTCACAATAGTCGATCGTGACCGCCCGAGCCTGCTGGGTCTGCAATGGTTCGCCCCGCTTAACATCGCGCTGACAGGTGTCAACCAAGTCTCCATTGAAGCCTGGGAACAGCAGCTAGTCCAGGAGTTCCAGGAGGTCTTCGATGGAGGCTTGGGCAAGTACAAGGGGCCCCCTATCTCGTTTGATTTAGACCCAAGGGTTCCCTTTGCTTTAAAGCCAAAAATTGACGAGCAGATCAACAAACTCGTCAAACAAGGGGTATTAAAACCGGTAGACCACGCCAGATGGGAGACCCCTATAGTGACCCCAGTAAAGCCAGACGGGTCCGTGAGAATCTGCGGGGACTATAAGGCCACCCTAAACAGCGCGTTACAGCAAAGCGCCTACCCAGTCCCAATAGTGCAACATTTACTGCACTCACTGGGAGGGGGAAAATTTTTTGCCAAGCTCGACCTCGCCCAGGCATACCAGCAACTGCCTGTGGACGAGGAAACGGCAGAAGCCCAAACAATTGTGACACACCGGGGGGCCTTCAAGTGTAACAGACTCCAATTTGGAGTCAGCGTGGCACCAGGCATCTTCCAGAGCCTGATGGAACGTTTACTACAGGGCATCAAGGGGGTGGTGCCCTATTTCGATGACGTATTAATAGCGGCGCCAAACGAAGCCGAATTAGAAAACCGATTAAGACAAGTCTTAACAAAATTTAAAGAAACAGGACTTAAAGTCAAACGCGAAAAATGCCAACTTTGTACACAGCAAATAGAGTTTTTGGGTTACCTCCTAGACCGGCAGGGCATCCACCCTACAACTAAAAAAGTTAAAGCCATCAAGGAAGCCCCCACCCCGAAGTCCAAAACAGAACTACAAGCATTCCTAGGCTTACTAAATTTTTATAATGTCTTCCTACCTCAGAAGGCAACGGCGGCGGAACCTTTACATAGACTCCTAGACAAGAGGGCAGCATGGACTTGGGGGAGACGAGAACAAGCCGCTTTTCAGAAAACCAAAGACCTCCTCACCTCCGACGCCGTCCTGATGCAATTCAGTGAGACTTTGCCCTTAGCTGTCACTTGCGACGCATCACCTTTCGGCGTTGGCGCTGTCCTCAGCCATACCCTCCCAGACCAGAGAGAAGCACCTATTGCATTTTTTTCCAGAACTCTGACTAAACCGGAACGGAACTATAGCCAGCTGGACAAAGAAGCTTTGGCTATAGTTGCCGCCGTTAAGCGTTTCCACGAGTACCTGTACGGCCGCCCATTCAAAATAGTTACTGATCATAAACCACTGCTGGGCATCCTCGCTGGAAACCGTGCTACACCAAACATCTTGTCGCCCCGCATGACAAGATGGTCTGAATTCCTGGCAGCCTACAGCTACGAACTGTTACACAAGCCAGGTAAGAAAATTTCGCACGCGGACGCTTTAAGCCGCTCGCCCTTGCCGGACTCTGACCCTGACCCCGCACCAACAACAAACACCCTGAGTATCGAGAGTTTGCCCATAACCGCATCTGATATTGCCAGAGAAACCGTTAGGGACAGACAATTGGCGCAAGTCTTACATTGGTTAGAAAAAGGCTGGCCGGAAAGACATTGACGAGACTTTTAAAACATTCCGGCAGCGCCAGACTGAACTTTCACTGTTAAGAGGTTGCATCCTGTGGGGTGATCGGGTGGTAATTCCAGGTAAATTGCAAAACAGGGTCCTAGAGATGTTACACGAGGGCCATCCTGGCATCGTCAGGACAAAAGCCCTGGCCAGGAGTTACGCTTGGTGGCCAGGGATGGACAAACAAATTGAAGCATGGGTAGCCAAATGCCACCGGTGTCAGGAAACCAGATCCAGCCCACCCACAGCACCTATCCGGGACTGGGAAATACCACGGGGACCCTGGTCCAGAATCCACTTAGACTTTGCTGGCCCCACAAATGGACACACTTTTCTAATCACAGTCGATGCATACTCAAATTGGTTAGAGGTGGCTGACATGAAATCCACCACCACAGAGGCTGTCATTAAAGAGCTGAGTAAACTGTTCTCCACACATGGCCTCCCAGACGTCATTGTCTCAGACAACGGGCCCCAATTCACCTCCATCGAATTCGAACGGTTCCTGGCCGAGAGGGGTATCCGCCACGCATTGACAGCACCGGCGCATCCGGCGGCGAACGGTAGGGCGGAACGGATGGTCCAGTTTACAAAAAAGACCCTCCGGAAAATGGACCACGGGGAGATCAACGAAAAAATCAACAAACTACTTTTCATACAGCACATCACACCCAATACCACAACCAACAAAAGCCCTGCAGAGCTCCTGATGGGCAGAAAGCTGCGGTCCCCACTCGATCGTCTGCACCCAACCTATAACCCGGAGCGACCCCCAGACTCAAGCTCCAGGTACCGGACTTTTGAACCAGGCGACTTGGTCTACGCCAAAAACATGACGGGGGACCCCCTATGGATCCCAGCCGTCATAACCCAAATCACCGGCCCGCGGTCGTACCGGCTCCAAACCATCGATGGGCGAGCCTGGAAACGACATATCGACCAGCTCCGGTCGCGAGCAATGACTGACCTCAACCCCCAAGACACGAACCAAGGGGGGAGGGAACACCCGGTAAGACAAACGCAGGAGAAAATTAAATTTAAAAACTCACCAGAACGCAGCCTTCGCGAGTCCCATCCGGAGAAGAGCCGTCCGGCCAACTCTACCGACTCGGAGAAGCCAAGCGGGAGCGGCGAAATCCGTGACTCAACCGACCTGGTAGGCCCAGGTGGGAGCCACGGCGAGAGAACCGGCCCGATCATCCAGCCGGTTCTCACAGAGCCAGGAGCAGCCAAAAAGATGACCGCTCCGGCCGAGTTACAACAAGGAAGTGAGCTGCGCAGGTCAACTAGGACCCGACGGAGCCCCGCCTACCTGCGTGATTACACCACGTGAAGGACCGTACCAAGAGGGGAGGGGTGTTATGTATTAAAATGGACTACTCGAAATCCCTGCGCCTTGATTGGCTAAGGCGCGGGGATTTCTGATTGGCCAGGCGAGCCGCGCCGATTGGCCCGATTGAAGTCTCCCGCGATTGGTTCAAACCAAGAGCGGGAGACTTGAATCGCTGCCATTGGCCGCGGCCGCCGCGGCAAAAGGTATAAAAGCCGGAGGCTTTTTGCCTTTTGCCGGTTCGGTTCACCTATTAGAAATAAAGAGCTGTTAATGAAAGTCACCGACTCAGAACCTTTTTTCGCGGACACGACATTAACCTTGAAACTTCAGTTTAAATAGAAATTATGCTTAGGGACTAAGTGTGACACCTGACTGTACTGGGTGAAATCAACAACAAAAATCAGTGTAAGGAAGCTAAAAATATCATTTAAGAAAATCCAGATTTACCACACTTGATTTGTTTATTTTTAATATCTGCTTTTTTGGCCACGTACAGGTTTCTGAAGCACTTTCTAGTCAGTTTAAAACATAATCCAAACCAATGAAACTAAAAACTATAGCCAATTAAAATATAAATTTATGTAAGTGGAAAAAATTATGGGGAAACCTGTGAAGGACCTGGTTTCATTTATGTTTGTTTGGATAAAGAAGCTCTTCCTCTCCGCCTAAAAAAATATTCATTTTTTGTTCCTTTCTCCATGCTTTGTGGAATGGAAACAAGATGTGTGTTCTCTGGCTTTTGCAGCAGTAGAGAAACTGTTCTGTGCATCACCTTTACAACCTGGTTCACATGTTGCTTTACACAAGGTGCCCAGGATCCAATTGAAGTGCTCACTTAAACTAAGCTCCTCTGTTTACAGAATTAAGTAGTTGAGCACATGCAAGAGATTAAAAAAAACCTAAAAGCAAACATTGCTCAGGGAACAGCTCTGCTTTGTGCTCTTCTACCTGAAGTTATTTTCCTGACACAAGACTTGGTTTCCGAATCAAAGTTTTGACTGACACTAAGCTTTAGGCAGTAAGATTATGAAACGTTACCAATGACCTCTCATCTAACTAATCAAAAAGCGAGCACAGTGGTAACTTTGAAAAGGTCAAACGGAATCCTTTATAGCTTTGTGCTAACACAATTACTGATTGAATTGGCATATCACACTAGACCATGGTTGCTTATAGCTCGTTAAGAAAACAAGTACAGTGTTTCGAACGTTAGCCATCAAATCAGAGCTCGGGTTCACTTTCCAAATCACTTTTGCCCAATCGCTCTTTTGCTAAGGAATGGTTTGAAGTAAGGCAGGCGTGTATTTTCTACAATTAACAGACACAGGTTCTTTCTTATCCTGACGCTTTTTTTTAAAGCGGGGGAGTTGGATTTCTCCAGTCGAAAATTAGTGGAAAGAGAGGAAGTTGGAAAAGAAAGAAAGCATACACCAATCGGACACCGCCAAGAAGAGAAGGCTATGATTGATGTTTATTCTGTTTAATCAAGCTTAAAGGTATTTCGAAATACCGTCGTCTCAGCCACTCAGATAACAAAATTTGGATGCTAGAAATTGATTGACATAGCAGCTATCTAATAATATCGAATCAGTTTCAGGAAGCTAGCTTGCAGGACTTAAGTGGTGGGCGGGCAGTCTAAACCGCCTCAGCGTGTACTCTCAAAGTATCTTGCTGATGGGAGGGTGAAGGAGCGCGTGACGAGACTGTAGAGTGACAACGATTGTATCCAATGGGGCTGGAAGCATCGAGCGAATGTGACCAATGGAAAAAGCGAACTGGGTTGGCGAGGGCAGCGCGGTGACTGTGGGTTAGATAGGGTGTGAGAAGTTAGTGGCGCTGCTGCTGTGAGGGGACGGAGACGGCGTTCCCCCCCCCCTCCCACGGCTGAAGCTTGGATCAACGCGCGATGCTTACGGACGGCACAGCCGCCCCGACTCCCACCGGCGATGAGGAAATAGACTCGGTGACGCCCCGTGCTGCCCCGGCCGCCATCGTTGAGGCCTCCACGGCCGGGCCTAACCCGTTGGGGTTGCGGGCCGTGCGCCTCTTCGGAGAGGCTGGGCCCTGTGGGCCGATAGGTTCGGCAACAACTTCGGGAGAGGCCGGGGCTGCTGCCGCCGCTGCCGCCCTCGACTTTAAACTGGCGGCCGCTGTCCTGAGAAGTGGGGGCGGCGGTGGATCTGGCAGCGACGAGGACGAAGTGTCTGAGGTGAGAGAGGCCTTCGCTCCCGCCAGGCTATCCGCGAAGGATGGTCGCCGTCTCGAGTGGAGCTCCTTGCCGCGCTGGGTGCCAGCCCCGCCCGTCAAGCTCCGGGATCCTTTCTGCAGGCCCTTCTTGGTCGCATAAAGGAGGGTGGAGACCCAGCCACCCGCCCCAACACCCAAATCGGCTCCCGGTTGCCTCTCCGATTTTAATAGGAGGGCCGAGGCCTGCTCCTCTTGATTCATTGTGTAAGGGAGAGCAACTGGAGACGAGCCCTGCACGCTCCTATTAACCCGTCTCTCTCACCTTACCTGTTCAGGTCTCGATGATGGCGGAAGCGATTTCTGCAGAATCTTCTTTTCCGCGCCTGTGAGGGTTTTTATTGGGGAAAGTTGTGCTAATTGCTTTTTCGAGGTTGGGGAGAGATCTGTGAGGGTAAAAAAACCCGACCTTTTTGTGTTATTTTTAACGTGTAAATTTAATTCAGATCCCTTTGACTGGAATTGTACTTCAGCTTAGTGGTTTTGTGTGTGCTTAGATGCAGCTGAGGATTCTTTCTCAATGTAGGAGTCTTCAACTTCATCTCATAAGTAAAAAACAGTCTAAGCTGCATGTATTTATTTTAAGAATGCCAGAAAATTCAGATAGATGATAGTCTGATCTGGATATTCATATGGCTTCTCACATTCAAGCATGAATATGCCTAACTAGACATGTAGGAGCATCATTCATGTGATCCTGAAATGAACAATTGCTTTCAGATATGTGGGGGGGAAACAGCAGGTACTATTTTCAACTTGGACATCACTTTTAAGGAGGTATATTGTTTATGGGAATTGGTAATGTTTTTTATTGTAATTTGTTGTATTATTTACTTTTAATTTGTAGCTTCACATACGAACATATTACAAAATCTTTTAAAAGACCATAGAATAATAAGTGATCTTAATAGAAATTCTGACATTTATGTGTAGTAAAGAGGATCCCATTAGAATTAAAAATTAATTGCAAATATTCATTGCAAAATTCAGATGTTTTTCCAGAAGGATTTAGATAAGATAACATTAATACATTTAAAGAAAAAGATTACAGGTAGTCCTTGATTTACAACCATTCATTTAATGACCATTCAAAGTTAACAGTGGCACTGAAAAAAGTGACATGACTTTTTTACACTTAACAACTGTTACAGTATCCCCATGATCATGTGATCAAAATTTGGATGCTTGGTAACTGGTTCACATTTATGACATTTGCAGTGTCTCAGGGTCATGTGATTTACCTTTTGCAACCTTCCAACAAGCAAAGTCAGTGAAAAAGCCAGATTTATTTAACTGTGTTACTAAACAAATACAGTGATTCACTTAACAACTATGGCAAGAAAGGTTGTAAAAATGGGATGATTCACTTAATCTGTCTCGCTTAGCAATAGAAATTTTGGGCTCATTTGTGGTTGTAAATCGAGGATTCCCTATAATTCACCATCTCCAATCTAATGTTTTTCAGAATTATTAAACACTCATCAAGCCCCCATAATAGATTTTAGGAATTTTTGCACATATGGGTAGCACTAGATTGGGCAAGGTGCTAGCGCTTAGAAGATAGAATAGAATTCTTTATTGGCCAAGTGTGATTGGACACACAAGGAATTTGTCTCAGGTGCATAAGCTCACTACTACTGTGCATAATTGAGTACAAATTCTCAATTCCATCCATATGGAACAAAAAATAGTTATAGAACAATCAAGAATATTGTTACATGGTGTTCTACTTGATTTTTTATATGAGAGTGATGCTAATTTGGTGAGGGACAGATTATTAAAGCTAACCAGATCTTGGGTTAAAAAGTCTGATTTTTATAATAAGGGGCTACTACAAACAATTTTCTTTAAGCAGCTGTCTTTTGAAGGGGATCTTCTCAGCAGCCTTGTCTTTATAATATACAATTTGATACAACAGTTAAAAATGATTATTAAAACATAGGCTATGTACTTCAATTTACATGGAAGTAGTAAGTTGCTATGGCTGTAAGATTTTGAAGCAGTCTGCAGAAAAAGAGCATTAAAATCTAACTTTAGTTTCTGTATCAAAAATGTAGATTTCAGTTGTTAATTGTTTCAGACCCTTATCTTCATTTTTCATGTTTATCCCTTAACATTCATGTTCTCTTAGGATCAGAAGATATGCCATGGCCCTGTTTACATTTTAACTTATAATATTTCTTCTGTCAGCCTGCCTGCGAATAATCTCCTGCATGACTGCTTCATATTATTAATTTGGAAATGATGTTTTACAATGTCCATACACATATATGATTAGATCTTTGTTGGGTCTGGGGGTTTCATTATTACCTTACTTGGGGAGAAAGGAAGCAGCTTTTCAGGCTTGCTAGTCAGACATTTGAGTGGGCCATTGGTTAAAATGATGGCCAAGTCAGAATTTAAAATCACAAGCTGTAGATATATTTTGTAGAAATTTATTCATTTTTGTAGGTCGAGATGACACATTTCACAACTGAGAATATAAACTTAATTTACCTTGTTTCAGATACTTAGACTGATTCACTCTATGCTAAATCATAAAATGATTCAGTTTTGACTTAATTCTTGTACAGCTATTATAATAAACCAGGGTTTTACAAGTCTTAATTTAATACAGTGCAAAAGTAAAATCTAACAAACGATCATGCAAAGGTGGCTGATACACCAACCAACATGACTGACTGTAGTTTGATATTTAGATGATACAGTACCCACTTATAGTTGGATGAATCAGCCTGGGTTGGTCTTTCACCTTGTACATTCACTGAAATCATAGAATCTTAGCATTGGAAGGGACCTTAGAGGTCACCTGGTCCAATCCCCTGTCCAATGTAGAACTCTGACCATTCCAAACAAATGGGTATTCAGTCTTTTCTTGGAAACCTCGAGTGATGGAACACTACAGTTTCAGAGGGAGGCTGTTCCATTGCTTAATGGCTCTCACAATTAAGAAATTCCTCATTTCAGGTTTGGATCTTTTACTGTAAAGCTGCCACCCATTGGAAGTTCTTACCTTGGTTGTCCTGAAGAATACATTGACACACCGTGTCATCCCTTCATATATATTGGAAGGAAGACTGCTGTCTTATTCCCTATTACCCTTCTCTTTTTTAGTTTAAACATATCAATTTTCTTCAATCATTTTTCATAGGATTTAGCCTCCAAGCTCCTTACCATCTTCATTACTTTTCTTTGCACTTGCCTGTTTCTCAGCATCCTTTTTGTCCTAGTGACTGGGACTGCGCACCATATAGTCATACTATCAGTTCTCATGATTTTGTTATACCTCTTGATGCAGCCTAAAATGTCAAACTGCAGTACATTGCTGTTCATGCTACGATGACAAAGATACATGGGTGAGGGATGTAGGAAGAGAGTTAATTGAATTCTTACTGTTCCCTTTCTAGTTTTAAAATCACTCCACGTGCATTTCATGGGATAGTTCCCTGTTTAAAAGAAGATTGAAACTGGGATCTGCCCCATCATCCATAACGTGGAGGTGTTTTTTATTTGTTTGTTTTTGAGGAGAATACTAAGGAGAAATAACTTTTTTTTTCTGCCAATTACCTACCTTCTCTCCCCTCCACCTCTCCCCACCCCCCAAATCTGATTTCAGAGCTAGATTCCAGCTGGAAGGAAAAGCTTAGAAAACAAACTGTGTAAATGAACCATGTGTGAGAGAGGCTAGGATTTACTCACCATACCACTATGAATTTGACCCAGTATTAAATATGTAATTGTACACAATTGTTTAAATTTCCCTATTCTAGGTTTGCCGCCATCATATTTGTATTTTAGAAAATTCTTAAAATCTTCAGTCTGATGATCTAGGAAAAGTTTATTCATCAAGGCAAAGGCTTGATTCAAACGCAACACTAATCTGTAATGTGGTTTGCTTGTTTGTAACTGAAAGTATGAAACTAACAATTGGCATTTCTAAACTCTGGTCTATCTTTAGTGATTATGTCAAGGAAAAAATCCTGCTGACCTCCCCACAAAATGTCAGGATTCTCTCAGTGCACTTAGAAACCATTCATCTGAATTCAGCAATTTGGTACACTTCTTTCAAAAACATGATTTAGCGAAATTATTATTGGATAATTGGATTTATGTTAGATGAATTGAAATTCTAAATACCAAACCGTTCATAAACACAATGAATGTAAATGTAATATGTGATCAGTAGTTGTAAAATCTATCTCTTTTTGAAACAGTCAGTAGATCTTTACAAATGCAACTATGGTACTTCCTTGTTTTTTCTTAATACCTATTATTAAATAGTTTTGTTATAAACCATATTTCCATTTGCACTTTGGTAGTAGCTGCATCAGCCAGTTTGGTAGCTCAGGCTAAGACACCAGGCTAAAAACCTCCAGATCATGAGTTCTAGTTGTGCCCTGGACATGAAGTTAACTTTTGGCCAGTCATTTTCTTTCAGCCCTAGGAAGGCGGAAATGGCAAACCACTTCAGAAGAACCTTGGCAAGAAAACTGCAGCAAGTTGCAAAGGCAGTATCTGAGAATTGGAGAATTTTCAATTTTTATGACAACAGAGATGGAAAAGTGATCAGTATTAACTTATGAGGCATGGAGAGCCAAGGACCTGAATTTACTAGCAGTGGTATGAAGTGGCCTGCAATATTTTATGACTTTCACATTTTTATGAATGGCAACAACAAAACTACCCCCCCCCCCCAAATAAGCAGAACCTGCTTTTTTTGCATAGAAGAACTATATGTTTTAGCACAGAAATCAAATTCCTTGGTTCAGAACTTTCATATATTTTATTAAATCAAGCCAGATTATGGATTTAATTTATGCATATGCTATATTATAATTACAATGCGGGGAGTTAACTTTTTAAAAAGAAAACATTTTAAAAGCTACAGTTCAAAAAAATCCAGTAAAAACATTAAAACATGTTTTACCCATAAATTAAGTATTTGGAATAGGGTAATAGTGCCAACAAAAAGTGCAGAATTTCATTAAGCTTAGGTGAACAGAGACACTAAATAAGAAGGGAATTGCATAGTTGGGTATGCCTATTGAGATGCCCTTTCTCATATTGCTAACATAGTGAAGTGATTGTCAGATGTGATTCTTTCAAGAAGGCATCATCATTAAATCTTTTAAGTGATGAATCTCAGAGAGCAGGTGCTTCATCAAATGTTCCTAAATGTTGTATTTGTATATCATCCTGAAATTAAAGTAGTGGCTAATTAATGGAAATCCTTTAGAACTTGTACAACATGACTGGTATGGTATGGGTTGAGCATAAGCTTTGCATATTTGGTGTAAACTATAACTTTAGAATAGCTTGATCTGCTGTTGGAGCTTTGGATGGATTAGTGTAGTTATGTTATTCTTTGTCAACAAAGGCCATTATTGGAGTAGGAAGAAAGCACTCCATATTACAGAGTTTCACAAACTTAAAATCTTCCCATGTAAATAAAGCACAATACTTTGTGTCTCTTCATAAATGAGAATAATTGCAGAATTCCTGGGCAGAAATTTAATAAGGCTAGAAATAGGATTTGAATTTACAGTATCATTTTTAGCTTTTTTTATAGTCAACCTATACTAGTCAGGGATTTGAAAGATGAAATTACTATTTTTACAATCACGTTTACTATAGTTTTAGCATCAAATGACAGATTACTGCTTAGTCCATCTCCTTGTAAATATCAATAAGATGGGCATAATACAATTCCTTACAAAAATGTAACAAGAGTTTTAACAAATCTGTACTGTTCAGGATTTGTCTCTAAAATCCTAAAAAAGAGTTTACTGCCAAACTAATCAAAACAAGTTAAAATTATATTTCTATAAGTGTGCAGAGGAAATGATATTATGAAACTTAGCTTCAATGTTGTAGGTGCTTGGATTGCTCTGACCAGTGACAAAGGCAAGTTCACTTCCTAGCAAGATGCAATCAGAGCTATATAAATATTCATATGTAAGGGGCAGGGCGATAAAATATAAGCTGCCCATTCCACCTTTACTCAGAAGGGTAGATACATACAGGGCAACAAAGATACCCTATTAGCTTGTTAATAGTACTGAAAGAAAAACATTTACTTGGGCCAATGTAAAGACCCACCTATTTTCAGCTCTATAACGCTCGAGATAGTGAGAGATTTCTTCTTAGGCACTTCTACATAGGAGAGGTTGGAAATCAAATATTTCCAATGAGATATTTCTATTTAACTTTTTCAAGCAAAAGGAAAAACATATAGAAGAAAACTGATAAGCCAGAAGATGCTTTTTTCAGTCTTTTTACACATATAAACCATAATTAACAAAATAATTCTACTGGAAGAAAGATTCATTCATGAATTGATAATGAACCAAAATCTCAACTGAAATTATACCACAAGGATAGACCATAGAACATCGGACTAAATCACCTCTTTAATGTGCATAATTCTTAAGGAAATACTGTAAAGCAGCTGTTGTTTTAACTTCAAAAACAATACTGTTCAGAAACAAACATTTTTTGAGTACCTCCTACAGAGTGTTTTGCATGTCTTCCCAGATTCAGAAGGTAACCACCAAGTATTTCAATAATCTTATACATAATTCCCATCCTTTTTCCATTTTTTTTTTTAAAAACCATAACTTTAAATTTTTATGGTTCTTTAGAATTACATTAAATGGCAAATGCCTAGGGAGTTTTTCTCAAGCCAACAGATTTTTCTAGAGGATTACATCATCCTATGCCACAATGTGTAGTGGTTTGCCAGCAAGCTCTACATCAGCAAATCTTATGATCAATGCAATTGTATTAAACTTAAATGCATTCTTTTTTGAGTAGGTATTGCTTTAGACAGATTTCTTCCATTGGCTCTAAAAATTACACTTAGCTTTCGGATGTTACTGCAGAACTGTTGAACAACTAGCAGGTATTTCTATATGGAAGGTATTCCTCTAGCTTTTCTCCAGATATGAAAACAAAACCAGATTTCTTAAATTTACCACACGCTATATATGAATCCATATGTCAGATTATGTATTTTCCAGATAGGTGCTGAAAAATTAAACATTGATTAAAATAGCCTAGCAATATCAATTTAAAGTTTATTAGAACCGAAAAATGTTCAAACAGAAAATAGGGAAGAATTATAATAATATATTAAACTTGTATGCTGCCATTGAGTCTGGATGGTTCACAACAATCCAGCAAAGAAATAAAAATCAGTAAAGAATACATAAAAATAAAACATCCCAGGCATTATGAAAGGGCTCTACCTCTTCAAAGGCCTGAGTGAAAAGCCAATTCTTTACAGGTCTTCTAAATGACAAGGTGTCATGTGACTACTCTCTTATTACCTCACTTTAGTGGTTGTCATTATGTAAATCACCCAAGATTGTTAAGCAAGACATGTGACCTTACAATTTTACTACTGACTTCTCTACTGACACTGCTTATCAGAACCTGGCAATCAAGTGCACAAAGATTAATCGTGACTGTGGAACAGTGGACTATTAGTGGCAAAGCACACAAATTTTGCTCAGGTGACTGCAGAGACACTGTGACACTCATTAAATGCAAGGACTAGTCATACAGTTTTTCAGTACCTTTGTAATTTAAACAGTCGTTAAGCAGAACAATCATAGGACTACTGTATCTTATCTGAATGGCCTACACACCAAGTCACTGACTCTTGGTAGGACTCAGTTGGAGACAGTTCCTCCCCATCCAAACCTGCATAATCCTTGTCCTGGGACTATAAATATTAAAATATTGTAATGCAGATTAGCAGAATTTTCTCAGCTTGGATTAGCCCTTTTAGCATTCTTAGCATGGAACAAAACAGGTTGTTCAAAGATATGTTCTAACATCAGGACAAAGTGAGAAACTCTCTTCAACATAAACCGTTCTTATATCCCAAGATCATTTTTTAAAATAATTCCATATCATGGAGACTTGGAGTTCAGTGCGTAACAAAACACAGATTGTATCTTGTGTTATTTAATAATGCTATTTGTGGGCAAGGAGAATTAGGGAGAGTTAGTTAACTACATGTTCTGAGTTTGAGAATAATTTTGAACTGTTTGCAGAGAGATGTAAGATGGGTTGAAAAATCTGAGTTTTACAAATATGGAGTCAACTGTTATCTGCCCAGGCATTCCCGTTTTGCTAAAGTTGTTTTTTTGCTATTGTTTTGATATAAAAGAACCAATTTGGTATAGAGGTGAAAGTGATGGTGTAGAAACCAGGAAACTCTGAGTTTTAGTCCTACCTTAGACATGAAAAACCAGCTGGTTACTTTTGGGTCAGTCTCTTTTCCTCAGCTATACCCACTTGACAGGATTGTTGCTGTGGGAAAAACAGGAGAAGAAAGAAATATGTATGTTTGCTGCCTTGAGTTATTTATAAGGTAATAAAGGTAGGATTCTAAAATTCAAATAAACAATGCATATTTAATTAATTAAGAATTATAGGGAGTATTAATAAGAGAAGAAAAAACCTTTTTATCCATACCTTCCGATAATAACTGGGGGATTAGAGGGAAAAGTTTCCTATGCTTGATTCACAACAAGATGGTAGTAAAGGATCCAGAATGCAATTTCAAGGACAGTATAGTATGCAATTGCTGGTGATATCTTTCTTGCATTTGGCAAAGTTATATGAGATATTTATGAATAGTAAGACATGACACCATTATGAATTTTATCTCAGTTTCAGTAATGTCTTTGTATTTTGCTTGTCCCATTTCATGGCCAGGTGGTGGAGCAAGAAAATATCTGCAAGTGTTTTAAAAGTTTTTCTTATATGCTTATAAGTCCATCACAGTTAAACTGAATCCAATTTTGGGAACCTATTTTTTTTAGCTTAACCACGAGTATATACAATATATTCAAAATAAAATCAGTATTATAGAAGTATAATACTTCTCAATGAAGATCACAAACTGTTAACAGGTTAAAAAAGAAAAGGCAGAGCTATCATGCAGAAATGATAGGCTATATTTGATAGGTGTTAATGTTTTGCAATAAGTGTTAGAAAACTAATCATTTGATATAGGAATTTAAAAAATGTTTACAACACTTATAAAACTAATTTCCATGGTCTCTTTTCATCAGTTGATAGGTCTTAGTACGTACAAATCCCTTATTTAATTTATTGGCCATATTGTGTAAAATGAGGGATCAAGGGCTTGACTTGAACTCCATTGTTCTCTATAATGGAACGCTTGAACCATTTCAAGTATTGTTTGATTTGAACATAGACCACTCAAAGTATTTTGATTTTTGTTCTGTGAATAGAACCTACATGAAACATTCAAATGGAATGCTCCAGTAGAACTGTTTTTTTCTCAGCTAAACTTTTTTTCTCCATTTCATGCATGCTCTACTAAAACACTTTTTTACTTATTTCAGTAATAAAAAATGCAGAAGTTGTTAATTTGATCATACCTTTTTACTAAATGTAATAACTGTTCCATGGGATAACAACTACAAATATTTATTGCTTTGAAATGAGAAAGAAATGTTTATATTGTATATGTTACTATTTTATAAAATAATACATGTTTTGGACATGAAATATGTTCTCCAATGGCACAAATGTTAACACTAAATTGTACTTAGAATTCTTCCCATGCCAGTTCAAACATCACATTTTTAAATTAAAGTAGTTCATAAACAAATACTAATTAACTCAGTACTATATCTGGTCTTCCCTTGCTGATAAAACATAAGAAAAAGAATAAAGAGACAAAGTAAACTAGTCAGAACATAAGAGTACTACTGGACTCATAGTGAATTCTGTTTTTCATAAAAATGTAAATACTTGTGTTCACATTTGTAGTTATTTGAAAGTTGGGTAAAGAAAAGAGGTTTTTGCATGCTTAATGTGGGTTCTAGATTTCTGAACTAATGAAGCAACTTTATCCCATCTTGCAGCTCACTTAAAATCTGTCTTGACAGGGATCTGGCTGTGGGCCCTCATATAAGATGACAAAGTTTGGCGTTATAACTATGGCGCCCTCAAGTACCAACTGAAAACTTACTTTCTTACAGTTCATAATCCATAAGGCATGAATGTTTCTTATAACTTTAACTTCAAGAGAAGAAATTAGGACATGCAAAGTTCGTATATTTGCAGTTAGGTTTATGTCCTACCTTTCTGCCTAGAACACAAAATGGTATGGTAATGCAGATTTATCCTTATCAGAAGAACCCCATAAACTAAGTATAAATAAATTCTCATGGAATAGCAGATATGAGTAAAGGTTTGTTCTACATTGACTTGCACAGTTGTTTAGAGGCGTAAATCATGGGGAAAGATGAATATGTATATAGGGTTTTTCCCCAAGGAAAATTGGATTTATCATTCACAGATGGAATATACTTGAAAAGTTGTACTACGGAGGACAAAAGGCCATTTTTCCCCATACTGGCCAACCAAATGCCTTGGAAAAATGGCATAAGCAGGACATTATTCTAATATCTTCCCAGTTGTGTTTCATATCAACTAGAATTTATTTTATGGAATTATTGGATTCTATTAAAAATCCTTAAATTAAAAATTAAATGTTTGGAGAAATGTTTCTTTTGATCATTTTCCTGAATACTTGGGCAGTACAAGTTAACAATTAGGTTTAACAATTAGGTCTTCATTAATATACATTCTAAAATAAAAAATATTATCTCACACTGGCTGAATAAAACTTTTTAATTGTTAAACCTAATTGTTACTAATTGTTGCAAGACAAGTAAGAAGGGTTTTTTCCCCCATATGTCAGATAGATAAACTTCTGGCAGTGGGGAATCTTCAAAGAAGCTTTTCCTGGTGACTTAAGTAACTAGACAGGTTCATCCTGAGAAAAACAGGCCTTAAGCAGTTTGGAGTTTTACAGGTCAACAAAAGAGCCTTAAATTGTCCCAAGTAAACAAATGGCAACTAATAAAACACTTTTAGTATAGGCATTGTATGATTTTCTGAGCTTCCAATAATATATGAAATAGGTATTACAAAAAACAAAATGCTGGATTAATAATCTAGAGTTCTTTTGTTATAAGATCTTCATCTTTCACTTCTTAACATGTAGTAATATAAAGATATATTCAAAAGATTCACACTAGAGCTTTCATGTATAAGGCATATTTTAGCAACAGTTTGCAATTGTCATCCAGGGTCTTTTCAGAGGGAGCCTCATGTAAAGTGTTTATAGAAATGGAACGATGAAATGCCATTTAAATATGAAGTTTTATTCAGCCAGTGTGAGATATTTTTTATTTTAGAATGTATATTAATGAAGACCTAATTGTTAAACCTAATTGTTAAAAATATGCTGCTGATCATGATCCTATAATTGTATGATTTAACTCAGTTCCTCTTCTCCCAATTTTTCATAATACTTGTTTTCTATTTTGATGTTTCATATTTTTCCTTATTTGTTCAATTACAAAAGCCAAAATATTTTTAAAATTCCACAGAATAGTACAGTGTTCTTTATTGTACATTAACTATTTTGTTTCCACAAAATAAAGATTATTTTTTTCCAATTTAGAATATGCTTACTTGACAAAAAAACATTACTTCATGAAATTGGTCTTGTGTAAGCTTATATAGAATGATTTTGTATAAGTTGTCTTAAATTTTTACTGTAAAAACTTGTCTAAGCTTATCTTTATATAATTAATCTGAATGGTGTAAATAACCAGATAAAATTATTTTATATGTTGTTATAAATGATGCAAGCTTTGTTCAAGTAATAACATTAAAATTCACTAAGAGTGAGTGAGAAGCTTCAATGGAAAAAAGAAGTGATAATGGTGGTGTATGGCAAAGTTTGGCCTTAAACAGTAATGATAAGAGTAGCAAAGTATGTGGTATTGTTTCTGCAGATTTCTTCCTTATAGCCCTTTACAGATAACCCAGATTCTTTGTAGATATACTCATTTATGTTCACTTCACAGATACGATCACTTACAACTGCTCAGCATTAGATATCAATTGGGCATAACTAGAAGTTTATAGAGTGGCATATTGAAATCTCAGGATTCTTCTAAGCTTGTAGAACTTGCATAAATAAGTTAGATCCTTATACTACAAAAGTTCTGCCATCTACACTGGACCTATGTCTAGGATTGGTATAGTTAGCTGGATATGAGAAGTATTTAATGCCTCTCTGAGGTACAGTGATTTTATATTAATGTTGAAAGACATTTTAATGAGATGATCTCTTGATCTAACCAGACTGGACAATGTCTGCCTAGTCTTGAATCTCTTGTTTTTGAGGTAAGTTGTAAGGTGTGGTGGAGAATTAATTATCAGACTCTTGCAGCTACCCTGAACTGAAAGTGATTCCTTCCTAGCATGATTATTGCAGAATTGTTTTTAGCAATATTTACTGAAAAGAAAGATGTGGTTCAGAAATTCCAGTCACTAAATGAACAATTTCTCATTTAAAGCTAGTATACCTCCACATTTGGGCAGAGAAATATGTTTAAAAACATCTTCCTTTGTTCCAGCAAGGGACAAGTCTTGAATTTGCACCTGGCTGTTTTTCATAACAAGTCTCATGACTGGTTTAATTCCTATAGCATCTTATCCCTCAAGCTTTCTTCCTGTCCATCTTAGGGTCTAGAAAGTCTGTATTTCCATATTCCAGGAAAAAATTACAGTTGAATCATAACATCAATTGCAAATAATCATTAGAGGAAATAGATAATCTAAATGGATGGTGAGAGTATGGTTTGACTAGATTATTCAATTCTGTTTGATGCCATCAACCGTTATGACCTTTTGACAGTTTTGGGGATTGGAAACACTGTTTCTGAGGAAGAGCCTCACTTTTATCTTAGTGGCCAACTATCAGATGGTAGTAATGGAGGAAAAGCAATTGAACTTGTGTTTCCTGTATCACATGCATTAAAGCACTGGGACAGGAGATCCCTGTTAGGCATCCTCAGATGTACAAAGTAAAGAAGATGACCTTGATGGAAATATGCAGGAATTGCTGCTTAGGAACAAAGAACTAGAGCACTCTCTAAACCAGATAACATATGGAAAGAGGCTCAGACAGATGCCACCCTAATTCATTGAACTGTATTGATGTCAGCCCCATTAAATGGGCCAGATTGCAAATTCAGTTTCCACCATTGAAAGTACATTTATTGAAATTAATTATTATAACAGATAAATCTGTAAGAGTGTCTGATTGTACAACTGCCTCCTTTTGTAGGGGACCTTTGCCTAACTTCAGCCGGTGTGAGAGTTATAGCCCTTCTAAAACTGGGAGATGCTGGAGATATGTATGTAGGTGGATTGTTATAGTTTGATCTGTATGGTAATTTGTTCAATGATGCTAAAAAGTTACAATTGGTATCGAATGGAACAGGCAAACTCCCAATGGACAAACGCCTCCATTACAGAATAATTGCTATTTTGTGATTACTGGAGTCAGTGATTCCAATTCAAAGTTCCGGTCATTACTTGTAAAGCCTTACAAGCTTAGATTGCAAGATATTTTAAGGATGAGCTTGTTGAAAATGTTTCTTCCCTTCCATTAGATAGCTGAGAAGGAGTCTTGTCTTAGACAACACAGTAACAACATTGATAAAAAAGTAATTTGGTAACTAATACCTGCATTTATGACCTTCACAGATTCCCCACCCTGGTCTCAGCCTTTTTTTTAAAAGAGTCTTTGATGTTAGTGAAAAAAGGAATTTAACTACTTTTTATGCATCATATTTGGTTCATTGTATTTTGAGATTGCTCAGTTGAATCGTTAGAATTGTCCTGCATGGATGAATTGATTTTTTTTTTTTTGCAAGGAAAAATGTAAGGTTTTAACATTTCAAGAAATCTTTATTTTTCTACTTTTTCTGAGTGGCTAAAATTGTACCATTATTTTTCTTTGGAAACAAATGTATTTAAAATATATAATTTGAGAGCACTGAAGGAAACCTGAATATTAGTTACACATTTGTATTTTTAATACAGGCAGTCCTTGATTTACAACATAATTGACCCCAAAATTTCTGTTGTTAAGTGAAACATTAGTTAAGTGAATTTTGTCCCATTCTATGATCTTTTTTGCCATAGTTAATGTGAATCACTGCAGTTGATAAGTTAGTAACCTGGTTAAGTGAATCTAGCTTTCCCATTGACTTTGCTTCTCAGAAGGTCGCAAAAGGGGATCACATGATCTTGGAACACAGCAGCAGTCATAGCAATAGCACTTAGACTTACTTACAGTGCTTTACAGCCCTCTCTAAGTGATTTACAGAGTTAGCATATTGCCCCCAACAATCTGGGTCCTGATTTTACTGACCTTGGAAGGCTAAGACAACCTTGAACCTGGTGAGATTCGATCTGCCAAACTACTGGCAGCTGGTCATCAGCAGAAGTAGCCTGCAGTGCTGCACTCTAACCACTGTGCCACTGCAGTTCATCTTACATAGGCCATAAATATGAACCACTTGCCAAGTGTCTGAATGTTAATCAGGCAATCATGATGATGGTGCAAAGGTCATAACTGAAGAATGGTAAGTCACATTTTTCAATGCTACTGTAATTTTGAATGGTCACTAAATGAAGTGTTATAAGTCAAGGACTATCTGTTGCTGTTTTAAGTAGTACAAGTAATTCTCAGCTTATTATCATAGTTGAAACTAGATTTCTATCATGAGGTGATGCAGTCAAATGCCACACGAATGCAACACTTAGTGATCACAATCCCTCATCTAAGCCATCTTCCAACTCACACATCTCTTCCCATCTCTGCCTTTTTGTTCCCTGCACCCTGCCTTGCAGGGTGATATGCAGCTCTAGCCCAGTCCCAGCAGCAATTGCCCTTGCAATTGTGCACTCTAAGCCCCCAGCCATCCTCAGCTGACCTTTGGCATCTTCCTCTGCTGCTGACCATGCTGGACTGGCTGCTGCGCCCGGACTGGGCTTGGCTTTGGCTGAGAAAAATAGCAGCTCCTATGCAAAGAGCTTCAGGTTCCAAAAACAAACCTCAAGCAGTCCTTTTGCAAAGAACAAAGGCAGGACTGAGCAAGTTGACTCACATTTATGATGGTTGAGGTGCCCTAGGGTTATGTGATTACCTTTTGCAACCTTCTGACAAGCAAAAGTCAATTGGGAAGTCAGATTCACTTAACCATGTTATTAACTGAATAACTGTAGTTATTCAATTAATAACTGTCTCACTTAGCAATATAAATTTTGGGCTTGATTGTGATCATAAGTCAAGGACTACCTGTATTCTATCTGAAATTTCATGCTTCTGTAATATGTTGTCTGGAAAAATAAAATTCTTATGAGAGATGAAATAGGATATTTTAGTTACATATCTCCCAGTTTTGTTATGTGTTAGAAACAATTTTATATTCTTTTTCTTTAAATAGGTTGAATCATTTATTTTGGACCAAGAAGATCTGGATAACCCAGTGCTTAAAACAACATCTGAGATATTTTTATCAAGCGCTGCTGAAGGAGCAGATCTACGGACAGTGGATCCAGAAACACAAGCAAGATTAGAAGCTTTATTGGAAGCAGCAGGTAAGTTTTTAAAAATTGGCATAATACTTAGCAATGTAACAACTTGAAATTAAAGCTAGGAAGAGAAATTGAATTTCTGTATTTAAGCATTTTTTTTAAAGAAGTATTTTTAAGGAGCACAAGAAGTAGGAACAACTAACTTTTAAAATAGATTTTCCTAAAAAAGAAGATATATGTGATGACGCGGGGCATGGCACAAAGGCAACACAATCAAATAAGCAAGAAGAGTCCCTTTAATACCTCCAACTTTGCCCCCAATGTCCAGGTTACCTTCGGTTGGAAAAAAAACTTTCCCCAAAACAGTCTTTTAAGTGGAAGAAATTCAGTCCGAAAACAAAGTACATACAAACTCTAAATAAAAATCCACACAAACCATGCTGCAGCAATGAACTTGACAGGGCAGGATAAGGAATTGCAGATTTGAAAGGCCAACAAAACATACACCGTTGGGAAGATGCCAGGAACCCAGATAAGCCTCGACAATAACAAATAACTCACAATTTGCTTCCAACAACTTTGCTGTGAGTAGCTTCCCTTTTTAAACACTGTGTTCCCAGCTGCAGCTAATGAAGGGAATCAGGGCCCTTTCCTCCCCACACAAGTCACGTTGCTCCCTTCTCCATTCTTCCTTGTGTGCCCTAGGATGAAGAGGGGGTGGTCGAGTCTTCCTCTGAATTCCCTCTGCCTTGTTCTACCTCTCCCCTGCTCTGCCCAGCCAGACTTTGCGCTTCCCCACTTTCTTCCACAGCCAACCATTTCCACTCCCTGTCAGCTGCTCGGCCTCCCACTCGGAATCAGATTCTGACAGGGCATGACAATATGGCTATCTCAATTAAAATGCAGATAGCATATTTGAAATAGTGGAAAATTCTAGGACCATAAAAGAGACATTTAAGTGATCCAATAATATTCTTTTCTCAGTGCAAGGAAACATTGACCAGTGGCTGTTCTGCAACTGGTTGAAAATATCTAGTGAAAGGAAGCTCATTACTTCTCCTTATAACTACTTCTACTATTGAATTCTAAAAACTTCTGGCAACCTTTCTAAGATTTGATTAGAAAATACCTTTCTGTAACTTAAAAACTGTAAGTCTATAAAGCAGCAGAAAAAGACAAGAAAGGTTTATTTGGGGAATGCAGAGACATGACTCAAATATGGTGAGAAGGGGGAAGGTGAGCTCTGCCTCTTTGCAGTGTTTGAGATGTGTTTGTGTGTCCCCAAAAGAAGCCTTCCTTTTCTCCTTCCAGTGCTTTGAAAAAGGGGGAAGAGGGAGTCAAACACACATCTCAACATAGCAATAAGGAGAAAGGAAAAAATTGGGGGTTGTTGAGCGAAATGGTTCACTTAACAACCACCACAAGTTACATCTTAATAGGCAGGTCCATTATGGTCATAAATCAAGGACTAACTATTGATTTGTTAATTTGAGCAATGGTGCACAGTGGTTAGAGTGCAGTACTGCAGGCTATTTCTGCTGCCTGCCAGCTGCCTGTAATTTGGCAGTTCAAATCTCACCAGGCTCAAGGTTGACTGAGCCCTCCATCCTTCTGAGGTGAATAAAATGAGGGCCCAAATAGTTGGGGGCAATATGCTGACTTGTAAACTGCTTAGAGATTGCTTTAAAGCACTGTAAAGCGGTATATAAGTCTAAGTGCTATTGCTATTTTTCAAAACCTTTAAAAATGTAGGTTTTATCACCCTCTTTATTTAGCAAAATGAAGAGACAAATTTGTTAGGTTAGTTGTAAGCTGTTAGTTAGTCTGCCAGATACAATTACAGCAAACTATTGTCTTACCACTTGCTAATGTTTTTGTTGTGTTTGGATAAGTGCTGGCTACAAAAATTGTCACTCAGATTTGTAGCAGGAAAAAAGTGCTAGATCTTTGATACTACAGGTAGTCCTCGAGTCATGAATGTAATGGAGCTTGCCCATTCCATTCATAACCCAAGGATTCATGGGAGTGAATCTCGTACCTTGAACAGGATCACTCCCTTCTTTCGCCCACACATTCAATAATTAAATGTGTGGCTCGTTAAGTGCACATGAGGTATTGGGTGGGGGAGGCCATGGGGACCTAGTGACGGAACAGGCCATCTACTTCAGACCACCCAAGGCCTCCCCAACCCACAGATACCATATTTTTCGGAGTATAAGATACCCCGAAGTATAAGATGCTCCTAGCTTTTGGGGAGGAAAACAAGAAAAAAAATCTGCCTCTGCCTCCCACCGATTTGCCTCCTTACAGCAAACAGACTGGTCACTTCCGCACAACCTGATTAGCACAAGCAACTGATTGTTGGTTAGATTGGCCTCCCAATGATCAGCTGTTTCAGGCTGCAGGGATCGCCTATTGCCGCCTCTGCACACCCCATTTTTGGCCTCCACATCCCGTTTTCAGCCTCTATGTGTCCCGTTTTCGGCCTCCACGTGCCCCATTTTCTGCCCATTCCAATCCCTGCTGCCCGGAACGGACCAAAAATGGGGCACGCGGAGGCTGAAAACGGGGCATGCGGAGGCGGCAATAGGTGATGGCAATCCCTGCAGCCTGGAACAGCTGATAATTGGCAGGCCGATCCAACCGAAATCAACTCCTTGTGCTAATCAGGCTGTGCTGAAGCTGATCAAGATGTTTGCTGCAAGGAGGCAAATTGCTGGGAGGCAGAGGCCGAAGGTGGATGGGCAGGGCTTCAGCAACATTCACTGTATCAGACGCGCAGACATTTCCACCCACTTTGGAGGGGGAGAGTGCATCTTATACACCAAAAAATATGGTACCTCATTCTCCCTACCCTCCTTTTTCATCAGCAAAGGGCTTGACGAGGCCTCAGGTGACGAAAAAGGAGGCTTAGAAGTACATGTGCAGCCTTCTGGGTCTCCTTTCTCACCAGTGATCCATTTGACGAGGCTTCTGGTGTTGAAAAAGGAGCCCCAGAAGGCCGCATCTGGCCCTCCATGCCTTCTTTCTTGTTACCAAAGCGCTTGAGGATTGCATCCCTTTAGACTTCAGCAGCCCTTTCCAGAAATTCTTTGCCTATAGGAACAGAGTTTCAGAGGAACACGCCCATTCCTCCCAAGCTCCACTGGTGCCAACAAAATCTTTTTGCAAAGAGCTGTCAAAGCCTACAGGAACGCAATCTCTCTGCAGGCTTTGGCAAGGAAACGACAAATGGAGGGAAGGCCTGAAGAACTGAAGCCTTCCATCCATTTCCAAACATCTGGGCCTCAATTTGAAGAGAACAGAGGCATAAAGTGCATGATCACATGAGATGAGCAGCATGAGATCTCGTGCTACTGATCTCACATGATCTCGCGGTATGTTAGGCCTCTGTTCTTTGCAGATGCACTGAAAGCCTGAAGAATGAAGCAGGCAAAGAAAGTTTGACAGAGACATAGGTAAGTCAGTCTCCAAGGAAAGTCCTTGTGATGACCCAGCCGGGAGGGGGGAAATAGGCGGAACGAAAGTTGCAGAGCCTCTGCGGTCATTCGTAAGGGTGAAAAACTGCTGTGGTGCTGTGATATTCATAATTTTGGGACTTGTTCATAAATTCTAGGGGCTGCTAATCATGTAACTTTAACCTTCACTAAGGGAACACTTGTAATCTAGGGATTACCTTAGTATTTATTGGCAAACTGGACATTAGTAATTGGTGAAGTTTGAAATATGGAAAATAGGGGACTGATTAAAAAGACAGAAATAGCATAAGGAAACAATTGTTTAGCTTCATCCATAAAATATATAATGAAAAATGGAGATATTGGATTTGTTCATATTGCAGAGGAGGAATTGGAAAGTTCCTCCATCATTGGAGATTTTTAAGACTAAATTGGACAACCATTTGTCTGTAATGGTATGGTCTCTTGCTTGAGAAAGGGGCTGGGTTAGAAGACCGCCAAGCTCCCTTTCCAATTCTTTTACTCTTTATTTTATTTATGCTGTCATAAAGTCTGGTGTCACCACTTAGTGACAATAATGACAATTCTATTATAAAAATATAACATAAAATTAACATAGTCATCAAATCAGAAGTTGTGATTTTGTGAGTTCTTTGCTTAATGATGGTAACAGGGAATCATCAGAATTGTCACTAAGTGGTGCCGTCTCATGACATCACACTTTATGACAGCATTCATTAGTAATAGAAATTCCAGTTATTAAAAGAGTACTACCTGTACAGTACATCTTTCTTAATATGTTAACTATTCGTATAGAGCAGGGGTCGCCAACCTTTTGGACCTCAGGGTCCACCAAACTCATAATTTTAAATCCCGTGGACAAGAGACCCTGGGAAAATCCCCAAAAAGTCTGCAGGAAAATTCCCCACCCCATTTTCCTACTGATTGATCATTCTTTATTGGGGATCGCAGGATACTGTCTCCAGCTCCATTCTCAGGGGGAAAGAGAGAGAGAGACTTTTGGCTTCATGCCAAAAGTCCCTCAAATTCCGCCAGAAATGAGCCTTTGTGAGACTTGTTGCGCTGGCGTAGCCTCTTGGAACAGGATGCCTTGCAGGGTCCCAAAGACTCATTTCTGGCAGAATTAGGGGGAGAGATAGAAATACTTTTGCTGCTTTTCTTGCATGCAGCCAAAAGCAGAAGAAGAAAGAAGCAGCCCGGTGGTTAGGCACATGGGGCGAGTGGGGACAAATTCTCCCCTCTACCCATTCCCACCTCCCCTCACTACCTCATGGTGTTCACAATGCAAGTGACACAAGCCTTGTGTTCCCACGGCCATGTGGGTGGCGCAGCCTTGTGTTCCTGCGCAGCCTGGATTAATTGCTTTGGGTGTGCTTTGAGGTGACATTTCTCTGCAGACCACCAAAATTTTCTCACAGACCACCAGTGGTCCCTGGTTGGCGACCACTGGTATAGAGCAGCAGTCCCCAACCTTTTGAGCATCGGACTGGTTGTGTGGAGACAGTTTTTTTCATGGATCGGAAGGGGTGTGATTTCATATGCTGTTTACATCCTGTGAATGGAGCTTCGCTTGTTTGCATGGTCCGGTTTCTGGCATATAGCAGACCGGTGCCAGTCTACACACAGGGTGGGGACCCATGGTATAGAGCAGGTGGACTTCAACTCCCAAAATGGCTGGGGAATTCTGGGAGTTGAAGTCCTCCAGGCTTAAAGTCGCCAAGGTTGGAGACCTCTGGTATAAGTTATTCATTTTCATTTATGGTTGTCATGCTTTAATTATATCAGAAGTGTACTTTTGAAGTGTTATTTACATGAGCTGCCTTTTCTAGAAACTAATGAAGAGTTGAGGAATTTGTTGTTCTCCTGATGCTGCTGAATTTCCCCTCTCAATATTATTCAGAATTAACCTTACTAATAGGAACTGCAGAGAATTGTAGTTCAATAACATCCAGAATGTCATATACAGACAATTCTAGTTTCAATTGTTTAGAATGCCATAATCTGCTTGTTGAATGGACCAACTACTCAACATGTGAGTCCTCTAAGAAAGCCTGCAAAAGTGAAGTGTCATTTTATGATTGGTTGTTCTTATTTTTAAGATTCTAAAAGGCTTGGGCCTGTATAAGAATGGATAAACCTTCTCATGTGCATATACCTGCATATTAAGATAAGATGGTAAATATGAGTCACAATAATAAGAATGAGGGACAGATGGATTTTAGCAAACAATAGGAATGTGAACCTGAAACAGACGTGGTTAACATAGTTGATTTCAGCCAATGGCAACAAGGATAGAATCTTTACTCACTGTTTTATTGGCTAGTGCACTTTCTCCATTTTCAAGATTTAAATGAATGAATGAAGCAAGGTAGAATGAACATCAAATATATTGATCTAATTCAGGATATTTAAAATTGATTTTTCAAGCTTAGCACATTTTGTACAAAAATAGACAACACAATAATGCAGACCTCTCAGTTTGATATTTTCTATGTAATTGGGATTTCTTCCAAATTTGATAGGCAAGTTGTAGTATGGACTAGAAGGAAATGTGGGCTATTAGGATTCAGGTTAGGTTGCCATTGCTTACCAATTGGCTGAATGAGGTGCGAAATAAAAAGGATATTAACTTTGACTCCAACCATTTTATTTCATGAGCCATGCATGCATTCCTCACCATAGACTCCGACTTGTTAGAGACAGATTCTAGTTTTGATCCTAACAAGGTTTCTGTATATAAATAAATAATTGCATACTTGATATCATTGTTTGAATGTTTAAAAATATTCTTCCTCTAGGGCAACTTGAAATTTAGTATAATTCTTATATAAAAATTTGACCTGGATCCCTTGTGAGATACAAGTTCATACATCTCAGTGATTACATAATTATTTTCCTATGGTAGTATCTTTCTTGAAAAGTTCCTTTTATTATGAGATGATCTACTGCAGGGCTGTTAAACTCCTGGCCTATGTGCTGGATGCATCACGCACTGGCCATGCCCGGTTTAGCGGAGGGGAAAAAAGTCCCGATATGTCACATGCTGTGACAACATGAGTTTGACACCCCTGGTCTACTGAGACCAAGGGAAATTAAAAACATTTAATTTTTAAATAACTCTTAAAAGAAATTGTAATTGTTAAATATAAAATAAATTTGCACTTGAAAGATGCAAAATCTATCTATATTTCACTACAGTGGAAAACTTTTAATAGTGGTACACGTACGAATGAAATAAATGTATCAGTTAAGAGGAGAAAGGGATAAAGGAAAATAGCTAACATGTAGTACTGCAAAAAAAATGGATCCAGAGTTAGTTATCCTCAGGTTTGTATAATTAATTACTACATAAAATCACATTAATTTCTAGCATTCAGTGTAAGTATGGCTAATTCTGCATCCAACTCATACTGATCTAAAATAGTTCTGATCATCTTAAACTTCTAGGAAGTGGATTAATTTATATAGGTGCATGCAAACAACTTTTAATTTAAATCCTCACCAGTCTTTGTATTATCTGAAAATGTGGGAAATCTGTTGTTGACAAAAATAAGTGAAGTCTTACATGCCATGATACTGAGCCCTTTTCCTTTTTTTTTTATTTTACTGTTTAGGAATAGATGTCTATGGAGATTCTCAGTCACCCAAGTCATGGTGGTCCCAACAGTGCTATTTCAAGAGGCGGCTGGACTTTCGGGTTACCAGAAAGTCCAGTTGCCTCTTGAAAAAGCTCCTGTGGGTCTTCAGGATGAGATTTTGTATAAATGTAGCAGCTAGAATTATATGCAATCAAGATTGTCTTAGCCAACTTTAGTGTTTTTTTTAAATAATATATTTAAACAATTAAACATTTAGTTATTTGGCATGTTTGCTACTGGTGCTAACTAATAATGCATGTGGTTGAAGTCTAAAATAGTGTCTCTGCATTTTTTGTGTGGCTTTCATACTAATCTGATTGATGAACACACATACGCTGAAGGGATTGGTAAATTGTCCACTGCCGATGGTAAAGCCTTCGCAGATCCTGAGGTGCTCCGAAGATTGACTTCTTCTGTCAGCTGTGCATTGGATGAAGCTGCTGCTGCACTGACACGGATGAGAGCAGAGAACAATCACAATGCAGGACAAGTGGACAAGTATGCATATTTATTTATTTGTTTATGTGTTTGACGTGGAAAAGAAGCATTTATGTTATATAATAGCTCAAGGTTTGGAATATCTTGTAAACTTATGGTTTTGAGTTCAGCAACTAAGAACTAAGGCAGATAACTAGATTTGAATTTCAGTATAGTATAATTAGAATTACAGTATAAACTGACTTAAGGGTCTCTGGGTCATGTTTATGGTTTCAGCCTGTGCAGAAGATTTGTTCCAGAACTATATTTATGTCATAATTACCGATGTTAGGTTCTTACACTGCCACAGTGGAAATTATAAAAAAAGACGTTATCTTTACTTTCCTAATTTATTTTCTCCTAGTTCTTTAGTTGTTATTTCTTCTGTATAATGTTTTAGGGTTTTTGAATTCATATGTGTTTTTGACATAAATTTTAAAACAAATGTACACAATTTAAATTTATTTTTATTTTTGCAATAATGTGATAGGAACACTGCTATTAAACAGCTCTTGAAATTATACAGTAGATAGTACAATTGTGCAAGCGGACAGTCATCAATATTTTGTGTTTTGAAGATAATTCCACCAAGGAAAAGAAGTCAGTGTAGTGAATATTTTTTTACTATTGCTGACTGCATACACTGATTAAATATCTGCTGATTTTGTTTCGCTATATTAAACTGCTATAATATAATAGCTTTCTTTCATTCAAATAAGAGAATTGAGTAATTTGAGAAATTCATCTAAACGCAAGGTTATAGCAGGTGACTATTTAGCTTCTGGTTGAACACATTTAGCAAAGGGAAGCTCTCCAGCTCCCTAGGAGATTGGTTATACAGATAGTCCTCAACTCCCTAGGAGATTGGTTATACAGATAGTCCTCAACGTAAAACCACAATTGAGCCCAACATTTATGATGTTGAGTGAAAAAATTGTTAAGTGAGTTTTGCTCCCTTCTTGCCACATTTGCTAGGTGAATCACTGCAGTTGTTACATTAGTAACAGTTGTTCAGTGATTCTGGTTTCCCTATTGACTTTGTCAAAAGGTTGAAAAAGGGGATCACATGACCCTGGGACAATGCAACCATCATAAATGTGAGTCAGTTATCAAGCATCTGAATGTAAATCACATGACCATGCAGATGCTGCAATAGTGTGAAAAATTGTCACAACTCACTTTTCAGTGCTGTTGTAATTTTAAATTGTCACTAAATGAACTGTTGTAAATTGAGGACAGCCTGTACTTTATCTTACTGTTGGAAAACATTTTTAACATTTAATTGAAAACTGCCTTTCAATAATTCAAGCCCACTACTAAACCACATCTTGCAACTTGAAGTGATAGTGTTAATCATCATATGACATCATTTGAAGGATTATTAAAAAAACATATTTTTCTCAGCCTTTTTCTAACTGTTATACATTCCAAATTCTTTCTTTTTCTCCTCATAAGGACTTTGGTTCTAGTCCACTGATCATCTTTATTACCTTTCTCTGAACCTGTTATATAATTTGTCTAAATTGTACAAAGAATTAGATAGTGCATGAAATAGTTTCTGGCCAATCTGAAATTAAAATAGAATAATCATTTCCTTTGATTTTAGAATTACATTAACATTGATACAATTAGTTGCATGCTTTTGTTCACAAGTAATCTTATTAAATCAGTTCTCTTCTGTACCTGTGCATTTGATATTTACTTTCTAAATTCTTATTCTTCATTAAGATCCCCAAGCTTAATCTTTTTTGGTATATCATATATATTTTGTGTGCTTCCAAGCCATACAAGTATTGATTAAAATATTCCCAAATTAAATCTTTTATTTCTTGCTGCCATTATTAAGTTTTAGGAAGGAAGGTACATTTGAGAAGAAATTTATTGCTCAATTTTGTTCTGCATAGGTGTAGCTTCTATTTCCCTTTCCTAACCCTTGCATTTATTTATTTGTATCTCTCCTTTATTATTTTTACAAATGATTTAAGGCAGCGAACATAACACACCTCCTTCCTCCTATTTTCTCCACCACAACCCTGTGAGGAGGGGTGGGCTGAGAAACCCTCCTTACCTACATTAGCTCTCACAGTTTAAATTCTTCATATTGACTTTGCACTTTTAGAAAGAGTCAACTAGCAAATCTGTCAACTTCTGTCCATTTTAGGAATCATAATAAATTGTAATTAGGTATTTTAGAACTGTATATTTCTTATATTTTTATACATTTTCAATAAAATATTTTAAGAAAAAAATTTAAATTTAAATTTAGGGCTTAATAAACAACACCCTTTATTTTATTTAACCTGCTTACTAGTCACATTTGTTTTTTTAAATTGTCTTATGTGCATTTGCACTATTCTTCCATTGCAAGATATTTTCTTCTCTTAGAGGAGAGTGAAAAAACAGTAAATTACTTTCGTGAACTTAGCAGAATGAGCTAGAAATAAAGCTTTTTGTTCAAATACCTTTGAACTAGAACATTCTGAATGATGTGTAGACATATAAATCTCACGTATATGATTGTTGGTTAGTCTAAAGGTAAGTTCTTATTCTCCCCCAGTTCATTTTTTTTCTGAAATAGTATGAAACGAGGCACAATTCTATTTTGGCTGGGAAAACATTGTCTAAGCTAATAGTTGCTAGGTTACTAAGCCTTTTAAAACTGTTTCATTAACCAATTTCTTAAACATATCAGCTGTTCTTAAATTAAGATTAACAGTGACTAATTTTATACAGTTTTATTAAAAATATATCTTCTAGTCGCAGTTTGGCAGAAGCTTGTTCAGATGGCGATGTAAATGCTGTTCGAAAACTGCTTGATGAAGGAAGAAGTGTAAATGAACATACAGAAGAAGGAGAGAGTTTACTTTGCTTGGCTTGTTCAGCTGGATATTATGAATTGGCACAAGTAAGTAGAGTTTTCCACACATTTTCTAGACTTTTTGGTGCAAATGTAAATTGCACCAAATTGCTGAAGGGACAGCCATAGAAGTACAGAATACAGAATAACATCTATATCAAAGGCTGTGTTGATTGCCAGTAGCATTTTGAATCCCATACAAAGAGCTGGTGGTTAATTTTAACACTATATACAAGTGCAGTTCTGGAATACATGGGACAATAATTGCCAGAATTGAACCTGCCCGTCCACTCTGATTTTAGAGAAGACTTATTCAGGGTCTATCATTTTGAGATACATGGGGCATGTATAAGATGATAGGCCCTGCCACTTGGTGGACGGCTCCTTCTCCAGAAGTTCTTGAAATCTGAAAATGCTAGAATCTGTATTATTTCATTCAGTCTTCAGCCCCTGCTGATTGAAGGCATCTGTTTGGAGGTTTTGATCATGACATTATTTTTACATTGTTTTTGTTTTGTTTCATTTTGTCCAGTGTCCTTTGGGATTGAATGGGCTATAAGTAATGTAGATTAATAACTAAATCACAACCTGAAAGGTATCTGAGTGGGCAAAGACTATTCTGCTAATGATCAGCACAGAGCTGATGTCTTACAACTTTTTTGTAGTTAAACTTCTGATTCTTTTGAATCATGTAGATAATAGCTAAAGCTTTGAGAATAGCAGGGAAGAAATAAGGCTAACATGTTTAACTTGTGCAGGTGTTGCTCGCCATGCATGCAAATGTTGAAGACAGAGGGAATAAAGGAGATATAACTCCACTCATGGCAGCAGCCAGTGGAGGCTATGTGGACATTGTAAAACTGCTCCTTGTTCATTGTGCTGATGTGAATGCCCAGTCATCTACAGGTAAGGTTTTATAAAATAAATGAGAAACAATTAATTTTGGGTGCAAGTCCTAGTTTCCTATTTGCAGGCTTATATTAGATTTCTGCTACAAATAGAATCATATTTTAAAAAATAACTTCAGATGAAAGTTGAAGAAATTAAGTATTATCTAAAATATTTAAAAAACAGCATCACATATTTTGAGAAAAGATAAAGGGATACATTGACATTTGTTAAATCCAATATTAAATTGGTCCCCCAGTCCCCCGCCTCAACCTACACACATCATCTTCTGAAGATCTAAAAAAGTAGATTTTGTACATTCATAGTTCTGTGACTGAAACGTTTTGTTTCTTTATATCTCAGTTTTTCTGGTTGAAAATTGCTCAACCAGTATCACAGCATATTTGGCATTGGAAGAAAATTTGTTCTGATGCGCTAGGAGGGAGGCCGATTATTATTATAGGATTAATTGTCCAAAATTCTCAAATTTCAGCTTGTTGTAATAGTTTGATATCTTTGATGTCTATTTTATTTATGTAGTTGCAAACTATCATGCCACAAGATAACTTTAGGAATTATTATTTCAAAATTGGTTACCATATTGCCTCTACAACATTGCTAGTAATTTTATATTTATTATTTTATTATAAGATGCCCAGAGTCGGCTCTGGACAGTAAGATGGGCAGAATATAAATTAAAAAAATAAAGCTTTCAAACATTGGAAGTAAATAAGCCCAGGAGTATGTTGATATTAATGGGGAGAGTACTATCAAACAAGTAGGTATAGAATTATAGAAATAAACATAATTTATGGCAGTAAAATAATGCTAATGTTGCTAAATATACATGGTTTAAAATTGTAGGTGTATAAAATACATTAAGAGTTAGATATAACTATTAGATGTTTCTTTCTCTTTTAGGGAACACTGCACTCACTTATGCCTGTGCTGGTGGATTTGTTGACATTGTCAAAGTCTTGTTGAAAGCAGGAGCAAATATTGAAGATCATAATGAAAATGGGCATACTCCTTTAATGGAGGCTGCCAGTGCAGGTCATGTTGAGGTGGCAAGAGTACTTCTGGAATACGGTGCTGGAATCAACACACATTCTAATGAATTCAAAGAAAGTGCCCTTACACTTGCTTGTTATAAAGGTATGGAATTTTGAAGAGCTATATATATTAAAATGATATATGTACTTTAATTGAATCTATAACAGATTTCCAACCTTTATAAAGAAAAAGAGCACATTAGGAATTTAGAAAGCCCATTATTGCACTATGATGATGAGCATGTTAAAAAAAACATTGTTTACAAAAAGGAAATTAGCAGTGTTCACATTTAAAAGGACCAAAAATCAAACAATACAATTAAAAACAAAACTATAATAAAAAGGGGAAGGGAGTACATTCTGAATTTAAACATAATTCAGCCACTTAATGGACTATATGCTTCTATAGGATCACCAGTCTCAATGGCAGAAAAGTGTTTTTAGGGTATTTCAGAGGACGAGTAGGGTTGGCCTCCAGAAATAGTACAACCCAGTTTGGGCTAGTTGGCAGTATTATGATCAGAAAAGTACCTAAACAAGTAATTGTTTAATAGTCATTTGTTTAAGGAAGACTGCATAGTTAGGAAATCATTTCATATAACATATTTTATAACTTAGAATGCAGCTATGAAACTCTACTGATAAGCAGTTTCAAGATTGATTGTGGAAAATATCTTCAAGGAATTGGTTTTCAAATTAGAAAACAGTAAAATTCATGCAAAATGTTAACAAGATATTATATTCTACAGATAATGATTCATTTTTTTAATTTTGTATTTTGAAGGTCACTTAGATATGGTTCGTTTTTTGCTTGAAGCAGGAGCTGACCAAGAGCACAAAACAGATGAGATGCACACTGCTTTAATGGAAGCTTGTATGGTAAATCTCCAGTGAAATAAATTATTTTGTTAAGGATCTATTCTCTATCTCTTCCTCTCTGACCCCCACCCAAGAAGACCTGATTGGAAAAGATGATTATTGCAGGATAATTCTTCAGAATTGTTCATTTATCACATGCATTTAGATATAAATGTATTATCTTTTGTATTGGAGCTATGGTGGCGCAGTGGTTAGGATGCAGTATTGCAGGCTAAGTCAGCTCACTGCCAGGAGTTCGATCCTCACCGGCTCAAGGTTGACTCGGCCTTCCATCCTTCCAAGGTCAGTAAAATGAGGACCTTGGTTGTTGGAGGCAATATGCTGACTCTAAACCATTTGGAGAGGACTGTAAAGCACTGTGAAGGGTATATGAATCTAAATGCTATTACTATCTCTAGTAGCATATAGTCTTAACACTATTGCTATTTTTCTTAGAAAGATAGATACATGAAAAGCATAGTCATGCTGTCACTTATATAGGTAGTTCTCAAGTTACAAATGTAATGGAGCCTGCCAATTGCATTCATAACCTGAGGATTTGTAGGAGTGAATCGTGTAACTTGAGCACGATCACTCCCTCCTTTCGTCCACACATTCACTAATCGAATGTGTGGGTTGTTAAGTGCACAAGAGGTATCCTAGGGGGTTGGGGAAGGCCTTGGGTGATCTGAAGCAGGTGGCCAACCCGCTAGGATACCTCATGCTTTCTCAGGGTTCCCACAATTGTTCCCCCCCATCCTGTTGTGCCAGGTCACTTATCTTGTGAAGATCTGTCTCCTCTCCAGTCTTTCCCACAGTTTCTTTGCCTGCTTTCAGTCTTGATATGAAGAGCATTTGTAAACCGACAAGACTTTGGGGTAGTGAAATCCCTTGCTTGAAGCATCCCATCAGCTTGTTGCACCAAGGCTGGGATGGTGCGAAAGGTAATGGGAAGCTTCAAGCAAGGGATTTCACTGCCTCAAAGTCTTGTCGGCTTGCAAGCACTCTTTGGTTGGATCTGGTACAGGTCAGAGGCCTAAACTTACTTTAGTGCAAGATCAGTAGCAAAGACCCCTTAGTTCTCTTTGAACTGAGGCCTGTGTGACATCCGATTCAAAAGGCTTTGAAAAAAAAAAGGCCTTCCCTCTGTTTGCAAAGCCTTTTGACCAGGATCTCGTATAGGCTTTGGCTTGCAGAGAACACAGGCCTAAAGTACTGTGGTGCAAGATCATGCATGAGATTTCACGCTACTGATCTTGCATGATCTCTCTTTTTTAAGCCTCTGTTTTCTGCAAATGTACCAAAGCAGGCAAAAGAACCGATGACTTGCTAGATCATTGTAACGTAAGTCCTGGGGGGGGGTATGGTGGGGGAATAAGTAGATAGGACAAATGCTGCAGCGCCTCAGCTGTTGGTTTAAGTGTGAATGATGGCCATGTTGCTGAAACATTCATAAGTTTGGGACTGAGTCATAAGTACTTGGGGTGGGCTAGGTTGTAACTTCAAATGGTCACTAAGTAAACTGTCATAACTCAGGGATTACCTGTAATATAAATAATGGTTTTCAGGCTCAATGAATAGGATTGTTCTTATTTGAAAGGCTGTAATAATGAAGCTCATTTCACTGTTCCTAGAAAATGAAAAAAAATGGCACAAATGTGACAACTGCAATCCAGCATTTACTGTATGAAAGACAAATCTAAGTTCTGCTTTCTCCCTTCCTTCCAATCAGTAGATAGGATATGGGATTGAAGAATGTCCAGCATTATCAAAGGACAAATCAAAGAATTTTGCTTTAAAAAAAAAAAAACCTCAAACTTTGGCCTCCTAGGTGCCAAGCCCATGAGGCAGCATGAAGGGACCCAAATATTGGCTATATCAGAAGCAATCTATATTGGGGGGAGGGGGGGGTTGTCCTTAGGGATACTAAAGTAATGGAGAGCTCCTAGCTTCTGGAGCAGGGATGGGAGAGAATGGAAAAATTAGGAGAAATTATATTTTTGTATTTGAGGCTTTTTTAAAAAAAGGGGGGGGGTTTAAAAATAGCTTATTATGAAATAGTTCTAAATAATCTTTAAAATAGTTAATATGTGAAAACATCTATATTTTTAAATTATGTCATAATGTTTTTCTTCACTAATAAAAATTAATACATTTATGATTATTAACTAAATATGATTTGGTTGCTGGGGAGGGTTAGTTTTGTTTTTGTTTGTTTTCCAGAAATATTACTTCAAGGGTTCCTGATAACATTTTTTGGTGGCCCAGTTTGCCACCAAAATGGATTTTGTCAGAGAGATTATTGCATTACATCACAAACTGAAAATTTGAGTTCCTACAAGGAGTAGTAAAATATTTTGTTACTGTTGCTAATTCTTAAATTTTCATTAAATACTCATTCAACATTGTGTTACTGTTTTACTGGAGAAGTAGTTCACAAATTGTGTTTGCAATTATGATTGAGTATAGTCTTTTTTCATTCAGATTATATAGAACAGTTCCTTAGAAAGATATTTGTGTCATTTTTAATTTTTTTTTAATAGGATGGGCATGTAGAAGTAGCTCGTCTGTTGCTCGACAGCGGTGCTCAAGTAAACATGCCTGCTGATTCATTTGAATCTCCACTAACACTTGCTGCTTGTGGTGGTCATGTGGAATTAGCAGCTCTGTTGATAGAAAGAGGAGCAAATCTTGAGGAAGTTAATGATGAAGGGTATACACCATTGATGGAAGCTGCAAGGGAAGGTCATGAGGAGATGGTGGCTCTGTTACTGGCACAAGGTAAGAGAAGGTAACCTCAGGTATAGCTTAATAATTTTTCTGGCTATTTTCAGTTTTTTAAGAAATAATATGGCTAGCATAATATTTTTGTCGCTAATACTTATTGTATGTACTTGCTCCATTTGAATATAACTCATAATATTTTTAAATTTTCTTTTATCCTGCCTTTTATTGTTTTTACAAATAACTTAAAGTAAATAACTTAAATATAATATTCCTTCCTAAATTTTCCAATGCAATTAGAGTGTGGGGTTTTTTTTGTTGTTGTTGTAAAATTACAGCTTAATGCATGGTCTGAATCCAGCTATAGGTAGTATAATTGTAATTACCGAATATCTAATTGCATGGACAGTTATTTGAGATTGGTTTGTTTTGTTAATTATAGTTAAACTTAACCAGTGAGTCTAATTAATTCAAGCTTAAGCAATGTTATGCTATGATTTAATTTCTAAACTGTTCAAATTTGGGCCATTAATATTGACTTATTGACAATATTGACCTTTCATTTGTAGTTTGAAGCCTACTGCTATATCTCAGTACCATCTAGAAGCTTGAATTAAAATGGCTAATAACTTTGCACAGAGATAAGGGATGGTCAGATATGAGGGCACAAACATTTGTGTAGCAACAATTTCTATATAAAAGTGGGCTAGAAAATGTAAATTGTTCAGCTGAAATGGAAATGCATCAAAAATTGTATATACCATTCTTGCCCATTGTGCCTTTACTTACACTGAATGGAATGGCATATGTCTGATCAGTGCTGCATGTGCTGTTCTGTTTGAAGGAATTATGGATTAGCAAAAGAGGAGGGTCTCTAGGGGGTTCTTTGCTTGCTTTGGTAACTGAGTTTTGAGGATTGTAAGACAATTGGCACCTAGGTTGATGATAACAATTTAAAATAAAGATTGACAGCCTATGCCTGTGAGCTAGATTTGACCTGCTACTTGAAGTTATCTGTGTTGTAGTCCCAAAAATGAAATATATCCACCTTGTCCATTGTGATCCTAAAAATGAAGGGCTACTACCTCAGCATGGACAGAGCAACAAGTCCTTTATTTGTTTATTTTTTTAATTTAGTTATTAAAATAAAGTGATCTTTAGCTGTGATTAATGAGTGTGGACTCTGAGGTGGAAAAGGAAGAGGAAATTGCACCAGTGTATTAGTGGTTACTCTTAATGTGCAACTCACCTGAGGAAGTAGGGGCCAAGCAAAAGGCAGAAACCTACCTCCATCTAGTTTCCCCTTTCATAATCTCTTCATGCCCGTTTCCCTCCTTTCCCTCTTCCTGCCTGGAAAACAGAGGAGGAGGTAGCAGTCTTTGTCCAGTATATCTTTGATTGCTGCTTTAAGATTAAAAACTTCACTCCTTGTTTAAAATATTATACACATACACAAAATACACAGCCTAATATTTATGACCACTGCTAAAGAAGAAAGAAGAAATGGAATGCAAGTGTTTTTTATTATTTTTAATAATTATAACTATTGTTTCATAGGTGCCAACATAAATGCACAGACAGAAGAGACACAGGAAACAGCTCTAACTTTGGCATGCTGTGGAGGATTTTCAGAAGTAGCTGATTTTCTCATTAAGGCAGGAGCTGACATAGAACTTGGTTGTTCTACACCTTTGATGGAAGCAGCACAAGAGGGCCATTTAGAGCTGGTGAAATACTTATTAGCAGCAGGTATGTTTGTAGGTACAATTCAAAGTCTTGGGAAAAATGACTTTATGGCTTAGTTCAGTTTTATGGTTAGCACTATTCCCGGCATTTAGACATACTAAGGCACGAGATGGGCAGCACACAAATCAAATCAAATCAAATAATAGCTGTCCTATTATGGAAATAAGAATTTGGGCTTGATTAAATCAGCTGGTGGCAACAACAACAATACATACATGGGTGTTTTTGTCTTGAAAGTTGCTTCAGGATCACACAGTAAAACTACAAAAGAGTTGGATTAGGATCTATTGATGGGAAATAGAGAAATTTAAGCGATTATTGCAATTATTTTCATTTTAAAATTTTTACTTCTCTTTAATCTCACCACTTAAAAAATAAAAAAAATCTGATTTTTTTATTTTTCCTGCTCCAAAAGAATTCTTGGAATTTAAAAGGGATATTCACTTAACAATAGTTTAACAATAGCTTCCGAAAAAATCAGTTATGGTCTTAAATTCGAACTTAAGCGTGTCACCCTATCGCCATGGTCACAATCTGGGCACTTGGCATCCAACTGGTATTTATAATCCATTGTAGCATCCTGCAGTCACCTGATATGATTTTGCCAGTTTGTGGCAAAAAATGCCATTGGTTAAGCTGGATTCACACTTATGACCACATTATTAGACTTAAAATCTCATGGCTTAACTTATAATCATGGTAAAAATTATTGTAGAATTGGGTATGGTCACATGATTCAACTTTATGACTAATGTTTGTTTGATAGAAATTCCTCTAACAATTGTGATTGTAAATCAAGGATTACCTGTATGTATAATCAAGTTGTTTTCAACTCTCAGCATCCACATAGATTTATGTAAACTGGTACAGCAACATAAAACCTTTTCATCCAACTAATACTTCTGAAGAAAAATACTCTTCCAAGAAAAGCAATACACAATGGATGAATTGGAACAAAATGTTAGAAGAGTGCTTAGATAAACTAATATGAAATAACTTTACTTTGACCTTGCTGGTTTTTCAGTATAACAATAAATGTTTTTATTAGATGATAGAGTTTATAAAGATCACAGTGATAGAACCACTGGAAAGTATTGCTATTTATTTATCTGTCTGCTTAATATTTCCATTTTTTTTTCTGATATTTTAAATTCTGCAATAATAATTAGTGGGATTGAGAAATGAATATATATACTGTATAATACATTACAAGAATATCCAGCAGTAATACTTAATATGCACTCCTATTAGTGATAACCTTAAAATGTTTTTATAATCTGACAAATGGGTTTTTTAAAAAGTGGAATATCTTATGTGTATCTGAGTCATTTTAGTACATTCTAGCTGAAACAATTGGCAAACAATCTTTATTTACGGGTCCTAAACCCATTCTGATAGCAATTCATTGATTTTTATCAGGTGCTAATGTCCATGCTACAACTGCAACAGGAGACACTGCTTTGACCTATGCCTGTGAAAATGGACACACTGATGTTGCAGATGTTCTTCTTCAAGCTGGTGCAGATTTAGTAAGATTTTAGCATGTTTTCAAAATATTATCAGTAATTCCCTGCTGTTGCTCACATTTCTTTGCAAATAGCACACAAATCATGTATAAATTACATTGTTATCTGGAAGAGCAAATGAAATGACGATGGAAGGACACCATTAATGAAGGCTGCAAGAGCTGGTCGTAGATTAACAGCCTATATTTTGCTGTGGCTTAATTTGTAACACAATATTCCACCAAATATTTTATCATTTTGTAATCATTGTGTCAATTTTCAAAATAGTATTGCTTTAGGCACATGCAATTTGTAGTTGTTTTCATTTTCTCATATGCATTGCCTCTAAAAAGAATCAGCAGCACATCTTTTATCGATTGCAGTTTTGTCTTGTTCCCTTCTTATCCATGTATAGATAAATCCCCCTTTCCTTGAGGTTGTTACTTTCTTTGTTGGTATAGATTTAACAATAGTTAAGATTCAATCAAAATAGCAGTCTTCACTGTTCTTGGAACCATCAAGTGGCTCATAGGGCAAAAATATTTTTTTAATAAATCCTAGCTTAGGAATTGGAAAGCTTCCCTTTTGCTTCTTGATGCCATCTTTTCTTCTGCTTCCACATACTAGGAAGTAAGTTTTTGCTGGGGCAGTCTGGTTGAAAACACTTGAAACAAATGAAACATTGAAATGACAGCTGAGGAAATCTGAGTGTACTTCAAGAGGATCCAAAAAATTTTAGGTTTGGTTTCACTGGATTTGAGGCATAAAATAGATAAATAAGGGTTATTTTTACAAGCATAGCTTCTCTTCCTCCTATAATATGCTTCTCCCAAACCTAGCCTTAAGTTTAGTATCCAATTTAAAAGATAGCTCCTGGATAGTAGAGACAGCTTCTTTTGAAAAATGAAAAAAATAGGAATTATCTCTAAAAAAGAAGTTCTCGTGAACCAATTTTGTGCATACACCATTGTATTGAATTAAGTCTTTTGTTCAGAATGAGATTTGCTATGGCAGAATTAGGTGGTTATTATTGAGGTTTTTATTAGGATTAGAGATCATACAGGAAAACAGTAAATATTTTAAAAGTCATAGTGAGATGCAATAATGTTCATTAATCTGGTTACACTTTTTGATTTTTTTTAAAAAAATAGGAACATGAATCTGAAGGTGGAAGGACACCATTAATGAAGGCTGCAAGAGCTGGTCATCTATGCACTGTACAATTTCTTATTAGTAAAGGTTAGTATGAATTAATTAATATGTTAACTAATTAATTAATAATTAATTAGTTAATATGAACTGAGGGATTGCTTAATATATTTGAAGTTTGTAAAGTTTTATTTATTATGCTTATTATATATTTAAAAATGAGGTTACTGTCTAATTTTGGTGTTTATTTGAGATAAGTGTAACTTGCTATTTTATTAATGTTATTTGATTATATATAGTTATTTGATAATATCAAACTGCACTTTCTCAATGTTTCCCTTAACAAATCAATAATACATATTAGTCTTACAATTGCTATGTAAATATAGCATATGATTGAAAGAAAGTACTTCCCTAAGGCAATAGATTGGCTGAATGCATATTATTACAGGAGTTTTGTAAGGGTTTTGAAAATCTAACAATATCATAATTGAAATAATTGTTCCAAAATACCCACCTAGGTTAAATTCAGAAAGAAGCCATTTCTAATCTGGCAATTATAAGACAACCTTGCTCTCTCCTAAGTAGCTCTGAAAATACTTTAGGTTCAGAAGATCTTACTAAATTACCGTATTTGCCGGCATATAAGACGACCCGGCATATAAGACGACCCCCCTCCCCCCGGTAACTAATCATCCAATATTTACACAGTGTGCATGTTATTCTGTGTTGGTCAGCCAAACGATCCCAGCGGGGTCACCGGAAACGCCCTCCAGAAATCCCCGGGGCTGCAGCGGCAGGGCGGACTGCCAGGGGCCGTGGGAGGAGCAGGAAGGCAGGCAGCCTTCACATGGCCCTGCCTGGGGCGACAGGAGCGACCCACGCTCTCGCTCCCCCCAGTCGCTGCAGCCTCGGGCGGAGCGAGGCGAGCGGGATTCGAACCTGATTCAGAGACGCGGTGAGGCTCTTGGCGGAAGCGGCACGGGGGATCCGGGAAGCCAGAGGCTTGCGTCCCACAAGCATCCAATAGCCGGCAGTGGATATACCGGCGTATAAGGCGACCCCCCCACTTGGAGGCATGTTTTTCAGGGCAAAAAAGTCATCTTATATGCCGGCAAATACGGTATATTAACTATGGTGCTAAAATCAGAAAAACAATTATTTAAATTATGTTTTTTTTTCCAAAAAGAAATAATCTGAGAACAGGCAATCCAGTTATTCATATTTTTTTCTTTGGATGTAGCCTGCTCAGTGTAAAATTTCTAAAATATGTAAAACTCCCTCCCTCCCTCCCTATTATTTTCATTACAAAAGTAATGATTTCCTGTAAATGGTTTTAAATCTGGATGCTAAGTAAAGATTACCTGCACTAATTTATTAATTAGAACTTTCCTTTAATTGTATCTTCTGTTATAGGTGCCAATGTTAATCGGGCTACAGCTAATAATGATCATACAGTGGTATCACTGGCATGCGCTGGGGGACATCTTGCTGTTGTTGAGCTATTACTAGCTCATGGTGCCGATCCTACTCATCGTCTTAAGGTACTTCAAATAAGTTTATTATTAAATTTATTAAATATTAATTGTCTAAGAAGTAAATAATCCTAAAATATTCCAACTATAGCACTGGTTTGATAATATAATATTGAAAATCTGATGCCATAGTCTTCAATACTTACTATTTTATATTTTCTTCTCAAATTTGTATCTTAGGATGGCTCAACTATGCTCATTGAAGCTGCCAAGGGTGGTCACACAAATGTTGTTTCCTACTTATTGGATTACCCAAATAATGTTCTGTCAGTTCCAACTACAGATATGACACAACTCACACCACCATCTCAGGATCAGTCTCAGGTCAGTTTTTAACTTTGTCACACGAAAACAACCTTTCACCTTTACAAATTGAGATTTTTAAGTAAAAATCAATTAGATAAATTGAACTCAGTTAAATTCTGGATATTTTAAAATACATCTGAAATTTCTTATATCTATTGATTCTGGGGAAAATTTCAGCCATGTATATGCTTCCTCATGTTTGCTATATTTTAACTATAGGGAGATTGGAGAGCCAACATAGAAGTAAAAGTAAAATAGGTATATAAATATAAAATTGCAAATGGAATATATTATGTATGTATTACAGCTGTGTGAAAAAGTCCTTCATGGTTTATGGTTTATGACATTTTTTGGATAGGCCATTGATTTTATGATATTTTATGCTAACTGCTATGTAAATATTGTTATATTTAAATAAATACTGGTGGTTTTTAGTGAAAGGCACAAGCTTTTTGCAATTTGGTGCTGTTTGGATGGGGATTGTGAATTTTCTTGCATGCTTACAATGCATGCTTACAATGACTATGAAAACAGATTAACTGATGCATACCAAGTGGCGGCATATATGTTGCAATTACTAAGAATGATGCTAGTGTTTTGTTAACATTTTTATTGTTTGTGGCCCTGAAAAGGACTGTTTAGGTAACCAAACATGATTACTAATATGAAATTGGCCAGCCCTTATTGCTTATCACCAGGCAGCATCGCTTCGGCATAGACTGTATAAGCCTTTTGCACATGATCTTTGGTGACAATGTGGTACCAGGCTGCAGTAATGGATTCAGTCAGCTCCTGCTTGGTCTTCAGATGCTTCTTGCTTATTTCGTAACCAATCCTGGCCCACAAGTTCTCAATTGGGTTCAAATCCGGGCTCTGAACTGACCAATCCAGGAGTCGAACACTATGCTTCTTCATCCACTGCTGGACAGACTTGGCTCAATGACAAGGAGCGTTGTCATCCTGGAAGTAAAAGTCCTTCTCTACAAGTTGCTGAGCTGAAGGAAGCATAGTCTTTTCCAGGACTTCAACATACTGCTTGGAATTCATGATTCCCTGTGTGATTTGTATCTGACCAATACCAGAAGCAGCGATACAGTCCCAGATCATCGCATGCAGTGGATGCTTCACAAATAGATTCAGGTAGTACGGCCTAAATTCTTCAGCAGGAAATCTTCTGACATATTTATTGCACTGATTCCCAGTCAAGTAGAAATTGCTCTTGTCACTGAAGATGACCTTGGCCCACTGTTCTTTGGTCCGCTTGGCATACTTCTTGGCCCACACATGTCGACGTGAGCGATGAGCATCTGTGAGCAAAGGTTTACTTTGAGCCTTGCAGCCTTTGAGTCCTCTGGCAAGTGTGCTTGTGCACAGTTTTACATCACATGTTTCACCCCAAATTCTTATAATCTGAGGTGAGCTTCCTGTCAGCCATCGAAATGCATTGCAGAGCCCGATCTTGCTATTTGGTTGACTTTCTTGGTCTTCCAGAGTGGAGCCTGTCATCAACTGAACCACTCTGGTCACTGTGGTACGATGGCATTTCACTCTCTTGGCTATTTCTGTACAGGAGTAACCTTCATGAAGCATAATGATGCGATGCCGCTGCTCATTACTGCTGAAAGCAAAGGCCTTCATCCTTGCCCGCAGCCAGAGCTAAATTAAATTTCTCGATGCTTTTCATGCCTATTTATAGTCAGAGAGTATGACAACATTGATTGGCTGATAGATTTAGCCACTGCATTTTGATTGGTCAGCCAAAGCTTGCTGCTGATTGGCTACTTTTGATCCTAACATTCTTGAAAATGCAAGTTGTGTATGTTTTAGCACATAAACTCACTTAAAACCTTTAAAAACTTTGTTTATATTAATAAAAAAATTGCATTAAAAATTGCATCTCAATCCGACTACAGAAATTTTCATCAAAGTACTAATTTTGCATGGTTTCTATGAGTGAAAAGATGATTAAACATGTAAATACAGCTTAAGACTGAAAGCATGCAGGACTTTTTCACACAGCTGTACATCATAAACTCCCAATTTAGCACAGTTTGGTTTAGCAGATTTTGGATTGAACAGACAAAATCTATGTCTATTTTATGCATCCGTTTCTGTTTTTATGAATATATAGAATCCTGTTTCAATATAATGGACTTTCAAATAGTGAAGGCTCCTTTCTCCAATTGGTACATTAAAATGAAGGATTGTTATAATGGTAACAGAAGCCATTGATAATATAATGCAAAGATCTTCAATCTTTTTCTTTACTGTCTTTTTTTATGGTGTGAGTTCAGGTACTGCATGCTGATTATAGATTATATAGATTTTAGATATATATTAGATCAGGTATGGGCAGCTACTACAATTTTACAACCTATGGCATAGCTACCTCAGGAATTCTGGGAGTTGAAGTCAACAAGTCGTAAAGTTGCCATAGTTGCCCACCCTGGCTTAGATCTGTGGTCGCCAACCAGTGGGCTGTGGCCCACTGGTATTTGGCAAGAAAATTTTGGTTTTGACAGAAAAATGTCATCCCCAGAGCACCCCCCAAAGCAATTAATCTAGGTTGTACAGGAATACAAGGCTGCACCGCCCACATGACCCGCAGGAGCCCTCCCTGCCCACTCACTCCTTACCTGGCAAACTTGTCTGCTGAGTTGCTATTTTTCCTTTTTTTTCCCCCTGACCATCAGCTGTTCTGCTGTGTCGGGAGATTTAGAGATTTAAAGCAGGAAACGGTTGGATTTCTTGCTTTCTAGCTTTAGATCTTCTGCTCTGCTTTTAAGCAGAGCCGAACCTTCCTTAGGACTGAAGTTTCTATTATTCAGTGCAGACTCAGATAGCCGATGGCAGAAAGATAGATCTCTGAGTGAATCTGTGATTCTGTGAGCAACTCAATCTGCTGTCTGCTTTGCCTGATTTTGGGTAAAAGTTGCTCTTTTTATTATAAAAAATTCAATATTTACATACATGGTGTTTTGTGCGTTAATTTTGTGAGTTTGCAGCAAATTTTATGTAACAGACTCAGGTAGCCAATGGCAGAAAAATAGATCTCTGAGTGAATCTATAATTCTGTGAGCAGCTCAATCTGCCTGCCTGCTTTGCCTGATTTTTGGTAAAAGTTGTTTTTTTTTATATAAAAAATTCAATATTTACATAAATATGTTTAATATTTACATACAAGTCATGCCCATCCAGTCACATGACTACCAAGCCACACCACAAATTAGGCCACGCCCACAACCAATTGTTAAAACATTTTAATCCCTGCCTTTGTGTGTTTGTGTGTGTGGGGGGGGGTTAGATCAGCTCTCTCTCCCCTCCCACTCCCCAACGTCAGCAAGAGCAAGCCACCATGGGTAAAAATTCATTTTAGTTGTCCCCGGGATTTAATATTATGAGTTGGTGGTCCCTGAGGTCCAAAAGGTTGGTGACCCCTGGCCTAGATGATCACTGCATAATCTTTAAAAGCTAGCTCTAGCATTAAGATCATCTAACGTTGGGATAAGTTAAGTTATTTAGCAGCAAATAACATATATTAATATATAATAGATATTATAGTGAAAGATAAGTAAAATCACAAAGAAACATTTGGACACATCTGTGCTTTGGAAATCAAAGATGAATAAAATATATTGACTTAAATCTTTACTTTGTATTTAGGATTGTGATGGCCATTATTTTACTTAAATTATTCTTTTTTGTCACAATGATTGTACTCTCCGTCCCTGGCTGATAGAAACATAAAAAAACATTTTAATGCTACTTCACAATTTCCTTTTTAAAATCCTGTTTCTCTCATATTATGTTAGGCATTGTTTTTATTATATAAGAAATAATGAGAAAAAAATATAGAGGTAGCTTATACAAAGACAGAAAAACTTAATTTAAATGGAGCAACTTTTATGATAGAAGTGAACTTATGGAACGACTTTAGTACCGCTAAAAGCTAAACCAAGGGTTACATGAATAATACAAGTAAACATAGAACTTTAAGGAAGATTAAGACTGTTCTAAACATATTTAGAATTACATGTATAGATTACAATTTACCATTGACACGTTGGTTTTCTCTTGAGTTGATTTTACAGGTTCCACGTGTACCAATGCATGCACTTGCCATGGTTGTACCTCCCCAGGAACCCGACAGAGCTCCTCAAGAAAACCCCCCTCCACTTTTGACTCTACAGAAAGGTTGGTAAATTATCTTCCTTACATTTTATGACATGTTTAACATTCTAATTTGGGCATTTAGGGGATGAGTGTACTTCTATTTGAAACCATACTGTACAAATTTATCTTAACCATTACTAATAGGATATACTGAAAACATAATGGCAAAATTGTACTAGTTAGGGACATTGGTAAAATAATCTATATTTCACTGCATAGATTTAGATTTTAGAGGGTTTGTTTAAAGAATTTGTTCTACCATCCGTAATGATCAAAATAATGGAGTATACATTAAATGAAGTATTAGTAAATAGTGAAATAAAATCTGAGATCTGGCAGGATATATAAAGTCACTTTCTGCAAGGGTAAAGTAAAATTAGAATGTTTAACATTAAGAACCAAAACGTGATGTACAGACATGGTTTTATGAGTACAGGATTAATAATGAATAGATGGGGTTGAATAATCTGGCAGTATCTTTTAAGCTGTTAATAAAATATGGAAAATTATCTCTCTATTATTTAGATTTATATAATGTTTTTATTAAATGCTCAGAATATTTGGCCACAATATCCATACCAGTATATTCTATGCTTGAATTCTGAAGTCATTTTTTTCAAAGAAAAAATATATTTGGATTATGCAAATCCAGCATATTTCAATTATTTATTAAATCAATTTTATATGCTTTTTCAATTGTAATACAAACACAAATTGGGAAGTGGGACACTATACTCAATTACTTGAGTATATACATTATTAACAATCATGTGGGTGGGCAGCTGTAATAAACTATTAATAATATTTATCTTTAGAAACATGAGTAGATACTACTCATGATCTAAATATTACTTTTTTACATGAGTTCTAGAAATCTAATGAAATTGGTTAAGAAATGTGATCCTTTCCTAAAACGGAAAGGTTGCAACCAGTGTGCACTTATTCTGTATATAAGTTTATAATTTACACCGCATCTGATGTTGTTCCCAATCTGAAGATTAGCTTGTGGGCAATTAATATTGCGCGAGAAGTTATTTAAGAAGATTAAATGAGCTTCTTGCTTGACTTCTATCTCAGTCATTATGCTGCTGATTTTAAAAAAAAAATTTAAAATTATTCTAGCAGGTTTGTCAATAATTTGGACAAATGAAGACTGTATTCATTTGCTACTGATTACTGCAGCATTAATACGTAGTGCCATAAAGCACTGCAATGACATGTGAAGTGGCATGAGCACCTACCTGTTGCATCTTAAAGCAGCTATGACTTTTCTGGGCAAACATACATTTGGTTTAAGGAGGCCCAGGCAAATGCTACATTTATATTACCACATGCTATAGAACCTTTCCCCCCCTTCAGATCTTAAGACCTCTAATTCAGGAAAAGAATAGCTGAGTTTTGTTCTTCAGTTCCACAGTCTGGTATATTTCCCATGTTAGAGAAAATGACAGTTGTATTTCATTATATCTGAAGAGCAACAAGCTGGGAAGGTTTGATTAAAGAAATTTATACTCTTAGAATTGATAGCAGTCCCTATGTCTGAAGGTCTTTTATGTTTTAGTGAAGCAAGATTCCTTCCACCCTGTATGTAATAAGTATATTGGCTGGCATTTCTGTTTGATAACAAAATTTAAGCCAAGGTTTGCATTTTCAGTGAGAGTATTTTAAAAAATAATACTTCAAAAAATATACAAATAAAAAAATAACAAGAAAAAAGATTTAAAAAAAGAATATTCACTTCTGTGTGGTTTAGATTTTCATAGGTCAGAGAGTTTTATTTGATTTATTATGGGTAAATGACCCATAAATATATTGTAAATAGATATTTTCTGGAGGGAGACAATGTGCTTTCAAATTTGATTTTGAAATATTTGGTTTTTAGCCAGATGCCTTCTTGTATTTCTGTAGCTAACAAAAGTGTCATTATATATTATATTTCCCCTCATCTCAGTAGTAAGGTGAAACCCATCATGCAGTCCCCCCAAAAATTGCCCAAGGGAATTATTTTTAAAAAACTTTCAAAAATTTCTTTGGCAATGGAATGCATATTTTATGCTTTTTTTGACATTTTAATTTGTCTCCTTTTAACATATTTATTATTCTAATATTTTTTGCTGTATGCCACCCAGAATCATTTTGTAAGAGATGGACAGCCATTTGAATTCGATAAATAAATAAATTATAGTTAAGCACAGATTTTCAACCTCTGCTTACACAAACAGCCAAGATCTGAGTTCCTGAAAAGAACTTACACAAATAATATAATAGTGGCAAATAAACCCACTTCTTTGTCTGTTGTCTTGATTCTTTTGCCCAATGCATCATTTTATATTTGGAAGACAAAAGGCAGGCAAAACAATATGATTTTTGCATTTGGCAGTCTGAAAACTCAACAGCAAAACACCTATATGCACAATCCACTGTAACAATGCACATTTTATTTTGAAATCTGCCTGGGAAGAACAGCCTGTCTCAGAATATTCAAAAATGACATATTATTGCTGAGGTTTTTTTCTTATGCCCAAAATGATTTCTAATTTCTGGAATATGATTAATGATCCTCCATGCATTTCCATTTCCTCTCCTCAGTTAGTTACAGTATGCAGTCAATTGTTACAGAGATAAAATCTTTGTGTATCATTTTATTCTAAACTTTCAGTTGCTGGAAAAGTTTAAAGAACATAAAACCCAAATGCAGATGTTACAACATTGGAAAAGACATAAAATTAAATAACCACTTTTGAGTATTTTGTTTTCAACTTAAAATTGTCAAAATGATTGTTGATTTTTTAAAAAGTAGATCTTCACTTGCAAGCAAGTAAGATTATTGTGTGTCTCCATTAAGATCACAGCAGGTGGCACTGCCTAATTGAGTTTGGCTAATTTTGGATATAATTTTGGATAAAAGCTAGACTTATATCTGCATTGCACAAAGATATATTCATTGCTGTCTGTATCTACCCAGATAATTCCCATGTGCTAACTTGTATTAATGCAAATGGATAGAGATCAAGAGAGCATATGGTCCAAGTTCTCAAATCTACTAAACTGAAAGTAATTACATGCAGTTAGAATGGTTCACTGAAAACTTAGTATACACGACTTTACAATAGTGCTCAAATCATCAAGAAAATAACAGAATAACAGAAGGGGTCTTGGAGGTCTTCTGGTCCAACATCTTGCGCAGGCAGGAAACTCTATACCATTTCAGACAAATGGTTGTCCAGTCTCTTCTTAAAAACTTTGAAATGCCTCTAAAATATGTCACAGCAGTTGCTGAGGATCCCAAGATTGAGGTCAAGATGCAGGGCAGGTGATAAGCCTTTGACTATTCTGAAGAGTTCTGTTGAACAACAACTAAGAAAGCAGTGGAGGTCACAGAACAAGCTACCTTTGTGGTCTTCGTTGCCATATGAATGGGTCGATTATATATGCATATATCTGATGAACCATTTGCATTCTAGCTATGTCATCCTTACAGTCCCCATCAGAATTCATCAGAAAACCATGGAGAAGCCTGGGCTGTCCAGGCCTGATGTGATATTTGCTAACTGGTTGCTTAGCAAGATATCAAAATGCAATTTTTGTATTGAATTGTGGGTTGCAGCTTTTTAATTAGTGCTAATTATTCTTATAATATAAAGATATAGTTATATTATTTTGTAGTATTATTTATACTACAAAAAATAATTTGCTTAGACTACTGATGAGGGGTTTGTGACTATACATTTTTGTTCTCTGAACCGGAATATAGGATAGCAGAATCTTAAACAGAAATATATGATTATAATGCATTTAAAAATAATATTACCAGTGTTGGAAGCAGGAACTAATAAAATATGTTGATAGACTCAAAATCATTTTTTATTAAATGATTGAAGCATGAGAGGAATTGGCTAGGAGCCTTACATTTAATGATTTTCTGATGTCAACTATGATATAATAAAAATGCTAATCTGTTGTGTAATAGAAATATTTAATATACCTCTAATAGAAAGAAACCCACAGATAATGGAACATTGTATATGTTCCATAGTTCTTAGAAGAATTAACGAATATTTATGAAGTGAGAGGACCGGACCACAAGTTATAAAGTGATTAATAGAATAATAATGTAATAAGATTAAAGATGAAATGAGGATGATGAGAGAAAGGTATATATAAAAAACATGGAAATATCCCTTATGATAAGTTTTCAGTGGAACAAAATAATACATTTTTAAAAAGTTTGATCATATTGGCCTATTCCAGATAACTGGATTAGTAATTCAAGGATTTCTGCAACAAATAGCTAGCAAAATTGCTATAGTTACCTATTGTATGATTTCATTTTAGATTTCTGCCAGGTGTTGATTGTAGTTTTGGTACAATACTGTATTTGCATTTTGTGCCAGTTATGCAAACCTTCTTTCTGTTTGTTAATTTCTCATGTACTCCTTATCTGTATTGAAGAATTAGATGCTTATTCCATAATTCGCTGTATTGATTAGTTTCCTGGGTTAGTCAAAGAATAAAGTTTGAAGTATTTATATATAATTTCAGATGTGAAAAATTTAGTAAAAGCACCTTTTTGTTTTGATTAGTTCAGTATGCTGTATTGTGATTTAAAAAAAAAAAAATAGCTCCCTGGTAATGAGAAGACATTATTACTAAATTATTACTAAAGTTCCACTCTTTCTGTATTAGGTTTCCCAGTATTTTTTTATAAGGAAACATCAGGAAACCTCTACAAGAGGTTCTATGGAAGGGAGAAGAATGAAGCTGCACACAATCTGATTATATTTGTGGGAAATTAGTGTCTTGCAAGTAAGGTTGTTGGAGGGAAATAAGAGGTCTCATTGCCTTGGCCTTCTCAGTGACACTTTTTCAGCATTCTAAAAGAGAAGACAAAAGCTGCATGGGAAGGAAAATTTAATGCATGTGAACCATGTCCTGGAAACCACTGCTATTTTAGGGAACAAAAATATTTACCCATTTTCAAGTTTCATAAACAAAGGATTGAACTTGAAGTGGTTGTACAGTGAATTATTTCTCTAGATAGCATTATTAGATTTTATTGTTATAAACTAGCTTTTTAAAAGGTGAGATGTGAGTGACAGTTATTTATCGTTGAAAATATTTTTCCTTTTTTAACAGGTGGATGCAAAGAATAGTACTATTTTTAGAGATCTTTATTCCTCCTGAGAAGTTAATTTTGCTTCAGTAGATTTTTCTAAAGACTATTGGGTGTGAAATAAATGTGCACTTTGTGTTCATAATTTTGACTTGAAATATCCAGTTGAATTAAAACGTTTGGACAGCCCTTGTTAAATTGTGTTTTGGTTGATCCTTAAATGAACAAAAATGGCACAATATATACATGATAGAAAATGAAACACATTCTTTTGCAAATTTGAATATATGCTTATGCTTTGTGTGCAGTTGTTTGCAGATTCAGGTTAAAGGAGCAGTAAATATTAACTTTGTAGATGTTTTGGCAGCCTTTTACTACTTATAAACTGTTGTAAAGTTATTAATAAGTTCTCACAAGGTGGTTGACCCATTAGAACAAGGGTGTCAAATTCTTGGTGTCATATTGTCATCATATGACGTATCACAACTTTTTCTCCCTTTGCAAAACTGGGGGTGGTGTGGCCAGTGCGTGATTCATCTGGGCCGCGAGTGACATTCCTGCATTAGAGAAAACACAGGGGGAAAAAATTCTCCGAACTTTCATCAGTCAAAATCTCCTCTAAGCAAGTGTGAAATGAAGATAAATTCATCCTTGTTGAGACATAGAAGTGATATGGAATTATCAAAGACAAAACCACAATTTGAAAAAAAAAAAACCTCTCTGATAGACTTGCCCGAAAATTGTTCAGATTTTCAAAAGAGAACTATAGACATAATTATAAACAAAGTATGTGTAAAGGTTAGTTAATATTGAAGTTGCTGTCCACAGTGCGGCTTTTATTAGAGAACTGTTACGTGCATGAGAGAATTTTCAGAAGGACACCTTTGCTCCATCCTCATGATAAAAGTCATAATCCAATATTTTCAAAATAAAATATTGATATTCCTGAGGTATTCATAAAGTGTATGAAACAAAATTGAACTGTTCAGCTGTATACATTTGGAGGAAAAAAAGGATGAAGCATGTGGGGTACACTTTGCTAACTTAAACAAGGGGATGTGTCTATTTTGTTTTGAGGATGTATAACAACCAGTGGCATGGGAAATATTGCTAAGATTGGCTAGAAGTTAAATGTCCCACAATCGGGGGAAAAACTTTAAACTGTAAATTGGTTGTGTATTACTTTAAGATTACTATCTGAAATCAGCCTTGAGGCATTTACAAGAAAAAAAAGGTAAAAGTTTTGGAATAATCTTCACAATCCTGGAACTTGAATATTATTGAAAATCTGTGGGGAAATCTCAAAACATGCAGTATGTTGAAGGAGACTTAAGAATGCTCAGTTTTCTGAGTTAGAAGATTTCTGCAACTGAAGAATGAGAGAAATTCCAAAACCAAGAATAAAAAAGGGGTTTTGGCTGACTACAGGATATGTTTAGAAGCTGTTACTACTGCAAGGTAAAAAAAAAAAAGATAAAGGGGTCCCTATGGATTGTACTCCACTAATTGTTGCTGACTATAGAGGACAGTGCTTATCTCCATTTCAAAGCCATTGAGCCAGCGCTGTCCGAAGATATTTCTGTGTACATGTGGCCAGCATGATGTCATGGAGCACTGTTACCTTCCCACAGAAGGTAGTCCCTATTTATCTATTTGTATTTGCTTGCTGTTGAACTGCTAGTTTGGCAAGAGCTGGACCAAGGACTGCAGTTCACTCCGTCATATGACACTCAGGTCTCAAACCTAGGGCTGCTAGGTTTCCAGCTGACAAGCCCTGCGTCTTAACCACTGAGTCACCTCACCACCCTACTATTGCAAAAGAGTTATTTACTGAGTGATAGGCTATCCAAATTATTTAGATTGCTCTAATCACATTTCCTTCTTTTTGAATCTGTAAACAAATGCACATAAAGATATGTAGTATAGATTTAATATTAGAAACTTCAGCTGTAGTTTACATTGTAGGCAGAGGTCTATATTTCAGTTTATCTCTTTACATTGTCAAAGTCTTAGTGGAAGAAACAGAAATTAAAAGTGAGAACTGACATATATAAAAATATCCTGATTCAGTGAGGTTCTATAGTTTGAGAACAAAATCGTTCAGTTTAATTGTGCAGTAAATCAAGTAATAGACTTTCTAAATCAAGAATATTACATAAAAAAGATACATACAAAAGACAACTGGATACTTTCCCCCACATAATAATAGAAAGAACCACAGAAGTATCTAATAGTCTTAATTATATATAATGAGGATTTTAACATTACTTAGTTTATGATATTTACACTTAAAAAAAACAAAACTCCTGTAAGAACATGGCTAATGGCAAAGTTTCTATTGACTTTGTATAATTAGTATTATTTTTTAATATGAATTGTTCATTTTTTTTTAGAAACATGGAACTCAGTATCTACACATTGATACAATTTTATATAACCTTGGAGCAGTGAAATCAAATACAATATATATTTGTTTTGTATATCTTGTGTATAATAATATAATTTCTTGAACATGTATAAAGGTCCTCCTAAAATTCTTGGTTTACCCTACAAAATATTTGATTCATTACTGTTTTTAAAATTTTTGGATATTAACCCAAATGTATTCACTTGTGAAAAATATTTAGAATTTAGACTTTTGCACAATAAAGCTCCTATGCTATAATGGCTTGTATTTGCATGGAGGTTGAATTGGCAGTAATTGTTAGATTACTTTTTATTGCATTTATAAACATGCACAATTTTTCAAAAATACTATATTTTTTTGCATTTATTTAGCACATCTCTAAAAAAAAAAAAAAAGATGTGTGAGAGTAAATATCTGAGTATTGCAACTGTTTTGCAAGTTCTGTTTAAGTTTCCAAGCATAGTAAATGATTTCCTGGTAGCCTATATTTCAGACAGAATCTTCCTTTGAGTGTTAAAATTAAAGCAGGGGTCCATATTTAAGCTCCCGTTCAATGTTTTAATGTTTTTTTTCTGTTTCTGAGTAACGGCTTTGATCTATTTTATCTTAAAATGGTTACGTTTGGGTGGGGAAAGGTTGTGGGAGATATGGGTGAACTGCAGCATGGCACTTTTTCAAACATTTTTCGTGTGCTTAGGTACATCCAAGCAGAAGTCAACTTCCCTTCAGGTAGCAGATCAGGAACTACTATCACCTTTTCACCCATACCAGCCTTTGGAATGTATAGTAGAAGAAACTGAAGGCAAGCTCAATGAACTTGGACAGAGAATTAGTGCAATTGAAAAAGCACAACTTAAATCATTGGAGTTGATTCAAGGTGAACCTTTGAATAAAGATAAAATTGAAGAGCTCAAAAAGAACAGAGAAGAACAAGTACAAAAGAAAAAGAAAATACTGAAGGAGCTGCAAAAGGTGGAAAGGCAGTTGCAGATGAAAACACAGCAGCAATTTACCAAAGAATATTTGGAGACCAAAGGTCAGACAGAGGCTCCCCTTACTCAGCAGCAGCAGTGTCCATATACAGGTGACCTCCCAGAACTGGAAGGAAATGAGGGCCTTCCTGGGGATAACCTTTCAGGGTTGTCACAGGTTGACAGTGTCCTGCATAAAGATGAGCAACAACAATCTCCTTCATCTCCTGAGCAAACTGAGTTTGCCCCTCTTCAGCCTCTCGCAACACCACAGTGTAACTTTTCAAATAACATAGGTTGTAATGGGACAGATTCTTTTGAACTTCAGAAAGTATTAGGTAATCAGCAAACTATAGGACAGCAGCAACCAATTGCTGGACATGTTCAGGGACTATTAGTTCAAGAACCAGATGGATTAATGGTTGCCTCGCCAGCACAGACGCTTACCGACACTCTTGATGACCTGATAGCAGGTGGGTTGAGAAATGTACCTTTTCTTGAATAAATATGTGTGTTATTAGTTTCTTTTGTTCCCATTATCTTTCGCAAAGTTTTCTAGTTTTTCCTTATTGTTTTTACAGTTTTTATTAGTTTTAATGTTGGCATTCAGTTATATCCAACTTTTTGGATTGTTTAATCCAAAGCAAAATGTTTTGCTTTATTGGATTTTTACTGTATTGATCCATTTGGGTTTCATTTCTATGTAATAACTACTGTGGAAATCTTTTCAAGAAAATATGTCAGTTTATAGAATTATGCAAATACATATTTAGTTGATCCGGCAACATTTGTGAGAAGACACTATTTTGGTGAATCTGATTCTTTGTAGGGGTTCTCTTCATAATCTCTACATAGTGATCTCAAGTTGATATTGTTTGATTCAGAGGAATTTTTAGTTGAATTATATATCAATAGAACTCAATCTGTAATGACTTATTTATTTTATGTAGTTGTAGAATGTCATAAACATGTACTCAGTCATAAGATGCAATAGTTTTGAAAAGTATTAGTCCACTAATTAAAGATAAAGACCAAAGATACTTGGAAGTGAGTGAGGGAATGAGAATAGGTTATATTTGGTAATAAACTTGAGCATTATTTACTTACCCATTTTGCACTATTTGCCAAAGCTATCCCATCAGGCTAGCACTTCAAATTAGGGTATTTTGACTCAAACATACAATAGTCCCTAGAGTTAAATAGACAAGCATAGGGTCTCTCTCTTCCTCCCTCCCTCTCCCCCCTCCACACAAACACAGAGGAACCGGGCTGAATAGACTCAAAATGCCCATTGATTAGCATGTTTTCTCATAGTAATTAACTAACATGAATGAAACTCCAAAACAAGAGTAAACCCAATCAGAAGTGGATATTGCAAGACGTATTGCTTCTGTTACTGATAGTATATAGCTATTTTATCTGGCTAGCAATTGATAGTTTTATTCTCCATAAAATTGATCAATCCTCTTAAAGGATATGTATAACTTGGTGACATTACTACATATTATGGTATCAAATGGTAGCATATTGTGTGCTATGTAAAGAAAAAAAATCATTTTATTTGTACTAAATCTATGGCCGTTCTTTTTCACTGGATGACTTTAGAAAGAGCTGTTCCCTGTTTCTTTGATTGGCTTAATCAACTGGAAAGTGATGGAAGGTAGAAAGATGGTCTGTTCACCCATTAAGCCTGCCCCCAGCTGCTCACTTTCATGCATTAGTAGAGGCACTGTCACTCTTGCTGATGGTGGATAATCTAGAAAACTGACCTTAATAAAATGAAAATAGCTGTTTTAGGAGATGGATTAGGATGGCAGTGAATGGGTCAGCTTTTAGCCTCAATTAGTGTTTATTTTGGGTTTGTCTTCAAAGTGGCTGATTGATTTCACCTAATGATAGGGTTTATTCTAATCAGTTTTCTTAAACTATTGTATATGTTAATTGGTAATTTTGCAGATTTTTTTTAACAATAAGCCACATTCCATATTTGGGAAGTTTTGTAACTGAAAAATGAAATTAAAAAACATTAAACAAATGAATAATTTTGGAAAATGGAAAAAATTCAGGTATTATCATACTGACAGACGGAGGATTCATAATTCCTTACATGAAAATGCTTTCACTGAATTCTGTTCTAAGTTTTTTTTTTTTCTGAGCAGCACAGTTAGTTCCTTTCTTAATGATGCTGATTGGGACCAGAAATTCTGCCCTTAAGCATCGTGTAAGAAAAAAAACCTCCCACATGACTGCGCCACTTAGTGATAGCAGTTCTGGCAGTCCCAATTGCCATCATTAAGCAAGGATCCAATAATTAGTATATCAAGTCACGATCACATGAGATTAGAAAACCTTACCAGTTTATTGTTAGTGATAAGAAAACCTTAACTCAAAAAAAAAATTATAAAGAACTTCAAAAGTACTAGTCCCAATGAAACCCTATCTGATAAAACCTGACCATTTATTCCCATTCACTAATTTCTGTCCAATCTCTTGTCCGATTAACAGGTGAATTGGCTTTATCAAAAGCCTTTGTATATCTATCATTACCCCATCCATATCTTGTTGAACCTTTCAGAAGAATAGTAAAGAATATGCCATGATTTAATTTACCAAACTTATGTTGGCTTTTCTTCAATAAGACTTAAATCTTTAAAATATTTTCAGTGGTCTTTTTTTAGTATTATAACATGTTCAATAATTCTAAAACAATTAACTTTCAGAAAAATTTTAATTGAACTTGGATTAGAAAAACAATTCCATCTGTTGTCATTACTTTTGCATGAACTGTTCCGATTCTGTCCCTCAAAATAATGATTTAGGCAATGGTTTTTATTTCTTTCCAGCAAAAAGAACATAACAATTATCTGTGTTATTTAGTGTTTGCCCCTTTTTATTCCTTTAATATTCAGTAAACTATTCATTGTTATTATGTGTGGGTTAATCTGGTGGAAAATTAATAATTTAACTCCTAACCAAGTATTTAAGAATTATAAAGATAGCATCTAAAAATATAAGCAGTTCCAGGCAAGTTAGTTCAAAAAACAAAACAAAACTGAGATGTTCAAGTCCGATAAATTCAATATTTTTAGATATCAAGAAAGTCTTTTAGGTATCACTCCAAGGGCTCCAATAATTAGTATACCGATTTTTATCCTACATATATTCAACTACAACCTGAAAGTCCTGATATTTTTTAATTTTTTTCCAGTCATTTTTCCTTGCTCCTAGCATCACAACACCAGTGAACCAGATAAGAAGACCTTAACCGAATAATAGTAATTATTATTTGCTCACAAGAATGTGAGGTGACAGTTGCCAGTAGTTTGCATTGTCTTTCATACCCATCACATTCTTTCCAAGAACTTAGGGTGTTGTAATGTAGTGGTACAGTATATATGTGGATCCAAGCAGTGTCAGCTTTTATAATTGATGGGGAAATTTTGTCAATGTGCAGATTATCTAAGTGCCATCCAATAGTTTTTGCTGTGGTACCCAGTGTGCTGATAATCACTGGGACTATCAAGGCTAGTTTATCCATAATCTTTCAACTTCAGTTCTCAGATCTTAATACTTTGTGATCTTTTCCAATTCTATTCTGCTATCCCCTGGTATTGCCATATCAATTATCCTTAATTTTTCCTTTTCAGTCATAAGCATACCTGGTGTTTTATGAGTTAAGACTATCAGTCTGTATTTAGAAAGTTCACAGTATCTAAATCACATTTTCAACTGTATGTTTCCACCACTTTTCATTAAGGGGACATAATTTTTTTTACAGGTGTTCCAGTGAATCATTTTGATATAATCAGTTTGTGAAATCATTTTGTAAGAGTTGAGCATATGATCTAATATTCTTCTCTTTCTTTGCACAATTTGCATATGGTTTTTCAATTCTAACTTTGCATTAGTTTGAAACTTTGCTTGTGAGCACCTAAAATCAAACCTTCAGTTTATTTTTTAATGTTATAGTTATAAACTATTGCCAGGTTTTATATTTATCTACTTTCCACTCATTTTTTGTAGAAATTGGTTATGTATAGTAGTGTGTTTTCTTGCCAACGTTCTTTTTGTGGGTTTTTATTACATTATGCAATATTCATTTTTATTTTTTCTGCATTTAGTAAATTCCAATTTTTAATTTGCATTAGTGGCTTTTTTAAATAATCCTGGCTTTTTTTCATAATGTACACTTCTTCAATGCTCTTTTTACCTGTGCCTTTATTTATTTATTTAAAAATGTATTGGCCTTACTATTCTTGCCATATTGACCTTAAATATTTTATTTATTGCATTCCTTATTAGCTGGTTCCTGCATTTCTTCTGAAAATTTTCTATTTTATGAAAGCAGACTTTCATTTTTATAACATTCTTGAGGTGGCTTATTAATCCTAATGATTTGTAGAGTTTTTTTCACTTAAACTATACATTGTTGCTGAGTTATTACCGTGGATTTGAGTAACTTTCATTGTTGAGATTTTTATCCCTTGGATTTTTAGGTTCTGTTCTGTCTCTAGTAGTCTTTGAGTTACAACCATAATTGAGCCTACTCATTATGGTTGTATGTTATAATAATCATAAAATAGGTCAGTCATATGACCAACCCAATTTAATGTTTTTTGCGGCAGTTGTTAAATGAGCATTGCAATCTTAAGTGCAAACACTGCACTAATTAAGTGAACTCAGTATTTGAAAACCAGAACTACCAGTTTTCTGCAAAACTGTAATAAAATGCAGTCATGTGATCACAAGACCTTGCAAATGACCATGAATGTGGCCATGTTGCTAAGCACCTGAAGTACAGTCACATGACAAGGGAACTGTCGGAACTTCAGATCCAGATCATAAATCCCATTTTCAGGTAAATCACTAAGCAATTGATCAAAAGTTGATGAAAGATTAAATTCAGAATCCACTGCTCTTGTCAGTTTGCTGACTAACCTTTCTAGCACAAAACCATTTTGAATATCATAAAGTTTGGGGAAGAGATTTTATCTTGTCATTGTAAATGGAATGTGTGCCTAGTGTACCCATATGAAAGTCAGCATGGTTCCTCATAGTCCAGTATACTCTTCATTCTTCTTGATAAATTGGGGGACTCTTTGAGGAATTGGGGCTGCTGGTCTCAAGTCTTGACCATTAAAACAGTGTTCTCATCAAGTAAGTAGGATTACCACAGCCTCTTGTCCAAGGCCTAAAAAAATTTGTTTTAAGTTTTCGTGGGTACTTACATGTATGGTATTCAGCTTTGTTTGGGTATTTTTCCACGTCATTGTAGTTGTGCTTTTAAAGTTGTAGCAACGTTTTGGCAGAATCTCATCTGCCATCATCAGGCTTCTGTATTGTGTATTGTGACTCACAGATGAACACCATACAGAAGCCTGATGATGGCAGATGAGATTCTGCCAAAACGTTGCTACAACTTTAAAAGCAACTACAATGATGTGGGAAAATACCCGAACAAAACTGAATACCATACGTACATACATACGTATGTACGTACATACATACATACATACGTACATACATACGTATGTACGTACATACATACATACATACGTACATACATATGTATGTATAAAAGATAACTCCCTCTTCCCTACAGACAAGAATAATTTCAGTAATTTAACACCACCTCCAGTATTTCAATAAAAAAATAAGTCTCATTCGTTGTCAATAATGACATTCTAAAAACTAGTCCTAATCACCAAAAGTCTTTTAAGAGCTCCCAGAAATAGTACTGTATATATTTTAACCCTAATAAAATAAATCCAATTTATCATGTTATTTAAGAAATAAAAGAAATATTTTCCCATTTATAAACAAAATTTTAAAGCCTTGTCATTCAGTCCTGGTCAAAAGAAATTTCAATAGCTATGAGACAACGTAACATATTAACCAAGATAGAATGACTCAAATTCTTTGCTTACTTTTTTGTTCTTTATCCCATCATATAGTGTCCCCAATCATTTTTATTTTCTCTTTTTGTTCCTCTCCAAAACAGATTATTTACAAAACACATCCTTCCCATTTCTCTGTTCTTTTTTTTTAAACAAATTTTATTGATTTTAAAGACAAACAAACCATCATTAACCATTAAATACATAAAACCTCTTTCCATTATTAATTTTACAAGTCAAGTAAAATATTATTTTATGCAACATAATTGTTTTACACCATTTCAATATAAACATATAAATATCTCTCAACAAATTTCTCATTATTTCTCTTTTCGTATTCAATTTCATTGTTGTTATTATTATTTTCTATATTTATCCAGTTTAAAATCATCATCTTCATTCCTCTCTGACTTGATTACCATTATTCTCATCCAACATTCCCCCAAGGTTTTATTAATTCTCAAACAAAACATAGACACACAAAACACAAAAATATAAAACTTCTTTTAAGAAAGTAATTTGGCCCCAGATTACCTCTCTTTGTATGGACTTCAATTCAGTTCATGCTCATCTTGTATACCATTACCTATCTTATTTACCATTCTATATCTTCTATACAACTTCTCCCCACTTTTCGTTCTTCTTATTTCTATTTTATTTAATTCATTTTAATTTAAATCATTATATTTGTATTTTTTGTCCATTCTTTTCATATTATCCATTTATCTCATTCCCTATAGTAAAAAAAAAGAATTTCTCCTGAAATCACTACTCAGAATATGATGCCTTTCTATCCTCCCCCTAAATTAACATTTAAAATAACACCTGATACCCATTCTGATTCTGCTTAGTACATTCTACCTACCAACCTTCAAAGAGAAAGAATAATAAATTTATAATAATTAATATAATTAAATAATAAATCTAAATATTAAATCTTATAACATTCCGATTGTCTATTTCAAAAAACAAGTGCTACAATTTTATTAAATTTTAAAATCTATCATTACTAAACATTTCAATATTTTAATCTTTTATCAATTCTTATAACATTCTGGTTTTCTATTTCTAATACATAATACCATCTTGTGTACCTTGCAGAATCTTCTTTTTTAAAGAAATTATTCCTTACCCTTTATCCCTAAAAAAAAAATCCTTTTTTCCCATCTTGTTTCATACCTTTGTGGCTTTTCCCTCCCTTTTCCCTTCCTTTCTTATCCCCCCTACTAACTTCCGCCTTTTTAACTTTCCCTCTCTGTTGTAATCCTTTCTCCTTTTGCTCAGTAACATTGAGTTGATTTTGCATCTTATTTTTCCCTTTCTTAAATGTTTTTTTTAAGTCTCAAGTCCTTCATTTTCCTTCCTTTCTTTCTCCTTTCTCTCTTAATTAATTTTTTAAATTCACCGAAGATGGCGTCTTCTTCTTTTTCTTCTTCTCCTTCTATTTCCTCCATCTGTTGTTGTGTTTGCTGATAAATAGCAAGCGCCATTTCCAAAGAAAGGAAAGCTTCTTTCACAGCTTCCTTACTTTCTTGATATTCATTTCTAAGTTCATCATCAGATAGAGCCATTCTTGTTCTTCTTAGAGCAACCAAAATGTTTCAAAAGTTAAAACAATTCCTCCAAGTCCCAGAGACATCAATCAGTCCAAACAACACCCAAAGTTCTCACTTTCTCTTCCTGGGGTGGTATCAATAAAAGGAAAAAGAAAAAAAGCCCAATCTGTATTTTACAGCCTTGTTCCAATCAATTTCTAGTCTCAAGATCTTCAAGGCATCTCCTCCAGCAAGATCTTAATATATTTTCCTTTTGTCCTCTCCTTTCCCACTTATAACAGGAAGCCAAGTTTTTACCTTTTATAAAAAACAACAGGTTTATCAATGGCCATTTGTTAATTCCATAGGGAAGGAGAGTAAACTTTCCTTTCAGCACCTCAATTTTGCCGCCTGAAATCCTCCTCTGGAAACCACGTATTTTTCAAAAAATCATAGTTCTCAGGATTAAACGCCTCTTAAAGTCCTGGATCAGCCAAGAAACTTTCTCTTGAAAACTTTCTCCCCACTTCCTCCTGCTCACTTTTACCCAGCTGCCGGCTTCTTTGTGGCAGCCATTGCAGACCGCCGCTTGACTGCCTTGGGAAAAGGGAGTTTTGCCGGCTGGGGAGGGGGTCTGCAGCACCCCCAAACCCCTCACCAGCTCCCCCCTATCTTCGACTGCCTCTGCGGGGCAGCCTTAGCCTCCAAACCTGTACAGATCGGAGGCACCAAAACGGCTAGCGCGGCAGGGATCGCGCAGGATCGCGAAACCCTGCCGCTAGCGAAGCCGACAAACCGGAAGCTTCCTCCCCCACTTCTCTGTTCTATTATTGATGTGCCCCCTTTAATTCTATCCCATTTATTAAGACATCTGCTGGTTTTGTTTGTTGTGCCATCTTTTCCCACATCAATCTTATATACCAGTATTTTAAATCCCATTTTCAGATTCACAGCATCTTTTTCCGTTTTACTTTTATAATCTGGCATTTTTAAAAAATCCAAATCCATATTCAAATAAGCTTCACCTCTGTTGTTTTTCTATATCCTCTGCTACAGTATCAGACTGTATCAGTAATTTCTGAGTACATTCTTCCCAAACAGACTTAATTCTTCTGTAGTCAGTATAGTATAGTATAGTATAGTATAGTATAGTATAGTATAGTATAGTATAGTATAGTATAGTATAGTATAGTATAGTATAGTATAGTATAGTTTATTTTCCTTTAATTGTAATTTTTAGTGCGCTTTAATTCCCTCTAATCAACCTTCAAGGTCCTCTTTCATCAACTGTTTATCGTCCAATCAGCAAAATTTTCCCACAGGAAGATTTCTTAAAATTAATTTCAAAATGAAGGCAAATATACACATACTAGTGTAATGTTGCAGGATCCAGTCTGAGTCGATCACCGGAACCAGGACCATTTTAATTTCATAATCTTCAGATATTCCTTAAAAAGTGTTAAAACTCCCACAGGGTCTATCAAGTCCATTTAGCCTCAGAATCAACATTGTAACCCTCCTTTTTGCTGTTTTCCAAAAGTTTTTTTTTCCTTTTTAATCCTTAAACCTACATAAAACTTATTTCTTCTAAGATAGGAGATTCTCCCAGTACAATAAACCTTGCCCTTCCAAAAGTTCTAAACATCTAGAAAAAACATAAGCAGCTTCCTAAAGTAGTTAAAGGGGGGGGGGAGAAGTGAACCCAATGTCTCTTTAAAGGTGCTGAACTGCAGCTTAGGCAGTGATTTTCCCTCAGTTCTCAGAGATGTCAAACATCTGGAGATCACTATTTGCAATCTCTTGGCATGGGTGATTCCTTGTCATCTTCTCAATTCAGAGAGGAGTTCCACGGTTCACCAGTTCCTCATTTGCTATTGTTGGCTATGTGAAACTGGAATCATGTTCCAAATGAGGAGCTCCCCCTTTATGAAGCATACCATTGATGCAGAAATACATTTGTTCATGCCCCAAAATACATTTCTTATAAGATGTCATATTCCAATTTTTTGTAATGAAGTCCTCCTTCCATGAAACTGTAATATTCCGTAAAAATGTCTCTAGATTGTCTTTGTTAAGGACAAGAACATTTTCATAATACCCGAGATTCTGGATAGTATGCAAAATAAGTCTTAGGTCAATGCTTGCTTTTATACTACCTTTTGCTTATAGTATTCATATAGTAAGGCAAATTATACGCTATGGGAAAGCATGATAAATGGGCTGATTTTAAAGTATAAGGGAATATTAAGGGCAAAATGAGTCTTATAGGGCTTGAAGTATACAATTTGCTCATTTAAAATTTCCAACCTATAGTTGAGCCAACTTTGAGATCTACCCATTTTGGGAGTGTGGCCCTTAATATGCTCCATAAACTATCAAATTGATGAAAGTAGGTCACTCTGGTCTGTGAAATAAGAAAAATGACTCCCATCACATCAGCCTCGATTAGTAGTGATTCACATAAGGCTATTCAGTCATTTTCTCCTTTTTTTCTTTAATTATACTAGAAAGCAATAAAAGTGTATGAAACTTTCTCACTGAATATAGCCACCTTTGTGGTCTCTGCATGTAAAATATTTATAATGGTGCAGGGCCTTTATTACAGCTACAGATTATTTTCAACAGGAAGGACATTGCTAGAAATCTTTTATGTGCTGCATGGAATTATACTGTGATAAAATTAAAAGTTTTACTGGTAGTCCTCAACTTATGACCATCGCAGAGCCTGGCCATTAGATTTGTAAGGTGTGATGGTCAGTTAATGTGACCATCTCACTTAGTAACTACATTCCCTGCTCCCAATTGCAATATTCAGATTCTCTAAATGCTGAATATGGCTGCCAAGTACAACTCTTTTACTTTTTCTTTCAATACTCCTAATCTGGGAGTATTGAAATAAAAAGTTATCTCCATATGTCAGATAGTTGAGTCAGTACAGATATTGTTATAAGAGCCTTATATTAACGGCTGAATAGATTCAAGAACAGTTTTCTGAATAGAAATCATTTTTTATTTAGGCAGCCCATTTTCTTGAAGAACTTACTATTTAATAGCAAATTTATTTTTATATCTAATATTTACTGGTTTCATGTTAGTGTCAATTTGGGAAGCCAGTATTAAATTATCTAACATAATTCTGCTTTATCCCTGGTTCTTACTTTTACAAAATGTGTGTTTGATACCATTCCCTTCCTTCAAATCTCTTGTCAGACTCCAGTTTGAGGAACTACCTCCATAAGATTGATTGCAGCCACCTATATTCATTAATGGAGAATATGAGGGAAATAATTCCACAAGAAAGGGCTGCAGATTGCCCATTTTCCAAAGAAGTGCAGTGAAAGAAAATAAAAAGAGACGATGCAATGAAACCATGTTATTAGGAAACAGTTGTAACATAACCTATATCCATTCACATTATTTGAACAAGATGGGTTGAGAAGAATTCATAAGACAATAGATTAAGGAAAATAGCATGGAAAGCTTTAGTGGAATTTAAGCAAGTGTCCAACAACCTTTTGTGACTCAATTTTGTGATGGGTAAATATCATTGATCTTAATTCTCTTTTAGTAGTTTTTTATTCAAAATTTTGTTAAAATAGCTCAATTTCTTAACTTTTTAAAGAAACGTGTATTTAAATTTTAAAATAACTTGATTTAGAGATTTCAGTTTAAAAACATTTGTACACATTTTGAAATCAAATGTGTGTGATCCTCTAAACTAATTGAAGTCTTTAAGTTCAGCAGCATAAAACAAATAGGTATCAGTTACACATTGAACTTAGTCCTGTTACTACTGTTGTCAGCCAATATTATGAACCTTATTTGAATATTTGTATATGCATTAGAAACAAAAAATATGTAGACACCCTGTTATACTCTTATAACAAATCAGGTATGCTGTAACAGCAAATTTAATAATAACATTTTGCTACAAATTAATTGGGTTCAGTCATATGTGTTGTAAATAGAGGTTTATCATTTAGCATTTTATATAAACTAAGTTATTATGCCTTAGTTCAGTAAGCTGTTGTAAAACAAGCTGTGCTATAAAATAATGTGGAAGATGTTAACCTGTAGCTTTTCACATTATACAAGAAAAACTTGGTTTGTCAGTGGTAGAAAAAAAAATCAGGGTTCTGATAACATTTTTTTCCAAGTAACAAATGAATATCTTTTATAAAATTTATTGGAAAAAGTGCTATCAGATTCCTGATCTTCTGCACTAACTGCATGACTTAGACTCTGTCTTAGCCAAGCCCACCTCATATAGTTGTTATGGGGAAAGTAGAAGGCAGGAATATTAGGTATTATTGCCACCTGGAGTTATGTATAAAAAACACTGGAAAATAATAAAGATAGCATATCTTGTATAGGAACTGCCCCTTTTAATGAACATTCACAGATATGGTGATTAAAAGGTAATTTTGTGACCAATCCTCATATTTACAACTTTTGCATGTTATAAACTGAAGGTCATAAGTATAGTTGCAGTTTCATGTAGTAACTGCTTCATTTAATAGCTGAATTGCTAGTCCAAATTGTGGTTTCTAAACAACTACCACTTGTAAATAATAAGACTTAATGACACCTTTTAATAATAGTTATCTCTTTTAACTAGCCAAAATTGATCTTCTGTTAATTTAAGAATATAATGCTTTTAATCAGTGATTAAAGAAAAATATGGCTTTGGCTTCTTAAAAAGATTTGCTCTTGATCTCTATTTTAACATTTTTAATTATCTATAAAATCTTTAATCGATAGTTTATAGTTGAATTGCACTGGCATTTATTGCTTTTTTCCTCATGCATTCCACCATACTCCAATTGTGTTTTAATTGTACAGAATTTTGGGTCGTATTTTGAAAAAATATTTTTACAAACTTTTGGGAGGAAGCAATGGATAAGCAATTAACACTTTGCTTTATCATGATTATTATTATATTAAGTTAAAATAATTCAGGATAATAATTTCATCAAATTCAAATCCAAAAATGTGCATTATAAAAATGTCTACTGAAATGAACGTTATTTAAGAAATGAAGAAAATGCTTTTTGAGGAAATCTGCTGTGGATTTATAACAATTTGAATCTAAGCAGAACTTTTTGATGTAGTCCTTGAATTTGGCACAGATGATTTCAGCCAATCCCCTGAGATAAGGGGACTCCCTTTCATCTCTGGAAGCTGGCTGAAAAATTTCCATGAAATTCTTCTATACACAGGGCATTTGAAATCAGTCCTCAGATATAGGGGGTAATTGTCTCATTTCTGGGGACTGATTAAAAAAGCTCCATGTAAAAATCCAAAAGGCCTCGTGAAACCTTTTCCTGCTGAAAAACCCTGCCAGCAGTTGGACAAATGGCAAATATAAGTGGGGCATTTCGCTTGGCAATGATATGTCAGGTAGGCGATGAAACTTCATGGACCTGAGCAGCTTGAATTGGCAGGCCAGGTGGCAAAGTAAGACTTCCATGGCTGGCTGTGGCTTTGCACCACACTGTAGCACCATGCAACTCATATGAGGCCTGTCAGATCTGCCCTGACTTGGTTCTTTAGGCAAGAAAGACTCTTCACTCCATTTGTAATGAATGGTATTCTTTACTAAAAGCCAAGTGGTTTATAGTAGAGCAAACTCAGAACTGAAGTTCATGCACCGAGCTTTCCTGGTTTACTTTCTCTGTCTACTTCCTCTCCAGTTTTTCCCCCTTGCTGGTCCCTTTTTGTTCAATTACATTTGAATAAATTGTTTCAGGAACTGTCTCTTCAACAGCAGGCTGGTTGGTGAACCATTGCATTCCACATTTCAGTTTTTAATAATTCCTGAAAGCATGCATTTTAGATGAAAAGTGTTTGGAAGTGCCAATGCTATGACAGAGAAACAGTGTCTAAGAGCTTACTCCACAAAAGTAGGTAATTAGAAGATTTTCCTTTGGAACTTCATAGCAGGCAAGTCAAAATTGGATGAAAGGCGAACCTGGAGATAACTCAGCAACAAGCAGGACTTGAACAATCAAAAACAAAACTTTGAATTGTACAAGAAAGCTAATATGTAGCTGGGATCTAGCACACTGATATCACATGGTCATAATACCAAGTACTACCAACATATGTACTGCTGCATATGTAACAGCCATCTAAATGGATGGTGGTGAGAGCATGAAACACTTTAGCAAGATCATTTCATTGTATATAAGATTGCAAAGGGCAGTAGCCTTAACCTGGCTATCTAGTTGGGAGTCCAGGAAAACTCTTAATTTAAAAATTAAATTACATTAAAAGTAAAATTAAAAAAGACCTGCTTCAGGGGCATTGTCACACTATTAATAGACAAAACTGGTGAATGAAATAGTAATTTCATCTTACTTGGGTTTAGCCTGTTTAGGACCCATTCAAACTTCATAGAGTCTCGAAACTGGATCACAGTCTTGACATCATCTCTACTGGGATAGCAGTGTATAATTGGATATCATCAAGATAGCTATACCACATAAATCCTTAGAGAACCTCTAATAACCAATTGGCCAGTCTAAACAACGTAGTTGGGTGATAACCTATATCAGTGCAATGAGGGAAGATAGTTTGGCTTCTCCTTCCTTACCACCACAGACTAAGCTCATACTTTAGCTTGTACCATGCTCCTGGATTCATGTTCCCTTAGCAATAATCTTAGGTGTGTCTTTCTACTGCTTTATTTTTTGGAAGACCTCAGTAAACCAAACATTTGCAAATTGCTATTTCTGGAATAAAGCTCCTGTTTATAAGTAGGATACTTTTTATTTCCATTCTCTCTCCCCAGTTGTATCTGATAAAGAATTTGAAACCCGGAAAGATAGATCTGTAAGAGGGAGAGATCATTACTTTCGCCAAACCTGGTTTTAGTAATACTAAATTTAATGTAAATGCAAAGAACAAGCAAGTCATGATGATGAGAGGTCTTACTAGAAACTCACCTGGCATTTACTATCAATAGCCTGATTTTGTATTATTTGTAGTAAGTGAGCCAGGAGTTGGGAAATAAAATAAGTGGATGGCAGTGTGGTGTATATATAAAATATATATTTGTTTGAAATGTTGACAAGATAGTTTCACAGTCACTAAGTATAAATAGGCATGGTCCAGATTTTTCTTATATCATTCACACACTTTAGGATTTGTCTGACTTTTTAATTTGGACATTTGATTTAGTGTATTAAATTAAGATTCCTTCTTACACATTTCAGGAACAAGACTATGGTTTTATATTTTCTTTAACATGATTCATGAATGAAACAGCAAAACATGCCAGTCTCTTGGAAAGATGCTCTTCATGCAAGAGATATTGAGCATGTTATTTTTCCTTCCCAGCTGTCAATAGCAGAGTGCCTACCAGCTCCAATTCCTCACATGTCATGGATTCGGCTACACCTGAGTCCTGTTCACAAACGCTCAATATGACTTCTCAGTCTGTGCTTCCTACATACCCTTCTGTTGATATTGATGCCCATGTGAGTAATGTTGATTAGTTGTATCTTTTGAAAACTATTTTGGTTAAATGATGGAATAACACAATTTAATAAAACTGAAATATATTTTTTCCAATCTTAAGACGGAGAGTAATCATGATACTGCGCTGACACTTGCATGTGCTGGTGGGCATGAAGAACTTGTCTCTGTGTTGATAGCACGAGGTGCCAGTATAGAACATAGAGACAAAAAGGGTAAGCTATTAAAGTGCTGCTGTTTATCATTGCTTTTATTTGGAAATTATGCATATCCAGTCAAGCATCCCATTGGCTTTTGATAACTTTCTGATGATTCATAACATTTGTGTTTTTTCTTACCTGATGATAAGTATTTGGGCAGCAAATCTTTTTTTCTATATGTGATTTCAAGGCTTAATTAAACGAAGGGTTAGGGTTTCAAAAACCACCGTGCTTCTGTTTCTCCAAAATGTTTGATCACAAACTCAGGACTTTTACTTCAGTTACACAGTTACATGGTGATCTTCATTGCTACTCGATATTGTGAATTACCGATTTTGAAACACTCTGGTTTTACTGTTAGCATAACTTAACTTTGATTCTTGTTTTCCAAATGGCTTCTAATAATAGAATCATTTCTGTTAGGGTTTACACCACTAATTTTAGCTGCAACTGCTGGACATGTTGGTGTTGTAGAAATACTTCTAGATAAAGGTGGAGACATAGAAGCCCAGTCTGAGCGTACTAAGGACACACCACTTTCATTAGCATGCTCTGGTGGCCGTCAAGAAGTAAGTGCTAACATTTTTTAAAAAAACTTTACATATGTTACTGTTTAACAAGTCATAGTTTGAAAGAACAGGATCTAGCATCCTGATATGTCTCCTCATTTGGTACAATTTTTACTGCATATTATAGTTATTGCATTTCATAGATTATGAAAGCATGTATTGATTCTCCAAACCTTCCCAAGTTAGGTGGACATCATCATCTTAGAACATATCTACATATGCTGGATGCTTCAAATATAAACACTATTTCCTGTATCCACAGCATGTCCACAGATGCTTTCCTTAATGCTCCCCGAGTTCTTTGCTCTATTTCACTTTTTAATTTTATTATAACCATTTTATTTTTTAAAAAATGGGAGTCTGGCATGCTACAAAGAAAAAACATTCTTTGAATATAAAAATGCTGGGTGCAAGTTATGTGTTAAGCTTCTAATTGTTTCCACTTGCATCCTCTCTCCAGGTGAATAGGACTGAGGGAGGGGGTTAGTCTAGGCTTTCCTAAAGTAGTTGTATCAGTCCCAAGGGACTATCCAAGCAGTTGATGTTATTATTCATAGTATTACTAATGTAAATAGTATTTATTAAATTATTTAATTAACATTTGGGGTGGATGAACAACCTGAAATTTCATGAAGGAAGTCAATGAGCTGAAGAGGTTGGGGACTCTCTTAAGGAATAGCAAATGGCATTCTGGTTATTTAATGCTTTGTAATAAGTTATGGTCTCTGTGGAGCCATTTTATGATTTAGCAATCCCTCCCTTGCTGCCATATTGCAAGATTACAACAGTGAGTTCTCGAAATTTCAGATCTCCCCACCAATCCAAAAAGATTGGGAAACTTCACATAATTCTGAAATTACATGGAATGTATGAGCATTGTACATTCCATATAATTTCTCAAATTAGTTCATTCTATAATCATGTAAATGTAATTTTTTATTCATAGAATTGAAATTCAGTAAGGCAGTAATATGAAAAGTGAAGATTTGACCTTAATCTGTTTGTTTGTTTGTTTGTTTGTATCCTGCCTTTATTATTGTTACAAATAATCCAAGGTGGGAAACAAACCCAGCACACCTTCCTCCTCCTATTTTCCCCACAACAAATCTGTGAGATAGATTGGGCTGAGAGAGAGTGTGTCTGGCCCAAAGTCACCCAACTGGCTTTCATGGCTTAAGTCAGAACATTAACTTACTATTTAATATTATATCTACATCATAATTTTTCTATGACTTTTCCATGCTTTTGTTATGCTCTGTAGCTATTTGTTGCCAGATTTAAAACTCAATATTTATCCTGAGCATATTGGTGCTATTGTCAACTTCTGATAGTGTTAATAATATTCCATATTTTAGGTGGTAGATCTTCTCCTAGCACGAGGAGCAAACAAAGAACACAGAAATGTGTCTGATTATACTCCTCTAAGTCTTGCTGCATCTGGTGGATATGTTAACATTATTAAGATACTACTCAATGCTGGAGCAGAAATTAATTCAAGGTAATTGGTTTAGAAAGATTTTGAATTCTCTGATGAATATAATATGAAGTAGGATTGAATTCCACAGATTTGTTGGTTTTATTCATTCAGAACAAACTTGGTGATCAGTAGTGAGCTTTTTTAAAATAGTAATTTTATTTTTTTAAATTACAATTACAGTAATAGAATATTAGTGTAAACTACAAAAAGAAGAGTATGAAAAAATAGAAGTTGAAAAAAAATATATATGAAAAAATGAGTTTTCCCTTCATCACAAGTATAAACCATTTTAATAACTTAAATGCTTTCTCTGAAAATAGAACAAATGATCTCTTCTTCCCATATACCATCTCTTCTCTATAAACAAATCCACAAATCCTTCCATTTTAGTCCTAGTGTCAGCAAAAGTCTATTAGGAATTACCAGATATGATAAGTTACTTATTTTAACCTTAATCAAATGAACCAATTTTATATTCCGTCCTTTTGTTTCTGGTGATTCTTATAATGTCCCAGAACTTGATTTTTTTTGCCTCTTCTCACAAAATTCTTTGAAGTTTTAACAAGCCCCTTTTGTACAGCCAATACAGGAAAAATTATCCAGGTCATTCTCTTGGTTTATTTGTATATCCTTTTTAATTATTAAGACATCAGCCAGTTGCTTTTTTATGTCCAGTGCAACATCTTTTTCCATATGATTCTTGAAGCCTGCCATTTTCAAATCTACTTTGAAATCGATCTCAGTCTTGCCAGATAAAACTTGTTCTTTTTCCATAAATAACTTTTTAATGCAGACTAGAAGCAGACACTCTTAAAATTAATTTGAGTCCATTGTTCAACAATATTCTTTAAAATGTTCAACATTAAAATGTTTTGCTTCATTCTGTATTGATAAGTTGCATTTGAATGTTCTCTTTAATTGTAATCATTAGATTCTTCCACTTCCTATTAGTGACTAATTTTTTTAAAGCATTAGTGTTTTTTCAAAAAAGAGTTCAAACAATTTTTCCCTTCACAGGAAGGATTCTTCATAATTAATCACCGTTTCTTATTTCAAATTTATCTGAATCTTTAGTCCACCTTCTGAAATCAAATTTTAATCTTTTGCTATTTATTCTCATTTTTTTTAAATCCTTAGATTTACAGTTAAAACTTGTGTAACTCAGAATGGAAGAAGACTGCTGTAAAACCTATTGATCCAAAGGTTCCAAAACAGTTAACAATTTCCAAACAATTAGAACAGAAAGTTTGTGAACCCAGTGTCCTTCTCAAAACACAGATTTCAGTTTAAGCAATATTGTAGTCTTTTCACAAGGAGCCAACTGCCTGAGTACCTCTGGGTGTTCTCTCCGTGTTCAAAGAGGTATTTTTGAAGAACCACTGCTACTTACTGGCTCTTCATTCAACTGTTGCCCTTGACTCCACTTTCCATGGAGCCCTCTTCAGTTGCTATTGTGATTTGTAGATATGCTGTGCCAAGATTTACAGAATTCCATCCAGCATTTGTATGTGTTGCTAGTATTCTTAGCATATTTCAAGTACTTTTTGGTCTTTATATCTACTACTTTATATTTTAAAATCTAGATGATTTTTATATAGTGCACTTTCCAGCAGTGAAATGAGGATGATTTTTATTACACAACAGTCAGCTTTTCATAAAATAATTATACTCAATAAATATTTTCCTCTACATTTGTCTATATTATATCATTGTTATATTTGTATTTATTGGTTTTCTATTTTAGGACTGGGAGTAAATTAGGCATTTCTCCTCTGATGCTGGCAGCTATGAATGGTCATGTTCCTGCAGTAAAACTATTGCTTGATATGGGTTCTGATATTAATGCCCAGATTGAAACCAATCGGAATACTGCACTTACTTTAGCCTGCTTCCAGGGCAGAGCAGAGGTAGTTAGTCTGCTTTTGGACAGAAAAGCCAATGTTGAACATAGGGCAAAGGTAAGTAATCAATAGATTACTTTCTCAATTGAAGTTTGGTGAACATGATCTTATAAGAAAAATTAAAATTGGGGATTGTCTAAAGGAAGTTGCTAGTCACTTTACCTGAGAGGTTCACTTATGTGACCTTAGGGACATGGAGTGATTTAGACTATGGGTGGGAGGCCCATAGGCAGTTTACAAGATAAAACCAACAATATAAAATATTAAAGCAATAAATATTAAAATTAAAATTACCCAAAAAGTAGCTAGGAAAAGAACCAATATATAGCAGGGTAAAGGTGGAGTCTTTTCTTAATCTACTAACCACCTACAGTATGGCATGCCCTTTCCCCCATAAGGACTCAGGCCAATTGGTTGAGCCAGGTTTAAAGCCCTTCCAAAAGGCCCAGGGGCTGGGGGTAAATTTCACTGCATACTGCACAATACCAAGTTCAGCAGCAGGCCCGACAATGCACAATATATACATTTTTCATAGTCATCCTTTTATTGATAAAATGGGTGGCATGCAAATTTAATCCATACATACTTTCTTTGCCCTCTAGCAATATTCATGCACACTTATAGAAGGAGATTATTAGAAGCAAACATTATTTGGAAATGCTAGAGAACATAATCAAACAATGCCCAGAGCTTCGCATTAGTTGAGTAGCAAATGGTTTTCATATTCAATTTACCCACTGATTCAAGATCCCAGAGGATTTCCTTCTAGGAGATAACATCCGGGTTAAGGTCCAGTATTAAATAAAAGGCTGATAATTACATAATTTTGCTTTCGGTTGGAAAGATCTATCAAGGTTCTGGCATTTTCAATAGACTTAGGAATATTGTCCAGGTATATACTGAAGAGAGGGATTTCCCTTAATTTGCTGTGTAGAGGCTTTGTTTGGAAGAATGATTTTTCTGTTCTGTGTTGTAGATATTCCAAAACAAAAATAATACAAGTAACAGATAGAAAGTATTGTATATTATGAAAGAGACCAAATTGTAGAGAAGGGAAAGCTTCAAATTATAAACAAAATCATGCATGCTCAGCAAATAAATTATTTAAAAAGTCTAAACTGTCCAGGTGCCAGTTTGGTTGTAAAAAAACCCAGCAATTTTGATAATAAAATCTATTTGTGCAAAATTATGCTGCAGAGATATCAGACAATCTATACCAGGGATGTCAAACTGGCAGCCTATGGGCTGCATGCATCATATGCAGGCCAAGCCCACCACACCTTCATAATGGTAAAAAAACATCAAGTTTGACACCTGTGATCTGTATAATGTATTGATTCTCATGTTGGCCCTATCTGTTTCTATGGTCTCTTCTGAATTAAGAACCACATTTGTAGAATTTTTCAGTCTTGAATTTTGAAAATAAATTAAATGCCATGAGAAGTCCCAATTCAGTGTTGTATCGTGTCATTACATTAACAGGAGTTGTGAATATGGAATTGGGTGGAGTGTGAAGTATTTAAACTGGGCTTCAAACAGATCTTCAGATTTGAGTTCATGTGATTCAGATGTCTGAGTAGTGAAAAGTCATCAAGGGTTTTTTTCTCCATTAAATATTTGCATGTGATACTCTTAATGTTGATTGGACTCAAGTAGCTTTGGACTTGGAAGTTAAAAGGGTTAGTGGTAACTTATTCATATAAGTTTGAATTTCAAGCAAGTTATTTTAAACAGACTGGACTCACACCTCTTATGGAAGCTGCATCAGGAGGTTATGCAGAAGTTGGAAGAGTTCTTCTTGATAAAGGAGCAGATGTCAATGCTCCTCCTGTGCCTTCTTCAAGAGACACTGCTTTAACTATTGCTGCAGATAAAGGCCACTACAAGTTTTGTGAGCTCCTGATTAATCGGTATAGTATTTTCTGTTATATTAGAATTGCATAATGCACTTTCCCCAACCAGTCTGATCTGGCCCTGCTCTTCCCTTCCTTCTACTACTTAACTTCATTTGCATTTGTGTGTCCTCCCCCGTGCTTTCTATCCTTGCCCTCACATCTTTGTCATTACTGCTGTTGCCTTTCTAGGTTTTGCCCGTTGATTTGTGCATCAGAGCAGCCCTGTACCTTGGCCAAAGCAAAATATATTTCAGAAAGTATGTTCTGTGCCATCATTGGCCAAAAGAACCATTTGTATAGGGCAAATGCAAACAGATTTCTTTTTATTTATAAATGAGTAAGAAGGTTAAGGAAATTTTTGAAATTTGTGTCAGCTGGCCTACATTCTGGGTTTGTTTCTGTGTTGTTGTAAACTATTGGCCCTTTCCATTTAAGACCATTTTCCAGGTTTTTGTTTTCAGTGTGATTTGTTTAGTGGTTGTTTTTTTCCAAAAGTACAATACATGCTAGGCACTTTATTCCTCCTATTCCATTTTTATTGACCTGCCTTATCACCTCTTTGTAGAGTTGGATCATTTTAAGGAATTTCCCCTTACCCAATTTAATTTAAAACTGAGAGATGTTAGAAGAAGGAGAAATCAGTTTTTGCATTTCAGATTAATGATCTCAAGTTAGGAAGTTGGGAACTGCTAAGTGGAGAAAATAAGCTAGATATTATCCATTCAGAGTTTCAAATCCACAATGATTTTCCATTGTGGACACACAGAGATCTTAAGGCAGAGAATCCTTTTTACTAAATAAGTTTTATAACTAAATGGGAATACTGAGAATTTTATAATGGGGGGATTGTAGGAGAAGTGGGTTTTTCTCATAAATTAAATTCTCATTAAATCATACTCTTCATTCATTAGTTTCACTTCTATAACCAGATCTAAATAATTTAAGTTATCATAATTTACTATTTATTTACATTCTAATACCCCAGTACTTTTTGAAATGTAGTTTAGAGACAAATCTGAATTATTATTTGTATCTTGTCTTTATTATTTTTACAAATATAGGTAACAAATATATTTAACACAACTTTATCCTCCTATTTTTCCTACAACCACCACCATGTGAGGTGGGTTGGGCTGAAACAGAGTGACTGGCCCAAAGCCAAGATTTGAACTCATCATCTCCTGCTTTCTAGCCTGGTGCCTTAACCATTAGACCAAACATACAGAATATTCATTTCTAGTTTTCTCTTGTGGTACATATTGATAATTAAAGGCAATATGAAATACCAGATGCCATTAATGGTTTGGTTTTTTGCAAAGTGAGATTTAATTTCAACTGGTATCTGAATTATTTGCTCCAATAAAATCTGATTTCCTTTTAGGGGAGCACATATAGATGTGCGCAATAAGAAAGGAAATACACCACTCTGGTTGGCAGCAAATGGTGGTCACCTTGATGTAGTGCAGCTTCTTGTGCAGGCAGGAGCTGATGTGGATGCTGCAGATAATCGGAAAATCACACCCCTTATGTCTGCATTTCGCAAGGTAATTTTATTTGGTGATTTTGAGATTGGAATATTTGGAATTGAAGTAAACTGCAAATACTTGACTTACTGCATCTTAATTACTATTACATACTTCTTTTTAGGTCATTGCATACATTTTATATCTCATTGGTTAAATGTACAGGTAATCCTCAACATACAATCATAATTGTGCCCAAAATTTCTATCGTTAAGCCAGATAGTTGTTAAGTGAGTTTTGCCCCATTTTATTATCTTTCTTGCTACAGTTGGTAAATGAATCGCTGCAGTAGATAATTTAGTAACAGGGATGTTAAGTGACTCTGACTTCCTCATTGACATTGCTTGTCAGAAGATCACAAAAGATGATCATATGATCCCCTGCCACTGCATGAATATAAACCAGTTTATATGAACCAATTGCCAAGCACCCAAATTTTGATTGTATGATCATGGAAATCCTGCAATAATAATAAGTTCTTAGGTAATTTGTCCATGAGTTTGGAGGGGGGGGGAGGAGGAGGAAGAAGTAGTAGAAGTAATAATAATAATATGATTTGCAAATTGAAGTTGAGCGATTGTGTAAGAAGAAATCAATGGTTGCACCAATAGTAATAGGAGTCCTTGGAGCAATATCCCAGAGGTTGCCTAGATACATGGAAATTTAAAACTTCTTAGACCTGAATAGTCTTGACTTTGCAAAAAACCACCTTACTTGGATATGCCTGCCCACTCAGGTGTTATCTTAACAGCTCTTAGGTTCTTGGTCAGGACTTGAACTGTTAGACTGAACTGAAGATTAAATCTTAAATAATAATAAATCTCCTGAAAGTTTTAATTAGGATCTTTCCCCAAAATTCCTTTCCATTCCCCCAAATCAAAGGCCCTCCTATAAATTGAAACACAACATCTCTTAATATTTGTTTTCCAGTTAAATATAATGTCCATTCCCCAATCTTCATCAGTCTTCTTCAAAGAATCCATTTCATCAGTCATCAGTTCTGCCAATTTTGAGTCTTTAAGATCCATAGCCCATTCATCTATCTCTAAGCAACCTGCTTTCAAACCAGATTCTTGCTTCGGCTATGCCAGCAACAAATTAAATTCCAATGCATTCATAAACCTAATTTGAAGATTGTTGCTTGCATCTGAGTATCATCTTAAAGTTGATTTAAAACTATTGTTGCATTACCAAACTTTTTGACTAAAATTTCAAACAGGTCTTGTAAGTTGTAAAGCATTTTATTTTCAAAAACTTCCCCAAACATTCTGTCTTTGAGATAATTTATTTTTGCATTTTGTTTTTGTTAAGATTTTTCTGTAACTTTTACAGGCAG